>CAIIXF020000012.1:27580591-28933545 GCA_903813345.2 Owenia fusiformis
ATAACATCGTCGATAATTTCCGGAAACTCTGCCCGAATCGAAAATTCAAAAATGTACGGAAGTACTTGATACGAGTTTTAGACCTCTTCGAAAAATCTTTGATACAGGGTATATCTGAGGGAAATACAATATATCTACCCGAGGGACCGTAGGGACCGAGGGTTGGTATATTGTATTACCGAGAGATACATGTATACCTTGTATCAAAAACCGAGCATTCAATAACTGATTTATCCTATACTTAGTAGATTATGAGAATCAAATATGCATTGAATGTTAGAGAACAAAGAACAAAGAATGTTAGAGCCAAATAGAGTCAATTAGAGCAAAAGTATATCCTGGGAATTCAAAAAAAGCACCGAAAGAAATGCCCGGGGATTGTTGATGAACGGGTGATATATATATCACCCGCTCACCTCAGATATCGATTATATCCCCGCATCTTATTTACCTATAGCACTACTAAGTATGGGATAATATCTAAAAGTAGCCGAGTTGAAGCACTTTTAAGTGATTTTGGCCATTCTTGAACGAAAATTGTCAAAAGAGCCCCCCTGGAATTTTCTAGCAAAGGCTGGCTACGGGCCTGAACTACCCCAATTATAATCGATGCATGCAATTTCAAACATTGCAAAAATGGGTGATGGCACTTATACAAGCTAAAACTGAAAATAGTTACCAAATGAATTTTAAATTTTTGTATATTTATGATAACTAATTTGTCAGGTGATCAAATTTCAAACGTTACTCCCTCTCGGTATAATGCAATATGGGCGGTGGTTCCAAAACAAACTTCTTCGTGATACCTTCAGATATAGATATTAGAGAGTTTAAGCTTGCAATGTTTTTCACAACCTAAACGCGAACGGGAAATATTTAAGCGATGCATTCATATGGGCGATTGGCCATACGTTTAGGCTGGCGTTTCGATTCTATATGTAAGCTTAAACTCCCTAATAGTTAGATTTTCGGTCAAATAATGAAATCTAAAAAATATTCCTCCATCACCCACCGAGTTATTCTGTGTTTATCTCGGTATGTTATTTTTCTAGGACATCCTATAATTTTAATTTGCTGGTCAGAAGCCAAAACCTACCTGTTCCACATTATACAGTATCTTAGGCGTACATGTACATACGGGTTTAGCTTAGCAAAAGCAAGTATTAAATGTACCGTTTCTGATTAGAAGGTATTATTATATTGAATATATTTCATTATTAATGCTGGCATAATTTCAATAAAATTTTGGCGATACTCCATTTACATCTGCAGGTAAACTTTAAATTGTTATATTTTTAATCTGATCCTCGATTTTGAATAAACATCGGGCATTAAAACTTATGCAACAGTCCGATCAAAGTTTACTCTTAACTTGTTAATGTGAAGAAGCATTGGATTGGGCGGCATTTTTTTAATGTGGTTCGGTGGAAAATTCAATTAAAACTGGTAAGTAACAAAGACATTTTAACGTGACAAGGCTGTGTAAAGGAGTTTTACAAATGGGGTGGATGTTATTTTGATCTAATCATGTACATGTACATGCGTATATTTCACTAGATGAAAACCTTTTTCAAAAAGCTTTTACAGAATAGTTTTTTTTGGAAAAATCTGTTGTTGATCTATATGTACATCACTTGACTATACGATCAATAAACGTGTTTGTTCGTATACTAGAGTTGTTAGCGAAAGACGTCTTGCTTTGCTTGAGACCGCAAAGTTGGTTAAAGAATAAGAATATTAATTTCGATATAAGTAAAGCTTTTAAATTGAAGTGGTACATGTACGTAGAGTTTAGCTTGAGGGGATTGAAAGTCGAAATGTCTTGTACATGCAAGATACTATCGGGAAAATGACAAAATAATTGAATGAATGAAGAAGGTTGACTGGGACACTGAATAGATATGGGATAGACTGGGATATTTCTAAATATATACATAAATAATATCAATTAACAAAACTTTGTTTTTTATTTTTTAATGCACCCAGTGGCGATACATTGGTCTAACAGCAATAATCCTTGGCATCGTTCCTGAAGGAGAGCCCTCTACCCGTGAAAACTTGAAGAACACCCATTAGCATTGCTCCTGAGGTCAGATTTCGTTAAACGTATAATCAAATTCATACCTGTTCATAGAGCAAACTTCAGAGTCATATCTTTGATTTAGGATATTTCCTTACCATGAAATAAAAATTGTGCTTTTGTGGTGAAATTTTAGTAAACGTTTCAGTTGCTTATCTCAATTTTCTCTTCATAAAAAATCGTGTATGCCCTCCCCCCCAAAAAAAAGCTAAGAAACACATCTGTTTCATCATGGAATGCCATAGCCCTCTCTTCTTGCATCATATAGAGACAGGGTTTTTACATGTGCGATGTGTATCAAAATGCATCTGATTTCATTTTCTGATTTTGTTTGCAGAAAATACTTTCAATTCAAGATCTACAGTCAAGATCTGCCTGCCTATACACGGCATCTGCATTTTTGAATCGGTCAACAATGTATTGCGCTAATGCCAAAATGAAAGTAATGAATCTATAAAGAGAAATACGTCAAGCTGATGAATAATATTTTTTTTGATTTGTAGTGAAATGGCGCAGCAGTCGATGATATTTAAAAGGTACGGAACTTAACGAATCGAAGAATATGATCGAATACATGGACCTCTATCTCGAGATAAAGGTCTAGATAGAGATCCACATGATAGATATTAGTATCAAATCAGCATGATGTTTGTTTATAGATCAACTCTTGAAATATAGATGAAAATAATTTCGAAATTAGTTGAACGTACGTCGTATTCTGCGCCTACATGCACCCCTCTCGAGAAGCATACTTTTCCTCAAGGAGTGATGATGACGATATGACTAAACGGCACATACTTTTCGATACTCCAAACTCGATAAAAAATATGCAATTTGATTGAAAAAATACGCCAGCGAACAATCCAGGAAAATGTAACTTTCCAAGCAAAATTCATTTTATTCTTGTTCAAGGTTCTCCGAGATCCAAGTGGACGTTGATGGTGGAATACCAGTTCTTCCTTTCTTAGATGCCTGCTCGGCAATCCTACCTTTCTTTGGTAAGTTATTATATTATACTGATTATTTTCTTTCTTCACGTGATGCAAACATATGTTTATCAATTCTGCAGAAGCCCCATGAAAGATTTTACGCATCACCTTGCATTCGTTCAGAGCAATCATGCCTCTAGGTACGCAACGAACGAAATGATTTTGAGAATGAAGATTCATGGTCCAAGGAGGATTGGCTCCCAGGATCGAAACTCGATATTTTCCAACAATGAAAACGTCGAAATGTCGTTATTTTCTGAAATTAAAACCGACTATAAATTCAAAATAAACAGTTCAAAAGATTCGAACCAATATCTCGATCGTTTCTTGTGAGTTTTGGAATTTTTCGTTTGGAAATAAGACCAAAATTCACGATTTAAATGTTGAAGTGAACAAAATGGCGGCTGTTTGAATTCGAATTTTGTATTACGACATACCCATATATGGGACAGAATATCGGTGGTGCACTCTGGGAGCCAATCCTCCTTGATTCATGGTCAGAATAATACTAGTACTCGATCAACTTGCTGCAATAGGTATTACCAGAAACATATAACACATAAAACATTTTATATGTCTCTGGTATAGCAGGCCTTAGAAATATATCTGGAAAATAATTAAACAGTGCTATAGGTTTTGTGGTGTTTTTATCTCCCACTTCCAACGTTAAAACTTTTAAAATCTAAGTAATTAAGTTCAGTGCATAGTACCCTTATTGTTTCACACGGCGTTTTATTTACCCAGTAAATATCCATGAACTTGTAAAAATCCCAATGAACGACCATGTCGTTATTGTTTATTCAGATTATTTTGTTTCAGATGTACTCGGTACAACCGCTTTTGCACCCATGAAGTCGGATATTTCAGGTAATATTCAGGTGAGTGTGTTTGTCGAATATTACCTCTCTGGAAAAAATATGTATGGTAATAATTGTGAAGTCGGATATTTCAGGTAATATTCATGCGAGTGGATTTGTCGAATATTACCTCTCTGGAAAAAATATGTATGATAATATTGTGAAGGTGTTCGTCTGTCCGTTCAATCAGTGTCTGTCCTTACAAGGGATCTGACCGGAACGAAGAAAATGAACTTACTAATTTTCTATTTCCATCAAATAATTTAATAGCTTCACCGGGTTTTCATTCACAATGATTCATACATTAATAAATTGCTCTGTTTGAATTGAAACTTGTATTACTAAACTTGTATTTTAATCTGACGTCGGACGTATTCAATTAATATTTTACTACGTTTCCAGAAAATACGAGCAAAGTTTTTGTCCTCAGAAGGGGTATACAGGACTTTGCAGGATATGGTGCAAAAAGAGATTTTAAACAAAAGTACGCAGGCCAAAAACTCAATTACCGAAGCCTTGCTGTGGTTGAAAAGGTATGTACGACGTTCACTTTCTTCTTCACTTTTTTTGCTCACTTAACAAAATGTCTGCGATAAGGTCATTATCCTAGCAGTTCATTGGTGCGTTCTCTTACCATATAAATATTCAGGCACGATGAGCACAGAGCAAATTTCTTGCTAGATATTGAAGATCGAGTTTTAACGCTGGGATCCGCTCCTTTAATCGTTTGTAGAACCGCCATGCGCAACATTTATTAAAATTTGAAGTGAAAATGGCAATTATTTGAACTTAGTTCAGTTAAACATCATCAATTCTGAACTCAGTCGCAAGTAAGCCACTCAGTAAAATTACGATTTCAGTCAAAAATCACGTCAGTATAGCGTGGTTCGAAATAAGACGACTGAATGTCACATATGGACGTGCATGCTAAATCGATCATGGGCTTTCAATTAGAATCTAGTTGAAAGCCCATGGCTAAATATAGCCTATATTGTAAGTTGATTCTATATTTTAGGGCTGTTGGATTTCACCGTGAATTTCTTCGTGAATTCTTAACTGGCGAGGAGGACCTCGTTAAAGTGTCTAAAAAAGCATACGAACTTACACTCAAAACGTACCATGGATGGATGGTCCAAGGAATATTTTCGGTGAGTGAATCAAATGATATAATAGATATAATCAGTCTATCAATATTGTAAAATATCTGCCACTTTCTCAAGGGCTGTAAACATGTAAAATGGTGCGCTGGTGATTTAAGCCTCAGTCACATTTGGCCGGAGCTTCACAAAATCAATATAGAAAATCTACATCGCATTGCTGATATCCCTAGGCCTATGTTTTATGCTGCATACTGTATTTGGCTCGATTTTGGGAAGTACGGCTGCCGTAAGGTGTCATAGATCAAATCTCTAAGGCATTAGTTAAACGTTTCTGAGCTACGATGTTTTCATTTCTGCGGTCAATCCAAATTATAGGGCCACCGAAGCACTTCCACGATCACATACTGTAGGAGTCACATATGCTAGGGCATCTGCACGGCGTCTTTTGTGGAAACAAAACATAAAGCTGGTGAACTTCATTAAAATGATGAGACAAGCTGTCGGCACTACAGGAGAACTTGGAAATACAACTGTTGTAACCTCAGAACGTGACACTAACTTCATGGCGACGCCTCTGTCACACCAGAATAGTCTAGATCTGACAACGGTAAAGTCAGATACCGTTGTCACAAATGGCGGACATAACCGTCGCTTTGTGACAACAGTATCTGACTTTACCGTTGTCAGGCTATTCCGGGGTGCCTGTGGCCGCCGTTGGAATTTCTCTTGTTCGATCGAGGAGCTCAGGCCGCCATATCCTTGCCTTTATAGAGCAATTATGACTGAAAATTAAGAATGTAAAATTAAATAACAATACAAACTGGTACTCTTGTTTAATTTTCAGTTGGCCATGAAGGCTGTACCACACAGAGACAACTTCATAAAGAGGCTAACGTCTGCGGAATATGGCACGCCAAATGTCAAAGAAGAACAACTATTGAGTGATGTAAAGAGCTATGTAGAGGACATTACACGAATAACGGATATTTTACAAACATATTATCTAGAGAAAAATTTGGACAACGATACCAAGGTGTAGTCTTGGCAAAACATCTAATATGACAATGCGTTCACTGGCGTAGGTCTTTCGCATAACGTTACTACTTAAGATGTCCCTCGGCGTTTATAGTAAGGATGTGTCCGGGTATATGCCCTTTTGGTCCCTCAGTCAAATGTATGTGAAATATGGTTTTTATTACTGTCCTAGTTATATTTGATAAGTATATTTAATTTTCCTGGAGATTTGATGCATAATTAACCCCTTGCTGAGAGTCAGAATAGTCATCATCATAGAAAAAACACCAATGGCAAACATGTATGACATACAAAGGAGAAATAACTTAAGACCCATGAAGAATTTAAAAGAAAATCATATTTCGAAATATATTTAAGGATTACAATTTTTTCAAATTTTTGAATTTCCCGCCAGTTTAATTTCAAGGGGGAAAAACAAGATGGCTGCCATTTGATGTAAGAAACATCAGAAAAAAAGTTGCTTCACTTTTAGTTTTCACAATGAGCACAGTTTCAGGTTTAGTTTTTTTTGACTGATTCTGACTCTTAATCACCAGGGTCATGTATAGAGATTATAAAATTGAAACCAAAATGTTGTGCTCAGCATGAATTTGACTGAAATATGTGTAAATTCACCAACACAATTGAAGTCTCAAAACTGGATGCTCAGTAACTTTGAGTGACTATAGTCCCTTGATTACCCAGATAAACACCAATTCACTTATCCAAAAATACCATTCAATGTCCAGACTTGCCAACCTAAAATGAAAATTTTTCTGGAGAATTAATAAAAATTGCGGTACTTTTACGGGAGTTTTTTCCAAAATCCGGTAGTTTTTGCGGGAGTTTTTTGAAAAAAGCGGGAGTTTATACGGGAGATTTTTGAAAAAACGGTAGTTTTTACGGGAGATTTAAAAAAAACGGGAGTTTTTGTGGTAAATTTTGAAAAAAGGGAGTTTTTACGGGAGATTTTGAAAAAACAGGAGTTTTTACGGGAGATTTTTTCAAAAAGGTATTTTTCGCGGTAAATTTTAAAAAACGTGACTTTTTTTTACGGAAGATTTCAGAAAAACGGGAGTTTTTGCGGTAGGTTCTGAAAAAACGGGAGTTTTTACGGTAGGGTTTGAAAAAACGGGAGTTTTTGCGGTAGATTTAAAAAAACGGGAGTTTTTACGGTAGATTTCTGAAAAAACGGGAGTTTTTACGGTAGATTTCTGTAGATTCTGAAAAAACGGGAGTTTTTACGGTAGATTTCTGAAAAAAACGGGAGTTTTAACGGTAGATTTCGGAAAAACTGGAGTTTTTACGGTAGATTTCTGAAAAAAACGGGAGTTTTTACGGTAGATTTTGAAAAAACGGGAGTTTTTACAGTAGATTTCTGAAAAAACGGGAGTTTTTACAGTACGTCGCGTGAGAATAACTTTGTACTAACTGCCATTTTCAAAAAAATTGAGATAGACATGGAATTTTACTATTTGAAACACAGGCTTTCATCTAAGATACATGCCCCATCTCAATTCCCTCTCATTAAGCTAGAATTCAGTGTGAAATTGTACCATCTCCAGACAAACAGCTTATTTCTAATTTCAAATTGTCATATCTGATATCAACTGTTTCAACCAATCAACTCTCTAAGAATTGGTCATGTGACTTGCAAAACTTGGAGTTATAACAATTTTATATTAAAACGAAGTATGCCAATATGCATGTTATTGTATCTAGAATGAAATAATGTTTTGTAACACAATACCATGCCAGTTTGCATGCCTGGCCTTTCATGTTTTAGTTTTAGAACTATTACAAGTAGATCAAAAAAATAAAATGATACAGTATGTGTAATCCCATGCATATTCAAATTATATGCCCTCAATTACTCTTTGTATTATGGATGCTCATTGGATTATTCATGGCCACATGATATGAAATAAAATCACTAATTTCCTCGAAAACCTAAATCCTTGCTACCAGGGAAGATGAAAAGTACAAATGACCAGTTAATTAGATCATGTGAGCAGTCAAAAGTACCCTTTATCTTCCCTGCTACCAGGTCTTATAGGGGTTTGAATGGCCAAATGCAATAGAAATGCATATACGAAGCTTTCATCATTAAATGTTGAAAATGAAAGACTACTTATTTGTTTCTTCAGATAGAGTACATAATAATAGGTTATATACTAGATATAGTAATCAAAACAAATAGTAACTGTCATATTTTGCATTTCATTGCTCAAAGGCAATCGCTGTCTGTATACTATTGAAATTTCTTTCAAAATGATGTTTTATAGTTTGTGGAAAAAAGCTAAATCTATTTAAACTAGCTTTAACTTTTACTGACCATACACTATATCAATAAGGAGTTATCTTTATGTTAGTATAGTCCCTTAAAACACTTATTTTATTTTCTCTTCGTCTATGATTTACTGCAGCTTTTCACTGAACATCTGGGATCTTTTTAGTTATTTTATTACTAGTATGTTTTTCAGATTTGTCCTTTCTTTTGCATTTTTGGGATCATTGTTTTTAGATCATCTACATTTTATTTTGGAAAAGTAACAAATTGGTTCAATTTCTTTACAAAGAGCCACTCTTAGTCTCCACTTCTACAATTGCTTCAATTCCCAATTGTACTCCACAGAGTAGCAAACAACAGAAAATGAATGGATAATGATAGCTGCATCCCAATGAACAAAATGTGATTACCTAAATCGAGGTTTCATCACTTTTATTAATCTAAAATGAATTAGAAATTATTTTTCTGTTTTCAAATTTCTTCCATGTGCATGTAATAAAAATTGGTTATGTCTTAGGCCCTAAGGATCTGAAACCTGCTGGTCAAAATGGAATTACAGACCAGTTGCAATGTTATTCTCCTATACCCAGTGAAAAAATCAACTGGTCTGTATCAAAAATAACCTGATAATGACCAGCGGACCGGCCCCTTAGGGGCTACATTGTAATGTGCTGGGAGGTTTAGGCTACAGGGTTTATACCGAGGGAAATATGTGGAGGACCGTATTGGCATCATTGGTTTCAATGCATTGTACTTCTGCCTTAGTTTCAAAGGCAATAAATTCTTTTTGAAGGGTGTCCTGAGATTCCAAAATTAAGATCTAGAAATAATTGTACTTATTTGAGAAATTGATTTTAAAGTTTTATAAATTGAATTTTCTTTATTTTATTAAATAATATTCTTTGGTTTTTGAAGATTTTTTTACAAAGCAAAACATTATTTTTCATTCTAGATACAATAACATGCATATTGGCATACTTTGTTTTAATATAAGATTGTTATAACTCCAAGTTTTGCAAGTCACATGACCAATTCTTAGAGAGTTGATATCAGATATGACAATTTGAAATTAGAAATAAGCTGTTATTCCGGTGGGAAATTGTATCAACTCCATTTCCATAGTTTTAAAAAAGGATCTTGTAAATTGTTTCAAGGTGTGATATTTCATATAAGATATCTCTAGGGTGAGACCAGGTGACATACAAAAAATCAAGTTTCACATAGCAATACTAAGTAAGATACAGACCTCTAAACTTTCAAACCTTGATTTCTCAGTTCCGTAAAAATGTGAGATAGTACAAAGTTATTCTCATGCGACGAGTAGATTTCTGAAAAAACGGGAGTTTTTACTTTAGATTTTGAAAAACAGGAGTTTTTACGGTAAATTTTGAAAAAACAGGAGTTTTAACGGTAGATTTTGGAAAAAACGGGAGTTCTTACGGTAGGTTTCTGAGTTTTTACGGTGGATTTTGAAATAATGGAGTTTTTACGGTAGATTTATGAAAAAACTGGAGTTTTTACTTTACTTTTACTTTTACAATCTGCGTGAGGTTCCATTTTTATGTTCGGTTTTTCGCGCATGAGCATTAAATCCAGCGATTTAATTGGTTGAAATTATTATGACGCATGCGCAGTCAATAAATTAATTAAAACTTATAATCTAAGATAGATGTCACTTACGTTCATTATTTCACAGCAGTCCCTACCCATAATGCGCCTTATATTGCGGGAATATTTTGTTTAGCGCCATATAAATATAATATATATAAATATAAATACGGTAGATTTCGACAGCAAAAACGGAGATTTTACGGGAGTTATACCAAGAATACGAGTGATTTTACGGGAGTTATACCAGAAAACGGGAGATTTTACGGGAGTTATACCAAGAATACGGGAGATTTTACGGGAGATTTCAGCAAAAATACGGGAGATTTTACGGCCATATTTTCAAAAAAAATTACGGGAGATTTTAGTAGAAATACGGTACGGGAGTTTTTACGGGAGAAAACGGTACGGGAGTTTGGTATTTTTTACGGAAAAACAAAAAATTTACGGGAGATTCCCGTAAAAAAACGGGAGGTTGGCAAGTCTGATATAAGCAATGTTTTGGAGGATATGTTTCAAACGTTTTGCATAAATAGTTGATTTAATATTTGCCATTGATTTTTTTTCAATTCTGACAAAGTGATATGCCCTGTCTTTGATGCCAATATTCTTCATCAATTGTGATACAAATTGATATTTTTGTAATCTCAGAAGAAGGATAAGATATTGAAGTTTAATAATATGTGTGATTGAGTTGGTTTTTCAGATATTACAATTTTCAATATTTTCTAAGTGGATACCCAGACTCATTCCCAGACTCATCCTTTGTAAACTTTCTGAAATCTAGAGTATTTACAAAACTAAAATTTAGGTCAAATTAACTTGTATCTTTCAACAAGACACACAGTGATAAATATCGCACTTTGAAGAGCAAACTGGCCACCATGCAATTTACCCAGCATGGCCAAAACCTAATCAGACCTTGGCACTTGTCTGCTCTTGCATCTGTAAACATTTCAAGTTGACAAGGTTAGCGGTTTTCCTGCAATTTTGATGACAATAATTTATTTGTAGTCTGGAACTTTGGGAAAATTTAGATAACATCGTTTGTGACCTAATTTGATGACCTTCGACCTTGAAAATTTATTTTTTTCAGACCTCAGTAGGTGTTTTGTAATTAAGCTGACCTAAATTTAAATCCAAAATATCAATTTAGAAAATCAACTTTTTTTACCTTTTCAAGGTCACTGAAGGTGAATGAAAGGTCAAATCTGAAATCTAAGGTCAGATTTGAACTTCTGAGAACTTGTAGATGTTTTTAAAAAAAAAATTTGGTCAATTTGGAGCAAGTTGAAAAATTCAAAATGGCCACCAAATTGAAAAATTCAAAATGGGCACCATGTAATTTAGCCAGCATACCCAAAACCTAATCAGATCTTGGCAAAAGTCTGCTCTTGCATCTGTAAAAATTTCAAGTTGAACGGATAAGTGGTTTTCCTGGAATTTTGATGACAAGATTTGTTGAAAAATTCAAAATGGCCGCCACGTAGTTTACCCAGCATGCCCTAAACCTAATCAGATCTTGGCACTTGTCTGCTATTGCATCTGTAAAAATTTCAAGTTGAGCAGGTAAGCAGTTATCCTGGAAATTTGATGACAAGATTTGGTTTATGTCCCGCCCGCCCGCACGCCCGCACACCCGCACGCCCGCCCGCCCGCCCAACAGCACAAGACGACGGCAATATAGCACTTTTTCAAAGTGCAATAAAAAGCGTAACTGTTCGAAGTGTCACTCCACCATTTATAATTACTTTTTATTCTTGCCGACATCACAACTGTATTTACAAGCCTACCAAATAAAAAAGGCTATCATGACAACGTCTGTACATTTTTTAAGTTTCCGTTTAAATTGTCCATCTACAGTTTATACTAACTTTATTAGTAATAATACTGACTTTACGATTAACTTCCTGATATCGAAGTGAATATAAATGGACACGAAGAAGTGGCGTAGGAACAATGTACGCCAATGCGTAGTGTTGAAAAATGAGAGTAAAAAGTAAAAAATAATAATTTCACTATGTTCATCAAGCATATTTTGTTATTGTAAGTTTAAAACAACTGGTTTGTGATCTCGAGCACACCAAATAAATGTTTTTGGACAAATGTGCACTACTCAAAATACATAAGGCAGGCCCGTAGCCAGAATTTTCCAAGGGGGAGTTCACTTTTGCAAAAAATTAAAAAAAAGTCAGAATGGTGAAAAACTGCATGATTTTGAAAAACCGTACCCCCCCCCCCCCCCGAACACGCCCCCCCCCCCCTTGGCTACGGGCCAGTAAGGTTTACCTAAATCTAAATGATGAAGAGGTTCTTGCCACTTTGAGAAAAGACCAAGAAAACCGGACTTGGTTCCATAAAACTAAAATTGTCTACATGTACCTCAGACCTCCCAACATACCATTTAACGGGGGTCCTATTGTAAAAGTTTTGTTTTTACTTAAAACATTCAACAGTTTTCCCATTAAATTCTTTTCTTTATTCGAGATAAAATCTACCTTCTAAATCTATTTCTATCCATTTCATTTCGCTAACATGCGCAATATCGTGTCACATATTTGATATACATTTTCTTAACATCAATTGGTCATACTATTTTCGTATTGCACAGTTCACTATGAATCCAGACAATAAATAATACATTTAAGCAAAACTTACCCACGTTTTTATTTTACTTGACAGGTATGAGTTACAAAATCAACCTAATAACCGTTGTATCATAATAATGTTAAAAGTAAATACCTGACTTACAAAACGTTTTTTAAAAAGATATGGTACTGATTCTGATTCAAAACAAGTCATCAACATGGAAAATGTCACCACCTGCCATTTTTTACAAATGCCATTTGTTACAGATGTCATTTGATAGACATCATGTTTAGACGCCAAACGCTGGCCGCCAAACATCAAGAGACGTCCACAAAAGGCTGGGGGACTATAACAATAGGAAGTGGTATGTCACCACTTCAGTTGGTGACATACTGATTCACGAATGTACTAAACAATAATTGACTGCATATAATAATGCATGACATACGAACATTACAAGGATCAATATTTCAGTAAATGCTACAAGTGTAAAGTTTATTCTTGGATCATTAATTTCAATTTGTTTACAAAATATTGGAACAATTGATACATAAGCTCCCTATTTCCTTCTTTCCATTCCATCTCTAAATGTACCTGTTCCTTTTGTTTAACTGACAGAGTCAACATTGTGACAAACAAACAGTCTTCAGGTCTCACAAAAGCTGTTTTGCGTTTCTCACTCACGTGTGTTTCATCTCTGTCTGAATTTGAGGTTGTACCATCAGTTTCAGCACAAACGTTTTCAAGTTTGCTATCTATTGGGGCAATTATTTTTGTTTTTAGGATTTCACTTGCCTGTGTTTCATCAATGTCTACATTTAAGGCTGTACCATCAGTGTTTGCACATACTTTTTCAGGTTTAATATCTGTTGGGATAATCATTTTAGTTCCAATCTTAGATGGTATATTTCTATCTACTCTATTTAACTCTGATTTTGTTTCGCTTGCATTTTCATTATTTTTGGTACAAGCAGCCTTATCCATTTTGTCACCATCACTCATTTCTAAACCAGTACCATGATTTGATTTTTTCGTATCCACTTGATGTGACTCTGATATACTTTCCAAGGATTTTTCATTGTCCATTGATATACTGTTCGGGGCAACAATGTTTGCTAAATCATTATTTGTGGCTATTCTCTGTGATACTGATTCATTCTGATTCCTAGTTTCTGGAACAGTAGCTTGACCATCTCCTTGTTGTTGCACAGGAAATCGAAGTGGATCTGATGAAACAGAGATGTTACCCAGAATGCCTGTAATAGACCTCTGAATGCCTAGCTCCTGGGTAACAACCTCTGGTGTGACATCACGCTCAGAACTCCTAGTGGCTGATTCACAAACTAAATTGATATTCGACTCGTAAGAGTTGCTTTCTGTGAAATTCTCATTACTGAAAGGATTATTTCGATTTTGGGTTTGCTCACAATGATCTGGCATTGGTATGTTCAGTCTCTCTGCAAAGACAGCCATATTATTTGCAATAGTTGTCGTAACAATGTCTTTCACTGCTTCAGCAACTCTATTGGCTATTCGATCTGCAAAGTTATTAATCATATTAGCAGGTGGTGAAGATGGAGTGCTAGCTACAGAGGAATGAGAGGGTATACCCGATGAAGAAGGATTTACACCACTAGTGTAGGATTGTATGCCAGATGAAGAAGGCTTTGGATCATTGTATTTTAGTCTTTTACTTTGGTTGTCAGCCTTAGGGTCTTCAACAGAGGAATCTTCACTGAGTTTTCTTTTCAAAGTCTGAGGTTCTGCATCATCATTAGGGTAATTTGGTAAATCCTTAGTTTCAATGGCATGTTTTTCTTTTAATCTTTTTGGCATTTCAGCTTGATCTGAGTCATGTTCAATTTTTCTTTTCGTTCCATCTCTCACTACTGGGTCTATCTTTTCAGGGTCGGTTTCAATGCATTCATCTCCAGTAGCATTTACATTTTCTTCAGTCTCCCCAGGTTGTTTAACGCAAGCATTCACTTCGCTCACGTTTTCCTTTTTCATATTAACATTGTCATTAGTATTAGGTACATTAAGTTTATTGCTTTGTTCAGCACTTTTCTCTTTCCTATCATTGTCAATTTCAACAGTGTTTTGAGATTGTGATACACTTCGATGCCGTTGTCTTCGCTTTCTTCGTTGATTGGCCCAGGTGTTGGTCACTGGATAAAGTCGTAACTTTGTCATTGTTTTCGATTTTGCAACTTTCTCAAACGGTATCTGGAAATACATATTGGATCTAACATTAGAATGGTGCATTTGAACAATCTGAATCCACATAATAAGCTGCAAATCTGTTTCTTCCTAATCTAATATTATTGAAAAGCAATGCATGCTTGTGTCTCATAATTGTCTTGCTGCTTTTCTAACTCCCTTGCTTTGGCTACAGTAAAGGTTCGGTTGGCAAAATAAAGAGGGGGCAAAAAACCTTCTTTCATATATCACGCTACACTACCCTACCCCCATACTGTAACCTGTATTTGTTTAGAAAGGCTTCAGCCTACAATGAGGTCGCAAATGGAGCGGGAATTCTCTATCTTTATCTTTAGGGCTTGTCTGGCAATAATACTCTACAAACTACTTGATGAATCTATACTATGTACAGTAGAACACTTGGAATATATGTAAAATCTAGAATACCTTCAAAAATATTTTAAAAAATGAACAAATATCCTCCATTTGCAACTTCAATGTAGCATGTATACCTTTAATAGAAATACAGGCTACAGTATGGGGTTAGAGTAGTGTGTATAAGCCTTGACTAAAATACAATTCCAATCAAAGAAAGATGGCAGACAGGTAGTACAGAATACAGCATTTATTTTACTGCAATCCAAAGTTTGGGTTAATTTTATACAAAATGGCAAGGTGCAGGCCCGTAGCCAGGATTTGCCAAGGGGGGGGGGGGGGGTCCAGTTTTCAAAAATGTCCAGGGGGATCACATTTGACAATTTTGGCCCAAATATGGCTAAAATCACTTGAGAAGTGCTCAAAATGGTGAAAAACTGCATGATTTTGAAAGAATTTTTGGCCAAACCCTGCGAACCCCCCCCCCTGGCTTCGGGCCTGAGGTAATACTTAATTTATCAAACTCAATTCTTGTCTACTCATAAAAAGACCAATAAGTTTTAAAGATGATAAAAACATTATATTAAGAAATGTAAACATGCCAAACAGGTAAAAATTCTTGCCCCCTTTAACTTAATATCAATTCAAACACTTTGTTATAATATCAGTGAAAACTAGTTAACATCACATCATTATCACCATAGAAATGTGTTTAAATGTTTTTTCTGTCATAAATACATAGGAAGCATTTGCAAGTTTAAAAAAATACTACGCAATGATTTGATTTTTGTCAACTCCATCTTATCAAAAAAATCATAACACTTTTTAATTCATGCAAATGTTGATAATATTGATAGGTCAATGGTGTTATCAATAAAGATTAACATGTCAAAGGTGTGCAATTAATAGTTCTAAATATTCCCATTGAGAACCTCCAGATCCCCGAAGTTTATCAAAAGGAAAGTACAAAAGGTAGGATCAATCAATAACTTTTACCTTAAAAGGAATATTTCAAGAGGTATTTCTCAGAATCAGAGTTCACTGTTTTTTTATTGATCTAGACAAGCGCATACTTGTTCCTGGTCTCGTTGATTTGATTGAGTTCATAATATTGCAATCACTAAAGAAGTATGGCAGGTACAGATTTTTACATTTTCATAATGGACTTTTTTCGTTTTCACCTTTCAGTTTTCTTATTTGAATGATTTTGTCACTTCAGCTAAAAACATTAAGGGTTATCATGTTATTCAAAATATAAGTATATCATATGTTTATTTCTTCTGCTTTTTGGAAAAATTTAGATTTTCTCAATTATCATGAAATTTCTCCATTTCCAGATTGCAGACTTGCCAAACTTTTTCTTAAAGTTGGACAACAAGTTGGGAGTGACTACATCAAGCTTGGAATTCTCCTTGGTATCACTAATGCAGAAATTGAGACTATCAAAATGGGTCATCCGCACAACGCAGAAGAATGGAGCTTCCAACTGCTAACTAAATGGAAGCAGAAGAACCCGGTTCAGGATGAGGCCACCATCAAGACTGAACTGGCATCAGTTCTGAAGGAAGGTGGACGAGTTGATTTGGCTGAAGTTGTAAACAAAGTAAGTATACGTAGCGATGATTTAAATTGACACAATGTGGTAGGCAAGGAAACTGCCTCACCATGTCTTATGCAACATGACCAAGGCAAATCAACCCATTAACTTGCTTTTTTGAAAATGCTGACTTGATTTTCACGATTTCAAAGTCCAATTGACTGGTCATCTTTGCTTGTGCTTTTCTTGGACAGAGATTGCCCTTAATGACACACATTTTTACAGTAAATACCCTGAATTTAAGATAAAGGCATGACTTTAGAAGCTGGTTTAGAGCTACAATGCCTTGCACAGTTCTTTAAAAGAGGAATGTGGCTAGAAAACAATGACTTGATTTGACCATTTAAGAAAGTAACATGGGCCTGTAGCCAAGGGGGAGGTTTGGGGAGTTCAAAATCATGCAGTTTTTCACCATTTTGAACATTTTCATGTGATTTTGGGTTAAATTTGTGAACCCCTTTGACAAAAGCTGGCTACGGGCCTTGTAACACATGTTGTATGCAGTTTTGTATTATACAATTATAGTTGATGGATGATTAAGTCATATAATTGTTTTTCCATTGCAGTTTAATGATTAATGGATGTACATTGTGAAGTCAAACAAGCATGGGGATATACCAAGGAAACAACACAAAGTCAGACATACACAACAGCAGAAAACAAAATATTAAAATGAGGACAAAAATGAACAACTAATTGGAAACTTTCTATTCAGTATATCCATAGTTTTAGATAATATGTGTTGAAAAAGATTGATTATATAATTTTACTTTTGATATACATTTAAATAGAACTCCGCATTTTACTTATTGGCATTATTTTTATTAAGAGAGTAAAATAATATACACAAAGAGTAAGATGCAACTAAAGTTTTGTTTAATGTTTAACTATTGAGTAACCAGAGGTTCCAAAAAACATCATTACCCCTGTCCCTTTCATCGCTCTTATCAATCCTATACATTACAAACTGCATGACAACAAGTTTTAACATGAATTATGTTATTGACCTCCATGTCTTAGAAGTAAACCATAATGTTAAGTAGCAGATTCAGTCAAGAAATCAATTTATGGTATAGCCTCATTCATAAGTGCAATTGTTTCTTGGCTTTGTTGACAACAACTTTTAACATAAATTATGTTACTCCATGTCTTAGAAGTAAACCATAATGTTAAACATGTAGCAGAGTCAGTCAATAAATTAATTTATGGTACAGCCTCATTCATAAGTGCAATTGTTTCTTGGCTTTGTTGACAACAATTTTTAACATAAATTATGTTACTCCATGTCTTAGAAGTAAACCATAATGTTAAACATGTAGCAGAGTCAGTCAATAAATTAATTTATGGTATAGCCTCATTCATAAGTTCAATTGTTTCTTGGCTTTGTTGACAACAACTTTTAACATAAATTATGTTACTCCATGTCTTAGAAGTAAACCATAATGTTAAACATGTAGCAGAGTCAGTCAATAAATTAATTTATGGTAAAGCCTCATTCATAAGTGCAATTGTTTCTTGGCTTTGTTGACAACAACTTTTAACATAAATTATGTTACTCCATGTCTTAGAAGTAAACCATAATGTTAAACATGTAGCAGAGTCAGTCAAGAAATCAATTTATGGTATAGCCTCATTCATAAGTGCAATTGTTTCTTGGCTTTGTTGACAACAACTTTTAACATAAATTATGTTACTCCATGTCTTAGAAGTAAACCATAATGTTAAACATGTAGCAGAGTCAGTCAATAAATTAATTTATGGTATAGCCTCATTCATAAGTGCAATTGTTTCTTGGCTTTGTTGACAACAACTTTTAACATAAATTATGTTACTCCATGTCTTAGAAGTAAACCATAATGTTAAACATGTAGCAGAGTCAGTCAATAAATTATTTTATGGTACAGCCTCATTCATAAGTGCAATTGTTTCTTGGCTTTGTTGACAACAACTTTTAACATAAATTATGTTACTCCATGTCTTAGAAGTAAACCATAATGTTAAACATGTAGCAGAGTCAGTCAATAAATTAATTTATGGTATAGCCTCATTCATAAGTTCAATTGTTTCTTGGCTTTGTTGACAACAACTTTTAACATAAATTATGTTACTCCATGTCTTAGAAGTAAACCATAATGTTACACATGTAGCAGAGTCAGTCAAGAAATCAATTTATGGTAAAGCCTCATTCATAAGTGCAATTGTTTCATGGCTTAGTTTTATTAGGAGATCCAACAGGGGTCTCCTATTCATTTTATCATTATTAGCTATATACTATATGCTCCTACTTCAAACCTGAGCTGAAAATGGGGGAAAGGAATTTTATTTAGGTCAAAGTTCAAAATTTAGGCCATTGATTGGAATTTTTTATATATGCCATTCTATTAGCCCTTTGCCATCTAGATACATTTTCTCCAGGTTTTGAGATATCAAAATTTCTTTCTTTTCAAGAAAATAAAACCTACTGCATATAATGGGCATGGCCAGAGTATCATACACATAAATGTATGATTTCTCTTTTAATTTTTTAAGCGGCGTGATATATTGGTATGGTTACAATAACCCAAAAGCAGGGTTATGACCTCTAAAGACTACCTTTTCAATTACTGCACCCATATTTATGCCATTTGCATGTTCTCAATAGGCACTAAGTTCGAATACGAATAGTAGAAAAAATACTGGTCAATAATGAATGAATTTATTGAGATGAAATCAAAAAGTTAAGTTCCCTACTTAACTGATACATACATACTTAACGTCAACAGTAAAAGTGCATGTGAATACAGTAATTCCAGATACACAAGCTGAATGATTCGACTGGATTCATATGGATGCACACTATGTGAATCTCAATACTAATAGCCAGTTTAACAATTGAACTTTAATTCATTAAAGCTACACAGCAGTGAAACTCAACCACTGTTTATTCATTTAATGACAAACTTGTATGTCATGCAGTCAATGAAGGAATAAGAAATACAAGTACTGTATAAGTGGTAAGTTTTCCTAAATTTGCCTATTGCCTAATTTTTGGAAGATTTGGAAAATTAAATGTTGGAAATATTATCTATCTTCATTATGTTATCTATAGGAAAGTTTCTTGTCATTGTCAGGAAAATGAAAATTAGGAAAATGATAAAATTTGACCATTTGGCAATTAATGGCCTAGTCACATAGCCCGGCCGATGTCCGGCATCGGTAGAGCTCGGTGGATTTTTTGGTGCCACCGAGCTCTCCTCATCGGAAGCAGAGCTCGGTGACGTGAACGGACTCCGTCCGGACATCTTCAGGCGACCGACCGAACACCGGCCGGTTACCGTACGGAGTCTGTCTCAAAATGGTAGTTTTTTTCTGCCGATGTGGCAGCAACTACCGGCCGGAGGTCGGTCGGACATCGGAAGGAATACGGCCGGTACCCGAGCAGGTAACAGGACACCGTGCGATCGCCGGCCGGGTTGTTAACGGGCTTTGAACAGTGACCGGCCGATGCTCTGTCCCACATCACCCGGAGCTCGGTCGGAGCTCGGCCGCTGTCCGTTAAAAAACCTCGTCCTCCGGTTGTCTCAGATGCACGGGACACCGGCCGACGTGTTTTCCGATGTGGTTACGATAAGGCTGCGATGACATGATGAGGGAGCTCGGTGAGAGCCCGGTGAAATTTAACTCCGAAGTTGAAATTTCACCGAGCTACCACCGATGCGGTTTTAAGCAACAAACGCCACGGATGTCCGGCCGGTGTTCGGCCAAGTTCAGTGAAAATTGCATCGCTGGCTCATCGTAACCTCATCGGCCGGGCTATGTGACTAGGCCATAACTACTCGGATTTAATACCACTTATATAGTAAGACAATATCTACCAAATAAAGGCAAATACAAAAATATTTTAAGTACTCTGCAACACAAAAAAAAATTTGATATGCAGAAATATCTTGCCCTAGTTGCTGGTATACTTAACATGGTTATAGCAGGATTTTTATATGGCTTCAACACATATGCAATTGCATTGAAAAGTACCTTCAACTATACACAAGTGGATATTGAGAATGTAGCTGCAAGTGGAGACTTTGGTCAAAGTATTTATATTCCTGCAGGCTTCATATATGACAACTTTGGGCCAAGGATAACCAGTATATTGGGTCTCATTTTCACTGGGGTTGGATATACACTACTTTGGATGACTACAAAGTTTAAAACATTTTTCACGACAAAAGTCTGGCTTGTATGTGCCATGTATTTTGTCGAACAATTCGGGGTATCATTTTCTTACCTCGCAAGCACATGTGTTAACTGTAAAAACTTTGAAGGAAAACATACTGGTAAGATACTAGGGCTTCTCAGTGCTGCATTTGGAATCGCTCCAGCAATATTTAGCGCCATCTATCAAGGACTGTTTGTACAAGGACACATAAAAGATGCTGAGAATCAGAAGTATGGAGAGTTTATGTTGTTATTGGCTGTGGCCTCGATAACAATTAACTTATTCTCAATAGCTGTGTTTAAAGAAATCACAATAAATAAAACAGACCATGCAGACAGATGCAACTGAAATGACCAAACTCAAAACTCCTGAAAATCTAGTTGCTGATGACAAAATGGAGGCTAGCAAAAGTGTAAACGATAAGAGTGCACTGATTCCGAAGGCGAACCAAGAAAACGCAACTTCACATCCACCAGATTTGAATGGATGGCAAATTCTAAAAACATTGGAATTCTACTACCTTTTCCTGGTAGCATTCATTTTAGGTGGAACTGGTGCTACATTTATCAACAATACCACAACAGTCCTGAAATCTGTTCATCGAGAGAATGATATTGCAGTTTTCACAATATGTCTTCCAATATTCAGTTTACTAGGCAGAATAATCAGCGTAGTGATTTATAACCATATATTCATGAAGTTGCCCAACTTTCCCAAATCATCAAGTATCCTACCTTGTGCATTTTTAATGTGGATAAGTTGTATTGTCATGGTAGTTTTCTATGATTGTTTCGTTGGCTTGTTCAGCAGTGCCATTATTATGGTCTTCGCACATGGATCTTTTTTTGTACAAATCCAGTGGGTTATCATTGAATTATTTGGTTTAAAATATATAGGACAAAATTTTGGTATCGTAATGGTGGCACAAAGCTTTGGAATGTATGCATTCCAACAATTGTTTGGGTTTAATTATGGAGTGAACAGCCAACCAGGATCAAATGAATGTTATGGTGAATCTTGCTTTAAGAGCTTTTTTATAATACTAGCGATTTTATGCTTTTGTGCATTGTTTTTGAACATTTGTCTTGTTAAAATTGAAAGGGATTCCAGACTGAAGCGCAATGAAGGCTCTGAATAACAAACAGAAAAAACAACTTTATGCTAAATGCATACATTGTATTAGAGAACTTTGTATTTAATATATATATCTAGTATACATATATATAATATATATACTGTACTTCTACTTAATTTGGCAGCCATTTTAATTCCCAGGTAATTTTAGTACCATGTAAATTAGTACCATTTGTGCATTGTAATATTGCAAGTCCACCAAATTAAGTAGCGGCCAAATGTTCAAAATGGCAAATCCGCCAAAATAAGTAGCACCAAATTAAATAGAAGTACAGCAGTACATTATAATCTTATATTAGTTTTTTGTTGTTGTTATCTATGAACTTACATTTGATGTTGTTGTTGTTATCTATATAAACTTATATTTGTTGTTGTTGTTGTCTATAAACTTACATTTGACAGACTATATCACCAGCAGAAATGAATTACAAAATGACTGCATTTCTTTTATGAATGTACCAAAAAGACATGTTAACATGCACAAAAGTACAGGGTGTTTCATAATGACTGTCCCCCCATCTACAGCCAATCCTAGATCAC
Source organism: Owenia fusiformis (assembly GCA_903813345.2). Classification (NCBI taxonomy): domain Eukaryota; kingdom Metazoa; phylum Annelida; class Polychaeta; order Sabellida; family Oweniidae; genus Owenia; species Owenia fusiformis. Next base: position 27,603,159 of record CAIIXF020000012.1, read on the forward strand.
ATGGACCTGACTAATCTGAAAAGTTGTCAAAAATATTACTTTCCTACAAAAATCTTTTAAATACTTACGACAAAATGATTCACTTTTTCATCATGATATCCAAACTTTCAGAAAAACATCGATGGTTTCAATAATAATATGTTTTTCTGACATGAAAATCATTTGAATCTGATTTGACATCCATTTGAATCTGATTTTTAAATTATTGGATCTAATATAACTATATTTATCAAGAATATGTTTACATTACTTTAAAATCCAGAATCTTGCGTATGCAAAATGGTGTTTGGATTAGACAGGTTCTACTGTACACATTATATGTGCATTATATTAAGAGAGTAAAAGAAAAGAAACAACTTTAACAAGGGTACTAATCAAGTACCAATGCACTTAAACAATCAATACACTTAAAAACATACTTAAAGGTTGACAATTTGTTTTAACATTGAACTTCTTATCAACCTATGATTATTGTGACAATATAAATCAATAATTTCTTTGAAGTTCCTCATGCTACACAATTCTCAGGTAAGACCATAAAACGAAAGAGAAAATAGTATTTACTTTTTTGAAATTTGCTAAAAATAATTTCTTAATTGAATTTAATTCAGTTATCAAACTACGAGGGGTGATCAATAAGTAATGGACGCTTTTTTACACAGATGCTTTTTATTGACCAATCCCTTCGATTTTCTTACCAGTGATACATCATCCAATTATCTATCAACTCTGAAGATTTGAAGACAAAATATATAATACAGGTTGATATATCCTTATTTCTGTGAAGGAGGTACAGGTACCCCAGGACCGACATTTACGTCACATATTCTGAAGCTATTTTAGCTTGTTTAACATGCAATGCAGTTGAATGCAGGCTGTACAAAACAAACCATTATGCTCATGAATTACCCCATTTTGTTTTGCCATAGTTGATTTTGAATATTTTATCATCACTATGTGGTATTCATGCCACATTCATTCCACAGGGCCCTCTAAATAGGTTCCATAAAGTGCTACATGTACACAATTCCTCATCCTCTTAACTCAAGATTGTGAGACAAGGCTGAATCCATTCTCTGACATGGTAGCAAGATGCAGTTGCATGGGTTGTTTTATCATGTTTATTTCATCAATGTCAATAACCTGCATCCTTTCTCTATAGAAATAAGTAGTATAGAAATTAACAAGTCACATGTGAGCAGATCTGGACAATATGGTGCATTGGCCAAGGGCTCGATCTTGAGTTCCAGGGATATTGTTTTCTGAACATTTTGAGATCTGTGGGCAGGTGCATTTTCCATATGGAGTAGGGTGTTCCCTTCTCTCACCACCCCTTTCTTCCACAATGCTTCCTCAAATTGACCTGCAAACCCCTTCCATACAACACTCTGACATCACAATACTTTCTGTTTATGTGTTACCAGTCAGCAAAAAATTTCAAACAACACAACACTTGTTGCACATAAAAAGTTCCAATCTAACTGAAATTTACCAAACTGGCTAAAAACTGAATATGTGACGTAAATGTCGGTCCCGGGGTACCTGTACCTCCTTCACGGAAATAAGGATACATCAATAAGTATTATATATTTTGTCTTCAAATCTTCAGAATTGATAGATAATTGAATGATGTATCACTGGTAGGAAAATCAAAGGGATTGGTCTATAAAAAGTATCTGTGTAAAAAAGCGTCCATTACTTATTGATCACCCCTCGTACAATGTCAGGTATTGTAGCTTTAGACCATATACAATTATAAGTATTTAATATACCTGTAGTAATTGCACTTGATTTTCATATGTTGCCTATTCTTTTTGTATTCTACTATTTTGGTATATAGGTCTAAAAATAAAGACACAAACTTACTAACTTACTTAAAAATTTGGTTCCTTAAAATCTGAAGGTAGGAATGATGTTGAAAGTGTTCTTTACATGATTTCAGATCAAAGACTTGACACACTTTTCCTTGAGATAGCTGAACAACTAGGGAATGACTTCCTTAAAGTTGGTATCCATCTTGGACTTACAAATGCAGAACTGGATACCATCAAATTAAGTGACCCGCATAATGCTGGAGTATGGGGCTTTAAGTTATTGAAATCTTGGCAACAGAGACAAAAAGTACAAGATTATGCGACAATCAAGAAAGAACTGGCCAAAGCACTTAGAGCAGGAGAAAGAGTTGACCTTGCTCTTAAGGTTGAAAACGTAAGTACATGTACATGCACATATTTCCTTCAACTTGCACACAAACATAAAGCTACAGGAGCTACAGCTAGATATAATGAAGTGACCTGTGACAAAACTATAATGCTTCAAAAAGATACAAACATTTGGCCATTGAAAAAATCCTTTGAATGAATTTAATATTATTAACGTTAATGTTTTCAATTTTCTTCTTTTAGCAATTAATTATGGATTTCCCTTTCAGGAGTGAGCTGAGTGACTTAAACACAAACTGAAACATGCAGACGAAGATGATAGTGGAGAATCACAGAATAGACATTAAACATGGACTATGATAACCATAGAACTATTACAAACAATGTTTGGATTTATAAATGAGTGACAATAATAAGTACCAAATTGTATTGGAAATTGTACATTAAATGAGCATTTTTAAATTGAAAATAAACCAAAGTATCTAATATACATAATTTAAAAGATTGTGTACTTGAATATGGGTAACCACGTCCCTAAAACAAGTTTAACTTTCTCCAAATATAAAATCCTGTCAACTTGGTAGTTCATGTATCTCATAACAATATCCTCAAGTATTGTTGGTGCCTGATACTGAAGCCCCAAATAATATTGTAAAGGTTGGTCGCAAAGTGTAAAACACAATTTCTGCTTCATAAAAGCAAGAACATACCCCATAAGCATCAGCTATGCATTATGTTCTTTGCTATCGTAATCATGACATACATATAGCATATATATTTTCAAAACTGAACATTTTTATTACTGAGACTTTAAAAGAAAATTTGGAATTTGGAAATCTTCAAACTTATTCATTCATTTATTGATTATGTTTTGTTATCCCAAAACACAATATACATTTTTCTATTTTTTACCATTTTCAGTATTTCTATCTTATTGTGACAATAGTTGCTTTGTGGTCCACATATACAATACATAATATTACTTTTTCATATACTTTAGACCCCCCCCTCCCCTATCATTTTATGGATAGATTAATTTCCACTATGGGTGTACTTGATACTCATCAACGAGACCCTGTTTTGTAACAGAATTCAGAAGCATGCAAAAAAATTTTACCATTCTGATAGACCAATAGGTAAGCAGATATAAATCATGTGTGCAAAAATTATTCAGATCCAAATTTATTAAAACTCTCATCATATACAGGGGTTTCATTAGCAGTAGGCAACAGGCGATTTTCACTGGTTGTTTTCACAAAATCGCCTGTTGTTTTTAGGGACTTTTCAACTTTTCCATGTTAAATTTATGATTTCCATTAATTTTGCCTGTTTTCATTTATTTAGCCTGTTGTGAGAAATTCTAGTGAAACACCTGATATACGAAATTACTAAGAAGATTTTTCATATCATGTATTATGGGATTTTGCTTCACACAAAGCTTATCAGGTGTTTCATATATCATAGGTGAATCAAATATATTTAGTTTCTTTTTAATGCAGGTATTAGGTATTAAACACAATGTTAAACTTCAGTTCAATATTGAACACCTCGTAGGAGAGCTTTATTATAGAGAAAAAGAAAGTGATCAATTTTGACAATGTCAGGTGAGTTTGCTTCATATATACACAATCATAAATATAACTGTAATTTATTTATAGTTAATATCTAAAATCTGTAAGTAATAGTTTTTTTATAGATTGTTTAAACTTATTAATGTTACAACCTTCAGTGCTTATGTTTCTGTGAACTTGAGAAGTATAGATAAGACCATTTCTTCGTAAAAATATGTTGTATTTACACAAAATCACATACATAAGCAGCATATATGGAATTAAATATATACATAATTCTTGAACAAAACATTAAAATTCACACAAAATACTCTAATCCCAGGGATTAGTCAGGGAAGATAATAACAAAAGGATCCATGTTTAAGATGTGATTCATTTATAAATGACATATAATCCATTTTTGAAGAATTATTTGCACTGAAATGATCAATGATTGACAAAATTTACATAACTTTGACGTTTCACAATTTATCTCAATACTTCAATATAGAATGGTCAAACTTTCCAAATTATTTTTCCAGATGAACTGACCGATATTGACCTCCTTGACATTGGCAAGGAATTGGGAAATAATATAGAAGAGGTTGCCACTCGACTTAAAATCAGCCCAGCTGAGGTGCAAACCTTGAAGGCGAGCAGTCCTCAAAATGCCAATCCGTGGGGATTCAACATGCTTGTCAGCTGGAGGAACAGACAGGAATCAAGTGTGAACCAACGAAAAGTACTGGCTAAAGCCCTTAGAGATGCAAATAAAGTCAAACTAGCTGAACGAGTTGAGGGAAAACTCTCAGACTGAAGAATAAAATGACATCATGTATACAAGGACACGAAACAGACTACACACTACAGTACATCAATATCATGGATACATTTTATGGACCAACAAAATCAATGTCACTATTGTATAATCATGACAGAGCAGCTAAGAAATCAATCTCTATATATTATTGATTTGGAATTCCCAAACCAGTTGACAAACAAAAAACCTATGAGTCATAATGTAAAAAATATATAATATATATGTATGAATCAAAACACTTGACATTGGCATCAACAGTGGAGAAGTCAATGCAATATATTCCCAGAACATTCTACAGTGCATAGAAACCAAAATTTCCAGGAAAACATTCTAAACATAAGTAGAACATCATACTCATGTTACCATTTGTTAAATTTCATGAGCAAGCTTAAATTTTTCTTTTTTTATATTCACATTGTGGAAAACAGTGCCAGCATATGGTCTTTAATATTTCATTCAAAAGATGTGTATCTAAATAACAATGTTGAATTATTAAAGAGAGAATCAGATATAGCGAGCAGGCTAAACAAAAAATTGTTTCAATTTTAGAATATTTTTGGCTCATGTCATTCCTTGTCATTTCTATTTTCTAAAAATCACAAAAGTGCATACTTTATTCCAGGAAAACTAAAGATTTTTACAATAATGTATCATTTTTCTATAAGAATGGTAACCATTCTTATTATTTGGGAGAATTTAAACATTTTTCACTCATTTTTGCACTTTGAATCATTAATAACTTCACCAATTTATAACAGATCGTGAATCTTTTGGGAGATATTGTATTAGATATTGTAAGGAATAAATTTGTAGGTCAATTAGTCATGTTGCTTGTAATTTTGTCACCCCCTATAGATCAGATTCTGCCTTTAATACAACAATCAAATACTGTCAATTGATATCTTCTATTTTTATGACTGGTGTACTCTTAGATGTTATTTTCTTGCTGTGTTCTGTCACGATATAAGTTATTGAATGATTTGAAGTGCAATACAGGATATATTCTGTTCGAGAAATTTTGTATTGGTATGAGACGAAGTCGAGTGCCAATACATAATATCCAGACAGAATATATCATGTACTGCACTTCAAATCATTCAATAACGTTTTTATTGTGTGCTCCTCTGTATTGCTACTGAGACTGTCCCCACCGTACCAATATTTTCCGTATTGCGACGGAGATGATCAACAGGGACAATCTCAGTAGCAATACAGATTGGTACAGCACAATAACTGACCAATCAGAGGGCTTCATTTAACAGATCATACGATAATTTTTTGGTACTTTCACATTGGCGCTTGCACGCATTCAAGATATAATGTACATGTACATGTTACTAATTGGATATAATTTTTCAGCTCTTATGTGTCTGTGTTATATCTGTTTTTTAATACAACTGTGGTATCGAGCCCTTGTACGTGTGTTCAATAAAATGTCAAAATAATGTCCAAGATGTTTATCTTTATTTCTTTATCACAATGTGAAGAGGGTATTTCAAATTAAAGATGCTTGGTGACTCTTCTGGCAAACTTAAACACAAGAGGGTTAACCTTTAACTCATTCGCTACGAATGACGTGATATGACGTCATAAAGCACATACATTGACTAACTAAGGACGTGATATCACGTCCAAGCACAAACCCAATGCATTTTTTAATCTTGTAACCATGACAACTTGTAAAATGGGACTTAAAAACCTATTCATTCTGAAAGAGTATATCATATGCTTTAAAATGATACATAACACTATATATGTATGCCCATGTATATACTATATATATTATTTCAGAGGTACCATATATGGGAATTTTCAAAAATTCGTCAGTATTATAGTGCTTTTTGCTCCAGTATTGAATGAGTTAACCTAATGCACAACCTTTCACCATTCAAAAATTCTGAAATATCTAAGCTTGAATATGTATAATTTACAAATTAAAATATGTCAAAATCTATGATATTTTAAAATGGTATGACACAATTGTAAAATAATCATTTGTAGAATATTTCACTGTCAGGATAATAATGAGAGGGTAACTTGAGAGGGTAATCTTGAGAGGGTACAATGTCAAAGTATGTGATATTATTTAGGTGCACACTACATTTTACTGTTATCTAAAGAAGGAGTCAATTGTTTATCTTAAAAAGCACAATGACACCTTTCAAATAGGCCGTGGCTCATGTCTTAACAGTTTTTCAATGCAGATATAGACCAAAAAGATGGATTTGATTTCTCTTAATCTTGGGCACATTTTTGGCTCTATAGCACGATTTAATTTTTGTGATAAGACCTGTTTTCGTACTATGTTGAGGCTCATATTTGAAAGTGCTAAAACTTCAGTGTTATATTTCTAAATATACCTGTAAGTCTGAAATCCATGACATCATCTTTAGGTTCACTGAGTGAAGGTCAAACTTTTCATCTGACACTGCAAGGTCAAAGGTCAATGGAGGTCGCTTCTTTTTCTGTTCTTCCTGCATATGGGATTTCTAAAAGTAAGATGCAGTAAAATCTGTGAGGGAGCCTCAAGATATTGTTATTTTGAATCACAGGCTCTAAAGTTGGTTGAAACCAGAGAATTTTTCATTTTGGCCATCTTTTGATATTTCACTTCTATACACATACAATGATGTTTAATTTAGTGAAATTAGTTGGCATAGATCATTTTTACACATTTTAAATCAATTTTAATTGTCACTCTTCACTCTGAGTAGTCAAGACGTTACACCTTTTCCCTCTAATCAGATTGGCTGATAAAACAACCTTTCTTGGGATTGTCGAGTTGGCAGTCTTCACCGAACACTTTCAGCAAGGGGGTATCACCGTAACCATGAGTTTGTAAGTTCAAGACTCGTGAGCTTCTTGTGTTTATTCATTTACAGCGTAATATTTATCTTAGAAATGTCTTTGATAGATAAACTTTTGACATCCTCCTATTACAGGTATCCAGAATTCGTACCTCCTTCTTCCCCCTGCTATAACCAATTTGGAAGCGCCCGATTAAACTGAATCATGTGATCTAATTATGCCCAATGACTTATACATGATTTCCGTCGCAGTGTTGCGACAGCCAATCAGATTGCGAGTTCTTAATCGGGGAAATGCTAACTGCACTTATCACAGGGGTAAAATGAAAGAATATATTCTGGATTTTGAAGCCCTGTGAATGGAGGATGAACTTTTGATAGAACAATCATTTCCTCTTGACAGGGTTCATTCGCAATATACATGTGAGCAAACTACTTACTGGAAATTGTATGCTTTTGTCAAATGACCATCCAATACCCCATCGCATAGTTCGACCTTGGCAGAATTCAGTAGTGCCAAAATTTGGGACCTAGAAAAGGCATACAAAATTACATTTATGTACAAGGGTAATGTTGTATGCAAAATTATATTAGCTTGCCAAGGTAACATCCAAAATTACAATTACTTGCAAGGGTTATAGACAAAATCAAATTTTTGCAAGGGTCACATACAGAGTTACGTTAATTGCAGGAGTTGCATACAAAAATGTTGCAAAATGCCTCATAATAACAGACTTTTTTGGTATACATGTACTAGAGAAACTGAGCGATTCTCAGAGTAGTAGATCCAACCACATAAAACATTTTATCAAAAATTGATATTTGAGTTAACATAAACTGTTTTTCTTTTGATTTAAACCATATCTGATATCATCTTTGAGTTCTTCAATTTTACCAGCGACTGAGTTATCAAACATGTAACATTTTCCCAGAAAAAATGGTGGCAACGCTACACTGTCATTTTGATAATTCCTTGGTTCTTTCCATGATTGACATATATTCTATGTTCTTTGGCATCAGTATTTCAGATTTCTTTCTTATTTAATGAATATGTCCCTAAATTAATTTTTAGACAGTATTTAAACCTTTAATGAAAACGAAAGTAAAGAAAACATTTAAAAAACTGAAGTGATATAACCAAAACAACGGTATAAAGCAAATAATCAAAACGAAAGTGGAGTTTACACAATAAAAATTTATTACCTTTCAGATTGATTATTCTAAAGATCAATGTGCAAATAAAATACAGTGTATTTCAACCCCCTACTCAAAAGATAAACAAACACAACAATAGGCATACAATCATAAAGAACTACAAACAAAAAAGAAGCATCGTAGATAAATGTTCAGTCATCTGTTTGGCATATGTTCCATCAAGATTTCATAATAATGACTGATTGAATAAATTGCTTAACAGTTTACATACTTCAAGCATTAACTTTCCTAAAAGCAACTGAAGCAAAACTTTGTTATCAATAGCGAAAGTCCAAATATAATGGTTGAGTGATTTTTGACCAATAAAAGTCTGTCCTGTACATCCCATGAAATCCCACTGGAATGACAGAGCATGTGGAAATCAGAGACATCTTTTAATTGAAGCAGTAACTTGGGTGAAACAAACAATCTCTGAATATGTGGTCACATCCATTAAACAGGAATAATACTAATGTTGGGTCCCAATCCAATATAATCTCTATAAACATGTATATGCCCAGTGGAAAAAAGTTATACAACTATCAAACCTTTAAAATATTATTGCGACAATTACCAAATGTAATGGCCATCTACCTACCAGCATTTAGCATTTAATGTTTCCAAATGACATCTCAGCTCAAATAAAAAAATTGACAAAAGGGGCAGTATCATTTTACAGCAGTTTTTCTTCAGTGTGCTTATATTTACTGTTAGAATCTTATTTTTTGGTTTGATTCAGGCAAAAATTTGGTATTTCCACTGTTATTTGTACTTCCACTGGTCAGTATTAAGTGAAGGTAACAGCCGTAACCTTCGCATCTAAGATGGCGGACGGTTAGCATTGATTTCGGTATTTTTTGTTTTCAACGAATTAAACCACTTTATAGTTGACGTAATGCTTCGATATTTGAACTATATCAGGCTTATATGGCATGGAAACTCCGGAGTGTGATCATTTGTTCATGAACTATGTGTAGACACCACAGTTCAACGATATCTTCCTCCGCTTATGGGAAGGTAACTGGGATTTTGGTTTTACAGATGATAAGATAACTGATATGCGGTGATGCAGTAACCAGAAATAGTCTGCCATCTTAGATGCATAGGTAATGGCCATTACCTTTGCTTGATACTGACCAGTGACTCTTGTACAATTGCATTCTCTCTACTTAAAACCAAATTACAAGAATGATCTTTGCAAATAAATGAACAAGTCACCAAATAAACAAACAAATGAATTTTAAGAATCATGAATAAATAACAAACAAACACTGACCTTGTTGTCCTTCAGGAAGCTCTTCAGTTCAGGTAGACTTGACTTTTTCCCTAATAACGATGTATATAATCTGAAAAATATTCATTAAATCTTGAAGTCTGACAAAGTAGTGCCATTTTCAGAGCTGTTTATACATACCATCAGAATGGAAAATTTAACCAGAACAACGGCAACGCCAAAGCGTAGCGAATCCCATCGAACAGAAATGGCTGGCATTTTTACAAACGAAGCGCAAATATCATAAAACAACACACCAGAAAGGCCACCATTTTCAAAATGGTTGCTCACTAGCCAAGTTGTCATCAGAAGAAATAATATGCTTTTAAGTAGCCACCTCTAAAATTTTTGAAAAATCGCACACATGCTTGTAAAATAACACACATAAAAATGGTGGCCATTTTTCAAAATGGCCGACTACTCCCTAAAGTTTTATTAGACAATGTGCCATGCTTAAAGTATTCACATATCAATTATGAACAAAATCGCTCCACTACTTTTCGAGTTATAGGAAAATACGTTAAAATAGCGGCCATTTTTCAAAATTGTTTTCAAAATAGCCACCTTCTACCAAAAGTGTCATAGGACAGTGTGCCATGCTTATAGTATTCACATACCAAATATGAACAAAATCGCTCCACTACTTTTCAAGTTATAGTGAAATATGTAAAAATGGCGGCCATTTTTCAAATTTTTTTCAAAATGGCCGCCTTCTACCAAAAGTGTCATAGGACAGTGTGCTATGCTTATAGTATTCACATACCAAATATAAACAAAATCGCTCCACTACTTTTCGAGTTATAGTAAAATACATTAAAATGGCGGCCATTTTTGAAAATGGCCGCCTTCTACCAAATGGCTGCCATGTGCTTCTTTAATATCTACATTTGTAGCATTATTAACGTCCTTTATAAATTTTTTACATTTAAAACATATTGCTATTACAGTTTTACATATTGCACCTAAATTAATGTAAAATCGTCACTAAAATGGCCGCCATTTTGAAATGAGCGGCCATTTTGAAAATCGGCTTTCGAGCAGAACTTCTAACCCCATAGGGTATATGTGTACAAAATATGAACAAAATCTGGCCAACCGTATTTGAGTTATTGCCTGGACGGACGGACGGACGGACAGACGGACGTACGTACAGACGTACGTACGTACGTACGGACGGACGGACGGACGGACGGAGGCGTTCCCTATATCCCTCCGAACTTTGTTCGATGGGATAAAAATTACTGGAAGGAGGAATAAGGATCTTGGAGAGTAAAGCATAATAAAATTAAATTATTTTACAGAAAATTTAATCGCTGCGCAATTTCGGTCAGAAAAGAGTAAATTTTTTTGGTCATACATTGTGCAAAAAATCATAGAATCTTATTCTTTATTCCTCAAACATTATTCACTCTATTACCATAATATAACATCATACTAACATAATTATGATTACCTCACTTTACTCTTCAACTTCCTGCTATCCAGTATCAACTTTTTCACAAATTCAACTTCACCTCCAGGGGTTACACTTTCTGAATCATGGGCTGATGAAAAAGCAGACGGCTCTGGGCGATCATCTTTACGAGTGGTTAATATTCCCTGGGCCTCAAGGTTATTGGCAAAAAATGGTGGATTACACATTATGAAGTCTACGTCATTTGTGATTGGCTGAATAAGATCAGTGAGGGATGATTCTGGCGCCACCTTTACAACTAAAACAAATGAAAGTAAGAAGTACATAAAAGTAATACAGACAACATGAAACGTCAACGTCTATAATAATATTAAGAGATAAAGTGTAAAAGAAAAAGAAGAGGTCAGTGTTGCGTATACATTAAAATAGAGAAAATCATAATACAATACTACCCAAAATGTCAAAAGAGAATATGCAATCCTTACGAGTATTCACATATTGAATATGAACAAAATCACTCTATAATTTTTTGAATTATTATAAAAAATGTAAAATAACACACATAAAAATTGTGGCCATTAAAAATGGCTGACTACTCCCAGAGAGAGTGCAAGTGCAACAGAGTGCAAGGCTCATAATTCACATATCAAATATGAACAAAATCACTCCACTACTTTTCAAGTTATAGTAAAAAACGTAAAAAATGATGGCCATTTTTCAAAATAGCCGCCTACTACCCAAAGTGTCATTAGACAGTGTGCCATGCTTATAGTATTCACATATAAAATATGAACAAAATCCCTTCACTACTTTTTGAGATATAGTAAAAAATGTAAACTAATACACGTAAAAATGGCGGCCATTTTTCAAAATGGCCGCCTACTGCCCAAAATGTCATTAGACATTGGGCCATGCTTAAAGTATTCACATACCAAATATGAACAAAATCGCTCCACTACTTTTTGACTTACAGTAAAAAATGTTAAATAACACACATAAAAAATGTAAACTAATACACGTAAAAATGGCGGCCATTTTGAAAAATGGCCGCCTACTACCAAAAATGTCATAAACATTGTGCCATGCTTAAAGTATTCACATATCAAATATGAACAAAGTCGCTCCACTACTTTTCAAGTTACAGAAAAAATCGTAAAATGACGTGCAAAGGCAGCCATTTTTCAAGATGGCTGCCATGTATTTCTTCTGTATTTACATTTCTAGCTTAATCAATGCCCTATATAACTTTTTTTACATTTAAAACATATTGCTATTACAGTTTTATATGCAGTACCTAAATTATTGTAAAATCGGCACTTAAATGGCCGCCATTTTTAAATGAACATTTTGAAAATCGGTTTTCGAGCAGAACTTCTACCCCCATTGGGTATGTGTGTACAAAATATGAACAAAATCGGGCCAACGGTATTTGAGTTATTGCCCAGACGGACGGACAGACGGACGGACGGACAGAGGCGTTCCCTATATCCCTCCGAACTTTGTTCGATGGGATAATCAAAGTCTTTGGTAATATCAAAATGATAATATGTATTTGTCATGACAATAAACGAACAAATTAGGTCAGAGAATGCAATCAAGTTGGCAGAATTCCATTTGTATAAATCCTCAAAACATCTGTATTCTGTAATACCTTTTATAGAATCTTCCATTTGGTTTGCTTTTACATTCTTTTCAGCAAAATAGATGTTTATATCATCAATATCAGACGCAATGAACTTCCATTTGTTGGTCTTACAACCTAGCAGAGGGTAGATACATGATGCTCCTGTACCTACAAATATGGTATCATCATATTCTTAAATGGACAAAGGGTAACATTAAAAAAGCATTAACATGTAAAATGTCACCACCTGACATTTGTTGCAGATGACAATCACCGAACACCAAACAGGTAGCACCATTCATTGAGCTTTCAATTTCATCTTTTTCTCTCCTATGCTAAAATGATTCTAAAAATGTTCCTCTAAAAACAGAGCTGTCAAGTGTCCCGCGAATGGCGGGATTATCCCGCGAATTCGATCAAAATTAGGCTAATTCGCGTGTCCCGCAATGTCCCGCGAAGTCCCGCAAATGTGGCTTTCGACCTCCGCGAATTTCCGAAATTGTTGCAATCCCCTATATGGTGATTATCTTATCTTATATAAGAAGCTAAGTTTTTGCACTTTTGAGGAGTAAAGTTTACCTAATTTCAAGTACCTAGCATGCTGTTGTTTGGTATCAAAATAAAGCGGAAGGGTTCAACTTTCATTTTAATTACGACAATAGGGATGTAGGTCACAAATAGTTCCAACGTTGGCCTTTTTACTATCTGTGTGGCCTTCATCTCAGAACTGAGCAAATGTTAGCAAACGCAAGTTACAATAAATGGACGCTGATATCTAGAAAGGGTTTGTAGAAAAAACTGGGTACCGGGTAGTAAATCCTCCATGCTGGGTTCAAACTTGGTTCCCGGTACCCGGTCAAAAAACGGGTACCCAAAAAATGAAAAATACGAATATACGAGTATAACATAATTAGATTATCAGAAAACGTGTAAGATTTGTTTTGAATTTACAAAAATGTATGTAACATCCTCCAAAATTGAGCTAGAAGCTTCAAATAAAAAGCATATTTTAAGGCTCTTTTCTTCCTCTATCGTCATGACCATATTTTCATTGGTTATGTTCACGTACCAACATACGAACTCATTGAAAATAGAGTAAAATTGATTTGTCTTGTTATTCAAATCGTCTTACAATGTCATTGGCGTAGCCAGGAGAGGGTGTGATGGTGCGATCGCACCCCCTCCCCCTTCATTACCAATGGAAATATGACCATGATGATAGAGGAAGAAAAGAGGCTTAAAATGCTTTTTATTTGAAGCTTCTAGCTCAAATTTGAAGGAAGTTACATTTTTGTAAATTCAAAACAAATCTTACACGTTTTCTAATGATCTAATTATGTTGTATATTCGTATATTTCGTTTTTCGTTTTTTGGGTACCCGGTTTTTCGACCGGGTACCAAGTTTGTCTACGTAAATTTTATTTATATTATTAATTGCATTACATTTACATGTACATATTTATATTTACATTTACATGTACATAAATAAGAATGAAGGAATAAAAAAAATAAAAAAAAGTTTGAACCCAGCATGGAGGATTTACTACCCGGTACACGGTTTTTTCTACAAACCCTATCTAGAAAAGTAACCTCATTCCCTATAATTTGATGTAGATTAATCGAACCCTTTTTCATGGGCTTTCAATTGAAAGCCCATGCCTACAGTATGGTAGTAGTTGGTCACGACGCCAGAAGCAGAGAAGTGCAAAGTATTGTTCCAAATTTTTGATTTCGTGTTAGATTACGATACTCACACCTCAAGCATGGTTTTTGTTTTTGATAAATTACAATATGTTTAATAATATTTCTATGCGTATTTTGTGAAATTATGTTGACTTTTATTTAAGTTACAATGTAACGGTGCATTATATTTGATTAATCAGTATCTGAAAGTTTGATTCAAGTACTTTTACACGCTTTTACATTAGTCCAAATCACGCAAATCCCTTGAATGTCCCGGGACATCCTGCAAATTTAGGTGGATGTCCCGCGAAATCCCGCAATTTAGGGCACTTTTTCTAGAAAATCTGTCCCTCTATGAAGTTTTTGCTGGTAAACCTAGTAACTGTCCGGCAATTAGGGTGTTTGTCCCTCGAATGGTCCCGCGAAATCCCGCGAATTTGATAAAAAAAATTGGCCTATAAGCGCAATCATGCAAATCCCTTAAATGTCCCGCGAAATCCCGCGAATTTAGTAGATGTCCCGCAAAATCCCGCGAATTTTGGGCACTGGGTCTAAAAAATCTGTCCCGCGAGAAAATCTTTGGGGGTTGACAGTACTGTAAAAATAAAGTGACACCAGATAATATACAAGGCAATTCTCACCAAATAATATTCCGGAAGTGACAAATTTTATTCTAAATAACTGCAAGTTTGCTAATCTAAAGCTTAGTGCTAGAGCATTCAACCATTGTTTTAGGTTTTTTGAAACAAATTCAGAGCCCCCTTTAATCTGTGGCATTAAAATATGAACAAAACAGACTGACAAACCTATATCCACACCAAATAATCCTTCCTTTTTACTCATTATATCCTCAAGCCACAGAATATAGTTCAGTCTTTGTGGTACTGTTGGGATGAGTCTGTCGAGTGGAAGTTCAAGGTCAAGGTCAAAATCCTCTTTTAGCAAGGTCAAGGTCAATGCCCTCTGTGATTCTGGACTCTTAAAGTCCATGTGGACTTTACCTGAAATTAATAGTCCAAGTTGGAGATTTAATATATTTTCATTCAAAATTGCCTATTTATGGACTTATCATAGAGGAACGGGGTTCCCTTGGAAGTGTGAAAAGGCAAAACAAATGAAAACTCATAATTTAAACATGACAACAGTTGTCAATTTCCCTCAAACAGAAGGAAACACAATTGCCAGCTGCTTTTGAGAGCTATTGAAGTTGTGGTAAAAACTAGGGGTGTCACGGGTCGGACCGTAAACTATTCCCCATTCGTAATTTATACTTATTCAAGAAATAGGCAATCCAAAAGTTTGAAATTTAGCGGGAAATATAAAAAATTTAATGATAACTTATGATATTCCCAAGTATTATGACCCAACCCAAAATTGGTAAGTAGTTGTTTGTGACCCGACCCGAGCCTTCCGACCCGAGATTCGGGTCGACTTTGGGTCAGTGTCATACCTCTAGTAAAAACATATATTTTAATGACATATTAACAGTAAAAGTGGAACAATGGTACCTCTAAAATGATTTTGGTTATGAGTTGAATGTTTAATAGACATATGCATCAAAATTGTAAAATTACAAACCTGACAAGTCTTGTGTCACATGTCTTCGGAAATCAGAATATTTGATGGCAAGTGCCTTAAAGTCTGGTTTGCGATGTTTATAAGGGTTCCGAGGATGCATAAACTTGTTTAGTGCCATATCGGATCAGATTTTCTTCTGTCCTGAAAGTAAATATGCTATAATAGATCAGAGTTTATCAACCCTTTAACCTCTTGACTACCCAGAATGACGAGATTTCTCGTCACCTCAGAAATGACCTTGAAACCCAGAGGTTGCTCTTATTTGAACAATTTTCATCCAATTTACAAAAAATAAATTTTAAAACGTGTAGAAATGATCTCTGCCATCAAATTTTACTAAGTTGAGCATCTAAAGTTGTAAAGGTATGTAGTAAAATGTCAAAAGGTGGCAAAAATGAAAAATTCTCTGGTTTCAACCAATTTTAGAGCCTGGGATTCAAGAGGTTAAGTAAATATTAAAGCATGAATCAGAATTGCTTATACCCTGAAAGTATTTATGCCATTAAGTACAGGTATACAATTTGTCAGATCTGAACTTTTTTACAGAAGCCATTAAATTAAAATTTCCTAAACAAATGGAACTACTACCCAAAGTATCTTAAGGCAGTTCTGAATTTTCAGAAATTTTAATGGATTCCTAAGTGAAGCCCTATCTTGTTTTTAGGTATACATAACTCATTCCATGCATGGTATACATCTTTCAGTTTTGCATTAAAAGTGCGTTTTATATTTGGAACATTTTTTCTGATCAACCTGCTCTTCATATCATATGATCTATGATTGATAGAAACCCCACAAAAAACATTTCAGCCAATCAGGCTTCGTTTGCCTCACTCCCCCACGCCATCTTTACTTGAGTTTAGCCATGCTTTCCCAGTGGCTGAGCATTTTTGAGGGAAGCGAACTGCAGAACGATGTACAAGATGATTTTACTTGCTTAATTTGGCAGCAGATGAGAGAGCTAGAGCCTGTGAAGTGTGCGGGCAAGGAAAAATCCCCCAAAGAAGATGAAGAGTCCAATGCAGCAGTGGAGTACAGGAGACCCTATGGAATTGTGGGGAATTTATCTATCAGTATTTGGACAACATTTGGATGAAGTCTCTCAGACCCGGAGGGGCAACATGTGGGTTTGATGCTGGATACTTTTCCAGCGCTATCTTCCCAACGCAACTTTTAAAGAAAAGTTATTACAAATTTGGATAATTATGTGGTCAGTTAGTGATACATAGGTCCAGGTACATATGCTATCTCCTTCGAAATAATATAAATGAATTGGCAACAAGCTATGATGTCCCTGGCGAATCTAGAGGGGGGAGGGGCGGGAGTAGTAAGGGGACATCCCCAAGGTGGTTCCGAATCTGGAATTGCCAGATAGTTATGCATAATGTCCAGCAAAGCTATGGCCTTTTGTAATTTAAGGAGTTTCAGCTAGTGGTGTCAATTAACCGCTTGAGCATTAACCGGTTAACCGGGGGTTTTTACCGGTTAAAGTCGGTTAACCGGCGGGAAATTTGAACTGATAATTTCAAATGAAATCTTCATCTTCGATCTTGAAAGTTGAAAAAATTGGGAAAATGATATATCGGCGTTTATTATTTACGTTCGTCAAGCGTTACTCTATTCTATGTAAGTAAGCGCGGGAAAGCAATGTGGTAGGGATTAAAGTTGCTGATTGGATGTTTGTAAGGAATTATCGGACCTATCACATGTATGAGTAGCTCACATGAAACTGACGCTTGAAAAACAAACAGATTAAAATGCAAAGTAAGCGCGGGAAAGCAATGTGGCAGGGATTAAAGTTGCTGATTGGATGTTTGTAAGGAGTTAAAGGACTTATGACATGTATGAGTAGCTTACGTGAAACTGACACCATAAAACCAAACGGATTAGCATGCAAAATAAGCGCGGGAAATAACAGAATTATACACGGTCAACTAACCGCCCATAAAAACATAGACCGGTCAAGGCATTATCGGCGGTTAACTGGTTAACCGGTTAATACATGACACCTCTAGTTTCAGCCATGTTAATCTTTCCGAAAACAACATGGCAGAGAAGCATCAAAATATAAGAGGCGATAGATTTGATAGCTAAACCATGGGCTTTCAATAAAGCCCATGCATGCACAGTCAGAGAGAATGTTTCTGGCGAAAATTCTGGGATTTCAAACACTTTGAAGTTGGGAAACCGGAAGGGCTTACCTTTTTCAATTCCCGAATCTCACCGAATCTCTCCGAAATTAGCTCATCTTGGTGACTGTAAATTGCACAGCTGTATTCAATGGAGTCTTGTCATATTCGATCAGCCTCAATTTTAAAGTGTATATTTTATTTTCAACGTGATTTCATCGTTTTTTGTCGACTGGTAAGAAAACGCCGGGCAAATGGCAAGATGGATGACTTTTGACCTGACCTTGACCGATGGTGATCACGTCATCAATATTACCAAGATGGCGGTTTCAACATTTTCTAAAATCGCTTCAAATAATATTATGTTAATTCCTAGCGAGTAAAGATATCTCTTAGTTTGCTATTTCACAATAAGATAAGAAATGTGTAAGGAATTCGTATTTATCAATTAAAACATCACATCGACATTTGGTATTCGTAAACTAGACAATGAAGATAACGACTTTGAAAAAAAACAAAAAAGCGAGTACGGGATTCGAACCCGGGCCTCTAGCGTGCTAAGCAAGGATTCTCCCCCTAGCCCACCGTTATTTTACATATGGTGTTGGGAATTAAACGCTACTTATTTTGAATGCTATGATTCGGAAGTGACGTCACGTTCTTCACGTTTTGTTTGAGAGCGAGAACGAGACGTGCCAGAAGCCCGGCTTGTTTGTCAGTCGACCTGTTCAAAGTACATTTAGTAATAATTATCGCTTTTCAGAACAATTTAGGAAACAATATTTTATATCTATGTCGATTACAAAGCATCTAAGGTACGTAAATTTATATGAACAACTGAGTCAATAGGGATAAATAGCCCAACGAGAGTCGGCGGTCTTGAAAAATACTTGGATCTGATGCCAGTCCTGTTATTGATATAGTTCCAGGGTAGTTCGAAGAACGTATTAGATGTCCGTGCATGCATGGCTAACAAACTAAAATATGCAAAAGTTAGGACATGTATAAATGTTTCTATATTTACATATATTGTTTCAATATGGTCCTTGGATTGCTTATTTTTTAAATTCAAAGTAGAGTCAATATGTCCAAATCCAAACAGGGGGGTAAACACGAACGGGTTCCAAATAATGGCAAGCAGATCATTGAATTGAATAATAGTACCTCTACTACCTTTACATAATATTTATAGCCTGAAAGATACAATATGATGATGTATACCAACAATCTTACAATAAAATAATCAAATATGATGATTTAGGTGTTTGGAATTACCCCCATGCTAGTGTTTGGAATTACCCCCACGAACTCTGTGCGTTTAAATAAATGGATGTCAGTAATAAATGATTTAAATTTGGGTTTCTTGATATGCAGGGGTGACAGGATCCAGTATCATAAGTTAAGAGTATCATATAATGATATACCATCAATCTAATAATTAAAACAATTAAGTTTAAGTTAAGTGTTTGGAATTACCCCCATGCAAGTGTTCGGATTTACCCCCCCCCCCAAAAAACTCCTGTTCGGAATTACCCCCCTAAAATACCTTGTAGTAAAAATGGAATAACCCAGATATTTTTTACAATTTTTCGTAATTCTTTCTGCAAATGCATTCTACAGTGGATAATACACATAATATAAATAGAATCATAGCATAGATGTGCAGTACAGCCAAGCTAACTACATTTTTTGATGGGGGTGTTTGGAAATAGACGTACTGACTCTAGTTCCAAATATGTTTACTGTACTGTTGACAATCGGACTCCGATTGGACAACCATTTTTTTAAATTAACCCAACCCCATTAAACTATATATTTTCTGAAAGCTTGGAGTTTCAATAAAAAGAAAATCTATAACCTAAATTTTTAGAAAATGCATACTGGCCGTGGCACCCATTTAAAGTAGGTCACCCTCAGGGGGTCCAAAAATCGTTTTTGCTAAAAACTGACCCCAACTTTGAAATTTAATTAAAAATTAACAATAAGGTTTATCTTATCATACCTTATATTTTCTTGTAACTCTAACTTTTATTTAACCAAACAAAAAAATGAAGGTCTAATATAAGTTCATATTTTCGTAAATTAGAGTCACAGAGTATCACCCATGGGCGTTTTTTGTATTTTTTTTAAAATAAACATTTGCAATGTACAATTTCCTATGTCTCTTTCATTTGGATCAATGGAGAACATTAGTACAAATATTTTTTTATTACTCGAGTAATATTCTTTCCATGTATACAAATAGTGTATCTATAAGCTGACACTACATGTATATCACTAAATTGTTTACCATAATATATAATATACATATGTCCATATGTACATGTATTATAGTTTTCAAAAGTCTTGAGAGAGACCAAAATAAAACTTTCCAAGTCGTTAAAACAAGCATGCTGCATTTAGAAATCAATGGTATGAGACATCAAGTGATTAGTGGTATGGGACATCAACTAACCAATAGTATGGGGCATCAAGTGATCAATGGTATGGGACATCAAGTGATCAACAGTATGGAACATCAAGTGATCAACAGTACTGGATATCAAGTAATCAACAGTCTTGGACAATCAATAATCAATAGTAATTAATAAGTATTAGGGAATAAAATAATTAACAGTGTGGGAAATCAAGTGATCAATGGTATGGGGTAGTAAGTGTTAAATAGTATGGGACATCAAGTGATCAACAATATGGGACGTCAAGTGATCAATAGTATATCAAAGGAATCAACAGTGTGGGACATCAAGTGATCAATAGTGTGGGACATCAAGTGGTCAATAGTATGGTATACATGTATCAAATGATCAATAGTATGGGACATCAAGTGATCATTAGTATGGGTCATCAATGATAAACTTTTACAGTATGGGGCATCAAGGGAGGTGAGACTGCAAGTAGTCAAAGTGATTATCCGATGATAATAGATTGGGGCACCTGTAATTACTGAATTATGCATTGGTAATTCATGTAATTGTCAAATAATCATACCAACCTATCCACATCGATCCACGTGCTTGATCGCGAGAACAACAACAAACTAATCACGTGACAATAACAATCTTTTAATCTGTGTCTAATAAGTCCAAATTCAACGGACATCGTATGAAGAAGTTTTCAATAGCATATTTGATTTCATAAATATACATTTATTTGAAGTAACAACCATAATTGAACACAGATTAACCAAAATTAACGATTTTATTTTTGCGCAAGACACGCGACCCCGGAAGATAAATATGGCCGCCATCTTGCCTGAGAATCGGAAGATTACACCAGCCACTTTAAAAGTTGAATTTCTACATTTGCGCATATATATATCAGTGTAAGTTTTAATTTTTTACGATCTCAAGACTTTAAACTTTACAAATAACTGCTTAATCAAAGCGACCAAAAATTATTGAGGGTATAATTAAATGATTTAAACTTTACCTCGTGAAGTTCGTACTCGCCAAAAACGATTTTCTTCTATTCTTCAGAATGCGCGAAGACTTCATTCAATTATTAAACAGATTTTATAAAGAAATAACAGCAATTCGACTTTTAACATAGTTAAAATGAGCGACCAAAATTGCATATAAAAGCGGGGTCAATTTTTTAGTGAATAAAATTTCCCGCGAAAACGCGCCATCTATTCGTTGTCCATTGCTAATCGGAGCGCGACCCTTATTCATTGTCTTTTTAGTAGATCTACTGTATACCAGAAAAGCCTCTACGTAACCGAATTCAAACCAATTAAATTGTTCAAACATATCCCAGATACAGTTAAAAATATTTATAGAACGAAATTGATCTATTATACTTACAAACTAACAGTGTATTACGATTTATCGACAAAAACGACTTGAGTGATGGGCGCAGACATCTTGAATCTCGTTATTTCTCGTTTTTTCCGCGAGAGTTCGTGAGTCATCTTGGATTCTGGGTAATTTTTCAACGTGTAGAAAGAAGTCAATTTTTGATTGAATTTGGGCACTAATACTAATCTTTTCGACCTGATATCCGACGAAATTCAAGTCTGAGGTATGTTCTTTATAAATTATTCCTTATATTTCATTGGATTCCCATATTAAGTAACTTCCAAGCCATTGAATGGCTGCATAATTTACGCCTAAAATGTCCGCCATGTTGGATTGAATTTAAATTTTTTCAATCAAAAACATTGATAAAATACTCCTCCTATTCATCGTTTTGATTCAGTTCTAGATGCTTTTTCCATTTTATAAATCCCTGATGTCTAGGAGATATTATTTCATATGATGTACTCTGATCAATGCATAACCAGCTGTTCAAAATTATGATGAGTTTTGAGGTCAGTTTTGCTGTCAAAATAGAATCGCTGGCTGGCTGGGGCAATCTGCAGATATGATGCATTTTGTTACACAATGGCCAGCTTTTTTCAAATGGTTCACAGTGTTCCAGATGAAATTACTTCTAGCCAAGAATTGTCTAGAGACCCGAGTAAGTAATGTCGACATAAAAGACAGGGTAACTTTGACACTTATTCTTAGAAATCAAGTAGAATTTCCGTTTTCCACCATGTTTGATTTCTGGAAAAATTAAAATCTCGCAAGATCTGAATCCATGCGAGAAAAAATGGCTCCTTCCTAGATCGGAAATTAGAGCAAATAAACAACAAGGTGTCAAATTACCCCACATGTCGAAGTTACCCCAAAATGGTGTAGACGTTACAGCCCTTTGCCCTGTATGTACCCCATCAGGAATCCAGGTACCGAGTCATATCAGTTGAGAATAAAAAACAAATCTTCGCTAGAATGGTATAGAGTACATAGAGGCATTCTCGTCCATGGGGCATCCCTGGACAATCCCTTGGCATTAGTTGAAAATCATGGGCATTGTTAAACTCTTTACAAAATATATCATTATATTTATAAAACGATGTGTCATTTATCATATAAAACAAATAATTATTGTAGATCGTCCAACAATGCTTGTGTCCGAGAATGCCCACATATACTCTTACAGAACCGAACCTAATCTATTTTTGAAACCACCAGGAATAATGGATATGAAGTCCATTTAGTTTGCACATGCACAAAAATCGCACCCATCAAAAAGGGATCCTGATATAGATTGCCAATGCAAATAAAAAAAGTGCAACTTAAATAATTTGGATGCGCCGCGATGCGGACATGTCCATTGTCCCTGATTTTTACGAAATACGGATGACTTTGTATATATATTATATTATATATTATATCCGATCAGATATTTGAGATTATTTTCATACTTGCATCATTGTCTTGCTTCAAGTCTTCTTCCTTCTCAAGGAATAGCGGCTGGGAAGTGTGTAGTTGGGAGTCATGGGGGCTTCAACAAGACAACATGCATCAAAACATCATGTTAATTGCAATTTGGCCCATTTTTTCAGGACTATGGATTATAGCTGAGGATGAACTGCTAGAAAACATAACTCAGATCTCAAGAATAAACAAAATAGGATAAAACTGATATACTATTCAAGGGATAGGATATCATATTCACATCATGGTGCTGTCACAGAGGCAACGAGAGGAATTGTAAGTAGTATTCTGACATTTAAAGAATTGTGTATTGCGTAAATTCCTGTGTTATATTTTTAATATTTACTATGCCGCCAATGTTATTAAGTTAACAAAGGCATACATTTGTATTTATATCAATATCTAGGAAATTTAAATAAATGGAAAAAAAAACATTTAAAGAAATTTGCCCTTGAACTTAATTCTTGAATGCAAGTTTTTAACCCTAATAATGGAAAGAATTGCAGAATTCCAATGAATAAAGTTAGTGTTCTCCACAGGATTTTTCTCAAGTGGGTGAAAAATTCTCATTTCCACAATTCAGACTGATATTGGTCAAAATATGCCCATTTTTCATGATTTTTCTCACCTTCAATTGGGTGCAAATGGATTTTCAGGTGGGTGCAACTGCAAGTCTATTTTTAAAATCTCAGGTATTGCTTAATGGTGGGGAGATCACAGAAAGTTTATTGAAATACAACAGATCATTTTACAGATACAAAATTCTACCAAAGCTGCATTTGAACTTATTCAGATACCATCAGTATCAAAACTAATATTTGTAATAGGTCTGTGTTTTTCTCACCTGTTTCATTAGCAGCAGATGATTTTCTCAAGTTTATGAAACTGATCCCCATAACATACAATCCCCATTGTAGAAACTAATCCCCATAGCATACAATCCCCATTGCAGAAGCTAATCCCCATAACATACAATCCCCATCGCAGAAACTAATCCCCATAACATACAATCCCCATTGCAAAAACTAATCCCCATAACATACAATCCCCATTGCAGAAAAAAAACTTTGAACATATTTTTGTGAAGCAGTGAGCAAAGTGTCTCATTTGACTGAAAATAAATTGACAAATAGTTAAGAAATTTACAAGTCATTTTGAACGGTTTGCATTTTTGGGATAGCTTTTTGGAATAATTATATTCATATCCATTTGAGACTGTAAAATCATGAGAGATTGTGATAAGGATCAGTTTTGGACATTTTTTTATTGGTAAACATCATTGAGAAAAAAGATGAAGGGAATGGTTTGCCAAATAAAACACATCAGATTGATTTCATCAAACTATGATATACACTTGAAGAGGTGTTCTGTAATATCATGTAGAGAATAAGAAAATTATTGACTACATTTAATGTACTTGCTGGACTTCATCCAAATCACTTCAATATATCTAGGCTACTATAAGGTCATGTAAGGTTTGTATTGTTCGTTGACTTGTTAAGGATATTATTTAAATGGAATTAATACTAAGATAGCTCATGAACATGGCCTTACTAAATACAAACTGTGTCTGAACACTGAAATGAACAATCTTGATCCATATACAGTAAAACCTGTCTAATTTGAACTCCATTGGGACTGGCTGAAAGCGTTCAATTTAGGAGGGGTTCACATTTTAAAGGTTTTTGCATTCAAAATGGGAGTAAAAATGGGACTGAAAAAAAGTGTTCAGATTGGAAGGTGTTCGGATTAGTCAGGTGTTCAGATATACAAGTTTAAATGTACTGTATTCTCTATAGTAAAAAATACCTGACTTTCTTGTTAAATGTCAACAGATTTATGACTAGCATCAGTTATGTGTTTTATAGTCCTGACAAACATTTTTTAATCTTATTTGTATTTTGAAACAGTTTTGTCTTAGCTTTAGGAATGATGTCCAATTATCTACTTATTTTTTGTTATCAACAACAGTTAGTCATTGAAAAACAAAGTTAATTTTGTTTTGGTTTAATATGTTTTTATTTTATTTTCATATGAATCATGTGCATAGCTTGGCTTATGAATACACTTAGCTTATGAATACACTTGGCTTATGAATACACTTGGCTTACGAATACACTTGGCTTATGAATCTTTTTAGCTTGAATATTACAGACAATGTCAAATTATGCCTCTTCATGAGAGTCGCCATCTTTAAAATCCCCAGATTTATTGTCTGGATGATTTTTACACTATTGAAATCATTATTACCCCCTCTCCCTAACAAAGCTAACTTTTGGACACCATTACTGTATTGGCTTTTAACATAACTGTCTTGGCTTTAAAAGGTCTTGATTTTAAATAATACTGTTATGATGACATTAACACAGGACCAGAAATTGTACATGTACTTTTGAATTCCATGGTAATATCTCCAAACATCCAGACTCAAGTATTTGACCTTGATATTTTTCCAGTTTTATATCAGATGATGTGCATGTGGTGCAATGTTACATACAAAAACATGTATGCAATAATTGCGTGCTTTAAAGAGACACTCCTCGATATTTTTACTTTGGAAGTTGTGCAACTGCCAAATTCTGACTCTTAAATAAAAGTTATGATTTTACAATAGAATTGATAAATTATGGACAGGATAGTTACCTGAACAGTTACCTGGGTATTTCTTTGCTTCCTATATAACTGCTATAGCCATTCTGATACTCATATCATCTTTCTGTGAAATGAGATGTCATGGTTTATCATGATGGCTATAGCAGTGAAGCCTGATTTTGGGGGATGGTACCTGAAGGCTTGTATTACATTTTGTTTCATTCCAAAGTATTTTGTTCTCTCCCATCATGTGTATTAAGCTGGATGGTAAACATTTCTTTGTGGTTTGTGGTTGTAATAATGATTCCTGATTGATGGGAAGAGAGGATGTTAGACATTGTTTTATTCTTGATTTTTTTTTATAACTGGTTAGCTCACATGGTTAGCTTTTTTTTTACATGTACTCTAAAAAAATTTCATTTCTAATTGTCTTTTCAACTCGTTTGGTCTTTAAATGGCACTTGCATTTGTAGTTTTCAGCATATATTCCCATTCTATAAAAAGCAGAGATCAGAATTGTCACTCTCCCCAGTTACCCACATTTTCTAATATTTGTCTGTTTTTTTTTCAACTAAAACTACAGAAAAATCCAGCAGAATTTATGCGTAATTACCCTTTTTACTTGGAGAATTCATTAATTTCATTTGTAGAATTCCTCATTTCAACTTGCTGAAAACTGGGAATAGTGAATGGTGCACCAGACGGTGCTATTGATTTTCCATTTATTAAGACCTCCAAGTTCCATACAAGTCTGATGTCATAGCCGATGATTATTTATGTGGGATAAAATATCCAGTTTTTATTATGTCTCCCATTGATTTGTTATGTTTTGTCCCTCACGCTTGTAACATTGTATCGTACCATTTACCTCTAAAATGCTTGTTCATGCATTATACATACCCTTTGCCTCTTGCTTGCAATGTGTACATGTTTATTAACTTGGGTAGAAATACAAATTCACTGGTTGTTCTTTAAATAGTGAAATAATTGGTTTAGAATAACATATTTGAGTTTTGAACTTTTCATCGATGAAAAAATTTCTGGGTCTGGTTATGTACATACTCTGCTGACTGATGGTAAATCACCCCCCCCCCCCTCCAATTTCAGTCTAACACTTGTATTCCTAACATGGACATTGAATATTATACCTGAGATATTTATTAAGATGATTGCAGCAAACCATTTTAGTCTTGTAGAGTGCCAGTCCCAAGATAACATCAGAACTATCACATTTGATATTTTCTCAAACACAAAGCAGAGAGCTTTATGAATTGGTTCCCTATGGAATTGTATTATATTATGTGGTTCTAGAATATATACAGTAGGTTTTCCCATCCTAAAAATAAAAACTATTTTGTTGGTTTAAATCATTCCAAATTTCCTAACATTAGACTTTAGAAAGAAAACTTTTTATGAACCCTCAAATTGTTGTAATTAAATGTATGATTGTAATTATCTGTGTATTTCTTGAATACTATAATACGATCTGCTAGAATTTTACTGATGGGATTAATAATAAAGTAATTTTGTCTTGTAGTTCACATTGACCTTAAGTATAATTATTTTCCCAGCATTAAGGAAATGGAAGCTTCACCCAGTTAAAAATCAACTTGCACCTAGTTCAAAATCAACTTGTACCCAGTTAAAAATCAACTTGCACCCAGATCAAAATCAACTTGCACCAACTGAAGATTTGAAAAGTTTTTTAAAATATAGATATTTTGGCTACTAGACATTTCATACCAGAAAAAAGCAAGAACTTAATCTCATTCTCATTACAGTGTGTAGAATTAACTATTGGACATTAAACCCAATAAATGCTATGAATAGTAAATATAATTTATTAATATAAAATACAGCTGATGGCATGCCATGTATTCACAGCAATAGATTGTTTTATTGATATTTTCTGCAGTGAATTTCTATTATTAATTACTTAGTGCCAGAATATCATGCTTTCTGTTGGTATATCCATATGTTCTATAATCTGTAATTGTAAAATATTTTATTTTTTCTTGATATTGATTTCAAAATTTTTGATATTAATATATCACAAAGAAATTAAAAAGTAATTATGCACTTCAATGGAAACAGGATATTCTTACTTTTCCTGTTCTTAGAACTTATATAAAATTCAAAAATACTTTCACCAAAGAATTATATTTAAACATTCAAAATAAAAAGTATAGACATGCATTAACTAGGCTCAGGATGAGTTCACATAAATTACAGATAGAAGTTGGGCGGTACTCAAAACCAAAGCCAAAACCCACAAGTGAAAGGTTGTGTAGTGAATGTGGGGTAATTGAGGATGAGCTTCACTTTATCACAAGCTGTACAAAGAACTTAAAACACAGAGAGCTTTTGTTTGAAACTTTAGAATCTGATCTGAAACAGTGCAAAGATCCAGATAAACTGTTTGAAACTATTATGTCTAGTAAAAGCTCTCATGTTAACTTACATTTAGCCAAATTTGTATATCACTCTTTTAAAAATTTGGAAAATGATTAATATTATGTAAACATTTTTTTAAAACACATGTATTATGGATACACCACACTGATATCATACCCTGACATGTGAAACTGATGTAAAGTAGTTTTGTAGTATGTAGTTGTAGTTTGTAGTTTTTTGTACACTGTAGTGACTGATATGTCATTTACATGACATGGTTATTGAGTCAATAAAAAGATATATATATTTAGGGGTATTTTAAGGGTATTATAGGAAAATGGACCAGTCTTGGGAATATACTTTCCATTGGTATATCACTGACATCAATGTTTCTGTACTTTCAGAAATAAAGCTATAGCAGATTATATGAAACAGAATGGCTACCATAACTCCCTCACAGAGTTCCAGAAAGAAACAAGTCTGGTAAGTATCATGGTAAAACTACTTAATGTGTCATGCTCTGTAACAAATACTTGTATTGTCTCCCTTGGACAGGTTGTGTCCTATAATATACTTCTTTATTAAGATCGTACCTGTGAAATCAATTTTAGTAGTCAGAAGAAAAGTATAGTGAAGTGATTAGAATCAAGGTACCCAAGGTTTTCACATCATATTGGTTGAATTACATTACATGGTACCCTTTGCAAGAGTTATTTCCTCTCCTCTTCGTATAACAGTGAAAACTCGTGACTTTGCTACATGCCAATCAGACCCTTTTGTAGCTCAAATTTAGTTCTTGATTATGTAGATACATCAGTGTTTTTCTGCAGAGTTTTATGATTTGTTGAACATCAAACTGTAAAATGATTGGTTGAAGTCAGAGTCTGATGTACTAGACTAGAAGATGAACTCAGGGTAGTTTCTGGGAAATACATATGTATACTCAAGGAAAATAGCAGATGGTGATTATATAATAAAACCTTGACTCATTATTTATTAATTAATTGAGTGCTAATTACCTAGTTATCTGTTATTTATTCTGTTTAGATTATTAGATTATTACATCTGTGAAAATGTTTGATACTTTGAGGATTTGTGAGATTGAAAAAGCTGGAATTTAAACAGAGTAGAATCGAAGGAAAAGTTGAAAAGCCCCTAAAAACAACAGGCGATTTAAACAACTGGTGAAAATTGCCTACTGCTAATCAAACCCCTGCATTATTTAATACATTTAAAATGAACAGAGTTCCTAAATGTCTGGCTAAATGATTCTAAAATCTATAACTCCTAAAATGTTAAACTAGAAAAAAATTTCATTTGCAAAAATACTGAGTTGATATACTGATAATTCTCATGGGTTTTCTAGAAGACAGATACACAAATAAATGAGCTCATCAATTTCAATTTCATGTTAACTATAAGAATATCACTCAGTGTGTGATACTAATTTTAGCTATTTCTACAAGATCATTTACATCCTTAGTTGGGGGTCAGCTCAAAACATTTGTGTTAAATTCTACACATAATCAATCTGATTAAATAGATTAATTAACTAGAAATGACACCAACCCTAATGAAACAAACTTTTTAGATATTCATTCATTTTTAGAATCATTGATTATCTTTTTCACATGTTTTACATGAATTCAAAAATGGCATTTACCCCCCCCCCCCCTCCCCCCCTTATGATATCAATAGTAAGTGAGAAACATGAGATAATTTCTTAGTCTAGCCTCACACAATCAAGGTTAGATTGCTTTTACATACATTCTCCCTATGGTTTATCTTCTCAAGTTTCATGTACAGTATAACCTATGTTTGCAAGCACGTATGGCCTACCAAGCTCAGGTGAACATCCCAAACTATGAAAACTTCAGTACTTTTCTTGGTTGTTGACTGTTGCATCATACACGTTCATTGAAAACCTCCTAATGTTAATAAGAGCTTTCCATATATTCCAATGATTTTTTCTTTAGATTTTAGTGTGTGGATTTACGATACACTTAACCACTCTGTAATACTGACATGTTATTGAAATATAACCAGGTCCCCTTCCTCATTGCTATCTTTTCTTCCTACCGAAAATAACCTAGGCTTGATTGATGTACACCCAACTTTTTAGAGGTAACATTGCCTTAGCCCCACTCTATTTAGCCCCCCCCTTATTCATTTTCACCCACCCCTCCATTCCTTCAATCCTCATACATTCATAACTAAATCGCTATGTGAAATGACTGTGAAATCACATTTTTTCCATTCACAATAAGACTTATTATCATTGAATCAGAAATATAGACTGAGTATTGTTGATAAGATAATTTATTGATTCCTTAAAGCTTACTTGTTGCCCATTTTCACCAAATTAACCGTAAATAACTGATCTCAATACAATTTCAACACAATTTTTTGACATCATGCCCATTTCCTTTGTTTTCCTCTCTGAATCCATACTTTTCCTCCCTAATAAATCATGTAAAAATGTGAAAACCATTTATTGCATTTTTGTCCAGTGCTAAACTGAAGTATGGTCATTGAATCATTTACTAATTTCTTGATCGATTATTTAGCTGAAGAAGTCAGAGTTTACTGGCAGTTGATGCATTCATAATGTTGCATTACTTCAGTCTATCAGCTCTTCCTCATGTCAGGCCATGTATTAACATAATATGATAAAACCTTGTGTATATACCAGTAAAACCTGTGTATATGGAACATATTGGTTATTTTGTAACATTTTTCAGAAGACAAATACATTGTAATTACGGAATTATCATTCGTCATATTTTGACGTCCAAATTTTCTTGGCTGGTGCCTAATATGGGCATTGGATCTCTACTGAGAAAGAATTCCTAATATGGCATATTTTGCCAAAATGAGACAAAAATCATTATCAAGAAATGTTTACAATGAAAAGTGATTTGATAACATTCTTTGGGATCTGTTACTCCAGGAAATTGATGTTTTCTCTAAATTATAGAATTGTTTCCTATGTCAGATTGTTATGTCCACGACCTCGACCATTTTTCATAAATGTATATGATTTAATTAAAAAGGATAATGCGATACAATATGTTACAATAACAAGGAAATATGTTAATTTTCTAATGTTCATAAATACTTTCTCTAGAGATATATGCTAAGTAGAGTTATTTGATAATTCATGGATTATATTTTCTTAGGGGATAGTCACTAGAGTTGTTCTTGTTTTGAAGGACATAATTTGCTTTTTATAAGGTCAGTAGACAAGATTTTCTGCAAGGGATGGGGTTGTCTATAGATATTCAAGATCAGAATGATCATTCCCAGCAAGTAGTAGATCGATACAATGTGCAGTGCATCAATCTACAGTTAAACCTAGCTATGTTAGCACTAGGCGATGTTGTATTATTTTACAGGCACCCAATTAAACAGTGAAATCTAGTTAAATCAGAGCTAGGTGAGGTTATATTGAGACGTTATGTCACAATGATGTGAAATATGCCTGATTTCTCCCGATATAGGCCGACCTTGGGAGGCTCTATATTTGGGCAAGAACGAAAGCATATTTCATGTTATAGTGACACATTGATGAATTACATACCTTTATTCCCATGGCAACTTTTTATCAATGACATCACATATCTTTGTGCGATTAGAATTTGATCGAAATGGAACATGACGTTGTGATATTGTCATGGTTATTAAAAAATCCAATATCAAAACGGGGTAAGGGGACTATATCGGGGTAATTGGGCAATATCGGTTGATATAGCCCGCTAACGTTCACATGGGCTTCCATGCAAATGCTTCGCTAGGTATGTAATACAGCAAGATATATTGGTAAATAGAATGAATGTTTTCTATATAGTGGTGTTTCAGTCCAGTATGGAAGCAATTTGGTACTGCTGCACCTACTGTAAATTTTTGAAATAAACATGTACCCCTCCCCCACTGAAAGTCTATTTGCAACATATTTTTTAACTATTTTGGGCAGATTTGAGAAAATGAGGATTTTGCACCTACTTGAATACCCTTTGCATTCGTTTGACTTCACTTCTTAAAAAAGAGCTTCGTCTTCACTCTTTCAAACTAAAATAAACCTGTGAACTCACCGCGCCAATCAGTGTTCGTCGGCCAAATTTGTCCGACGTTCTTTATATGGTCATTCCTTCTGACGTCATCGTTGAGCCTGGAATTGACCAATGTCATGCGCATGTTTAATTAGAACGCATTTGGCGTATGTTTCTTCAAGCTCGCTGATTGGTGGAAGGTCAGCGCGTAGGTCAAAAGTGATTTACCCAAACTGTCACCGGTACCCGTCGTGTGGAGGGGCTACTAAACTGTAATATGGTCTCTACTAGGCAGAGTGTAGTTTAACTAGACTCTGCAAGCAGGGTACTACTTGAACAAAATCCTGGGAAGAACAGTGTTAAATAAATGATGGATTTAATTCTATATATTTCATTTCTAATAAGATGGTTATCCTACTTAATGACAA
Organism: Owenia fusiformis; assembly: GCA_903813345.2. Lineage (NCBI taxonomy): Eukaryota > Metazoa > Annelida > Polychaeta > Sabellida > Oweniidae > Owenia > Owenia fusiformis. The sequence continues at coordinate 27,636,117 of CAIIXF020000012.1, forward strand.
TATTTCGTAAAGATGAGCAGGTGTATGTGTTCATTGTGTTGGTTCAAAGTCCAGAAAAATATTTATCGGATTAAGAATAAGAGAATATCAAATAGAATGCATACTTATACCTAGCTACATTTAATTACTTGTTGAAGTTTTACTATTAGACTAGTATTTGTTTAATTGGCAATATTCACTATTATTACCAAAATGAATGCAGCATACATGTATGTGTTAAAAAGCTAGTAAGGTAGTAAAATTGCAAAAACTATCAAAAAATAAAAGTGCTGTGCATCCAAGACATCAGGGTTAAGAATCACTATAATGGGGTCGATTTTTATATGATAATTAAGAAATACAGACCGAATAGCAGGGGTAATATCGTCGAATACACCCCGCAGGGCTAGGCCAAACGTTTTCTGTAACCCAAACGACTGAAGGGAGTGGGGGGTTCGAAAGCTTTTGTGCCTAGCCCTAAGGGGTGTATTCGACGACATTACCCCTGCTCTGAGGTTAATATTACGATTCGAACATGAAAACTCACCAAAATGTTTCGAATATTCATTATGGTCCGCCATTACTACTGCCTGCCGTTATGACGTCACACATTACTTGTATCACCAGGGGTATGTTCGCGAATATGCCCGGTTGAAATGTTGACTTTGTTCAAATTTATAGAAGGTTTGAATACAGTCATGTTCGAATACTAAATACTTCTCATTGTATAATTATGTCACCACCAAAAATATAACAAATGGTGGTGACATTTTGCATGTAACCAACTGACAATTCTGACATGATCATTATATGTAAGTTATAAAATTATTTTGGGAATGGTTTAATAACAACATAATGACACTGAGTTTATAAAGCTAGCTATTATGGCATTCTCTGATAATGACCAATCATTTATAACCTGGCTAACCAATCAGAGAGGCTGGCTCAATCAACCATGCTGATGTATCCACCTAGAGAAATGTATTTTAGACTCTGTATGTTGTGTTTTGGCCAGATGCATATTGATGTAATATACATGTACACATAATATAAAAAAATTAAGATAATTGAACAATTATTGAATTAAAGTATAAACTAAACAGAAAGTTTATATTTATATTTTCAGCCTGCAGAATTAGAGAATAAATATGCTGGATTGCTCGAGAAAAAATGGACGTCAGTTATACGACTGCAGAAAAAGGTAACATTCCTTTAAATTCATTGTACCCCATCTGTTTCGATCAGTTTTAAAATTACTGTGCCAGGGACTGAACCTTAATGTTCTTTGACCAGTAAGGGATTATTTAAAATTCAACAGTTGTGGATTGGATAAAATTAGTTTTTATGGTTTCGATAGCGAAAAATGTTTTTGATATTCAAGTGAAAGGCAATGCAACATTTTAAAGTTTCGTTAGATAGATGTGGCGTAGGGGTTCAAACCATTAACAAACTAACTTCGTTTTTCTGCGACTGTTGATATTTTTCTCATTTTCATGTGTGTACAAATGAAATCTCAAGTGGGTGCAAGCCTGTTTTTAAAATCTCAGGTGGGTGCTGCACCCACTTGCTTTAATGCTGGGGAGATCACTGTTTCTACAAGAAAAAATTATTTAGCATCCATTTTGCTATTCAAAGTGCGATATTTATCACTCTATATCTTGTTTCAGGTCATGGATTTAGAGGCAAAACTTATAGAAGCCGAAAAAGAATTTAATCAAGGCGGAGGCCCCACACGAGAAAAACGTAACCCAACAGACTGGATCCCTAGACCACCAGAAAAATATTCATTAAGCGGACATCGAAGTCCCGTGACTAGAGTTGTGTTTCATCCCATATTTAGTATAATGGTCTCATCTAGTGAAGATGCCACAATTAAGGTAAGACCCGTTATCTCTAGACACCCCTGGAATCATTTAGAATTTTTTGAAGTGAATATATTGACAGGATATTTTTTAAGTTTTAATTATTGCAGAAAAGAAGGAGTAACAAAAGTTACATGTAATTTTTGTGAATACAGGAAAGCTTAAAGATCACTTGTTACAATAATATGTACCAGGAATTGACTTAGGAGTCATCCATTTTACTGTGAATACATTCTATGAATAACCATTCCTGGCCAATGTTTTCATGAATTACTATTTCCTGTTCAGCATTTTCCATGAGTTACCCTTTCCTAGTCAACATTTCTATGAATAACCATTTCCTAGTCAACATTTTCTATAAATTATCCATTTTTTCAGGTTTGGGATTATGAAACTGGGGACTATGAAAGGTCACTGAAAGGGCATACAGATTCTGTACAAGATCTGAGCTTTGACCATACAGGCAAATGGCTAGGTAAGAATTTATAATGAACCTTTCATCCTTGCAATGTTATCTGTTACACTGTTTGACTTTAATTTTGTTCATTTTGAACATATTTTTTAAGTAAAACCTGTGAAAATGGCTAGGTAAGCATTGAAGTTAAACACATTCACCAACTCTTTTTGCAAGCTAGGCCTATGTGTAGTTTGAAATACATTAAAAACTGAAATTAACTTTTTCTCTAACATTGATGACAGACCATTTCATTTACTAGATTTTTTGAAATATTGAGTGCTGACTTCTTATCCATTAACAAGGGGGACAACATATTACCTAATATCAAATGTTTTTGCATCAAAGGACCCTTACTATGTTATATACAGGGTGTCAAATAAATATGTTTTCCCCCTTGATTTCAAGAGTTTGAACTTTTGTGCATAAAAGTGCATCTAGTTGAGCTAAATATCTGAAACTTCTTGTAGAGTTGCTCCATGAGGTCTAGTTTTAAGGTGCTAAAGAACAATACAGATATTATAGAGACAAAAAAAGTTATGTACATTTTGTGGATGTTAAAGTTGAGGGGGGAGAACATATTTATTTGACACCCTGTACTTTGTTTTCTACTAAAGTTATGAATTTTTGTTTGATTGCAGCATCTTGTTCAGCAGACATGACTATAAAACTATGGGACTTTAATGGCTATGAATGTGTTAAGACAATGCATGGTGAGTATAGAGCATAGGTACATGTTTAATTTAATAATTTGAGATTATGAAAATCTCCTGTTATTTGAAAACAAAAATTAACATGGTATATTGTTCCGTAGCTATATCTGCTAGAGACTGTTTCTATGACATAAAAAAAAACATTTTGAACATTCATACAAGCTTTAATTAGATGTACAATATAATATACAATATTCAGGAAAGCTGCATAACTGTTCAACTTTATAGATGCAAAAGAAAACTATTGCCGCGATCGGATTAGTTTTTGGCCATGGTGGGTAAGTTACACGGACAACATTTTAATCTTCAAAGTGCAATTTTTATCAGTGTCTTTTTGCTTGTGTTTTTTAGGTCACGACCACAATATTTCTAGTGTTACATTCATGCCTAGTGGAGATCACATCATATCTGCATCCAGAGATAAAACCATCAAAATGTGGGAAGTTGCATCTGGGTAAGATTAGATCATTAGATAGAACATTATTAGACAGAATTTTATTCATAGAGTGCATCTTGGATGTCTAAGATTTGTCGAACTAGCTTAAAGTCCCTAGCTATGGGGGTTCAGGGGATGTGAGCAAAATTCTTTCAAAATCATGCAGTTTTTTCATCATTCTGAGCACTTTTCAAGTTTGGGTCAAAATGGTTAAATGTGAACCCCCTGGAACTTTTAAAAAGTAAACCCCCTTGGCAAAAGCTGGGTACGGGCCTGTTAAAGTGCTGGTATTATAAACTGGTCACTTATTATAAGAATCTCGAGACAGTGTTTTACCCAGAATTATGAAAAATAGGATTACATCCAGTAGTTGACAACCATTTTGCATGCTCTGTTAAATGAGAATTTTTGGTAAAGTTGTGAAAATGAGATTGGACATAACCACACACCAAATTGAGAATTAAATCTTTGGTATAAAAGCTACATATTATATATGTATACGTATTGACAATGTTTGCATTTGTTGTAGGTTCTGTGTGAAGACATTCACTGGCCACAGAGAGTGGGTTAGGATGGTGCGAGTGAATAAAGATGGCTCTCTCATAGCATCATGCTCTAATGATCAGGTAAAGTTCTAAATTGGAGGATACCGCAGAGTTCTAAAGTAGAGGACTTTTATCGTTTTTAAGTGAAGGATTATGTAATGTGGAGGATTATGCATTGTTCTAAAGTTGAGGATTATGCTCAGGTCTGAAGTGGATGATTATATTATATAGTAGTGAAGGATTATGCAATGAGTGAGGGATTATGCATGATTTGTACATAAATATACTGAAGTTATAAAGTGGAGAAGTAGATGATTATCTAATTTTGTATAGTTCTGATATGAAAAATGATAGTCACCGGGACTCATATACTTCTTATTTTCAGACTGTCCATTTAATTGATGAAAGTCACCGGGATTCATATACTTCTTATTTTCAGACTGTTCGTGTGTGGGTTATAGCTACAAAGGAATGTAAGGCAGAGCTACGAGAACATGAACATGTCGTAGAATGTGTGGAATGGGCCCCAGAATCAGCTAACTCTAATGTACTTGAAGCTGCAGGCGTAGATGTGAGTATTCATGGATCATAAAATACATGCTTCCTCGTTGATTTGAAAAATTTTCATCTGTAAGGCAGATACGTTGTAGAAAGAAGCAATTGGGTTAGTTGAGTATTTGAACTGAAGAGTCTTGCCTGACCTAATACTCAAATTATATGTCACCATCAACAGAAAAAAGAATGTCATATTTTAAGCATCATCATAACTGACTTTTACATTGATTCAATTTTTAATTTTTAGTCTCGGAAGGGAGGCATAGCTGGACTTTACCTATTTTCCGGATCTAGAGATAAAACAATTAAATGTTGGGACATTGCAAGTGGAATGTGTCTCTTTACGCTGGTAAGTTATATTTTCTAAAGTAGAAATTATGAAGGAAAGGAATTGAAATAGAGAAAGAAAAAAGTGGAATTAGTGTAAACAGAGTGGTTGTTTGTCTATATTACAAGAGCATCACATTTGAAACAAAATAAGATTTCATATAGTAAAACTAACAAAATAAGATTTCATAGTATTACGAATTTAGTAACAATGCGACAGTTTTAAAATACACCTCATGTAGTTGTAATGTGGTGATTCATTGTAAATTCAAATCTTATTTTAGGTGGGTCATGACAATTGGGTAAGAGGACTTAGAGTGCATCCTGGTGGAAAATATCTTCTAAGTGCATCGGACGACAAAACTCTACGAATGTGGGACATTAAGAATAAAAGAAATAACAAAACAATAGAAGCGCATCAGCACTTTACCACATGTTTAGGTATGGTTTGAGGGGATTTGTTTTCCTCTTGTTTTCAGCTGCATTAATGCAGTGGAGAATTTCCTGAAAATATTTTTGAATTTTTTCTTGGTTTTGAGATCTTAAAAGAGTAAATAGATGTTCTTATAATGTTTCTTATTGTTTTGTGTATTATTTTTATTGATATTTTTTCCTCAGTGTATTATAACACAAACATTTATTCATTTCTAATTTGTAAAGAAATTATGCAGTTTTCAAGATAGCATTATTTCTCAACTTGAAAATTGATTTTTAGTTACAGTTTTTTCTCTGTATCAAATTTTCTATAATTTCCTTATTATTACATTTCAGATTTCCATCAATCGGCACCATATGTTATTACTGGTAGTGTTGATCAAACCATTAAAGTTTGGGAATGCCGCTAGATTACACTTTGAAACTGTTTCTGATTGGAGGATGAAGTCTGGATAAACAATGTGGAATATCAAACAATTCAACACATGAAATCCCTAGTTAAATCCTCACACCCCTGCAATGTTGTCTGCCACACAGTTGGACTAACCCATTTTGCTTATTTTGGACATATCAATTTGTAGTAAAGGGGTGTTTTCGGAAGAAAATTCAAATTTGGACACTATAGCAGCCCATAAAATGTTCTATTAATGAGAAATTCACCATCTCAAAATGAAGGATATCTCAGAGAGGGATTTCTATGAGGAACTTTATCAAGGATTATCCTGTCAGATCTATGGATTATCCTGGTAAATCTATGGATTATCCTGTTAAATCTACGGATTTAATCCATACTAGGGATTAACATTGAATTCAATGCGAAGCATCATCCTCCAAGAATTTAATTTATTATGACTAGGCTAGATGGCAGTATCAGTGACATGTGCTAGATGGTATACATGTGCTAGGTTGCATCGTGCTAGACATGTACTCATTGGCAGCATGTGCTAAGCCAGGAAACAAGCATACAGCTAAATGAATATATGTGCTAAGAGGACCTAAACATGTATAATTATAGTGGAGTTGACTTTTGTCAAAAATTGCACAGAGAATCGTGATAGAATAGGAGAGCGAAACGTTAGATCCTCACACCCCTAGAATATCATCAGCTACACTATAAACTTGCCCATTTTGCTTAATTTGGGCAAATTCATTTGTAGCAAAGGGGTGTTTTCGATAAATATAAGAGGATTGTGATAGCAGACTATGATAGGAATGCCAATATTTTAATCAAACACTGAAATAAATCCATGTTCAATCAATAAATTGTGTTTGTAATATACATTAATTGTTGCACTGGAAAATCCCCATATACTGGAAAATCTCTTTTGTACAATAGAAACTCTGTATTGTACTAGAGAAGCTCTCTATTGTACTAGAGAAGCTCTGTTTTGTACTGGAGAATCTCTTATTGTACTGGAGAACCTATAATATATCAGAGAAGCTCTATATTGTACTGGAGAAGCTCTGTGTTGTACTGGAGCTCTTTATTGTACTGGAGAAGCTCTGTATTGTACTGAGGAAGCTCTTTTTATACTGGAGAAGCTCTGTGTTAAACAAGAGGAACTCTGTATTATACTTAGGAAGTTCTATATTGAACAAGAGGAGCTCTGTATTATACTGGAGCTCTTCATTGTACTGGAGGAACTCTGTATTATACTGGAGCTCTTTAACGTACAAGAGGAACTCTGTATTATGCTGGATGAGCTCTGTAATGTACTGGAATACCTCAGTGATGACCATTCTTCTTGAAAACATTCATATGTTCCCAATTTTTTTTAAGCTATAGAGACACAAATGGAATATTACTGGAGACTTTGGGTATTGGCCTCTTCAGAAAAACAAATGAATTAGAAGCTGGTATGGAATTGTTAATAGAATGTTCGTAGATGGATAGCCAAATTTAAAATGTAATCATCCATATAATATTATATGTCTAAAATATATAAATTGATGTTTATATATTCCTACTACAGTATATGATGCTTGAAATCTTCATGTATATCAACTCTATATGAAACTTGAAATGCCCATATATATCAGTTATATATGTTGCTTGAGATGTTCAACTGGGCTTTCAATAGATTGTTAAGGCTGCAGTAAATCATAATCCTTGTCTCGAGAAAATTCATCTTTTTCATGTCTGATTTTTTTCGAAAAACTGATGGAAATTTGAGAGGAAATGCAGTAAAATCAGGGTGTCGACATGGAAGGGACAAATTTTAATAGGTAAAGGCATACAGTATATGCAATGATTTCTCCCTGGTCTAAACATCATATTGTCTTCTGATTCCCCTAATTATCACACATATTTAGTTGTTCTAAAAATTGTTTTCAATCTTTTGAAAATCATAATATCATCAACTTTTTGTTAGGCTTACAGATATTGGAAAATGTGACACTTATGTAATGAGATGACACCCATGTGAATTTTTATTTTTATTTCGACACTGTTCATATATACTGTACAAAATGAAAGGTATATATTTCATTCCATATGAACTATAAAACTTCTGGAGTGGGGGAAGCATAATGGCAAATATACCCAAAAATCAGAACTTCATAAATTGCATAGATGTTATAATAAAATATATGTAATTGTGAACGATAGATGTGTATCAAGTGAAGTCTCACTGCAAGTTTTGTACCCCCTTTTCTTGATCCCCTCTCCCCACTTGTTCTCATATTTACGAGTTGGGAGTTTAAGATTAGGGGGGTACGAAAGGTTTGTTATAAGACTATACGCTAATATTTATTCATTCAACTGCAGTATGTCATATAGCGTAACAATATTACAACATACCGTAACAACATTACAACATAGTGTAACAACATAGAGTTACAACATTGCAACATGGAGTTACAACATTGCAACATAGGGTAACAATTTCTCAATCAGCAAGGTTTAAACATTTCTCGATGTAGTTTCTCATCCAGATATGTATACTAGCATCTCAATACTAGGAGAGATTCACTTGATGTATTTGTAGCATTGCCTTCTTTACGCTACTCCATACAAGATAGGCGTCAATACACTAGTACCTGCACCAAGTAAATAATTCTATCATTGTCTCTTATTCCATATGCAGTGGTAGCTATGGTAACATAGCAGGTAGTCACAATAGAATGTTCAGAACATTACAAATAGTACCTTCCTGTAGCCATCATGAGTGTAGCCTTAGTAGAACTTAAATGTGAAATTTAACAATAAAATTGTTGTTCAATTATACAATTCAAGTGGACATCATATGCTTAATTCCATTTGTCCTATCTATATTAATTTCAATATTGTATGCATGTGATTAAATACTGTATAAGTAGAAATTTTGCAGTTATGCTGGTTTTCAAAAATGTTCTTGAAAATGGCGTCCTCTCGAAAATTCACTTTACTGTATCACCATTTATAGTGAAATTTTGAAAAACATGTTTCTAGTTTTACAGTGTTATTTCATGGCTATGTATTTAAGTAACCTGTAATGGCCCCCAAGTCTGAGAAAATGTTTCGTAACGTTTAGATAAAATTTAGAAATCACAGAATAGATGGCACTGCTATACTTAGACCCGAAGTTGCAATACAAGTAGGTTATATATATGATCTATGTGGATTATTTTCAGTGAAACGAGAAAATTCAACAATTTTGTAAATTATAATTTTTTATTATGATCTGTATTTTTGTAAATATTTAGCTTAGTTAAGAAATGATGATCCAAAGATGAATTTTTCAGGTCATTTCAGCTATGAAAATCTGGTTTCTTTTCGGCTCTGAAAGTTTAGGTTTATTTATATTTCAGCTCTGAAAATCTTACCACTGCCAAAGCAATACTATTTTTCACAAACTATATAAGTTCTATACAGAGGCATTTTCTGAGAAATATTGTGAATGTTTAATATTTCTGATTTTTAGCATATAATATCTTGAAAGGAATTAATGAATCATTAAAATATTTTATAGAAATGGCCCCCATCATTATAAGTTCTAATGTCATTTTTGTATTAATTGTATTCATTTATTGAAAAAATTGTCTCATAATTTTTTAAGGGGGTCTGACAAGATCCTGTATTCCTTGGTTTGAAATCCCCCCCCCTCCTTACTGAGATTTCTTGCTGATTTGATTCACCTGGGTTTGTACAATAAATGTAATATAGCAGTCAGTATGTATATATGTAATGTATAAACCCTATACTGTATATTTTCTAAAACTGAAAATGATCAATCCCTATGTGGTACAGGCATAAATCTGTATCCTAGAGTCCATTGTTTCTATGGTGATAAAAATTTGGCAAAAAGGCCAAGCTGAAATAAAAGTCATGTTTTGAGTTTCCAGTTTTAGAAAATACACATGTAACATTGTATACAAGATGATATGAATGACTTTTGGTGCTCCGTTCATATTGTACTTCTTTTTAATTGAATGATAAGCAATTCATAACTTCTGTGATTCTAGAATAATGAGTGTGCAAGTTATTTTCAATTTGTGTCTTAATCACAAAATTGTCCAAAATCTTGATTATTTTGGGGTAAAATAGCAAAATTAAATCAGTGCAAAAACTGGTGAAATTGTGAAATTAAATCACACAAAATTCTCTTGTAGTACAGTATGTAATAGTGTATACTGGAGTCACACTGTCGGTGAATTGGATTACTGAATTGCAAGTAATTGAATTATTAAAATTGTAGATTAAGAAAAAATCATGTTCAGTTTTTGCTTCAAAATACCTATGTTTTTTATATCTGAACCTTTTGTTGTATCATTTGCCCTTGTTTCAACTTGAAATAATCAGGGGTATGTTGATCAAAAATTAGGTTAATATATGACATCATGATTTTCATGGTCACAAAAAGGTTTAGTTATTTCCTAGTTCAAAAATTAGGAAACGCTCCCCTGAATATTTATTTTTAAAATTTCAAAATGTTTCCTTAAACTGGGTCGAACTTCTAGCACACCACTGGTAATTTAAAGCTGTGTTTGCTTTTGTATAAAGTTGTAAAGTATTGCTAATAGATGGCACTGATGTGTACAGTTTGCCCCAAGTCTGTGTATAATACCCATATGCTAATAAATATTTAAAAAATTATCAACATATGTTTGCTGGTTTTGCCATTTTTATATGATAGATGGCACTGTAATCAATGTAATGTGAGGTTCATTTTTTACATTTAAAAAAAGTGATATTAATGTCACTTTTTCTAATAGTCAACAGTCAAAACTATTGACCTTTCTTTCTTTTATCAATCAAAACTGAATGAAAGTACATGTATTCCTTTGAAGTGTTATACTTTGAAGTACTAACAGTGCTATATGAGGTCAATGAATGAAGCCATTTCAATGTTGTTATCTTTGTAAAACTCTTTCATGTTTTTACTGGATAAAATATTTTTTTCATGAATTCGATCGGCTGATAAAGAAAACTCATCAGGACCATCATTCTTGTTTCTGATTGGTTCATTCTTGTATGTGACGCCATTTTTGTTCTGCATTGAACTCCAAATGATGTTACTTTGATTACTTGGGTATCCAACGTGAACCATAAGCTCTATAAATATGTCATCCTGAATTGGATTATCCTTTTGAGCAACAGTATATTCCTGTTGAAATTTTTGAGCATCATTGTTTTCTTGATGAAGTTGTTGCCATGTTGTTTGTATTGCATGTTTCAGCCTCTCAGTTGTCATATCAGAACCCATAGTTGTCATGCCAACAAATCCATGTGTAAAGCTAAAAATGTATAAACATCCATCGATGAAATGCACATTTTGGACATTTTTAATTTAGATAATTTATGAAACTTCTATATGTAATATGGCCTAGGATGAAGAAACCAATGATTTCTTATTAGCCATATCCAAGAATATGGCTAATAAGAAATCATTGGTTTCTCATTGCGCACATTGTTATTGAGTTGTGTTCCAACAATTGCAGAAGCAGTAGATTAATTTATGTGTATTGGAAAAAGTCCATTTTAAAGCCCAGAATAAAAAAGTCCATCACTGAATATAAGTGAATTCAACAATAAAAATATCAGGACAGAATCAAATATTTTAGCCAACAGCAATACTAACTTTATTCCTTTGTTTCTGAAAACAGATTCCGCCAACTCAGCATCTTTGTTGACACTTTGATAGAACTGAAACTGAGGCTTGTCAATCCATCCGCTAGAACCGAGTACAACTTCATAAGGAACTCTCGTCTTTTTGATACCATATTTAACCATACACTCTGCTAATGTTCCACATATACCTGGAAAGTATGTAATACTGTAAAATACTTAAGAGTACAGTGTAGCCTTTCAGGCCCGTAGCCAGGATTTACCTGGGGGGAGTTTTTGCCAAGGGGGGAGCTTTTTGACAATCATGCAAAAAGTGAATATGAATATTCAAAAATGTAGGTATCCTACTCCAATGATTAACAGCCTCCCATACAAACACAACCAGGCCCATATAGTCAGCCTTTGCCAAGGGGTTCACAAAAATTCCAGGTTTTTTTTTAAAAAAAAAAGTTTGACCTAAAATCACTCTAAAAGTGCTTGGAATGTTGAAAAACTGCATGATTTTGAAAGACTTTTTGACCAGGAGAATCTGCTTGATTCCCAACCCCCCCCCCCCCCCCCTCTGGCTACGGACCAGACATTCCTTACCTGGTAGTACTTGAACGTGCTGGTGGCCATCCATATGAGTTGGTAATTCCCCTTTCAGATCAACAAACAACTTTATTTGTTCCTCGATCTCATCCTTCACTTCATCAAAATTGATTTTATTTTCTAAAAGGGCCTCTCGGATTCCAGATTTTCCTAAGAAGGCCCCAGAGCTGGGATCAGTGAGTGACCTTGACGTGACTGACACTGGGTAACCCTCAGTAAGGTTAAGATGGAGACCTAAAAATAGATTATGGAGTGATACATCTGTATATGCCCTTTAAGGTGTTTTATATATTGATATGGGATATTGATTATATCCAATCATAGATAAAAATGCCCAAATTATCAAAAATCATATGATACTCTTTAATATTGCAATCAAGTGACTGCTTTTTCTCAACAGATAATAAAGGAAACAAATAAATAAATAAATCTCATGAAAGCATAAACAATGCTACTAATCTATAGGATTATCCTACTATGCATACATATGCAAACATTAGATAATACCTATGGGAATGTTATGCTGTGTTGCTATGGTGATTGCCTCTGAAGTATCTCTTGCATTGATGAGGACAGTTGCACTTGTTATAGCTCCATCTTTAAAGGCTTCTAATATTCCTCTATTTCTGTCTGTGCAGTAGCCAAAGTCATCTGCATTAATTATCAGTTTACATGGCATATTGGCTGGCACTGACTGAAAGGGAAGCATTGAACCTGAGGACAACTCATGGACCAGTCAAACGTAGCCTGGAATAAAGCTAGAATGACATGTTTGTCAATAGTCACCTCTTCTTGAATAAACCACAGCCAGGTACTGTCTAAATAAAGCACAATGGGGCATTATTTGGAATAAAGCACAATCAGATATTGTTTGGAATAAAGCACAACTGCAGAATCAAATATTATTAATTTGAATAAAGCACAATCAGACATTGTTTGGAATAAAGCACAACTGCAGAATCAAATATTATTAATTTGAATAAAGCACAATCAGACATTGTTTGGAATAAAGCACAACTGCAGAATCAAATATTATTAATTTGAATAAAGCACAATCAGACATTGTTTGGAATAAAGGACAACTGCAGAATCAAATGTTATTAATTTGAATAAAGCACAATCAGACATTGTTTGGAATAAAGCACAACTGCAGAATCAGATATTATTAATTTGAATAAAGCACAATCAGACATTGTTTGGAATAAAGCAAAACTGCAGAATCAGATATTATTAATTTGAATAAAGCACAATCAGACATTGTTTGGAATAAAGCACAACTGCAGAATCAGATATTATTAATTTGAATAAAGCACAATCAGACATTGTTTGGTATAAGGAACAACTGCAGAATCAGATATTATTAATTTGAATAAAGCACAATCAGACATTGTTTGGAATAAAGCACAACTGCAGAATCAGATATTATTAATTTGAATAAAGCACAATCAGACATTGTTTTGAATAAAGCACAACTGCAGAATCAGATATTATTAATTTGAATAAAGCACAATCAGACATTGTTTGGAATAAAGCACAACTGCAGAATCAGATATTATTAATTTGAATAAAGCACAATCAGACATTGTTTGGAATAAAGCACAACTGCAGAATCAGATATTATTAATTTGAATAAAGCACAATCAGACATTGTTTTGAATAAAGCACAACTGCAGAATCAGATATTATTAATTTGAATAAAGCACAATCAGACATTGTTTGGAATAAAGCACAACTGCAGAATCAGATATTATTAATTTGAATAAAGTACAACCAGGCATTGTTTGGAATAAAGAAGAGTATGACAACCAGACCTTCTTTGGAATAGAACACAATCAGACATTGTTTGGAATAAAGCAGTATCAGATACTGTTTGGAATAAAGCATAATTAGGCATTGTTTGGAATAAAACACAATCAGGCATTGTTTTGAATAAAGCACAACTGTAGAAACAGACATTATTAAGTTGAATAAAGCACAGTCAGACATTGTTTGGAATAAAGTACAATCAGATTCAGACATGGTTTGAGTAACACAATCAGACATTGTTTGGAATAAAGAAGAGTCAGATATTGTTTGGAATAATGCACAATCAGGCAGGGTTTGGAATAGAACACAATCAGACATTGTTTGTAATATAAAGCACAATTATACATTGTTTGGAATAAAGCACAGTCAGATTCAGGCATTGTTTGCTATATAGAAGAGCCCGGATTAAAACACAACCAGATATTGGTTTGGAACAAAACACAATCGGGCATTGTTTGGAATAAAGCACAATCAGACATTTTTAGAATAAAGCACGACCAGGCAGTGTTTGAAATGAAGCACAATCAGACTGTGTTGGAATAAAACACAATCAGACATTGTTTGGAATTAAGCATAAGACATTGTTTGGAATAAATAAGAATCTGGTATTATTATTGTTTGGAATAAAACGCAATCAGACATTGTTTGCAATTAAACACAATCAGATTCGGGCATTGTTTGGAATAAAGCACAATGATACATCGTTGGAATAAAGCACAATCAGGCAATGTTTGGAATAAAGCACAATCAGGCATTGTTTGGAATAAAAAAGAATCTGGCATTGTTTGGAATACATCACAATCGGGCATTGTTTGGAATGTAAATAAAGCACAATTTAGCCATGCCATTATGGCACAGTCAAATAAAGATTGTTTGATGAAAGCTGCGAGATCTGTGAATAGAGAGAAATCTTATATGTAAAACAATATTTAATTTTATAAATAGATGTCAGGACGGGTTATCCAATTTGCAGTAACACCCCCACTTACCCTAAATATGATTTTCTGCTAGAGTGTCACTGTGAGACCCTTTTATTCTACTCACTGTGTGGAATTTTGTGCGCCAAGCATAGACATAGTACTACTATTTCTAGTATGTAAACAAGGTAAACAGGTGAGAAATGCGAAATTTTATAATAAACTTTTGCGCGACTACTCGTACCTATCCAACATTTCCGAAGAGTATTTGTTATTCGATTTTTGAAATTAACCCTATGTACAGGGTTTGTCTTCTTGCTTGAATAATACAATACATTTACCCCGGGATAAAACATACGAAATAAAATTCTAAGCTCTCGTGTCAGTGAAAGGCATGCACCATGGACTACGTATACTGAGAAAACGTATCTCAATGTGAGAGTAAAACTGAGATAAATTGACCTTATTTTTCCTAATGGGCCAATATTAGACATGACAGGGATTATAAAAGCAGGCCCTATTTTGGAAACTCACATTTTAGAGTTTAAGGCTTGTCTATAACTAACTTGGAAGTAGAAAATATGAACATTATGATACCCACCCGTAGCATACCCCCAA
This sequence comes from Owenia fusiformis, assembly GCA_903813345.2. Lineage (NCBI taxonomy): Eukaryota > Metazoa > Annelida > Polychaeta > Sabellida > Oweniidae > Owenia > Owenia fusiformis. The sequence goes on from CAIIXF020000012.1 coordinate 27,651,401, forward strand.
GTATCTCCTTGTTGTATCGAAGAGAACAGAGATGGAAAATACACCCGGAAAATACATCATCATGGGCATAGTTGAACGCCCATGATGGTGTCATCTTTCTGTTCTGAGTACCTCCTGTTTGTTTCCTCTGCCAAGAGGAACCTCTGGCTCGTTGAAGTCGTCTTCCACACAAAGCCAAGAACTTCGGGTCTCTCTCCATGGGAAATAAATTAAATCCAGCTTGCCCCGCCGAATTACAACAATAATATTGAGAATGACAGGTCCGTAAGAAATTTGAACCCTGTGAGTTCGTCAACTTATTGTGAAAAGTAATTAAGGAATGCTCATATGACGTCAGGCGCAGTGAACAAAATTGACCAATCAGAAATGAGGATTTTGTAATACGTATGCATATGAAAATAGGAGGTCAGAGAGAAGACACTGTAGTAAATTCAGCGCCAATTTACGCTTCAAAATGCCTCAATTGGGGGTGAATCTACGGGTTACTTCTAACCTAAATCAGGGGGGACGAAAGTACATGGAGGATATGGTCGCAGTTCACTTCGAAGAGGCAGAAGACTCCAAGGAAATTACGTTTGCATACTTCGGAGTTTTCGATGGTCATGGCGGGCATTCCGCTGCTAAATTTGCCAAGGAAAATTTAATCCATCACATTACACGTCAAAAAGGCTTCGAAAGTTCTGATCATGAAGAAATCAAAGAGGCAATAAGAGATGGATTCTTGTCGTGCCACCAGGCAATGTGGAAAGACCACCGTAAGTATCGATTATATAAAGTAGATCTGGGCGATCACTTGGAAAAAGTTGAAATTTTGGCGCCCAATTTCAACTGGTGTTGTTTAGATTTGTTTAATTTATGGCCTTATTTCGAATCGTTTTATATCAGTGATGACTTCTACATTCATTCAACATTATACTATGGTGGTATTTCGACTTACGAGATCGCTTTTGAATGCGGAAATAAACATCCAGTTTGACTGTGTTGAAATATGGCGGGTCACTGGTGTACATTTTTTGAACTTTGACCCTGTCCTGTGACTGATGTTATTGTTGTTTGGAGGTCATCATGTCATTGGTAATGTACTGACTATCAATACAATGTTGTTGTTATTACAGTTTCATCATAATTCAATCCGATGGGTCTGTGCCTGTTAAAGATTAGAACTATCTGACCTGACCCTCATGAACATGAATAAATTATGATAATGTGACCTACTTTGGCATGAGTCCAACCATAAGTCTGTACATGTCTAAATTCTTGTGTTTACTTGTCTATTTACTTACCTTTTATATTGTAAACTTATCAGTCAATCAATGACGTATCGATTTACAGTAATATCGCAGATAACCTATGAAAACTTTGGATCATACGAGCAAACTGTAGTTAGGCAAAAAATGGCAAGGCTTGTTCAAAAAATTTAGATGTTTGGTATGAAGAATCATGGGCTTTCAACTAGAATTGAAAGCCCATGGAAGAATTAACATTAGCCATGCATAAGCTATTGATTAGCCATAATTGCTACCACAGAACTACCTATATACTGTATTATATCATAATTGCTTGAATCATGCACATTTGTTAATAAGTGTGATTTAATGGTGCAATTTATCCAACATTTACTGCATTCGGTGAATGATCGTCATTCTCATCCAAATTCTTCTCCACTGATCCAGAGTTATTGTTCTGTATCGCCAGAATTGGTGGTAAGTTTCAACTTTACTTTGCCAAATTTTTCAGCTTCACTCCTTGGGAATGGCTTGGAGAAATATATGACTTCACACCAACTCACCTTCACTTCATGCATTTTTATATTTTTCAGCTAATTGGCCAAAGACTGCCAGTGGATTTCCAAGTACAGCTGGTACAACAGCGAGCATCTGTATCATACGTGACTGCCATCTATACATAGGCCACTGCGGTGATTCTGGAATTGTCCTTGGCTACCATGAACAGCCAAATGATATTGGGATGACCACTAAACAACTAACAAAGGTAAAGTACACTGTAGTTGTAGTATGATAAACCCTGAGCTCTACATCAAATACACAATGTCCTCATCCTCTGACAATGACCCTGTCATCAATTAAGAATTGCAGTGGTTTCATTAGCAGCAGGAAACAGGTGATTTTCAATGGTTGTTTTCACTAAATCGCCTGTCATTTTTAGGGACTTTTCCATGCTAAATTTATGATTTATGAAACCCCTATTAAAGTGGGTGATATTGTTAAAGGTACCAGTTACATTGGTTGGTACTCTGTGCATGTAACGATAATTCCAATTTTGCAATTGCGTGTGGTTACATTGCTGCAATAGTGCAATGCCTTGCTAGATGTGATGTTTTAAAGGTTGAAGCTGTGCATAGTATGAAATCAATGAAGGGAAGCATAAAGATTGTTGCTCATCAAAGATTTCTGAATCAACAAGATTAAAGGTTCTCAGTCAAATATCCAAAATAAATTCCACCATTTTCTGCACCATTTTTGTTGCAGGTAGTACAGAACTTTGTTAACCAAGAATTTTTACACCTGGTTGAACTACAGTCATCATAGTTAAAAATTATTTAAACTTTGAAAACAAAACAGAATCTAAATGGCAGAATTTTTTATCTTCACTTCAGTTGTCAAGAAGGTAGTCCTTATAACCAAATATAAACTGTTATTCTACTTGACTGTAAATGATAAATTCTTCATTTTAAGGTCATGCTTGGGTTTCAGTTAAAGCCGGGCTTGTCTATGCAAGAAACTCATTGACATTTGTGTGGTCAGCCAAATTGTAAGATTCATAATCGTTGGTTTACATAAAAGTTGCAATTAAGGTTTTCAAATAATATGCATCATTTAGGCAATATTTAAAACATTCATTAAAACAGTCCATTGCCTGATTAATATAGTCTATAAAGGTTGTGCATTTTCCTCAATATATTCATTATGCCAATTGTTAATCAGAGGATAGCTATAAGGGTAGCATGATTGATATATTCATGTTTATGTTTAATTTGCATTGCATGATATCATCTGTTAATACTATCACATGACAACACTGTTGCATAATTTGAAGCATAAATTTTGACCCTCATGAAGAACATGTGCTTAATGATCTCCATGCATTGCTGGTGGCAATGTTACTGGGTTGTAAATAATTTTAGTCAGATCTGACCATTTTTTCCCCATCAATGGTCAATGGATTCAGCCGTAGCTAATTATTGCCTGTTAATTCCAATATCTGTTGGTTGAGGGGGGATTTCTTGACTGTTTCTATGTTAACTTGTACATCGATTGTGCCAGTTGTTTTCACTCATTTAAACTGTTCTCAAAATGCTTGTGAAACCTCTTGATATTTAAGAATCTTTTGATTTATTGTGTATGGTCATGTTTAATATTTTGTAATATTTTTATAGGACCATAAACCTGAGAGTCCAGAGGAGCGCCGACGTATTGAAGAATGTGGGAGTGCAGTTATAGCCAAATCTGGGGTGAATCGTGTTGTGTGGAATCGTCCAACCAAAGATCACAAAGGACCAATCAGACGTAGCACTCATATTGATAAGATTCCATTCTTGGCTGTCGCCCGGTCTTTAGGTAAGAATCTATTGTGAATAATTTGACCTGATGAAATGTGAAGATGGGGTAACATATTGTTTTAGTGACAGGCATCAACAGTCGGATATGTGACAAATAGTTACACTTCTGAAACCATTTGCAAAATTAACAATACCCAAGTGTTGATATTGTGTCATGTAAATAATACCTTGTTTGTTTATCTAAATGATAAAATATGGAAGATACACTATTTAGGTCCAAATAGACAGCTTATATTGCCCACACTTCAGGCATTTTTTTTAGTCTAATTGATGTGATTTGAGCAAATTATCTGGACACTTTTGGGTTACCATTATCCAGTGTAAAAAACTTACCTTTGTCATCAATGATGTATTTCCTTAAGAAATGTTACATATTTTCTCTGTTCCTAGGTGACCTATGGAGCTATGACTGGGACAAAGACACATTTGCCGTCTCTCCAGAACCCGATGTCTATGCGTACAAACTTGACCCCAAGAAAGATCGCTGTTTGGTGCTAGGAAGTGATGGCCTATGGAACATGATCAGAAACTATGAATCAGTAGATTGTGTTAATTACATAGAGAGGGAAACTAAGAGAAGGATTGTCTATAAACTGGTAAGTATCATTGTTTGTTCCTCATAAGGGGTTAACTGATAAAATTATGAGTTACTGAGGGACAACAAATCAACTGTCACCTTTCCACCTTTTAACTATATAATAAATGCTGAAATTTGCCTGTCTAACAATTCCACTAAAGACAGATTTTATTAAGAGTTTACATGACCTGCTTTTTGTTGTTGGTTATTATGTCGCCACCATAAGTGGTGAAAGTTATAGTCTCCAACTTTTTTGTGGATGGTGTTTAGCGGGCCGTGGTCTGCATCTGTTACAAATGGCAGGTAGTGACATATTATACAAATAGTGACTGCAATTGAGGGCAATAGTGTAAATTATTTCCCCGAGGGTATATCCTCTAATATCCCAAGGGGAAATCATTTACACTATTGCTCGAAATTAGGTAGTCACTATTTGTTTTATTATATACCCTATAATGATTTGTGTCCTGTTTCTTCTGCGTAGGCCAAAAAGGCTGAGAAAGCCCCCTCCCTGGGTACATTGTTAGCATTATAAGCTGTGACATCATAATATGCTCAACAGAAATTTCTGAGACTCTCACTTGACAAATTCAATTGTGTTGAACACGCAAAATAGATTATCATAACACTTGAAATTACACAGACGTATTGAGCTTAGGGAACTTTATCCACATTGCTTATATTGTATCGTTCACACACGTCTTTCATGGTGAACAGAGTTGATTTTTTGTGTTTGTGTTCATCCTCCATTTTTCTGTTTTCGTCTGCGCAATGATGATGCGCAGACGTTTCCAAGGGTAATAGAAGTTGCAATCGTGACGTCAGTGGGCAATCATTCAAATGTATATTCCCGCTTTTTACATTTTGAGGGAATATAACTTTCGAGGGGAAATAGTAAAACTATTTTGGAACACGTGACTAGGTATTGACCAATCAGAATTAGTGTTACATATTGGGTATATAATAATGCAAGTTAATGTCTTGTATACTAATTGTAGAAGGAATTTCAACAACTGATTTTGAGACTTACAGAAAATCGATAGACTTGGCATGCATTTTACCAATTCATTGCACATGGTTACAATGGTTTGATGGCTGGCCGTATGTTAAGTAATTTTTAAGTATTTTTGTTAAATAAATTTCAATTTTGATTTCAGGGAGATCCTAATTTCTGGATTAACCCAGCTCTATCTTTGACAGACTATGCTATAGAGCGCTGGAATGAGCGTGGTCTACGAGCTGATAACACAACAGCTATGGTCATAATGATTGATCCCCCAGGTCCGACCAGGAAACAGCGCCTCATGCGCTGGCGAGAGGAAATGATAAAACGTCGTAATGATGAATGGGGAAAATCAGGACGTACTGGTGCGAGTCCAGTCGCAGAAATTGAGGTTAAAAATGGTGATGAAGAAGTTTCTGACGCTGAAGCTGCCGCCGTGGCTAAAGAGCAGGAGGATAAGGGACATATAACTGTCTCTAGAAACCTAAAACATCATAGAATTCAAGATTGCGAGAATCAGAATGTCGTCAACACGCAAAGGAATAATTTCTATTATGGTAGCAAAAAAATGGATCCTCCCAAAACCCCAATGGCAAATGACAGTGATATTTCATATACAGTCAATACTGTGAAATCTCCAACTCCATGTGGCTCAAATAATTCTACCCCAAAGAGAAGCCCAAGTACGGAAAGTGAAGATGAGGATTCAAGGCCTAAAAGTGCCAAACGTATGAAATGCTCCGTTGAGACGAGATCCCATTCACAGATGTTGAACACAATGAAATACAGAGCTGGGAAAGGGATTAGACCAGCGTCTTATTCAGAACCTCGTAAGTCTAGAACTGTAGCGCATTTTGCCGCAAAGCGTGCTTCTGTGGATCCCACAAATACTGTCAAAGTATTGACACCCTCAAAATACAGGAAAACCCCCCAAAGTAAACTTGTAAGGAAAGTCACACCTACCCCCGATTCTGGAAGAAAAATCACCTTAAATAGTAATCTTCTAGAGAAATCAGAACAATCCATCAAGTACCTGACACCAACTAAATATCGTCAAGTCTCGAAAGTGGAATCCATAGGATTAATTAACAAAGCGAAAACACCACTTGTGTTTTGCAAAACGGAGTCCAAAACTGCTGCTAAACAAGGACAACCTCTTGACCTTTCCAAAAAGACTGTTGTTCCTGAAAGTCCAATATCTGATCTAAGTGGCGCTCCAAAATCCACCCCGACCATTACCCAAAATGCAACACATATGCAATTAAGGAACTCTGGGAAGAAACGTACTTTATCAATGGAGAACAGTACCCCAAAGGAGACCCCTGTTGAAAATAATATCGTAGATTCCTCAATTTTGCGTGACGTTGATCCGGAGCAGACACCTAGGAGGTCATCCCGCAAGTCAACCTCCAAATTCAAAACCCCAAACTCAGATCCTAAAAGTTTGGAAAATATTCAAATGCAAAAACATCGTAGAAGTCATAGTATGCCAATTCCAAGAGCAATTACAGAGAATGTGATTGGACGACGGAGGAGTAGTCGAGAAAAATTCACATCGTTGAAGCGTAAACTGCCTTCAGCTATGATTTACGAAGAAGCTCATAGATCCAAATTGGTGCGTTCTGGTCGTAGCAGTAGATGAATTATTGCAGTATTGGATTTGAATTTGTATATACAACTGAAGTTGGGACTTGTCTTTATACCGACATGTTGAAAACCTCATTAAATTCATAACTTTTCCTTGTCTTCTCCCCCTTCAAAAAATGATTTATGAAGAAAAAATGAAGTTTTGAAATTAAGCTCACTTCTTAAGAAAACAATTTAAGAGATATTTTATTGACCTTATCCTTTCACAATGAGTTTATTAAGTTGTGGAAATGTTAAAATTGAGCATATATTTGGAAGATGAGCAGAATGCGAGATGACCAATTACTTTTAGTTTGATTTAAAGATGGCAGCAAAATGCAAATATCATATTTGATCTTTACATGATGCAAAGCTGTAAAGTGACAATGTGTTTCCTTTTTCCAATTTTCTCAAATTCACCTGCCAGAAAACTGCAATCATTTTCACTATTAAATTTGTGAATTATATACATTTAATTTACATTAAATTACATTGAGGCTAGCAAAACTGAATGTATTGCATGGATGAAAATTCAAAATGCATTTCCTGTATGACATGATCTCAATCAATATTTCATGTTGAAATTGTATGTAATTTAGTATTAAGGAGGTGAGCATGTTTATATTATATCTTAGTAATAAACGATGTGTCGTGGATGCAAAAATTCATGAAAGCATAGCGAAAATTGTAAATGCCATGGTTGGTAAGGAATTTCACTACCTACTAAGATTGAATGACTGTTTAATAAGTTCATATACCTCAAGAAACGTTTAATATTTTGTACTTGTCTAATTTGTGAATAGAGGTTATTTGAAAGTCCTGTTACATTAGACAATTTTGATGCATAATGGATTCAGAATATAACACAATTCGTTCCATTATCACGCTGTGAGTTTGTGTGGAATGGCTTTAAATTCTATGAAACTTGCAATTGTGGATTTGTGATCATCTATGTTGTAATGGTAGCAATATTTGGAATAGTATTACAATTTTTGTGTACATAGATGGGACATTAAAATTCCACACAATTTTAGTAACCTTCAAAGATAGACAGAGTTACATAGGTTACTATCACTGATCGGTATCAAGCAATGGTTACGGCCATCACTTCGATTGCGGACGGGAAGTTTAGATTTCGATATTTTTAGTTTTCATTGAATTAAACTACTTTGTATCAAAGAAATGCTTTGATATTTGAACTAAATCAGACTAATATGACATGGAAACTCTGGAGTATGATCATTTGTTCATATGTGTATGCACCACATTTCAATGAAACCCGTATATTCCACTGCTTAATCTCTTGAATCCCAGGCTCAAAAATTGGCATGAAACCAGAGAATTTTTCATTTTTTGCCACCTTTTGACATTTTATTACATACCTATACAACTTTAGATGCTCAGCTTAGTAAAATTGGACGGCAGAGATCATTTCTACACGTTTTAAAACAATTTTTGTGTAAATTGGATGAAAATTGTTCAAATGAGAGCAATTTTTGTGAAAAATTTTGTGACGGATTTTCTCGTCCCTCTGGGCACCAGTCTTATTTCATTTGTGATGGATATATCCGTCACTCTGGGTATTCAAGAGGTTAAAGGAGGGTGACTGGAAATGTATGATATGGTAACAGTCATGAAACCCAAATCCCAGTAACCTACCCTTAAGCTGTGGAAGATATCGTTGAATTGTGGTGCTATGCACACTATATGAACAATTGATCATTCTCCACAGTTTCCATGTCATATTAGCCTGGTTTAGCTCAAATATCAAAGCATTACATCAACTATAAGTAGTTTAATTCAATGAAAACTAAGAAGTATCGAAATCGACACTTCCCGTCCACCATCGGCTGTAACCTTCGCTTGATACTGACCAGTGATAATAGAATTAATTTTAGTTATAACTTATTGTTTCATTTTCTAAACATAAAACATTGTGAATTTAGAATTATTTCTTATTAGTCTAGATTGGATTTTAGGTGTATGTTTTTTCATATTTGCCTACTTTAGAGGCGGTCTTAGGTATTTCGTAGTCTTAGTTATTTATGAGCCATGTAAATATTGTATGTAAACAGTTATTGTAAAACAAATTATTTGCAATTTTGAATTTGTCAATATTATTGTACTCTATACACTGTCTTGTGTTATTTCATGATAGAGTCTGATGTCATGATATAGGGAGAAAAATAATATTAGAATATTTTCTGTCCCTATATCTTGACACTGTTGACACTTCGTAAACCTTTCCCCTTGGTGTAACTTTCCTTAGTCACCATTTTGCTAGTTTCAGCTCAATTTAGTCAGAAAAGTTAGTTTGCCTCACAGTCGATTGATGATGCACATATAAATGCTTGACATTTTGTGGCATTTAGAGATCAGCTAGAAACTGACCTAGCTTGTAATATTTATCCCTATATTGTATGTAAAAGCACTTTAAGGTCTTAACTCAAATGTTGAATTTTAAGAGTATATTATAATGTTGATACTGTGTTACAATATTTCATATATTTTAGTAACAATAGCTATTTAAACAAAATAATAAAGCACGATATAGAAAATATTGTTCTATAGTAAAACCTGTGTATAGTGAACACTATTAGAACCAGAATAGTTTTCTAAGTAGGTATATGTTCACTATTGAGGGACTTTAATACAGAAGTCATTTGAATATGTCCTTGAGACAGAATATGTTCACTATGGAGATGTGTTCACTTTGACAGGTTTTACTGTAATTTGATAATCATGTGTAGCATCCAAGATATATGGCCCCATGTATATTTGGCAAACCGTGTGCCAGGCCCCGATGCTGTAGCACATGAGATGTGTAAAGGGGCTATGATATCTTGGATACTAATCATGCATTGAATACTGACAAATGGTTTAACAAAGATATGATTTCAATGATCCACTAGGATTTTCACTCATTATTTCATGTCTTTGGCAAGGTGAAAACAGAGGAGATCACTGAATTTATATATCACTCCCATTGAACTATATCACCCCCATTGAACTACATCACCCCCATTTCACTACATCACTCCCATTGAACTACATCACCCCCATTGAACTACATCACCCCCATTGAACTACATCACCCCCATTGCACTACATCACTCCCATTGAACTACATCACCCCCATTGAACTACATCACTCCCATTGAACTATATCACCCCCATTGAACTACATCACCCCCATTGCACTACATCACTCCCATTGAACTACATCACCCCCATTGAACTACATCACCCCCATTGAACTACATCACCCCCATTGCACTACATCACTCCCATTGAACTACATCACCCCCATTGAACTACATCACCCCCATTGAACTACATCACCCCCATCGCACTACATCACTCCCATTGAACTACATCACCCCCATTGAACTACATCACCCCCATTGCACTACATCATTCCCATTGAACTACATCACCCCCATTGAACTACATCACTCCCATTGAACTACATCACTCCCATTGAACTACATCACCCCCATTGCACTACATCACTCCCATTGAACTACATCACCCCCATTGAACTACATCACTCCCATTGAACTATATCACCCCCATTGAACTACATCACTCCCATTGTACTATATCCCCCATTGAACTACATCACCCCCATTGAACTACATCACTCCCATTGAACTACATCACTCCCATTGAACTACATCACCCCCATTGAACTACATCACTCCCATTGAACTGCTAATACAAAGACATTTTAGTTATGCCATCTCCAGAATAGATTAAAATGGAAAAGAGCTCCCATCTCAACATTAAGTGGTATACAATAGGCAACATCAATGCCCAACCAACTCCTGTGATGTGCTGATGTCATATTTTACCCAGACCTGAAATCCTTAATTTCTGATCGTGATATAATCAACTTTTTCAAACACATCGTGTTGATACCATTTCAATTAATAGCGCTTGAGTTCCAATTAAAAGTGAATTATCAGTTAAATGGGAGTGACTTTGTGAATTAAAAGCCAGAATCAAAAAAGAGTACCTTTCAATTATCTAATATTGGTTCGACCTTTCACTAATTTACCAATACATTTTTTATTTACATTTGTCATAACTATTGAAATTTTGTACAATGTACAGAAATCAGTAGCCTTGTATCATGTTTCTGTGTGGATGTGTTAACTACCCCCCCCCCACACCATCCCCTTAGTGATAGGTAGATAAAGAGGGGATGGGGTGCAGAAACAGAAACATGACAATACTGTCCTTAAAATGCAAATGTGAGTATTGTTTAGTAAGGACCTCCATATATGCAGATATGTACATAAAAATAAAAAATATATTATAAAATGAAAATGAAAGTTTTGTTTAATAGAGTTGTTTCAAACTCGCCGACTTCGATAACAGAGTCCCGACACCGACTTGGTTACTGTAAATCGATACTGTAATTATGTATTTTCAAAGTTTATTTTTGAGGTTAATATCTACCTAATTCAATTGGATTGTTTCAAGCTTCCGACTATGGAACACGAAATGATATTTGTTGACTATATAATCAGAGGGACATAATATTCTGTTATGTATTCACTGGGTTTTTATTATTAATACAGGGTGATCACTAAGTTCTGGGAATTTATCTGTCATTTCATTATTTTTCAACCAATCTACTTGAAATTTTCAAGGTAAATGGAGAATATAGTTTTGGGTTGGATAAAACAGTTTCATTGTCATATGATGTCACAATGGATAATTATTGTTACTATAGCAACATGACAAATGGCGTAGCGGGTCAAGAAAAACTTGAATTCATTTTTATTTTACTTGATCCAAAAGTATGGTTAATTAATACCTATTTGGTAGAGAAATTTCTGTGATTTTTCATGTTTTCAAATATTTCTAAGTTTAGTTTTTAAAGTAACATCTGTATTGTGATATAAGAGTCCACTTTGCTCAATTTTCTTATCGGTCAGACTCTCAAAGTCACAATCATGACTCAAAATAGCGGGGAGTTATCTTCCATTGTGACTATGCTTCTTCCCATTCCTCAAATTGCCCATACTAGTCTTGAAGAATTAAGGTTCACACAAGTTGTTCATGCCCCATATTCAGTGGCGTAGGAACAATATACGCCAAAACGCCAATGCGTAGTGTTGAAAAGCTAGAATGAATTAGCTTAATAATTTCCTTATGTTCTTTAGTCATATTTCCTCATTGTTAATAAATTGTTTGTGATCTCGAGCACACTAAAGAAATGTTTTTGGAAACCATGTAATATGTTCGATTTTTTCAATAGTACTCTTTGCAAGGTTTTTGTTCCTCTGTTACTTTTTTCTAGCTTCGGCCACGATAAATGGCACTTTTTGGCGTAAAAATCAAGGTGATTTGGGGTAGAGGGTTATGATAGTTGGAAGTTTAAGCCAGTAAAAATGAAAGTACATTTCAACTTCAGTTCTAGGAAAGCAATTACCCTAATTTATATTTTATTTGAAATATAATAGATTATTATTTTAGGAAATAAAGCATTTAGGCACCAATAATTATTTTGAAAGGAAAAAACAATTTACCACAAAATGTCACGTTGACTTTTGCATGGGCTTTATTTATCTTATAAAAAAAGTTGAAGACATTAGAGTTATGTTGTATCATTGATCACGGACATGTTTCTATTGATCATACTAGTTTCTTTAATCTGTATTGTTGAGATTTAAAAGATCGGCTTTCCATGGTGATTTTATATCATGAAAAACATTCGAACATTTTAAGCACAATTAGAAAGGTATTACCATAAAAATTACCTTTTACGAGCATAAAAGAGGCGTTTTGATTCGTTAAGATTTGACACAATTTTTTCATATTTTTGGCGTAGTGTTGAATTTACACCTTCCTACGCCCCTGCATATTCACCATAGGGTCAAGATTGCAGTAAAAAATCCCATTGACGACCATTATAACGTTTCATTTCATAATATATTCATAGGCACAGATCTAGCTCAGCGAAACAGTGCCCAGTGTTCATTGGAGTCTTGTCTAGCTTGCCGTTACAAAATAAGCATACGGTGACCGCACCGTTTTTGAGATAACTGAATCTGGAGAGAGCTACCACCGTAAAGCTACCTGTTTCAGAAAATTATTCTGCTCTACATAGTCTCAAAAATCACTCCGCCATCTATAAAAATTCTGTTTCTAACCAAACTTGTAAATGTTTCCTGATAGATTAGTACTTACCCTATCGAAAATAAACCTTGATTCATTTATCAAACATTAGATGGCGCTGCGACGGGACAGAAAAGGAGAAAGGCTTTTTTATACAGAAAGCCAAATAACCAACGGTAACCGCTAGTATCCCTACTCCGGACTATATTCATATAATGTTCACCAGATGAACCACCATTAGGTTCACTAAATTTGACTGTTGAAGCTTCATATAGAGATCATCATAAGTTTGGTTCCAATGAGGGACTGATCTCAACAGCTTGAGCAAATTTTAAAGGGATACCAAGGGGAGGACTGGAAAGCAACTTTATGGACTACAGTAGGTTTGACAACAATACATAGGCATTCAGGCCTATGGAAATCATTATAAATGAAATGATCCTTCCAGCAATGAAGAATACTTCTGAATAAATGACTTCAAGAGTACTGTTCTGCCTCTAGTACAATAAGTTTGAACCAACGATCTAGGCAAGATGAATATGTTTTAGCAGGATATTTTTCAAATTAACGTCAGTCAAAATTTGCTGACCCGCTGACCACTTTTACTTTTTTTATAATTGCAATAAAATAAATTGTAAAAGTGATATGTATATGGAACATTGTCTGTCAATTCAGAATGATACAATGTACATTTGCTGGAAGTTTCAACTGAATTTGTTGAAAAATATTGAAATGACAGACTAATTCCCAGAACTTAGTGATCACCCTGTATATAATAATAATGATCATACAAGTGTGGTAAAGCTAATCTGACGATTCTGAGGAGGAAATACTATGCCAAGTCCTGTAATAATTTTGGGCATTTTTTTCAATAGAAATCTTTCTTGGGATTTTAAAACTCTTCTGTGGAGTTCAGTTAGTGTCTCTGTTTTCTTCTTCTTTTTCTTCTTTGTTGGAACTGCGAGTTCCTCATCATGACCACTCGACATATTATGTGCGATATTATCCCGGAAATCGTCCATCTGCTGATCGTCATCCTCATTAAAAATGGTGACGTTTTTGTCTTGAGTTGACGTACTTGCAGTTGCAGCTTGGGTCTGGACTTTTGTAGACTTTGGGGTCGGGTTTTTTACAGGCTTTGGGGTTGGGGCTTCCACAGGATTGGGAGTCTTCGCTTTGGTAGGCTGGGGGCAGGGTTTTTCCGCAAACCTCATTTCAATTTTCTTAACATCATCAATAGCCAATCTGAAACACAAGTCGGATAAAATTTTTATAAATAAGCAAAATCAAACTGAAATTTGAAAGTCTAGTAAATAATAGTACTAAAAAGAATGAAAAAACCCTGAAATCTCTTACTGAATTTCTGTATCTTTGACAACCTCCTTTCCTGTAACCAACTTCCCAAGCTTTGTAGAAAGACGGGTCTGTAGCTGATCATAGCTTGTTTGTTTGTAGTAACTCGACGTGTCTTCTGTTAGAAGATGGAGATTGTCTTTGATGGTATCGACAATTTCTGTCCAACAACATGGATGCACCAAGTAGCTTCTTAGTAAAAGTAAAACTTCTGGTTTCGAAAAGAAAACCTTTCGTTTTCTTTTTGTCAAGAGCGTAGGTTCTGAAACAGATATAAATTCAGTAATATTGGCTGCTGCAAGGCGAATGCGTGCTTTGATTTGCACAGTGTCATGTTTATTCTTCACAGCTAACGTGCCATTCAAACCCTGTAAAATGTTAAGGTCAGGGTGCATGATGGGAAATTTTCTGCATTCCTCAATTGAATCACATGTTATTTTTCAAACAAGAATCACTCCTTCCCCAGATAGTCTATATCTTTCAGGTTTGCACAAAGAGTGCTCTTATTATGTGCCTAGAAAAGACTTGTGAGAAGAATGTTTTGATAAAGTGTATAAAAAACAAGAAAATTCAGTGAAAAAATTTAGAAAATTTTCAGAATTTTTTTACACTGAATTTTCTCGTTTTTTATACATTTTACAAAACAAATCTTCTCACAAGGCTTTTCTAGGCACATAAGTGCACTCTTTGTGCAAACCTGGAAGATGTAGACAATGTGGGGAAGGAGTTATTCTTGTTTGAAAAATAACATTTGACTCAATTGAGGAATGCAGAAAATTTCCCAACATGCACCCTGTCCTTAAGCCCCACAGAGTACGAAGTTTTTATAATATTGTGGGATATACATGTAGTTTCTGATTTCATTGAATAAATAAACGAAACAGTAAACACGTACTGTTTTGAAATATCGAATGCATATTTAGAAAAAGCTGTACGATGCCTGCAAGTATATGAACGTACATATTTGTTTGCTAATTAGTCAAGTAACTTACCTTTGCTTACAGTTTTCGAAGCCATGTTACTCGTGTACTATCGTAAGAAGGTTGTGACACACCAGTGCACAAGTCAATTAAATATATGAACGCATACGCATAGAAACGTGTCACTGCCAAATACTCAGCGATGCACAAACTTGTCTCATGTTATGCCTGGGTCACATAGGCTCCGATCCATCGGCCGGCGCCTGGCCGATTGAGTGTTTTGTTCAATATTGTATTCAATTTTGAACAAAAAACTCAATCGGCCGGGCGCCGTCGTGAAAATCAGAGCAAATGTGACCAAGGCATTATTTGAAAAAATCGTAGTTTTAGGACCGAATGAAGCGTATGGGCTCTGGGCTTAAACAATGCCGTTACTGTAAATCAATTGCAAATTAAATTAGACCTTATGTAAAACGTGTAGTCTATCGTCTAATGATAAATGAAATAAACCTGAAAACCATTAAATGATGAATATTTGTCGAATATGCATTGGAATTTATCTAGAAATATTGCATGGTAAGTAATCAGTTTATCCGCAAAAATAAACTTTGAAAATACATAATTACAGTATCGATTTACAGTAACCAAGTCGGTGTCGGGACTCTGTTGTCGAAGTCGGCGAGTTTGAAACAACTCTAATAGTCGGGTTATACATCTTCGTTCACTCGGCTCTCGTCGGTCCTCATACTCTTCTCGTCATCGAAATTCTGATCACGGGTAAACATGCATTTTGCATTTGACATATAATACGATGAAAGACCGCGTTTTTACATGTATGAAGAAATAAAACATGTCCTTGGACCAACCATGCGTTGTCGATCAGGAATTTTGACAATATCAGATCATAATTTATTGTGGTGAATTCAAATTGTATATTTTAACGACTGTTTTATAGCGGGATCAGATGTCCAGATATAACCCCCTTTTTGTTCGGCTTTTTCAGGAAAGCAACAAACTTGGCACATTTGTAGAAACATATGATTTGAGTGGAAAATGATTTCAGGGCAAGTGGTTGGGGGTGGTCTTCATGGATTTTTTTACCTCTGACCCCCACCCCTATCAGGTGGGGAGGGGTGAATTATAAAAAATAAATAAAAATGGTTTTAAAGTATTTTTGTTTAAATGACTTCATTTGGTGATTGCTTTGAGCCTTGAAATGATGTAAAACTCATTTTAGAAGTGGTATTTAGTGAGGAAAATACATTTAAACCCAATTATCCAGGAAAAATTCATTATTTAAAGGGCCAAATATGGGACGTCGATTACTGTATTTCAAGAATGTGATGACTAATAGCCTTAAGGTCTCATGGAAGTTAACAGGAAATGACAAAACAAAAAATGACTAAGCCATGCTGGATTTTGAAAATTTTTTGAACCAAGATAACAGAGTTCTGTTTGGACCTCCAGTCAGTTTAACTAGTTCCACATATCATTTACATGACCGGGAACACAGTTGAAATGGTCAGAATGACCATAAACATGATAGAATAACCTTTTCAGCCCTCTGAAAATGTGACTAAAAAATAGCTTAGAGTAGGTGCTCAGGAAAGGTCACTGAACAGAATATTTTGACTTTTTCAGAAAATGTGCCCAATATATTGCTCTAAATGATACAATTCAAAAAAATTTGATATCATTCTTAGAAAAAGAAAAAATTGAAAAAAACTTAATTGAAAATCGATCTATTTTCCTTTTTACTACAGCCATTATTGTTTCAGACGATTTTTTAAAATTTCAAAGATTGTGTCATTTAGAGCAATATATTGGACACATTTTCTGAAAAAATCAAAAGATTCTGTTCATTGACCTTTCCTGAGCACCTACTTTTAGCTATTTTTCAGTCACATTTTCAGAGGGCTAAAAAGGTTATTTTATCATGTTTATGGTCATTCTGACCATTTCAATTGTGTTCCTGGTCATGTAAATGATATTTGGAACTAGTTAAACTGACTGGAGGTCCAAACAGAACTCTGTTATCTTGGTTCAAAAATTTTTCAAAATCCAGCATGGCTTTGTCATTTTTTGTTTTGTCATTTCCTGTTAACTTCCATGAGACCTTAAAGAAATTCACAGTAATAGAAGTATAAGTGTTTTTTGCAGATAGAAAATATTGCTTAGGTAGCTGATGTATTCTCAGAGAAAAAAAATATCGAAATTTCAATTTTTTGGTGCATTTGGCTCAGGGGTAACCTTATCTTACCTCAATAATTTTTAAGATAGTCAATGTATGCATCTCATATGAGCTCAGAATGGTGCTTCTAGTCTTGTTTTGTCATATTATTGCTAATTAGATGTACAAAAAGATTGGAATAAAAAAAAAATTCAAATTTTCATTTTCGATTCTGAATGGCCAGGGGTAACCATATTGTACCTTAATAATTTTCAAAATATGTAATATATCCATCTCAAATGAGCTCAAAATGGTGCATCTAGTCTTGCTTTGTCATAATATTGCTAATTAGAAGAAAAAAAAGATTGGAATTTTTTTTTAATCTAATTTTCATTTTCGCTTCTGAAGGGCCAGGGGTAACCATATTGTACCTTAATTATTTTTAAAAGACGTAATATATCTATCTCAAATGAGCTCAATATGGTGCATCTAGTCTTTTTTAATCATATTAACCCTAATAAGATGTAGAAAAATGATTGATAATTCTTAAAACTCTAAATTTTCATTTAAGCATCAGATGGTCCAGGGGTAACCATATTTTAGCATAATAATTTTCAAGATATGTAATATATGCATCTCAAATGAGCTCAAAATGGTGCAAAAAGTCTTGTTTTATCATACCCCAAATAAGATGTAGAAAAATTATTGGACATTTCTTAAAAATCTGAATTTTCTATTTGACCATATTTTCACATAATAATTACATATTATTACTTATTCCATAGTTAGCATGATATTCATAGGATAACATGTGAAAATAAAAACGGTATTTTTGTAATCAGTGGTAAAATATGATATTTTGACAAATTTTCACTTAACCATAGCATACGGTTTTTTAGCCATGACATACGACGTCGTATGCGATGGTTTATGGATTTTTGCTACTTCGGACTCAAAACGAGGCAAAGTGTCAACATCGCCCCGGATCGTTTGGAAAATTCGAATTAAATGACTTAATTTCCGACGATTCTGATGATGACTTTAACTATGGAATAAAAAGAACATCCTATGATTTACTCGTGATATGATTTTAATCCACTCATGGTTATTGATATCTGCACTCTCTCGCTACGCTCGCTCGTGCAGATATCATATCCATTCGTGGATAAAAATCATATCACTCATAAATCATAGGATATCCTCTATATATGCATCTAAAATGAGCTCAAAGTGTACCAGAAGTCTTGTTATCATATTTCCCCTAATAATTATAGGATATCCTATGATTTTGAGGAATATCATTTTTATCTACGAGGTGATATTGATATCTGCACGAGAGACCGAAGCGAACGAGTGCATATATCAATATCACCGAGTAGATTAAAATGATATTCTGAAAAAAATCATAGGATGTTCTTATTATCCTACACTTACAAGGAGTGTACTGAATGTATAATATCATTGTAAAATTAATTCCATGCCAAATAGAGTCAATTTGGCGGGAAATTAACAAGCGGAGTATATCGTCACAATATCCTCCGCATATTGGGTTTTCCGGAGTATATCGTCACGATATCCTCCGCCCGGAGTATATCGTTACGATATCCTCCGGATATTCATTTTGCCAATAAATATCAAATTTATTTTTTCATGTTATTATACATTTAGTACACTAAGTGTAGGATAATATATAAAAACATAATTTGACATTTCTAAATATCTAATATCTAAAAATCTAAATTTTATATTTGAGCTTTTGACAGCCCAGGGGTAACCAATGGTTACTAACCATACTTAAGATAATAATCTTCAATGTATGTTACATATATGCATCTCAAATGAGCTTGAAATGGTGTATATAATCTTGTTTTGTCATATCATTTCTAAGGAGATGGAAAAAATGATCAGATTTTGATTTAGCTTTTGACTGGTTATAGGTGGCCTCATTTTACCATAATAATTTTCAAGATATGTCACATTTGCAACTTAAATAAGCTCAAAATTGCATCTTGTCATATTCATATGTTCATATATTCATACTGAGATATAAAATGATAAATCAATGAAGTATTATATAAAGATATTAGGTTTAAGAACACTTGCATCACCTTTGGGTACACCTTCCATTCCTCCAAATCAGATGATTTAGAATAGTAGTTAAATGCAGATGTGACATCGCATAGAATGATTGAATGAAAAATGGGGAGGACTAAACTTTGGTCATGGCCAATTGATCTTGCAATATCATGCACAGATAGTTATTGAATGGATTTTCTTTTACCAAATGCAATCCAAGATGTAGTGGGAACAAGAGGGAGCTGTCCTCCTTCCAGGCATCAACACTGAAACCCTCAAGAACATGGCAAGATGATAGTGACCAAGTAATGCAATGTCTTAGGCGCCATCAAGGATATTTCTCCATACGAGAGACTGCTTCAATCATTGCCTAACAATTGATTTTGATGTAGTAAAACTGAAAATGTCAATTTGGATTGCATATGGTAAGGGGAAATCCTTCCAATATCTACCTGCCCACAATATTACAAGACCACTTGGCCATGACCAAAGTTTAGCCCTCCCAATTTTTCATGCAATCAATGGATTTGATATGTCACCTTTGCATTCTACTACTTCTCTAAATCATCTGATTTGAAGGAATGGAAGGTGTATTCCAAGAGCTATTCAGTTGTTTTTAAACTTTGAATCTTTTTTAGAAACATTGCAGTTGTAGAGTCATTTGTTATTCTGATGCATTCTAACCCACAGTTTCTATCACCACATGAATGTGGTTGGACTACTCCCACTGCTGATACTGAGGCCACAACATATGAAAATGTAGGTCCTATGAGGCGGATATCTGTATAATAACAAAAGATGTTGCATCCGAGGCATGCAAAAAACTTGTTTGATGTTTAAGGAGTGTTGAGGGAACATATGCAAATGTTTGAAATCATATCTCATTTGCTCTGGGCTATGTAGCCGTAGGGGGGACTGTCAGAATCTATAAATCCTGACCTGTTTGATTATGTTTTATGGATTTGGATTATATTTTCAAATAGAATCTTAACAATAATACTACTCAGTACAAACTGGACTGTCAAACATTTTCAAATCTTAGAAAAGTGCTCGATAAAACTATAGTACAGTATTGAGCTAGTGGTACTAAAAAGGAATAAATGGATGTTGCGATTCTTTATATAAATAAATAAATGGATGTGGATGTGAATTTTTTCTTATTTCAGAAGGAATAAATGGCAAAACTTGACTATAATCAACATTTTGAGCTCGTTTGAGTAACAAGTGTGATATATCTTTATTTAAATTATAACGGTAAAATGGCATCAAAAGCTAAGGCCGTAAGAATTAGATTCTTTGTTTTGCTTCCCCTTGCTTGCATGATTTTGACCAAATCAGAAAAAAAACAAACACATCCAAATAGCAACCACAAGGGTCTGAAAGTAACATCGCATTTCATTCAATCAGAATCAGACGAAATGGAGGATAAATTGATGTGCGTCAAAATTGACAGTGTTATTGATTACTTAGGCATACATTTTTTTATTTTAACCCTTGAATAATACCTATATTTAAATATATTGTATAAACGTATAGATCTGTGTTTGTATCACTGCAAATTGGTATGTCATTCCTTTTAATGCCCATAAAATGTATACATTTCACAGCAAACAAGTCTGTGCTTTTTTGAGTTTGTGTTTGTTTCCTTGTACCCTTGCATGATTTGGATTTTGCCAGGACGCAAACCAGAGAATCTAATTCTTATGGCCTAATATGAAAATATCATTTTTTCAAGTTTCCAAACATTTTTTACATTCCCTAGAAATAATATATGACAAAAGAAGATTAAAAAACCCTTTAAAGCTCATTTGAGATGCATATGTCTTGTACTTTGAAAATTATTAAGGTAAAATATGGCTACCCATAGGCCACAATAAGCTAAAATGAAAATTTAGATTTTTAAGAAATGTAAAATCATTTTTCTTCATCTAATCAAGGGTAATCTGATAAAACAAAGCTATATGCACCATTTTGAGCTAATTTGAGATGCATATATTACATATCTTGAAAATCATTAAGGTAAAATATGGTTACCCCTGGCCTTTTAGAAGCGAAAATGAAAATTTGGATTTTTGAAAATTTTCCAATAATTTTTTTACATCTTATTAGGAATAATATGACAAAACAATACTCTATGCATCATTTTGACCTCATATGAGATGCATACATTGCATATTTTAAAAATTATTAAGGTAAAATAAGGTTACCCCTGAGCTGCATGCACTTAAAAATTGAAATTTTGAGAATTTTTTTCTCAAAAAATACATGAGCCACCCGTGGTATATTTTCTATCTGTGATGAACACTTAAACCTCTACTACTATGAATTTTTTCAGGACTGTCAGACATCACATTCTTGAAATACAGTACTGGATGTTCCGTATTTGATCCTTTAAACAACGAATTATTCTTAGATAATTGGGTTAAAATGAGTTTTTCTTGCTACAGATCTAGACAACTTCTTAATTGGGTTTTACACAATTTCAAGGCTCAAAGCAATCACCAAATGAAGTCATTTAAAGAAAAATACTTTAAAACCATTTTTATTTAATTTTAATAATATACCCCTCCCAGTCTGGTAGGGGTGGGGGGTCAGAGGCTAAAAAATCCATGAAGACCACCCCAAATCACTTGCCCTGAAATCATTTTTTACTCATATCATATGATTCTACAACTGTGCCAAGTTTGTTGCTTTCCTGAAAAAGCCGAACAAAAAAAGGACATCTGACCCCGCTATTATCATTATTTGCGTTTGATCACATTAAAAACACATGACATGCATAATTTAATATCTTCAACTTAAACAGCAAAGAATCTGATATAATCACCATCGTGTGCTCTAGAAATACGACGGTACTATTCTTTTTGGTTTTTAGACGTCGTGGCTCGCCTTTATAACTGCGTACTTTCATTGAAAATTGATGCGATCTCTACGTATAGGGTGTAACCGATAAGCGTCTTTTAGGCCTACTCACAACACACAAATCATGTGGAAGTTAAACGTAGCGGTTGCGTCAATAATGTTTGTATTATTGGTATATGGTTTCATCATTAATTCCAAAGGCTATCAGCATATAAGAGAGACCAATAACAGGTTTAAGTTCTCCAAACAAAAGGATAAGTTAAGCCATATTGTGAACGAAGATGGGGAACAAATGCCGGAACAAATGATAACGCCCTTAAAGGAATCAACCATGCCGTTATTAGCATCGGGTGGTGCACGGAAAAGTCGCAAGCAGTCACTGTTATTTAGTCATTTCCCAAAAGCAGGTGGGTCGGAAATAAGGCATATATTAACTACAGTAGTTGGAGAGAGTATAAATGTTGACCAAAACAGGGGAATGTACAAAAATAACAGTCTTTTTTCAACTTGCTTCAAATTGACTAAATTTTTTTTTCAAAATCATCTACATGTTCTCAGAAATTCAAATCTGACTTTAGATTTGACATTTGACCTTCAATGACCTTCTCAAGGTCAAAAAAGGTCAAAAAGGTCTGTTTTCAACTTGCTTCAAATTGACTAAAAAAAAATTTCAAAATCATCTACGTGTTCTCAGAAATTCAAATCTGACTTTAGATTTGACTTAAGATTTGACATTTGACCTTCAATGACCTTCTCAAAGTCAAAAAAGGTCAAAAAGGTCTTTTTTCAACTTGCTTCAAATTGACTAATTTTTTTTTCAAAATCATCTACATGTTCTCAGAAATTCAAATCTGACTTTAGATTTGACATTTGACCTTCAATGACCTTCTCAATGTCAAAAAAGGTCAAAAAGGTCTTTTTTCATCTTGCTTCAAATTGACTAATTTTTTTTTTCAAAATCATCTACATGTTCTCAGAAATTCAAATATGACTTTAGATTTGACATTTGACCTTTAATGACCTTCTCAAGGTAAAAAAAGATCAAAAAGGTCTGTTTTCAACTTGCTTCAAATTGACCAATTTTTTTTTTCAAAATCATCTACATCTTTTCAGAAGTTCAAATTTGACTTTTACAAGTTCTCAGAAGTTCAAATCTCACTTTAGATTTGACCTTTGACCTTCAATGACCTTCTCAAGGTCAAAAAGGTCTTTTTTCAACTTGCTTCAAATTGACTAATTTTTTTTTCAAAATCATCTACATGTTCTCAGAAGTTCAAATCTGACTTTAGATTTGACATTTGACTCTCAATGACCTTTTTAAGGTCAAAAAGGTCTTTTTTCAACTTGCTTCAAATTTACTTAATTTTTTTTTCAAAATCATCCACATGTTCTCAGAAGTTCAAATCTGACTTGACATTTGACCTTCAATGACCTTCTCAATGTAAAAAAAGTCAAAGAGGTATTTTTTCAACTTGCTTCAAATTGACGAATTTTTTTCAAAATCATCTACATGTTCTAAGAAGTTCAAATCAAACCTTCTTAATGTCAAAAGGTATTTTCCAACTTGCTTTAAATTGACCAAATTGTTTTAGGTGGTGACATTTTGTCATGCTAATGCCTTGTTTCATCTTGCTTCAAATTGACCAATTTTTTAAAAATCATCTACAAGTTATCAGAAGTTCAAATCTGACTTTAGATTTGAGATTAGACCTTCAATGACCATCTCAAGGTCAAAAAGGTCTTTTTCAACTTAATTCAAATTGATCAATTTTCTCAGAAAGTTCTCAGAAGTTCAAATCTTTCTTTAGACTTGAGATTTCACCTTCAATGACATTCTCAGGGTCAAAAAGGTTTTTTCTCTTTGCTTCAAATTGACCAATTTATTTTTTCAAAATCATCTACAAGTTCTCAGAAATTCAAATCTGACTTAAGATTGAACTAATGTGAGCAACTAGGTGGTGACATTTTGTCATGTTAATGCCTTGTTATAAAATGGCATCGCATTTTAAATGCTTTTTGACAGCATGACAATACTGGGGGTTCCGCGTGACTCTGAGTCTTCTGTATATACTATTTTCCCATCTTTTTTTCAATAATAAATTACTCGAATTAAAGAATCTAGGTGTAACAATTACCTAGTAGAGCCAAGGTAAGGTAGATCAAGAGCGGTAATATATGAATATAATATATCTAGGGACCGATCCCTAAGGCCGGGGACCGGGATGGACACAGGTTGCATTTATCCCAGTTCCCGGTTTTTTTTAAGACTGAGGAAATGCCTAGTCTACATTGAGTATGTTTTTGAATTTTGAAACTTAATAAGGTAGACTTTACCTAGAACCTCAGTAGATATGGAATACATCTGCTATGTACGGTGGGTTTTGGAAATTTGGATACAGGGTTTATGCACCGGCCTCGGGAAATATGCACACGGGGAGTTATGTTATGGGAGGTTTAAGATATGGGGTATATCCCGAGGGAAATATTGATATCTTACCGAGGGTCCGGAGGGCTCGAGGTGAGATATCATATTTCCCGAGGGAAAAACTAATTTATCCTATGACAAGTGACTTTTATCTATGAGACATTGATTATTATACTGTACCTGAAACCTCACTTGTCATAGGATAAAAACCTGCATCCAACCTCCCTGTACATAACCATTACTGGGATATAAAGCTGAATTGATCATTCAGTGAAATTAAAGCTTCTCTGTAAATGAAGATTCATCTTTGAGCCTTTAGAAAATAATATTTAATATAGCCTATGATGGGCATTTATTGGTGTAACGTAGCCTGGTGGCCATTTATTGGTTGAACAAATTACATGAAACAACAATTGATTTTATGTTTATAATTTATTGTAAGAAGAAATGTGCTAACACTGCAATCGATCGATTTTTTGTAATTGGGCAACTTGACTTGACTCGAATCATGCAATTTCGACCTGTCTCATTCCTACTGGACAGTCAAGTATTTTTGGCTACCCAAGTATTCTAACTTCAATTTGTCATTCAATTCCATATTTTCTTCGAGAGATGACTGCTGAAAGTTAACAAAAACAATTAAACTGTTATATGTATACCGTATATGGCTGCCTTATGCAAAAAAAAGTCCTTCCATTTATTCTTACAGGGCACCAGAATTCTGTGTAATACAATAACGTGCCACATCAGAAGTTCACTGTCCGGATATATGCCCTTTTGGTCCCTCAGTCAAATATATGTGAAATATGTTTTTATGACTGTCTTAGCTATATTTGATAAGTATATTTACTTTTTCACGAGTTTTGATGCATAATTAACCCCCTGCTGAGAGTCAGAATAAGTATCTTAACAGACAAAAAAATAGTCATTATCATAGAAAAACACCAATGGCAACATGTATGACTTACAAAGAAGAAATAACTAAAGATCCATGAAGAATTAAAAAGAAAATCATATTTTTGAAATATATTTAAGGATTAAAAGTTTTTCAAATTTTTGAATTTCCCGCCAGTTTAATTTGAAGGGGGAAAAACAAGATGGCTGCCATCTGATGTAAGAAATATCAGAAAAAAAGTTGCTTCACTTTTAGTTTTCACAATGAGCACAGTTTTCCGGTTTAGGTTTTTAACTGATTCTGACTCTTCATCACCAGGGTCATGTATAGAGATTATAAAATTGAATTTGACTGAAACATGTGCAACTTCACCAACACAATTGAACTGGATGCTCAGTAACTCTGAGTTACTATAATCCCTTGATTACCCAGATAAACACCAATTCACTTATCCAGAAATACTGTAACAAACTAGCCAATTTGTGGTGAGGGCTAGGTTACTTTGGGATTTCTTGGTACGCGTTAAATGTAGTTGTGTTTTACAGCAATTACAACACGACAAACAATATAAGTTTATTTCATATATATTATATCCTTAATTATTTACAAATAAATTTGAAATGTCCAAATAAACTTATACAATTGTTGAAAACTATAATCAAGCCTTGTTATTGTTGTTGTTGTCAATCCAAAGTTGTATACACCCACATTACTGTTCTTCAATAAATTTTGCAGTTCCGATATTTCCTCAAATAAGCTATTACATTCATCCAGGTTGTCACACCTCAGCGGCTTATAACCACTTCAGCAAGCTAAATGAATTCAATAGTCAATGGTCAATCAACTATGTTCCCCAGATAGCAGAAAACGTCTAAGTTTTGTAGTTCCTAAAAGTAACTAAGTCTTGTAGTTAGCAAAATGACTAAGTTTTGCGGTTCCGATATTTCCTCAAATAAGCCAATGAATTCATCCAGGTTGTCACACCAATGGCTTATAATCATCTATGGTTACATCATCAGGCTAAATGTAGTCAATGATCAATCAATCATCCCATGCAGCAAATCGACTAAGTTCTTCAGATAGCAGAAAACGTCCGAGTTTTATAGTTCCTCAAAACAACAAAGTCTTGTAGTTAGCAAAATGACTAAGTATTGCAGTTACGTTATTTCTCCCAATAAGCCAATAAATTCATCCAGGTTGTCACATCAATGGCTTATAAACATCAATGGTTACTTCATCAGGCTAAATGAAGTCAATAGTCAATGGTCAGTCAACTATGTTCCCCAGATAGCAGATAGCAGAAATCTGCATTACCTATGTGATCATGACAAAAATAAAAATGGAATGCAAAAATGAAAAATTTAAAAATGAAAAATTCGGTACAATACCATTCAATGTCTATACAAAGAAAGTAAGCAATGTCTTGGAGGATATGTTTCAAACTTTTTATATAAATAATTCATTTGATATTTGCCATAGATTTTTTTTCAATTCTGACAAAGTGATACATGCCCGTAGCCAACTTTTTGTAAAAAAAAAATAAATAAAAATTCCCTATGCTAAACCACGGGCTAGTTGAAAGCCCATGGCTAAACCAAGCCCCTTTGTTTTGTAAAGGACAGTGGCGGATTCGGAGGCTAACAGGGGGGGGCACACTTCAAGTCAGGAAAAACTATCCGGAAAAACTGTCAGGAAAAACTTTTTAGGGCCCTAAAATCAAAATTTCGACCAAAAACTAGAAAATCTATGGCACGTTTTTTGAAAATTTGGCCTAATATTGAAAAAATAAGGCCCAAAAAGGTCAAGTAGTGCCCAAAAAGGCCCACTAAAGAGGCCCTACAATATATTTGGGGCAACATTTGGGCCAAAATCCTGAAAATTTATGGCCCGTTTTTGAAAATTTGGCCTTAAATTGAAAAAGATAAAGCCCAAAAAGGTCAATTAATGCCCAAAGAGGCCCACTAAAGAGGCCCTACAATATTTTTGGGCCAACATTTTTTCTTGGCCCATCCTATGGCTTCGCGGAAAACCTTTAAGGGCTCTAGAAGCAAAATTTGGGCCTAAGTTTTGAAGATTTTCGGTTCGTTTTTTGAAAATTTAGCCTAAATTTGAAAAAATAAGGCCAAAAAATGTCAAGTAAAAAGGTCGAATAAGGGCCAACTAAAGCGGCCCTACAATATTTTTGGCCCAACATTTTTTCTGGGCCCATCCTAGGGCCGCGCGTAAAAATTTTTAGGGCCCTAAAACCAAACTTCGGGCCAAAATTTTGAAAATTTATAGCCCGTTTTTGAAAATTGAAAAATTGAAAATTGAAAAAATAAGGCTCAAATAGGTCAAGTAATGCCCAAAAAGGCCCACTAAAGAGGCCATACAATATTTTAAGGCCAACATTTTTTCCGGGCCCATCCTTGGGGGGTCGGCCCCATGCCCCAAAACACAAAGGACGATCCTAAAAAAACACGAAAAAATTGGGCCAAATTTTTATAAATAATGCCCAAATTCGACAAACAATGTACAGTAATGCCAGTTTTTTAATCTTAATTGCCCAGTGAATGTGGGGAAGAGCAAGTTTTTTTTCAAGGAAACAAAAAGGTAGGTCGGATATCAGAGGGGGGGTCGGACGAGCCCCCCCCCCCCTGGCTACGGGCCTGTGATATGCACTGTCTTTGATGCCAATATTCTTCATTAATTGTGATACAAATTGATGTTTTTGTAATCTCAGAACAAGAATAAGATATAGAAGTTTAATAATATGTGTGATTGAGTTGGTCAGACATTACAATTTTCAATATTTTCTAAGTCGATACCCAGACTCATTCCCAGACTCATCCTTTTGAATTTTTAAATTAAACGAAACGATAAAAAGTTGTAAATCTATGGTCTGATCTTGAAAATAACACAAAGAAGAACTGAACATTACAATAAAAAGTTACTTGAGGATCTCTGTATTATATGATACCGTAGTGAAATAGTTTGTAGATTTAATTCAGTCTCTTGCAGGCCCGTAGCAAGGGGGAGTTCGCAGGGTTCGGGCGACCCCCCCCCCCCTGGCCAAAAATTCTTTCAAAATCATGCAATTTTTCACCATTTTGAGCACTTCTCAAGTGATTTTAGCCATATTTGGGCCAAAATTGTCAAATGTGAACTCTCCCCCGGAAATTTTTGAAAACTAACCCCCCCCCTTGGAAAATCCTGGCTACGGGCCTGCTTGTTTCGTGTCTCATTATCGGCTAAGGCCACCGGGGTATTACATGACATGTGCATTGTGCACCAAGTACAATTAACATCTTGCCAAGTATAAAGTACACACATTGCCCAGCATGTGCACTGGTGATCCACTCGATCACGCTGGTAACCGAAACGACACGGTGATTTTCTACAAATGCACGAGCCGATGAGCAACGGGGAGATACTTTGCTCCGATTTTCACTACTGCGCCCGTCCGATTGAGTATTTTGTTCAAAACCGAATACAATATTGAACAAAACACTCAATCGGCGCCGGTCGATCTGAGAAATGTGACCCAGGCATAACCCCGGGGCATAACCGATAAGCGTTTTAGCGGGTAGGCCTGCTCACAACCACGGTTCACAACACACAAATCATGTGGAAGTTAAATGTAGCGGTTGCGTCGATAATGCTTGTATTATTGGCATATGGTTTCATCATTAATTTCAAAGACTATCAGCGTATAAGAGAGACCAATGTCAGGTTTAAGTTCAACAAACAAAAGGATAACTTAAGCCAGATTGTGAACGAAGATGGGGAACAAATGATAACGCCCTTAAAAGGAATTAGCCATGCCGTTACTAGCATCGGGTGGTGCACGGAAAAGTCGCAAGCAGTCACTGTTATTCAGTCATTTCCCAAAAGCAGGTGGGTCGGAAATAAAGCATATATTGTCTACAGTAGTTGGAGAGAGTATAAATATTGACCAAAACAGGGGAATGTACAAAAATAACAGTACAATTCTTGAGGATAACTACTTTCTTCAAACAGAATTTGTACCACTGGAGCCATATCAAAAATCAAATTTTTTCGTCATTGGGCATGTACGTTCACCGTGTAATTATCTACTGTCATTATGGGCATTCGGCTCGGACGGAAAAGGCGCTTTTTACCATTTGACAAAGGATAAAAGTGTGTATGGGAATACGCCTCCGTATAATAACAAAGATGACCTAAAGAGATTCACCATGTGGCTACAAGACTATAAAGAGACATATACATATAGACTTGTTCACAAGTATTTCAAAAATAGCATATGGAAAACAGACCCAACTTTGAGCAATGCGGACTGCTGGGTTCACTCCGAAATGTTAATTTACGACTTGGTGAATTGCTTAAAACGATATGAAAAACAGGGGGGAAAAGTAAAATGGGAGAAATTTCATAAGATAGAGGTGAACGAGAATCCTAGTACACATTCCAAATGTGAGGATTATTTCGGCGATGGCAGAAAAGCATTGGTGATGAATTCCAATGGAAATATGACAAAATTATTTGGATACGAGACCTGTTGTACGGAAAACAATAAAACGTTACCAGCAGAATTTAAAAAGTTCTGGATCAATTAAACTACATTGCACTAGCTTATCATGTTAAGGTAACGGTGCATGATGGGAAATTTTCTACATCCCTCAATTGAGTCACATGTTATTTTTCAAACAAGAATCACTCCTTCCCCACATTGTTTATATCTTCCAGTTTTGCACAAAGAGTGCACTTATGTGCCTAGAAAAGACTTGTGAGAAGAATGTTTTGATAAAGTGTATAAAAAACAAGAAAATTCAGTGAAAAATTTCAGAAAATTTTCAGAAATTTTTTCCACTGAATTTTCTCGTTTTTTGTAAATTTTAGAAAACAAATCTTCTCACAGGTCTTCTCTAGGCACATAAGTGCACTTTTTGTGCAAACCTCGAAGATGTAGACAATATGGGGAAGGAGTGATTCTTGTTTGAAAAATAACATGTGACTCAATTGAGGGATGCAGAAAATTTCCCATCATGCACCCTGACCTTAATGAAGAAAGGCTTGGTCATTTAAATGAGAATTTATGACGATCTTTTAGTGTACTGATAAAATCATGCTCATAGTAATTTGAGTAATGGCACATATTTCCTTATTCCCGACATAAGTTCAATAAGTATTGCTAATTTTGCTATAACTTTTGTTCTGTTTGCTTTTCCTTCATGGAACTTTCACAATTCGCTTGGGCGAATACAGCAAAATCAAGTGGGACATTATCTGGGCAATATGCTGCACGGGGCAATGCTTCCATCCCAAGCTTTGGAATTGTATTTTGGACAATAGAGGATCTGTGAGCAGGCCATTATCCTTGTGAAACCTATAGGTCGATATTGCTTGGCAGGACAGCCTTTCTATCAGCCATTTTGTTTCAAGGGGGTATGACATCGTCATGCGATTATCATATACTCCTTGTTGCTCCGATTAATTTTCGGGAATAAAAGAAACCCTAAAGTTGCCCCGCGTACCCGTGACAATGGTTACTATAGTAACCATAACTTTGTCAATACTATGTCGCTTGTCCGGAAATTTAGACAGGATAAGGTCAGATATGTGTTCCTTAGATAGTGCAAGTTTCATGAAGAAAAAAGCAAGATAACAAAAGTTATTACAAAATTAGCAATACTTATTGAACACCCTGTATATACACTAGATTAGCGATTGTTTTTCTTTGTAATATTTGTTCCATCCAAGACCAACATTTATTTATTTTTAAGCATTGTATATTTTGCTCAGAGACAAACTGACAATCCGGTTTTACATATTATTTAGACTGATTGGTGTGGGAGGGGTGCTAGGTTGGAGATATGTTATGTACTCATTTCTGTTTCTTTGGATCTCTGTGGATGATATGTCTACCATATCTGTATTTTTCACAATATGTTTGTAGTTAATGAAAGTAAAATTCTTCTGTAACTTCACATTGCTTTGACATTATATCGTATACACAACCCAATCCCAAAAGAGGTGAGTACTGAGGTGTATACAGATTCATGAATCTTACAATCTTCATAATACATGTATAATGTATAAAGATAATTGGAAAATGTACTTTCACTTTCATTTTGTTGGATAGTGAAGTTTTTATTCTTCCAGTTTTATTCCCTATAATTTTATAAGTACTTGCTAATTATCTATTCCAGGCAAAATTATTTCAATTTGAAAATAACATTGATATAATGTATGTAGTCTATAGGCCAACAGAGTTCTACTTATCCTGCAAGATTAGAATCAAAATAATTTAACATTATATTGGTGTTTATACATTCATAAGCTGTTTTTATTTATTTTCTTACAAATACAAAATCACAATTAAAAGCGTGTTTATTGCCACGTTTTTGTTGCTCACATACAATTTACAATCATCAGTAAATAACAATGATATTTCAATGAACCTATATTGTTTATTTTATTGTATATACTTATGGAACAAACAATCTCCGTAGCAAACCATGGCTTATTCGTTATTAAAACATTTAAAGTTAGCCTTGTCTGTAATATTATCGACAAGGCCGTATCATTGTTTGTATATACATAATAGCCTTAGTGGCATCACCTTGGCTGCTCAGGTAGAAATTAACGTCTAAACTTATTTTGCCCTGGCTATATATCCGTTCTTTTTCTGGACACAATGACACTATAGTTAAACCTCGCAGCGTTGTTGAGATCTTCAATTAATGAAATAAATTCCAATAACAGTTTGGAAAGCTCTTTTTAAGCGGTAACCAACTTAAAAGTTTAAAAAGTCGTGTTAAGGTAACGACCCTCAACCACAGGGAGTAATTCAATGGATTATATAACAGTCTTTTTATAGCCTGTATTTTATCTGCCAACCATCTATACATGAACTTGATTACACCATATTCACAATGAGATGATTCAGATGTAAACCATAAATGAAATTGGTATCTACAGTCTTGCCGATATCACTTTAAAACCGTATCATTTTGATAAATGCAGCATTTGACCATTTCTTTTATCTATTATACCTGTTCATACATTTGAAAATTGATACAGATGAGCTGACTGATTTTTCTGAATAGGGTTGTTGCACAATGAATGAGCATTCAAATAGCATGACCACATGATATTATAATATTGAAATGTTAAAACCCATGTGTTTTTGAATTTGCTTATATTTTATTTTTGGATACCGCTCATATTTTTCTCAGTCTGATGTTCTATGTCACATTTTAATGCTCATAGACATCTAAAGAAACCTTTGTTCTTACGATGTTCAGAATTTGATTTCTATGTGTAAACTATCTGACCTAGAATTACACAATTAGAATAAATGTGCTATTTTATGTTTCACTAATTAATAAGAAATTTAAAAAGATTGATTTCTTATGTAAGATCTGTTGCATTTCCATTCGTTGATTCATTGAACATCAATAAAACTACTGCATTAAAAAATCAGATGTATGCTAATAATGTGCAAAAACTCATTATACCAAAATAACAATACCCAAATCCATCTACTAAATGATAAAACATGATCTTACATCAAAACACAATCTTGCAAAGCCCGTCACACAACAATCAAACACCTACAGGGTGAGTCAAGAAGGTAGCCCAAATAAAACTTAATAACTCGGTCATCCTGCATGGGTTAAGTGTCATACTTGGCACAATTAGGCCTTGTCCAATGTATTGTCATTCCACCAAGCTCTATCAATAGGTATATCTCTCGTGTTCACGATTTTTATGGCCATTTTACGAAACATGCCATAAAATATGGACATCGTGTCTGGAGGCCAACTTGAACGTATTTGGCGTAGTTGTTCACAACGAGAGCAATTAACATATTGTGTTATGGCTCTCACCTTCCTTCTTATCTCTCCGATAAAAATCTGTTGGGATTTACGTCCAGTCAGTGAGTTACATTTCGGCATTTCGACCATGTTTTGTAAATGGCCATAACATCGTGACTGTTAGAGACCAATCACACTAAGTAGAATAAAAGAACATTAAACAGGGTTAATTGTACCATGCCCATGCTGAATGACTGAGTTATTAACATTCATTTGTTTGGGTTACCTTTTTTGCTCACCCTGTAGATCAACCATGCGACACAATTGGGTGCATCCTGTGACCGAATGAATATAAAACCATCAGTAGTACACGTATACAAACACAAACAGACCAATATGACACTTAACCAAAACATATTTTTCAAATCAACAACCCAAAGTCACATATCATTAGGTACACACGACCTAGAACACAATCATGGCCAAAAGTTTCAGCCAGGCACAACCTAAATCACCAATCACACAGCACAATGGGACACAACCCACTGTCAAATAACAATGCGCAGTTGGACATAACCCAGCACCAAACCACAGCAAAATAATACCTGGCACAACCCGAAACAAAATCAACAAATAACCAAACACATCCCATTGTCAAATTAACACAACGCAACCAGGGACAAGACAACACAAAACGAACAAATGAATGAATGAAATGAAATAATATTAATTATTTTAAGTGCATGATTGATGGTAAAATAAAGATATTTAATTGACAAAATTCATAATTATTCTAAGATACAGAATGATTAAATAAGTCATCCGATTTGAAATTCCCAAAACACAGAATATAGCTAGATAGATTTCACATTGCATACCGCAATATAATACAAACTTATATGTACAAACTTTTTTTACTCTATTCATCTTGCAACCACCAGAGCAGAAATTTCCAGTTTAGTGATTTGCACTTACAAATCTAGAATCGCTGAACCTGAGATAGCACTCAGAACCTAAATTTAGAAAACGTGTTTTGCAATGATACAAATTTATTGCTAGGGAAAACACCCTCGTTTTGTCAGCGTTTTTGGCTAGGATACATATCCTAGATGTAATGTTAGATAAAGTTACTAATAATACATACACAGATGTCCATGTTAGATATAGTTACTAATAATAAGTGTACAGAAGTCTATGTTAAATATACAGTGCATTAGGTCAAACGTGTGAGTTAACTTGCACATTTTACAAAAAACGTTAAATCAACATTTGTGCATTACTATATTATAGGTACAATATGCAGTGTACATAACATAATAGAATGCATTTATTGAAATAAAACTGGATTTTGTTAAATGAAAATAATTTGATATCGACGTAAGAACATTTGTGAATTGAACTTTCTAAATGCGTATTACATTTCATAAAATAAATTTTCCCACAATGCAACTGAATCAAAATTCTACAATTTAATTACGCAAGCAAAGTTACAGCAAGGGCGAACGTAATACCCGGATCGTTCGCAAATTGACGTTCGGTTTTTTACCGCATCCGATTTGAATTAGCCAATAAATGATCGGGGTGTGATACTGATAACTTGAAATTTTTTCTGACGATGTGTCTTACCCCCCTTTGGACATAAAGTCCAGAGCTGAATATGTCAGCACATGTTGATGATTGGTAAGTAAAAACAATCTATCCTTATAACATAACCTATTTTCGATAGTCTAGTGAATAACGGTCACCAACCGTTCGGATAGGCCTACAACAGTTAAAACGAAGATTGTCCGCATCCGTTTTGATTGCGCTGACGAGAAACCAACGGGGTCTTCTCATTTGCATAATCAGGTCACCTTATACTGCGCTATAGAGCTGGTTAAGGGGGGTAAGACTGACTGACAGAAAACACAATCGCCACTTCAAGTACATTTTCCTGTTTATTCTGTTAGTGTTAACCCTTATTTACATATCATATATTTAAGTTAATCAATTATGTAGCTAATGATGTGAACGGATTGCAATGCCATAGAGTAAAATAACCGCAAAACGGTACAGAAAAAGGTACCTAGGTCTGAGAAATCCTACCCCTTTATACACCATTGTCTAATGAAGACCAAACAAAGCCCCGGATGTCGTGTCGTTTCTCGTTTCGTTTGGTACACAACTATGCCCCGGGTATTAAATAAGCCCTTGGTTACAGGTCATCACACCTAACAATGGTACGTCATAATCCTAGTGTGATTGTTTCCGAGATCTACACCTTTAACAAAATTAGCATAATACCCAAGACCATCTTCAAATTCCAAGTGGTTATAATTATTTTATTTATTCAGAAAGACCCTCACATTAAAAATAATTTCAATAAATTAAATTAGGTCATTATTCGAAAAGAAGCATAATCCATTTATAAAAATATCAAACAATGTT
Organism: Owenia fusiformis; assembly: GCA_903813345.2. Taxonomy (NCBI): domain Eukaryota; kingdom Metazoa; phylum Annelida; class Polychaeta; order Sabellida; family Oweniidae; genus Owenia; species Owenia fusiformis. Next base: position 27,687,225 of record CAIIXF020000012.1, read on the forward strand.
TAATTTGTATCGATGTACTATTCAATTTCTAAACAATTGCCCTTACTCAAAATTAAGGATTGAGCCAGACATTTAGCTAAGGTTAAATGTATGAAATTGTCATATTGTAGATGGTTTAGCTTTACATACCTTATTCTTTTGAAACATACGAAATACTAGTAATCAAATCATGTTCTTCACACATTTTTTTTACGTAAGACGTTCAATTGTATTGTGCACAAATAACCAATTGAAGTGGTTGGGTATCTTTGAATTGAATTCAAAGGAGGTTATAACACAAGGTGAAGCGAATTAAACTTTGAAAATCAAGATGTCGGTTGGGTATTAGGTATGTAACATGCCAGAAAACTATATAGGGATAGCAATATAATGACTGGGAGCTATATTATCAGAGTGAAGAAGGCTAGTTTTGGATAAATCATGCAATATTAAAAGTTGTATTTTTGTCACCTCTAACTTTTGACTTAATCATGTTAATTGTCTGTTTTCAACAAGAATTGCACGGATCTTGTGTACATTTTATGCAGCAAGCGTATTGCCACAATAATTGCTCTTAAATAAGAAAAAGTACAAATGTCTTTATTTGGTTAAACGTATTACGATTATATCAAAATCACTCATCGGAAAATACCTTCTTAGAATATTCACATTTGATAGATCGAGTATGAATGAAATGTGTATCATGAAGATCGCTCTATTTCAAGCACAATTTATGAATTTTTTAAAATGTTCACTGTCAGTGTCAATTTGTGGCAGTTTAATGTTTCCCGAATGTTTTGACGATGTGAGGAGCTCATTGGCAGGTGGATTATTAAAAATACGTTCATAGACGACAATATAAAACTACATATAGCTAATTTTTGAATAAAGATAAGAATTGTCATTCTCCGATCATAGGGCTTCAAAATCCAGTATATATTCTTTCTTTTTACCCCCTGCTAAGCAGTTAGCATTTTCCCCGATTAAGAACTCGCAATCTGATTGCCGGCTGTCGCAACCCTGCGACAGACATTATGTATAAGTCCAAGGAGGATTGGAAGCCAGGGTTCCAACTCGATATTCTTTAATCTCCACGCATGCGTCATTTGCTATTCGTGTCTGTATAATTTGTACGACTGCATGGAGAATGACCCGATACTCTCCAACAAAGCTATCGCTAGGTGATTGTTTTGCAGAATATCGGTGTTGCATTCTGGGAGCCAATCCTTCTAACAATTTAAATGAGGAAAACTGGTGTGGGTGTGGTGGGTGAATCATTTCTGTAAAAAATGAATAGGTGTGAACACCTTGATGTTTGCTTACGTACTCATATCAAACAATATTCTTATTATACATAAATTGACATTCCGGAATAATGAAATTTCTTTTTGGAAGAAAATTCAAAAAGTTTTACATCCATGTCTGAAGCAAGAAAATATATATTTGTACATTTTTAAATTACGTTCGTATTTGATATAAAGGGAAGTAAACGATTGAAATTCACTCTATTTGGTTACAAAAGAAAGATACAAAATTTCAAATTACTTTACCTGTAAAAAATGAATAGGTGTGAACACCTTGATGTTTGCTTACGTACTGACGATAAAAGAAAACCCGCCAAAGGAAGAAAATTTTGGCGGGAATTGATTTGATTGGCTGTTATAGAATTAAGCCATTTTAACCTTGGGTAAAAATAGCCACAATTCATTTCACAACCTCACAAAGTAAATTCTACTTGAGAGACAATAAATTACCACATGAAAATGACACAATTATTATTTTATTTTTAACGTCTTTATTATTAGACATTTCATGATTTATTTATTTGTTAATGAAAGTAATCACCAACATAATATACAAACTTAAAATAACAACTTAAAATACAAAACTTAAAATTACAAAAATAAAATAACTCTTATTCTAATAACATAATAAAATAAAATAAAATTTGGCGCTAGCTGTGATGCTCGTACACAATAGGTTACTGATGTTGAAAAATTGTGAAACTGAAATACCCAGCAGGGACATATTCCCTTAGCATGGAAAAGTAAAAGGTGTGAAACACCCATATCCTATGGTGTACGAGCTTCAATTTAACCGCCAAGCCGCCAAGTCAAGAACACATACATGTATTGCATAATAAAATAAGCCTATGCTAAATGTTAAAATTCTTTTAACATACGTTGACTCACAGAAATTTTAGTTTCTAATGAAAAGTCTAAGTATTGTAAATAAGCATCTGACTTCCAATCGCCATGATTCTGTATCAATTCCCCTGGTATATTGGCTCTAAATGCCCATGTTGCCCCTCCCCTCCTACAACTATGCCCACTATATAACCTTGGATTATATCCTAAACAAAGGAGTTTTTCTCTAAGTTTTTCTGTGAAAGAAGTAGTGGTGTAAGTTGTGAGCTTATTATTTCTACTGGGCAAAAGAAAGGCAGGATCATTTTCCGAGGTTTTGTACTTGACATTAAAACTGTTCATATGCTTATGAGCTGCCAAAATATCAAGCGGGGAACCCGGTTTTGAAATTATCGGAATGGTCAAAATTCTTTCTGCATTTTGATTTGTTTTAGAATGTTTGAAAAATACAAAGATTCCATTTTCACCTATAAAAATATCATGTTTTTGTAAGTGCTTATTTCGACAAAATTGTTTTGCTGTCCTAGGCAATATGTTTCCTACTCTAGTGAAAGTTAAGACTACTGTGATCAAAAGGCACCAAAAAGTTGAATCTTCATGGTTACTAAATTCAATAATTGAGAAAATATGTAATAGAATTTCCGGTGTAATTGGTAATGCTTTTCTCACTGTATGTGGTTTGATTCTTTTTAAACCCCTGACAAGTAATTTGTATTCATGGCTTTCTTGTAAATTAGGAAATTTGACATTATTAAACTGATGTAGCAATTTGACTCCTTGTACATAGTTTTTAATGCTATCTACAGATTTGAATGTTCTACTCAAAAATTGCATATAAACCAACAAGGTATCTAGCTGTACTGGTAGAAAATTGTGACCATAGTACATGCAAAACAATAAAAAGGACCTGAATTGTGTCTTGATATTTTTCCATGTACCACTCGCAAAGGCTTGTTTCATGGTTTCTTTAACTTCCTCTTCTAGTTCTAGTTTTTCACCTAAAATTACCAAAACTCATTAAGTTTGATTAAATTATCAGAAACATATCTTCTTGTTCTATTACCTAGTAACTTGATTGCTGTGTTTCTATGTATTGGGGCTTCCCACCATCTAGACAAATGATCGGAAATTCTATTGTTAACACCCTCAATATGTACAGCTCGGATTTGAAAATTGTTGCAAGCAGCTAGGAAACTGATTTCTCTCAAAATTTTGAGCATGATGGAATCTTTTGATTTTCCAGAATTTAATACATCTACCGAAGCCTGATTGTCGCAAAACACTTGTATTCTGTTTCTGTTCCACAGAGCTCCCCATAATTTGCATGCTAGAAGTATAGCTAAAAGTTCCAATGCATTAATATGCCAATTTTTGTCACATTGCATGTACTCAGGTATAACAGTAGTATAATACTCATGAGAAGTGTATCCTCCCATGCCTACAAGGCAACTGTCAGTGGATACTAACTGATCAGGTTTTCTCCATTCAGTTTCGGGGATGACTGTTACGCCGTTATATTGAACTAAGAATGTCTTCCACCAGTTTAAATCTTTTTTGAACTGTGTTGAAAGCCTAAATTTGTGATTGCGTCTTTCGAGCTTTCTAAGTTGCGCAAAGAGTCTATTCATAAAAACTCTGCTACCCCTGACACATTTTGAAACATAGTTCAATTTTCCTAACAGTTGTTCTAGTTCATTCCTTGTAGCAGATTTTTTACTTAGCCAGAGCTTTAGAATTGCATCTATCTCAATTAACCTGTCTGGAGTTACTGACATAGTCATACTGGTAGAACTGAACAAAATTCCTATAAAGGTCATATTTGAGCTAGGAGATATAAACTTCTCCTCTGACTCTCGTAAGCCTAATCTTTTCAGAATTTCTTTGAGACTGGCTACAGCATCGTCTACTTGACCTGGGGTTTCTACTCCTCCGAAGTCGTCTAAATAGTTGCATGCTTGAAAACCTTGATTTTGAAATATATATCTAACTGCGTCCGTAACTCTTTGACACATCATTGCAGCTGATCTAAGACCAAACGGTACAACTCTGTCAAAGAATAATTGATCTCTCCACACATAAACTACCTTATCGTAATCTAAAGGGTCAATTGGGATTTGTCTATATGCTCGACTAAGGTCAATTTTGTACATAGAGCTGTTATTCTTGCCTAATTTGACTATTAAAGAACTGAAATTTTCAGAAGTTGGTAATTTGAGTTGAAATTCTTCATTCAAATAGGAATTTTTTTCAATTCCGTCGTTGATGCCTTTACCTGGTGGAAAACTCAAATCTACTATAGTTCTTCTATTTTTGGATTCTTTCTTCTCCGCAGTATTTAGCGGAGATACGAGAACTTTATGGTCAAAAGGGTTTTCTTTGAAAGGACCTACAGTGGCTCCTAACTTAACCTCTTTAGAGATAAATTTGTCAATGTCATTAGGAAAGGAGTGTGCTTTGCCATGATTTGTAGGATTTGAGTTATGTTGTATAACTCCTTTATGCCCTAATGGCCATCCAAATTCCAAAAATTCAACTATTTCCTTGTCATGATAATTAGTTAAACCTTCCCTCCATTCATGAATATTTAAAGGGGTATTGAGTGATTTCCTAGCCTCTATGTAATTGAATTGATTTGTCTGACTAACTTGTTTATGCATTTCTAAATACTCGTTAGCATTTTGACTTAACTGTGGTGGCCATTCTGGAATTGCCGACTTTAAGTCTGTGGGTGTGATTGGGAATGGTATGTGGTTGTGAGGTTTTGATTCCTCTTGAAAATGTGTTATAATAAAATTGTGTTGCTTGTCATGCGTGTAGTTTGCCTTTTTATGAGACAAATCATTGTGTACTATGTACTGAGGATTTCTTTCCTCTGTGGGATGTTGCCCTAAATTGCAACTATCTACTACACTGTCTTTGTGTTTTAAAAAATTGTGCGTTGTGTTGTGGTCAAAATTGTGACGTTTCTGACATTTAAAATCTAGTCGTGATGAGTGTTGTGTATCTGGCGTGGTTGTATGCATGTCTGTCTTAATAAAACTGTGTGTAAAATCGTAACTAGTACTACTATCTGGTAGTGGATCTAACAAAGCATTGCTATGTTGTGATGAATGTTGTGTATCTTGTGTTGTTGTATGCATGTCTGTCTTAATAAAACTGTGTGTAAAATCGTCACTTGAACTACTATCTGGTAATGAATCTAACAAGACATTGCTATGTGTCTGGAACAAAGCCAAATCCGAATTTGCCCTACTTACTCGGATAATTTGTGTAAGACACATTAGGATGTGTACATTTTAATTTTGAATGATTGGATTTGGTTTTGTCCCGTACATAGCAGTTTGAACAAATATGTTCTAACAACCTTGTTTGTCCCTTTATTGGTAGTTTTGACATGTGTGCAGAACTTTCATTGCAATTATCTCTATTGTACTCTACACAATACCAACTGATCCTTTGACCCGTGTGAACTGAAGTATTATTGCTGACTTGTTTTTTATTGACAGACAAATGGCTGAAAATGTGGGTGGTATCATCACCCCATGTCATTTCACCTGCTTCAATTTCACTGAGTATATTTGCATGAAAGTTCCGCACCTGATGCCAAGGATATCCCCTTTTGTTGATATACATCAGTTCAATAATATGTTTCAGTTGGACTAACAATTCTCTCTTTGAAATGCTATGATTCTCAATCTCTTTCACCAATAGATTCAAAGCTCCTGCTGTGAAAAGATTAATGTCTAAATCGTTATACTTAATTTTCATTCTTGAAAATTCGTATTTCAACCCAATGTGCGGGTACTTTTGTGGATTTTGGCATGAGTTAGATCTTGTCTGGTTTATGCCTGACTTGGATTTTTTCTTTTTCTTTTTGGATTTACTTTTGACCTTTTTTGAATCTTTGGAATGATTTGAACTGCAAGAACTAGAAGTGTCAGAATCAGATGATTTTGTTTCAAATTCTGATTCACTGGACTCTGATTCTGTGGTTGAAAGAGATTCAGATGATGTAAAAGATTTTTTACTTGATTTACATTTATATGAAATGTTTTTACCTTTCTTGGAACCAATGTCTTTGACTTTTTGTTTCTTCTTTTCTTTATTCTTCTTGGTCTCGTCAGTCTTTGTGAGTTCTGATTGTTTCTGGAAACCTGGAGCGATCTGTACTAGTTTTTGGCTAACCTCATCTTGTAGTCGCTGCATACCTCTTAATGTTTGAATGTTCAATTGTCTCTGCTTAGTTGTATCACCTTTGGTTTTGTTGGAACTATTGTACTTTGTTGTAGGATTCCTATGTAGCCCCGGTGCTATTTCATTTCGTCTGGCTTTCTTGGTATCGGTATCGGTAGCCCCTTCGTTGGAATCAGATTCTTGTGTGTCTCTGGATGTCTGGTACGATTTTTGTATGTCTTCGTCAATTTGACTCGATTCTTCTTCGAGATTTTTTAGGATTTGTAATTTCTTCTTTTCGATTTCCCGTCTCTTTCTCGCTATTTGTTCGTCTAGCGTTTCTGGTAAAGGAGCGGGGAGACCTGTAGTTGCAGTTGGTTCTTTATTTTCACCTTCTGTTACCGTTTTTACATCAGTTTCGTCTTTCCCTTGGGAATTGAGTTTTTTATAGTCTATCGGATTGTTTCTTTCTCTGAGTGTGGCCATTTTTTTTGTGAATTAGTTTCGTATTTATGGCTCTAAATGTCAAACTCGATTATTTCGTCTTGCCGTCGTACCGCCGTCTTACCGTCGTACCAGTGTGAATCATTTCTGTAAAAAATGAATAGGTGTGAACACCTTGATGTTTGCTTACGTACTCATATCAAACAATATTCTTATTATACATAAATTGACATTCCGGAATAATGAAATTTCTTTTTGGAAGAAAATTCAAAAAGTTTTACATCCATGTCTGAAGCAAGAAAATATATATTTGTACATTTTTAAATTACGTTCGTATTTGATATAAAGGGAAGTAAACGATTGAAATTCACTCTATTTGGTTACAAAAGAAAGATACAAAATTTCAAATTACTTTACCTGTAAAAAATGAATAGGTGTGAACACCTTGATGTTTGCTTACGTACTGACGATAAAAGAAAACCCGCCAAAGGAAGAAAATTTTGGCGGGAATTGATTTGATTGGCTGTTATAGAATTAAGCCATTTTAACCTTGGGTAAAAATAGCCACTGTTGCATTCTGGGAGCCAATCCTCCTTGGTATAAGTCATTGCGCATAATTAGATCACGTGATTCAGTTAAATCGGGCGCTTCCAAATTGGTTATAGCAGGGGGGGGGGGGGGAAGGAGGTACGAATTCTGGACACCTGCTTAGGAGGATGCTAAATTGTATGGTTAAATCCATTAGCAGCACTGCGTTAGTTTCGATTTACGATCTGCCAGTCCGATTCAATCACAAAATCCGAACCATAAATCTGTGTTCAATATGAAAACTAACATGACTAAAGTAGATTCACACATAGCTAGACAAGGTGTGTCCAATTTCAGCTAATCCAGAGCTTAAATCCTTAAGCAATTTTGAGTTAACTTTAAAATCCTTTGTAAGTTATGACAAGAATGAAATCTCGGAACATTTTCATTAATCAAGTTCCATTCTAGGTTAAATTCTCATGGGCCGTCTATACTTTTGTACTATCTCAAAATATAAACATCTCAAAACACAATTACTAGTTCGTTTTATTATAAAATCTATGTATTTCACTAAAACATGACAATATTACAATTTTATACAATAAAACAGGGAAATGGCTGAACCGCATTATCTAAGGTACAAATAGGGGACGAAAAATTTACCGAAGTACATTTCAACAGAGAAAGTGAAAAATGACATTTTTATACACAGAATTATTAAGACTTAAAATTCACTGTTGTTAATAACATTTTAATGACTTGTTTTCAATAAGCACAATAAGAAGACAGTGGTATGTCAGTCCAGCATACATTACTCAAAGTTGAAGAATATATACAATATAAATAGAATCTGAATTGGAACTACTATCAAGAGAAATCATGAGTCATATTTTACAAAATGAGATACTTGCAAATACAAAAATAAAGTTAATCTCCCTTTTCTAATGACATTTCATAAAATTCTGTTTGGAATGACATGTTACATTCCTCTATTTTCAAAACTTCATCGACTGATATCCAAATTGTACTAATGATATAAGATAATCCCAGTGGGAGATAATGTTCATATCTTATTGAAGGGGAGAAGTCCATATCCAAAGCTGAGTGATATTTATTAAGAGTCTATGTACAATGTAGTATGTTTGTCAAGGTTGATTCCTTCTAATATGGTCCAGGTCGTCCACGTCCGCCACTGAAAAAGAAAAATGAATTTGATTTTTTTTTCAAAGATAGATTGATCAGGAAATGATCTGGGTAAATCCCACGATTGTATAAGATGTTCCACTTTGCTTTAAATTTTGACTAAATGAAGATCAATATGAAGTCCAACAGACTACAGTTTTCAAATTCACTTGAACCAACTGCCACCTATGTTGCAACTCATCATAAACCTTGTTGATATCAAAATTGAAACAATTACACAATTTCCCAGAAAAGCGTAATTTATTGGGAAAAATATGAGAGAAAATGGCTAATTCCTGCTGTTTATCAGACACCGAGATCTCTAATGACAGATTGATTCATCAATTATAAACTTACCGTCCTCCTCTATCTCCACCAAATCCTCTACCACCTCCACGACCACCACCTCGTCCTCCTGAAACAAGAAACACACATATAAGTAGATTGAAATATTTATGTCATTAATAAATACATTTGTTACTAAAAAACTTTGGTAGGATGCACATGTATATAATACTTTTTATACGGTGTTCAATCTTCATGTTTATATGTATATAAAACTTTTTTAAAATTTGTGCATATTTTTAAACTTTTGTATGAGTGAACATGTATTTAGTGCTTTTGTAAGTTTACATGAACATAATACTTTTATATGAGTGTTCATGTACATAATACTTTTTAATGACTGGAGTGTACCTGCTAACAATATAAGAAGTCAATAATATTCTATAGAATTTTTTGACAGATGGGGATTAAAAAAAATGTTGACAATATCAGAAACTTTTGTAAAATCTTACCAAAACCACCACCTCTGCCTCCTCTATCTCCACGGAATCCACCGCCACCACGTCCACCTCTGTAGCCTGAAAGCAAATTAGATGTTTTTCTTATCAGTCCAGTTAACATCTTGAATCCCTGGCTCTAAAATTTGCTTGAAACCCGAGAATGTTTCATTTTTTCATACAGAACAGGTGATCATTTCTACACATTTGAAAACATAAATATTTTAGAGAAATTTTTTTGTAACTAAATAATGCATTCTATAGATTTCTAAAAGTCTTGTTTTTCATAAAATATTTTACACATAACAAGTATAATTCACTTCATATAATAGAACAATCTTATTTGTATGTTCAGGTTTTTACATGTAATCTTCACGTAACTTCATAATTCACTTCATATAATAGAACAATCTTATTTGTATGTTCAGGTTTTACATGTAATCTTCTCATACCTCCATCACCACCTCCTGCACCTCCTTCTTTGGGACATTTACACCTATTACATTCATTCCTCCAAGCAAAGTTGTTATTTCCACATTCTGGGTTGGAACAATCCCAATCTCCCTCTCTGCCACTTCCGCCGCCGCCACCACCACGACCGCCTCCTCTTCCGCCACGATCTCCACCACGGAAACCACCACCACCGCCACCACGTCCTCCTCTGAAGCCACCACCGCCAAAGTTGTTGTTCATTTTACGCCTGGCAATCATCACACGGATTGTCTGTCCTCGGAAATCTTTGTCTGGAGTAGAGTATACAAATTAAAGATTATAGCTGTTGATCTAACTTCAGTAAAATTCCAGTCTAAATGCAGGATTCCTTTAGAATATCAACAATGAAATTCAACAGGATTCAACAATAACATTTTAATTAATTAGCTTATTTGCCTGCTTAAAAAAACAGCAGATTTTGTAAAGGCTTGGATCTGAACTACTTTCTGGATGGTTCTGTTGACACCTTTATAATAGGACTAAGCTAAAACTCATGTTGGATTTTAATGGTGGTAACTTATTTAAACTTTTTATTTGTAAGAAATTCATTATCCTTGAAGTGTCATTCGTTGAACTTAATGTTAGGGGTTACTTCATCCTGGAGCTTCTTTGACCTTGGGTTATATTTTCAATTCACGAAGTTGCCATGATTGCTTTTGAAAATTAAAAAAATTGAAATCTCCCGACAATCTAAGATGAACAACCAACCACAGGCAATATGAATCACCAGCCATGGTCGATACAATCCCATGGTCGATATAACCCATGGTCGATATAATCCCATGGTCGATATAATCCCATGGTTGATATAATCCCATGGTCGGATTAGCCCCATGATGAAGTAACATCAATTATCATAAGTTCAATCTCTCTTGGACTCTTAGGGGTTACTATATGCAGTGTCCTCAGCTCTCATAATCACAGCTTCATTGAACCCCAACACAACCTAATACCAAAGTTGAGTATATAGAAGGGATGGAATTAAGACGGTGAAAGGAGATAGAAGGGATGGGTTGAGCAGGTAGAAATAAGAACAGAATAACGCAACTAAAGGAAATCATAATTTACAAAAGCTTTTGAAAAGGTATTTGGTTGTGGCGGGTTCTTAGCATTTAGTTCACATCACTGGACACAGAGGGCTCTGATCTCCACAGTATTGAAGCAAGGGGTGAGTAATAGAAGTAACACTTAATTCAACTATCATGTACAGCTCAATGAAACTAAACTGAATTCTGCAATGACAAGTGTCAATCCAATCCTTTATTTGAGCAATTTATTTTTGGAAAATTCTCTTGGAAGCAATTCTTTTGATGCAATTTAGCAAAATGAAATATTTCCCTGTACAATGCTGCCCCAGTTTTGCTACAAAGAGATCAATCATCAAAGGAGTCATTCTAATTACTTGCACGATACTTTTATTTGTACTGATGAGGGACATCTACCACACAGGTATTAACAAGGCATTAACATACAAAATGTCACCACCTGCCTTTTATTGACAATGCCCCTCTAACACGGACGGTTGTCCACAAAAAAGTTGGCAAATCTACAATATGTCATCACTTGTGGTGGTGACAAAATAACAATATGTCACCACTTGTGGTGGTGACGAAATAACAATATGTCACCACTTGTGGTGGTGACAAAATAACAATATGTCACCACTTGTGGTGGTGACGAAATCACAATACTTACTGTGGAACCAGTTAATAGCTGCATTTGCAGCCTCTTCATCATCGTATGTGATGGTGGCCTCTCCCTTTTGCTTGCCTGTCTCTCTGTCCTTGTAAATGAAGATCTTTGGCTTATTCAACTTCTTGTCAGTCTACAAATTACAAATCACACTTTTTAACATGATGCATATTCATTACTACACAAAAAGTGAATATATAGTAGATTCATGATTTTGTAAGTTGATCAAAATTGGCAAAATGTTTACCCTACTAATTTTTAAACGTTTTACCACCTACAGTAAAGGGAAATATGACTTGAGCCATAATATTCTGGTTTTCTATTTAAATTAAGCCAAAGAGGTGTGTATTGTAAAGGTCTATAGTTTTTTCTGAATTGCTTTTTCAGTTTTAGAGGACCGTTGAGGCTTAAATGGTTCTCACAAATAATCTTAATGTTTATCTATGTGTACCTTTATTGAGAGAGAGAGTTCATTTTATTTTGCAGATTTTTATTAGTTGTCAAACATACAAGGAGTGTGGAATTCTGAGACAACAGTTCTGATGAGAAAATGTTTGATCAAAGGATTACCCCTTACTAAAGAATGTAAACCATTCAAATACAGGGCGTCATTAAGTCAATTGCAATACAAATTTGTAATGAAACTGTAGAGACTTTATGGACACCCTGTATATAAAACTACTCATATACGAGGGTTGTCCCAGAAGTAATGCACTGTATGCTCCACTTTCTTTAATATACCTTAATGACTCCAATTTGGCCAAAGTGCTCTTCCAGCTGCTTCTCCGTAACATCTAATGGCAGGTTCTGACAGAACACTGTGTCTGGTTGTTGCACCAACTCTGGTTTGTCATCCCCACCTCCACCTCCTAGCAACACAATACATACAACAACCATTAGTTTTCATCACCATGGAAATAGCGAAACATTGGACAATGTCATAGTTGTATATGATGTCAAATATGAAATTTCATTTCATTTGAAAGATGATCGTCTAAATATTGTACTCGAGCCAAAAACGTGATATTATGATGACATCATACTTGAAATTATAAAATTGTCCACCAAAATCAACACAATATTTCAATATATTGGACTTCTGTCCCATATAATTCCATACATGAGTCTTAAGTACCATTTATTTCCATATATGGTCTTTAGTACCATATATTTCCATATATAGGCCTTCAGTCCAATATACTTCATAATGGTCCAGGTCTAGAATTTTGCTGAAGTTTTACAAACAATTTATATAAAAGTCATACATGAGAGTAGTACTTAATAAAATAATTATTTTGAAACATGCAGGATCCAACAAAAGGTTCAACGGCAGACATTTACAAACAAAATGTGCCAGTTGCTCCTTGTATTTGGCAATATGGTTAACAACCCCAGTATTATATCAAATACTTGATGTAAAAGTACACTAATTTTTGATCAATACAAATCTACTTGTCATGATCAGTGTTGTAAATTTTACCCCAAAATAAGAGAAATTAGATGTCATACATTGGATTACTCTACCCAAAATGTATACTCGCGGGGTGGTCGGTAAAAGCAACATCTTTACCATTTTACGCTTTTTGCATTATTTACGATTTTTAGATTACCATTTTACGTTTCTTATATCATTTTACGGTTTTTTACGATCATTTACCATATACACTTTTTATATAATATACCATTTAATGTTTTCCATTGATGAATTGCAGTTGAATATTCTAAATAATATACTGATCATTTAGTTCTTTAAGTCTAACGGCCTATAAATATCAATGATTAACATATTTTGATGGTATCACAACCACAAATTATAAGGAATAACCTATATCGTATCGTAAATTTGTAACCACAAAATTTAAAGAATTATGTACCTTTGTACATTTATATAGTTCTGATGATTCCTAGAACTACATTGTAACTGTCAACTTTTTCATGAAAGTTTTAGATATATTTCTTGTGGAGTTCCTATTTTTTTTATTGTAACCGCTAGCGGCTATAGATATTTTAATGAATTAAATACCTTGTTTATCTATACAATTTAATGAATTCCCTTGTCATATATATATATATATATATCATAAGATATTTGGTTGAATCATGTATTATATATATTATCAGATTATAGATTACCCACATTTATATGAATCGTTCACCTTCATCCATTTATATAACTTTGAGGAATACATATATTATTTTTCACTGTCGCATTATAATGAATTACACATTTACATAGAACTTGATGAATTCCTTTATCATATTGAAACCAGAAAATCTTAATGAATCACATACCCTTAGTTTATACCTGTGCAACTTTTGATGAATTCCAATATTAAAATTAAAATTGTACCCTCACTTGTATTTACCACACACCTAAGTATATTTGTACAAGTCTTATGAATTCCTATATTATATCGTAACTGCCAAATTTTAATGAATTACATGTACAAACACTTGTACTCAATTTAAATGGATTATGCATCACTTTTTTTGTACAAATTTAATGGATTCCTATTATAATGTACCCACGCTTTAAATGAATTGCACACCTTGGACTATTTATTTAACGGTTTCTTATAGTATATTGTAACCATTGTATTTCGATGAAGTACCTTTATATATCTATACAACTGAATTAGTTAACCATTAGTATTATAGCACTTGTAATTATACTACTATATAGATGTATAATATTCAATTTTATCATGTAAATTTATTCATTTTGCATTGTTTAGGCTTTATTCTTCATACATGCGTTTTCAGTTTCACCTTTATCTTTGTATTGTTTTACTTCATAATTTGACATAGAATTGTGTAAAGCTATTCTTCTAAGATTTACTCAATCCTGTGAATGAAACGATTTACTTTTTAGTCACTTTGCAGCTTAAAAAGGCTCTGATATTGCAAGTCACCTTGTAATGCCTGAATGGCCACATAGGAAGTATTATACTCTTTTGTTGCTGCAATTAGATATTAGCAAGGGAACAAGCTCGACTATGACCCATAATTTGATGAAACAAAGCTGAGATCTCAAAGCACATCAATGTTCAATTCCTACCTATATTACCATGGCATCTCATGGATGATAAGAAATGAGATGTCATGGTTTACCATGATGCTAATGATATTTAAAATTGTTATTTATCGTCCAGAGTAAATTCATACCTAAAACCTAATTTTATAGAAAAGGCATTGTTGATTACTCGTTTATAACTTTTTTACATCTACACCCTTTTAGCTGTTTTATAAATGATTTTTTTAATTATTATTTTTTTTATAAATGATTCTTTTTAAGATGTTGTATTTGAAAACCACCGTAGATTTTGGTTACATTCCTCCGGATTAATCCTATAATTTCAGAATTCACGACCATTTTTATGTTTCCCCAAACTGTGAATGTTGCCATAGTTACACAATTAACACTACATGGTACATTGCATTCTGGGAGAGAGGATAACCTACCATCAATTTTATGTTACTATTTTTTTTACTGCTACACTGGTAACTTATCAAACATTTTCATCACATCTTCTGGAACACCAATGTTTGTAATATCCGTAACACTATATAAGACACACTGATCTGAATAATTCAGAGATTTCATGTTGAATTGTCCCATTTCCCTCCTGTTTTGTATTTTATTTACCATCAATTAGGTAACCAATACCTACCATATTTCGAAGCCATGAATAACATACACAGGAACTGGTCATATTGCACAGATTGGATCAGTATTAGCTAGTCAGTATCACCTACAGTTTCTAGTTTCTGGTCCCATGAACATTATTTTGGATATGACTGGCACGGAACCCCTTGTTCTTCTGTATACATAGTATCCAATTGAACACCCCAATTTTCCTAGTCCATCGGGTAAAGTAGGTCTGAGTAAGTGCTCTACAGCATAGCTAATCCATACACATGTATTATAGAGTTGACTCATTGTACTTGTACAAGGAGTTGACCAATCAAACTTTGTTATTTATGGTCATGTGACATTATTTGACCAATCTCAGTTCATTATTCTTGGTCATGTGACCTCATTTATGGCCTCATTGTAGGTAAGGTGATCACCATAGAACATCTGACTTCTAGGTATATAATCATAGGCCATTTTACCATTTTCGAAAGATAACTCACGGCGAAAATTGTTCAACCTTGCTGTATCAAATTAATGATTAAGTGCAACCACTCAAATTCTGATATTGCAGATTACCTTGGTAACGGAGTCTTCATAATACTTCAAGTCCAAATGTATATTATTACTTGGTCGATGGGTTCCAGTATATAGCAATATATTTAGATTGTTTTTCTCTGTTCTATGTAGTCCTATGTTATACATATGTTTTCATTTTTAGATGTTTCCGAAATAACCACTATTTACACTGTATCTTATATACACTCATTTTCATAACCACATGTCATGGTTAAACTCTTGGATCAATCTTAAACCACTATGTTTATCTTTATATTCCTATTGATTCACATCAATTCTCCATTTTGAAGCACTTTACTTCCACATTTTTACTTTGTGACCTCTCTCCCAATGAATGCATTCAAATATATACAATATCAACACAGCTTTTTTAGCATACAAGGGCTGTTCAAGAAAAAGTAATAACTGTGTACCATGTTACACTGACTTACCACCAAATTTGTTGTAGCCCCCTCGACCGCCACTGTAAATACACATTCATTAGTTTCATATACTCAATACAAGGGGTCTTAATTCAGGCCCCTTCAAAGGAACAATAACTGTCAAGTCTTATATCATTAGTTTACCATCTGTAAAAACTGAATCACTCAATGCAACCAAATATGGTCATTACCAAAGTGGCATACATTACCATAGTTGGTCTTTATTGTCAAGTCATACAAAAATGAATCTATTTCATGTTTCAAAAAAAACCCAAAAAATATATTCATTTTTACGTTACTTAATAATATTTGGCAGGTCTAAAATGTATGCACAACAAATATTGTATTCCTTTAAACTTTGATCAAACAGCTAGTAGCAGTAATTTTTAAAAGAAAATCTGAGCTTTCATTTTGTGGAATTCCATAATCGTTATTTGCACTAATTGGCCATTGAACACCATAACCAAGTTATTGCACTGCAAAACTTGGTCACAGAATTGCATAATTCAATCATTACACTGCACAACTTGTACATTATACATTCACGATTCATTGTTTACAGATGCTAAAGTATTGAGTATGTGAAACTAGGAGTGTTTTGATTCTCAGGATAAACAAAGTTGCTGGTTTCTTCATTATCTTCTGTGTATTATGATGTCATCCTATGCATTATGAGGTCATCCATTTAACGACTTGGTACACCACAACCTTTCAACTAAGACTGATTTGCAATTAAATGCATTGCATTGCGTTAATACATTCGAAACCATGCAAAACAGTTACATTCCCCTTTTTTCTATTTCCCTCTGCCAACTATAGTTTTTCAAGAGTTGTGTCACTTAATCGCACATCGACCCTTGTTTCTTTATAAGAAGAAAAATTGGTATCCCAAGAATAAAATCATCAAATGTTTTAATGAATGTGTCATCAACTTGAATTTTGTTGTTCCCAGAACTTCACTGCCGAAATGTGATCTCAACAAGCAAAGTTTCAGAATTTTCAAAATCCTATACCCAACTTTTAAATATCCTATTGGCCTAATAATCATGTCTTTAAATATCCCCTCTATTTTTAAAATACGGTTCAATTTTGAATATGACCCATTCTAAGAATGCCCCCAAATATTTGATTTTTCTTATATTTAAAGAATCCTTAAAACACAGATGTTAACCTGTGCATCATTATTTGTTGTATCTGAGTCCTGTGAAGAAATAGAACCATTGGTAAATAACACATATAAATAGAGATATGATAATATATATATAATAACAACAAGTCATAATAAAAAGTAACTGTGTTAGAACTATACACCTTTCTGTAGTTTTTGTATAATATGCCTAACTCCCCATTTCTTTTTTTAGATTCACATCTTACACTTTTATAAACCTTACAAGCATGGTACAGCATTTTGAAAAGAACCAACCAATAAAACGCATTACTGTTTTTGTTTTAACACCTAGCTATTTCGTATCTTTACTTTGACAGTAAACAATATGCAATTATGTCGATGTAGTCACCATATTGTTTGTGGATTGTTAATTTTTTGTTATTACCTGTGTTAAATCCACATATGTTTAAATTTGCAGTAATATTATAGTGTCTCGTTGTTGTTTTCTAGTGTATTTTAATAGTTAGACACAAAAGTAAATTATAACTTTCACCATTAGTCGTATGAAAATCTATATCATTTTTAAATCTTCATTTACACCAAATATATGTGATCAGATTAACATGCATACGTATAAAGGTATTCTAACACCATTATTTGTTCGACCTATACCCATGATATTCTCTTTATTGGAAAGCAAGTGTTTCATTTCAGCCAATTGCTTTGAACACTTCTATTGTTTGGCTAACACAAGTTCATTATTCAACCTACATGTAGATATAAATGCATAGGGTTTCGCTCTAGTGCTGTAAAGATGTATTTCTTTGCTTTTAATATGTTACTCATACCCATGTTAATCTTGAAGTTGGATTCTTTTTATGACACATTTGCTAATAGAAATATACCAGTGTTTCTCTACAGCAATACTGGGTGGTGAAAACACCACTCTGGTATAAGTTGAACCAATCAGCTTAGTTTAAGCACTGCCCAGATTGCAATAATTTTACTTAGACACTCTTGCGTTTTTGTTGAAATAGTAGCAGATAAACTTTGTCTACCACTCATTAGGTATTTCCTAACAATAGCTATACCTGAAATGATTAATGGTATCTATGTCTTTTTAATATTGACACCTCGAAGCGGCAACATGTTCTAGGATTTTTTGTAGGGAGGATTTTGCTGTCTTTTGAGACTGCCTTTTCAAATTTTGTGATTTTTGTGTAATATTTTAGTGTTTTATTTTCATTTATGGTGCGGCATAATAAGATTTGGCAAATTTCCATTCAACATTTTCAGGATTTATGTTTTTGATTGAGGATTTTAGGGAGCACATAGAATTATTGGATGAGCATTTTTGTGTTATGGCTACACTTTAGAGATCACAATATGAGCATGTCCGTTCAGTTCCTTCAGAATGAAATTCCTAGAAATTACAACTTGACAAAAATTAATTTTTTGTTTTGTTGGCACAACTTCTATCAAGATTCAAGATGATGACTATGATCAATACTTTGCAAAAGGCTACTTTATTTACTGACTTACATAGGGGAGAACAATATAACAAACCTTAAGTTAAATTGACAATAGAAAAAGAAAATTATATCATAAATGTACCAGTGTTTGTATAAAGATCAATTTAATGGAATGATAAAAAAGTTGAAATGCTAACATTCATAAAAGATTGTAAGGACTGAAGTGAAGTCAGAAACAAGAATTTTTTTTGTTCAATAGGAAGGAAAAATAACTGAATGTGTCAGTTTCTAGTCTATCTACCCACATTGCTATCTAATTCAAATGTGGTAGGCACCAATGATTCGATGGCTACTCTGCACACTTCGTGCACAGTATTTTGATAGCAGTTTTCTTAGATCGCAGACCCAACCAAATGAAACAGCGAAAAATAACCATGAGGACGTGTCAGTCAACCAATCACCTTTAATATTATTTGTCCGTGACAAATGTAGCTACCTTAAACCAGAGGTTCTTTTCAAATTACCGTACCATGCTTTTTTACTCATAATATACCAAAAATGAAGTAAAGTCACAAAATTCTGGATTTAAAAGCTTTTTCCTCAGTACTTATCAACTAACCTGGTATTTACCAAGTTTTCAATATAAATTTCAACTAAAATCAAAGTGATGCTTACCCTCCATAGCCACCACCGCCTCTTGATCCACCATCTCTACCACCATCACGGTTACCATAGCCACCACTTCCTCCACGGTAGCCACCACCACCGCCGCCACTTGATCCGTATCCACCGCCACTGCTTGACTGATCTGATGAGCCATAGCTGTTATAGCCGCCTTGTGACTGCTGCCCGTAGCTTCCGCCACCTGGAACAACATAACAATCAAGAAGGGTTAGACTTATGAACACTAGTTAAACTTACCCTATCATTGTATGTTAAAGTTAATAAGCCCCAGCAATTTCCAAATAAAGCGCATGCACATATAGTCATATGCATTTACTGGTAAGTGCTATAAGGATTTAGGCAACCTATGATATATAGGTATCATCTTTTCTATACATTATATATATTTAGACAATTAATCTCGGTAAAAAAAATTTTTCAGAATTTTTTTTCAGATATGATCTCAATCTCTCAGAAAATGGATATCTAGGGGGTTACATTGAAGTTTTCATTACCTAAATGTTCTTTTGTTTCAACTGCTATATAGTAAAAAATGATTCCATCAACTTTGCCTTTTGATTTTTTATTTATTTTGAAAGTTCTAAATGAAAAAAAAACTTCTAATGAACCCCTGAATTTATTGACATGATATCAAGATACTTTGACTAAGTATACAACTGATGGTATTAAAATCCTTACAGCATTTTACATCATATTATTTTTCATATCACAATTTTGATCTCTGAAAAGGGCTGAAAATCAATGTTACAATACAATCAAGAGCAACTCTCAAAACCAACTGTGAAATATCTAAATATAAGAAGATATCATTAGCTGTACATTTTTAACAAATTAACATTATCACATATCTACATAAAACCAGCAATAGATGATGCAGTCGAGTTATTATTTGAAAAAATTGACATTTCTTCAACGGAACACTTTCTGAATTTAGAGCAATTGAAAAAGAAAATAACTTTTATTCACTTTAAGTACATTCCTTGAAAAATGGTTCATTTTTAAATCTGTGGAGTTTTCCGACGGAGTTCCAATGAATGCATCAACTAGAGCTTGATTTGTGCATTACATACAACTATACGTTAAATCATTACTTTGTTGCCCATAGCCACCCTGTTGTTGCCCGTAGCTACCACTCTGCTCAGCTGGTTGGCCGTAACTTTGCTGCCCATAGCCCTGGGAAGGAGCTTGGCCGTATTGACTCGTGGGCGGGGCTGTAAATAATACCCAGCAGAGGGGGTCAATAATTGAGACAGGACATACTTCTTAATCTGTAGGGTTAAGAGTTATGAATGCCAAATGGAGGTTTAGAGATTGTATAGTTAGAATTACAGGAAAGGAACATAAGTTACTTCGTAAAATATGGATTTTCTGGTGAATAGAAAATCAACATTTTCCAAATTCATTTATGAGGGACAGATGGGGTTTTAACCATTATTGTTCTCTGCCCAATCACATGTTATAAAATTAATGATTGAAAATTTTTTATACCAATCCAATTACTGGACTCCTTGCATGATACATGCCTACCTACCAAGTAAAGTTCATATTCTGAACCTAAGTTACACAAGTTCTTAATAAATATGACAAACCTCTGCTGTCTTATTCCTTCATTTTCACCTATTTTGAATGCATTAAACTTGAAATCAATAGTTGTTTATACTATGGATTGATTTCAAAGGTTAAACAGTTGTGAATGGATTTTGACATTTGAAAATGAACTTCTTCTGTCCGGAACTGTCAAGAACTGAAATTTTTTACAGCTTTAACACTGTTTTTCCACTGAGATTGTTGACATTTGAGCATAACACCCCCAAAAATATGACTATTGATTTCAAGAATTTTGTATACACAATACTTGAAGAAATCCCTTATAATTATATCTTACCTGAGGTTAAACAAGACAAATATAATATCTACAACATACAATAGTTTTAAATACCAAAATACTAGACAATGTAATTGATGGATAGTTCAACCTAGTGATGGACAGTATGCTCCATAATAGGCAAAAATGTGCAAAGATTTACAAGTGAAAATTTAGAACTAAGAACCGTCTAATATAATACAACCAATATAAAATATATATTCTACTGGTATCTATAATTTAATATTAATTTTCACTGTACAACAGCTTGTGGGACGCCTAGAATGGTTGTTCCAAATGGAACAAGTATACATGCATTTACCTTGCGAATAAAAATCATCCCCTAAAATGAAGATTAGAGCTAGATTTTAAAATTCACTCATATTTGATTCTCCTTTTTGCCAAACAGTCCTTCTCTGACTGAATAAATGACTTTTACAATATTTGTGTCTAATGTTTTTGCTTATAGCAGAGAAATCTAAAAATTGACTCAGAAAAAATAATTTCTTAGAAAACTTGAAGGACTTAGGAGTGAGATATCCTACAAACCAGAACTTTGTTTAGTTTATCACTTTGATTATTAATTCAACTGATGTTTTCAAAGCTAGAAAAGAATAAAATTGGATCATTATGACAGCCAATAATCACTTCTACATGTGTGATATTTAATACGAACACCAGTAAAGACAAAATCAATCTCACAAATATAAGAACGTAGTCTTTATGCAAATAATGTAGGTCGCCTGACCATATTAGCCAATAACAAATGCTATCACATTAAATGTGCATAAAAACTTGAATTATGATAAGTATGTTCCATAATCCCAAATTCATGAGTCTACTCACCGGACTGCTGTCCATATGAACCCCCGGATTGCTGTCCATAGCCTGATGCAGCCTGCTGTCCGTAACCAGCAGAAGACCCATTACTAGCTGGCTGTTGTCCATATCCTGCGGCTGGCGGTTGTGTCTGTGCACTGTAGTCGTAACCACCTGTAGTTTGAGCTGGCTGTCCATAGCCACTTGCTGCTGGGGGAGCAGCCTGTAGGTACATGATAGAAGTTATTGTATTGCACTCTGATAATTGCACTTTTGTTTAGTTGCAATTTTACTTACGTCCGTTTTGTTCTTTTGAATGACTACTTTGTAAAAGTTTTATCTCTGATTTTTTGTCTATAAGTTCTTTCAAGTGTATTTTGGAATTTGTTTAATTTGGAACAAAACTTCAATATCTTATATTTCCGCAGCTCTTATAAATGTAACATGTTCAGTCTCCCAGTTCCTTAGTTATACTGATTTCTAAATAAACAGATGTCATATTTAGCTTCCTTTGTTAGTTTGTAATAATTAAAATTGGCCAATTAGAGATGTATACTAAGGAAGCCAGGTAGCCAGCTACCTAATTATTACCCACTAAGAAGCTTATTATTCATAATATGCCAAACTGTTAGGAAAACATTGAATCAATCACAAATGATAACAACTCCAAACATCTCTAATTGGCTGGATAGTAAAACCACAGTAATTCTACATTTTCACAAAAAGTTGTTAGCTTTTCATCAAAATATTTTGATTCTGAAATAGCTGCACAATTTGAACATGAAAATTAAAAAATATTGTCCATTTCATCAATTTGGAACAGGTAATTATAATCATGAAATTGACATAAAGAACATATTTACACCAATGATTTACAGTAATATTTTACATGTTACTAACTTACCGTTTGCTGGCTGTATCCTCCTGCAGCAGGCTGCTGGTAAGATGCACTCTGATCTGCTGCTGGTTGTTGGCCATAGCCTGAATAACCCCCATACCTTTCAAAGAGAGAAGACCACATATAAAAGGGTATAAATAAGTTACAACTAAATTTAGCTGCCTAACAATTTTGATTTGTCCAAACCTGTATATTCACTGTATACTTATATTCATGAAATAAATGTATAGATTAATAAAAGTTTGATGATCGTCTGGACATTAACAAGGATTCTTAAAACGGACATACCTCAAAGAACAAGGGGGAATTATCAGTACATTACAACAATATTCTCAGAGTAGATACTAACTAGGGGTACCGCGATACGAGAAATTGAATATCGATTCGTATCTATGATACTGACCTCACGATACAATACACTGATACAGCGTAAATTGAAGTAAAACTGAATTTTTCAAACGTGTAAAGCCGGAAGTACTTCAGCCGAATTACGTTAATTTCACATCATGACAAATAAAGGTGTAAAATATGCTAACATCGATTAAGACATCTTAACAATGTGTGATATTCGGGAACTAGAGGGGCAAACGAAGGCGGCAAGCAAGATACGTAACTATGACTGTCTGTCATCTCTAAGCGCTGAGTTTTTCCCTTCCTTTGGGTAAGTAAGAAGGGACTTCCGGTCAAAAAACGATACGACCGATATTCATTTTATGTATCGATACAGCTCGTATCGGAGGTGAATTGCTCGAGTGCTCGTGGTACTCCTAATACTAACATGCCCCTTATCTATGATATTGATCAACAATTTGGTTGGTGAAAGGTATTTTAGGTGTTTCCTTCACTTTTATAATTGTTCATACACAACAATGAGAAATTTGACAGGTTTTTACTATTCAAATGTTCAAGTCACTATCAAAAGGAACATGTATATTTCTACAACAGACACTGCCCCCAGGATTCCGTGTTTGCAGAGCGCGGACGGAATTTGCCTCTGCCCGCGGAATTGCAGAATCAACTATTTTGGTCAATTTCCGCGGAATTTTCCGCAGAATCCATATATTTTCCAAAAGTTTAAAAAGTCAGTCTTACCTGTAACAATTTGACACGTTTTCAGTCAAATCCCTTGCAGAAATAACCCAAATTATGCGAAGTGAAAATTCTAAACGCCATCGTTTGATTTCTGCCGTTAGATGGCAGCATGTATGTAGTGACTGACTACCTGACTATCACGATATTTTCCCGTTTACTGGTTCGAAAACCATTAGTTTTTCTTTCGGTTCTCGTCAGAAAGTTAAACAAAGACATAAATTAACAAGGCATTAACATGACAAAATGTCACCACCTAGTTGCTCACAATATTATGAGTTCAAACTTAAGTCAGATTTGAATTTCTGAGAACTTGTTAAGTCAAATTTGAACTTCTGAAAAGATGTAGATGATTTTGAAAAAAAAAAAATTTGGTCAATTTGAAGCAAGTTGAAAACAGACCTTTTTGACCTTTTTTGACCTTGAGAAGGTCATTAAAGGTCAAATGTCAAATCTAAAGTCAGATTTGAATTTCTGAGAACATGTAGATGATTTTGAAAAAAAAATTAGTCAATTTGAAGCAAGTTGAAAAAAGACCTTTTTGACCTTTTTTGACCTTGAGAAGGTAATTGAAGGTCAAATGTCAAATCTTAAGTCATATTTGAATTTCTGAGAACATGTAGATGATTTTGAAAATTTTTTTAGTCAATTTGAAGCAAGATGAAAAAATACCTTTTTGACCTTTTTTGACATTGAGAAGGTCATTGAAGGTCAAATGTCAAATCTAAAGTCAGATTTGAATTTCTGAGAACATGTAGATGATTTTGAAAAAAAAATTTAGTCAATTTGAAGCAAGTTGAAAAAATACCTTTTTGACCTTTTTTGACTTTGAGAAGGTCATTGAAGGTCAAATGTCAAATTTTAAGTCAAATCTAAAGTCAGATTTGAATTTCTGAGAACACGTAAATGATTTTGAAATTTTTTTTAGTCAATTTGAAGCAAGTTGAAAACAGACCTTTTTGACCTTTTTGACCTTGAGAAGGTCATTAAAGGTCAAATGTCAAATCTAAAGTCAGATTTGAATTTCTGAGAACATGTAGATGATTTTGAAAAAAAAAATTAGTCAATTCGAAGCAAGTTGAAAAAAGACCTTTATGACCTTTTTTGACCTTGAGAAGGTCATTGAAGGTCAAATGTCAAATCTAAAGTCATATTTGAATTTCTGAGAACATGTAGATGATTTTGAAAAAAAATTTAGTCAATTTGAAGCAAGTTGAAAAAAGACCTTTTTGACCTTTTTTGACTTTGAGAAGGTCATTGAAGGTCAAATGTCAAATCTTAAGTCAAATCTAAAGTCAGATTTGAATTTCTGAGAACACGTAGATGATTTTGAAAAAAAATTTTAGTCAATTTGAAGCAAGTTGAAAACAGACCTTTTTGACCTTTTTTGACCTTGAGAAGGTCATTGAAGGTCAAATCCTAAGTCAAATCTTAAGTCAGATTTGAATTTCTGAGAACACGTAGATGATTTTGAAAAAAAAATTTAGTCAATTTGAAGCAAGTTGAAAACAGACCTTTTTGACCTTTTTTGACCTTGAGAAGGTCATTGAAGGTCAAATGTCAAATCTAAAGTCAGATTTGAAGGTCAAATCTCAAATCTTAAGTCAGATTTGAATTTCTGAGAACATGTAGATGATTTTGAAAAAAAAATTAGTCAATGTGAAACAAGTTGAAAAAAGACCTTTTTGACCTTGAGAAGGTCATTGAAGGTCAAATGTCAAATCTAAAGTCAGATTTGAACTTCTGAGAACATGTAGATGATTTAGAAAAAAATTGAAGTCAGTCTAAACAGTATTTGTTAAGTTATAGGAAGTTGTAAGAAATTGTTACAGACGCCAACCGCCGGACGCCAACCACCAACCACCAACCGCCGGACGCCGTCGCAAAAAAACGGAGACCATAACAATATTGTCACCACTTTTGGTGGTGACATAATAACAGTTATTTATATTATATAAAAAAATGCTGCGAATATCCGCGGAATTTCTGCAGAATCAGCCCTTTCTTCTTGCAGAATTCACTAATTTCACTTGCAGAATTGAGCATTTTAACTTGCAGAAAACTGGGGGGAGTGAACAGAGCAGTCTACTCACCCCTGCTGTTGGGTTGCCCCAGCTGTCCCTCCGTAATTGTATTCTGGAAAAGAAACACACAATTCATTGTTATTTTTCCAAAGGAGAAAAAACTTGAAGAACAACATAAGGATCATTTGTCGATCGATCAAAAATCTGGAACAGGCACACTTTGTCCATTTCTAAAGAGGTAATCAATAAAATCAAAATGTGGATCTCTTTCATGAGTCTCGCATGTAAAACAGTGAAAGTACATAATCTTTAGTTTATTAAGTCAGGACCATGGTCAAACAAAGTACTTTATGTACAGGGGCAGTACCCCCATAAATTTGGGGTTGTAGGCTAATACAAAACTCAATAAATCTATTTCTAGACACATCATGCATGGCTACACCAATGATGAGCGTAACCTGCCATTCAATAGATGAATTTCTCTACATCGAATAGAATAATTATCCAAACTATAACAATGAAATGTTTATTCCACACATGTTCAACTCGGGTAAAATCTAGGTCAAATTCAGATTAGAACAAGCAGTTTGAAAATTCAAACCAAAAAAGGAAAGAAAATGAATAAATAAAAAGTGCAACGAGTCCAAGTATTTGAGAAATCCATGTTTATAGTATATTTAATCGGTCAATGAAGGAGAAAATCTAAATTTGCGCACCGAACAAGACCACGCTTCTTTGTTCTGCCAGCCATTTTGAATTTTTTTTTCTTTATTGCACGGCAATATCTCGCTAAAGTATGGGTATATTTGAATAATTAGCACACTAATATTACCTTCGAAAGTGTATCATTCAATAAAACATGATATTTGCATTGTTGTACGCTTACATTTTGTCTGAAATCAAATTTAAAACACAAAATTTTACTTACGATCTGCCATGTTTTGTGAAGAAGCGGTAAAGAAATTGTCACGTGATGCCGAAAGTCACGTGATTAATTATCTAAATTTACACTGCCATCTTTTTATCAAGGGTGAGTTTTAAACGAAAGTGAAATTAAAATTGTGATTCTTGTAAAAGCATGGGATTTCAACTTTCTAGTTGAAAGCCCATGGTAAGAGTAAATGAATGTTCAAAGGATATTCAGCATTATGTCAATGGGGATTTAGCCCGACCTTTTTAGACAACTAGAAAGTGATTAGAATTTGAATAAAGGTAATTAACGATGCAAAACAAAGTTGTTTTGATAGAAAATTACACACAGAATTCATAAATGCCATCAAATAGAATAAAAGGTTAGTCTTTAATGGTTAAAAATGCAAATCTCCTAAAATTTCATTAAAAACGATCAAAGCTATATTGAAAATGTGGCGTGACGTCGTAGATCTGATGTCAATGTCAATTAAATTCCGGGTTACATGTTATTTACCTATAACATATACATGTACAAAGTATGGAATAAAGAATGTTATCTAGTTATGTCTCGTTCCATTGTGAGGTACACAAATCTGCTCATCAAGGTACATGTACTATGACTAAAGGAATACATTGGTTGCAAAGCATATTAATGTTAACATGAAAATATGTTAACATGCAAAGCTTGCACTCCCGCTTGCACTATCTCTTGTTGGAATTGGTCCTCAAGCATCAGATTTTTTCTAAAAATCCCAGTAGCGCATACTTTATTCGAGGAACCTAGACAATCTATAAATGTGATAACCCATAAGAATTCCACGCATACTTGAAAAATTGAGCACTATGAACTTATGAAAACTTCACCTATTGTGGACTTTATTATGGGATATTATATTTGAGATGGTAAAGAATATTGGTACAATTGTACCTGTTGCTTTCAATTTTATGGCACCTTTTCCTAGCAAAATAATCTGGGGAACTCTATCACAAACAGATTGAAGTATTGAACTGTTGAATACAATCAATAAACCAGAACAACGGCAACGCCAAAGCGTAGCGAATCCCATCGAACATTTTTCAAAAGGGGCACCTTCTACCAAAAGTGTCATTAGACAGTGTGCCATGCTTATAATATTCACATACCAAATATGAACAAAATCGCTCAACTAATTTTCGAGTTATAGTAAAATACGTTAAAATGGTGGCCATTTTGAAAAATGCCTTCAACCAAAAGTATCATTAGACAGTGTGCCATGCTTATAGTATTCACATACCAAATATGAACAAAATCGCTCCACTACTTTTCGAGTTATAGTAAAATAAGTTAAAATGGCAGCCATTTTTCAAAATGTCCGCCATTTTTCAAAATGGCCACCTTCTACCAAAAGTGTCATTAGACAGTGTGCCATGCTTACAGTATTCACATACCGAATATGAACAAAATCGCTCCACTACTTTTCGAGTTATAGTAAAAGAAAATACGTTAAAATGGCGGCCATTTTGAAAGGTAGAGATTAAAAGGTGGATTGGATCGAGTGGATTGGATTCATGTAAAAGGTGGACTGGATCGGGAATCTTCAAAATGTGGAATTTCTTTAAAAAAAATCTGTTGATCTCCCTCTAAACAATTTTCCTCTACAGTATTACAGGTCCCTTTTGAGAAATCAGAACAAAGCAATGACAAATACATACTCCAATTAGTTCATGGACACTCTTAAGTATTTAACCGCTTTCTGTAAATCAACTTTTGTAAGACATAGATCTTTAGAAAAAGAAAACCTGTCATTCAAATTAATGTGTGAATGTTCACAAAACATTTCTGGTATGTTCAGTTTGGATTGAAAACAGATGATATGGATCTTCAAACCAGTCTGCCTTATGATTTATGAAATGTCTCAAATTACACTTGGAATGAATAAGATCGTGTATCAGAAAGCGGGTACCAGGTCATCCTTCTAGCCCACCGAAGCAAAATAATATTACATCTATTATTTGACATTGTGCAAGTGAAGAGAGCACCAATCTTCCTAAAGGGAGATCAATAGAATTTTTTAAAGGAAAATCCATATTTTGAAGATAGCCAATCCAATCCACATTTTACATGAATCCAATCCACTCGATCCAATCCACCTTTTAATCTTTACCTTTTGAAAAATGACCGCCCTCTACCAAAAGTGTCATTAGACAGTATGCCATGCTTATACGTATTCACATACCAAATATGAACAAAATCGCTCCACTACTTTTCGAGTTATAGTAAAATACGTTAAATGGTGGCTATTTTTCAAAATGGCCGCCTTCTACCAAAAGTGTCATTAGACAGTGTGCCATGCTTATAGTATTCACATACCAAATATGAACAAAATCGCTCTACTACTTTTCGAGTTACAGCAAAAATCGTAAAATAACGAGTAAAGGCCGCCATTTTTCAAGATGGCTGCCATGTGCTTTTTTTAATATCTACATTTCTAGCTTTATTAATGTCCTATATAATTTTTTTTACATTTAAAACATATTGCTATTACAGTTTTACATATTGCACCTAAATTACTGTAAAATCGGCACTAAAATGGCCACCATTTTTAAATGAGCAGCCATTTTGAAAATCGACTTTCGAGCAGAACTTCTACCCCCATAGGGTATATGTGTACAAAATATGAATACAATCGAGCCAACGATATTTGAGTTATTGCCCGGACGGACGGACGGAGGCGTTCTCTATATCCCTCCGAACTTCGTTCGATGGGATAATAAACAAGGGTTTTGGATTTCATTTTTGTTAAAGGGATAAACTCAAGATTTAGTGGAGCGGAAAGCGTAATTCTGAATGATCTATAAAATTAAAAACAGAGTTTATGTAGGTCTTCTAGGCCCTTATTCTGGGAATTATTACTTTTGTGATTGAACTTCTTTTTGTCTTGCATTTCATCTTGTGAATTTTAAACCTCAAATATACAACCATGGACAAATGATTACAAGTTTTTGAATTTATTTTTAAGTCTTTTGTACCATCCATCACATCTAAGTGTAGCACAAATACATATCCATGAAAAATTGTATACATTTTTCTGATGTATACAATGTAAGTAAATATTAAGGAATAAATAATAGCCTTAACTATACATATTATAAGTAAAATAAATACTGCAACCTGATTGGTTCAAATCAAGATAGACTAACCAATCAGATTTAACATATTTATACATTCTCATTATGTGTATAGCAAAACTAATATAATATCTTATACTAGTATATACTTATACTAGTAATATCTTGTATGTGTTGTACATATATTGAATTTAAAATATATTTACATATATGAGATGAATTATTTACAGTCTTTCAATTGCAGATCTAAAAATGTACATACCATCACAAAAAATAAATAATAACATTTCATGAAGATGGGAATAAATTGGAAATTGCTGATTGTTTATGATTCGCAAAAATGTGAAAATTAGACCTCAGTCATTTCAAATTCTGCAAATTATAAATCAATGGGATATGTCCAAATCATTCTTTTTTATATTATATTTAATGTGATGGCCTCTGATTACTCTGGCACCAAGTCTGTCCCCCTCCCTACTATGAGAATTGGGATGAGATGTTTATGCTAAGCTAGGAAACAGCTCTGAAAGACCAGTAAATGAGTCATCCCATACATTGTCTTCATTTAATACAGATGATGTGTCACTATGAGATGACATGCCGTCACTATGAGGAGACATAGCATCACCATAGTCACTTGTTGTACTTGAATAACCAGATTCACTCATAGATACAGTTGAAAGTTTAGTTGCCTCAACTGCGCTCCATAGTTCAGAAACAGAGTCTACAACATCAGGCGTATCAAGTACAGATGCTTTTCTCTTTCGAGAGTTTTTACTTTTCACATCTGTGGGGGCTACACTTTTGATTTCATAGATGTCATCATTAGACTTAGAAACAGTTTCTTCCATATCAGAGAGCAAGTCCAAATCATCTTTCATAAGGGCTTCTATGTCCTTGAGTTGAGACAGAGCCTCTTCTGAGAGGTCTAATGTTACATTTTCCATTGAAAGAACATTGTCAGTTTCCTGCTTTTTAGTGTTAATTTGTGGGGTCTCTTTTATGGGAGTTTCAGACTTGTAATATTCATGATCGAATTTTATAAGTTCATTGAGGGATTCCAACTCTTTTGCTGTGGTCCCCACCATATTGTTGGTGTCTTTTTGGATGGTGATGGTTTCAGGGGTCTCAGAGATTTGGTCAATCGCTTTGGGGTCTTCAATTTGGGCGAGGATGTCCAGCCATACGTCAGACTGAGTATCGCTAGTACCGAGATGAATGACATCGTCATCTTGTAAAGGGCCTGCACTCTGTCCTGCTGCGGAGGAGAGAGTACTGCTGACTCAGGGAGTACAGGCTCTTTCTTGATTTCGACATCGACATCACCAGTGACTTGCATACCCAGACGTTCGCGGAGCTGAGCATTTTCAAGCTTCAAATGCGACGTTTGTGTCTTCAAGCGATTGTTTTCGTTTACCAGTTGCTTGTTAAGAGTTTCCATGTCTGAAAGCTGTTGTTCCAGAGTGTCCATTCTCACTTTTTTTCGATCACGTGCAGTCTGAGCAGCAACTCTGTTTTTGAGCTTCCTGAAAATATACAATGAAACAATATTTTGTAATTCACATATATGACTGCTCTTATATCACAAAAAATGACTGATCACTTCAGTAATGTTTGAGGAAGTGACACACCCACTTCTGAGAAAATTCAAGAAAATTCTTTGAAATCCAATAGCTTTTTTTGTTAATTACCTTCATAGTAATGTAATTAAATTTTTACCTGCGCATTATTTTTTCATCTGGTGTCAAATGTGTCAACCTTCGTCGTTTTTTCGGCTCCATATCGTGAAGAAGAGATTCGGCTTGTGAAAACTGAGTCGGCGAAAGATTCAGAGATGCCAACGATGCCTGGGTCTTTTTACCCGGCATAGTGGTTACAAGGATTGTGTGTTGAGCTACCATCGTGTTCCTTGGATATTCCTCATCAAAATGTCACAATCTGCAACAATTTTTGTTCCCTCAAATGGGAATAAATCGTGAAAATCTGGTCCGTCTTCTGATTTACATTTTCTTAGATCGTTCAGTATTTTATGTGATGAGTTGGAAGGTCGTGTCGATTTCTGATTGGTCGCTAGAATAACATTGACGTCATATCCCAGGCATTTGATTGGCTTCTTTAAAATATGGAATTTCCCGCATTTTCTGATGCAAGCCTTGTTGTCACTGCCAGGTTGGCAGAAATGACTGTACCAGCGTTGCATCAGCTATTGTGATTTTCAATTGTGTTATTCAGGCACCATGCTATCAATACGTATCAAGTATAGCACATGATAAATAGTTAATCACTGGCGGATCTGTGTGTGTGTGTGGGGGGGGGGGGGGGGGGGGGGGCAGGGGCCCGTCTCCCCCTTGGGTGGGCCCAGAAAAAAAAATTGGGCCTAAAATGTTGAGCCAAAAAAGGCTTTAAGGCCCCAAAATGTGGGCCTTGTAGGTCATAAATGGGCCTTTAAGGCCTGACTTTTTGATTTAGGCCATACAAATCATTTGAAGATTATTGGCCTCAAAATTTCAATAGTTGGGCCCACTTTTTTGTTTCAGGGGCCCAAATTTTGAAAAAGTAAGGCCCATTTTTGCTAAATTGGCCAAAAGGCGCATTTTTGAGCCCTTACAAAATTTTGAGGCCCTTAAAAATAAAACAAAAATCTGGGACCACTAAAGGGCGGGCCCCATGCGCCCCGGATCCGTCACTGAACTAGTAATTAGTGTTTAGACAATGATTTTATTTCATTTGCGTAATACCAGAACCAGAATATGATACTTTCATATTATTAGCTTACAAGGATTAAACAGAGGCAGGATCAGATGGGGGTGACATTTATTACAAGCAACATGTACAATTGACCTACCCATTGCAATCTATTCCTTATAATCTCAAATACAATATCTCCCAAAAGATTCACGATATGTTATAAATTGGTGAAGTTATAAGGGAGTCAAAGTGCAAAAATGGGTGAAAAATATATAGTTTGAATTCTGACTTAGATTGAACTCATAATATTTTGTGCAACTAGATAGGTGATGGCATTTTGTCATGTTAATGCCTTGTTAATACATGTTCCCGGGCCCTATGCTACAGGGTGTCCCCGTATCCCAACGTCATCGAGTCAAACATAAAATTACTCTTAGCGTGATAAAGCAAATACTTTTTAGAATTTGTATAGAATAGACTTCTAAAACTTGCACTTGGTAACTCTGGACTTTTAGAGAAAACTTGTTTCCAAAAATGGGTGACAAAGATAAACATTCATAGTTTCATGAGGTAACTTTATTCATAGAAAAGCTTTTTTAGTATCAAATCACCATTGTCCATGTTTGGATTTACATTTGTCTGCATCAATGTTGTCAAGCTACAAGCCCGTGAGTTTTATTGGTGAAGTAAGAGGGAGGTCCACAGACGACGGTCTCATGAAGCAAGACTAGCATCACTCATGATCATATGGCCAGTTGAAGCATCTAATAAGATGTCAAATATCGCAGATGCGAGTAGGTAGATACCAGTTTCACCACCAGGTGGCTCGTTCGAGTCAGATAGCATGGCGGGTATAGTAGAAAGGTTCCCTTTAACTTAAATTACCGTGGCATCTGTTTTAGTGGTTCAATTTTCATATAACCCTCATATATCTAATAGTTATGCAAATCAAAATATGTCCAGTAAATGAAAATGTTATCTGACCAATGCAAAAAAATATATTTCACTTTTTGTGTTTTTGTAGCATGGGCTCTATGGAGAATTAACCCGAACTAGAAACGTTCAAAAATAATTAAATTTTCAAACTTGATAAACAATTTTCGAAACCATATTTCTCGATGTACTTTTACATCATGTAGATTTCAAATACTATGTATAACATCGCGGCTTTGAGCCTTTGACTGAATTTTGACATCTAGTCTATTGTTGATTAGCCTTGTAATTTGCGTTCTCTTTATTTTATCAGTTGGAAAATGGATTTTCTTTATCATTTGCAAGTTTAGCTTTTATCGAAAAAAAGTTTTTGTTAATCCATTTTGGTATACTTTTAGACACATTTTCGGTACCATTTCAGCAAGTGCTTTTACGAAAACAAAGAATCCTACATAGAATTCCAACCGGCCATTGACCGAGACGCATTCTAGACGGGGGGGGGGGGGGGGGGTGATTAGCTTCGACTTTTAGTGATCTTAGAAACTTGAACTGGCCTTGCCAGACAATCATCATCGATAGCCGTGAAAAGGATCGATGTATCAAGATTTAAGTAAATCAAACTTCAGTTATTGAATCTGTTGCCGGGATCCGTTGTCCTTGCGACTATGTTTTTGAAGCACATTGATACAAGAATCACATTTTATTTGAATCTTGGCGCCGGGGTGTGTTGTTTTCACTTTAGCTATTGGCTGTACGTCAATGACGATCATTAGGGCCAACGTTTAGGTTTAGGAATGTCAGCAGTCGGTATGTACAATCTAAAGGGTGTGACATTTGTCCTCAATGGTACTACATCTTGCTCGTTGTGACACGGCCTGTGCCGGTGACACATCTCAGTCGTAGATGTGTCATTGTGTTTTAACAGTCTCAACAGTTTTGAGCAGTGGTTGACATATCATAGAAGTGAGAGCTTCATAGACCACTCAACTACTCCCAATTAAACAATTCCCAATTTGAACATTATTTCAGGACTCTCGGATCTTACTTTGCCATGAAGAATATCACGGTGTATAACCCAAACGCTCCTACATGCACGACGGAGCGTTACATTTACGCGGAAACGCTCCGGAGCGAAATAAAATGGCGGCTAATGAAGATTCTACTATGACCGTAATATTGTTTCTCTCGTTTCTCTTACATATCATATGTCATGGTGAAATATTATGTACCATTCGATGAACAATACCGTGAGCAAAGATCTTATTTATTCAACTTTTGGTGGTAAACTGTTATTTGCTTGATCAAAGCTCCGTAGTGTAGATCGAACGAATCTGAAGATGACGATTTGACCACAAATTACGAATTAAAGTAGTATTTCTATGAAAACGTTAATCTTTCTGTTTAAGCAGTAGATCATAAACTCGTATATTCTCATTTCCTAAAATCCCAGTCCAAATCCATTACTTGTTCTCGAGAAATCGCTTGTTTTCCTCGTAACGCTCCGTCGATTTAGACCACAATTTTAGAAACGCTCTTACCATTTTGTTTTGATATCATTTTCAGATTATTAGAGAAGAGTTCCGAATCGAATCTATCTCTCAAAAACGTGTTGTACTTGTTAGGCAAATTGAAACATCTGAACCTGGTGGTGCTAAACGTGCAACTAGCTGATTAAAGCCTATACATTAGATGATGTCATGCCTACATATGTGCTAAATCATAAAACTATAGAAAAAAACGAAAAGTTATATGTGAATTAATCTTTCTTCTATTGATGCCAAGGGGTATAATAGATCTTTTCTTTCTCTTCCTGAAAAGGAAAGGCAAGCTATATATTTCCTTAACTGATCTAGACCACCGGAGCGTTTCCAATTCACTGTGTTAACCAGATCGGAGCGTTTCTTGAATATGAGAATGTCATCATTTTTAAGACTGGATTTTCGGTCATCAAATCACTATTACGATAATGTATGGTGCGTTGAAGCATTGGAATTTGACTAAAATATACGTTGGTGCTCTAATCTTGGCTCAACTAATCACAAGTATCGACAAAAGGGGTTTTGACCGGTAGAATGACAAATGCGTTTTTGAATTTTGATAACTATACTGCTTCGTACAGCTCTTCCTAATTGCTTCAAACGTCAACAGCCAGCCACGTACAACATGAATATCACACCCATCGAATGGTATACTCGAAATATGTAACTCATACCTCTTATTCCCATTATTGGGGAAATTGTCAGACGGCTCATCATTCCCGCCAGACAGTTTTTCTACTCCGGAGCGTTTCTTTGTTTAATTTCAGTAATGGAACGCTCCGTCGTGCATGTAGGAGCGTTTGGGTTATACACCGTGAATATGACCGGTCCCCAATTAAAGTGGGTCAATCACATGACGTCACTTTCGAGTACTTTGATTGGCTGCATTCTCAAAGGAGCCGACATCAGAAGAACCACTTGCGTCAGTTTTATCAGGTAATTACAGACAAACTATGTAACAACCGTCGATGAAAACTAACTTTAAATTTTACCCTTATTATAGTGTACACTCTGCATAAGTCTCAATTGTTTTTGCAAAGGCATTAACGTATAAAATGGACGATAAATGCATATCGAATATTTGGCAGCCATCTTTGAAGCCAAGCAAAGTAAACAACTTCCTGGTGATATCGATCCAAATTTTGACTAGATTTTACATACATATTTCATGAATGTCATGTTCTAATGTTATATTATATCCATTGTTTAATATTTATTTTATCATTTTGAACAAACTTTGTAACTTTCTATTGAGCATTAATTGAGATATTATCATCTGAAGTGAGTGCATTTTCACATTTTTTAGCCCAATAGCCAGGTTACCTATTAAATACACTGTAATGATTGTGCAATCTAATTTTTGTAGTGGAGACTGAATACTGGTGTTTCTGCAAATTGCAGTGTTTAGATAATTGAATTTTTCATTATTCATTCAGATCATAGATCTAATATATTGTGGTACAGTTGCACAACTATTTCAAGTTGTTTTCAAGCAATGACATCACTCGACTGACATCAGCAATATTTATAATCCAACCCATGTCAGCATTGTGAGTTTGAATCACCATTGGCCACAAGTGTGTTGATGCAATTTCAGCTATAAGTGTATAGCCTATACCCAGCTAGCTGTTTGCATCAGCGTTTCTTGAATTGATAAAACTGGATGATTCGTTGTGGTGAAATACTTCATAAACTACTAGCCATAAAGCTTGCAGTATATTCTAGAATTCATTTTAACATACAGCTGAGCGAGAAAGAACATGTCAATAGTATAGAAGAAAAAAGCAGTAAAAAGTAGATAAAGATTTACTTTTTAGTAGAATCTCATAGATTTTTTAATGCTGGAATGCACAAAATAATTATTAGATATTCCATCATTAACTAAATATCGGAATAAGTAAAACTGAAACGGAAAAGTTGTGCAGCAGATCTGTTAACTGAAAG
The DNA here is from genome assembly GCA_903813345.2 of Owenia fusiformis. NCBI lineage: Eukaryota > Metazoa > Annelida > Polychaeta > Sabellida > Oweniidae > Owenia > Owenia fusiformis. The sequence goes on from CAIIXF020000012.1 coordinate 27,724,360, forward strand.
CAAATAGGTAAGATGACAAATAGGCAAGATGGCTAAAGGTAAAATGACAAATAACTAAATGGGTTACAGGGGCGTAGCCAGCTTTCAGTCAGGGGGGTGCGATTGCCCAAAAAAATTGGTTTTCAGTCAGGGGGGGGTGCAATAGTGGCATAAATAAGCCAAAAATAGGATTTATTTTTATTTTACAAAAATTGATGTAACTTCCTTGAAAATTAAGCTAGAAGCTTCAAATGAAAAGCATTTTAAAGCTCTTTTCCTCTTCTTCCTCATGGGTCTATTTTGATTGGTTATGGGGGTTTATGGGGCACCCATCGCACCCTGGCTATGCCTATGGGTAAGAAGACATGGGGACCTTAACTCTTCCCTTGGCTTCAACCTATATGGTATATGTTGGCGTAAAGGTAAATGGATATGGGGTCAGTGTGACGTACTCCCCATTGGCAAATAGGCCAGCTAGAAATGTAATGTGATGTTGTCACCATTGAATAGAAACAAGTTGGTTGTAGGATTAGGGGGTGGGTAGAATGAGGGGGCGTCTGTTTGAGGAAAGTTTTGCCAATTTTGATGCTTTCAAGCATGGCATAAAAGTATAGAATGATAAACAGTTGTGACCTGTATGATAAAAAACAACACAATTATTTTTAAGTTACAATTTTTTAATAAAACAATGGGGTAGAACAAAAAAATAAAACTAATTTACAAATTACTTGATTCGGAAAATGTTGGAAAACACAAATTGTAAAGGGTGTTTTCAAGTATTCATAAATCAGTTAACTCAAAACAAAATATGTACTCTCTAGTCATTTGATGCTTTTCATTTAGAGGTTTATTTTATCAAAGTTCAGCATGAATTTTATGAGATCTGTTTGTTTTAACATTGAAACGATCATTTACATTTCGTTTTGTATTTGTTTAAGCTATCGCAAAATTGAACTTTAATATTAACCAGCCAACGAGTTCAAATTACTTGGGAAACTTGGGAAAATTTTGGCATCCAAGTTATTTTCACATAAGCCTTCATAGGAGGTAAGCTCAGGAACATTTTCATTATTCCATTTTACCAAATCAATTGTCATTTTGATAGATATAATTACAAATGTAATATATAAAAGGACTAATACTAGATATTAAAAATATTTTGAGATTCTAAAAGGAGAGACTGGTTCCCAAAATGACTTAACATGGTAAAAAAATGGTACGGCTCTTTGAATCTGAGCACTGTACATGCTTCCATTTAATCTATTGGTATATTTATATATGGAATCTATATCACATAACATTGGATAAGTTCACAGTATTGATCTTAGCGCATTAACCAAACAATGTTAATACATATGCATCCTAGACTTGCTCACTATTACATAAATAGTAATGCTGACCATGTGATCTTTTGTGAGATTGCCAAACTGCAAAGCCAATATCATTTCCATATGAACCTAAAATGGGAAGCTTTGGACTGTTTTATATTCCTTGCCTTACTTATTATAAGTTCATAGATCGCTAAGGAATTAAGTAAACAATTAAAAATGAATGCTGTATTCATTCTACATTTAAATTGTTAGGTACAGTACTCTTTGAAAGTGGTATGAGTAGAGAGAGAGAATTTACGCTAAGGCATTAAGCCTCTCTAAGCAAATCTAATAATGTTTATATCTGTTTCCAGATAATTAAAGATGGCTAACCGAAAAGCTAGCGATGAAAGTCTGTTCCGTATTCCCCCATATTACTATCTCCATGTACTGGACCAAAATACCAATGTTACAAGGCTCGAGATTGGCCCAAAGACATATATCCGACAGGATAATGAAAGGTGGGTAATCTGGTAGACCTGACAGAGGGGAGGGAGGGGGGGGGGTATGCCAATTTCATTTTTATGTCACCACCACAAGTGTTGATATATTGTTATAGTTACCAACTTTTTATTGATGGTGTTTGGCAATTGTTGTTTGGTGGTCAGCAGTTGTTGTTCAGCTTTCAGCATCTATAACAAATGGCAGGTGGTGACATTGTGCATGTTAATGCCGTGTTATTCTATGGGTTTGGCTAAATAAGTAATAGTCTTACATGTGCACCATTCTTTAATTGCTTTCATAGCTGAGAGACATCTCCATTCACTCTGCTCCTGATGAACGCAGTCAAGACTGAGCATGCGACACTAACTGAGAGTTGCTTTTTATTTTTGTTACGTATTCAGAATTTATTATGCACAAATATACTTTTCAAAATGAGTGGTTCACTCCATAATTTCCTAAAGTCGCTGCTGCATTTTTACATTTTTAATATTTAGAGTTAATTTCACTCCAAATTCAACAGCTCTCATTTTCATCAGCATAAAGTACAGAATATTTACTGAACATGTGTTTTGATTGCAAACAAATATATCTGCTGAAACAATATAGAACGATCGTAAACGCTATCCCCAGTATTAACCTTTATTTGAAATTGCCATACAGGGTTGTATTTGGGCCAGAGAAAATGATAGTGGTTCCTCCAAGACACTACACAGTCATTGAGAACCCTATCAGTAAAGACAAAGATGGCAGGATCGTTTTTGATACAAGTGGACAGGCAAAGCTCCAGCATGCCGATCAAGAGATTAGACTCGCCCAGGACCCATTCCCGCTATACCCTGGTGAAGTTCTGAAACAGGTTAGCATTCTTCCAGCCTTATTCAGTGGTAATATTACCTTTATTGGCTCAATTTTGAAATTTTCAGCTGAAAATGCAAGAATTCTAAGAATTTTTTGTTTAAGACATATTGCCACCATGTTTAAGACATATTGCCACTTTGTAACACTTTTGAATATTGAAGTTTAAAGAACTTCAACCTAATAGTATTACTCAATTTCGATTGGTCAAAGGCTGGTCGATAGTTTTCTTTGTCCAATTTACAATGTCTTTAGGGGAGACATCAAAAGTTCGATGTCGGATAGAAAACTAAATAAATCTAGTTAGGGGGGAGGGGGTTCAAACCCATTTCAGTTTGCTATCTGATAAATTTCAACATTTCAAATTTTTGGCAATTTCAACTCAGAATGCCTTGGAATGGTTTAAAAATAAAGATTTTACCTGATGCTTTCTTCGTTAAGATCATTCCAATGGATTCTATTCTATCAATAGTTGTTAAAAGCCGCAAATTACGATAGGAATTAACAAAAACTAGATCGTGTTTAGCAATAATTTTTCAAATTCTCAAACTGGAAGTAAGCGATCAACTTTCACGGTATTTAGTTTTGGGGGGGAGGGGGGGGGGGTCTGAGTCAAAACTAGATTTATTTAGTTTCCGATCCGACATCGAACTTTTGATGCCTCCCCTTAACTTATAATGTCAACAGTCAATTTCGAGAGAGGCCAATAAATATATCTTTATTATCAGAAAGAAAATGTGTTAAAATATTCTCAATTTTTCCAGGCTGTGTCCCCATTGAAAGTTGTGATCGCTAATACGGCACTGCGATTGCGCTCCATCCTGGACTTTGAGGATGATGAAGGCAACAAACGAACTGCTGGTAGGTTGTTTGAGATTTGATGTCAGGTCATAATATTCATTGAGATTTAATGTCAGGTCATATGATTCATTAAGACTTTATGTCAGGTCATATGATTCAATTTAGATTCAATTTTGTGTCAGGCCATTTACATTCGAGGAGACTTTTAGGCCATAGTAATCAATGAGACATGATGTCAAGTCATAATTTTCAGTGGATTTGATGTCAGGTTATTATAGTATTGTTATCAAGCATATTTGATATTCAATCACAATATTTACAACTAACATTCAGTTGATATTCGAAAAAGCCACAAAAATTAAATTTGAGATCATATGTCAAATTCTAAACATGTACAACTTATTCTCTCATATCCACTTGTAGGTGATGAATGGTTATTCGAGGGACCAGGGACATATATTCCTCGTAAAGAGGTCATGGTTGAAGAAACAATTAGAGCTACTATCGTTAAATCTAACCAGGCTATTAGACTACGGGCGAGAAAGGTATTTTTTATCCATCATTTTTTCAGTCATACAAATATTAATAATGTAGTACAAAATGTATTGAAGAGACCCCTTTCTTTTAGAAATTAATATGCCAATTGACAAACAATTTTGATGAATAAAATAATTGAAAAGTGAGACATTTTTCTTCATATTACACTGTAGGTCAGGGTAGGAGCTTTATAAATTCGAGGTGGACTTTAAAAGTGATCGGTGACAATATTGATTCCTAAAAAATGAAAAGTGACAAATATTGTATTCAAGGAGTACATAAACAAATCAGGGGAGGAGTGTGTGTGCATTTGACCCTGATCCCAAAATTGACACACATGATCGCTAAAAAATTAAAAAGTTGCAAATTTTGTATTCCAGGAATGCGTAGACAGGTCAGGGGAAGACCGTGTAACTGGTGAGGAATGGCTATGGAAGAAAACAGGAGCCTACCTACCCGGAGCTTACGAGGAAGTAGTCGATATAAACGACGCATATGTACTCACAGAGAAGGTAAGAACACACAGATTGTGTTTTAACTTTGGAAATTATTTTTATTTGAATGGAATATAATGGCTGAAAAAGAGATAAGTTTATTTTGACAAAATATCGGAGTCTCCGATGATTCTCAAAATTTTCAAAAATGTAATAAATGAATTATATTTGCAGAAAGCTTTACACTGGTATGCCATCAACACATTCAAACACAACGATGACTTCAGCATTCAATATTTGTAATATATCAATTAATTTTATATATCTTATTAATTATTATGTCACCACCACCACGACGAGGGGTGAATCGTTGTAGTCTCCAACTTTTTTGTGGCAGCTTTTGGTGTTTGATGGTTGGTGTTCAGCATCTGTAACAAATGACAGGTGGTGACATTCTGCATGTTAATGCCTTGTAGTTTATATTAAATGGTATAATAAATGTATATAAATATACAACTCATACCCTTATTTACCTTTTACAGAAAGCATTACACATGAGAGCCATCAAGACATTCAAGGATGACTTTGGCATCGAGCGAAAGAATGGAGAAGAGTGGCTGATTAAGATGTCTGACACAGAGACACACATTCCAAATGTGTATGAAGAGGTGAGACATATAGACACACATGCTGGATATATATTTATAAGCATTTATCATTTTGAAATATAAAGTAAAAAAAGGGACACTAATGAAAGCATGAATCTGACACCCAACAGCCCAAATGGCACAGTTTCAAATAATTAATTTATTAGGGTGAAAATCACAAAGTTTTGGTCAGATTTGCCAAATTAAAGATTTCAATTTTTCATTTTGCATAAACATATGCATATTTCAATATTTATTGCTTTTTAGTACAATTTTGAAAAATCTCTAATTTCCAACACTCTTGAAAATTCTAAAATCTTACCCTTTTTAAGAAGAAATGGACTGTTGAATTGAATATATTTTATTACTTTTAACTTTATATTTTTAGGTGGTTGGAGTTGTGAATATTACTACTCTAAACAACAGGCAATATTGTGTCATCTGCGATCCAGTGGATGACAATGGTCGTCCACAACTAGGCAAAAAGAGATTAGTCAAGGTAAATACTCCAATATTCATTTCCATGTTAGATAAGGTCATTTTTAATTGAAATGCTTTAATAATGTATTATGTATGTATGTAAACAAACATTGGCCATGGATTGGCTATGATGATTAACCTCTGGAATCCAAGGCGTTAAAATCAGTTTGAAACTAGAGAATTTTTTAATTTTTTCAAGTTTTTGACATTTTACTACATACGCATACATATACAACAGGTGATGCTTTAATTTGGTGAAATAAGTCGGAAGAGATCCTTTTATCACATATTAAAACATTATTTATGCACATTTGATAAAGATTGTAAAAATTAGAGCAGTTTTAGTGAAACATTCCATGACAGATTATCTTGTCACCGTAGGTCTTAGAGTCATTTCTAATGTGACGAAAAATCTCGTCACTCTGTGTACTCAAGAGGTAAATTGGATGTATTTTAAATAATTTAAAATATGCTTACAGGGTGAGAAATCATTCTTCCTCATGCCAGGAGAAAGGCTAGAGAAAGGAATACAAAACATGTACATTTTGGGAGAAGATGAAGGCCTCATTCTACGGGCTACAGAGGCATTCACAGACAAGGAACAGGTCAGTGTACTTATACTATCAGTGAGTTAAGGTTCCTGAAGTTTGCAGTCTCAAATGAATACTTTATTGTGACTGCCTCACCCATCTCAGGTGTGCAGGCGTAGATGTCACATTCATGCGTCAATTGGATAGTTTGTTGTGATCGTTGGTTGCATATGCATTTAAAGCATATAACTGACCATTGATGTAAATCTTAGGGTTTGGGATAAGGTCTTTATACTAGCGCCACTCATACGTGGCTGTTTTTATCAATATTTAGCAGCTCACAGTACAGTTAAAACTATCCTTGAATTTTTCTAGCCTCTAGACAGCTCTAGTGCATATTTTTACCACTGTATATATGTAATTATAACTACAGATCACAAATCGAGGTTACATTGTAGTCCAATGGAAACACATGGACATAATTCTCTTTTACTCCAGTGTGATTCATATTGGCCTTAAAAACTATGGTCAAATACTATAGGATATGAAAAGATTACCAAATCATCGTAACTACCTTTCATAGTGGGAATTCTAATATGATTTTTGCCTTAAACAGTTGGACGATAGCTGTTTGTCTCCTCCGCATATTAAACCAATGAAAGAGGTTTACCAGTACAGTTCTGAGGAGGTTTGACTTATGGGAAGTGGTCTGCTTTGACAGTTGCATCATGGGATAAGTGAATGCTGGTAGTTGCATTTTGGGAATATTCTACTTTGACAATTTGATCAATGGAGTATAGCTTTGACAGTTCATAAAGGAAAAAATTCTGCATTTTCAGTCGCATTATGGGAAATATTCTACAATTACAGCTGTATTATGGGAGATTTTTTGCTTTGACAGTTGAATTATGGGAAATGTGTAACTTTGTCAGTTGCATTGTGGGATATATTCTTTTATGACAAATATTATGGGAAGTACACCCTTGGTATACGCAGCTAACGAAAATTGACCGGTACGGGTCAAAAGCTGGACCTGTACGGGTTAACGGTTTTATTTGAATTTAAAATAGCCATTACTTGCTCAATATTGACTTCCTCGTGTCTAATTTGAAATATATGATGCCTCCCGATGCTTTTAAGTACCCCAATTTTTTACAGATTTTTAAACGGACCAAAACTCTCTAAATGCGCATTTATGCTCTTTTCTCTCAAGAACGACTGTCTCATTTTCACGATAACTTTTATTTAGTACTTCTAACATATAAGATCTATTTTTCCCCATCAAGGTATGATGTAAATGACAGTCTATTTACATCTTGTGAGTTTCAATGACGCACGTTTGATTTTATAAAAAATGCCAAACTTTGTGACAAAGAATTTCATCCTGCTTGCAGCGAGAAGATGGACCGGTTCGGGGCAATCTGCTTGCAGCGAGAAGACGGACTGGTTCGGGGCAATAGCTGATGAAATTCTTTGTCACAAAGTTTGGCATTTTTTATAAAATTAAACGCGCGTCATTGAAACTCACAAGATGTAAATAGCATGTCATTTACATCATACCTTGATGGGGAAAAATAGATCTTATATGTTAGAAGTACTAAATAAAAGTTATCGTGAAAATGAGACAGTCATTCTCGAGAGAAAAGAGCATAAATGCGCATTTAGAGAGTTTTGGTCCGTTTAAAAATCTGTAAAAAATTGGGGTACTTAAAAGCATCGGGAGGCATCATATATTTCAAATTAGACACGAGGAAGTCAATATTGAGCAAGTTATGGCTGTTTTAAATTCAAATAAAACCGTTAACCCGTACCGGTCCAGCTTTTGACCCGTACCGGTCAATTTTCGTTAGCTGCGTATACCAAGGGTGAAGTTAATAACATATACTGTTTTATAATGGGGCAAGTGGATGTTCCTCCCACTCGGATCATTCTGTTCCAATTTTGATTTTGTCATATACTTTTTTCATGTGAAAATTATTCAAAAAGGGTTTCAGAAATGCATTCAAAACCAGGTGCACTGCTTCTTTAATGCAATTTAGTTTGCTTTCTAAATCTAATGCATTGGTTTAGTTAAAACTTGGTTAGCTTGACTAGAGATTAGGATACGAATAATACAGACTTAACTCTAATGAGGTGAAATTCACTGTCTTTTAGAATACAGAACGAATATAGCAATATAATCTTTGACTGATAAGTCAACATTAATGAAGCAATAGACCTTTCCAATAAATCCTGAACCTTTTGGTAAACTAAAAAAAATTGGAGTATATTGGCTAGGTCTATGATGCCATACTTTTCAGACAGTAAAATTTGCAAACAAAATTGAGTGACTATTTTGAAAATTAGCAAAGTTATCCTCTTTTCTGCATAGGAACTGTAAAAATGACAACACATATGACATATATATCTTACAGGAAGAAACTGATGAGCCAAAGAAGGTTGTTGGTATCCCAGAAGAACCAAATTATCATGTGAGAACATATATCCCATAACGCTTAACGCTTTGGTATAACACTGTGGTGTGGTGTGGTTTTGATAGTGTGCATGCATTGCAGCACTCTCATCTTGCATTTATTTAGGATAAGGGGGGGATCATTAGAATATCTGGCAACATGCAAAACGAATGAAGTTTTATTTAAAATTATAATTTTTAAAGGAACCAATTGCAGATAAATATAACCCAGGGCTCACATTAACTCCGTCCCATGCATGTTAAGGACACAAAAAAATTTTGAGGACAAAAAAATTAAAAATATTTCCGTTTTTTCAACACTGACATTTTTAACGTCAATATTATAGCACAGGTTTTAAAATTTTGAGTATCAGTTTGATATTAACATTGTGAGAGTCAGCTTGAACTCTTAAGTTTGAAGTCTTAAAACATTGTATATGTAAGTGTCAGTTCATAACAAGTAAATAACGTAAAATTGGAATGATGTTTTACTGACCTATTATTGGGTTGCTACAAAGAAAATCAGCTGACGAAATTAACCTAAAGGTAGTGTTTCAGTGAAAATGCTTTTAAAATAAGTAACAGGCTTGTAATGGGAGACATACTTTTTTGAAAGGACACACTTTTTAAAAATAATTGCTTCCTTGGGAATAACACAATTTCAAACCTTATGCAGGCATTTGGTGTTCACATTTGTAATAAATTGTTACACTTTTGCAATAACTAACCATATCTTAAAATGTGTTACATTTGGTGGCTGTCCTACTTAAGTCAAATCTTAACATTCAGAGAATATCCTTATGAAGTAAAAAATTAAATGTCTTTAAAAAGTTTTCTTTTTCTGGAAGAGTTCAATCTACCAGTTTCTGACTACCAGTTGCCAGCATGGCTTCTAGCTATTTTAGGCTACATACTTGCTTTTTGTAAGATGGGCTGAATAGAATAAGATATCTGGGGTCTTTTGGTGAAACATAAATCTCAAGAATTCCAAATAGATTCGTTTGGTTCAGTCGTATGTAGGAATTATGTAGTTAAGGAGATCCTTTTCTTGAATCGATTACATACAGACATATAGTGATGTTTCAACAAAAAAACTCTCCAACATCAGACCATATAACATCCTTAATTTTCTATTTTTATACAAAAATAAACAAGCAGTTATTTTGTTAACTTACATTTAGCCAAATTTGTATATCACCACACTGATATCATATCCTGACATGTGAAACTGATGTAAAGTAGTTTTGTAGTATGTAGTTGTAGTTTGTAGTTTTTTGTACACTGTAGTGACTGATATGTCATTTACATGACATGGTTATTGAGTCAATAAAAGATATATATTTTAGTGATTTATTCAAGCTTTTATTTTCTTGTATTTCACAGAAAGTTGACAGACAGCCAGGAGACAGATGGATGATACGTGGCCCAAAGGAATACGTACCAGTCGTCGAAGTAGAGGTTGTCACTAAACGTCAAACTATCCCACTGGATGAAAATGAAGGAATCTATGTCAGAGACGTGAAAACTGGAAAGGTAAATGTTTTTATAGTCTTATTTGATTATTACAAGGATAGTCAATCGATTAGAAGACAGAAATTTCATTAAATGCAGATTCAAGTTTTGATTTTTTAAGGATTTATTCTTAATTGCAAATAAATATTGCATTTATCATATTGCAATTTTGGACTAATTACATCCCTATGGAATCATCTACTGGCTTCAATTGAGCTCACTAATTTTGTGAATTTATTAAATTTGAACTGTATTATTTCACCCAGTTTAACGTTCAGAATCTCTTACAACAGATAACCACGCTTAAATCTGAAACATTTTTATATTTTTTAGGTACGGGCAATCACAGGTGAAACGTTCATGTTGAACCAAGATGAAGAATTATGGCCCAAGGAACTCCCTCCTGCAGTTGAGCAACTGTTGATTTCTGGGAAAGACCCTCTTGCAGACCGCGGAGACAGAGCACCTGTTACTCAACAGAGGTCAGTAAACATTTAGTGGAAATATGTCAGTAAACATTTAGTGTAAACATATCAGTAAACATTTAGTGTAAGCATGACAGTAAATATTTAGTATTTAACATGTCAGTAAACATTTAGTATTTTACATGTCAGTAAACATTTAGTATTTTACATGTCAGTAAACGTTTAAATATGAATCTGTATAAAACTCGTTAGAGACCACTAAACAATATGATAAAGAGCACCAGCTTTAGGCTTGGGTAGTGGGTGTTACAGGTGCTACTTTAAGTTACTATTGGTGTTTCAGACACCAAATCAAATGTGAATCTGAATACACAGGGATCAGAGTGCGATGCATATAAGGAGAGACTATTCTAAGGGGGGTCTCAGGCCCATACCCAGGGGGGGTTCGCAGGGTTCGGGCAGTTTTCCCCTATTTTGAGCACTTCTCAAGTAATTTTAGCCATATTTGGGCCAAAATAATCAAATGTGAACCCCCCTGGAAATTTTGGAAAATTGAACCCCCCCTTGAAAAATCCTGGCTACGGGCCTGGGTCTGGAACATTTTTGCAGTCAATTGTCACCTTATCCCTTATCCTAAGTAATGAATGTGTATCCTGCTTATTTTTCTATGGACTCCAATAGAGGTTTGAATTTCCAATATTTCAATACGTTTCTATGTGTTTTAGGTACCAGGAAAAGTCAACGGCCTCAGTAACTGCAAGTGGAGTCCGTGACAAGACTAGAGTCGTGACGTTTAGAGTCCCCCACAATGCAGCAGTGCAGGTCTACGATTATAAAGACAAAAAAGCAAGGTTGGTAGCAAACCTTTATTTTGGTTATGTTATTGGAGATTTTTGATGCAGGTTATACACTGTAAAAATATATAAAACTTAACGATTTGTCTTTGTTCATGTCTTTAAGCACAAGGTTATTGTATGAGATTTTAAACTTGGGTGCAGGAGCCCAAGGTCATAGGCAAGCATACAAGAAACCAGGTTTTCAATATTCACGATTCATTGAGTGACGTGCTAAGATTCTTTTCACACTTAGCAAAATATTTTGAACAAAATCATTAAAAAGAATTTGATTCAACCAAAATCCTTTTCGCAAGAATTTTTGCAATGAAAGCTCAGCATTTTTATCTACATAAGCACCTATACTTTCCACGCAAACTCAATTTTTTCCCTTACAGTTTTTTTCTTTATGAACCATTCATCTGTCGTGAAATATAGAACAACTATGAATAGATCAATATACCAGGCCCAGCTATAAGTGAATTATTTATTCTTTCCAGAGTTGTATTTGGACCTGAGTTGGTTATGTTGGGACCCGATGAGCAGTTCACTCAGCTTTCTCTATCTGGCGGCAAACCCAAGAAACCAAATGTAATCAAATCTCTATGTCTGCTACTGGGACCTGATTTCTGCACAGATATCATAGTTGTGGAAACATCTGACCATGCTAGACTATCTCTTCAGCTGTCTTATAACTGGTAAGCCAATGTTTATTTTAGTTTGAATTTTAGGATGCTGATGTACTGTACGCCTGGTGTTTTCCGCGAGTTTTAATTTCGCGAATTTTGAGAAATACCAATTTCGTGGCCATTAAATTTCGCGGATTTCAAAGTTTTAAATTCCATTATTCTCTGGATCTTCAAGATCTGTAAACTAATTTACCTTATCTACAGTAATAAGACCTACCCAATGTCATATTTTGATAAGATTTACAATTTCTAGGTCTTAGTCAACGGCATGTTGCACCTCAGCCTTTAATTGGCGAAATTCGCGAAAATTAATTTTCCCGATTTTAACACAGTCGCGAAAAGCTCGAAACTAAATCGCACGCGAAAAATACCGGGGGTACAGTACTTACTTTTCAGAGGATATCCTGTGTGAATTAGTAAGAGCCTCCCCACATTGAAATACCTTTGGTGCAGCTTTCCCGATAAAGTGACATTTTAAGGAATATTTAAGTTTACAAATTTCTGATTTTGATTCAAATTGAATTCAATGTATATAAGTTAGAATTTTGTTTTTAACCTTTACCTCATACAACTTCTCTGGTGCAGCTAAAGATGGCAGGTTTTATTCACAATGTTTACTTAGCCTGTCGATTGTTCCGAATAGTCCCTTTTTATTGTAGGCATTTTAAACACAAGTTTTCCTGTTTAAAACTGGTCCTCTCTTCTTTTTAGGCATTTTGAGATTAACGACAGAACCGACGCCAAAGAAGCCGCAAAGTTGTTCAGTGTCCCTGACTTTGTTGGTGATGCTTGTAAGGCCATTGCATCCAGAGTGAGGGGAGCTGTGGCATCAGTAGCATTTGATTTGTTCCATAAGGTATACACTGTTTTATCAATTAGATTAAATGGCAAAATTGAAGGACACCAGGGTTTCGCTAAGTGCAGCTGGTCAAATTGACATTTATGGACCAGCTAGTTATCAATCAAATTAAAATGGCATCATTGGAGAACACCAGGGTTTGTCTAAGTGCAGCTGGTCAAATTGACATTTATGGACCAGCTAGTTATCAATCAAATTAAAATGGCATCATTGGAGAACACCAGGGTTTGTCTAAGTGCAGCTGGTCAAATTGACATTTATGGACCAGCTAGTTATCAATAAAATTAAAATGTCAACATTGGAAGACACCAGGGTTTGTCTAAGTGCAGCTTGTCAGATTGACATTTATGGACCAGCTAGTTATCAATAAAATTAAAATGTCAACATTGGAGAACACCAGGGTTTGTCTAAGTGAAGCTGGTCAAATTGTCATTTATGGACCAGCTAGTTATCAATAAAATTAAAATGTCAACATTGGAGGACACCAGGGTTTGTCTAAGTGAAGCTGGTCAAATTGACATTTATGGACCAGCTAGTTATCAATAAAATTGATAAAATCCTCCAATGTTAAAATGTCAACATTGGAGGACATCAGTCAATGAAAGTTATAAAATTTCATATCTTACAGTGTGATTTTACAAAACTGCAATGGTGCACTGCTGCAAGTGCAATGGTACATTGGTACATTGTGTTTTGGAGACTTTTATACTTCATTCCGATAACCTATATACTGCAGCTACATGTACCACGATGCCCATGTCAAGCAGCGTGCCTACTAGGCACGCAGTTTGAAACTCTAACAAACTGCGCGCATATTTCAAAATGTGAGACGGGGAGGACACGACTCCCAAAAAGAGCCAAAATACGAAAAATACAAGGTTAGTCTCGTTCTAAAGATAGTACCATTCTGTGAAGATGAACTTAATTTACTCATAGTACTCAATGTTTTTCCCGATGTAAACCTAGTTGTCTCAATATAAGGGTCTTAAGTAACTTCTGTGTTCAAAATTTACAGTGTAAAGTTATATCTATGTCTTTTTATCGTCATTTGCCGTTTTATTCAGCCATTGTGTCTGTATGCTAGAATATATAGGATCACTCCATCTGATTAAAACAGCAAAGTTTGTGTTCAAAACGATAATACGCCATAAACGTGATTTAAACATTTTCTTGTCAAACTGCGCGCCTATATTCACATGTATTTCCCAAACTGCGTGCCTAATATTTCAAAACTGCTTTGCCTATCCAAGCTTGTTTTGTATTATTAGAAAACATAAGCGCCATACAAGGCACATATGACACCCCATAATTGAAACACTATGAGAGTCCATCCACCAAGATGGTGATCTGAAAATAAATGTTTTTTTCGTTCCCAACTTAATTGTCACTTCTATTATACATTTTGACTTTCAATATGAAAATCTCATAAGATCTGACGATAAAGCAAAATTTCCAAAGCTACATCGAAAACACCTACACGTACCTCTGTAGAAATTCCAATGATAATATGTAGTTTTAATAGTGTATGCGCACAGATTGTAATTTCTGGCTAAAATAGGCGCGCAGTTTGTGGTTTATTTCTTTTTAATCTCCTGATTATCTGTTTTATTTCGAAATATTTTGAATTAAACATGATAAATGTGTAAGGAATTAAATATAAAACGAGTCTAAAGTATTTGTCATTTATGTTTAAAGTGCTAGATCGATTTACGTATAAATTCCCATTAAATCAGTGACGAAAATGCCATTAATCTGCTTATGTTTTAAAACTAAGATGCATTTGCACACAGTTTTTGCTAGTATTTGCAAGATTCGTATATTCGCCACAGAATGAACGCATTGAACAAGAAAACAATGCAGGATAAATGTCTTTAAATAACGTTTCAAAATACAGACTCCAACTTAAATGATCCAATGTTCTTAGGCACGCAGTTTGTGATCGAAGCAAACTGCGCGCCTAAGTAGGCGCGCAGCTTGACATGGGCACCGTGTGTACACTACAGCTAAGTCATATAGCTACAAAATATAGGTAAATAGATTTATTATCCGGTCACTAATTTATGAATCCATGACATATTTGTTACCATTTTATTTCAGAACTCTGCTAAAATCATCAGATCTTCAGTGTTCGGATTTGACGAAAACCAGAAAGTGCGTAATAAGTTTACATTCCCCCAAAACCAGCTAAATGTCACAAGTATTGATATCCAAAGTGTCGAACCAGTGGACCAGCGAACTAGAGATTCTCTTATGAAGTCTGTACAGCTGGCTATTGAAATTACGACCAATTCCCAAGAAGCTGCTGCCAGGTTAGGATATGATAAATAAAATAATATGATAAAAGTATAATGGAAAATCTGAGCAAAGGAATTCTATAGCATTTTTGCTTAACCGCTATCTAAATCATGTCAGTAAGATCTCAGACTTGGCATGTGCTTAGAATGAATGTTGATCTAGTCAAATTGAACACTTTTGTGAAAAATAGATCAATAAAGTACGAAATACAGAAGATAATCTCTCAAAATCATACAGCTATATGGGGCCTAATTGTGACGTCACTGCAAGATAGAATCCATCCGGTGATGGCAAATTATCAATTGACTTGGGATTCAAATACAATATTGAAGCTCATGCACATTTTTTTTTATTTTTCAGACACGAGGCTGAGCGACTTGAGCAAGAGGCCAAGGGTCGTCTAGAACGTCAAAAGATCAGCGACGAGGCTGAAGCAGAAAAAGCCCGTAAGGAACTCCTACAACTCCAGGCTCACAGTGCTGCTGTTGAAAGTACTGGACAGGCCAAAGCAGAAGCTCAGTCCAGAGCTGAGGCTGCCAAGATTGAGGGAGAGGCAGCTGTGGACCAGGCTAAGCTTAAGGCACAGGCCATGAAGATTGAAGCTGTAAGTGATCTTTTTTTTCATTGAGTTTTTATTTCAGGTTAGCAGCATTACAATTACAGTACATGTAGATACTATGTGTAATTTGTAAGTGATCTTGATAAACAGTAATTTACTGAGAGGAATCCGATTTGGTATTGGTCTATTTTATCACTGCAAAAAGTGTTTTATTGTCATTATCTTGTGCTGTTGAGTGTGGGGGGGGACGTCACATAAATCTTGTAATCAAAATTCAAGGGAAAACTACATGTCCATTCAACTTAACAAACACAGACTAGTGCCAAGATATGATTTCCGGCATGCTAGGTAAATTACATAATGGACATTTTGGAAATAAATACAAAAAAAAATTTTATTCAGAGGAACCATGAATTTTACTTTTCTTATACTCAAGTAGATGTTTGAATAAATCTGATGTTTCTTCAGGAATCTGAATTAGAGCGACTGACCAGGGCACGCGAAGCAGAGACTAAGTATCTCTCAGAGCAGAACGACCTTGAGTTGACGAAATCTCGTGAAGTTGCAGAAATCGAGACTGGCAAGTTCAAGAATA
Organism: Owenia fusiformis; assembly: GCA_903813345.2. Taxonomy (NCBI): domain Eukaryota; kingdom Metazoa; phylum Annelida; class Polychaeta; order Sabellida; family Oweniidae; genus Owenia; species Owenia fusiformis. Next base: position 27,740,656 of record CAIIXF020000012.1, read on the forward strand.
TGGTTAATGCAATTGGTTCTGAGACTATTCGTGCTATTGCTTGTGCTGGACCAGAAATGCAGGTGAGGCTCTTGTTAAGATTTTAGCAATTAAAAGTGAGATTCGTGTTTTTTTGTTCATGTGCATGGGTTATATTCTCTGTCAGGTTTTGGATATTGGGTTTTATCCCATGGTTGTAGGGATATAGTGAATATATTGAAGAAAATCGTTAAATATTGGCCTTGGTCAAAAATTATTTCAAAATCATACAGATTTTGTTCACTATTTTGAGGACTTTTCAAGTGATCTTCCAATATTAGGGAGTTTCAGCTCAAAACGCCAACCTATATGTATGACCAATCACCCATACATCGCTTAAATATTTTCCGTTCACATTAAGGTTGTTAAAACATTGCAAGCTTAAACTCCCTATTATCAATTGAGCTTTCTCTGGAATTTTATAAAAACTGAACCCCCTTGGCAAAAGCTGGCTTACAGGCCTGTTAATAGTGCATTATCTTATCGTACAGCTGATCTTAGAGACATGCAATTAGTTAATAAAAACAATTCTAGTTGATTAATTCCCCTCCCATACTATTGCATTGTATATCATGACAAGAAACTAATTGACTAATTAATATCTTCTGTAGCAGTATTGCATGTATGACATGACAAGCAACAAAATCACTAAATAACACATTACTACAAAAATAGGAAGTAGGCCAATTAGTGTCCCAAAATGTTATTATTTTCATTTCAAATTGAACTCCTGTCATCCTCCAAAATGTGATTATTTTATCAATTTAAAAAGTCCATCATTTAAAAAACAATGAAGGCTTGCAAAATGTTGCAAAATACTATGAGTATTTGAAATTCATAAGAATTAATTTACTCATGAATCAGTCATGTGTACTTTTAAAATTTGTTCGAAACTTTGTGTGAATGAATGCAATGAATCGTTTTGCTTGATTTGTCCCAAAATTAATGAGTAATCAATTTTCATAGTGAATTACAATCATTCAGTTTTTTGCAATATATCAAAAATCAAAAACTTTTTATTTCATGAAGTTAATTTATTTTTAAGTTGTAAGTAATAAGATGACCTAACATTAATCGATTTAGAGTACAGCAAAACCTGTCTAAGTGGAACACCATTGGTACATCTAAAAAGTGTTTCACTTCGGAGGTGTTCCATTTATAGAGGTTCATTTAACATTAAGTCAGTTGGTATTTGGAAATTGGAGGTATTCCACTTATAGAGGTGTTCTACATTGCATCTTTTACTGAACTTCTAAATATTGGCAGAATCTTCTTAGATTTTTTCTCTGTAAATAGATAAGAGTATTCAATTCAACAATCAATAATGTATCCTTTTTTCAGGTGAAACTTCTTGGATCTCTGGGTCTAAAGTCAACACTGATAACAGATGGCACCACCCCTATCAACCTGTTCAACACAGCAAATGGACTCATAGGTGGCGCTATGATGAAGCACCAGGGTGGCGTGGAATCTGATGATGAATAGGAAACAACAATGGAGAATGAAGAATATATAATGTAGCATTCATCTATCACTCAGCTCAACATACAAAGCTTTACAACTCCTTTGAAAAGTTGAAATGACACTTTACCTATCTCTTTTTTGAAATATACTGGGATTTACTTTTGGTATGATCGTAACTTACGATTCTGAGAAAATCACTGTCTATTTTATGACGAACGATTACTTGCGACCAAATCGTAAATTACGATGGTTCCAAAAACGGACCCCTGTAGAATATTCAAACAAATGTATTTATGGGTCTATTTTACTCCATTGCATTACAGAAGTGTAGCTTGGTTAAAAGTTATTGTTTCACATTTACTTATCGTAACTTTTGATTGGTCAGTATTTGTATGGTGGATCGAATTGTGTTCGATTTGCAGCAACAGCAGGGCATGACAAACTTGTAGGCTACTCATATTTTGAGACATTCAAAATATTTTGAGAAAAAATGTATATTTTGGGATGCTCAAAATATTTTGATAAGCTCAATTCAACTTTAAGATATCATTAGAGAATCATATTGTAAAGTGAAATATTTAGATGTTCTAGTGAATACTCAAGAAAATGATAGATGTGTTAAATCTAGCTAGCTTCAAGCCCCTGTGACCCCGTACTACACACCTACCACAAGTGGTGAAGTCCAGGATGGTCCCAAATACACTCGTATTTCAGAAATAAATATTGGTTCTCTTGAGGAAAACATGTCATATTACATACCAGTGGATAGGGAGTTTACTTATCTTTAATTTGGTATATCATGAGAATATCACCCAATTTTTTTTTGGACCACCCTGTATATAGGAAGGGGGGGGGTCAAGGGACTTGATGCAAGACTATAGATTTGCATAGTTGTGTTGTTTAAATGAATTAGAAACATGCCCGGAACACATGTACTATGTTTGAGTGGTCGGAACATATGCAGGTATACATTTGTATGTTATGATTCGTGAAGACGGAACAGGGTTACTTAAGAAATGCAGTGTATGAGAGGTCGAGAAATATTACAAAAACTGATCTTTTTTTTTTCATTGACTGAATTGTGTGCTTAGAACGTTTGTTTTCATACAGCAATTGGCAAGTCCAACACTTTATTCAAGTCCAATTTATACTGAAAGTTTTTTCCTATAGAATTCCAGTAACATTGTATATATCTACTGTAAAACCTGAACTTTTTTATATTCAGTTCTTTATTTATACGATAAACATTGACCCATATATAACATAGAAAATATTTTTATGGTTTATTGTACAATGTCATTGCTGTGAATAACAGCAAATTTGTTATATTCAAACTTATAGCATATAGTTTAATATAATCTCTGTAATCTGATTGGTTCATTGAAAACTGCCTTCAACCAATCAGATAACAGGTATCCGTAATTGTATGTTATGAGTTTAACAGATTTCGCATGATGGGAATTTGCAGTAACATTATCCCACCATTGCTAATTGCTAATAGGGATAGGGAATTTTTACAGAGGCTGTAACATACTGATGCCAAGGATCTGTTGTTATTCTAAATGCAAAAACCAATTGTGAAATAACTATTCACAAGGAGTAGGTTTCATTTGAAATGAAACATATCAAGCAATACATATTTCTTACTGGCAGTCACTTTTTTTGTTTTTATATTATAAAGGTGATAAACATCAACAATATCTCTCACATGTAATTTTTTCAAAGTGCAAAAGCATCAGATATATATATATATCTACCAGTATATATGTATGTGCGATTTCTTCTTTGTAATCACATCAATTTAATATTGACCATGTGTGATAATATTGACCATGTGTGATAATATTGACCATGTGTGATAATATTGACCATGGGTGATAATATTGACCATGAATGGTAATATTGACCAGGAATGGTAACATTTGCCATGGGGGATAACATTTGCCATGGGTGATAATATCGACTATGTGTGCTTATATTGACCATGGGTGATAATATTGACCATGTATGCTTATATGGACCATGGGTGATAATATCGACCATGGGTGGTTATATTCACCATGCGTTCTTATATTGACTACCTGTATATTAATGTGTTTACTTAATTGCCAAAAAGTGATTTTTACCATAATATCAGTTCATACATATTTGAAAAAATCATGTCCTATTAAATATATTATTAAGCAGATTTCAGACATACTGTGAAATGTAACGACAGCAATGTTGAATTTATTTGAAATAAATATGATGATGTATCTGTGATCTTAAAATAGTATGGGCATGTAGGGGGATATCATATACCATATCCCTATACAACCTCCCTACATAATCCACGAAATGCTTTATATAATCATAAAAATATTCATATTTATTGTTATACATCGTTACCATTTGATATAAGTAGAATAAAATGCTACTCAAATACATGATTATTAGTTTCAGTATCTAGATACAGGAAAACTTGTGGTGTAGTGGTGAACACCTATATACATGACGTATATCAAAACCTGAGCACTTGTGTTTTCCAGGGTATTTTCCCGACTGTTGAATCACCCACACGAGACTATTTTGCATCCATCTGAAAAATGACGATCAAAATGTTATGGAGGTCCAAATAGGTTTTCACATGGCACACCTTCATGCGCACTAAACTGGTGGTAGTTTGTTGTGAATGAGGGAATTCGCATTTGAATCTTTTTACGGGTACAACATTTTGTGGTTGTAGTGTGTCAAGCGTTAAAGTGTCAAAGTGTCGAAAAAACAACAAATCGAGCAAATGTGACCCAGCACCGTCCATTACACACTGATATTTTCTCTTTTTTTTATGTTGGCACGTTTGGCAGCACAGTTTGTAAAATTCAAGGTCAATGACAAACTTCTTTTAAGCAATTATTCACTATAAAGACATTCTACTTTTTCATATTGAAAAGATTGACTGAAAGAGAAAATGCCATTATTCACCGTTTCTGTCAATTTTGAGTGCATATCATAATTTTATGAAAATCTCATTTATTAATATTAACCTTAATATAAGGCAGGTGTAAAAGGGTAGGAGGTCCTATCAAATTATGGTCCTACTCTCCATTGATTTATATGGTGACCTAGATACAACTCTTTCCCTTATTATCTTATACACAATCAGGGCCAGTAAGGGTCGTTTAGAAAGGGGACCATAATCCCCAGGGGACCATAATTTCTTTCACACCGGGTTGAGTACTTTTATCAAATATATGAAAGTAGGATACCCACTGTTTGAATAATCTCGTTTGTGCTCTTTGTTTTGCGTATCACAAAATCCTGCCCAATATTTATTTTACATGAAATGCGTCCTAAAATTTAGCAAGATACTAAATTGGGTTCTCTTTCCATTTACACACGACACAATTACAACTGTTTTTATTCAGTTTATATTCAATAAAGTCTCGTAGGAACCCAGGTCCGTAACCAGCTTTTGCCAAGGGGACCCACTTTTCATAAAAATTCAAGGGGGTTCACTTTGACGAAGGCCCAAAATCGCAGGAAAATGCTCATAAACGTGACGAACTGCAAAGCCTGGAATCGGATGTAATAAATGGCGACATGCGCTATAAGGCTCAATTTCGCTCGTTACTAGAGTAAGTAAAGTCCGCCTATAAGTAGTCCGCCGTTTGCGAGTCAATGAAAAACCTGTATTATCTTAGCAGAACACCGTGTAGCGGCCAGATGAATAAACGTGCAGCCCTTTCTTAATTGCCCACCCCCCTTAAAAGTGCCCCCCTTTTAATCGCCCTCCCAAAATAGCAATCCTTAACCCTCAGTGAGGTTGATCCAGGCAAGTTTTATTCGACAAAAAGATTCGTACATTGCAATAGTTTCGATTCACGAAACGATGTTATATTGCAGGTTAAGTTGTTGGCCTTTCAACAAATGTCAAGATACAAACTTGTGAAAAATGAGGTCATTCAAAAAAGCTTTCTTGTCGTCACTTTTAAATAATTGTTGATTGATTGTCCGCTTTTTTACAAGTAACCATGGTGATTGAAACTATGCGGATACCTCCAAATGAAAACCGACCTGAGACTCGATTAGATCAAAACAGACAGCATTAAGAGAAGCAACGGAGATTTAATAGATTATATTATATTATTTATTAAATTAAATGTTGATTTACAAATTTTCACCAAGGCCTTTGGTAGATCAACGAAGATCGTTAATAGAAGTTCAGAATATACTAAGGGTGCAATTTCTAAATTCTAAATAATAAAAACAATAAACGTTTATTTTGCTAGGATTACAAATAGACAAAAATGAAATCGTTAATATTTGAAATAGTACTGTTTTATCTGTGTGTTAATCAATCAAACGGATCGACAATAATCGATAGATTGACCCTACTTAAAAATAATATAAAGAACAACCAAGTGCAGATCATAGAGCTTGGGAACGCCACAAATGAGGACGGTGGAAAGCAGCTGTCCGGTCGAATAGTGTTAGAGGACCCCGAACCCCCGATTGTTCCTGCAGGCGGGCAAGAACCAACCACGTCCACACCGGAGTTACCTTCCGATGTGTTGTACGATATGACGGAGGGTGAGTATAGCTGCACTCGATGCTTGTTTTGGATGGAGGAGGGGATCGGAGAGTGTGTAAAAGAAGATGCCATGATCATTGAGAGCTATGAACACCTTTCCCGGTGATTCATTCCGTGGATCAGTCGTATTCCAATGTAAACAAACCCACTGCCACGGGATGGATCACTGGGAAAGGGTGTGATTGAGAGGGGAGAAAGAGTTGAGGATGCTGGAAGGGGGGAGGAAGAGAGGGAGCAATACACTGTAGGGAATATATGATTTTGTGATAGAGGGTGCATCACTGGCATGACACTGGAAATCTTGTACGAGAAACGGTGCATGATTTAAACTGAGCGGGTGATGCATGGTGAAACCTTACCAAGTCAAAAGCCCGGTCTAAATAAATGTGGGCTCATCATCATATAATTTATAAAATCTAAATTACATTTAATGTTCCTGGCAAACACTGAATTCACGCTAAAGTTAATGTTTATGCTACCCTGCGCGCAAAGTTGTCAAACGAATGCAAAGGGTGTCTATAAATTTCGAAATTAAATTAATGCCATTGATTTTAATAGATGTTACAAACCCGTTTTCCACATGACGAAATTCATTTCATTTTGGAAATTAAATGTTTTCAACAAGGCAGAAAGCATCTCAAACGTCAATTCATTAGAATTGCATCAGAGCGCTATATGAGATTCGAACATGACTGTCTTCACGCCTTCTATAAATTGTAAACAAAGTCAATGCTTCAACTGGGTTATATTCGAGATCAATTTCCCAGTTAATACGTGTAATGTGTGACGTCATAACGGTCATGGTCCTTCGGTCGTTCGGGGTACAGAAAACTTTTGTGCCTAGCCCTGCGGGGTGTATTCGACGATATATCCCCTGCTTTTCGGTCTATATTTCTTAAATATATAAAATCATTTAAATCAACTAAAATTTCTCATTTACTAAATGTAGGTTGTAATTTACAAATATAAGCCATGAATGAAAATTGTAAATGCACATCATTATTTAAGAGATTGAAATGAAAGCATGTAACATATCAAATCCATCTGCAAAAATAGAAATTGATATTGTACAAAAGTACATTCTATTCCCACTTCCATTGATTAATGGACCAACGGATATAGATGAAAATCGTGTTGCTTTTCTAATTAATTTATAATTTCGAAAAGAAATTAAGTTTGTAATAGTACACTTGAACTTGGTATAAGTTACTATAAGCATTATTTATTGTCTATTATGTCAATAATTTGCAAAAGGCACAATAAGCACATTCAAAGCAGATATTACGTGGTTCCATCATCACTTTACCATCTCATCACATCATCACCACCTCAAAACATTACATCACCACTTCATCACATTACTTCACATAATATTTCAGGTAATAAATCAGGTGATTTCGCATTTTTACCAAATCACGTCCTAAAGGCAATTTACATATTTATTTACAGGTCTCGATATCGTCATTGCCATGGATATGAGCTGTTCGATTTTACAAGAAGACAAAAACAAAACAATCGATCTTGTTTACGACTTATTTAAATCATTTTTGGAGATTTTAGAAAAATCACGAATTACTGTTGTTACGTTTTCGAAGTCTCTCGCTACGCTCGGAACCGTGACAACGAGCAGAGAAGACGATCATGATACCTTGGCGGGAAGGATAGCAGGTATTAACATCACAGAACGAAATTGTAAAACCCGATCGTACCAAGCATTTGAACAAGCTGACAATATGTTCTGCTGGGTCGCGAAGGATGATGGGATTGAAAGTGTCCCGTGTGAGTACTCATTTAATCTTTTGCTAGTGGTTGGCGATGGGCGATCTTGGCCCGTGAAATCGAGAGTCAAAACACTGAATCTTGCAGTTAAAATGAAGAAAAATGACGTCAGGATCATCTGGGTAGAGACCCCGACCAGAGTTCTAAAAAGAGACATTCCATCTGACATTCTCGAGGTCGTGTCCGATGAAAGTTTAATTTTTCGAATGGACAACTTTACAAATACAAGACTGGTTCAGAAGCTTTTGAGGGTGTCTACGGAGATTAGACATGACGAAATCTGATGGATGGGAAATTATATAAAGAACTTATTTCGTTTAATTTGTGATATTTTAGAGTTCGAGTTATGATAAACAATTTTCAGGCGTCCTTACAACATCAACATCATAAAATAATTTACAAGTTGGGAAATGATCAACAAATCGGCAATAATGACGGCAACTGATGAAAACTGTAATTTGTAAATATTCTCATAAAAAGGAGTACCCAATATGGAGCCTCGTGGAACGCAGTTACTAATACACACAGGCGTATTACTTTATTGTTCTTTACAGGAATTGTTCTTAACGGATATGATAAACGAAAGCTCTCACAAAAAGGAGATCTAAACGCACAATAATAAAAAGCAGTTTTCTACAAAAATAAGAAATGATGCAATTATAAACCAGAATATATGTAAATAATATTATGTAGTTTTCTTAAAAATAAGGCGAAGATTTTTGTTCATTAATAAATAACCAGAGTTCCGTTCAGGGGAATTAGCTCAAATCCTCATAAAAACTAGTGACGCGTTGAAATTTTCTTTCGTTACACTCACCATTACAGGTTATTTCTTTTTTTATAAAAAGTGTAACACTTCTGAAACTTTCTGGAACTATATTACAAGTCTTAAATTTTGTTTTTTGTCTCCTCCAAAAGCGCATTAATAGTGTATCGAAGCAAGTAGGAAATATGCGTTAAAACAAGACTCACTTATTTACTAATGAAACGCAAGCTCCAGAGGGAGATATTACAAGATATAAGGGCGACCGGGGGAGATACACATATTTCCCGAGGGATTATAAACTCTGTATCCGAAACCAACCGTACATACAGATTTTTTCCATACCTACTGAGATCCTAGGTACATTATACCTCATACATTTTCAGCGTGTATCCAACCCGGTCCCGGACCTTGGCGACTGCTTCTTAGATACACTATATATTCTCGCTTGTTATGTACCTAGAACCTTAGTAGGTATCAGTTCTACCTGTAATTTTGCTATGACAGCTGAATAAATGGACATACACTCGAGGGACACAAATAAGCCACTAGACCCTCATAATCTTATACGCAATCAGGGCCAGTAAAGGCCGTTAAGAAAGGGGACCATAATCCCTGGGGACCACTATTTCTTTCACAGCGGGCCAATAGAAACCTGAGGTTTGTCCCATGGACTATACGACACCTGTTCCCATCAATAATTCGAACTTGTAACTATTAAAATAGCTTACCTTTAGGTACTATATTTTCTGATAAATTAAGAAAAGGCTACAGGCCATGGTACTTAGGTTCGACTTAATCATTTGCATTTAAAAAAAAGTCGAATCCCATCTCACGTGTACTCAATTTTGTGTATTCACTGATCAGATGGGCGAAATACTGAACAAATATTTAACCACGTTTAAAAGGGAAACAGGGTACAGTTAAGTGGATGGACAAATGGAGGACGTGGGTTTAATTATATATTTCTGAAAGTAAAATACATTTTCATTCATTTCTAGTGTTCTACCAGACATAAAATAGATTCAGCAAGCAGTTTGTAGAATATTGTTGGCAAAAAAACATATAGGCAAAGATAGACAATAGTGGGCGCAGTGAAGCAAAACTCGAAAGCAATACAAGATACATTTCAGTAAATCTATTAACATACAGGGAGCGTGTAAGTTTCACTTCGAAAATGTTACTTATTTTGAAATTGGTATGTAACAAAAAAAAACAGTTAAATGTTATTTAAACTGCGTGCGCGTGTCATTGTATTATATTTAGATATGTTTTCTAGTATGTTATTCAACTGTATTTTTGTGAATTAATTGTTTTTCTAAAATCTTAAGATGAATAAAAAGTCGTCCCAGAAATGGATCTTTACTTTGCCGTAAGGCACAGCATATTGTGAAACATTTTTACTCTTGGTGATTAGCGTTTTATGATTAAATGCAAAATCACTGGAGTAGATACCACCCCAAAACATCCGACATTCAACATGTCATAGGCAGTACATCGATCTGGTAATAGTTTTCAGAGTGAAAAATGGGTTAAGCATAGTTATAGTATTATGAATCCACTTCCTACAAAAACATTAATTGTACAGCACTATAATATGTCTAGTCAACATTCAAAATGGCAGCGGTAACGGTTACGCGATAAACACGATACAAATATATGTCAAATTCCGCAAGTTATTTTGCAGTTTTAAGCAAGCATTTTCATATATACATACACGTCGCACGAAACAGGGGACAATTAGAGTAACATTATGGCGTCAAAATACAAAAACAATACAATTAAGGAATAAAGACCGAGATTCTATGATTTATGGCGCAATATATGACCGAAAATTTTATTCTGTTCATTGTTAAAAGACCGAAATCGCGTAGCGATTGAGGTCTTTGGCAATGGACAGAATAAAATTTGAGGTCATATATTTGCCATAAATCATAGAACCGAGGTCTTTGTTACGATTCTAACATGATGATTCTTCCGATTTGATTATTTTCAATCTGAAAAATTCTAATGTTTTGGACATTCTATTTACCGGATTTCATCCTAGCTAAATAGTTTGCAAAAATATCAATAATGAAACTGACGTCACATATTGGCAAGGTTGAATAAAGGTAAACTTATTGCTTGTCTCCTTCGCCTTCAAAACCATACACAATTTTGAAAATCTTAAAAGCGTTCATATAAGACGATTTGAACTGTAGCCGCTAGGCAATTGTGACGTCATAAAAGCACATGTTTCAATGAATAAAATGTGAAATTTTAGTAAAATTCTGATCAGTATTTCAAAAGTTATTCCGATTTCAACGAACCGTGTTTCGTGAAATGTGACGCCTTACAGCGTATCTGACGATGTCGGAGTACATTTAACTTAAAAAATATGGTAGATCCCATCATACTTTTCAAGGAAAAATAATTTCAGTGAAATGCGAATAAAAAAGACTTCAAAATGATATATAATACACATCGTTAGCTTTTTAAATAAGGCAGATATTAACGCTAAAAGCTGAGATTAGCCCGTATTTCCCGAATTGTCCCCAGGTCCGTGCACGTCATAACAGCATTTGAAATATTCTACTGACGTAATCCAATGACCCCCCTTGTATGCATTCGTGCATCAATGAACTCCAATGAAACGTATCATTCCTTCTATTATTCATTATATTCTGGTTTTGAATGTCAAATACAGCTCCTTGTACCACTAGATTAGGATATCAAGCGCATTAGAAATAATGATTGGCACATGTAAGTTGTTATTGTACTCTTCTGAAAATAAAGATTAGATCAATTACATTTAGTGGTTCAAAAATATACTTATTATAAGTATTATCACACTATTGCACAAAACATGATTCTAGTATATTATTGACTATCTCAGAATTGTTTTTGTGTAAAACCAGCGAATCGTTCTGTATAATCAGCTTACTTTCTCGCTCCCTATACTATTTAACAATTCACATTCCTTACACCCCGTATTGATCAACTTTTGCAACTATGTACCCTGTACTATATATTAAATATTTTAACATTTAAAGCGATATTATTTACATTCTTTCTTCAACCATTATATGAGCCTGGCCATAGAAATACCGGTCTTATCTAGAGGTCGCAACGGTGCTGAAAACCAGTACCGGTAACCGTCACGCTAATAACCGTACCGTTACCGAAATACCGGTAAAAATATGTAAGATAAAATGCCAATGCGCTGCCACCCCCACTTTGTTCCTAACTCTCTCCGTAGCTTCTCAAGTCTATATGCATACATGGTGCGAGCCGATTTGAACCCATACTGATGAATGTCACGAAATAGTATGTAACTATCTTACGAATCAAGACGTATTTTTAAATTAAATGTATTACACATTTCAAACCATTTCTCAACTGAACAATAGCAAGCGACGTGCAGTATACATGGGGGTGGGGTATTGGACAGCTATTTGTCATCAGCATCAAAGTTTATTGACTGTCTTCACAGGCTGGTATCGAAAGATTTGTCCGCTGTGACGGAGCATGCTATTTTTCATAAAAACACTAAGAATGCTTCACGATTTATTTTTTAACTCATATGTTTCGTTATATCAAAGATAATTACTTACTCCATGCAATGGATATATCATTTGCGTGTAACCTTCACTTCTGTTTGAAGTCCAATAACGCTAGGAGTAAAATCTATTGAAAACGGCGCCAGAGTATCAAACTCTAAAATGTACCATTTTTTTAAAACTTTTTAATGGCATGATATAGTGACACGATAATATTAACATATGTTTTCAGCATAACTCTGAATGTATTAATGAGATATTAATGCATTGGGTCTTTTTAATTTTTTTATAAAAAACAATATTAATATTTTTTGTCCGCTGTGACGGAGCATTTTCACAGTTCACATTTGCAACTGCTCCGTCACAGCGGACAAAAAAATTAAACATTATTTTTTATAAAAGAATTGAAAAGACCAAATACATCAACATCTCATTTATACCTTCATATTTATGCTGAAACCATGTGTAAAAAGTATCGTGTCACTATATCGTGCCATTAGAAAGTTAAACAAGAAATGGTACATTTTGAAGTATTATACTCCGGCGCCATTTTCAATAGCTTTTCTTCCCAGCGTAATTGGACTTCAAACAGAAGTGAAAGTTACCCGCAAATGATATATCCATTGCATGGAGTAAGTAATTTTGTATGGTATAACGAAACATATGAGTTAAAAAATAAATCGTGAAGTATTCTTAGTGTTTTTATGAAAAATAGCATGCTCCGTCACAGCGGACAAATATTTCGATACCAGCCTGTGGTCTTGAGTTCTGGAAAGCAAATGGAGGAAAATATCCTGATGTGGCGATGTGGAAATCACACCTGAACTGCCAAACATGGACATCTAAAGGTCTATGTAAATGTACGCATCGTGAAAGTGGAAATTAAACGAAATAATTAAAAAAACGTCGTGTCTATTATTTCCCCGGGAATTATCGTCGGTTAACCGGTTAATAATTTCAATACCGGTAAATGCTCAATTCCGTACCGAAACCGTATAACCGGAATTACCGTCAGCCTCTAGTCTTATCACAAAAATGAAAATTGTGCTACAGAGCCAAAAATGTGCCCAAGATTAAGAGGAAAATGTGCTAAATTCAAATCCGACTTTTTGGTCTATATATGCAAGGGAAAATTGTTAAGACATAAGCCATGGGTCATTTGAAAGGTCTCTTTGTGCTTTTTAAGATAAACAAAAATCAGAATATTGAAAATTCTGTGATAAAACCCCTTTTCCTGTGGCCTGGCTCATATAACTTGGAACATGGACTTCACTATTGCAACACTGAAGTTCTGCAAATAACAATATTGACTCACTCCGAGCACTTACCTTTTGACTAAGCAGTCGATATACTCAAAAGCGACCTGGTTGAAAGCCAAAAATTCCGCATGCGTGATCGAGGTAGGATAGTGTGTTTGACTACTATTAGAGATTTTACATTTTGGCATGCCAACCTAAGGTCCTTACCATGGCATGGGAGCACTTAGGTCCTAACACTTTTGGAAGAGTTTATTTTCATTCAAAAGGTAGTATAGGAGTTGATACATTTTATAAGCACAACATTTGAATACACACTCAGTGGAGTTAGTTACTTGAATAAAACCTAGACATTGCAAATCCATATAGTAATGTATTAGTATAGTATATAATTTATCAATTGTGCAAAAGACCCCATGCAGAACAGTTCTAGTGATAAAGACAATCTTCCCATTACAAACCAGAACAACGGCAACGCCAAAGCGTAGCGAATCCCATCGAACAGAAATGGCTGGCATTTTTACAAACAAAGCGCAAATATCATAAAACAACACACCAGAAAGGCCACCATTTTCAAAATGGTTGCTCACTAGCCAAGCTGTCATCGAAAGAAATAATATGCTTTTAAGTAGCCACATCTAAAATTTTTGAAAAATCGCACACGTATTTGTAAAATAACACATAAAAATGGTGGCCATTTTTTAAAATGGCCGACTACTCCCCAAAGTTTTATTAGACAATGTGCCATGCTTAAAGTATTCACATATCAAATACTTTTCGAGTTATAGTAAAATAGGTTAAAATGGCGGCCATTTTTCAAAATGGCCACCTCCTACCAAAAGCGTCATTAGAAATAGACAGTGTGCCATGCTTATTCACATACCAAATACGAACAAAATCGCTCCACTACTTTTCGAGTTATAGTGAAATACGTTAGAATGGCGGCCATTTTTCAAAATTGTTTTCAAAATGGCCGCCTTCTACCAATAGTGTCATAGGACAGTGTGCCATGCATATAGTATTCACATACCAAATATGAACAAAATCGCTCCACTACTTTTCGAGTTGTAGTAAAATATGTTAAAATGACGGCCATTTTTCAAATTTTTTTTCAAAATGGCCGCCTTTTACCAAAAGTGTCTTTAGACAGTGTGCAATGCTTAGAGTATTCACATACCAAATATGAACAAAATCGCTCCACTATTTTTTGAGTTACAGCAAAAATCGAAAAATGACGAGTAAAGGCCGCCATTTTTCAAGATGGCTGCCATGTGCTTCTTTAATATCCACATTTGTAGCATTATTAATGTCCTTTATAATTTTTTTACATTTAAAACATATTGGTATTACAGTTTTACATATTGCACCTAAATTACGGTAAAATCGTCACTAAAATGAGCGGCCATTTTGAAAATTGGCTTTCGAGCAGAACTTCTACCCCCAAAGGGTATATGTGTACAAAATATGAACAACCTCGGGCCAACGGTATTTGAGTTATTGCCCGGACGGACGGACGGACGTACGTACGGACGGACGGAGGCGTTCCCTATATCCCTCCGAACTTCGTTCGATGGGATAACCAAAGGCTTTACCAAAATGCCCAAAAAATCACTATTGATTTTTCTATTATTGCAGACATTTATGGTTAGTTCATTGAATAAATTTCACAAACAGGCACAATTCTAAAAAATCTTACTTGGAAATACAAATTAAGGTGCTGTAGAAGTTAACAGGAAATGACCTATTCAGCCCTCTGAAAATGTGACTGAAAAATAGCTAAGAGTAGGTGGTCAGGGAAGGTCACTGAACAGAATCTTTTGACTTATTCAGAAAATGTGCCCAATATATTGCTCTAAATGATACAATTAAAAAAAATTTCATATCATTCTCAGAAAAAGAAAAAAACTGAAAAAAAACTGAATTTAAAATCGATCTATTTTCCTTTCAACAACAGACATTATTGTTTCAGACAATTTTTTAAAATTTCAAAGATTGTATCATTTAGAGCAATATATTAGACACATTTTCTGAAAAAATCAAGAGATTCTGTTCATTGACCTTCAGTCACATTTTCAGAGGGCTGAAAAGGTTATTTCATCATGTTTATGGTCATTCTGACAATTTTCCTTGTGTTCCCGGTCATGTAAATATGTTGAACTAGTTAAACTGACTGGAGGTCCAAACAGAACTCTGTTTGGTTCAAAAAAATTTCAGAATCCAGCATGCTTTTGACATTTTTTGTTATGTCATTTCTGTTAACTTCCATAGCACCTTAAATTACAAATTAAAATGTGTTGCATGAAACACATTGATGAATTTGTTCATACAAACTGGAGAAAGTATATAATCTGGGTTCTCAACTTTCAATGAACATATTTTTGTACTTTCTCCTGCATGTATGAACAAATATTTTGTGTCCATTCTCCAACATGCATAAGCAAATGATTTGTACTTTCTCCATTGTGCATGAACCAAAACGTTGTTCATTCTCTTCCGTGTTTTCAATATTTTGTTAATTAATCAATGTGTCAGAACGAATAAAATGTACCTAAACCAGTGAGTATGAACGAATTTAATGTACTACAATATCTATAATGTGTATGAATTGCTCATACACACTGGAGAAAATACATGATATTTGTCAATACACACAGTTAAAATTTATTGTTTCATATATACACTGGAAAATTATAAATAGTAGTACACACATACACAGAAAGTAAATAAAACATTAAAATATTGGTTTAGGCACATGGGAAATTAACCTAGCTTCGACTCATACATACTGGAGAAAGTATACACAGAGGAGTGTGACTCAGAAAATGTGACTCAAAAACAGTTAAAAGTTGGACATTTAGAAAGGTCACCAGACAGAATCTATTGCATTTTTTCAGAAAGTATGCCAAATATATTATTCGAAATTATAGAAGCTTTTGAAAATTGAATTCATTCCTAAAAATAGAAAAATGAGAAAACTGCTTTAGAAAGCAATCCAATTTTTGTTTCAGACAACTTTTCAAAATTTCAAAGCTCCTATGACATGTATGATTTAGAGTAATATTGGGCACATTTTCTGAGAAGTCTTTCACATGATATTTAGAGAGAGTATGAGAATATTGATTAATCCAATCTGAGTAATATGATAGATAGTTGGTTCTTCAAATAGAAAGGTTTACTTAGATTTTGAATATCAAATAGATTTGGATCAAGTGTTATAAAGAATCTGATCTTCTTAACTTACTTAACTTCGATCGTGCAGATAAATATTCAATGGATTTACATAAAATGCAGAGTTCCTGTTAGGTAGTCGGAATGATGGCTCAAAAGTGCCAGGAAAGTACTTTTTAATGTACAGTTGCAACATATTCTCGAATTTGGTACCGTTGGAAAGCTTGTGGTGCCTAGATTTGAGATCCATTTGTTAGCAATTATGAAATGTGGGCCGAATGTGTCTAAAACGCCCGTTTCCATGGTAACCACAAAAATATGGTGTTAATAAGCAGAAAATTGTTTTTATGCATAACTTTACTAATATTGCTCTGATTTTAATGAAATTGGTATCAAATTAAAGAGAATTAAAAGTTCGATTTTTGAGAATAACATTTATGCAAATTAGCTCATTTGCATATTGATTGTGACGTCATCACTGCATTATTTTACGTATTTTTTGATAAACGAGTATATTTATTTCAGTACAGTAATGTACAGTTGCAACATATTCATGAATTTGGTACCATTGGAAAGCTTGTGGTGCCTAGATTTGAGATCCACTTGTTAGCAATTACGAAATGTGGGCCGAATGTGTCTAAAACGCCTGTTTCCATGGTAACCACAAAAATATGGTGTTAATAAGCAGAAAATTGTTTTATGCATAACTTTACTAATACTGCTCTGATTTTAATAAAATTGGTATCAAATTAAAGAGAATTAAAAGTCCCATTTTTGAAAATAGCATATATGCAAATTAGCTCATTTGCATATTGATTGTGACGTCATCAATGCATTATTTTACATATTTTTTGATAAACAAGTATATTTATTTCAGTACAGTAATGTACAGTTGCAACATATTCATGAATTTGGTACCGTTGGAAAGCTTGTGATGCTTAGATGTGAGATCCACTTGTTAGCAATTATGAAAATTGGACCGAATGTGTCTAAAATGCCCATTTCCATAGTAACCACAAAAAAATATGGTGTTCATAAGCAGAAAATGTTTTATCATGCATAACTTTACTAAAATTGCTCCGATTTTGATGAAATTAGTATTAAATTAAAGAGAATTAAAAGTTCTAGTTTTGGAACTAACTTTTTTGCAAATTAGCTTATTTGCATATTGATTGTGACGTCATCACTCCATTATTTTGCATATATTCAAATAAATGAGTATATTGATTCAGTATGGTACTGTATAGTTATGATATATGAATTAATTTTGTACCGTTAGAAAACTTATAATGCCTCCTCACCCGCTCGTCGCAATGCAGATTCGCAAGCGCAACACAACGCAACGCAATTTTTGAGAATCACAATCAGGATTTGTATCATCCTCTAAGCCTGTATGCGCAACACAATCGCAAATTTGAAAGATGTTCCCTGCCGCAAATCAATCGCAAATATCACTCATCTTTAAGACAATTGTTATCTATTTCAAATGTGTCAATCTAAGAGTTTCTTCATTGATTGCGTAAGTATGTTCTTTTCTTAAGGCGACGTGTAATAAAAAGTTAGTTTATATTTTTCGAAAGTGCTTCAATCAATCTGATTGCAAATCCAAGAAAACTAAATACTACGTGTATGTTCATTTTGGCATCGCTAAAAATGGACATAACTTTGCCCCAGTTCTTTGCCCCAGTCAACTTACGAATGACAAATAGGGACTCATTTGGAATAACCCCACTATTATGTCAAGGTCACTGTTCTACAGCCGGTTGCCGAAATTGAAAGCCCATGGTTAGAGTCATTCTAAGTGAAGCTGGTTTCTCTAAAATTCTCTAATATCGCAGGTGTTTGGGCATTCATTTGTGGATGAATACAATCGTATTTTATTAATTTGCATAGGGAATCAAGATTCAATGTAGTATAGCTAAAATCGGGGATTTATCGAAAACAAATGAATCTTGGCAACCATCTTGAATGAAGCTAACTGCAGTTAGAGTCATCCAACTGTGGAACTGTGAAGGTATAGTATATTGTAATTTTCGATAGGCACTGACTTCAGTGAATCAAGGTATTTCTATTTCAAGGCATTACAAGTATTGTAGAGATCTGTAATAAGTAACAAATACTCTTATGTATATAACATATAGGAGTTTCACTTAATGGCACACTTGGACAAGGTCAATTTGAATGGATTCTTTCCCTCGTAATAAACGTTCATGAGGGTATTTTGAAATAAAAATTGAGCTGATTACATATGTTATAATAAAGGATATTTTTGGAGGGTTCTGCTTTTGGGTCACAGTATTATAAGTCAATTTTCAAAAGTCTGTAAGTTATCAGCTCCTTTTGTATCAACCAGAACTTGTTGTTATCCTTAAGTTGACATTTTCTAGCGAGAAATCAGAATGGCGGTTTGGAAAGAAATGTACAAAGTAGGCTAGAGTAGTATAGGGCTTTTCTTGTAGAATTACGGAAAATACCGAGAGGTAACCAGTGCCTCAATGTAGGTTTGACTGTACCGAAGGTGTACTAATGTTACGAGATGGCTGAGAGTGTGCCATCTATTGAACACCCTCGATCGTGCCCCCCTCCCCATACATTGTGAAAAGGTGTTCGCGTCTACACGTTTATCGGTTGTCTATCTGTATTCTGAGGTCATTATTGTCTCATTCTGACTGTGTTGATGACTTCCGGAATCCCCAGACCTATACACGAGTGATATGTATGACGATGGTAATGTCACCCGACAGCGCCCCGGGGAAGGGGCACATTTGAAAAATCTTGAAAAGTTAAGTTGCCGAGAGTATGGCTGTGTAGCATTTCAAATGAATGGGAATTGTGAATAGAAGACGTAGGAAAGGTACCCAGATGAGCTTATTTCCATATCGAGTCTATGGACAGCCTGTGGGTCGGGGTTTGGAATAGGTTAAAAATTGAAGATAAATAAATATAGTCGTGTTGTATATCAAACGAAAGCGCATCGTCCATAGATTAGATATTTATTATTACTTGTCAATCCTCGACCCTAACACAAAATGTTAGCCCTCACAAATCAAATTGGGTTTGAAATTGAATATTTAGAAATAAAGACATATAGTATATCAAACAAAGGGTCATAGTGTAAATAATAACCATTTGTAAATACTTGTCGACCCAGGACCTCGCAAAAAAGTTAAGTCCCTTGCAAATATTTTATCCTAAGTTCTTAATATTTTGGGAAGCTTGTTCACTATTGTTTAAGATTATGTAATGTATACTATTGTTCATTAGCATGCCACCTATTGTTGAGTAGTACGTTCACTGTTGTTTATTAGCATGTTCACTATTGTTAACTAGGTGTTTACTATTGTTCACTAGCATGTTAAATTATGTCCACTAGCATGTTCACATATGTTCACTAGCATGTTCACTTATGTTCACAAGCATGTTCACTTATGTTCACAAGCATGTTCACTTATCTTCACCATTGTTCACTAGCATGTTCACTATGTTCACTAGCATGTTCACTATTGCACACTAGCGTGTTCACTAATGTTCACTAGCATGTTTACTATTGTTCACTAGCATGTTAAGCTACCATGCTATGCTACAAGTAATGCTACTAGCTATGCTACCTGTTATGCCACCATGCTACATGCTATGCTATAAGTTATGCTACTAGCTATGCTACCTGTTATGCCACCATGCTACATGCTATGCTATAAGTTATGCTACCATGCTACATGCTATGCTATATGTTATTCTACTATGCTACATGCTACGCTACATGTTATGGTACAATGCTACTTGCTATGTAACATGTTATGCTACCATGCTACATGCTATGCTACAAGTAATGGTATCGGCTACATGTTATGCTACTATGCTACATACAATGCTACAAGTAATGCTACCATGCCACATGCTATGCTAAATGTTTTGCTACTATGATACATGCTTTGCTACTATGCTACATGCTATGCTACATATTAGGCTACTATACTACACGCTATGCTACACGTTATGCTACCATGCAACATGCAATGTTACTATGCTACATGTTATGCTACATGCTATGCTACTTGTTATGCCACATGCTATGCTAAATGTTTTGCTACTATTCTACATGCTATGCTGCATGTTATGCTACCATGCTACTAACTATGCTATAACATATGCTACTATGCTACATGTTATGCTACAATGCTACACGCTATGCTGCATGTTGTGCTGCTATGGTATTAGCATACTACAAGTTATGCTTCGATGCTACATTCTATGCTACATGTTGTGCTACTATGCTACTAGTTATGCTGCATGTTATGCTACCATGCTACATTTTATGCAACAAGTAATGCTACCATGCTACATGTTATGCAATAAGTAATGCTACAATGCTACATGCTATGCAACACGTTATGCTACTATGCTACATGCTATGCTACATGTTAAGCTCCTAAGCTACCAGCTATGCTACATGTTATGCTACCATGCTTCATGCTATGTAACATGTTATGCTACTATATGTTATGCTACTATGCTACATGATATGCTACCTTGGTACATGCTATGCTACCATGCTATATACTGTGCAATATAATACATGCTATGTAACATGATCATATCAAAATTTTCGAAGGGGGGGGGGGCTCCCAACATCTCTCTTCTACATCCTCCTAACCCAAACAATATAATATTGAAAACTTCATATCTCAGTCAATAAAAGTCAGATTACCTTGTAATATGCCTTATTTGTAAAGGTATTTAGTATACTATATGGTCTTCATCCAAAAGAAAGTAAAAAGGAGCCAGCTTATATTTTTATTCTATGAAACCATAGAGATGGTGTGATTTTCAAGCAATAACTGAAAAAGTTCCCACCATCCTAACTCAGCCAAATTACTCCCAATCACCTCGAATTTTGCACCAAAAATGATATCTTATCTATAGCTATAGGTACTACGGCAATAAAAATGTTTTTTCTTGGCAGAGAAGTACCGGGGAAAATCCGACCCCCAATGTACACACGAGGGTTAAAGCACTTAGGCCATTCAAATCTTTATATTTGATTAAGATATAAACATACCAATAGACAATGTCACTGTCGTTTTCAGAAAACAAACAAAATATCCCAATTTACACTATACTTAATAGATTTGAAATGACAAAGGTAACTTTAAAATTGCAATCTTAGCTTGTGTTCACTTGTGCAACTATCGGCTGTGGTCACAGGATTAGCCTATTCATTTTCATAAATTAAACGTCATTTTGAAGTTGATTTAATGAACAACCTATTATTTTCCAGATATGCATAAATTAATTGCACACATAGATACATTTTGTCAATGTCCTGCTCCAAATTTTCTGCCATGTGTTCCATACACTAAATTTCACCTAATAATAAAGTTTGATATTATTTTGATGGTAAACATTGTGTCAACCCATATTTAAACAGCCATCTTTGCCAGTATTTCGAAAGAAACAGAAATTAATGTTTGGAGATCCAAGGGGCTGATCAAGAAAGCAGAGCTAGGCAAATGAAATTTGAATTCTGTCTAGCTACCTCGTATGAAGTATCAATGGGACTGACAAATAAACGTATAAAAGTCTTGACATTTGTTTTTTACTTTTAATCTGTACTATAAATCCCTGAAGTGAAACACCTCGCAAGTGGAACACTTTTTGCAAAAACGATTTCACTATGTAGCAATTATGAGCTTATGGTGTCACAAACAATATTCAAATAATCTAACATGAATAAATGTAATTTCTCCTAATGAACTCCCTAATTCTCTTTAATTGATACCAATTTCATCAAAATCAGTGCAATATTTAGTGAAAATCTAAGCACAAGCGCCAAAGGGAAGAGACTAAAACCTAAGAACCCAGCAAGAAAAGCAAACTCGAATAATGCCTTGAAATAGAAAATAATTGATTCACAGAAGTCAGTGCTTATAGAAAATTACAATATACTATACAGGGCGTCAAATAAGTCTGTTCTCCCCCCTTAACTTTTTTATTTTTAAAATTATCATACTTTCCCATATATCACTCTAAAGCTTATGGAAAATGCTGATCACCCTTAAAAACTCAATAATGAACTCTTCCTAATAAAATTGCTATAATGTTTCTTGAAAGGGTGTAGTTGACCATAGATTACGTCAAAAAGAGTAAAATTACCAGGATAATGAATAAACGGTGAAAAGTTGATACTGCGATTATAAAGGTCAGGGTCGAAAAATTAATCGAAGATCAACCAGAGGAGAAACTTCATAGCCATGACATTGCTCAAATGTATCAAGAAAGCTCTTGGAAAGCCTTGAAAGTACAATACCCTTGTTTGTGAACATTTTGGAATCATATCCGCGTAGAATTGGGGCTGTGCAAGCTGCTTGAGGGAAACATACGAACTATTAAAAATGTGAAATGTAGACATTATTAAAAATGCTCTTAAAAATTTGGAATTTAACCAATCTCTCTTAAATTTGGTGTGTGATAAAATTAAATTCCCTTCAAGATGGTATATAAAAACCCTGTGTTATTACTAAATTAAAAAAGTTAAGGGGGGAGAACAGACTTATTTGACGCCCTGTACTTTCACTGTTCCACAGCTGGATGACTCTAACTGCAGTTAGCTTCATTCAAGATGGTTGCCGAGATTCTTTCGTTTTCGATAAACCTCTTGATTCCAAAAGTCAAAACTACGATTGTATTCATCCACAAATGAATACCCAGATACCTGCAATATTAGAGAATTTTAGAGAAAACGGCTTCACTTAGAATGACTCTAACTGAAGTTGATGATCTACATCATCATTACGTCATCAACAACTTCAGTTAGAGTCATTCTAACTCAGTTAGAGTCATTCTAAGTGAAGCCATTTCTTTAAAATTCTCCAATATCGCGGTTGTTTGAGCATTTATTTGTGGTTATTAACTGTCGTAGCTTTATTACTTTGCATGGCGAAACATTTGGAATCCAGGTTCAACTTAGTTTAGCTGTAACGGGGGTTTATTGAAAACGAACGAATTTCGGCAACCATCTTGAATGAAGCTAACGGCAGTTAGAGTCATCCAGCTGTGGAACAGTGACCTTGACATAATAGTGGAAACCTCTCCCACCACCTCGAAACAGATGTTTGGGTTTTCCCAAATGAGTCCCTTTTTATGATTTGTAAGTTGACTGGGGCAAAGAACATCAAAGTTATGCCCACTTTTAGCGATGCCAAAATGAACGTACATGTAGTGTTTCGTTTTCTTAGATTTGCAATCAGAAATTCTGAATCAAATATACTCATGTATTCGAAAAGATATACAAAATAATGGAGTGATGGCGTCACAATCAATATGTAAATTAGCTAATTTGCATAAAAGTAAGTTCCAAATTAGAACTTTTAATTCTCTTTAATTTAATACCAATTTCATCAATATCGGAGCAATATTAGTAAAGTTATGCATGAGAAAACATTTTCTGCTTATAAACACCATATTTTGTGGTTACTATGGAAACTGGCATTTTAGACGCATTCGGTCCACTTTTCAGAATTGCTATTAAGCAGATCTAAAAACTAGGAATCATGAGCTTTCTGACTGTACCAAATTCATTCATATGTTGTTACTTCAAATTACCGTACTGAAATAAATATACTCATTTATCTAAAAATATGCAAAATAATTCAGTTATGACGTCACAATCAATATGCAAATGAGCTAATTTGCATAAATGTTATTTTCAAAAATGGAAGTTTCCATTCTCTTTAATTTGATACCAATATCATCAAAATCGGAGCAATTTCAGTAAAGTTATGCATAAAACGATTTTCTGCTTATTAACACCATATTTTTGTGGTTACCATGGAAACAGGCATTTTAGACACATTCGGCCCACATTTCGTAATTGCTAACAAGTGGATCTCAAATCTAGGCACCACAAGCTTTCCAACGGTACCAAATTCATGAATATGTTGCAACTGTAAATTTCTGTACTGAAATAAATATACTCGCTTATCAAAAATACGCAAAATAATGCAGTGATGACGTCACAATCAATATGCAAATGAGCTCATTTGCATAAATGTTATTTTCAAAAATGGAAGTTTCCATTCTCTTTAATTTGATACCAATATCATCAAAATCGGAGCAATTTCAGTAAAGTTATGCATAAAAACAATTTTCTGCTTATTGACACCATCTTTTTGTGGTTACCATGGAAACGGGCGTTTTAGACACATTCGGCCCACATTTCGTAATTGCTAACAAGTGGATCTCAAATCTAGGCACCACAAGCTTTCCAACGGTACCAAATACGAGAATATGTTGCAACTGTACATTAAACTTTTTTTTGGACCTCCAATTCCGCCCGCCTATGTGACAATGGCATTTATTTTTAATGATCAAGAAAGTACTTTGCACCCTCCCGCCAAGTTAGGAAGAAGCCAGATCTTTCATTCTGGTACACATTGCATCTAGAAACATGTCTGTGTCTATCATGTAAGAAGAGAGGGTCAAGGTATTCCATGATGGAGCATTTTGGAAACCCTTCTTAGAAATGGCTATGCTGAAAATGGGCTATTGGTATACACTGTGTACAAGTAATGCAGATGGCTCCGATTTTCACTACGGCGCCATGCCGATTGAGTATTTTGTTCAAAATTGAATACAATATTGAACAAACGGAGCAAATGTGACCAAGGCATCAGTGTAGTATAAATTTATTTTGTTAGGATGCCAGTCAGAGCTCTTGATGCCAGTACTAAGTTTGCAAACATGCATGTCAACCATGGCCAATTAGAAAAGTGCACCCCTTCTATATGATAATATAAACCCTTCCTCACCTTGGTTTAGCTTTGGATCACTATGCTATCACTATGTGGCAGGAATGCATTCTGATTGGATATAAATGATCACATGACCTAGTTCACCAAGGTATCAGGAGATGGCATGCCAAAATGTAAAATCTCTATTTTGACTACCAATCAATCCGATGTGTGGTAACTATTCCTGGAGCGAGACATTTGGTTGCATAATAAACTCTCTCCAGTATTTGTACAGGGTGTTTCATAATGTTCATCTCCAAAGTCAGTTTGAGATAAGATAGACTTATAATGTATACAAGGGGCGATCCATATATTCTGATAAAAATGCTCTAATTCCGGATTTTTTCACACGTCCCTCTCATATTTTCAGAACTTGAAGATTATGTAATTACGCATACAATGCTAAAATATTATAGCTACATCTTAAATTATTTTTGAGATAATGTTGCCATGGTAACCTGTATTTAGGATAGGCAGGTTAGTTAAATTATAACGTATAAAATAGATAAATGTGTTAATTTAATCATTCCTCGGTACCTATTTCAAGCAGATCAATCGCATATCCAGGTCATTGCCAACTATTCGTTGAACTGCTCCATTACCCTGTTGACATTGTTTGCTATTTCCACAGTGGAATAGTTCTTTTTTCATCAATTGCATCTCAAATTATCGTAGTGTTATTCTCTGTTCGCAAGCTCTTCTTGCAACCAGATTAGGAATGATATTCAACAGTGACTAGCCTTCCTCAAATTTAGAATACTACCTAGAGATCCTTAGAGCAGATAAACACCTTGTTCATACACTATACGAGTCCATGTATGTCTCTGGCAGTGCCCTCTTTCTTATTCTTGCAATTGGTAGTACATAAAATCTAATGGTACTCCTAATGTATCTGTTAATGTCACACTCTGCAACATCCGCACTAACCTCATCTGATCTGTCATTTTGATATTTGGTGTGTCTCATGACATGTAATTCCAATTTCCCGATCCTGTCATACATTGCTATTGTGAGTTGTTGTGATGTTATAGTGATCACAAATAAACATTTGTTTAGCATCAAACAACGAGAAACAATACCAAACTTTTTTAGAAAAAATGTATGATTTCCGCATGCTTTAAAATAATTAAAATAACAAGTTATTATGATATTTTATAAGTTATAATTTAATTGACCTGCCTACCCTTAATACAGGTTACCATGGTAACCCTATCTCTTAATTAATTTAAGATGTAGCTAATTTATTTGAACATTGTATGTGTAATTACATGATCTACATTTCCTGAAAATATGAGAGGGATATGTGAAAAAATAGCAAAATGAGAGCATTTTTATCAGAATATGTGGATCGCCCCTTGTATATCATATACTTGGAATTCTTATTTTATTTTAGACCAAGAGATCTCACACATGTGATAATAAAAACGGTTTAAATGTTACAAGTGGTTTGCATTTGAACGTTATATTACATCTGACATCTGGAGATTTGTGACTAATAGCCTTCGCTTTGTTACACTCTGTATTTTTATTCAGAAGTTCAAGTTAATGCCTGGGTCACATTTGCTCCGATCCATCGACCGGCGCCCGGCCGATTGAGTGTTTTGTTCAATATTGTATTCAATTTTGAACAAAATACTCAATAGGCCGGGCGCCGTAGTGAAAATCGGAGCAAATGTGACCAAGGCATTAGGTACAAGTTGACTTACACGTTGTACTTACATCGAAAGCTCATTTTACTAGTCGAGTCTTAGATGCTAAAAATGAATATAAAACAGACAAGTACAAATAAATTCATCTGGATACTACTTCTGATGGTAATTTTTCTCATATCCGTGTACATCAACGGCGATTCAGCCAATGTTAATAAGGGTTGGTCGATAATCAGGGCCGTGACATATAGGACTCCAAACGATAGTAGGAAAATAACAACACCCAACGATGGTAGAACAGCAACAGCCGAAAGTGGTAGAACGAAAACAAATACCAGGACCCACTTGTCCGCTGGCTGGGGTGCGAATAATGCAGATACTCCTCAGAGAAAATCACAAGACATTTTATTTTATACTCGAATGCCGAAATGTGGCTCGTCAACCTTACTTAATTATCTACAAATGCTCCAAAACAAAAATGATTTCAAACTTTTCAACTACAATGATGCTGTCCATTGTCCACGATGTAAACACATAATGGAAAAGTCTATGGAAGACCGGTTCCTAAAAAAGTACAAAACTGATACGGCAAATTTAAAAAAGAATGTTGCGTTTGCCGGCCATTTAGGCTACTTCAACTTCACAAAGCACGAAGTTAACCAACCGCTACTGATTGATATTTTACGCGATCCAGTGGACAGAGCAATATCGTCATTTTATTTTACAAGACAGCCAACCCAAGCAAGAATTCTCAATTACACACAAGAAGTTATAAATGAAACACTGTCACAGTGTTTGACGGGAAAAGGAGACAAGTCCAGGTGTGTTAAACCTAGATATGTTGCCTGGTTTAACTCTCATACTTCGGGCGTTGATATTGATCCCAACAATTTCAGATCCGTCAACAGAGCGAAGACTGTCATAGAGAATGAATACGTTTGTGTAGGCATTTTGGAATACTTCGAGGAAACACTTACAATGTGGTCAAAGCTTCTTCCTCAATACTTTAAAGGAATCACTCAACATAGCAAGACCAACATGGTAAACAACAGTAATATTGGCTTTCGAAGGAAAGATAGCGATAAACTTCCAAAAGAAATCCTTGACAAAATGACTGATATACTAGCTTCGGATTACGAGATTTACAACTTTGTGGTTCAATTGTTCAACAATAAAGTTAAAAGCATGGATATTCACACCGAGGAAGATTAAGCGATCGAATCAAACACAATAATATACTAAAATGCTAAATATATACTGTACCGATTACCAAATCTTGGAAACAAAAATAATGTTATGTTCACAGAAATATGAGAAATGTGCAAGGCTGAAATTGAAATTCTTCCTAGCCATTTCTCTTATTTATAGATGTTTATATAATTGCTATATTTTTCTATACTGTAAAGAACCATAAACTGAAGTTTGATAATAAATTCAAATGACATGCCAAATAACATATTATTATTAATTAGTTTGGAATCAATGAAGACTTTGAGCAAAAATGATAAGAACTATTGGAAAATAATTAAATATTTTCTCGGTAATAAGCATGTTAAATCTGATATCCCATCAATTATAGATGAAAATTCAAATCACCCACTCACTAAGAACTTAGTTAAAGCTAATGCATTTTGACTTTTTTTGCAAATAAGAATCATCTAGACGAAAATGACAATCATTTTTTGCCAGACTTTCCAATGAGAACAAACTCACTGCTGATTTCAGCTAAAACTGATCAGTTTGAAGTTATGAAGTAAATTTTGACTCTTGACCCTTCCAAAGCTTGTGGCCCAGATGAGATAACAAATAAAATGTTAAATTTAACTGCACACTCACTTTCTAAACCACTATCTGAACTTTTCAACAAACTAATGGCCAAAAATATTTTTCCAGATACTTGGAAAATTGGCAGTGTATGTCCTATTTTTAAAAAACAGGACAAATCCAAGATTAGTAACTACAGACCCATAACATTACTCAATACATTATCAAAATTGTTTGAGAAAATTATAGCTGACCGAATCAAAAAACACTTAATTTCAAATGATCTTTTGTTCAAGTATCAGTCTGGCTTTCTACCAGGCCATAGCACTCATTCTCAGCTAATGGCAATTGAACATTTTTTGCTTACCAATTTTGACCAAGGCAAACCTCTAAAACCATTTTTCTTGACATTGCAGCTGCTTTTGACCGTGTTCCGCATAACTTACTTCTACACAAACTAAGGGCCTACGGTATTCATGGACAACTTCTAAATTTATTAAAATCATATCTGACAAATAGGCGGTTTTTTGTAAACATTGCTGGTGAGTCATCAGTAACAACTGAAGCAGGCTTTCTAAACTGTGGCGTGCCACAGGGATCAATTTTAGGCCCACTTCTATTTATTTTATACATTAATGACCTTCCTGATAATGTAAACTCAAAATACTATATCTATGCAGATGACACATCTCTTCATTTTATTTTTGACCCCAAAAAGCCCCAAGAAATTGATGAACTAGTTAAATCTGATCTAACTGAGATAGAAAATTGGTCCAAATTGTGGAAATTACAATTTAATCCAGAAAAGAGCTGTGAAGTTATTTTCCATGGAGTTAGAGCTAATCCTGAAAATGTAAGCAAATTCTTTCTAAGTGACTCTGTAATTGAAAGAACAAATGTACATAAACACCTTGGATATACTTTTGATCATAATCTGACCAATCAAAACCATATTGATGAAATATATAATAAAGTTAGGAAAATGATTAATACCCTGAAGAACCTTAAAACAAAGTTAAACTCAAGAGATCTGGAAACACTTTTCAACTCATTTATAAGACCTCATTTTGATTATGGTACTGCTATGTTTAAAACTGCATCAAAATATCTTCTAAATAGACTTGATCAAATTTATTATCAGGCTGCTCTTTTGTGCTCTGGTTGTCTTCATGGCAGTAATACTGATAAAGTTTTGAATCTCCTTCAATGGCCTTCTCTAGACACAAGAAGAAAAATGCAAATTAACAACTTTATGTTTAAAGTTGTAAATGGTCCAAATCCACTCTTTTTAGATGACATTTTTGATAAATTCAAAAATCAGGGAACACGCAATCTGCGTGATAGATCTGACTTTAATTTACCAACCAGGTGCTCAAAGAGGTTCTTGAATTCATCAGTTCCATCAGCAATATCAAACTGGTCACGACTACCAAAACGATTACGTAATTTGAAAACTCTCCAATCCTTTAAAAAACACCAAAAGATTTTGTTTAAAAACCAAGAAAGTTTTATTAGCACCTCCAAACTCAATCTAAAAAGATCTCATGAAATTTTGATTAACCAATTTAGAGCTGATCTTCTTTTCAAAGCCCAACTTTATGCTCACAACTTTACTTATGTTGAGAATCCAAACTGTTAATGTGGAGCCCCCCAGACAGAAAAACACTTCTTCTTTCAGTGTCCCCTTATTAAAGAAAAGATAACAAAATTAAAAACTGATATTATTAATATAACTGGACTATCAGATAAACATTTAACTCAGAATGATCTCCTTTACTTAATGAAATATGGCTCTGACAATATTTCCCTTGATCTAAATTCACATCTCCAAACCTCAATCGCTGAATTCATTGAAATGAACCTATAACGTTTTCCCCTCCCTACATACTATATATACTATACTTTATTTTATATTATCCACACTTAATATTTCCACCCCATGGCCAACCACAAGTGCAGAGTGAACCCCTTGACCTAATCATAATTTTGTATTTTGTGCTACTAGAGATTTTACATTTTGGCATGCCAACCTAAGGTCCTTACCATGGCATTGGTGCACTGAGGTCCTATCACTCTTGGAAGAGTTTATTTTCATTCAAAAGGTAGTATAGGAGTCGATACAATTTATAAGCACAACATTTGAATACACACTCAGTGGAGTCAGTTACTTGAATAAAACCTAGACATTGCAAATCTATATAGTAATGTATTAGTATAGTATATAATTTATCAATTGTGCAAAAGACCCCATGCAGAACAGTTCTAGTGATAAAGACAATCTTCCCATTACAAACAAAAGGCTTTACCAAAATGCCCAAAATCTTTTTTTAATCAAGATAACAGAGTTCTGTTTGGACCTCCAGTCAGTTTAAATAGTTCCACATATCATTTACATGACTGGGAACACAAGGAAAATGGTCAGAATGACCATAAACATGATGAAATAACCTTTTCAGTCCTCTGAAAATGTGACTGAAAAAATAGCTAAGAGTAGGTGCTCAGGAAAGGTCACTGAAGAGAATCTTTTGACTTTTTCAGAAAATGTGCCCAATATATTACTCTAAATGATACAATTTAAAAAAATTCATATCATTCTCAGAAAAAGAAAAAACTGAAAAAACTGAATTTAAAATCGATCTATTTTCCTTTTACTACAGCAATTATTGTTTCAGACAATTTTTAAAATTTCAAAGATTGTATCATTTAGAACAATATATTAGACACATTTTCTGAAAAAATCAAGAGATTCTGTTCATTGACCTTTCCTGAGCACCTACTTTTAGCTATTTTTCAGTCACATTTTCAGAGGGCTGAAAAGGTTATTTCATCATGTTTATAGTCATTCTGACCATTTTCCTTGTGTTCCCGGCCATGTAAATATGTTGAACTAGTTAAACTGACTGGAGGTCCAAACAGAACTCTGTTATCTTGGTTCAAAAAAATTTCAGAATCCAGCATGGTTTTGATATTTTTTATTTTGTCATTTCTGTTAACTTACATAGCACCTTAAATTACAAATTAAAATGTGTTGCATGAAAAACATTGATGAATTTGTTCATACAAACTGGAGAAAGTATAATCTGGGTTCTCCACTTTCAATGAACACATTTTTTGTACTTTCTCCTGCATGTATGAACAAATATTTTGTGTCCATTCTCCAACATGCATTAGCAAATGATTTGTACTTTCTCCATTGTGCATGAAACAAAACGTTGTTCATTCTCTTCCGTGTTTTCAATATTTTGTTAATTAATCAATGTGTCAGAACGAATAAAATGTACCTAAACCAGTGAGTATGAACGAATTTAATGTAGTACAATATCTATAATGTATATGAAGAGACATTACGCTCTTTCTCCAGTATGGACATGTATATGAACCAACACGCCTGTGTATGTACACCAGTATGTATGAACAACTATCATGTACTCCATTGTTTATGAACACACATTTTATATGAACAAATACTATGTACTTTCTCCAGTGTGTATGAACGTACAGAGTATTGGTTAAATAACTAGTGAAAGTACATAATATTTGCTCATACACACTGGAGAAAGTACATGATATTTGTCAATACACACAGTTAAAATGTATTGTTTCATATATACACTGGAAAAAATAAATAGTAGTCCATACACACATACACAGAAAGTAAATAAAACAATAAAATATTGGTTTAGGCACATGGGAAATTAACCTACGTTACGATTCATACATACTGGAGAA
The DNA here is from genome assembly GCA_903813345.2 of Owenia fusiformis. NCBI lineage: Eukaryota > Metazoa > Annelida > Polychaeta > Sabellida > Oweniidae > Owenia > Owenia fusiformis. Next base: position 27,773,144 of record CAIIXF020000012.1, read on the forward strand.
AGTATACACAGAGGAGTGTGACTCAGAAAATGTGACTCAAAAACAGTTAAAAGTTAGACTTTTAGAAAGGTCACCAGACAGAATCTATTGCATTTTTGAGAAAGTGTGCCAAATATATTATTTGAAATTATAGAAGCTTTTGAAAATTTGAATTCATTTATAAAAATAGAAAAAATAAGAAAACAGCTTTAGAAAGCAATCCATTCTCTTTTTATGATCATAAAAATGCAGAGTTCCTGTGACAATGGCATTTATTTTTAATGATCAAGAAAGTACTTTGCACCCTCCCGCCAAGTTAGGAAGAAGCCAGAGCTTTCATTCTGGTACACATCGCATCTAGAAACATGTCTGTGTCTATCATGTAAGAAGAGAGGGTCAAGGTATTCCATGATGGAGCATTTTGGAAACCCTTCTTAGAAATTGCTATGCTATTGGTATACACTGTGTACTTGTAAGCAGATTGCTCCGATTTTCACTACGGCGCCATGCCGATTGAGTATTTTGTTCAAAATTAAATACAATATTGAACAAACGGAGCAAATGTGACCCAGGCAACAGTGTAGTATGAATTTATTTTGTTAGGATGCCAGTCAGAGCTCTTGGTGCAAGTACTAAGTTTGCAAACATGCATGTCAACCATGGCCAATTAGAAAAGTGCACCCCTTCCTGAAAATATAAACCCTTCCTACACCTTGGTTTATCTTTGGATCACTATGCTATCACTATGTGGCAGAAATGCATTCTGATTGGATATAAATGATCACATGACTTAGTTCACCAAGGTATCAGGAGATGGCATGCCAAAATGTAAAATCTCTAGTAATGTACCCTTCTATAATGCCTTCGGGCGACTGAAGGGATTTATATGTAAAAGTTGATATTCAAACACCATGTTCTCTTCTATTGCACATTATTTCATGTATTGTTTTGGCCAATGGGCTTTGTAAAGCAGCTGTGTTCCTATTGAACAGTATTTAGGCAAATTAGAAAATGCATTAAAGTCAATAATTTAATTTCTGCAAAGTTCAATATTTAAAGTTCCTTTGTGCATCCGTATGAAGATCACAGTCAATGAGGATATGCAGGGGCGGATCTGGGAACCAACAAGGGGGGCGGGGATTTCAGGTCAGAGAAAAAACTTTTGGGCCCCTAAAACCCAAACGTGAGCCTAAATTTTGAAATTTTGAGGCCCCCAGCCCCCTCAGATCCCCCTTGCTGATACATGCACAATCGTTCATGAAGAGGAATACCTTGAAATTGCCTGTTTCAACCCTCCGTGGCAAAGATCCCGAGGGTAATTTCGCCAAGGTGCTGCGTTAATGTTTGTATTTGTACCTTGTTACATAGTGTTCTGGGTGTGAAGCATAGATTTTATGAAGAAGGCGTTAAAAATGGTAGGTGGTCCTTTCAAATTTTGGTCATACTCTCTATTGATTTATATGGTGACCTAATCATAATTATTTTCCTTATTATTTATACACAGTCAGGTCCAGTAAGGGCCGTAAGGAATGCGGACCATAATCCCCAGGGGCCGTAATTTCTTTTATAGCGGTACACTCGTATAGTTCAACGGCGTAACCAGAATTTTGATAGCAGGTACGCGAGACCGAAGGCCGAGGAAAGTAGTTCTATTAAAAACCTGTTTTGGGACTTCAGTGGTATACTACAGTGCTATCTTTGGATAGAATACTATAATTTGCAGGCATATAATGCCCAGAATAACTGGAAAACATGTGATCATAACAGTGAACGGTAAAATCTTTGGGATTATTTTCTGCGGATGGATGACCTTGGTAGTGGTGAATTGGTCAATGTACATGTACATAAATATGATGACGTTTTGGTACTCCAATTATGTAAGAGAGCAGAACTTTTGATTTTCGTGAGATATTTTTGTTGAAATTTATCTGAAATTCTTTCAACATCGATGGGCTGTGATTTGAGAAATTCTAATTCGAACTTTGTCAATTTATGGATCTCAATGGTACAAACAGTGAGGAGAGTTCTACCCGAAGGGCATGCCAATTACTCAGATGCGAGTTGATAGTTACCAGTTTCGCCACCAGGTGGCTGATTCGGGGGAAATAACATGGCAGGGTATTACAAAATTCCCTTAAACTTGAATATTCATCAGTTTTAGTAGTTCACTTTTCATATTACCCTAATGTATCTGATAGTTATACAAATCAAAATATGTCCAGTAAAAGAAAATGATTTCTGCCCAACACAAGAAAAGATATTTCCATTTTTGTGATTTTACATCCTGGGGGCTATGGGGAATCTCCTCGACCTAGAAGTCACATTTTCAAAGAAAATTAAATTTTCAAAGTTGATAAACTCTTTTTAAAACCATATTTTAGATGTAATTTTACATGTAGATTCCAAAATGACATCAGTTTGACTTAATTTTGAATTTTTAATGACGTAAATTAAGATTATTTCCACTCGCATCTAGGCTATTGGATTTTTGATTTTGGACCTTAAATGGTTACGATAAGCTTCCCTTATAAAAAACAATATGGCGGTTTGAAAGAAATGATGGTCCCCCAGGGATTATGGTCCCCTTTCTTAACGGCCCTTACTGGCCCTGATTGCGCATGAGATAATGAAGGAAAAAAATGTATTCATGTCACCATATAAATCAAAGGAGAGTAGGACCATAATTTGATAGGGCCTCTTACCCTTTTACACCGGCTTGGTTGACTGTTTTAGACCCTACACAGTTGCCCGCAATTAAGGCCATAATAAACGGAACGGAGACCCAAGTTGATTAGATTGAGGGCCTCGTGGCAATTTCCAATTTTCTTACATCAAAAATATTTTTTATGTTGATAAATAAGTATAGAAAAAATCTGAGTGTTGTCAAGAATTGTATACTAGCATGCGCAGTTAAGGTGTGATTACCGTAATCCAACATGAAATCCGAAAATTCTGACTTTGGCGTTCATGACCAACAATGAAACGCTTATCCCTTATGGTGTAATATATCTACATGTACCTGTCAATATAGGTCTACATCAAATTATAGGTTACTTTTCAAGATATCAGCGTCCATTTATTGTAACTCGCATTTGCTACCATTTGCTCGGTTCTTTTGCTCTGTTCGTTATCAAAATGAAAGGTGAACTTTCTCTTTATTTTAATACCAAATAATGGCATACTATGTACCCTAGAAGCCAACTGTGGCATTATTTAGAACAATATCGCAGGTTTTTAAATGGATTATTTAGGGTCATTCCTTTTGGCGGATGGATATGGAACCTCACACATTAAGATACTGCATGATGCCATCATTTACTTAATATATGATTCTTGATCAGTATAGTCTAGATCTAATAGAAGCAGCCTCACTTGGGATAATTTAAACATTTTCCACTAATTTTTGCATTTTGAATCATTATCAACTTCGTTATAAATTATAACATAGTGTGAATCTTTTGGGACATGTTGTATTTGATATTGTAAGGAATAGATTAGTAGGTCAATTATACATGTTGCTTGTAATTTTATCACCCCCTATAGATCAGATTCTGCCTTTAATAAATTATTTGAAAATGTAGCATATGTGGTATATGTTAAAGGATAACGACGAGGAAAGCATCGGATGGTATCACGTGGAGAGAAGTGTTAAAATTGAAAAAGTGATTGTGATTAGATGACAATCTAAATCAATTTTTGTCTTTCATGAATACTAAATTTAAGACCGATGTGTACGTGCAATCACAATTTATTACTGCAGTTATACATTCAAACATACATACATTTAATCAATCAAAGTATTTAACATAATAATAAAAACATATAACAACAATTGGTATCAAAACATGTCAAGAAAAGATGTATGTACAGTATCTATTTGCTAAAGTGATATAGGGATTTTTCAAGTTCCTTCCAAATGTAATCAACTTTTTAGGCGTCAAGAACTTCCTTATCCGTTTCGCGAGTGACTTCTTTGGCGATTGTTGCCTTGTATTTTGTCTATTCGCTTCGTGCTTTGACTCAACTGTCCTGTGGGGAGTTGTTTCTGTTATGCTAGTGGAATCGCTCATGTCAACAATTTCACTTGGAGTAGACTCGGAGCATACGTTTGAATCGGGGATGTCGTGGATGTCGAGCATCGGGGCATCACGTGTTAGAGGCTTCAACGCAGAGATTCCATGCTTTATTTTTGGCATAGTGGTCAAACGTTGGCGTCGCATGGTATTATAGATCTTAGAATCAATGTCAAAGAAATCAACATCTGTCGGGGATTGTCTCAAAGGACGAGTGCCCATTCTTATCTTAGGTGATCTGCTGACGCTTCTTGCTTTAATACAATCGGTTGTTTCCTTTTCAATAGACCGACTAGCTATGTGTGAGGGGTATATTATCGCAACACCATCTTCTGTCGATCGTTTTGAGTATTTGTCATTCGTGTTGCCAAGGGGCGTCGGTTCCTGTGCATCGTCAACTTTGACAGTCTCTTCAGCGTGAACTTGCGTTGGCGGAGTCGTGTGGGAACAACCAACAACTCCTGCAATTGATAAAATAAAAACATGATTCTAAAATATGACTTAATAAAGTTCATTAGGCCTCAACCGTTACTTTTTACCCGTCACCCAATTGTCAACTATTTTATACAAAATAAGTAGATCATTCAGTTTGTTATGACGTTCGTTCCCGAAGAATTAGAAAAATTAGAAACTATCGGAAGACAAGTATCGAAAAAGCTATAACAATTACCTTTTAGATAATCTTCCAAGTATGCAGCGTTTCGTATGACATCTAATATGAGGGCCAAACATGCTGATATGCGACTAAGTAGACTGGCAATACTCTGCATCAAACTATAATAAATAAATAATAAGATCGTCACATGTGTTTAATATTCCTGGTGATTTTAATAACATTTTTAAATTGTGACTCTGTCCATATAGATCAGCAAAAAAACGTCGACTTGAATAACAAACTTGGGATATTAAAAACTTTCGAGAATAAAATGAAGTAAAAATAGAGAAAGAAAAACGGACTTTTGAAAGAGAGGAGAACTTGTGTGAATACGAAAAATCTGCACAGTTGAAGAGCTGTCTTTAGCTATGCTATAATGTAAACTTACTTCGTGACGATATCGATTGCATCCGATGACAGAGCCTGTATCAAAGACATTAAATCTTCAACCATCACTAAACATCTCTCAACGTACACCATCTTTGCTTTTCTTGTTATTGCAGTTGCGATAAACACGTCTTCGTAAATAGATTGCATAGACTTCTTTGTTTTGTTAGGTTGCTCTTGGATGTTTGTTGTTACAGACAACCTCCATGATTTCATAATGTATACATGACGTCACAGTGAAATAATTATTTCCAGCTCAAGGTCATGTCAATGCGAACTAGATATATTATGACGTCACGTTTGTGTCGTCATGGTAGCAATTAAGTTTGTTTTCAAGTGGAATATAAGTGTTCAGTCAATCAAATCGTGTTATTCGAATGTTGTAAGCAGACATAGAATTGAATCATGTTTTGGAGAGCAAAATGTTGTTTCCAAAACACAAGGCAGGGGCATTGTATAATATTTTAATGACCTTACTACGTCTTATCTTCTCACCTCAACTAACCATATATCATTGTTTCTGATAGAGAAATACGGTTTTTAGTGTTCGTCGGCCAAATTTGACCGACGTTCTTTATATGGTCATTCCTTCTGACGTCATCGTTGAGCCCGGAATTGACCAATGACATGCGCATATTTAATTAGAACGCATTTGGCGTATGTTTCTTCAAGCTCGCTGATTAGCACGAAGGTCAAAAGTGATATACCGAAACTGTCACAAGTACCAGTCGTGGGCGGGGCTACTAAACTGTAATATGGTCTCTACTAGGCAGAGTGTAGTTTAACTAGACTCTGCACGCAGGGTAGTTTCCATCAATATTATACGTTAAGTTGAGCTAAGGTTGCCAATTCATGGAGGGGAGTGTACACAGCCTACCACACACACAAACACAGCCTACATACCACCTGACTACACTGTCTACCACACCTGTCTACCACACCTACACAGCCTACCACACACAGCCTACCATCTAACTACATTGCCTATCATACACCGACACAACCTACCACCCACAAACACGCTGAGCCTACCATCTAACTACATTGCCTATCATATACCGACACAACCTACCACCCACAAACACAGCCTATCATCGACCTAAACTGCTACAATCCAACTGCTGCATAACTACCATACACCTACAAACTGTCAGCTTACCACCCACAAACACATCGTACCATATACCTAAACTGCCTACCATCCAACTGCACTGCCTACCATCAGATAGACCTACCCAGCCTACCATCAAAAAGTAAAACGATCGATAAATGGCGCCCTCTTCTAATTACTTTATAACATAAAAACACAATATTCACAACTAGTTCACATTATCGCTGTGTATCACATTCTTGGCTTTTTAAACTTAAAAGTAATATTTGCTATCGTTTTTCAAAATGACATCATCATGGCCACATTCTTTAACGCTAGTTTGTAAGTAATGTTTCTATTTAACAAAGTGCTATGACATTTAAACGTACACGAAATGGTTTACATATCAACTAAGAAAATCTAAACATGACACGTACTTTCTTATATGACAGAAAATCTGTTACACGCTGTTGATGAAGAGAGAGAATCCATAGAACACCAAAATGCGGCGTTTATTGATCAACTGGACGATCTGTCAAATGATGATATCAAATATAAATAGTGAGTATTATTTAATTGTCATATTTTTACTGCCTACTTTATTCACATACATGTTTTATGTGTTGTTATTCTATTACTTGAAGCGATAAACCTTTTATAGAATGTTAGTTCTATACATGTATACTTCCTTATAAATGTCACGCTTGTACACATTCCCGGGTGCACACCGTAGCCAGCAAATGTTAAGAGGGGGGGGGGGGGGTGCGAATTTTTGGGTGTTGTATTCGAGTGAAGAGTGACCCAAAAAGGGTACGGGGGTTCACCTCTAGACTTTTTTCATAGTTACATCGTATATGGTGCATTCTTAGCATCTTTGACTATAATTTGTTAATGTTTTTTCAACAAATTTTCAAAATTGCGATCGCAGTAAGAAGTCTCCTTTAATGATATCATCAATGTGTTCAATGTATAGTTCTAAGTAGTCTTCCTAATGACACTGTTTTCATTGTGTGATAAGTAGGTTTAGTTGATTATAAATAGTCTTCTCTTTCGCCGTAATTTCACCATTGCTAATTACGTCAATTCAAAGTCATCAAACATTGATGTTGTCTTATTTTATGTAAAAACAATATCAAGTTATTTTGAAGACACATACTGTAGGTAAAGGGTGCAATTTATTTCATACATATTTTAAACATACTGGATATACGCAAACATGTTTATTTGTAGGTTATTTGTGTGTTTTTGAATACAGTATGTAATAAATTGTATTATTAGGAGGCCCTTCAAGGGGCCTCCTATCATTTTTGTAGTTATTCTTCTTTATTTATTTATTTATTTATTTATTTATTTATTAGACTCCAGATGAAATCTGGAGTCTATTGTTTTCGTCAGTTTTCTTATTATTCTTTTTCTTCTTCTTCTTCTTATTATTAGACTCCAGATTGAAAATCTGGAGTCTATTGCTTTTGCCGGTTTTCTTATTATTATTATTATTCTTTCTCTCTTGTCACGTTTTCTCGGTAACTAGAAGGACTTACTTAAATCTGCTAACACAGTCAACTATGTAATGAGGCCTAGTTTCTGGGAAATTAGGTCAACTTTTTATCTAGGTCAAAGGTCAAGAACTAGGTCAAATCGTGGTTTTTCACTATTTTACAAGTTTTCTCAGTCGTCCTTCGGTATTTTCACTCCGGTTTTTTTTCATCATGTTCCTTAGAAAAAGCTTATTACGAATGGTAAACCGTTTTTTGATTACTCTTACCGATTTTGAGATATGGTGTCCGAAAAGTAGGTCAGAACATAAAAAGTTCTCCAAATTCAACGTGTGAATCATCATATAAGTGTAGAATTATCTCAGGAATCCGAATCTGCAAACAAAATTTCGATCCGACTTCCGGTTCGGAAGTTATTGCGTTTTGAAATCTCAAAAATCGCTAAATTTGGTGCCCATGTTAAGCCAATGGGAAAAAAGACTTTTTCGAAGTGTAAAATACAAGATATAGACTGAGTACAGCTTAACATAATGAATGCCTAGAAAAGAAGGGGACCTCAAAAGCTACATAGCTTCAAAATTTGGACACCAAAATGCCTAGGTCAAAATCTAGGTCAAATTCATAGTTTTTCCTCATTTTTACGATTCTGACACTACACTTTAATAATTTGCTTCAAAATTTTGTAAACAGGTAGCAAAGAGTGTGCTAATAGTGTTAGCCTTTTGCCGTCAGAAAGTATTTTGACCCACTTTTGAGATATGGTGTCCGAAAAGTAGGTCAAAATAAAAAGTTCTCCAGATTCAACGTATGAGTTATGAATTAAGGGTAGAATCTTCTCAGGAATCCGAATCTGCAAACCAAATTTCGATCCGACTACCGGTTCGGAAGTTATGGCGTGTCCAAAAAGTAGGTCAAAATAAAAAAATTCCAAATTTAACGTATGATTTATGAATTAGGGGTAGAATTTCGTCAGGAATCCAAATCTGCAAACCAAATTACGATCCGACTTCCGGTTCGAAAGTTATGGGGTTTTGAAAGCTCAAAATTCGCTAAATTTGGTGCCCCATGTTATGTCAATGAGAAAAAGGATTTTTTGAAGTGTAAAATACCAGATAAAGACTGAGTACAGCTTAATATTCTGAAAGCCTATAAAAGGAGGGGACCTCGAAGGCTATCTAGCTTTAAAATTTGGACGCAAAAATGCCTTGGTCAAAATCTAGGTCAAATTCATAGTTTTTCCTTATTTTTGCGATTCTGACATTACACTTTAAGGATTTGCTTCAAAATTTTGTATACAGGTAGCAAAGAGTGTGCTTATAGTGTTAGCCTTCTGCCGTCAAAAAGTTTTTTGACCCACTTTTGAGATATGGTGTCCGAAATGTAGGTCAAAATAAAAAATTATCCAAATTTAACGTATGAGTTATGAATTAAGGGTAGAATTTTCTCAGGAATCAGAATCTTTAAACCAAATTTCGATCTAACTTCTGGTTAGATAGTTATAGCGGTTTGAAGTCTCGAAAAGTCGATATGATGATATCCCCATGTTAAGCTAATAGAGTCGAAGATAGCCTTCTTAAAAGTTGTCTAAATGTCTATATTCTAGCTGACTCAGCTTATTCTGAATGACTCAGCTTACAAGTTCTGGATGACTCAGCTTAAAAAAAATGTGAAATCTGGAGTCTTAAATTGAACTTGTTCAATTTACATGTCTAGTTATTATTCCGAGCAAGTTTTCTCAATAACCGTAAGGTTTTCAGTAAAGTCAGTCATTTGGTCAATTTAGGTCCAGAATCTAGTTCCTCGGAAATTGGGTCAAATTTTTATCTAGGTCAAAGGTCGAGAACTAGGTCAAATCCAGTACTTTGTCACTTTTTTCGATTTTCTCGGTCGTCCTTCAATATTTTCGATCCGGGTTTTTTTCATTGTGTTCCTTATAAAAAAGTAGGAAAGCTAGGGTCGATTTAGTTTTTTGATATCTCAAACCGATTTCGAGATATCAGTGTCCGAAAACAAGGTCCAAACAAAAGTTCTCCGAATCAAATGTCCAGGATATTAGTCTTATAGGAAATCTTCTCAGGATTCCAAATCTGAAAACAAAATTTGGATCAGACTTCCGGTTCTGAAGTTATGGCGTTTTGAAAGCTCAAAAATCGCTAAATTTGGAGCCCATGTTAAGTCAATGGGAAAAAAGATTTTATTGAAGTGAAAAATACGAAATATAGACTGAGTTCAGCTAAATATAATGAAAGCTTTTAAAAGAATGGGATCTCAAAAGCCATCTAGCTTTAAAATTTGGACACCAAAATGCCTAGGTCAAAATCTAGGTCAAATTCAAAGTTTTTCCTTATTTTTGCGATTCTGACACTACAGATTAATTATACTTTTCAAAATTTTGTATACATGTAGCCAAGAGTGTGCTAATAGTGTTAGCCTTTTGCCGTCAGAAAGTATTTTGCCCCACTTTTGAGATATGGTGTCCGAAAAGTAGGTCAAAATAAAAAATTCTCAAAATTTGACGTTTGAGTTATGAATTAAGTATAGAATTTTCTCAGGAATCCGAATCTGCAAACCAAATTTCGATTCGACTTCCGGTTCCGAAGTAATGGCGTGTCCGAAAAGTAGGTCAAAATAAAAATTCGCCAAATTTAACGTATGAGTTATGAATTAGGGGTAGAATTTTGTCAGGAATCCGAATCTGCAAATCAAATTTCGATCCGACTTCCGGTTGGGAAGTTATGGCGTTTTGAAATTTCAAGAAAAATTGATCTGATGGTATCCTGATAGAAAGTCAAGAGTAGAGAAGAAAATATTGAAAAATGCATCCATCCTTCCTTTCTGATCCTATCCTATCCTTCCTATCTACCCTTGCTTCGTATCCTCTCCTTCCTATCCTTCCTATTCTATCCCTTCTTCCTATTCTATTCTATCCTTCTTTCCTAGTCTATCCTATCGTTCCTTCCTATTCTATCCTATCCTTCCTTCCTTTTTCATCCATCCATCTTTTGCTGGATGACTTAGCTTATTTTGGATGACTTGGCTTATTCTGGATGACTCGGCTAAAAAAAGTCTAGATCTGGAGTCTGAAATTGAACTCGTTCAATTTCCAAAATCTAGTTATTCTTTTTAGCATTTTTTCTCCAACTTCCAGCTAGCTTTGACTTATCTCATATATAATCTTATTAGGGACCTCGGCTGGACTTGTCGGGAAATTAGTTCATATCTAGGTCAAGGTCAAAGGTCAAAATCTAGGTCAAATCTAAGTTTTTTTCAAGTTTCTCAAATCCTGACACTACACTTCAATATTTTTGGCTGAATTTTTGCATACAGATAGATATTAGTATTCTATTAGTCTAAGCCTTTTGCCGTCTAGGGAAATTTTGCCTATATTTTGAGATATTGAAGGTCAAAAAAAGGTCAAAAAAGGTCTTTTTTCAACTTGCTTCAAATTGACCAAATTTTTTTTTAAAACTCATCCACAAGTTCTCAGGATTCCAAATCTGACCTTACTTTTGGCCTTTGACCTTTGGTTGACCTTCAGTGACCTCCGAAAGGTCAAAAAAGTTGATTTTTCAAATCAAATTTCTGGATTCAAATTTAGGTATATTTATTCACAAAAGACCTTCTGAGGTCTAAGAAAGTAAAATTTGCAAGGTCAAAGGTCAAGGTCATCAAACGAAATCACAAACTGTGTTTTCTAAGTTTCTCAAAATTGGAGACTACAAATCAATTTTTTTTACTGAAAGTCAGAATATATATTCCTCTAAAGGTTCTACACATATTAGCAATTGACTATTTATAAAAATTTTGCTCCAGTTTTGAGATATTAGAACTCAAAAACTGAAAAAAGGTCAAATTTCGAAATTTTTCAAGGTCAAATTTCAACTTGCTCTAAATTGACCAAACTTTTTTTTAAAAAGCATCTACAAGATCTCAGGAACTCAAATCTGACCTGAGTTTTGACCTATGACCTTAAGTTGACCATCAGTGACCTTCGAAATGTCAAAAAAAGTTGATTTTTCAAATTGATTTTCTGGATACAAATTTAGGTTAATTCAATCAGAAAAGATATACTGAGGCCTAAAAAAGTAAAATTTTCAAGGTCAAAGTTCAAGGTCATCAAACAAGATCACAAACTGTGTTTTCTAAGTTTCTCAAAGTTTGTGACTACAAATCAATATTTTTCCATGAAAGACTGAATATATATTCATCTAAAGGTTCTACACATATTAGCAATCGATTATCTATTAAAATTTTGCACCAGTTTTGAGATATCAGAGCTCAAAAACTGAAAAAGGTCGAATTTCGAAAATTTTCAAGGTCAAATTTTAACTTGATCTAAATTCACCAAACTTTTTTTTAAAACTCATATACAAATTCTCAGGATTCCAAATCTTACCTTACTTTTGACCTTTGACCTTTTGTTGACCTTCAGTGACCTCCGAAAGGTCAAAAAAGTTGATTTTTCAAATCAATTTTCTGGATTCAAATTTAGGTGCATTTAATCACAAACCACCCCAAGGATCCAAAAAGTAAAATTTGCAAGGTCAAAGGTCAAGGTCATTGAATTAAATCACAAACTGAGTTTTTCAAGTTTCTCAAAATTGGTGACTACAAATCAATATTTTTTTATGAAAGTCTGAATATATATTCCTCTAAAGGTTCTACACATATTAGCAATTGATTATCTTTTAAAATTTTGCACCAGTTTTAAGATATTAGAGCTCAAAAACTGAAAAAGGTCAAATTTCGAAAATTTTCAAGGTCAAATTTCAACTTGATCTAAATTGACCAAACTTTTTTTTAAAACTCATCTACAAGTTCTCAGGATTCCAAATCTTACCGTACTTTTGACCCTTGGCCTTTTGTTGACCTTCAGTGACCTCCGAAAGGTCAAAAAAGTTGATTTTTCAAATCGATTTTCTGGATTCAAATTTAAGTGCATTTAATCACAAAAGACTCGAAGAGGTCCAAAAAAGTAAATTTTGCAAGGTCAAGGGTCAAGGTCATTGAATTAAATCACAAACTGTGTTTTCCAAGTTTCTCAAAATTCGTTACTACAAATCAATATAGTTTAATGAAAGTCTAAATATATATTCCTCCACTTTTTCTTCACATATTAGCATTTGATTATCTATTAAAATTTTGCACCAGTTTTGAGATATAAGAGCTCAAAAACTGAAAAAGGTCAAAATTTCGAAAATTTTCAAGGTCAAATTTCAACTTGATCTAAATTGACCAAACTTTTTTTAAAACTCATCTACAAGTTCTTAGGATTCCAAATCTTACCTTACTTATGACCTTTTGTTGACCTTTAGTTGACCTTTAGTGACCTCCGAAAGGTCAAAAAGTTGATTTTTCAAATCGATTTTCTGGATTCAAATTCAGGTGTATTTAATCACAAAAGAGGTCCAAAAAAGTAAAATTTGCAAGGTCAAAGGTCAAGGTCATCAAATTAAATCACAAACTGTGTTTTCTAAGTTTCTCAAAATTGGAGACTACAAATCAATATTTTTTCATGAAAGTCAGGATATATATTCCTCTATAGGTTCTACACATATTAGCAATTGACTATTTATTAAAATTGTGTACCAGTTTTGAGATATTGGAACTCAAAAACTGAAAAAAGGTCAAATTTCGAAACTTTTCAAGACTAAATTTCAACTTGCTTCAAATTGACCAATTTTTTTTTAAAACCCATCTACAAGTTCTCAGGATTCCAAATCTAACCTTACTTTTGAACTTTGACCTTTGGTTGACCTTCAGTGACCTCCGAAAGGTCAAAAAAGTTGATTTTTCAAATCGATTTTCTGGATTCAAATTTAGGTATATTTATTCACAAAAGACCTTCTGAGGTCTAAAAAAGTAAAATTTGCAAGTTCAAAGGTCAAGGTCATCAAACGAAATCACAAACTGTGTTTTCTAAGTTTCTCAAAATTGGAGACTACAAATCAATATTTTGAAATGAAAGTCAGATTATGTATTCCTCTACTAAAGGTTCTACACATATTAGCAATTGATTATCTATTAAAATTTGGCTCCAGTTTTGAGATATTATAGCTCAAAAACTGAAAAAAGGTCAAATTTCGGAATTTTTCAAGGTCAAATTTCAACTTGCATTAATTCGACCAAACCTTTTTTAAAAACCATCTACAAGTTGTCTGGAGTTCATATATGACCTTGTATTAGAGATTTGACCTTTGGCTGGCCTTTGAATGTTCAGAAACGAATATAGGGCCTCCGTAAGATTGCTTGCAATCTTAGATCGTTCGATCTCTAGTTATATCACTATCTAGCTAGCGACAGTATGATTGGTCAAAACCGGGTCACGTGTCTTGGGATATCTGGCGATATTCAATGGCAATGCTAATCAGATAAGACAACCGTGAGATATCTAGCGATATCCCACGCTCCCGGGAATTTTCAAAGAATTTGTTTTCGTTCAGTGTAAATAATTTAGTTCGGTGCAAGTCAAAATGGCAGACGAACCGAGTAGATTCGTATGTATTTCAATGCTAACCTAGGACTTTATAATATTTGGGATGTTTAGCTAGACAGTGATATAATAAAACAAATATTTCACTCTATTTTCGGTGAATACCTGTAGCACTTTCACAAGGTGATATTCCACTTGCCCTTCGGGCTTCGTGGAATATCACTTGTGAAAGATGTACAGGTATTCACCTTAATAGAGTGAAATATTTGTTCAATATTGTAAAAGTTCTGTTGTGTAGTTCTTTGCCGATTTAAATGTTCATTTAGCTCTTGAATGGCCTGAAGAAGAGGTGTCTACCTGCCACCATATACACGGGCATATTGACCTGATATGTAACAGTGGGGGTGGCATCGAGGTCATCAATGCTGTAGCTCAACCTCTGCCAACTGACAGCACACTAGAATGTGTAAACAACAATAAAGCTACGTGTACAAAGAACCTATCCGAAGAGGTCAAAGCGAGATGTTCTGGGAAGAGATATTGTAAGTGGAAGATTTCCAAAAATTGGTCCAGGGCGAGGCATCTACGACAGTCAAAGTTCTGCTGTGTGAATCTACCCTGTAATACGATTCGATTCAAATGTATTCCAGGTTCGTATTGTAATATCTCACCCATGGAGCCATTCCAAGTATGAAAATGCTCATTTTTGTATTGCCAATTTTTACAAAATAGCAAGTTGATATTTAGGACATTTATTTAGTAATAAAAAATATAAATACTTTTTTTAGCCTACCCTGCACATTATATTTACTTAAAAATGTATTAAATCTCATGAGCAATGGTAATCCTAATCTATGGTTGCTTTCAAACGATTCAAAAGGCTCGTTTTCAATTATGTCATTTAGAATTATGTCACTGTAATGATTGTCATTTACAGGACAATGTGATCCTCTTCCACCACCTTTGAATGGTTATGTCAGTGTGTCAGATAGTGCGCAAACTATAGGTACCATAGCAACGTATTACTGCCACGACAACTATGTACTGCATGGGGAAACAACAAGAACATGCAGCATGCAAACTGATTATGCATATAGATGGAATCATTTGGAGCCAGATTCAATCCCAATGTGCAGTAAGCTTTTCCAATTCTAATTTCTAATTACAACAAAATATATTTCACATTTTAGAGAACATAAGAAATATATAGTATTGTGTGAATTATGTTAATTGGTAACGCCGAGAAAGGTACAAAACAGCTTATGTTTACAAACTTGAGCGACACAGCATAGTAAATTATATTTATTACAAGTACTACGGATACCTTTTGCGATTCTAAATTTACATACTACACCTCTTTCATATAGATATAGACCATACACTGTGCAGCAGCCCACGGGGGATACGGACCACCGAGATATATGCTCTTGGAAACACATGCTACAAATTAAATGGTAAAAAAGACTATACTTACAGTCAGGCCAACGCAAGATGTTCAAGAGACGGATGGGAACTCGCTACTCTTGATAACAACCGTATCTATAATCGGATTATAGATCACATTGTCCAAACGATCAACTGGATCGGTGATCCAGGAGAGGACGGGAACATATATTGGATTGGGGGTGAGTTGGAAAATGTAGCATTGCTATTTAATTGCTCAATTTTGTTATAGCTATTTTGATTTTGCATATATCAATTGGACAACATTTAAGCAGAAGTGCCACTACGGAGACCAAACACCGTTCACAAAAAGTTGGAGACAATAACAATATGTCACGACTTGTGGTGATAACATAAAAAGGATAAATTCCGTCCACCAAAAAGTATTTTGCTAACATGTTATTTCAGTTGGTAAAGCGTCACAACCGAAGGCGTGCTACTTTGTCAACTTGGACAAGGATCATGTTGATCCTAAAAAGCAAATTGTGCAATACGAAGTCGGAGATAGCTGTAACCAGATGAACGGTTACATATGCCAGTATAGTAAGTGAAAATGTATTGTGTCCACTTGTGACCACTATGTAATGCCTCGGTCACATTTGATCTACGGCAACCGTAGCTTCCAAAATTTACAAACCATGGAATATAGCTTTAAACCATTTAATACAGATTTTTGCTGTTTGACTCAGAACGAAGCTGATAGTTTCAACAACTGGGTGTTTTGGGAATATGAGTTACACATTCCAAATGTGATGATTCTGAGGAACTTTGAAATATTATTTGAAGTTGAAAGAAAAACAAAATAAATAGAGGTGAATAACCTGAAAACCATTTTTTCTATGGAATAAAGAGAATATCCTATGATTTAATCATTGATATCTCCATTTCCCTGCAATGCCTTTTCGTGTAGATATTATTATTCTTGGACATAGATAAAAATCATGTCACCAATGTATTACAGAGTAGCATGTAAATTATTATGTTCCTGTAATGAATCTCCATTTTTTTTAGATATTTCCAAGCACGAATATTGGACTGAAAAAGCAACTCACACGAGAGAAGAATCACAATATGAAAAGAGAACAGAGCCTAGAATGAATAAAATCCTAGACAAAGCCAAAACAACGCCTGAAATTGATGAATTACAATATAAATACACAACGACGCCTGAAATAGATAAACCGCAATATAAATACACAACGATACCTGAAATAGACGAAGCGCAATATAAATACACTACGACGCTTAAAATAGACGAACCGCAATATAAATACAAAACGACGCCTAAAATAGATGAACCACAATATAAATACACAACGACGCCTGAAATAGATGAATCACAATATAAATACACAACGACGCCTAAACTAGATGAATTACAATATAAATACACAACGACGCCCAAAATAGATGAATCATTATTCACAACGACGCCTAAAATAGATGAATCACAATATAGATACACAACGACGCCTAAACTAGATGAATCACAATATAAATACACAACGAAGCCCAAAATAGATCAATCGCAATATAAATACACAACGACGCCTAAACTGGATGAATCACAAGAAAGAAGTAGAGTGTTACCTAAAATAGATGAATCAAAGTATGAAGGTAAAGGAAAGCTTAAAACACACGACAAAGATAGAGCGAAGTCTGAAATAGATGAATCACAATATAAATATACAATGACGCCTAAACTAGATAAATCACAATATAAATACCCAACGACGCCTAAAATAGATGAATCACAATATAAATATACAATGACGCCTAAAATAGATGAATCACATGAAAGAAGAAGATTGTTACCTAAAATAGACGAATCAAGATATGGAGACAAATCAAATCTTAAACAAGATGAAACACACGGCAAGAATAAAGCAACGCCTGAAAGAGATGAATCACAAAATGAAGATAAAACAGCGCCTAAAATAGATGAATTACAATATAACAAAAAAATAACTATGTCCGAAAGAAACGATACAAAATATAAATATAAAGCAACACCTAAAATAGATAAATCAACCCTCAAAACAGATGAATCGCAAGATAAATATGAAGCAGTGCCTTCGAAAGACAAATCAGAAAATGAGGGTATTCCATCTTCTGAAATATATGGATCAAATAATAAGAATAGAACAATGTCTAGAACATATAAATCACAAGAACCCATACCCAAGGGAAAAAAATCACAAGAAAACCACAGGCACAGCACATACAAAGCTAAAGACAAAGATAGAACAATGCTTGAACTAGATAAATCAGTAAGTAAAGATAGACCATTGAATTTTTCACCGGCCTCTTTCTTAGTACTCTCATTACTAGTACTAGTAGTCTCATCCTACTTCTTTTATTCCCTTTTGTCTGGAAATAATGCCAGAACATGTATTGGACACACTAAGCTTATTTGGTACAATTATTTGATGCATGCATTACTAATATCAGTCAAAGGACGATTCTCGGTTTGGAGAACGAAGTTCATCAATTTAAATGAGCATCATCCCTGCTTCGGACATATTATTTTTTTACATAATAAAGATTTGAATGTCTTCTTTTGAATAGTCATAATTTAATTTGGGTAATATTTCTAGATTTTTCGCAAAAAAATATTAGCGCAGTACACTGATGAACTTCTTTGCCCAAATCGAGACTTGTATTTATATTGAATCGGTCTATTTGAGCATTATCCCTGCTTCAGACCAATTTGTTATTTTTACATCTTGGAGATTTAAATGTCCTTTTTTGAATATTCATAGTTTAATTTGGGTTATATTTCTATATTTTTCATGAAAATAATATTAGCCCAGGAGACTGTTCTCCAAACCGAGAATCATCCTTTGTTGCATCGAACACTATCCCGAAAACAGTATATTTTCATTTATCCCCTTTGTCTGTTAGAACAATGTGTGGTTCCGGCATATCCATCAAAAACATTTCTAAAATAACACGGGGTACCATCGAATAATTTTGGCAACGTACCGGAGAACGACATTTTACTAAGAAATGGCAATAATTTAGCACAATATATTTTTTAACTAGAGTTCAATTTTGATTTTGACAAAAGTAAGTATTCCATGCAATAACTATTTCATTCATGAGTTTGTAGGAATTCTGTTGGAACCCAGTTCTGATCAAGTACGAAGTTATTGAAATCGGCGCAGACGGACTTTACTCCGAAAGATGGTTTTTCGATTATAACTTTTCACAACATTTAAGTATAGACTTTTGAAAAAAGTACAGAATAGTCCTTATACTTTTGAATAATTCTGTTATTTCTGATTCACACGACTCTGATTTGTTCAATTAAAAAAAAAGTTTTAAAAATATTACTTAGGAACGTAACCGGAGCTGGGAACGTAACCGGAGCAGATCAGTTGAATTATTTAATCAAAAAAATTAAAATATATGATTTAAAGCACATATACTAATTTAAAAACATACGGGATTGTTCGAATGCGTATTTATTAATATACATGCTTTAAATCAAATATTTTATTTTTTAAATTATATAATTCAACTGATCTGCTCCGGTTACGTTCCCAGCTCCGGTTACGTTCCTAAGTAATATTTTTAAAACTTTTTTTAATTAAACAAATCAGAGTCGTGTGAATCAGAAATAACAGAATTATTCAATAGTATAAGGACTATTCTGTACTTTTTTCAAAAGTCTATACTTAAATGTTGTAAAAAGTTATAATCGAAAAACCATCTTTCGGAGTGAAGTCCGACTGCGCCGATTTCAATAACTTCGTACTTGATCAGAACTGGGTTCCAACAGAATTCCTACAAACTCATGAATGAAATAGCCATTGCATGGAATACTTACTTTTGTCAAAATCAAAGTAGAACTCTAGTTAAAAAATATATTGTGCTAAATTATTGCCATTTCTTAGTAAAATGTCGTTCTCCGGTACGTTGCCAAAATTATTCGATGGTACCCCGTGAATAAATGCATTATTATAAAGTCAATATGAACGCTCTTTGACCCACTCCTTACATGAGTATCATAGAAATGGGAAAATACACGAAAAGCTTACATGTTCTCAGAACGTAATTTTTAGTTATAAAACAATACACAATTCGAAATGTGAACTGTCAATCAGCGTGGTATTTGCAATTTTATTTGTATTTTGTTAACAGTCATCCAGGTCTTTGTTGCGGAAACCGGGGAAGCCTATAATCGTATGTAAAACTTGTGAAACGAAAATACACCACAGAAGGAAAAAACACAACGATACGGATATGCACCACGGGAAGAAATTGCACCATGGGAAGAAAAGCCACCATATGATGCTGAATAATAGACAAAATACTACTTTTAGTATTTTCTCAAATATTCTTAACTTGGTATGTAAGTTGAACACTGGGGTTTAACGTATCCTTCCATTAATATATGTGAATTCGTCCATTAACCCCAAGACCATTCAAAGTTAAATAATATATATTATAAATGTATATTAATGTCACCTCCCTTTACGATTCAGGGAATATTTCAGAAAACAAGCAAAACATTAAGGTGACTTATGACAAATAAAGAATAAATACTATGACCCAAGTCAACTGCATCTATGTATTTCAGTTTTGCCTTGAAAAATAACGTGAAATCTTAATTGTTTGTCATATAATCGAAGGCAGCTATCTATGTAATCTACGGTTCTATCTATTTTTGAAATAAGAAAAATATAGATCTAGAGTCTTAACTTCTGATTAACTATTTTATTCCAGATGTTAAAATTGCACGACTTTGGCGAGGACATCATTTTAATACGTGCGAAGCGTCCTCATGGTAATAAGGATATGAGCATGAAACTGTTTGGGACGCCAGGCGTAGGGAATGAAATTAAACGGATAATAGGACGGAAGCGTAGGATACGAAGACTGTTCGTACACAAATACAAGAAGCGTGCTAATTCCTGAAACAAACAAATAATCCGTCAATCTATTAAACAACGATATCTTTCTGAATCCATTGATTGTTGCTGGAAATACTTTATTGACCACGATTTTCTATTTCTGATCTATCCATAGGCTAAAGGGCGATAGAAACAATTTTTAAATAAAGAGGGCAGACCAATCAAACTCTAGAGATAAATGTTGATAGGAGTCTACCTCTGCTGCCATCTTTATATCCGCCCAAAAGCTATGGCTCTATCTGTGTCAGAAAGCAGTTTTCAGAAAATTGAGAGTTTAAGCTAGCGATATTTTTCACAACGTAACCGTGAACGCAAAGCCTCCGAATTAATACTGTAATGTATATAGCGCGCATACAAAACAAGCGCTACTTAGTCTACTTCAGATACCCGATCAGTTTCAGATCTGTGTTTAGAACGAAATATTTGCAATTTCAGGTTGGTGGCAACGGGAATCATTATACTCATGTCTTTTGAATACTATGCTGGCAATTTTGATTTCGATGCATAGTATAATGCTTTCTGAAGAAAATGATGTATGTCATACATGCTTTAGCTTCAAATATCTTACGAAACGAGCATGTTTAAAATATGTAGCATAGAAAACCAGCTGAATAACTATCAATGGCATAGTACACATGGCATAGTACACGATGATGTGTAGTCTAAGTAACGGACTAAGTAAACACTGTGCCGAACGATTGTTTTATGTGAGAAAACTACATGCATTTGTATAGGGCGATTTATACGTACAGGTTTCCCGTGCAATTTTATGTGCATTGCTTAAACGCTCAATTGTGTAGTATACGTGAGATACCTAATTATTTTCTGACATACAAATTGTACAATATTTAATAACAACCTATGCTTTTTGGAAAAAATAAGTGTACTAGTATAGATATTTTTTTGTAAATAATTGTTTGAAGCATTTCTATTTATGTAACATAATGTAATATTGCCTTCGCATTTTTGAATATTTGAGCACTAAAGTTATGACATGGACATGTAAAAGATTTAAAAGGATTGGTATCGAAATGGCGAACTGAACTCAACATTGTTTTTCTCTTAAACCAAATATTGAAAACATTCTGTAAAAACACAGTCCTTTATGTAATGGTCACTGATTGATAACAATTGAATGCGAAAATTATTTATGTATATTTTATATAACTGTTTTTAAATAATTTTTTTGTTTTTTTAGTGCAATTGTTTTTTGTTCCTTTCAACCAAGTCTTGAGAATGAAATAAAATATCTTTCCGAACCTTTTTGGAACAAAATAGCATATACAACATTTTTTTAGACCTCTCGATATTATAACTATACAAAGGTAAGTTTGGTTCATTTAACAAAACGTATCCATACAAAATTGAAACACCCCCCCCCCTAAAAAAATAGATAAAAAATAAAGTAAACCTTTTATGTCATTAACAAGATTTAGATGAACCAAACTTTCCTTTGTACAATTACAATATTGAGAGACCTAAACACGTTGTGTTATCATTCTATATGTCGTTTGTGTTCCAATGAGGGTTGGGATAGATGTTTCATTTCATTCCGAACGGTACCGAGAACAAAAGTGGCTGATGTACTTTCTGCATGAGAAAATGTACATTCTGCGCAGAAATTCTGCATGAAAAATCTAATTTTGCACCAAATTCTACACGAAATCCCGAATTCCGCGATAAATTCTGCAAGCAACGGCTTCATTTGAACTATCACGAAATTCCAGGGATCCAAATTTCAGAACACCTCTCTAATCCGATTACCTCTCAATGTCGACACTTTCTCCTAGGGATTTTAAACAAGTGAAACACCATTACAAATTCATAAAATGCCAATTTTAATGATCTTTTCAATAAACCAAGTGGTTGCAAGCTTATTAAGATTTCAAATGATTTGCAAGATTTTAATGACGAAAACAAATATTTCACTATTAATGAAATCTATCTTTTATTGCAAAATGTAAATATATACACTTTTTATTTCAGCAACAACTATATAAATACTACCAGTTTATCTATTTTTACAACTAAATATATACATCTATAACAAGCTAAATGGAAAACCATACGATTACATGAAGTGGTACATGCATGTGGTTTTTTTTGTTCATGGTCCGTAGGAAAAGTTCAACGTTGGATGATCTGTATCGCACTGTTTCTTTGCGTATTTTAGGTTTGTACTTTATGTATTTTTGTTTAAAATAGTTTTTCTGGATCGACGACCCTATGGTATTATGGATATTCATTGTGCGATGTTTTATTATTCACCGATTGCTGTTGATTTTTGAATTTTAAAAGCAGTCATTCATTCAGTCATTTATCCAGATTTGAATAGGAGAATGGCAACCTGTCCAAGATAGAAGTAGATGAAATGCTTTGTCTCGTGGGTGACATAACTCCCGAAGTTGCGCCCGACGATACAATGCCATGTTGGGTTGAATTTTTTGTCAAACTCTTTTTTGACGAATGCCGCGATGTCCTTCTCGATGTTGAATTTTTCCATGGCCTTCGTAGCGCTGTCTACAGCATCTTGCTGCATATCTTCGGCCATGTCTGCATTCTTGATCACGGCCTTGCGTTCCGTAGTTGTCATGCTCATTCTAAAACACATATTAAACATTGTAATAATCAGTCTCGTAGCCAGAGGGGGGGGGGGGCTTTAGATGCCCTTGGCTAGAAATTCTTTCACAATTATGCAGTTTTTCACCATTCTGAGCACTATTCGCACGTTTTTGAAGCCAAAAACTGTCAAAAAGCTCCCCTTAGCAAAACCTAATCCTTGGTGAAAGATACGGGCAAGATTACAATTTATACCTCATTACTAACCAGCCCGAATCATATCAAGAAATATGAATTTTCTACCTATTTACTTTTTTCTGGCAAAAACAAGAACTTTACTCTCGAATGTTAAAAATCATCGTAAAATTAAATTGTATGTTGAAATTAATTTACCCTTTGCATTCGTTCAACTTTGCTTCTCAAAAAGAGAGCTTCGTCTTCAGATTTATAACTAAACTTCGCACGAAGGGTAAAGCCACTTACAAGTGGGTTGCTTGAAGGGAGGATAGAATGGGGGATTCGAACGAGATATGAGAGTATTTATGAATATAATTCAAGAATTAAATCCCTGTCACCAAACTTATTAGTATGGCGCGTCTACATTTCTTGAACACTTAACTGAAAGCTAAAAATGACTACATCCATTTTGTAAATGAAAAGTTACAATACACAAATAATTTGTTTGATATGATATACGGTTTTACGGACGTATATAAGGTAATGAATTAAACCTGAGTGTACTTACCCTATAGTTTTGTTGATAAAATCGAAACGGCCTTAGCTGGTTGTTGCTTTTTACGATACTGACACTGACACCCCAATTCGATCATCCAACGAAATATTTATCATGTTTAATCTCATCTCCTTGTTAACATTGGCCGTAATCTGACTACTGATTGGCGATTGCTTTTGTCGTTTGCTTGCTAAAATTTTCCGCCCCATAATGCACCGTGATTTACTGTAAAACATCTGCATGCAACTTTAACCTACGTCAATTATACAAAATGTATTATACAAAACGCTAATTAACATATAGCTAAATTGGAATGAATTAATGTTAAGATCTAGAAGTTATTTTGAAAGTAGAATTAAAACAAAATATTTAATTGTCTCGTGTTTTATCCCTGCAAAATAATAAAAAAATATGCATAAAAAGTGAATAATCTCTTATCTGGGCTAAGATCCAACTTAAATCCTTAAACCCCCATCCCCTAAAATGGACAAAGTCCAACTCTATATAATAGTCGAGGTGATGTCGGCATTTTTCCAACTACACGATATCTTCTTACACTAACGACACATTATTATCTCTACATGATTCAGATTTGTCTTGGGATTGCCATTTTGTCACATCTGGAAATGAATGCATTTGCCACATGGTTTCAGACAACTATTGACGTACCCGAAAATGCATCGTTTCGGAATAGTGTGTAGTTTTCACGAAACGATTTGGTGTCGTGACAAGTATTGAAGTAGGCCAACATTGTCTCTGAAATAAGTCAAGTTAATCATGTTTTTAAGATTGGTAGGCAGTATTTTTTAATTTTTAGTTAAGATACGATAATTTGTGAGAAGAGTGTCAGCTTTATTGGCGACATTGTTCAATATTATAGATATCTTAATATGATATTTTTTTAGTTTCAGTTTCAATTAGTGAATTGTTTTTCTTTTCATTTGGACCTCAGCTTTGGGATTAAGGTGCCCCATGTTGATCCGAACACTCTGATGGCAGGGCGGCCATAGCTTCCCAAAATCGAGAGAAATATGCAGCATAGAATATAGGGATAAGCAGTACGATGTAGATTTTATATATAGATTTTATGAAGCTACGATCGCCGTATAGCAAATAGAGTGTTTAAATTAACCTGCTGTACGTGAGCATATAATCATTTTCCGTATACTTTTATACTCAATTGGTCAAGTAAGCAGTACAAATGAGAAAACTAATCCACAAAAGACAATAATTTTACACATCCATGTACAAATTTGAATAACGTGTATTTTAGCCTCCCTAGTGTGACTGAGGCTTAAAGTGTACGTTAAACGTGTAAATCATGGTCTCCTATCTACTATCTTCATCTCACTGGCCTTTTATTTTATTTTGTCCGATTGAAGATGAAGGTATGAAGAAAACTAATTGTACTACGATCCTCACTTGAGAGATTGACAAAAGTTTCTGAGGGTTATATGATATTACACGTTTACGTTCAACTTCTCCCAAATTCGTGTAACTTGTCTTCATCAACTTCACGCAGAATATTGTAATAATTATTTTATCCATTTACTAAAGGTCCATGTGCATGGTGATTTTAGTGATTTTAGACAGTCATGTCTTTCACCATGAGTACTTTCTGGATATAAATACAGTGGTTTTTTATTAAAACAATATGTTTTCTTTAAAGTGAAGTCCCCATGATAGTAAAATATCAATCCAACTCTTTGAAAAATTATGGATTAGGACCCCACCTCGTCACTTTTTTAAAAATGGAAGGCTTATTTTCTAAAAAGAGGATCTTGTGTTTCTTAATTTAAATATATCAAAAGTTTCTTCTACACTACAGGGTGTCAAAAAACAACGGCACCCCCCTCTACAGCAAAAAGTCCTTAATGTTCCATATCATGTCATACCTCATTTGAAAGATAATTTAATTCTGGAGTTACACATCAAATGTCATTTAATAAAACTTAATATTAAAAAAGCTACATTGTTTCAAAGTTTGCTACTTCGGTACTTTGTTTGCTGCTCTGTTACTGGTTAAAAGTCAAATCGTCAGAAAGTGAAATATGAAAGAATTACCCCAGATTTCAACTGCACTGACCATATGGGTTCATTTCTAAAAAACAGGGTATAGGAACTGATGGGCAAAGAGCCTCTTGAAAAAAGAGACAGTAAGGATGTATTCCTGAAGAATGTGAGGAAAGTGCGAAGAGGATTATGCAATGCTACACCTTTATGCGAATTTTTATTGAAATCATATTCGTCCAGATAAGCTGCTGTTTAAGCAGCAACTAGTGGTCATACCAACTACTAAGAATCAGCTCTAAATCTGTAAAATTATATGATATAAAGCTGAAATTTCTCAGATAACACCAGAATTAAATTGTCTTTAAAATGAGATATGACACACCATGTAACATTAAGTACTTTTTGCTGTAGAGGGGGGTGCCGTTGTTTTTTGACACCCTGTATATTAATAACTTCTGAAAAGGATATCAAAATACGTTAAAGTTAAAAACCATATATCCCATGTTATTTCCCCATAGGAAAAACTCATGCTATCCATTGTTTTCAGCATAATTTTGGTCACCGAAAATTGATATCTTCAAAACTAGACTTTCAATACCATTCTACTTTTGAAGATGTTTTAGACCCCTTGTTGAATAATCTTTCCATGCAATAAAAATCAGAAAAAGAAGATTATCTTTTGAGCAAAGAAGTTCAACATTTTGAAAAAATTGTTGACGTGGGGTCACTATTTATAATTTTTCGAATTGTTAGATTACTATTTTTATCATCATGGGGACTTCACTTGAAAGAAAACATATTGTTTTAATGAAAACCACTGTATTTATGCTCAGAACGTACTCATGGTGAAAGATATGACTGTCTAAAATCACTTGCCATACTGCACATGGAGCTTTACAAGTCAAAAATTGAATGCATAACGATCAAAATAATTACTGTAATTATGCTGGTATTTATTATCTGCCATCCCTGATTATTGCTAATATATGTTTAGTTCACAACAACACTGGTCCACAGCAGGGTGAAAGTGATTGGAAAAATATGTGAATAAACTGAACTGTATCTAACAGATGATAAATATAATCAGCAGGTGGATAGTCAAAGTGTGATATGTGAAACTTAAAACTTTAAAAAAACTTTTAAAAAGTGGTTTTCAAGGACTTTTGTTTGAAAAATCGTGAATTGTTTTAGAGGTCACACGTTCCTTTGCTTAAGGTATAATTTAAACCAATGCTTGGCATTCATCCTCACATGTTTTGTTGCCGAAAAAAGACAATTGGTTCATAAATAAACGAAAAATGAACTCATTTATGCATGAAAATGGTCCATAGGAAAATACATTTCAAAAAAATTTCAACTTTTAAAATGAAAATGGCGGGAAATTTGATTATTTGAGAAATGAAAAGCTTACAACTTTCTTTCAATTTTTCAAAAAATCTCTTAAATAACCCCTGTCATGACAAACAGTAAATAAATGATAAAAACATAATTTTTCAAACTTTAAAGATGGCGTGGGCGTTTCATTGTTTTCTTACACACGTTTCTGACCACTGAAGTCCCTCTGAAATCTGTCTCCAATATATCACAGATTACGTACATGATGACAAATGTGTTCCAGTTAACAAAATGTCACAGCCAAAGAAGTAAGATTTTCCTTTTCAATGACTGGCAACATCTTCACGACCTTTTTGGAACAAATGTGTGTCGGCATCATATGCTTAAGAAAGTCTAATGCCGAAACGGATCCGTTGTCAACCAGTTTGAAGAGTTCCACAGTTTAGTGATGTAGTCTTTTTGCGTCTGAGGTCTGTATACGATGTGCAAGTTGCATGTTGTTTGTATTGCACCCATTCCTTTCCCGGTTGTTAGTTTCTACTTCATCAGTTTGGTTAACAGTTTCTGGATCAAACATTTCTACATTGTTTGCGCATAAAATGTCTCATGCACTATCATTGCAGTTGATTTCAGGCATGCATTTTCTCAAAGCGTTCATTTCTCCAAATTTGAACAAGAAAATATCCACAAGGTCAAGATTGAAATGAATATAATGCTCGTAAGTAACGTAGCTCCCAAACTTGCGTCCGACGATACAATGCCATGTTGGACCGAATTTGGTGTCAAATTCATTCTTTATGTAAGCTGCGATGTCTTTCTGGACGTAGAAGTCTCGCATGGCCTGGATAGCGCAGTATATGGCATGACATTGCATGTTTTCGGACATGTCTGCAGTCTTGATCTCGGCTTTTGGTCTCGTCTCCATGTTGATTCTGAAACGCATAGTTTATAATTAACGTAGATCTAGCCAAATAATTTTTTTGAATAAACTTTATTAAGTAAAGTAAATACATTGTCGGCCACCCATCGCTCTGTCATCATTATAAAATTAGATGTTCGATTTATGAATTGTGCGCGCACCAGTGAAACGCATTGCCCTCCATGCAAACATTGCAATGGATATAAATATCCTACGTTTGTGAAGAGTAGAAGGACCGATCCAATTGTATGTGTATGTTATATTTGAGGATTTTAAGGCCCTACAGACCCAATTTAATCTTCCGAAATTTTCAAAACCTCGAGGAGCCATTACGCTCCTTATCTGAATGGCGATGAAAGAAAAGAATCACAGTGTTTACAGAATGCGACAAAAACCTGCGGATGACAAACAAAGCAAAAAGGTGTAAACTATCTAGAAACTATGTGACACTTATTCAAATTGTTACCTTTTTGTGGTTCCAACAAATTCTGCTTCTGCAACGGATTTGATGTTAGTCAAAAGTGAGTAGCACCGCCTTGTCCTGGAATGAACATTAGAATTTTTAGTTCTTTAAACAGTTCCTTGAGATACAAATGTACTAAACTCGTGCAGACCGCGATCGTTAACATCTACTGTATATTTAGTTAATCATTAAGCATGGAAACTTAATTTGGAAGTTGGAATGGCCACCCCCGAATTAAATGAGTTTGCGTTGCCAAAACGATTAAAACTTATATTTAGTATGATACAAACGAAAAAACTAACAACGATAAGTGACAAATATATTTCATTTTATCTTCATTTACTTACCCAATATTTTTTGTCGGAAAATGTAAACTGTCTTGACTGTTTGTGCACCAAAAGGACAGTGACACACGAATTCGACCATCCGCCAACATATTTGATGTTTCGTTTTATATTTATCTTATCATTTGGAATTTTGGCATGGTTGTGCTATGTAATTGCCTTCGTCGTCTGCTTGCTTTAGTTTTCCATCTTAAAATTCATTGCAGTTTTATAATTAGGTAGTTTCTGTCAAATTTTCGGGTTCCCTATAAGGGCATACCTTCCTTGGATCTAAAACCCACGGATTTAAAAAATTGAACATAAATGTACATGTATATCGAGAACGCTTTTACAGTAACTTGCATGTTTTTCTACGCATAGGAACACCAATGATAAGAATTTTTACTGTGCTATGGCATACTGACAAGGGCAAACCAGGACAAAGTTGGATATCGATTGTAGGAGCCTTCAAAAAAGAGATTTGTGTTATTAAAACTCCTACTTCACCAACAATTAAAGAGAGTGACCTATGCAAAAAGAGTTCAAAACGGACAAAACCAAAATCAATTACTAAAAATAATGAAAAATTAATAACAAAAGTAATCTCGAAATACCTTAACAGAAGACAAACTAGACAACGGCAACTCCGCGGAGTAGCAAATCCAAACGAACAAAATATCAATTACCAAATTCCAATCAATTATACTCATTACTTTGGTTGAAAATGAAAAAATTAGATTTTAGAATTGCAAATTCCTGCAAAGCAGCCATTTTGAATTTTCTGAGGTACAAATCTGAAAAATAATACCATAATTGTGATCTACTCCAAAATTCCTTCAATTTGAGTATAATATAGCCATACTTTGAAGGGATCGAAAAATTATTGCGAAATCGTACATTAGACGGCCATTTTGAATTTTACGAGGCTCGAATCAGAAAAAAGATACAATATTTGCAATCTACTCTTAATTGCCTTTCATTTGAGTATAATAAAGCTATACTTCAGAAAGATCTAAAAATTAGCGAAAATTTCTGTTTTCCTGTCCCCCCATACATGGCCCCTGGGGGTCAGGATGAAAAACACGGAATATATGTGAAATAGATAAATTTTGTGAATGCACTACCAAAATTTCAAACAATAATATTAATTACTTTGGTTTAGAATGAAAAATTTATGATTTTTGCGAAAAAGTCCCGTCATTTTTAAAGCGGCGGCCATCTTGAAAAAATTTTTTTTTGCGTAAAACTATTCACCAATATACATCTTTCCACTAAATATGAAGAAAATCTGTCGACTAGTATTTGAGTTATCTTCCGGACAGACGGACGGGCGGACTGACTGACTGACGGACTGACAGACTGACGGACTGACGGACAGACGGACGGACGGAGGGCTTCACTATATCCCTAACGAACTTCGTTCGTTGGGATAATGAGTACATATGAGGGAAGTGGTGTGGAATATGTTACATGATAGTTCTGCGTATGGACTCACATTTACCAGTCACTATCATACTACAGTCCCTCCGGATTTAACATATGCCCCTCAAAGTATAGAACCAATAGACAAACCCATCGGAAAAATGCCCGTCGAAAATACATGTACAGACCGTCCAAATCCTTCCTCGGTCAAATGACTCTATTGCTCTTTATAGTGGAGTTTACCCATAACATCAAGCATAAACTGTTGTTGGGAATATTCCACCGGGGTAAATTATCAGCCAATGGATTTGTAGGACGGTGGTCTGTGGGTTGGGGATGGGGGGTTCGAACCCAAGGACATAAGAAAATGTCCATGCTAAACAAACACCTGGGGCGACCCTAAAAATTCAAAGGGTGGGAGACAAAAATGCTGAGTCCAAAATTTTTAAAATAATGCCCAATAATTCCAGTTTTCTATCTAAATTGTCCATTTTTATGGAGAGGAGCAGATTTTGGGCCCAAAAATAAGAAAAAGAAAGAAAATCGTTCAAGATCGCACAAGTTTCTTTACGAAAACTAAGACTTGATTTCATTATCTAGCTTGGACACATTTTATTTTGGTTGTACAGTACAAGGTATTTATTTTATAAGCAAAAGTTAACGGTTAAAAAGATGGAATCTCAATGCTTCACAAAAATCCGTTGTAGAAACGAACGTAGTATTTCAGGATGTCAAAGTCTTACTTACAGAATAAAAAAGTTAGAAACTTCTTAAAAGCTCTCCTAATCAATCTTTCTCTTTTACATTTTTTTCAGAGGAGGCGAAGAAATTATATTAAATACAATTGACCGAAATCAAGAGATGTTGCGTGTGTTACCAAAGAAATTCATTGTTTGCCAGATGGACATAATCACTGGTTACCAGAGGAATTGACAGGACTTTGTACAAAACAGAATATTTTAATAGGACCAATATATGTATAAATGACAGAACAATTATCCTGACAAATATGTGGTGTATATTTAAAAGATATTTGTACCTATGCAAATACTCGATGTTAAGACCTACCTTTAAAGGATTTAAAGCAAATGTAATAGCTTATTGTAATATTGATAAGCAAATAGGCAGAGAAAAAAGGTGGGACATTATGGGTACTAGATTAAATAAATTAGACTCGTGTGGTTAGATGCCTTAAAAAAGAATATGATGGAAAATTTTGTGACTTCTATGATATTATGAATATTGTATATGTTAATGTAACTGCTATTAAATGTTTTTCTATGAATAAAAAAAGGAATAAAAAAAAGATTGCTTCTGGGGCAAGATCAAGCAACTTTTACATAGTACCCCGGACAGGTTGAATGATGCAGTTGTATTTTTACTCCATATTTTCAATAGAACAACCATTCTTATTGAAATTTTCAGGATTTATTCTAGAGACAATTTCCAACATGGAAAATTAATATCTTATCAGAATTTCTAATTTTATGATTTTGACAGGCTTTTTTTCAAAAACACTTCACTGTCAATAAAATACAGGTTTTGCTTGAACAGTTGAACTTTTGAAACGTCATTTCAAATATTGTCTGGCAATTGAATTTTCAACCGCCTAAAGTCTTTTCAGATATATTTGTTGCAATATTAACAATCATGGCTGATTATTGTTTTTCACTTTTAGTCATATTAAATATTATTTCAGTGCATTAGGCCAACAAAAAACTTGTTGCTCTGGGTGTCATTTTGAGAAGTGTCTCGCAGATTGCCCAGATAGAGGAACTGAGGTCAATTTTCTTGTCAACGGACACGAGTTCAACCCGATCAAACTGTTCAATACTGAATGTGGTAAAAAATGAGGTTAAACATCACGAATCTCCAAGTATTCCCAGCATTAGATTCTTCAGAGATGTTAATATAGCTGTGTCAATTCTATCATGAAATTGTCAGGGAAACCTGACATATTCAAAGCATTGTACAATTTACATGCCATAGGGTTGCATGCTGAGTGACGGTGGCGGAAAAGCCAAATGGCGAAAGAATGTTTCCAGAGGAAACATGACCCAGAGTGACAAGTTTTTATAGGCCAAATGCACTGTAATAATACTATTGAATATGACAAAAATTAACAACACTAATCAACCATAATTAATATGGCATCAAACACATCTGGAAAGACTTTAGGCCCGACTTTAGGCGAACAAAAATTCAAAAGCTAGACAATCTTTGAAATGACGTTAAAAGATCAGTTGTCCAAACAAAAACCTGTATTTTATTGACAGTGATGTATTTTTGAAAAAAGCCTTTCAAAATATTAAAATTAGGAATTTCTTTAAAGTATTTTTTCCATGTTTGAAATTGTCTCCAGAATAAAACATAAAAATTTCAATAAGAATGGTTGTTGTATTGCAAATATAGGGTGAAAACATGACTGCATCGTACAACCTGTCCGTGGTACTATTCCTTACCCTACCTATTTTGTATTTTAACAATCAACACAAGTATACATACCATATTTCAGCAGATATCGGATAAATTCATAAAAATATTTTTTGATTGATAAAATCATCGATTATAAAACGGAAGTGCGTTCTGTGACGTCCGCGTGTGAATATTTCAATTATTCAGATTTTGCCGTGGATTCGATTTTGAATATGCTTCTCAATAGTCTTCTAATGTTTACTTAAATTTCTATTATATTAGTAATTTTTTGACTTTCCTGCTTCATAAAACAGAACATTATCACCATTCACTCGACTCGAAAATTCTTCCGGTCTGTCGTAATAAAGATGAGCTGAAAGTTGTCGTGAACACCTTTCAATCCTCAGTCTAAATATTGGTTTTCAAGGTTCAATAGGCGACATTGAATGGTCTTTCATGCATTTTCGAAAATAGAATCACCAGAGAAGGTTTTAAACCATGAAATCGACTCTAAAGTCTGAGAAAAAGTTGTTTTAACCATTTTGTCGCGGCTGTATGCCTTTCAACCCGCACAAACTCCGAATGTAATATTCGGTAAAACGCGCGCGTACATTTACCTTAGACACGGTACAACGCAAA
Source organism: Owenia fusiformis (assembly GCA_903813345.2). Classification (NCBI taxonomy): domain Eukaryota; kingdom Metazoa; phylum Annelida; class Polychaeta; order Sabellida; family Oweniidae; genus Owenia; species Owenia fusiformis. The sequence goes on from CAIIXF020000012.1 coordinate 27,806,440, forward strand.
TTCAAGTCGTTTGTCTTGTATCTTACCGTAACCGCGCATTATACTTATACTTTATCCAGAAACTAGATTAGATCTTTCTGAAACGATGAAAACATCAGTTTGCTCAATGTCCTCGCGTTGTACCTACCCTGCGCGTTCAACTGTACGTCACGCTTAATTTGGTACACATCCTGTGATAATAGGACACGGTCCGTTCACCTTCAAAAGAAAATTAATTGAAAGACTTAACATAATGATATAAACAAGGCGAAAGGAATTAAAATGCCTTTTTGTATATAATTGTGTTGTATATAATTGTGTTTCCTTGCAATTCAATAAAAAATCATCGCCATTATGAATATCTTAATTTTTAATTTTGTATTTTTGGAAATATCAATTATCGTAAATTGGCCCCTGTATAGTTACAGTTAGTTACAACGCTTTCTGTCGGTGGCATTTCAAATAATTGTGAATTAGCATTCATAGAGACGTAAGGACAAATTATGCCATTTTAGAGACTTGTAAGGACAAATGATGCCACTTTAGAGACATTTAATGACAAAAAATGCCATTTTAGAGACATGTTAGGACAATATATACCACTTTAGAGACTTGTATGGACATATGATGCCACTTTAGAGACATTTAATAACAACATATGCCATTTTAGAGACATGTAAGGACAAAAGATGCCACTTTAGAGACTTGTAAGGACAAATGCTACCACTGTAAAGACATGTAAGGACAAATGATGCCACTTTAGAGACATGCTAGGATAAAAGATGCCACTTTAGAGCCTTGTAAGCACAAATGATGCCACTTTAGAGACATTTAATTACAAAATATGCCACTTTAGAGACTTGTAAGGACAAATGATGCCACTTTAGAGACATTAATAACAAAATATGCCACTTTAGAGACTTGTAAGGACAAATGTTACCATGATGCCATTTTAGAGACATGTAAGGACAATTGGTGCTACATCTGTAGTATTTGGTTGATGTTATGGGCAAACTCCACTACTCAATTTCAATTCATATGAAAAAAGAAGTGAAATACCCTCTGACCAAGATGGCTAAAACTCCATTCTAGATTATACTTAATCAACATCCATATTGGGATTTCAGATCGCCTTAACTTCGATTCACTTGGATAGTCTTACTTATTTTTGAGCAAAGACTATTTTCAGTTTGTTCTATCTTTAAAAGATAATCAATGCATAATCAATCGAAATCTAGAGGCAGACGAGAGCAAACGTTGACAATAGAGGGATATACATGAATTTGGACACTTTGGGTCAAATTTTGCCCAAATAGGCCCAATCGATAGGATATCCTGGGTCCAAAATATCAGACCTTTCCGCAAGATAAGTTTGACAAGTTTGACATCAAGAACCGTTTGGCAAATAGCGCTACGTAAAGTAAGTTCAGCGTATGGTCGGCCTCAGGGGGCATCTCCGGGTCATGCTGAAAGAAACGACCAACCTATTAAAAGGTATACGCGTAGACCTGTCTATTTTGGTAAACAATTCAAACGTCTCCCATGATGCTAGGATCGAGTTAAAATTCAAATTGATCACATGATAATCATTTCTTACGGATATTAGAAATTTAGTATATTGGCAACTTATGATTGATCTTTATGCATTGCTAGTCCATGCTAACCCGTGCGGATGTCGATATCAATCCACGAACAAAATTCATTTCTCACTCATAAATCCAAATTTTTTGTAGATATCTCAGCTGAACAAAAAATAAGCTTGAGATAGCGCTCCATATCTCGTTCATTATTTAAATATACGTACCACCTGAATTGAGCAATTATACATCTGCGCATCTGATAAGAGAATGCCAAATTGGTATCAATGTTTTTATTCTCATTTGTCATTCTCTTATCTCGTGCAATGTTTTTTTCTAATTTTGGCATTTTTCTTATCTCGTGCACAAATGCAACATAAGCAGATTCAGATGTTACTTAATATATCTAAGTAATGAAAGAAATATCAATCGTTATCCAAATTCTTTTTTGCTACATTTGTCAAAAGACATTTCGCGATTCGTTTTCACCTGATTTTGAAATATGGTTATATTTCCGAGGAGTGTCGGGAACTTTGGTAGTTTTAATTTTGATAGTTTCTCCAAAATGAGCTGATTTGAAATAACATTGTTTTTACAAAATATTTTTCTCCGAAATTTAATGGTTTATCTTACTTTTATATACATGTAGGACTTTTCTGACCGTTCAGTCAAGACGTTATGGAGGTCACATTTAAGTCACATGGTCTCACCGTTCCCCACAATATGAATATTTTTTGGCAGACTGGCAGGCACTGTATAGACAAACGATGGGCAAAACACATAGTTTTACAATAATAATTACAATAAAAAGATAATGCCAAAAATCAGCCACACGGTTGTGAGCGTGATCTTTCATGGTCAATGTAATAGATTTTTTTATTACGTTTAGCTGTTAGCTCGTCGCATGAGAATAACTTTGTACTATCTCACATTTTTACGGAACTGAGAAATCAAGGTTTGAAAGTTTAGAGGTCTGTATCTTCCTTAGTTTTGCTATGTGAAATTTGATTTTTTGTATGTCACCTGGTCTCACCCTAGAGATATCTTATATGAAATATCATACCTTGAAACAATTTACAAGATCCTTTTTTAAAACTATGGAAATGGAGTTGATACAATTTCCCACCGGAATAACAGCTTATTTCAGTGTGAAATTGTACCATCTCCAGACAAACAGCTTATTTCTAATTTCAAATTAATATAAGATTGTTATAACTCAAGTTTTGCAAGTCACATGACCAATTCTTAGAGAGTTGATTGGTTGAAACAGTTGATATCAGATATGACAATTTGAAATTAGAAATAAGCTGTTTGTCTGGAGATGGTACAATTTCACACTGAATTCTAGCTTAATGAGAGGGAATTGAGATGGGGCATGTATCTGAGATGAAAGCCTGTGTTTCAAATAGTAAAATTCCATGTCTATCTCAATTTTTTTGAAAATGGCAGTTAGTACAAAGTTATTCTCACGCGACGAGCTGTAGCTTTGAGTAAGACTATAGAACTACACGTGACTGGATCATTTTTTCAGACTCAGACTTTAAGATAATGGGGAAGAATGAAAGGAATACTGAGATAACCTCCAACTTTCCTACACTGATTATCCTTGAAATCGACAACTGGTGTTTTTAGAAATTATTATATCAATGGGTCTATGATCAAATTTTTCATATGTTATCACCTCGTCATGGTTTTACATGTCCACTCATGTTGAACTTCACGATAACCAGTTATTAGTTTTTGATATAGTTTATGGTAAATTATTAATCATTAAATACTCTTTTTTGTTACGCAAATTCCTTTATAAAGCCCTGTATTTCGCTTTCAAGTCACCTGTATTCATTCTACAGACGGAAAGCAAGAACCGAAGCATCTAATCATAAACGTGAGTAGAGTATTACTTTTATATTTAAATCAAGACACCTCAGTAACCATACCTGATCAAAAACAGTCTGCAATATTCATTATCAAGACAATTTATGGAATGTTTTGTTCTTAAAATGTGTTTTCTTTCATGAATAAAGTAAATCCACTCGATTATTGTTTTACCGTTTGAATGAAATAACGACGAAATTTTTGACCCCTCTCCGAGATTTTTATAACTTGTCTGATTTCCATAATGCTGGTGTTGTTACCTCATTAGAAAAGTCTAAACTGAAAGTTTCAATTTCCATGGATCGGCCTCATTGACATACAATTGGATATCAAAATAGCGGTTTTTGAATTTTCAAAGCGCCATAACTTCTGAACCGAAAATCAAATCAAAATTTGGTTTACAGATCCAAATTCCTGAGAAAACTCTACACTTTTTTCACCTCATACTTTGAATTTTGAGAACTCTTTATTTTGATCTATTTTTGGACAAAATTAGATCTAAAATTCGGAAAAAATGTATCATGATAGTTCTGTTAAGACAGTTTGCATAAACATTCGAGAATATGCAAAAAAGCAAAGGTATTCATTGGCAGTTTTTGAAATATAATTTTCCTCTCAAAGCTAAAGGTCTCATATAAAGTTAAAACTATTTTGGCTTATATTGTAGTCTTACCCAATATTATCAAAATGCGATATGTAAAACTTGTGGTTTTTGAAGGACTTTTAGCTCGAAAATCGTGGATTTATTTAAAATTAAGATCTAAGAGCTCACACATATATTCTAATAAGTGATAATTCACACCAATGCATAGCATTCATCCTCACGTATACATTTTTAAATTGATATTTTATATAAAAATAAAAATTGAAGTATTTTAGTTAAAAGTTTAACATATTTAGAAAATATTGACATAGAGTTAACGTTGTTATTGAATTTTTCCGAAAATGTCTGCCGCCTAAATGACATCACGACGATGTCACTTATGGGGCAACGTTTTTTATATCCTAAAACATTTAAGTGGCACATTCTATATGACATTTTATTATTGAAATATTATGTAATTTGTTCCATCTTTGCAATAGTGTTTAAAAATGATGCATTTTGCACTGTATACCGGATTATTTGATTATCAAAAAAAATTTTTTTTTGAAAAATGGCGAGATATTTGAATATTTTCAATATGTTGTATCTCTTAAATAACTTTGAACGTCATAACATATAGTAAATGATAGTCTAGCTACAAGCCCTTACACACGACCCGTGTGAGATGGTATTTAGTCAAGTAGAGAGAGAGGGAGGGGGGTTACAGAGGCTTGAAGCAAGACTAACTACTTAGTCAAATTATAAAAACTTTATATGGGGACTTTAAGAGATTGCAATTTTCAAATACTTAGGCGATTCACGTTTAAAATACTCAATAATGGCTAGATTCTCATGGAATAAAACATTGGAAAGCGATTCAATTCAATATGCTAAATGATTATCTATCAAACAGAGCATAGATAAAGTAGGCACGATTGCACTGAACGAAGACTAAGAGAATGGTGCCAGCCCTATCACAAACATTTTTTAATCCCATCATTCCTTGCACTGCGAAGTCTCCTGAAAGCCAATGATGCAACTTAATTCGCTCTTACGTAAATAAAAATCTTATTCGGGGTTACAAGGGGAATGAATTACCTACTTGTATTTAAATTTCAGATGTTGAGCGCCAAGATCGGAGTGTGTGTATTAGTGGCACTTATCGTAGTGATCGCGAGTGCCGACCAATGCGATCAATGTGAAGCATGGATCTATACTTCATGTCCAAAAACTCCAGCATATTTTGCGACAACGTCTAATGATATGAAACAGAGGTTGAGAGACCTGTGTTGTGACTCAAGTCAACACACCTACGGTAACTTAGAGTCAGTGTGCGCAACAACCTAACATTTTGTCCGAGCCCACGACCTGGCGACAATGTAGTTGGTTCTTAAAATATTTGAATGGAAGAAGCAACCAATACAATAACACACGAAAATAATAAGTTTTTGTTTTAAATTTACCCTCGTTTAACACATACAGACACATATAAAGGCCCTCTGAAAAGCTAACTCAAGCTCATATTGTTTTTGTAGTCAACAAATGTAATCAAGCAGTAATCTTATGGTTAGGTTTTCTTGGAATTGCAAAATGTTCCCGACCTCACAAATGTTAACAAATGTCTCGAATAAAATTTCAACTCTAGGAAAATAACAATAGGATAGTTAGAAATAATTCCAAGCTTTTCACAGTTCTATTCATATATATAAGATCTCGATTTGAACAATCATATATAATACTCGTTAAGCATTCAAAGCCTTGCACTAGCTATATCTATGTTCATGTAAAGGTGGAACGATGAAAGGGGTCATTCGTCAAGCAAACGCAAGCACGTTGCAAGCATGCGATGTCGCAAAGCCCCTTTTTAGCGATCACGTAATTTATCTGTAATTCCATTATCTTTCAACCAATCTACTCGAAATTTTCGAGGTAAATGGTTTAATTGTCATGTGGTATCACAATGCGAACCCAAGACCTTCCGCTCTCGAGTCAGACGCTCTACCCCTGAGCCATAACGGCTATCCTCTTCAGCTGACATCACTGTAACGACCCTTGCGACATACTAAAAGCACAATCAGACTTTTATTAACCCTTTCACGACGATAGGCTCCATATGGAGCCCTATTATGTAATACCTTTCAGGACGTTAGGCTCCTTTTGGCACCATTATTTTTATTTATATACATCAATGAAATGACAATATATCCAGTTCTATTCAGTTTTACACCAAATTTTGACAAGGTGTTCTTATGTGATAATCCTTACTAAAAACTGTACATCAGTGATGAAATCCAAGGTATGGGTCCCAGGGCATATTTTGCAGTTTTCCCCTAAAAAACACTCTTACTTATCCGTCACTGGGGACAACATTTTCCTCTTATATTCACGTCGGGAAAGGGTTAACCAAGATGTTTTCAATGAGAGGCATTGTGGTGAATAACTCTCCCTGACCGAGATGAAACCCTTTTTTCTCGGTCAATACTCAACTAATATCCCACATTTTTAAAGTATATTATAGCCAGGGGTATGTAATATGATGTATATTAAAAAAATATTATTAATTCAGTATTGAAACCAATATACAGCCCGATAGAGATTGGGGGTTATTCCAATGACCTCTTCTTTGGAATATTGCACACCAGAGAAATAGAATTGATAAAAAAGGTATAGTTGTAGCCAAGTTTAGTTTCTCTAAAGATGACAAATTAAAAACTTCAGATTTCATGAACATCAGACATCATGATGAAAAGAAATAATATTTTGAAGTTTTGATATGGTGATTCGTATTCTAATACTCGATAAAACTGCAAACTCCTTGTGACACTTTGTCTTACTAACATCTTATCTGTCCTACTTTCTAACACAAATCAAGATACTCTTATTCAGTCTGCCCCTAGTAACCAATGATTGCATTTAATCTTATATTCTTATTACTTCTTTCGCTTCACAGGGGGGGAGGGGATTTGATCTCATCCATTTTTCATGATGTTTTAGTTCAGTTCAATTCATTTTATTTCAAATGAATTAGATACAATACTTCACATTGACATAAAACTAAAACAATGAGGAAAAAGAAGAAAAGAGCTTTAAAATACTTTTTATTTGAAGCTTCTAGCTTAATTTTGAAGGAAGCTGCATCAATTTTTGTAAAATTCAAAATAAATCTTATTTTTTGGCCTGTTTATGCCATAATCGCACAACCTGACTGAAAACCGTCTTTTGGCGATCGCAACCCCTCTGACTGAAAGCTGGCTACGCCCCTGACTACTGTTCATAATTTTGCCATGCAATATTAAATTTTGGGGAATTTGAATCTGTGCAATAATATTTCTGAGCATCGCCAAATATTAGTTGTGTCTCTTACATCTTAAATCTGTGCATCGTTATTGTCAAACACAAGATATTATTTGTTCATGACTTCACGGACCTAAAAATGGATTGGAAACTCGATGGAACTCGAGAGAACTTGTCTAGGCCTTAATTTGCTGTAAGAGGCGCTGTAGTATTCAACAACGTCATACTCCGGATCCGTGGTGGTTTCTAGGCTACACTGTAACGTTTGGGACAATCTGATGTGTCGTCATCCAGACTATAGCGTCTATTTGAGCTTGCATCAATACTAAACTTTCTACTACCGTCATGCAGTGGAGATATGGAATTGTATGCTTCATTTTTCCAGGATTTTGAGTACTCGGCAACAGCCTTGTGCAGGAATTTGTACTCTTCCTATAAGAAATCAGAGAGAATTTTGAGATATTAATGAAATTCATATTTGAATACATGTAGACATATATATCTATATGTTTTGAGATGTAATAAGTCTGTCATTCCTGCATTGATACTTTGATGTTGCGGAGAATTTTTAGAAGTATTAACTCTAAGATAGTGGGGACTTTAAGCTTGCAATGTTTTTCACAACGTAACCGTGAACGCAGTCCATGAATCATTACAGTAATGTGTATAGTGCGCATACAAAACAAGCGCTAATTAGTCTACTTCAGATAACCAACCAACTTCAGTTTCGTGTGAAGAACGGGAGATTTGAAATTTCGCAGTGGTGTCAACGAGATACTCATGTCTATCGAATACTATGCTAGCAATTTTGATTTCGATGCACAGTATGATGCTTTCTGATGAAAATGATGTATGTCATACATGTTTTAGCTCCAAATATCTTAAGAAACGAGCTTGTTTAAAATACACGATGATGTTCAGTCTATGTAATGGACTAAGTAAACACTGTAACCGAACGATTATCTATGTGAGAAGACTACAGGGATGTGTACATGGTGATTTATACGTACAGGTTTCCGTTTCGATTTCATATATAAGCTTTAAGTCTCCAATGATACTCATGATATTGTGATAAAATTAGCCCTGAGTTCTACTGAATGTTAAATCTTATGGTTTCAATTCGGGTTTAACTGGGGTTTTAAATTTTTATAGTAGTCGATGACAAGTGAACGACAACTAAAGTAGCCATGGAAATCCAATACGTCAGCAATATATCAACATGATGACACAACTTACCCACGAATCGATGACGTGTTCGTATTTACTATTGTAGTACTTGACACACCTGTAGATGTCAATAGATGTCTCCATCTTTATTCGTTCAAACAGCATAGTTAATAAAGGCATCAGCAGCGCCCTCTTTGTGTCAATTCCATAGATTATGAGGGGACCTTCATTGGGATAGCTATGCATCCAAAGTGATAACTGCTTATGTAGCTCTAAAAATGACTCAAGTTCAGGGATATGGTCGCTCCATAATGAAAATTCATACATTTTTATTTGTTTGAATTTCTTTTTAGGAACGTTTACCAGTTTTATTTTTAGATTCCTAATAGTGTATTTGTCACTGACGTTCTCTGAGCTAATCGTATGTACAACGTAGATACCGTATTGTCTACTATTATCAGGTTCTGGCAGTGTAATTCCTTGTGATGATGTCATTGAAATAATACAAGATGATTTGTTGTCATAAGCGGCCCGAAGTGCATTGATAAAATCGTTTCTGCCTGTTGGCAGTACGATATAGGCTTCTAGATTAGTATATGAATCAAACACCGGGGCATCCCTTGGTGATATTGCGTCATCCCGAGGGGACAGAATTTTCTCGAATGTAGTCAATGATTCAAATTGATCACGCAAGTAAGAAGCATTAGTTGCTTTATTAATTTGACTCAATCCCTTGATGCCTGCCTTTATATCATTGGTATTTAGCGTAGTAACTCCAAAATATAAGCTCTCAAAAAGAAGATCGTATATGAATGAATATTGTTTAGACGACTTCACTAAATGTGGTCTATAGTTTCGTATCTTCTGGACACATCTCGGAACATCGATTTTTGAATGAGATATACCTTGTTTTAATAAGGCCTCGCTTGCAATATAAACTCCTGTTTTCCCGACAGAGTCTAAACAGTGAAGGAGCATCGGGCCTTTGGTCTTATCTGGTTTTAACGATTGAACTTTTGCAATGAAGTCAGCGAATAATACGTGACTGTAGGGAACACCTTGTTTTGTCCAGGACTTAAACTGGCAGTGATTTAGGTTTCGCTTGTCACGTGACCCTGTATTTGAGATCTCGAATCGTCGAATGGCAAAGTGTGCAAGCGTCTCAATGCTTTCTAAGCGTATCGTGATGTCATCATAATTAGATACGCCCCCTTCCGACCAATATATACTACCTCTTGCGTCATCGGAAAGCATTACGATTGTATCAACATTTTGTTCCCAAACCATGCGCCAGAAATCGTCAATTGTAGAAGGTAGTGGATCCTGAGTCACAATGTACCAACGCTTAATACCAGGTGCCCTCACGTAACTTGCATTTATATAATCTGTGCTAGGATCGTAATTAAGTGTATCAAGGACCACTCTGTGTTTGTCATATGGGATATATTTATTTTTAAAACGATTCTTGAATGATTTCTCGTCTCTTAGTGCTTCAGTTATTGGTTCATCTGTTGCTTTAGGTATTTCTTTAAATTCTTTAGTAAGAGCACCACCCTTCTGTAAGCTCATGTACTCCTCATAGAGGTCATTTACATCAATCGGATGTTCGTTTTCAGCTTTTTTACTATTTCGTTTTGTCGAAACCATCCTTTCTGTCGTTGGGATCTTTATTGATGTTTCTTTCATCTTCCCCTTCTGAGAGACTTTATCTATTCCTGATAATTGTATAGTAGACAAGCCCAGAGATGAATTCCCAGTATGCCCATTTGACATTATCCCCGAGCCATTGCTTTCATTTTTTCCTTTGTGAGAGTTCATAGCACCAGTTGCAGATTGGGCCACTTGACCCAGTTCAGCCATTTTATGTTCCGTATTTTGGCGTCTCCCCCTGTTACGTTTCACAAATACGATAACCAATCCAACTGCAATCGCAGCTACAAGGATACAAATTATCCCAATGAGGACTCCAATGATTGTGATATAGTCGTTATTATTTATCTGTAAAGCAGGTGTTGCCGTAGTTGGGATAATCTTTGCTGTAGTTGTTATGATTTCACTAGGGCTACTGACTGAACTTTTCGTCTGCCCATCTAGAGTACTTATGTAGGCTAAATACACGATATACGAAGTGAGTGATTCTAAAGGTGCATTGAAGAAACCATCGTATACTTTTCCATCTCCGATTACGATCTCTACTTTGCGTGATAACTGTGTTGGTAATATTTGAGCGGTAACATAAACATTAACACCGTTTGACTGCGCAGACGAAAAGTCCACTAATTTATCCATTTCAAGAATCTGTGACGCACTACGCATGCGCCGTTCTTCAAGGGAAAGCGATGGAATGGCTTCTACTATTATCCGATAAGCGGTCAAAGGTCCTGTAGAAATACTCGCAGAATCTAAAATTACTGTGAAATTAGAACTTGTTATTTTTCCTTCTACGATTTGGGGTACTGGGGGCTTCGGCGGTGGATAGAAATCCGTAAAATATTGTCGTATCTGTTGTTGCCCCCAGCCAAGAATATTGTATGCAAAGACTGAGACTTGATACAGAGTGGCGTGTGAAAGATCTGTGACCGTACAATTCACGATTGAGGCATTCACAATAATTTCTTCTGAGAATGGATTTGCAGGTAAGATGGACTCCAACAGTTCTGTTTTTATCTGAAAATGGATAAAGTTATTTTACTGTCAAATATTGCCATTTCGTTTGACAATAAAGATGCAAATGAAATACAAGGACATCAAATGATGCTGTTAATGTAACAATGTCAATTAAACGTATCTTATTTTTTCTCACCTTATATCGAGTCACATTATGGTCTACTGGACTGGGATGGTCCCATGTAAGTGTCAGGCTACTAAACGATCTAGCCACAAGCTTTAAGCTTAAAGGACGCCCGGGTGTCGTATTTGTTGATGCTGAAAACAAATAGAAAAAGTACGAATAAAAAGTACACGTCTATACCAAGTAAAGACACAATGTAGCCTCAGTGGCGCACATGCACCTCCTCACTTAAACAAGGAATTAATCAGAAGCTGACAAAACAGGGCACTATTTCTAATTAAAATTTTGAAATGTTGAGTCAAATTCCTTAAGATTTTTTGCTTCACTTTTGAGCCCCTGTGTCTGTATGTTAGTTGTACATATCCCAAACACAGGCCTTTGGTGAATGGGATGTTTTCGCACACGATAAAACATTAGCAATGCTGGAAATCAATGAACGCAAGTAACGATATATCCGTTGTCATGGCAACTGGTATTAATTAGTGATTAACATCCTCCCTTTCCAAAATGTGATATCTGAATTGAGTATGTTCCTATGTTTGTATTACCATTTTATGTAACATAACAAAATGAGTTAGTATTTCACATAAACCAGAAAATGATATTCCATCTCGTTACACCTAAGCAGCTGCTCTTGATATTTGCAGATTGATCAGATTACAACACGTAAATACAAATACCTCTCTAGTAGCAACACACCACAATCGACATCCATTATTGTTATGTTTACACCGTTACTCATATTTGGGAATTTTGAATAAAGCAAACAATTATGAACAAACGATCAACGCATGAATAAATGAAAATAAAAAAAGAATACTTTTAACCACTGTTGTTCATATATTTGGAATAAAATCCAATTTACCAATGGTTTTGCATTGAAACCCCCGATTCATCATAATGTTAAGGTAACAAAAACAAATGAATAAGCAAGAAACACTAAGTTAAACGGTAGAGTGAAAAGAGACTTCGAAAAAAAGACAAATAAAATGGAATATCGTCCTTTGTTTTAGATTATTGTGGAGCTAACTCCTTCTTGCCCAGTTTTACTAGAAATCGGCAACGCCACGGAGAAGCAAATCCAAACGCAACGAACATTACACTATCACTATATTCATGAATCTGTAAATGTAACATTGTAATATTTACCATCTAATCTACATTTTGATTAAAGGCAGATATTAAAATACATTCATTAAACATATAAAAGAATTTCCGAGACACGAATCAGAAAAAAACATAACGACTTCGATCTACTCTAACATTTCTTTAAATTGACTCTAATATAGCCATACTTTGAAGAGATCAGAAACGTATTGCGAAATCCCGCATTGGGTGGCCATTTTGAATTTCACGAGGTCTGATTCAGAAAAAGATACAATATTTGGAATCTTCGTTCACTCGGCTCCCGTCGGTCGATGAACGCAGTGAAGACCGAGCGTGCGAAGATGAATCTAGTCTAAATTGCCTTTTATTTGAGTATAATAAAGCTATAGTTTAGACATATCTCAAAATTAACGAGAATTCTCCCGATACACGCCCCCTGGTGGACAGGCTGAAAAACACGGGGAATATGCGAAATACTTTGTGAATATACGACCAAAATTTCAAATAAAAATATTCAGTATGAAAAACTGTTTTCTAAAATACATCTTATCATCAAATATGGAGAAAATCTTTTATCAATATCGATTTATCTTCCGGACAGGCCAACGGACGGACGGACTGATGGGCGGACGGAGGGCTTCACTGTGTACTTCGTTCGTTGGGATAATTAAGTAGTAAATTTCGTCTTAAATATCGGTTTACCTGCTGTAGATGCCTCAAGAACAGTCGTATCATAGAAAGTGATGGTTGAAGTATTGGATAAACTCTCGTTGGCTGTTAAAGTTGGCACCGTTGTCATATTTTCAAGATTCGTATTAATTATGATGTCATCAGTTGATGGTGATTGGAATCGAACCCATTCTGTTGCAGGACTGAATATACCATTCATCTCAACATTTGCCTCGTTATCAAACCAAACGCAGACGACACTGAATCTGTACTCCCCCTGGCGGTCAAGTCGTGAAAATGCTAAAATGTGAGTAGATGTATCTTTTTCTCGTGGAATCCCAGCATAATACACCCATGATGTGTTAAAATGGGACGTCTGGAAGTAAACACTGTATCTTACTACAGGTGGAGACCCTATATCGCTTGTTTGGTTCCATGGTTTCCATAACAATATTATCACGTCATCCGTCACATTTCGTATAGATGGCGCAGTAGTCAATGACGGTAGTTCTAAAAGACAAATATAAAATACTATTCTACAAGCTGACAAATTACTTTTTCAATGTTTTCATTTATCTATATTTTGCTTTTGTTGTCATAGTAATCATGGTAGGTGTAAGGATTTTTACTTGAAGACATTGTTTCGTATTTGTTTATATTCCGACATGGGAAGGACTGATCGTTAATTGATATACTAGTTTTGATCATAGATTAAAAAATAATAGCCACCTATTTGACAGGTAGGAGGTTTCACCCATCCCAGAGTGCAGTTACCCGATTCGCATGTCCCATTGGTCGAACATTCTGTGTCGCCATAGTAACAGTGGCATACATCAGAGCAGTTGGTTCCAAAATATCCCTGTTGGCATGACGTATCTAGCATATGGAAATAAACAAATGAATATACTGCTATTAAAATAATACAATAGATTGTCTAAATCAAAAGAAATACATGATATTGTTCTTTTAAGTCTGGGTACCAATTAAATAATTTTATTGTTTTGTTTTATCTCTTCTCAATTAAGACAAATATTTACAGTGTCCACTTTTATTGATTATAGGTCGATAGTACAACTAAATGATCCCTTTCAATATTTAGTCGCTAAATACTATTATTTGGAGCAAACACTGCGAGCTGTCTAGTAAAGGATTATTAGGGAAAACATGGGTTCGATTTAATTGATCAAATAGTATGTGTTGGTTTTAGTTGGTATGTTAGTATTAATTATATCCGCCTATCAATAAGATAATTAACTGGAATTTCATCTAAGTTAAATCTGCAAATAAGGAAATAAAGAATGTTGGAATATTTTTAATTTTTAGTTTTGTGCATGTGCAAGAGCATATCAATATTCATGTAAGATTTCGATTGAAACAGAAATAAATTTTATATTAAATAACAATAGATATAATGACCTTGATCCTATACACTCCACTCCATAAGTTTTGCAACCTTAGCTCCCCCATTGAACTACGTGTTAAAGCCTCTTTACGTTTGAATTTTTATTTACTTAACCGGCTATGAAATAACTTGTAATATTGATGGAAACGTAATTTGACTTTATTTCCAATACCTCCAATGTTTCTCAATTTTTCCTCAATTACAATAGGTCGAAAATTGATGATAAAATTGATGAATTCCATGGGAAATGGAGGGTTCGGGGCAAATAAGAAATCAGGATATCTTTTCAGAAAAAAAGATTCAGCAAAAATATTTTTATATAGAAAATTGAATTGTCTAACTTTTTCGTAGACTATGTGTTTAGTTTATTTTATGAATACTAAAGTTACAGCGGTTCAAAGTCATTTTTGAAAATAATTTTTCGCCTCCTGTGTTATTTCAATGGGAACGTTTTTTTGAAAAATATTTTTGACTTTAAAGCCCTCTAACTTTGTTGAACCTGAAGAAACATATCAATTTTTTGTAAAAATTAGCAAATTCAATTGCCTGCCTAACTCGTATTTTTGCAAGGACTCGGATGGATGGATAGTCTGTCGTATGACTTGCGGCAAACCTACCATTTCCCATTGGTTAAAATGGTAATGTCGATTTTCAAAAATTCATCAAATTTATCATCAATTTTCGACTTACTGTTATTGAGGAACAAATTATGTTTTCATCAATAGTATAAGTATTTTTATCGCAGGTTAAGTAAATAAAAATTCAAAGGTAAAGAGGCTTTAACACGTAGGTCAATGGGGGAGCTAAGGTTGCCAAACTTATGGAGGGGAGTGTAAAAAATACTTTAATGAGGCAAGTTTTCATGATTTGGATAACGAAGGTGGCAAAATTGAATTTCCTTTAAGGGAACATACCTGTAAGATTGTCAAAATCTAAGTGGCTTTCGTGCAGGGAAGGCAATTCATTTATAAAATATATTAATTTTAATGTATCACTTTTGTATTTGTTATTGTCAAAAGTGGTTACTAAGCAAAAAGTGGGGAAGGAAAAAGAGTTTCTAATTTTTCATAAACAAAACTATGATCGCTTATTTCCATTGTTATATTATACTGAATATATTCTGAATGTAGAAATCCATGTATTTGTCTGCACATATGTCTTGTTTCACTCTACTATACCTTGCATTTGGTGTTCATAAGCAACCCATTGGGCTTATTGGTAATGATTATGTTATTTGTTTTTATTTGTCTGTTCCTTATGAATGGTTTATCGGATGTTTATTAGATGTTAATAAGGTACTTTCAAAAATATACTAAACAATACAATTAGACTAACAAAGTATCTTATGCATTTCTAGGGGTTAGGTATAGTAGAGTGTTGTTTTAAGTATACATTTCTTTATTGAAGATAGGTGCATTCCGAGGCGCTATCTAATATATATTAATTATTACATTCAAGTTCATTAGAAATTTTACTTTTATACGTACGTATGCAAATTAAAGATGTAAAAAACTAAAAAATCTGTAAATTCTTACTTTGACATCGTATTAATGCTGTAAACTCCAACAAGGTCCATAGCAAACAAAATAGCCAGACGTTCGCCATTTTGCTGCGTACATCTATCATCCACTACAAGTGCTGTCCAAATCGAGTGTCACAATATCATCTATCGTGTTTTCATTTTCTCGATTATCGTAAAGTTGCACCAGTCCTGTTTGTGTGATCATGTACATCGATGTGACATGCTATATACATTATGCACACATACAGTCTCGTTTGTATAAGCACAGTTTGCTCTTGGAGCCTATATATATACACTCATTGTTAGCATGTTAAGTTATCTATGCTATGATGCATATGCTTGCATTGGTTATTCATGCATGTCGCTGTATACATCTTGTTTGTATTGGTATTCCAATGTTCCTGCAGCCGGTTCGTAACTACATCTGCAAAGCAATCGAATTAACGATGGTAGAAAAACACCACCGGTGTAAAAGAAATTATGGTCCCCTGGGGATTATGGTCCCCTCTCTTAAAGGCCCTTACTGGCCCTGATTGTGAATACGATAATAAGGGAAAGAGTTGTATTTAGGTCACCATATAAATCAATGGAAAGTAGGACCATAATTTGATAGGACCTCCTACCCTTTTACACCTGGCACACTAATATAATATAGCGATCTTCATATCAAGTGTGTTGTATAATTCCTGCAGCCTATGATGCTTTTCTACCCGTATTGCAAATTATGATTAAAAAGCGAATAGCAACTTGTGAGGTTATGTCCATATTCACACATAGCAAAGTGTGTAAATATATTATATTTCAAGAATTAATAACCATGAATATAAATTCCATATTAAGTATATGATCACTATCCGGTAGTTTTCCTATCACGTAGTACTCTACAACGCACTGTACCTTTCGACTCTCTTACGGTTTACATAAACATATTTTTCGAGCCTTGTGTATGCATGGTACAATATATTGACGAAGCTGCATTGACGTGTGAGGCAGGTGAGACACTTGCCTTACCAAAAATCTCAGAAAAAATGGTTTTTAGTCCAAACTGTGAAAATTATGTTTCATAATGGTAGTATGATTTCTTTATCTACAGCTTTGCCCCAATCTCTTTAAATTGCTGTCACCACCCTCTCAACGGCTCGCCTTTTTAGATTTGCCTTGCAATTTTAATTTGTTTTGCCGCCTGTTCATGAATCGTCCCTGATACCAGAACATGGTTTTATCAGAAATGTATAACATTTTTTCTCATTAAAATGACGGTCGTATATTAAAGTCAATAAATAAAATGCTTATAAATGACTCGTCGGTGCAAAACTGATATATCTTATACAATACAAACGCAGCAAACATACTTGCAAAGGCATTCTCTATATTAGCTTATCCATCCTCTCACAGGTATATCATCAGTAAATAGGCTTGGCGCAATGAGCAACGCAGATCTTATTGAACCTGTTTGTCATCCATATGATATCATTGCGAGCGCTAATAGATTTTCTTTGTAGCGTCAAGGGCGTACTGTGATAGCCTAGTATTGAAAACTAGATAGATAACATTACACGCGAGCTCTTTTCTATCAGATCAAAAAATATATTGTTTATATGTATACATATTGCTATAAATTGGATAAAACCAATAGAAGCAATGTATTGACGTTGTCTTGTTCTTGCCTCGTCTTTTTGGATTTTGCCGCCTCTTAGCTATACTCTTCTGCCTTACCCAATCTTAATACTATAAGCTTGCTGTATGTCTTTGATTAACAAACTAAAATTCACGGTAACTTAACAAAGCATGTTAAAGTGGTTACAGCTGAAAAAGTGATTAGTGACGTGAAGTAAAAATGCTCTTTGATATTTTATCCAAGGACAACTAGAAAGGAGTAAGTCATCTCGATCGATTGTATCGATTCCACTATATTCTTCATTTGCACTTGAAGATTGACAAATATACACGATGGGGATATAAATCGAATATCAATACATGACATTATGTATGTGTATTTATCCCTTTAAAGTATTGACAGTTGTTATATCTCAAATTACCAGTATGGTTATCACCGTTGTAATCACAAATATACTATAGTCATTGGCATTATAATTAAAGTCATCGGAATCACCCAGTTGAATTGGACCATATTTTTACTCACACTATTGCATTTTTATAATTATGTTAATTATTTGTAGTTTATCATTTGCCATTGATTTTGAAAATAATAGGGTCTAGTTTTTCAGCCTCTTCGAATAATTGCCATTTATACCCCCCTTGCTACTTTTATGAGGGGGTAATACGATAAGCATCAATAATTTATGTTCTATATCTCCAATCAAATTTATATTTCTAGGGAGTATGTATCTATATATAACAAGTTTCCATGACAAGTTTGATTATGCTTGGTCAAGTGGTTGCCATGGCAATACAACTTAAGAAAAAAAATTGTAAATATTTCGAATAAATCCACCAGTTCTTTAAAAGGTAAACGACTGCTAATCTCTTTGGATTGCACCAATCAGCATGAAGCTGACTTTAAAAACATATTTATGGAGTGTTCAATGAAATAACATGATTAAAATAATTAATTTAGTGATATCTATAACTCTAGTCCATAACTCTATTTGGTCACTATCATTCACATTGCTCAAAAGTGGGCGTGGCACATTTAAGTAACTATCTTGAGTAATTCATGTTAAAAACCTCCAACCACATTCATACTTTCAGTGAATATGTATGTATATATAATTTGTTGATATAGCAAGTCTGATCATGCTTGGTGAAATGATTGCCATGGAAACACAACTTACTTGTAAAGAAGTATAAACAATTTGATAAATATACACATAGTTCCAGATTGTACCAATCAATAAAAAGTTGACTTTGAAAACATGTATAAGAGTTGGTTTTAAGAAAACATGACAGATTCATCTATTAGTCAATGATATCAACTCATGGTTGATTAATTAACAGAACCTACTCTGTGTTCTTATATTGATAGATCTTAACATATTCAGCCTGGCCTTCTGTAGCAATTGTACCTGTTTTGTGATAAATAAAAGAAATATCGAAAGGGAAATACAAGAGAATCTCTAGCAAAACGTCAAACTGATACTGCATCAAAGTCTATATCGAATGCAGTCATTGAAAAAGACTGGACCCTGCATGCAAAAATCGGTAGAAGTTGCATAGTTTCTGCAAAGCAATGTACCTTAATTCATGCAGAAAATATTACAGTAAACGCCAAAACACAAATATATGTGAAAAAGTAATTGATTCATCACTCACATTTATTTGCAAATATACAGATGAAACGGTGTTGACCGGTGGTCCCGTAATTGTTACATTAGACTCTCTTCACAATATGTTCCAAACACATATGAGTAAACATAATCCAACCAAACCTACACCAAAGTACAGAAGGTTAAATAACTTCAAAAATGGACTTAGTATTCATTTGGGGAATACACTCATTTTCTATCGCCCAAAAGAATCTTCATTGAAAAATGAACTTGTATTTGGCAATTTAAGGGGCATCCCCGAAAAATCTATTGCAGAGGCTTTTCATAAGAATATCAATTCAGAACAAGATCTATTGACCAATGCTGGGTCGCATCTAAGACACATCATATTAAATGTCAAAACAAAAAAACCCTCATTTAATTGGCCCCCAAGAACATCAGAACTTCAAATAGAATGTACAAATCCATACCAAATGCTCCTAAGGAATTTTTAATGAATCTCCCCCGGGGCAATGAGAACAAGACATTAAATGAGAAACAACAGCGGCTGGTGCATTCTATTGGACAAGATATTCTCGCAACTTCAAATGGATCATTCAAGATGCCAAAACATTATTTACTAGCCCAGACACTACGTTACATTAATGAATCGTAATGGACATTGTCTGGCCTACACTTGGGTGATGCAAATCGAAACAGCAGTCTGTGAAGACATACAGAACAATGTTTCTAACTTACCCCACCATACTAATATGTACAGGGTGTCCCGAAAGTATGAGCCCCCTAGGTAGACGTATACAATGTCTCAATGGTATGTGCCATATATCATTTTAAAGCTTATCCAAAGTTACATTGATTTGCCAAGTATCATGGTTCAACTCACAAATGGTAAAAGGTTACAGGCATTTCAAAACTTAATAATGTTCAGCCAAAAATATAGTTCATTTTAGTATCCTGGAAACAGCCCTGACCTGAATATGACCATTAATATGGGTGCTATTGACGAATATAGGATGGATATTGAGTTCTAAAAAGAGGACATTAAGGGTATATACTCCAATGAAACTCTTATAAAATGGCTTAACAAATTTTTTTGAGGATTACAAAATGCCACATCCCTATTTGAAGCGCGTGAAGGGTCATATATGAAAAACATTGCTGCTGTTAACATGACATAGGGAGACACAAATCATGATCAAAATCAAAATGATATAGGACACATACTATGGAGACATTGGTATATGTCTGCATAGTGGGGGCCCCGGTGGGGGCATACTTTTGGGACACCCTGTAGTTAAGCTAATTAAATAAGGACATAATAATGTTGTAAATATGCATATATCATAGAAATTAAAATAGTATTTTAAAGAAAAACAGTGAACAATACAATATACAGTGAAATTAATCTAAATGAACTATGTATATATCTATCTACCATCTCCACACAAGCCAAACAAGTATATTTGCAAAGAACAATGCCATTCATTTATGTTACCATAGCAACCAATTACCAATAATCATCTGAATCATGCTGTTTTATTGACCAAAAATGGTTTTGAACACAACTTTATTTTGATTGGTTTAAGAGATCAGCAGTTTCTTGTTAATCTGAAATAGCTACAATTGTTTGCATGCACATTTCCATGGCAACCATTTAACCAAACATGATCAGACTTGATATATCAACTCACGATATGTATATACATAGTTCCTGAAAGTATGAACATGATTGGAGGTACATAACAGAAGTTATTTAAAATTGTTATCTCAAGGAGCCATGTCCACTTTTAAGTAGTTTGAATGATAGTGACCAAATAGGAATATGAACTAGAGTCCTAGATATCATATAATTAATCATTTTAGTCACATTCTATCATTCAAAACTCCTTAAATATGTTTTCAAAGTCAACTTCATGTTGATTGGTACAATCCGAAGAGATAAGCAGTTGTTTACCTTTTAAAGAACTTGTGGATTTATCCGAAATATTAACAATTTTTCGCACTTAAGTTGTGTTGCCATGGCAACCACTTGACCAAGCATGATCAAATTTGTCATGGAAACTTGTTATATATAGATACATAATCCCTAGAAATATGAATTTGATTGGAGGTATATAACAGACATAATTCATGCTTTTCATAGTACCCCTTCATAAATATAGCCAGGAGGGTATAAATGGCAATTATTCGAAGAGGCTGAAAAACTAAACCCTATTATTTTCAAAATCAATGAGAAATGATATAATACACATAATTAACATAATTATAAAAATGCAATACCGTGAGTAAAAAATTGGTCCCAGCTCATCCACTAGGTGTAACAATTAGTGCAGAGGGGCCATTCAAAGATCATGGACCAGTCCCACAATATATTCAAGTTTGGATATTTTATCAAGACTTACACCTTTTTTATTATCTACAAAGGGACCCACTAGATAAACATTATTTCAGCTAGTTGATCCATACATTTTAAGAAAAAAGGTATGTCAAAGAAGATGTTAAGCCAAATGTTGCCTTGATAGCTCAGAAAAAGTTGAAGTTTTCCTATTTTCTCTCTACAGGCCTCGTTGCCCCCTTAAGGCCATTGGTATCACACAGCTAATCAAGGTCATTGTCATCACACAGCTAATTAAACCTGTTGGCTTGACACATATACAGAGTGTCTAATGTGTCCCCCCCTTAATTCAAAAATATGAACTTTTATGCATAAAAGTGCATCTACATGTAGTTGAGCTTGTCATTTGAAACTTCTTGTGGAGTTGCCCCATCAAGCCTCGTATTAATATACTAAAGACAATTCATGATATCATACAGACAAAAAAGGTACATTATGCAACATTGTGTGGATGTTAAAGCTCAGCCGGGGAGAACATATTTATTTGACACCCTGTACAACATTGGGGTTTGCTTTACAAGACTGCGTTCAGAATCAAATTGATTGAAGACCATGATATTTGTGATATTATGGTATAACACCATCATTTAGACTCCTGAAAACACCAGTCATTACCGCCATCATTTCCATCATTAAAATAGTCATTGACACCCATAAGATATTACGAATCATTGACATCGATAAAAGAAATATTTATAATCATTGATGAAAAGAAGAATTGATGACATCTCTTATAATAATATCATTGATTTAAATGGTTAAGAATAATCAGTGGTATCAATGTACAACAATCATTGATGCCAATATTCTGAACCATCCTCGCCGACATTCAAAATACACGATGCTTTGGAAGCTATTAAAATTCAAAAACAAATAAGTTGTTCTCTAAAATGACGAACATGGTAGAAATCAAACTAATTATATGACTGTATATTATGATTAATACAAAGTCAAAATAAAATCATAAAACTATAAAGATACGAGAAGTTACCTTTATCAACCTATGGCTATATGTATTCGCAGCTCCAATAATGAAATGTTCTTTTCAGGTTTAGATTTTCATAAAAACTGTCTAAATATTGACACAACTGTTTTAAACGCAAAACCGTTTTTCTAAATATGGTATGACCTGCTAACATATCACATGTACAACCAGTAGTATTACAAATACATATTAATGAAATATTGGTTAACAATGAAATATTATAGATTATTCCATAATAACATGTTTTCCCCGGGAAAATAACAGGGAATAAAATTATTCAAAAAATCCCGGATCAGATCCCGTAGCAGCTAAAATCCCGTATCAGATCCTAAAATCAGATCCTGTATCAGAACTTTCAGAAAATTCCAGGAGACTAATATTATGGTATATTATGATCCATAAAAGTATTATAAATTATTTCTATTTTAAAATTTGTTAATAAAAGGTGAAAATGTCATTCAATAAACTAGATTTTATCATTTAATGCCACCATCTTTGGGCGACATACAAAACAAGTTTCAGAAAAATATTATGGAATAAATAGGTTATTGATGGTCGTGATAAAATATGAATTTTTTCCTCGAGAAAATTGGCCTCGGGAAATATCATATTGAAACTCGGACTATCGCCCTCAGTCAATATGATATTTTCCTTGGTCAATATCATATTTTCCCCCGAAATAAAATTCATATTCCATCCCTCCCATTAAATAACCGTTATCTATTAACATGATTATGAACACTGCATTGGTTATTAGGGATGTAGCTAAGATCACAAACTGGAGGCGAGGCATACTAATAAGGGAAGGAAAACTGAAGTTGATGAAAAAAAATCGGACTTATTTTCATTGTTTCAATGAAAAATCTGAGGCAACCTCTAAAGAATAGTTTTACCTTAAAAATCAATGAACAAGCACTTCCCGGAAAATGTAAATGAAATTGATTTGTAAAACAATGTTAGTTCAAGGGCGACATCTATCAACATCTTTCCGTACAATAACTGCCTGACGTCTCCAAATTCACTGTTCACTTTCAATGAGCTCATGAGATTGAATTATAGATGCCGATAAACTCAAATGGTTACAGTTAATAAGAGCTTATTTTTCTTTGATTGTCTAACAGGCAGGTCTGCGACATAAATGAAATTACACTCTATAATTGATTATTATTTCATTAATATTTTATTTAGTATTAAAGCGTTGAATTCGTTGATACAACTGATATTTAATTATCATTGGCAAATGAACAATATGGCGCAATTTCGCCCTTCCCATTTATTTGACAAACAACTTAAAATGTATTTGAAACGGGTATACAATATATGTACGTTTACAATAGAAAGTGACCATTCTATCATTGTAAAGCTGTTACTAAGTTACGACATATATAGCCTCGCTGTCAACCATATGATCGCAACTCTCTCGAGAAATCGATCAATACCCACCCAGTTGATAAAAACAGCGTGATTACGTTTTGAAACACAAACACTGTAATAAAAAGTATATGTCTTTCGCAGCAGACAGTCAATTCAATTTTAAATACTTGATATAAATCCGATCATAAAACACATAAAAAGGCATGTCGAGTAAAGAAATGTCTTAAGAAATATGCATAATTATATGAAGCGTTATCCAATGTTTTGCGCAAGGAGGGAACTTCCCCTTCCGCAATTATCCCGAGGCAATATTGTATGAATCTATATGTCAACAAAACAATCCATCTTTACTATATTATACTATATTATAGTAGTAGTAGTATTGCTTAGCATACTTACTGGCGATAATGGGTGGTTGAATGATCAATGTCAGCGACTCTATAACGAAAGCAGCATCATTTAAACGAGTATATAATCGTGGTCAGATGACATTAAATGCATAAACGAGTATAATCTCGATCAAATGACATAAAATGCATAAAGAAGTAATAATGACTTATATCAGTTTATGTACATGTATTACACTCAAATGTCGGATTAATATATATCTTAAAACTTCAATCTGAAAAAAAACAACTATCTATTCTAATGAGCTATAGCTCGTCGCGTGAACGGTGAAAATGTGCAGATGAATTACCACGTACAACTGAAAACATACAAACCTCATTTAGTGTGTGATAAATGATACCAGGAGAGTAGGCGGCGTTTCTGCGTCCCCTGGCTGCGTCCCCTTTTCGAACATCTCAGTCTACATTTCTGCATATCACATTCCTATACAGGGTAGATTGCGATAGTCTCTTCTTGATGACTAGCATTACAATGTCTCCTGATCATGAACGTGCATTGGGATCAGAGTACGACGTCTTCTGTGTTTCACGTTACAAAAGCCGCTAGCGCCTTTCGACCATCTCTATTGCCACTTTGGAGAAGCTGGTGAATTTGACGCGTCATCGTGTGAATGACGCGATAGCGCTAAAATATATCCATAGCGTTTTGGAAGATCGCTTGCCATTTCATTAATACTGACCCAAATTTTATCATCTTTATACGAGCATGTTCCTGAAGATGTCCCCTATCAAATGGTACAAGAAATTTGATGACAATTAAAATATCTACGCTACAATCACTGTGTACAAATGAACTTTTCATTTTCTAAAAGGTTTGTTTACCTTGGCAACCTGTACTTTTCACGCTTCTATCTTTGCTTTTATTCCGTTTTGCATCCGGTTTTTTGATAAATAAGAATCATTAGATCAATATCTAACAAAAGAATCATCAATGGGAATTCTAGGTGAAGTATATCTCTTCATCTAGGCCGAAACATATTTTTTGGGGGGCACAGAAATATATTTTCTGATTTTTACGTTATATTTTCCCGGGAACCATTGCTCCTTTCTAAGACGTAAGTAAATCGTATTCGACTAACTATTCCAATGTACAGATGTAAGAAAGTTGGACAATATGCTATGTAAGGCCATAAGAAGTAGATTCTTTGTTTTGCATGCTGGGAAAATCCAAATCATGCAAGGTTACAAGGAAAACAAACACAAACTCAAGAAAAAACACAAGCTTGTTTGCTGAGAAATATATACATTTTATGGGCATAAAGAGGGATGACATACCAATTTGCAGTGATTACATACAGAATATCACATCATTTTGAGTGATATCATTTTTATCGCCAAGTTGATATCAAATATCAACACGAGTGAGCGAAGCGAATGAGTGTTGATATTTGATATCTACGAGGCGATAAAATGATATCACGAGAAATTATGTGATATTGGGTTTATCCCATGATTACAATCACCTTGTGATGTTCTGATCCAATTTCAAGGACATTGGCAGACAATATAAACTATCAATTGAATATTTGAAACACGTTATTTTAACAATTAAAAGTAAATAAAATGAACATGTAATGTAATGTGATTTTCTTGCTGTTTCAGTCCTGGTCGTTAACGGTGGTAATAATACTAATAACGTCATTTCTGCGAGCATTATAGTGAAAGATTGGACCTTGGGTCTTCGGCCCTCGGTCCAATATTTCACAATATTGCCCTTAGAAATGACGTTATTGTACTATTAATGAAAAAATTAAATTAATATTAATAAATGATCTGAACTTATTTCCAACAATATTGTGGCGCGAAATGCAAATGTGATATCACACGGATATGCGTGAGATAAACGATATCACACGCATATGAGTTTGATAAACGATTTTCTGGAAAATATCACACGGATTTCAATGATATCAGAAATATCAATAGCTGTTATTGTACAGATAACACATTAATCGTGGGATAAAAACACATATCTATACATTTTATACAATATATTTAAACATAGCTATTATTCAATGGGAGAAATAATGCATTTTCAACAGTGGCGGAGGAACAATATACGCCAAATCGCCAGTGCGTCCCAATTGAAAAGTGAGAATAAAAAAGGCTTATTAATTTTTCCTATGTTCTTTATATATGTTTCCTATGTTATTTATATATTTTCTCATTGTGAATAAATTGTAAAAGTAATCTCGCGCACACTAGCCTAAAGCAATGTTTTTTTGGATACCATATGATATGCTTGATTTTTCAATAGTACTCTTTTAATAGATTTTTGTGCCTCAATGTTATTTTTCTAACCTGGGCCTCAGATAAATAACACATTTTGAAAACTGAAATTCACCAGAGTCTAAAATATTGAATTCGTTTTAAAATATTGAAAGTTACCTTGTTTCTAATATTGCAGAAAATGCAAAGTAATCATTATTGCTCTAATCACTGAACAGATTTTATAAAAATCGAGCCACTATTGATTTTCTTATGAATTTTAAAAGAATAGCGCCAAATATTCGTGAATCGCGTTCTATTTACGAATTTGAGAGAAGGGACTGTTTTTTTACTACTTGATGAATACCTTTGCAATTTTTGTGCATGTTCCGCAATGCTTATACAGCACTTATCTATTTTCTTGCTAAATCACAAATTGTTATTGGTAGTACTTCTTGAAATATGAATGTTGAAGAAAAAACTTGAAACTGTTGATTATTCAATTACGCGTTCCATTGATTTTAATGAGTTTTGGCGATACCTGCTATCTTTGAAAGTACAACTTCAGTTCTGGAAAGGTTTTGGCACCCCCAAGTCACGTTTACCTTGATTTGACCTTTGTGGAGGGTGGAAGGGGGGTTATTTGGTCTTGCGAATTATTGTTATAAAAAGGTTGCAGACATTAGGATTAATTTTCATTGATCACGAACATGTTTCTTTGAAACGATTAATCACACTGCGTTTCTTTACTCTGTATCGTCGTATTGCACGATTCACGATGGAATCAGACAATAATATGTATCTAAATTCATTTATTCAGAAATGGTAAAAAAATCTCTCATTGTTATCTGGAAATTTGTTGTCTATATTGTTCGAGAAAAAATAACATTTACACATTAGAAAAGTGAGAATGAGTTGTGTCGAGATTTAAAAGACCGGCTTTCCATAGTGATTTTATGTGATGAAAAACATTCGAACATTTTAAATTAGAAAGGTATTGCCTTAAAGTGACGTTTTACGAGCATAAAATAGGCGTTTTGATATAGAAGATTTGACACAATTGTTTCATTTGGCGTTGTGTTGAATTTACACCTTCCTACGCCATGAACGCTCCTGTTTCTCCCTAATATAAATAATAGTAATTAACAACAAATTTTTTTATATTTGTTTAAATTACGTTCAATTCTTAGAATAATGACTCCAAAAATATGGGGTCACCGAGCTAATTTTTTTTCTACAGCCAAATCAAAATCATATCCCAAAACACCAAAAATCACATGCCCGTTCTATTGTGTATTGTAGGTAGTCTAAATGATGGCCCAAAAGCACTAGTTGAAAGTACTTATACATGTACAGTTATGACATAGGCCTAGGGATAAATTTGGTACCGTTGGAAAGCTCATAGTGCCTAGTTTTGAGATTCACTTGTTAAAAATTATGAAAAGTGGACCTCAAGTGCCTAAATGCCCATGTCAATAGTAACCAGAAAATAAAGAAATTTATTTTATTTTATAGTCAAAATACACCCAAAATCATTTAGGACCATTTCCAGTCAATAAGTCACGTCCTTTATTGTCTAAAATGCCAGAATTGGCTATGGATCATTTAGTATCGATATTATTCTTTTGAAAAGTCTCGTCATTGTAATACTATTATAAAAAAAACAAATGAATATTGTTATTGATGTAGAGCCTACTGCTATGACAACCAATAGTTAAGTCTATTTACATTATGTACATGCAGGCCCATAGCCAGCGTGGTTCGGTGGGTTCCAGCGAATCATCTTGCCAAAGATTGATTTTGGTCATTTTTGGGCCAAAATGGTCAAATGTGAACCCCCTGGCATTTTTTAAAAAGTGACCCCCTAATTGGCAAAAGCTGGCTATATAGGTCTGACAATCACATGTATAATAAAATCATGTACATGACAAAAGTATGCATAAAATATAGATTTATTTTTACACACATCATCTTGCCAAAGATTGATTTTGGTCATTTTTGGGCCAAAATGGTCAAATGTGAACCCCCTGGCATTTTTTAAAAAGTGACCCCCTAATTGGCAAAAGCTGGCTATATAGGTCTGACAGTCACATGTATAATAAAATCATGTACATGACAAAAGTATGCATAAAACATAGATTTATTTTTATCAGAATAACTACACACCACATTTTCAAAATCCCGAAGAGGAATAAAGTGTTCTGTAGTTCATAACTAAATCACTAGTATTTGTAAATATGGATTTATGGATATCCTGTACATAGCTACATGTGTTTAGGAATGGTGTTTACAAGGAACATATTTTCTTGAGCTGCTGAGAGATATGGTTATTAAAACAGATGTTGTTCTTTTTGTTCTGTGTCCATTGTCTATATTCTGAATGCCATAAATACCATAAATCCAAAGAGAGACAGAAAAATTAAAGTAAGTCAATGTGCTCAGTAAGTTCCACTACTGCCATGGACTCGTTTGTCGAACTCATTATTGTCTCTCTGGTCATAGTCTCCTGTAGCATGTGCTTACATACACTGTAAAAAGGCTCAGTCATACAAGGCTATAGTTCACTTCGAAGGCCCCTGATGGATCACACCTGAAAGTGAATATCACACAAAAGTAACAAATTGCATGTATCACTATGATATAAAAGAAATATGAATGCAGTTACTTCATTCAAGCTTAGCATTGTCTAAATTGGTATTCCAATCATGGTGTTAACAAGACATTAACATGACAAAATCTCATCAACTAGGCGCTCACAATATTATGAGTTCAATCTTAAGTCAGATTTGAATTTCTGAGAACTTGTAGATGATTTTGAAAAAATAAAATGGTCAATTTGAAACAAGTAGAAAAAAGACTTTTTTTGACCCCGAGAAAGTAATTGAAGCTCAAATCTAAAGTCTGATTTGAACTTCTGAGAACTTGTAGATGATTTTGAAAAAGAAATCGGTCAGTTTCAATTTGACCTTGAGAATGTCATTGAAGGTCAAATCTTTTTTGACCTTGAGAATGCCATTGAAGGTCAAATCTATAGTTATATTTGAACTGTTGAGAACATGTAGATGGTTTTGAAAAAAGGAGTTGGTCAATTTTTGAAGTTGGACCTTTTTGACCTTGAAAAGGTCATTGAAGGTGAAATCTCAAATCTAAAGTCAGATTTGAACTTCTGATAAATTGTAGATGATTTTGAAAAAAAATTGGTCAATTTGAAACAAGTTGAAAAAGACCTTTTTGACCTTGAAAAGGTCATTGAAGGTGAAATCTCAAATCTAAAGTCAGATTTGAACTTCTGTTAACTTGTAGATGATTTTGAAAAAAAAATGGTCAATTTGAAACAAGTTGAAAAAAGACCTTTTTGACCTTTCTTGACCTTGAAAATGTCATTGAAGGTCAAATCTTAAATATATAGTCAGATTTATAATTCTGAAAACATAATAATGATTTTGATAAAAATTGAAGTCAGTCTAAACAGTATTTGTTAAGTTATTGGAAGTTGTAAGAATTTGTTACAGACACCAACCGCCAACAATCAACCGCCAAGCACCAACCACCGTCAAAAAAGAAAAATTGAGACCATAACAATATCACAATAAAAATTGTAATCAGGACCAAATTAAGTAGGCCTATATGTAGTTTTCTTTTTAAATAGGGCTAGAAAATGAAGAATTATCATTACTTAAATAAGATGCAAACATTTTCCTTATAATGTTATTTTGATAACAAAGATGATGAGTTTATCCCATACATCAAAACCTGTATATCTGAACACCTGGCTGATCCAAACACCTTCCAATACTAACACATTTTCTGGCTCCATTTTTCCTCCCATTGACTTGACTCCAATGTTAAAAAACCTTGAAACCCGACAACGTCCTAATTTGAACAGTGAACACTCATATTTGAAAAGTTAACATGTGTAATCCGAACACTTTTCACAATTTTCTTACAAAACTTGTCAAATATTGATTTGATATCAAAACTTCTGGAAAATATGAAATGTCCTCAGATTTTGGATGCCATGAAGCCAGATGGTCAATAGGAATAATAATATTCATTGAGAATGCAGAAATATTTTTTAAAAATCCACAATCTTGCGGATAGAGAAACTTCGAAATCAATACATTTCTTCATCTGAATGCTTTCTGGCCATTCCCAATGGTGTTCAGATAATACAGGTTTTACTGTATATTACTTGATCACTTACCTCTGTACCTGTAGCTAGTTTTGTATAATGTCAAACAGTCTCAAATGACTGTTATTTGCCTTAAGTCATCTTGTTTACTTCATCACTCAGGTACTTAGGCATAACCATCCACCAAAGCCAACCTTCTGTGCACCCAAGGCATCTTGGAGACAAAGCCTGTAAAACATAAATGAATATACTAGTATGTTGTTAATTTACATAGATACAGGGTGGGCCAATAACAATTGGAACATTTATTCAGTTTTCTTTATTATTGCAGTTCAATTCACAAAAATTCAGATAATTGAAATGATTAAGTGAAAATGTTGATTATAAAAATGTGTTTGTTTAATTCTTTTTGCTTGTCACTTGATCATGATCTGTATTCTACATGTGTCATGACAAATCTCCAAATTTTCTCTGTTTGAGACATCACTGCTGAAATATCTTTTTAACATACAATATGTGCCCTACAAATGGTCTCAACACAATTTCCATCAATTCAAACATATGTTGTTATCTCTAGAAGTTAGACATATCTCCCTCGGTTAAAGGTGGAACAATTAGTGCAGATCATCGACCAGTGTCAAAATATATTTGAGTTTGGATATTTCATCAAGACTAACATGTTTTATAATCTACAAAGAAACCCCCTGGATGAACATTATTTCAGCTGATATTCCTCTTGAAACGCGGTGAATCTTAAAAATTTATAAGTGTGACTCCCTTTATCTGTTTATAGCAGCTTTGAACTGAATTTACACTTCTTGATGCTGGAATTGATAGTTTATCCATACATTTTCAGAAAATAGGTATGTCAAAGAAGACGTTAAGCCAAATATTGACCTGATAGCTCAGAAAAATAAAGAATTTTGAAATTTCTCTCTAGAGTCCTTGTTGCCCCTTTAATATAGCTAACTGACATCAGCTTTTTTTCAAAATTTTATAATAGATGTGTAAAATGTCTTCCTTAATTCTAAGTTTAATATAAACCAACCCTACTTGAAAAAGCACTGCATTTTTTTAATAATACTAATGCCAGTTTCACCACCAGGTGGCTAACTTGGGGTAAATAGCATGCATGGCAGGTATAACAGAAAGCTCCATTAAACTTGAATGTTCATCAGTTGATCAATTTTCATATTTAACTTCTTGAATTCTGAATATTTAATGATGTAAATCAAGTATTTCTATCTCATGTATCTAGACAATTGATCAACATTGAATATATCAAACCAATTGTCTGCATTTTGCTAATATTATGGAAACGATTATATGGTTATAGCTATCATATTGTGAGAGAAATGGTCTGGCCAGGAATGTCCCTTTAATGAGCCAATATCTCTTAATGGAATGAATATATGTTACACTGAATAATTTACTAGTAAGAGCGCTGGATGGGTAACCAATATTTTCCCCTCTAACTAACAAAGGACACCTATAGTATTTGACTTGTCTTTCCTAGAATGAGTTAAAAATACTTAAATGTCTTAGGGTGTTTCATGACCTACCACAAATTATTTGCATGAGTAAACTGATTGGGATATTCTCTAGAGTTTTTAATTCCCAATCTTTCATACTTTCAGACCTATTAAAATAATGAATTTTAATGGTCATTAAGAACCCCTACTAGGCTAAGAGTGTTGCTAGTAAATATATATTACATGAAGTCTAGTTTACAAACCTCTATGAATTTAATGGAAGTAGTGTATCCATTGGTGTTGACATTTTTCCACCATCTTCATCATTGGGATTGCATGGACATCAATCGAAAACCTTCTAGTTCAAGTATAGGCCTAAGTCTCTAATTTCTGTCATGTCTTATTCTTTCATCTGCAAGAATCACATATACATGTATATATATTGATTGCACATTGGATGTGGTGAATATTTTAAAAGTACTGTACATAAAAAGTGTTTTTAGTTTCAATTTGTAGACCCAAAATTGAGACAAATCAAGTCTTAAATCATGTATTAATTATTTGGGTATTTCTTGGTTTTATTTACAATAGGCCTATATAATAACACTACATGGCTTAAAGTCTTCAGGAATTTCAGGAAAAATGGACCAAAATCTAACCTCATTGAGTATTTGAGTTCAATACAAATCTAAATTTATTTTAGGGGGGGGGGGGGGGAGTCAAGCAAGGGTTTCAAAATAAAGGTCATATTTGTAAATATTTTCCTAAGATAACAATTTTTCCTCCAAATTAGAAAGTAAATATAATGGGTCTACATTACTTTCAAAAGCACTCAATCAGTTTTTCAAAAATTTCTTGGGAGAAGAAAAAATCCTAAATAACATAATTAGGCCTACCGCAGATATTATTAAAGATTTGGTTTAGATACGTCAAATTGATTTTGGTATTTATGTTTGTCATTTGAATAGGCCTAATTTATTTTTTAAGGAATTTCATCACCTAGTAAAGTACTTCTAACATGTCTAGATCTATGAAGGAAATTGATCTAGAAAAAAGGCCAAGATTCACATTTTTAGCATCGTCAAGGATATGACAATTGAATTTGCGAAAGAAATATTGAAAGTTTGACTTCGATATCAAAGGAAAATATTGGTACACATCCTTACTTTTATTTTATCGACATTTTAGATTCATTCATTACCATATTTGGTATTGAAAGGAGTCAAAGTGGCTCGTGGACCCATATTTGTGATCCTTGGAATAAAATCACCTGGAATGGAAACTCCATTGTGTATCTATTGCTCCATTGTTCTATGTCTGTCTCCCATTGTTAAAAATAACAAATCCCCGGTTGCTTTGACGAGTTATTACGTCATATTTCATGAACACCGACGTCACATTCCGTACATCGTTTCCCTGACGACCGTAAGTTTTATAAACAATGCTGTACTCGTTGACCATGCACGATTTTATTCAGTGTATCTCACGTCTTCTTCGTTCACAGGCCCATAGCCAGGATTTACTTGGGGGTTGGAGAGCGGTTTTACCACGGGCATGGGCTTTCAATTAGAATCTAATTGAAAGCCCATGCCAAGGGGGAGCTTTTGCCAAGGGGGGGTGAGCATTTCAGTTTTTGGCAAAAAAACATACGAAAAGTGCTCAAAATGGTCAAAAACTGCTTGATTTTTAATTTCTGGCCCCCTTCGACCCCCCCCCCCGGCTACGGGCCTGGTTTACCGTGATTGTTTTTCAAGGTCACGTCGGAGGATCGGACAAAATGAACGAAGAAGTTAGCAGGCGATTTCGGCTAGAAAATGTAACGAATCTGGAAGAATTATTTTTTCTAGAGAAAGATTACTAGTGCATTACTCAGTGGCGTAGGAACAATGTACGCCAAGTGTAGTGTTGAAAAGTGAGAATAAAAAAGACTTAATTTTCCTATGTTCTTTAGTCATATTTTCTCATTGTTTAAAAAATTGTAAAAGTAATCTTGAGCACACTAGCCTAAAGAAATTTTTTACGGATACCATATTATTATTTGTCTGTCTGGCAAATATCATTGAACAGATTGAATTCCCTTACCAACATGCTTTATTTCATGAAAAATTTTAAAAGTAAAATACAATTTCGCCAAATATTCGTGAATCGCGTTCTCTTCACGAATTTGAGAGAAAAACTGTTTTTTTTCAAAAACTACTTGATGAATACCTTTGAATTTTTTTGCATGTTCCGTAATGCTTATGCAAACTATGGTATCATATAATTATAATGATGAACCTCTTTAAATTTAGATGTATATTTTTTTATTTTCCCCTACCCCAATTTTTCAATTTCACTACATCGATTTAAATATTCCGTTGCTAGGCAAAATCATAGACATAAATTATAGTTAAGTCAACAATTATCTAATTTCTTACTAAATCACTAATTGTTATTGGTAGTACTTCTTGAAATATGAATGTTAATGACAAAAACAACTTGAAAATGCTGATTATTCAATTACACGTTCCATTGATTTCAGTTCTAGAAAAGCGATTACCTATTTTTTTTTCATTTGAAAAATAATAGATTCTTGTTTTATAACATTTTTCGCACCCCCTAAGTCACGTTGACCTCGATTTGACTTTTGTGGTGGGGGTGTTTATTTGTTTAATTGATCAAGAATGCGTTTCTTTATATCATGCCAATTGATTAAACTCGTTCCTTTAATCTCTACGTATTGTATTGCACGGTACACGATGGAATCAGACAATACTATATATATCTAAATTCAATTTAGAAAAAAATTCTCATTGTTATTTGGAAATTGGTCGTCTCAATCCTTCGAGACATTAGCAAAGTGATAATGATTTGTGTCGAGATTTAAAAGAAGCTTTCCAAGGTGATTTTAAATGATGAAAATCATTCGAACATTTTAAAGCACATTAAAAAGATATCAGGGATTTAAAGCTTGCATATAAAATCGAAACGCCAACCTATACGTATGACCAATCGCCCATACAAATGCATCGCTTAAGTATTTCCCCTCACATTTAGGTTGGGAAAAATATTGCAAGCTTAAAATCTCTGTTACCATAAAATGACGTTTTACGAGCATAAAATAGGCGTTTTGATTTAGAATATTGACACAATTGTTTCATATTTTTGGCGGGATTTTTGAGAAAGGGTCGATGGCAAACACTGACAGGACCCGGGTTTCCAAAACCCGTGCTTATAGTTTTCGAAACACGTACTAGAATAGTCTCGCAACCAGTGCTATTTACTGAACGAAACGACACGAAAACCCCGGGACAGCGTTCCATCAGAGTATTTATGGATACGAAACACGTACTAAAATAGTCTCGCAACCAGTGCTATTTACTGAACGAAACGACACGAAAACCCCGGGACAGCGTCCTTAGACCCCCGTATGACCATGCTAGCAGTTTGAATCTATCATTAACAAACTTATGTAACAGGCCCGTAGCCAGGACCCTCTAACATTGCAAAAATGCAGTTTTCACCATTCTGAACACTTTTTCAAGTGGTTTTGGTCATTTTTGGGCCATTTCAAAAGTGAATCCCTTGGATTTTTTTAAAAATGACCCCCCCCCCCGTCAAATCCCGGCTTCAGTCCAGATTTAAACTTAACAATAAAATGCTGTATAAAACCCAGGGGATATATCATTTATCCTGCATACCTTGACCCGTACTTAAATAGTCTCGAAACCAGTGCTATTTTAACTTTTGCCGGTAGAGCCATAAACTGAACGAAATGCAAAACACTCTAAACCCTGGATGTAGCATCCTTTGGTATTCATGAATTGGATTAATTGCCCGACCTTTTACCTTTCTGTCAGTTTGAATTCATGCCGATATAGGCTCTCAAAATGGAATAAAATTTGTTCTCGAAATTCAAAGATGAATTGGCTATAGTAATTAGGAGTTGGAATCCTTATGTGTTCAAGTTTACGTGTTCAAAGGTATTTGGGATTCATGTGATTAGATGAGGTTTTAATTAATGTTATAATTTCTGATAATAGCTGGCCTTTAACTACATTGAAGTATTTGGAGTTGATGCTGTATTAAAGTCTGGACCAAATAAACTAATAAAGAAAGTTTGATGTACGGATTTATTTATTTCTATTGCAAATAACTATTTACACATGCCATTTCAAGGTCAACCCATGTGACTATTCATTTTATCAATCAGCGATTTGTAAAGTTTTATAATTATGCATATACCTGTTGACTCGCTTCAATCCT
The DNA here is from genome assembly GCA_903813345.2 of Owenia fusiformis. NCBI lineage: Eukaryota > Metazoa > Annelida > Polychaeta > Sabellida > Oweniidae > Owenia > Owenia fusiformis. The sequence goes on from CAIIXF020000012.1 coordinate 27,842,851, forward strand.
GAACATTAACGTTACTTTTATCTCCATTTTTGGATGTGGCTAATTCCTATTGCCCCTACTGTGGACTAGTGACAATATATATTTTGCAAAAGCCAAAAATGTATGCATTCAGTATTGAAACATCAAGTCCATTGTACATCAATCACAAATAAAGACACAAAACATAGTGTATATTCCAATAAATTCAAATACTTTAAAACCTGTAAATAGTGAACACCTATTGAGCCACAAAAAGTGTTCACGATAGGTATTTTCTAACTAGAGGGGATTATATACAAGAGTCAATGTGAAATCTATCTAAAGTGGTGATAACTAGAGAGAGGTGTGCACTAAAACAGGTTTTACTGTTGTATATAAGATATAAAAAATGTAATACATATACCGGTAATATTATCTCTAATGAGTGCACAATTCCAATGAGTGCAAATGTGACTTTTTTATTGAATTTTTTCTCAATATTAACACATTGATTTTGATTAACAGAACTGATTGATATATTATAGTGAGTGATGATTTTCAACATGTTCAATGCAGATAAAACACACCTAAAAGGATCATCGTCGATATTTTTCTCAATATCATACCCTTGAGTTGGCAATAACACCACAGAAAATGCACCGATTCAAGTATGTCCACATAAACTAAAATGCCTACATAATGAATACTGCAATTACTGGTTAAATTTGACAAGAAAAAACAATTCCCATAACCTTAGATTAAATGTCAATGGAAGCCCTCGAAAACTCAAAGATACAATAAACACCAGAACCGCTTAATGGTACTTCAATTTTTGAATTTTTAGAAGGAATCCAATGTTTACCAACAACAGACACCTTGTTATTCTCAGAGGCTCACTTTGTAAGAACCATTAATTGAATATCTTAAAAGATCTTCAAAATGTAATGAGCTAACTAATCTCCAATTTTTCTGTATGATAAATCCTGTATTGAAATAACAGTATTCATCTTTATTCGCCAAGTAGAAATCTTATACTCTCCACCTTTTTTATTGGGGCACCAAAATTCATTCATTTAAGATTTCCCTTATTAAATGACTACATAAACCTTACAAAGTTATTGCAAATGAATATCTTTACATAAAGTTAACAAGGCATTTCTACAAAAGATTGTTTGCACACATTCAGTGTAACCTTGTAACAAACACCGATTTCCATCTAAATAACACTCAGACTATAAAAATGTATTAGCTATCAAGAGTGATATTTTTCACCAAATATATGTTTTCGTAGGTACTATAAATTCAAATACTTCTGATCAATTTACTTAATAAATTCTACTAATCACTATTTCATCAACATTTCGATAGCTTGTGTACAACCAAAGCAGCAAGACAAAAGTATTTTCCTGTATACTACCAGGCCATTGTCCCAATGAACATTAAGATGATTTTGAAAAGGTGTACTTTTTGTAACACATAGCAAACATGGAGAGAGCTTCTTCATCTGTTAACACAAAGCTTCAAAATCATCCCTGTCATACAGTTTTGTTATTATACTTCCAACATCAAGCGGTAGTTCTTCTGTTATCATGAACTGACAACCCCTGAGAACCTCTTGCTGATGTTCTGACTCATGTTGTTGTAGAACCTGATGGTGTTCTGACTCCTGTTGTTGTAGAATCTGGGGATATTCTGACACATGTTGTTGTAGAACCTGGGGATGCATTGCTCTGACTCATGTTGTAGAACCTGATGATGTTCTGACTCCTGTTGTTGTAGAACCTGATGATGTTTTGACTCCTGTTGTTGTAGAACCTGATGATGTTCTGACTCCTGTTGTTGCAGAATCTGGTGATGAATATTCTGACTCATGTTGTTGTAGAACCTGATGGTCTTCTGACTCCTGTTGTTGTAGGACCTGGGGATGTTCCGACTCATGTTGTTGTAGAACCTGGTGATGGATATTCTGACTCATGTTGTTGTAGAACCTGGGGATGTTCTGACTCATGTTGTAGAACCTGGGGATGTTCTGACTCATGTTGTTGTAGAACCTTGGGATGTTCAGAATCACGTTGTTGTAGAACCTGGTGATGTTCTGACTCATGTTGTTGTAGAACCTGATGATGTTCTGACTCCTGTTGTTGTAGAACCTGGGGATGTTCTGACTCATGTTGTTGTAGAACCTGGTGATGTTCTGAATCATGTTGTTGTAGAACCTGGTGATGTTCTGACTCATGTTGTTGTAGAACCTGGTGATGTTCTGACTCATGTTGTTGTAGAACCTGGTGATGTTCTGAATCATATTGTTGTAGAACCTGGTGATGTTCTGACTCATGTTGTTGTAGAACCTGGTGATGTTCTGAATCATGTTGTTGTAGAACCTGGTGATGTTCTGACTCATGTTGTAGAACCTGGTGATGGATGTTCTGACTCATGTTGTAGCACCTCGGGATGTTTTGAATCATGTTGTTGTAGACCCTGGGGATGTTCTGACTCATGTTGTAGAACCTACAATTCACAATTTACAACTAGAAATTGGCAACTCCAAGGCGTAGGGAATCCCAACGAACATATATAAATCATGAACTGTACAGTCACAATGTAATATTTACCATCGCACTCTTCCCTTCTATAAATAGATCATTGTAGTATCATATCTCTAAGTTATGGCCTATTCCAGCCATTTTTGATTTTCCGAGACAAGAATCAGAAAAACAATACCCTAATTGTGATCTACTCTAAATGCCTTCAGTTTTAGTATAATATAGCCATACTTCTAAGATGAAGAAAATTTAATGGTGATAAATATGATCTTAAACAATGCTGAATGACTTAGTTTTTAACATTTGTTTAGATTAACATTTTTGGCTCACCCTGTGCCTCAATTGTTTCTTATTTCAAGTCATATAAAGAGTTAGTTAGAATATTGCATAAATTGTTGGAGAAAAATCTTCAGTGTTTTTCCTCAAAATCAGTGTTCAAAAGCTCACTTAATAAGCATCATTTCCCAACTTTTTGGAATAAAGATACTCATTCTCACCTGATCTGTGTGGTCACCATACTGTGACAACTCCAGGAGACAGCTCTCTAATGTGCCCTTGGTATCTGCGAGTCGTTTTGTCAAAGTTTCATAATCGTAGTGAAGGTTTTGCCGGATGGTGTCTCGACCCAATACCAAGAATTTGTCAGAGTTTTCTCTCCCCGTGTCTGCATGGTATGAAGCAGGCTCTGACCATCCTCTATTTGTACAGGAATATCCTTTTTGGAGAAATTATACTTTCATTTACAGACAGTCACTTTGTTTGCTTTTAGTTATAATGCTTTGAGCTTTAATAATCTGAGCAATTACGCCTGATAATTTTAAATGAGTTGCATTTTTCATTCTCCGTTGGCATTGAACTTGTAATATTTTGAATGTAAAATATATTAGAGAAATACATTTGCACTGTATTCTAGGAGAGGGTTTTTAATAGTAAATAGTTAGTAGTTAGTTAGTAGCTAGTTGAGTTTGCATTGTGCTTTCATCTCCTGGAGTATCCATACAAATGAGAGAGAAATGTAACTTTGGATAATCTCTACAATTTCTTTTGAGACATCTGTTTATAAGGGTTGAGGGTTCAAGTATGTGGGAATACAATTTTTATGGGACACCCTGTGTATAATTTCGGCTTCATTCCGTAAAATATCCCTAAATTTACCTTGAGTAATTGAGCTTGTGTGGTGTGCCTATCCCCCTCCAGGTTATTCAGTGGTTTCTCCATCTATTCATTCTGTGACATGGTCCAGTGCCTCCTGGTATATGTGGTTTGACAATACATTGTCACATTCCCTTAATAAATCCTAAAAGAGAGATTAGATCAAAGAAATGAGATCAAATGGATATCCTTTTGCAATAACAAACACCCTGATTTACATATACATTTGTACACGATAGATTGCAGGGTCAATTAGTCCCCATGACAACTGATTTCCAAGACAACTGGTTGCCAACTCATCCCAAAGTCAATTGATCCCTAAGACAACTCATCCATCCATCCTCATTAGACAATTGATCCTATAGTCAACTCATCCTCAATGTTGGAAGTTTATTTTTGTACCAGTAATATTAAATTTACCCAATGTAACAGTGCATCATATTAAGTATCTCTAGATCATACCTCAACTTTGTTGAGAAGCATGTGGTATCTCTCAACAACAAGGTTCTTCTCTCAGGTAAAATGAGGGTCACCACTCTGTGTCTGCAACTCTGAGAATTTCTCCCTCCTTCTGTCTACCGAACTTTTCTCTCTCATTAGTGTCAGCTTCAAAGTCTAAAAATATATGAGAAATTGTAAGTCCTTCGGGGTTCCATTCAAAAAATTACTTGTGTTCTGTGAAAACATGATGCATAAAATTTTAGATTTGCATATTGATAAAGCTAGAGTAGCTTCCAAAATTCAAATGGTAATATGACTCTAAAATGCTATTCTTAACTGTCAAATAAGCCCTGCCCCCCCCCCCCCTCTACAGCCAAAATCAAAATAGATGGTATCAAGTTTGATATATCAATGGAAAGATCGACCAAACTTACATAATTATCATATATCTGATTCCTATAAATCAATGTCACAAATTGCTACATTGAATCAATTGAAGTGACTATAAAACTAGATACATGGCAATTTGCCATATTTTCAGGATTTTAATTATCAGGCACCTGATAAGGCATTTTTTATCAAGTTGGTGCAAAATTCTCATTTTCACAATTCAGACCAAAACTGGTAAAACTATGCCCATTTTTCATTATTTTTCTCATTTTTAAGTGGGTGCAAATGAATTTTAGGAAGATGAAATTAAGCCAGTTTTAAAATTCTCAGGTGGGTGCTGTGCCTTTTTGCTTTAATGCTGAGCGGATAACTGTGTGCATTGCATATGGCAGTGACTTGAACAAATTTGTGGATAATGTCAGTGAGATAATATAGTGTATAAAATAAAGATTTAATTGAAAATACCGAGACTTTGTGATTTAATGTAACTTTGGGTGATTCAGCTCTAAGCTTATGATTTTCCTCTTCGGTGTAGGACAGTAAGTTCTGAAATTAATACATAACAAAATGTTTGGAAATTAAATATTAAAATCATTCATTGAGAAAAAGATTCAGACTTTCATTGAACATACCTGGACATTCTGTAATTTAGCATGCACAGCTGATCGGTCCCCCTGTGTGAATGTATTGCAACTAAGTTTGGCATCGCGGTCATCTAGGCTCTGTTGCAAAGCCTTGTATAGTCTTCCATAGCCCTCATGTTCACTCTACTCACAGCCTTTTCCTGTTTCCTACACTGTTTCTTACAGCTACTAACTAGTGCATGGTACCTACAGATGGGACAATTAAGTGTTACTCATTGTGTTTGAGGAATGACATGTTTTAATGATGACTTAGACCCAGTTGCATGTAGTTTTGTGAAGGTTTGAAGCTAGTTGTCATTAAATGCACTCCATATTCATCAAAAAAGTGAGAAAATAAAACAAGAATAATGTTGGGCCTGCCCATCGGTACACTATTGCAATTTTACACTCTTTATATCCAAAATATTACTAATTCACTTTTTTGTCATATGCATAACACACTGGTGATTACGCTCGATTACGCTGGTTACCGAAACAGTTCGTTTGTGTAACAAAATGTTGGAACGTCGAAGGTACGATTTTTCTTTTTTCCTTATTTCACGCCTTGTAGGCAGAATCCCCATGACATTTTTTCACACTTCAGTATCACTATCATATGTTTTATAAAAGGTACATGTTTGCGAAAAAATAGATCAGAAGACAACAGAATTGTCGATTTAATTCCTCACTTAAGTTACAGAAACGATATGGGTTAAAAGTGCAGATCTTAAACATTTTCGAAATATTGTTTCTGTAATTTAAGTGAGGAATTCTTCTTTCTTAAACCTATGATTGTGATATACATTGTGATTAAAATGTTGTGGGAATTCTGCCTACAACATGTGGAATAAGGAAAAAAGAAAAATTGTACCTTCAACGATCCGAGTGGATCACCAGTGATAACAGATCTTTGTAAAATACCTGGCAATTATCTTTAAGGCAAGGTTGGCTCCTCTGGTGCTAGATGTGCTTACTGATACGCTCTACCCATTCTCAAGCTCTGATCCATACACTATCATCTCTCTTGATGCAGTCTGGAAATAAAACATTATACATCTTGTTTGGACCTCTAATGAAAAATAATTGATCCTGATTGAACAACAAGTGTTTAAAAGCTTTGGTAAAGACTGGTTAAATGGTTCAGAATGATGTCATAACATGTCATCATGGGAACAAATCAGAGGGAAATTGAACAAAATTTAATGAACATGAATGTTCAAATTACTTGTTGGCATTATTGATGCTTCTAAATTGTACAAAGCTCAATTTTGGGATTATTTTGACAAAACTTATATTCTCACAAAAAATAATGTCATTGCTGGCTTATTAAAGTAAAAATAAAGTATAAAATACAATCAAAATTGAACAAAGGAGGATTGAATGGATAGGGGGGTTATATGTCTAAACCTAAAGCAGAAAACTGTGCTTATTGTGAAAATGCCATTGCTCATTGTGAAAGTGAAGCTACTTTTGTTCTGATATTTCTTACATCAAATGGCAGCTATCTTGTTTTTCCCTCTTCAAATTAAAATGGCGGAAAATTCAAAAAATTTGAAAAAGAATTAAATCCTTACATATATTTAAAACAAATGATTTTCTTTTTAATTCTTCATGGTCTTTAAGTTATTTCTATTTTATATGCCATACAGGTTGCCATTGGTGTTTTTTCTATGATAATTATTGATTGTTTTCTGTTACTCATTTTGACTCTCAGCAGGGGGTTTATTTTGCATTAAAACTCATGAAATAGTAAATATACTTATCACATACATTTAACTGAGGGACCAAAAGGGCATATATCCAGACTCATCCTTTACACTTTGTGAGTTGATAAATAAACTCAGTAGCACTTGATACCACCCCCCCCCCCCCGCTTGAAAAATAATGCTGGGGAGATCACTGAATGCCTTGGAGTATATTTGCATCTCTCATGAATAATTAATCTCAGTAAAAAGTACCCTATGATTTAACAAAACATTGTTGGGAGGTATGTATGTGGAGTAGGGGGAGGGGCTCATAATGTTGTCTATCTAAATTGAAATGGGCAGCATGGGTGTTGGTAGGTCCAGAATAAATGTATTACATGAGTCACTTAATTTCTTGATTTCCATTTGGATCAACTTTAAACACCATTAAGTGATCTTCTCAGCATTTTTTATTAGGTGGGTGCAAAAGCTCTCATTTTCACAAATTAGACAAAAATTTGTGGAAATATGCCAATGATTTTTTTCATTTTTAGGTGGGTGCAGATTACTTGTGTCTCTAGCCAATACTTGGCTAGAGGGGATTTAATCTGGAATACTGTGAACTCTATGTGAAAAAAGCTGGCCGTGGTGTCATAAATTTATTGAATATTTTAAAAATCACCAGATAAATAAATCATTAATCAAACCGGACCCAGCTCGACTCCTTGATGAGATATGACATGATTTCATCAGGATTTCGTCTAAAATTAAAACAAAATGGCTCCAAGAAAAATGGCGATGTTCGAAAACTGGAGGAAATGTCGCTAACGTTTGACATAAGTCACTGGCTTTAAATTTTAAGTTAGCGATCCAGAAGATGTGAACTAATACACTGATCACTTTATGTGTGTTTTGGAATTTTTGGTGAGGTAATAAGACCAAAACTCACAATTCAAATTGTGATGTGGAAAAATGGCGGACATATGATTTCAAATTTTATGATTACGACATGACATGAACAGTTGTTCATGCAGGAATATATCTGTACTGGAAGGCCATGATACAGTGGCCTTAGAAGAAGGTAAGGTGCAAACTGATTTTCAGGTGGGTGCAAGCATATTTTCAAAATCTCAGGTGGTTGCTGCGCCCATCTTGCTTTATGCTGGGGAGATCACTGCCAGTTGAATCTAATCATATGTACCTATTGCCATATGGATTGTGAGAGTAAATGAATTTTTAATCTTTAAAGGTTTTTCAACATTGTGTAAATGGGGATTTAGCTTGAGCTTTTTCAGAAGACTTAAAAATCTTTAGAATTTGAGTAAAAGTAAATGAAGCTAGATCTATTGATAGAAAACAACATATAGAATTCAAATATGTCATTAAATAGAAGAAACTGTTGGTCTTTAATTAATGTTTACAAATGCAGATCACTTGAAAACATGACTTAAAATAACATGACTTTATGGAAACCATCTGATTAATAAAAAAATCAACATTACATTTACAGCTTCCTCAATTTTTTAGTTTCAAAAGATGTACTGAATAGTGTTAGGTTGCCAGGCTAAGAACATCTTCCCAAGAATCTCTGAAACCTTATGCAGTCATCATTTCCACATCATCATTGCACACAGATATCTTTCTAACAATACATTCAAAAGATAGGGAGACGCATTAAGGACTAAGGCACACCCAAAGAGTACATTAAATCAATAGAATTAAGGTTGTGATTAATAAGAATCATGGCTTATGAAAACTCTTGGAAATGTAGGAAAATTCAGAATGGATGTATTTTTAATACTCACATAATAGTACATTTCCTCTTCTTAAACTTCTTATCTCAGACATACATTCAGCTTCTGAAAGTACAAAATGGGGTTCATGATTTCGATCTAAAACATTTGAGCAGCTCTTGCTATTTTTGAGTATGTATGTTTGGTATTTTGATGCAATCCTCAATGGATTCACATGTTTCTCTATTAATAAATTCATTTGTTGAAATTAAGAGATCTCTAAAACACTCAATGAAAATACTAAAATCCCTTTTTAAACTCAAAAAGTAGAAAACAGCAATTGTGAATAATTCCAAATGAAATAAGATTATTTTAGTCAATATTCCAACATATGAACTCTCACATAGAGAGACTGATTGAGAGAGTGAATGAGTAAGTGAACTTCTGAATGAGAGTGAGAGAATGTCTTTAGGAAGTGAGTGACTTACTAAGTGACTGAGTAAGTGGCTTGCTGGCTGGCTTGCTGGGTGGCTGGATGGCTGGCTTGCTGGGTGGCTGGCTGATCAACTCCACATTTTGGAGATAAGCTTAAACATAAGTTAAGATGTAAGTTAACACAAGAGATCTCTTAGAGCCTCTTAGGGAACTACGGCCCATTTCAGTTTTATTTCGTCAGTAGAACCCCAAAAATAAGAAATCAGGAGACCATTGTGCAATAATATTTGGAAAAGTATATTCATATTGTACATGAATGACATTTGTATATTTCAGATTATTTAGTTCTGTTTTGTGCAATAAGCCTGTGCCCTCTTATAATGAATTTCAGCCATGTTACAAAGTATCTTTTTGAAAATACTATGGCAGAGAGGCACACATGATTTCTATTGCAAGACTTATGCCTGGCACAACCATCACCATGTTATTAAATGTTTTTAAGTTTCGCAAGGATCTTGCCATGGCCGTGGTAGTGTTATCGCGAAAGCCTGGTATAACCGTGACAATATACTTATATTGCAAGGCTTGTCACGACCGTGGTAATGTTAAAGCACGATATGACTGTGACAATGGTTATATTAAATAGCATTTAGTAGCATTGTAAATTTCATAGAATGATTAACTACCTTAAATATGTGAATCTAGACTTCTATACATGAACATGGTACTCACGTACATTGATACATAAAATTTTAGATTCATTTAATTCATAATTCATTTCCAAAAACTATAAAATTCTAATCTCATTCAAGAACATGAACATTGTCACAGTCATATTAGGCCTTATTTATAATATAGCATTGTCGCAGTCATATTAGGGTTAAACATTACCTCGGTCATGACAAGCCTTACAATACAATACAACATTGTCAAGGTTATACCAGGCTTTCACAATACCACTACTATGGTCATGGCAGGATCCTTGCGCAACATAAAAATACTTAATAACACGGTGACGGTTTTGCCAGGCATAAGTCTTGCATCAGATAGGGTCTCAAGAAGCATCAAAATATAAGAGGCCACACACTTTATTAGCCAAACTAGAACCAATTCAAGATAAAAGAAAGTCATTTATGTACAATAGGAATATATTTTCCATATATTATTGCATAATGATCTTTTGAATTTCTTTTTTTAGGTTTTACTGACGCATAAAACAGTGAAAATCAAAATCAGTGGGCGATAATTCATAAAACTCACTTTACGGAAAAATTACTAGTTTAATGTGGAATTTATGAGTCAAAAACATTACCCTGTTTGATCCTCGCTTAGTCTTGTTTACTTTGAGCAACTTCTTACCTTCAAATCGGCTATATTGATTACAAACTATACAGTACAAAACTTCCAGTTGGATATTTCCGCGTGAGGGCCATGATTAATCCCCAAAATAGCAATTGTTAGGAGCGCTCTGATTGGTTGGATTTATAGCACGGGTTAGGAGCGCCCTGATTGGTTGGATTTATAGCACGTGTTAGGAGCGCCTCGTTATCGTTTGGATTTCGAACCTCAAACCCGGGTTCAATAGAAATTCAAGCACGTGCTAGATTTCAGCACGTATGGCACGGGTGCAATGTGAATCCGGCATGGAGTGCTTCTGGGATTTTTGGCGTAGTGTTGAATTTACACCCTCCTACGCCCCTGCATTACTAATCGAAAAAGCGCACGGTATGGCAAGGTAAAATATGTTACGTTTTCCATGAGGATACGCTTCTAAAATATGTGATGTATTATAAGGTGTCGTTACCAACGTGCAAAAGTCAATGTTATTGCTACAAATCAAGAAACAATGCCCGCACGACCTGTACCAAATACTTATAAGTGACGGTATCATCACAAAACTAATGCCATCGCTGGCTTTTTAAGAAATGCTAATGAGACTCCGTGGCATTGTTTTTTCATTTTTGTTTTGAATTTTTTACACCTTAACATTAACTACTAAATTAACTACTCAATATGCAACTTTTCACCACGTACAATTTTAAAATATTAAGTTTGAAAATTCCATTTTTATAATGGAGCTCAATGGGAAAAGGACATACTTTTAATCATTTTCAAATGTAGCGGCGCGATTTGACAGATATAATGGATATTGGTAAGACGAAAATGAAGAAAACTCAATGTCCTGGTTACGCAGAATATAGGAAAATGTGAAATAATCATAAAAACCTTTAAAATATATTGAAGGGGTGATATTCATTTTTAATGTGCCTTTCACTACTACAGGGTAACCTTAGCTTTGGTAATGGTTTACTAATTTTAAAAGCATATCTTCCAGCATGTGTATCAAGCCAAGTAATACAATAAGTGAGTTATAATTGGAATGGTATAATTGTATTTCTAAGCAATGATGACAAAAAGGTAAAATATCACATACTAGTTCTCACCATCAAATCGATCTATTATAATGCATATTAAACAATATAGCAGTAGATCTTCAAATTCACGAATTGAGTTAAATTGTAAAATAATAAATAAATTGTTAATCCCTTACTGGATAATCCCCTTCTCTGAATCAAACTGAATTATGATATTTCGGTATGCTTATTTTAGCGGCTGTAGTCAGGTAGTTTAGATCACTTGTTGAGATATTCAGTAACATGTTGTCACTAGAGACAAAACTTGATACTAAATAATCACTCGTGTTACGTTCGAAAATAACAGAAAGTAAAAACAGCAATTAAAATATAACAATGTACAGTACTATATTTTTGAAAAACTAAATGATATAACAATAATATATAAAATATAATGTAATACTTAAAGGACAACTGAAATAGCTTTTCTCAACTTGCAGCTACAAAAATGCGGTTTTCTCCATTGTAAGCCCAACGTAGAGTTCTTGCGATAGTCATTATAAAATAAATGTTAGATAACTGCTAACGGTCATAAATAACGAAATAAAACTAACTGATCAATCAAATTGGCCCCCACGTGATAAGTAACGTCATATACAAAATATAGATTTGGTTTATTGGTTCCTTAGTAATCACAACGTCACGGCAACCATAGTATTGTTGTGTAAATGTAAACAAAACATTTTGGCATTATGACGTTATGGGCCATGTGGGGACCAGTGAGAGATCACGTGGGGGCCAATAACGTCACAACCAATTCGAATATTGCTTATTAAGCAAGGAGGATTGGAAGCCAGGGTTCCAACTCGATATTCTTTAATCTCCACGCATGCGTCATTTGCTATTCGTGTCTGTATAATTTGTACGACTGCATGGAGAATGACCCGATACTCTCCAACAAAGCTATCGCTAGTTGATTGTTTTGCAGAATATCGGTGTTGCATTCTGGGAGCCAATCCTCCTTGTTATTAAGCAGCTATTAACGATCGTTAGAGTGAAATAGTTTTCGCACTACTGATGAGAAAACATGTCCTAATACATTTATCAAAAAATTATATTGATTCCTTTAGGTTAAAAAACACCATTTCATATCTGCTTTAAGTTCAATTGGCAATACCCCTTATTGTCTCTCGATGTTGGTAAATATCCTTGATGATCCTTGAGAATGTTCCAGATCACGAAACGTTAGTTCCCCAATGTTTGTTATAATCCAATAATGTTCGTAGTAATCCTATAATGTTCATATCCAATAATGTTTGATGATAATCCACAAATAGTTGATAATCCACGAATGTTTATACAATAATCCACGAATGTTTATGATAATCCGTACATATTTCTGTGTTGGTAACCTGTCCCTTACCTGTTGAATGGTTAAAACTGCTTCAAAGTGGTCAATGAAATTGTGAAATGTGTTTTCTGCGCAAATAATGTCCCATTTGTCATATGGTATAGTTTAAACTCATATCCCCCATTGACCTTTTCCAGATCATCCAATATGTTTCAACAATTTCCATGCATCACATTTGTAAAGTATTGCACAATATCTAATTTAAGATATGTTTTTGTAAGTCTTGTAGTTTCAAAATTCAAGGCTGCGAATAAATTAGGGCATCAACAAAAATTTAGATCTTTCTCCACAAGATGTGATGATATGGGCTAATGCATGCATGTATGAAGGAAAATATAGCCTTGCAGATGATTTAAAAAATAGGTGAATTAAAAGCAAGTTGAAAAAGACGTTTTTGAGAAAGTTATTGAAGGTCAAATCTCAAATCTAAAGTCAGATTTAAGCTTCTTAGAACTTAGATGATAATTCATAAAAATTGGTCAATTTGAAGCAAGTTGAAAATACTTTTTGACCTTGGTTTCCTAAAAAAGCACTATATCAATGATTTTTGACAAAATTGGGTCAAATTAAAGTTGAAAATATCTTTTCGACCTTTTTATCTTGAGAAGGTCATTGCAGGTCAAAACACAAATCTAAAGTCATATTTGGACTTCTAAGAACTTTAGCTTGTAGATGATTTTGAAAAAATTGGTCAATTTGAAGCAAGTTGAAAAATACTTTTTTTCACCTTGTTTTGTTTAGAAGCATATCGATTCAGAAATAATTCTAGAAGAAAAAAAGAAGTTTGACATCCTTAGCTCCCCTATTGAGCTACGTGTTAAAGCCTCTTTACGTTTGAATTTTTATTTACTTAACCGGCGATGAAATAACTTATAATATTGATGAAAACGTATCTTGACTTTATTTCCAATACCTCCAAATTTTTTCAATTTTTTCCTTAATTACAATAGGTCGAAATTTGATAGTAAATTTAATGAATTTTTGAAAATCGTCATTCCCATGTAATCCAAAGGGAAATGTAGGGTTCGGGGCAAATCAGAAATCATGATATCTTTTCAGTAAAAGATTCAGCAAAAAAATATTTTTATATAGAAAATTGAATTGTCTCTAACTTTTTGGTGGACTAAGTGTTTAGTTTATTTGATGAATACTAAAGTTACAGCACTTCAAAGTCATGTTTGAAAATAATTTTTCGCCACCTTTGTTATTTCAATGGGAGAGTTTTTATGAAAAACAATTTTGACTTTAAAGCCCTATAACTTTGTTGAACCTGAAGAAACATATCAATTTTTTGTTAAATCAAGTTAGCAAATTCAATTGCCTGCCTAATTCTTATTTTTTGCAAGGACTCGGATGGATAAATTTTCTGTGATATGACTTGCAGCAAACCTACCATTTCCCATTGGTTAACATGGGAATGTCGATTTTCAAAAATTCATCAAATTTATCATCAATTTTTGACTTATTGTAATTGAGGAAAAAATTGAGAAAATTTGAAGGTATTGGAAATAAAATCAAATTACGTTTCCATTTAGTAGTATAAGTATTTTCATCGCAGATTAAGTAAATAAAAATCAAATGTAAAGAGGCTTTAACACGTAGTTCAATGGGGGAGCTAAGGTTGCATAACTTATGGAGGGGAGTGTAACTATACCGTGAGTCTATTCATTTATCAATTCAATCAATAGTAAACTTTCTCCTGAAAAAAGAAATGTTTCTAATTTGTTGAATTTTCTAGCTGAAATCGCCTGCTCCCCCTCCATTCAATTTGTCCGACCAACGGTCGCTGGAATTATCGAAAGTAATTCGATTGAGATTCGATTCGATTGAGAATACATGGAATAGCTACATTGTGAGTGCGAAGAAAATAAATTTAGATTAGTGTTTTGATGGATTTCATAATTCAAGTTCAGTCATCCTTGTGTTGGCGGTAGATCTTCGATAATAATTGTTCAGTATCAAGCGGAAGTTACGGTTCTTACATTCGCATTTAAACGGAAAGAGTCGATTTCGATATTATCAGTTTTCATCGAATTAAACTATTTTATAGTTGAAATTATGCTTTGATATTATTTGAACTAGATCAGGCTTATTACATGACGTAGAAACTCTGGAGTATGATCATTTGTTCATATACGATGCGTAAAAAAATCTTGCATGATCACTGAATAACGTTGATGTTTTGCTCTCATTATGACATGTATATGAAAGCATTAAGGATATTTTGGAACAGAAACGGAATGCGATCAAATTAGTAGCAAATTTTGCCTCTAATTGATTATAAAGAGTTATTAATATGTATCTTGTAGTTTACTTTTGAACATTACTAGGATTGCTGATTGTTCAAACAAATGTATATAATATGTTGATTCATTTATTCTAGATACAATAGTATTTTAAGATGACCTTCTGTATTAATGTATAAATTGGGCAATAGTTGTTAGACAGGGTGAGTCAAAAAACGTAACACAAACAAATGTTAATAACTCAGTCATCCACCATGAATTTAGGCCTTAGTCATGATCCATACAGTTAGTTTCAGTATTTTGGTGTGTCTAGAATTAGTAGTAGTAGTAGTTATTCCTCGCTATCAATTCGAATGAAACATGACAGAACATGATGCCCGACTGCTATCGTCTTAACGTAGCACGTCACTTACTAGTAGGATCGAAGTGCGAAGTGCGTTTCATCCATCCGAATATGGAGTAAGACCGTTCTGTCATGTTTCCAAGAACGTGAGTGAAGGTGAAAACTACCTTCGTGTGGTGTATCTCAGTAATCTGGGTTATGAAAACTTTCCGTCTTTCCTTTCATCATCTAAATCCATGTCACATGGTATCCGAAAGAAGGAACATCACGTAAATCCACAATTACTGTTTTTAAACAATAAAAGCTTGCACAAATTTATCCAACAACAAGCCCTTTTACAAGACACAGTTTCCTGAGGTCATATCGACGCTACAATTACGAAATGTTTTGGAGTGGTCCATCTTCAGTAGTTTTGAATTGAAGTTGATTTATTGAGTAAGTAAGCCGTTCCCCTGGCCGTTTCTTGGGTATCAAAGTGAGGATGTCGTATCCGATCAAATCTACACTGGTCGCAATAGTACGATGACGTTCAAAGCAAATCTCACTGAGATTATTTTGTCTGGCGTTAATGAGCACAGTGTTCCAGGGAAACCATTTTACCCTTTATATTTGTGCATCAGCAGACGGATTTTTCAAAGGAGTTGGACTACATGTATAAGCTTGCTTGATTTCTTTTTTTGTAGACATGTTTTGTTGCTTTTCCATCTTGCTAATTCATCAGATGGATCTGGAAATAAAAACTGAAATTAAAAAATTGATCATACACAGAGAATATAATCTTTATTGATAATGCACGCAAATGTCCTTTCGATTTTTACATAATTTCCTAAACATGACATAAACGGGGCATTTTATTTGCCAACTTTTTCTGATTTGCGGACAACTGGAATTGATGGTGCGTGCAAAGAGGTTACAGCAGATTTTACCTTATTTTCCTAAATATGACATAAATAGATTCATTTTCTTTCCAAAATTCTAAGCAAGTTTCGTAATTGCGGAAAACTTGAATCGGAAAAACACTTTTCGCATATAAAAACACATAATTGATATATAAAAGAACATATACAGAGACTATGATTGATGGTGCGTGCAAAGAGGATACTGTTTTTCCTTATTTGTCCATATATGACATATAAAAAGACATTTTCTTACCAAATTCAAAGCACGTAGAGATGAATATGAATCCAATATGGCGCCGTAGTGTTGTAACGATGTGACGTCACAGGAAATTTTTTGGTAGTTACAGCTGTGACGTTTTTCAATTATCGGAGACAGACATAGAACAATAGGAGACATGAGTTGCCATTCCCGTGGTTTAGTATTCCCAGTGTGATCCCAGACCATATAAAGTCCGCTCGATGAAGAAAAATACAAGGAGTTGGGCTTAGCAACTGCACATGCAATGAGATAGGACCATGCTCCATAAGAAATAAGAATATGAAAAAAAACCATAAACATCCTTAGCACACAGACGCTGAAAACTGAAAAATCATTCGGAAAAATGGACCAAAAATAACCCACAAAATTATTGATAAATTTTACAGATTGAATGCAATATTGATCAAATTTTGACATTTGTTCAACCATACCATGGTCCTAACATAGACGAAAGGATATCTTCCAAAACCAAAGGGACGCTGGTATAATTCAACGAACGCTTGCGGTAAGAAAACACGTGTACATATTTTGATCAACTTAAAGTGGATTTTTTATAAAGAATATCCAGAAATGTCCATATAATCTGATATCATTCTAAAGCTATTGATCCCAGGAATACAAATAATTAGTTCATTTGAATCTTACCTCAATACAACTGAAGATATTGGGAGAAATGTGCGGAGCGTGCACATTCCGGTTTCCATTTTAGGAAGTGTCGTGGCGTCTCATTTCTTGTTATATCCGGGTCAATACGTTGCATAGCAACTCTCATTGTACGTGCGTCTCTGACGTGAATATGATAGCTTTCGCGCACCACATAAAGTTTGCGCTTCTACAGCGTATTTAAGAACCTATAGATCATTTTCCAATGAGTAAGCTCTCAACCATTTCAAACTGGCAAGAGACATGGCCGAAAGGGTTCCGCGGAGTAATTCTTCCCCTGATTGGGATTTAACAATACGTAACCCTTGGGTAGTCGATCGTTACGCTAGAGCAGATACTTATTGTAGCCATTGTCGTAAAATGCAATATTGTTTTCAACCTTTGTACCTGTCATTCTGTCAATATCGTATCGACTCGGAAAATTGCGTTGAGCATTTAACATTAGAACGCCGAGCATCTCTGAAAATACTTCATACCCGGAGAAAGCACATTCATTAGTGTGAATTGACTCACATTATGCATTCGGATGTCATTGAATGTATACAAATGAATGAATGTGGATTTGTGTATGAAAAATAGCAGACGAACAACAACAACAATAACAACAACACCGTCGACGACAACAAACGTGCATAATTCAAATACTATTTAGCGTTGACCTACTAGAGGATTTAATCCACAATTGGGATAACGACAGTGAAAAAACTATTTCATTGGAAAGACAACAATGGTTATAGAATAGTCTAAATAATACTAATGGAAAACACAGTTACTTTTAAACACGGTGTATTTTATATGTGAGTCGTCTAAAGCGCTAGGCATTTAAAAATGGCGTCACTTTCGTTTTGATGAAGCATATTAACTTACCACTTATATATAGGACATTAATGCAATTGATTGATCTAGCATTGGTAAGAGATTGATAATACAACATGAAGTGGATAATTCTAACTTTATCTATACTATTAATGGGAAAGAGCCATTGTAATGGCCTATCGATAGGTGAGTGTACGTTGTGTTGTTTTAAAAGGGGTGTGATTGATATTTTGGATCTTGTTATTACTGCATTTGCATTCATCATGTTTTGCAATTGCTATTTAGATGTTTTCAGAGGTCCGGATTTGGACGACCCTATATCTGTCACTAGTTCTTGTTATATGTTTTAAGTATAAACGTGGGCTTTCAAGAGAAAATCATAAATGAATTTGAACTGATTTGTATTTTACACCTAGACCTCTATAGTCAAGGTCCATGCTTACACTCACAATGAAAACCTAAATACTATAGATAATAAGGAATAGCACACATCTTATATAACTAGTAGTGTAAGGATCATTCGTGCGTGCTTGAGTTTTGTCATGTTACATCCTTGAACCAGGGTCGCTGTTTCATGCTTACACATTCCCGGAATGAGCCCTACTCCTAGATATCTTTGCGGATCAAACGCCGATCATCAATTTGCATTGCAATGCATTTAAGACAAGACCGCCTGTGGTAATATAATTCGATATCATTAACTGCATGCTAATTTGGCCAAGTATAACACTATAATACAAGAAATACAATTTCATTATTACCTGGGCATATTTAATAATCAATGCATCCTTGTTGCGAAGACCCCTTATAATAAATACTATTTATATCAGATTCGTGTGATAAAATGTGAGGCATAGCTATTTGGATATTTGATTGTGATCCGTTTTCCCTCGCGTGTATTTATGAATAATAGACTAAAACGATACAAATTGCTTCCCTCATCGAGGTAATCAATTATTTAGGAAGCGATATATTGTTCTATGATTAAGTCATATCACCGTTTGAAGTACAAATAGCAAAATAGAGGGCTACCCAAGAGGGGGCAGTGAGGTCGCTTTTGTCACTTTTAAAATTTCAAAACTTTCACTTTGTCACATTTAAAATTTACTTGTCAGATTTTGTCAGTATCATTTTTTTAGTCAGTCAAAGTATTTAATGCAACAAATAGTCTGTTATGTTCCATTGTTTGATTACTGGTTAGAATAGGTCATCTTAACTTGCATCTATTTATATTCAGAATGAATAGTCTATTTTTGTCACTTTCAAAACACTTGTCAGCCAGATAAATGTACAAAATTGTCACTTGTAAGCATTTATTTATCAAATTTGTTCGTTTTTAAATATCCCAAAGTCCCATTTAGTCCCGTTTTAGAGGCCAGGTCACCTTATCACAAACCCCTTGGGGAGTCCCAAATTGTGTTAACCTCTTACATAATACCCTGGTTCTTTCATCTGCATCTACAATGCAAAATGCAAATGAACTCTCTATTACTCATGATTGATTTTTGTCCCCCTCTCGACTCTCGTCTTATATGCTAAGTAAAGAATAATATTTTATGTTATATGGTCAGAAATTGCTCAGACAACTGGTATGAGAAGTAGAAATTACATATTCGGCATCGGGACGGATTGTATACAGGTAGGTCTAGCTACAAGCCTCTGTGACCCCCTCCCCTCTACTTGACTAAACACCTTCCCACACAGAGTGCGCAAGAGGTCTTGTAGATATAGGCTAGGATTGCATTTGCATCAACTCAATCCATCCCGATATTTCAGTGGTTGTAGCTGTACAGCGAAATGTTTTAAACGTGTAATTGTACCCCGGGAATTGTATGCACTTTGCATCACTTATCATTGCATGTTTATGTTTGGCGATTTAAAAAAATCATCAAATGTGTAAATTCATTCCCGAAATTTACTATGTAATTAAGAAACACGTCAATAAGTATTCAAAACATTTAAATTCTTTGATATGCTATCAAATGAAAATATCCGGTTGCCAAACTTATGGAGGAAGAGGCACATTGGCGGGTCCAGAAGCTAACAGGGGGGGGGGGGCACATTTCAAATCAGTAGAAAAGTTTCTGCCCAAAATAGACCCAAATAGGCCAAATAATGCCCAGAAAGGCCCACTGATTGAGGCCCCACAAATTTTTTCTTGGCCCACCTGGGGGAGGGGGCGGCCTCCTGGATCCGCCTTTAGATTTATCCTGATATGACTCTTTATGAACCTACGGCATAATAAAAGAGTCACCTGTAGGGATGATATGGGGAATATTTCTCAAAAGATATTGTGGTTTTACCCATTTTAAACCCCTCTTTATCTTGGCATTATAGCCTGATAACATTAGATACTATCTTAGATACTACCGATGCACTTGTATGCGTTTATTTCAGATTGTACACTTGGAAAGGCAGATCTTATAATAGCCATAGACACGTCATCGAGTATGACACAAACGATATTCACGTTTGATGACGTCACGACATTTGTTAAGGAGCTTCTTGCAACGATAAACATCGGTCCTGATAACATCAGGGTTGGTTTGATTACGTACAGTGATAGCGTTGACGTCATTCTTAACCTCAACGACTACCGTTCTCTCAACCAACTGGAGGAAGTCGTCGATGACCTTAGGTAAATTTTAATCTTTAATTAACCTAATACTGATTTTAGGCAAAAACCATAGATCCCAATCGTGTCCCGTCCCCCTTTTATGACATAATATTTTGAACATTCAGTTTGGCCTAGAATGTTGTAAACACGTTGGACTATAAAATTATTATACCACTTCCAAGTTTGTAATTGTATAATATATAATTTCACTGTAAATATTCACAGCTTCTGCAAATACATTTATTTTCGCCGTGTATATCAAGATTTTAACCATGTTTTTAACAAAATAAGCATATTAGGTATTTGTCAATATCAATGCATATGTATCAATAATGTTGAGGATAAGGAACTTGACATTAGTATAATAAAACATGTCAATTAAACCCCATATCCAGTAGTAAGTAAAATAAATGCTCCAACTGTCAAAACTGGAGGACATTTTTATGGTTTTAGTCTCGGTGGAAGTTCAACTAATGCAAATTCGGCGATGACCCAAATCGAAAGAATGCTATCCAATCAGAGAGGTGATCGAAATGACGTACGCAATTACGTCATCATTATAACTGACGGGGAGTCACGTGACGGAAGTCCGATTGAGAAAGCTAGAGAAATAAGGCGCATGGGGACGACCATTATGGCGGTTGGACTCGGTGATGGAGTTAATGAGGGTCAACTACTTGCTATGGCTAGCCCACCAGATGATAGCCATGTTGTGAAGATCACATCTCTGGATAGATTGGACATCAAAAATCAAGAATTAAAATTTATCACAACTACGCTTTGCTCGGCACGTCAAGGTAATTTTTACATTTTGTTATAGAGGTACATAATCAAGGATTTTGGAATACTACCATGATTTTGATGGGTCTAAAT
The DNA here is from genome assembly GCA_903813345.2 of Owenia fusiformis. NCBI lineage: Eukaryota > Metazoa > Annelida > Polychaeta > Sabellida > Oweniidae > Owenia > Owenia fusiformis. The sequence continues at coordinate 27,864,292 of CAIIXF020000012.1, forward strand.
GTACAAATGGACGTCATTGTCATTTTGATAACACGTGGTCTAAACCCTCGGGGTTACATACATAATAGTATCAGACTTTTATTGATAGGAAAAAATGCAATCAGTGATGACTACTCAATTTTATTTTAATGGTTGATAGTAAAATGATGTTTAGAAAAATACAGTCACAAAAGTAGACACGAAAACTGAATGCATATCAACGCCATACTGCACTCCATAGCCATATATGTTTGACCAGGCCTCTGCTTCCCATGTGTTTACCATCGTGTACTCTCCGTTGAAATACTTGGCAGGGTGGACATCAAGCGAACGGGTTGTTATGATATGTGGTTCAGAGTTAAAGTTGCATTCCTCACTGTCGTCTATCAAAGCGACTTCAAGAAAGATTGCTGAATTTTTCGGCATCAGTCCTGTCCATGTTCCTAATTATAAATGTGAAAACGTGGAGCAATATGAAAAAAAGTGAAATGTGAAAATACTTTTTTAGCTTTTACATGAAAACGGAAGGGGAAGAGAAAAATAAGTATCAACTCTTCGAGAATATTTATAACGCTTGGTCGTAACCACCAAAGCAGAAGAAAACAATTCCATTTTTACTTTTTTCATAGCCTATTATTTTAGGTGACCCTTGCCGAAACTTTTGCGGGATGACTAAAAATCCTTCAGCTTTAACCTTTTATTCTTACTATGAACATATTCATTTAAGGATAAAAATATCAAAATATAAATTTTGCCGCCAGCGATATATTAGGATTACATTTTGAAGAAAACGTCAATGCCATCGAGAGGCCTGTGAAACCGTGTCGTGACGCAATAATTACATATAAATAGGCCTATAACTTACCACCCGTTAGATTTGTATCCGCACCTGACGCAATGATATATCCAACGCCTTTGTATTTTGTATTTCGGTAATAGTTGACTTCTTGATAAGGTGTTGTTTTTGTAACCAATCTCAGATCAGCGTCCACAAGGTATCCCAAAAATGTTAAATCTCCGAAATGAACAGCCGATCCCATATATATTTGCTTATCCGTTAGTGTGCTTATATCGATGTTGAACCTCTCTTTGACATAAGTAACAAATTCTCTGCCTAAAAAGTGCAATGGATAAGTGTATCATCAACGTCAAAATTGTTCCAGCTCTGAGTTTGATGAATTCAGTTTTAAGAAACAATAATTCTTATTGTTACCTTTATTGACGACGTCTGCATAAGACAGTACATTTGGATCGACCTCTTTCCAGTGGTCCGTTAACCCTCCTTTTGGCGCAAGCTGAAATGCACTGCCTTTCAAATCCATAATCCCCGAATACGTCACCTTGGACGTGTAATTTCTCTGCGGTTTTCGACCACTCCTTGTTTTAGGTTTACATTTTTGACAACCCTTCTTTCCACAATCAATAGTTTGAATAAAACATAAAATAAAAATAAAAAATAGTTTCAGAAAGTTGAAACCCGTTGTTCTACTCATGACTGTACGTGACGGCTGATCCAGCAAACGATGACACATAATATCGATAACGCCATAAATAGTAGATATACAGGGTGTTAAAAAGTATGGAATACTTCAACCGATATATGTGCATTTTTAGATGATTTACTGCTTGTAATTTACCATTTTTCAGTGACAGGGTACTGAATAAAATATACACAATTTAAGTACTTGAAGAGATTGGACGTGACATAACACCTTTTCACTACATCAATTATATTCAGGAGGGACGATAGGCGATTGTTTTCCTTGACGATAAATTTTAACTCATAACGTTGTTTCAACTATTCTTAATTAACAAAAAACGACGTTGCTATATTTGTGAAAAATCAATTTGCATTAAAATTATCATGAATGGTTCACGGCAATTGTCTTCTACATACTTAAACTGCAACTGATTCTATGTTACGGTTTAAAAATATACTTTTTAGACACCCCCTATTATCAACAATCAGTGCAAACGAAACAGAACAAAGAAAAGTGCTAAATTATGTTACATCTAGCTAACGTGATGTCTTGCTGATTTGTGAATATAAAATCAGACAGACCAATTACATAAATTTTAATAAAGCCTTTTGATATAAAATATCCGTCGTAAAATAGGCATTTAAACACAGGTAAATAAATACAACGTACGTTTGCTCTTACAATTATTCAAATAAAGGTGAAAATAATGACAATTGAGTTGCTAAATGTAAATTATTTTAATACGTTATAACTTAATTAAAAATATCATTAAAACAGAATATTACCAAGTCGATCATATTGCATTGACAAACTTTTAAATGCGCGTAATTTACCAAACTAGTGAAGAAGCTGAAACTTTTGGACCGTGTGTAAAGATATGTGTGAAATAGGCCCCTCTTTATTTTGAAACCATTCAAACGCATTCCGAGTCAAAATTACAAAACATTGGATGTTGAAATTTGTCGGATAGCAAACTAAAATGGCTTTAACACCCCCCCCTCTTCTAGATTTACTTAGTTTTATATCAGACATTGAGCGTTTGGTGCCTCCCCTAATGCCTGACGATGTTTTTTGGCACGATCGAGAGTATCCAATACGCACACCGTACTATACAACGAAAGCTGTGACTTCCGGATAACCTGCTTTCTGGGATTAACCTGAAGTAGATTTAAAGACGAAAAGATTTGAACATTTTGCATCAATGTACCACTGTTTTATTGAAAGAAACAAATGCAACAATTAACATCCTCCGATCACAGGGCCTCAAAATCCAGAATATATTCTTTCTTTTTACCCCCTGCGATAATTAGTTAGCATTTCCCCGATTAAGAACTCGCAATCTGATTGGCTGTCGCAACACGGCGACAGAAATCTTGTATAAGTCATTGCGCATAATTAGATCAGGTGATTCAGTTTAATCGGGCGCTTCCAAATTGGTTATAGCAGGGGGAAGAAGGAGGTACGGATTCTGGATACTGCTTAGGAGGATGAACAATTAATAGCTACTTAATATTCTATTTTAAACGAAAAACAGTAAACTATTTCATCGGATGTTTAGAAAAAGACGGTAACAAAAGTAGAAATGAAAACTGAATGCATATCAACGCCATACTGCACTCCGTAGCCATATATGTTTGACCAGGCCTCCGCTTCCCATGTGTTTACCATCGTGTACTCTCCGTTGAAATACTTGGCAGGATGGACATCAAGCGAACGGGTTGTTATGATATGTGGTACAGAGTTAAAGTTGCATTCCTCACTGTCGTCTATCAAAGCGACTTCAAAGAAGATTGCTGAATTTTTCTTCATTAACCCAGCCCATGTTCCTAAAATGTTAAATCATGTGAATGATAACTTATTTAGCTACTACACGATTAAGAAAGAGGATGGGGAAAATTACGTAAGCATAAGCCCTTCGAGAATATTTATAACGCCTGGTCGTAACCACCAAAGCAGAAGACAAAACTTCCATTTTGAATTGTAAAGTACACTTTTCAACACCTTTCATAGCATATTAATCAATTAACCATTAAATTGACAATGTGTAAACTTTTCAGAATTTTTGATGACTGGTTTTAGAGAAACGTGTGTTCAAAAAGTTCGCCATATCGATACACATCCTTTCAGCACACATAACCTCGAGGCAATTTCCAACATTGGGAATGTTTTGTTTTTAAATTCCTTCAATAACAATAAAATCACAAGCAACTGAACCAAAGAAGTTATTAATGCGTTTTAATCAATTTGACGTCATAAAACCAAATTAAGAATTGCTGATTTTAACAATTTCATTTACTTATCACTTATTTGAACAATAATACTCCGTCAAAAGTAGGCCTATGGTATTTTTGAATAGTATATGGGTAATGATTTTTAAGACAGGTCCATTTTATTTTGCAAATATACTTGCTTTAGGTATCTAGTTATCAGGTTGTCATGATTAAATCATATAAATGTTAACGTCATATTCATTGAAACAATGTAGCAATTTGGTAAAACATTGGCCACTGTGGAGCATTTTGAAACTACTATACTGCCATTTAACCATTATTAAACATATAACTCAATAAAAATTGCCAATGTTGGCAATTGCCTCTGGATTATTTGTGCTAAATTTATTGACACATAGTATAGGGGAGAGTGTTCAAATCACGGGTCAAAGTTTTTATCAAAAACTTGTGTGAGGTACTACAGGGTGGGCCAAAAAAAACAATACCCAACTTTAAATCCGAATGAAAATAGCTATGTTCAACATCATACATTGATTTATATATCATTTTAAAGGTAATCCATTTTTGAACAATTTGGTATATAACACTATGTCATGAAATCAATATTAAAGTTTTATTATGCTTATTTGGGAGGCCGGGTCGGTATTTAAGGTATCCAGATTTTAGGGAGAAAATAGTAAATCTGCGGAATAATGTTAATTTTTTATTTATAGAATATCATTTTGTTAGGTGAAAAAATGCTTGTATATTCGCATATTGTATGACTATACTTATTGTTAATGAATTTTAGTGTTGTTTATTATCAATAAGTACTCAAAGGGGTCTGTTAAAAGACATTAAACGTATATGTGATGAGGATTATATTTTCAAACAAGATATTGCCTCATACCATAGATCTCAGGAGACATTGGCATTCCTTTGCAAACAAGGTGTCCATTTGATTGATTTCGATGCTTGGCCACCCAACAGTCCCGATGCCACATGTAATGTGTTTGATTACCATACATGGAGCCATCTCGAGGAAATGGTACAATCAAATGCATCAAATAAACAGCATTGATGAGCTTAAACAGAATCTTAAAGTGCTGAAATGAATAGCCACAGAAATCTCTCAATAAGGGTATTGATAGATTACGCTACCACTTGAAGCTTATTGTTGATGCATAGGGGAGGGGATGGGGGTATATTGAGCAATTGTTAAAATTGTTTAAATAAATAAAGTGTTAAATGTTATTTAACAGCACTGAATCATAAACAATAAGTTTAGCCACACAATATGCAAATATACAAGCATGTATTCACCTAACAAAATGGTATTCTATTAATAGAAAATTAACATTATTCCGCAGATTCACTATTTTCTCCCTTAAATCTGGAGACCTTAAATAGCAACCCGGCCTCCCAAATAAGTATAATAAAACTTTACTATTGATTTCATGACATAGTGTTATATACCAAATTGTTTGAAATTGTATAACCTTTAAAATGATATGTAAGTCAATGTACCATGATGAATGTAACTAATTTAATCCTGATTTGAAGTTGGGTATTGTTTTTTTTGGCCCACCCTGTATATATATGCTTTTGAAAAAAATTGAAAGAAAATTTGAATTTTTTTTTATTATTTTAGGAAAATTAGAAACCATCGAATATCACTTTTGAAACCATTGAATATCACTTTTTTAAATGAATATCGAATATCACTTTTGGAACCATTGAATATCACTTTTTTAAATGACTTACCACCTGTAAGATTTGTATCTGCATCCGCTACAACGATATATCCGACGCTTTTGAATTTTGGATTTCGGTAATAATTGACTTCTTGACAAGGTGTTGTTTTTGTAACCAATCTCATATCAGCGACTCCGAGGTATCCCCAAAATGTTAAATCTTCAAAATGAACGGCCGATCCCATGTATAATTGCTCGTCCGTTAGTGTGCTTATATTGATGTTAAACCTTTCCTTGACGTATGCAACAAATTCTCTTCCTTGAAAGTGCAATGCATAAGTATTTATTCATCAACGTCAATGTGTTTTCCCTTCTGGTTTTAAGAATTTAATTTCAAGAAACATTAGAGAGATTTTGCAACTCACTTGTAGCATGTTTATTATTCCCGTATAACTTCTGAAGCGTTTGCTTACATGTACGTCATCATTAATTGCGCAGCTCTATACGCCCATAAGTGTGATATTTTTACAATTGTCATTTGGACGTATTGAGCTGCGCAATAAATGATGACGTATTCAAACACTTGATAAATTATACGTTACACGGGAATAATAAACATGCTACAAGTGAGTTGCGAAATCTCTACTAATTCCAATTATTACCTTTATTGACGACGTCCGCATTAGACAGCACACCTGGATCGACCTCTTTCCAGTGGTTCGTTAACCCTCCTTCTGGCGCAACTCGATATACACTGCCCTTGAAATCCATAATTCTCGAATACGTCACCTTGGACGTGTAGTTTCCCTGCGGTTTTCGATCACTCCTTGTTTTAGGTCTACATTTTTGACAGGCCTTCTTCCCACAATCCATAGTTTGTATAAAACATAGAAGTAAAATTGTGGATAGTTTCAGAAAGTTGAAACCCGTTGCTCTATTCATGACTGCGCTGATCCAAGGAACATGGCTGATCCAGGGAACGCTTGCAGATAATTTCGATAACGCCATAAATAGTAGTAATATACAGGGTATTAAAAAGTATGGAATACTTCAACCGATATATGATTGTGCATTTTTAGATGACTTACTGCTTGTAATTTACCATTTTACAGTGACAGGGTACTGAAAAATATATACACAATTTAAATACTTGAAGAGATTAGACGCGACATGACATGTTTTTGACTACAAACTGCATACTTGTTTGCCAACTCTGTGTTATGGTTGGATAATATACTTTTTAGACACCCTTTGTTATGAACAATCAAACGAAACTAAACAAATCTTGTTACATCTAACTAACGTGATTTTTTGCTGATTTGTAAATATAAAACCGGACAGACCTTTTGACATTGAATAACGACTTTTGATTAAATCATCCTTCGTAAAATACGCATTTAAACACAAAGTCATATAAATAAATACAACGTTCGTTTGCTCTTACAATTATTCAAATAAGAAAATGAAAAATTTATATTTAATGTGCTAAACTTAAATAATTTTAAATATGTGAGTACTTAATTAAAAACACCACTAAAAGAATATTACACCGTCTATTCATTGACCAACTTTTAAATGCGCATATACGTAATCAAAATGATCTAAGAAACTGGAACTTTTGAACCGTTTGTAAAAATATGTGTAACATAGATCCGACTTATGTGATCCACCAGATCATTGATTGTTTATTTTTATACTTTATATTTTCAGCTTGTAATAATAACCTCGATCTGATTTTTGCATTAGACGGTCATTCCTCTACCACCGAACAAAACTTCAACAAAATGAAGAAATTTGTTATAGATGTGGTTCGCAACTTTCCTATATCCAGTACGCATGCGCGGGTGGGTGTTATGACATATGGACGGGGAACTGCAATTAATTTCTATTTGAACAACTATAGCGATCAAGAAAAGATCACAGAAGAGATAGACAAGATACAATATCCTGGAAGTGGAAGTCGGGACCTCGTAGACGGTGAGTGCTTAAATAAAACCAAACTTTTCCATTTTTTCCTTCCCAAGGTTTGCAATATTGTATGTCTTCGCACTTCGTTATTTGGCCTTAAATATTTGTATAAGTGGTTATTTTACATCAAATCTCGATCATAAGATTAAGATGATTTAATAATCAGGTTATACTGTTTTTTACTTGTAACATTGAAGGTTTGAGGCGTATTCGAACCGAGATGTTTTCCAATACTCGCGGAAATCGAGATGACGCCATCTACAAAAACGTCGGCGTTTTTATTACAACAGGATTGGCTGATGATGGCGACACATCCGACCAAGCTAATGAAGCATTACAGGCCGGTATAACACTGCTTCATGTGGACATTAGTGTTGGTAGGTACTTTGTTGATGACACCGTGCAAAGTGATTTGGACACTTGGCAGTATACATTTTAGCTTGAACTAGAAAATAAAGCACAATTTTGGGAATGTCAAATTACTTAGAAATGTAGTCAAATTTATGACACCAAAATACAACATTTCAAACTACAAGTTTGGCTCTCCAAGTATTTTTTCTCGTGACATCAGTGTGAATGCCCCTATTTATGTATAATATTAAAATTTAATCACTTCGAATAACCCATTCTCCCATTCTGTTCAGCCAAGCTACCCTATGGACACGGTATAATATGTTCAGAGTAAAATATCAAACAATTTACTTTTTGGACATTTGTTGAAATAGCAGTTCATATTGATAGAAAAAATGACAAATTAAAGTTTGAAATTATCAAAAAAGATATTTTGATAGGGAACCCAAGGCTGACTATCAATCCATTAGCGAAGAAACCTTTCTATAGATACATGTACAATGTGACTGGGTATGATGCCTTAAATACTATCGTAGCCTCATTAGCTGGTGAAATATGCAGTGCTTACCAAGGTGAGTTACAATTGTTGCAATCTTTGATCTTCTCAAAGACGTCTGATATCGGTCAATATGTTACAGTGTTATGCTTCATAATGCGAAAGATTCTCACAAAGACAACATCTTGAGTGGCACCATCTTTCTTATTTTCTTGTTCAAATTAGTTTGGTTTAAATGATTTGGTACCATGTATTTGTGCGTTTGTGTATGTGGAACTTCAGATGTACTTGGGTCACCAAAATATTCTGACTCCTACCAATATATTCTAATTTGCATTAGGTCCAAATACTTTAATTTGGTAGCGCAGAGCAGTTGAATTACCATATGCGTCAAATTAGAACACCATATTTAAACAGTACTTAACTGGTTATCTTATCTTGTATGTTATCCTGACAGGCTGCTCCACCACGGCCTACCACATTACCCCCTACAATAGGAACGGCATTGTCTCTCCAAGGGTGGGGCGACTGGCGGTTAACATGAACGGACAGTGGAACTCTGTATGTGACGATAGATGGGACAATAAAGAAGCGAGCATAGTTTGTAAATGCTTGTATCCTGGAGAAACGTAAGCAGGCACTAATTATTTGTCAAATGGAAAAATAAGTAAGAGAATTTGAAATGAGCATTTTAAAAGCACCACTACTCCTAAGAGCATTAAATGTCAGTTGTAAAATAATTTTAGTATTCAAGTAATTCGACTAAATCAATTTCACGAAGTCATAAATAGCATTAAGATACTAAACGATGGCCCAGCTCATTTCAATTAATTGACATTTTAGAGCAGACGAGTGGAAATTTCTTGCTTACAAATACCATGATCCAACTATTAATAATACTGAACTGGCTATTGGATTGGATGAGCTTAGTTGCACAGATAGTGACGTAGACATCCGGGGATGTAGTCACGTGGACAGTTTATCTCAGAACTGCAACCAAGACGAGGCTGCCGGTATAGATTGTAACGGAAATGACGCACACATTCCAGAAGGTAAGTACGGGTTTCTACGGATGTAGTACCACCCCCTGATAATAGCAGACATCCAAAGGACAGACTCATGACGTAGTAAATTTACGGTACTTATGATCCGTGTATGTTTTCTGACTCTTAACACTAATCTTAGGGTAATGCATAATGCTTTAGCAAATTGAACACTCGTTATTGGTGTTGCCCACCGTTTATGGTAAAGGGTATACAGGTTGAGCGTTTGGTAAAGGGTATACAGGTTGAGCGTTTATGGTAAAGGGTATACAGGTTGAGCGTTTATGGTAAAGGGTATACAGGTTGAGCGTTTATGGTAAAGGGTATACAGGCTGAGCGTTTATGGTAAAGGGTACACAGGTTGAGCTGTAAAGTGTCTGTCTGTTTATGTAGCAATAGTGTAGTATAACTCACATTTGTAAAAAGGAATTTTTATTTTGACAAATTAAGTTTACCCTTTATTGGGAAAGTTTCGGGATCTTCTATTAATCTATTAGTTAATGGAGAAATGCATTACATGCATACTCAAATCATTCGGTTGAATGAACAACATTGTTTTGTATTTGGATTACCTCGGTCAAGTATAAGCATGGTCTTATAAAATGTCCTGTAAATGAAACAAACCATTTTGGACTCATACATGCGATAAGCGTGAATATTAGTAAATCTATCTAAAGAATAAGTTATTGAAAAACAATATCAAAAAGTCATCTTGCTTTTTCAGTTCCAAACCCAGAAATTGTATGTAACTCTTCTGCGATGGAGGTGTGTTTCAATATCAATGACGTCATACCAAGTGTCATAGCGATGGTAAAACAATGCAGCAGTGTTGTTCGAATTGATAACGCAACCCACGCATGCTTCAAAGTCCCACTTGGGAAGTGCGACCCTTTTATGACAGTAGGTTTATTTACATGTGATCTAATAATATATAATTTAGTTTTTACGCATTATGTTAGCATTAATCACTAAGAAATGATGATTGCATTTTTACCGTTTCTTGTGAACAACTATGACATCTTTGTATCTTAATTCCCTGCTATTAAGCGATTGTAATAATTTACTAGAAAAATATAAGCCTGCAACCATGCATAGTTTTAATTTAGATTGAATCTTTTCTTCAAACAAGGATTTCATGATATAATTTATTCAACAGACGGATTCAGTAAGCAAGAGGTACTGCTACACTATTGGTCAAAGTTCTGACCAACCAGTGGGTTCGCCGATTCTTTTCGAACAATGGAACGTCACTTCCTGTTGTACAGTGGCTAAAAACGGAAGTGTCTCCCAGGGTTACGGTACATATATCGAAGAAAAAATATTCAACGTTTCTGCAAATTATTCGTTTGATATGAACTGTTATTTCAACAATACGTTCGAAGGGGACCCGATTCAGTTTCCAATTACTATTTTAACCGGCCAGGACATCTACTGCAAGGTTTGCGTCGAGAGTCAAGACAATTCGATAATGATTGTAGTTCCCGGATGTCAGTTACTAGGCACTGCAACAGGGCCACCAACTTACCCATTCTTGGCTGACAAGTTAGTAAATTTTTGAAATTTTAAATATTCGTTTGCAGACAGCATGCGTATCCAATTTTTTATATGCGTATATGCGTTCTGCGTCATATTGTAAGTTAGAATATTCCTACTAAACCGCTTGTTCTTGCGTTCCAGGTGCCCTATTTCCTCTGCATTGAACGTTGTTTATTATCCCATGGCAGAGACGTGCTGGGGCTTCAAGTTTAAGTCAATCAAGTTCCAAGGCTTTGACGAGCTTTTTGTTAATTGTGACACATACGCGTGTGATAGATTTCTTGATAGCAAAGACTATTGTGACAGAACGTGTCAAAGCTCTGGTTCACTTGGTCGGAAAAAACGAGATACTATTGAGCGCTTTAAAAGTGATGATGATCGTCGTTTGAAACGAGATGTTGATCAAGATGGCGATATCTTTACACCGTCTAGATTCGTTAGCTTAGAGAAGGGTCCTCTATATGTGAAAGATGATGGCCTTGGAAATATAATAAAAGCAGACCTCGATGGAATTCCTTTACAAATTACAGGAAGGGAGCTTACAGGTTAGACTAAATTACTTTTTTACCATTGAGTTATTTTTTCAAAAAATAGTATTATTGTATATAGTACATATGGCTACATAGGAATGAGAGGTCGTTAAAAAAATTAGCGCATAGATGGTTGCATATTCTCTAATGTTAGGAATTGTGACCATGATAACAAGCACGATGCAGTATGAAAAAACGAACTTACGAATTCTTAACGTAACGAAGGTTCTGTTAAAGACTAATGCTTCTAAATTGGTTAACGTATTCATTTGTAGAACAAGAAAGACTTGACTGGTTTGGTAAACAGAATATGTCTGATAAGGACAGCGATGGGCTTCAGCATAATACAGGTGATAACCATACTCCTCCTTTCCATAATTAATAAATGATGCAATAGAATCGTAATCCATTCGTATTAGAAAAATACGCTAAGAATATTTAATTGTTATGAATATAATTTTATCATGCATGCGACAAATGGATTATTTGTGATAAAGATGCACCTTTCATCATGAAATGAGTGATTCGTAATTTATTCCCTACCGTCATAACACCCCACCCATTAGTTTGAAACCGGAGTTCTCTGTTGGATCGCATTTTGGAGCCTTTATATTCGTCGATGCAAATGCATGAATTTCTTACACATTACTCCACAGATAACAGAAAACAATATTACTTATTGTTGAAACACATAATTAAAATAAATAAACGAGTATTCTTATTGATGGGAGTTCAGAACTCAATTGATCGCTATCTAGTTGCACAAATGATGCCATTACATACTTTCAGATAATCAAACAAGTAGATCAAGTACAGTGATTGGAAATGCTGTTCTGCTCTTTGGTGCACTACTATTGATATTACACATTTAGCGGAATGGAGGACAGATTAATGTACAATGTACGCGACCAAACTGAAAGCGTTTACAAAATGCCCCTTCAAAATGAGTAAAGGTATATGTGATCTTATCCACCGAACGCAGGGTTCCAGATGTGATCTAAATTATACTGTATTTAGTGACATTTGCATTGCTTAATTTATGGCGGATAATTTGTGGTCAATGGAGCTCGAGCTAGGTTGTGATTATAACATTTTTAGTGAGGAACAACTGAACAATTCAGTAGGTATGAATACAGAAACGTTTTTAATTTTTTTATATCCCATCCGGAATGTCTTATTAGGCATGTATACAGGGTGGACCAAATATGTTATGCATTCTAATTGTGCACTCAAATAATAAAGGTAACATTTTTGCCCACCGTGTAATTTGCTTTTCGCATAATTCAAAGATGTGCAGTCGTGATAAGGCCTATCAATATTGAGCTCTCGAACTCACGATGACGATACACATTGTAACATATATGTAGACTCAATGAATCATGTCAGTGTCATCAAGTTATGAGTAGGCTTATACTCCGTCCTAAAACCTGTAAATGTAAGTTTAAGAATCACCAAAAACAAATGTACACAAAACCGTCCAAAATGTAAACAAACCGGTCCAAGATATATTATTCAAACCGTCCAATTATTTTCAAAAATACGTTGTATATATAGAGCTTAGTTATGTAACAAAAAGTCCTGACAAACAGTCTTAACATTGTCAATGATTGGTATTGATATGGAGAACTGAATTCAGCAATGATTTTCTCTTAAATCAATTATTGAAAAATATCTGTAAAAAACACGGCCCTTTATGTAATGTTGACTGATTGACAATAATCTAATGCGAAAATAATTTATATATATTTTATATAACTATTTTTGTTAACTTTTTTGTTTGTTTTTTAGTACAAGTGTTTTTTGTTCCTTTTTACCATTTCTTGAGAATGAAATAAAATATCTTTCCGAAGCTTGTTTGAACAAAATAGCATATACAACATTTTCTTAGACTTCCCAATATTAAAGTTGTACAAAGGAGGTTTTGGTTGATTTAACAAAAAGTATTCAAAAAATTAAAACAAAAAAAACGAAATGGATAAAAACTAAGATAAACCTTTAATTTCATCAACATTATACTTTTTTTAAATCAACCAAACTTTCCTTTGTATAATTACAATATTGAGAGACATAAACACGTTGTGTTTATATCATTTTGTTCCAATGAGGTTCGGATAGATGTTTCATTTCATTCCGAACATATGATACCAAGAACAAAAGAAGTGTCCGATGTGTTTTCTAAAACAATATAGAGAAAGGTATATATATCTATTTCAAATTATTGTGTTACCATTCAAAAGATGACCATGCACGACAATGTGTAAAATTTTCAGAATTTTTTGATGACTGGTTTAAGAGAAACGTGTGTTCAAAAAGTTCGCCATATCGATACCCATCCTTTGTAATTTTTGTGTAACCAGGTAGAAGATGTATTTAGTTTTTCTATACATGTAATTTAGTCAGTAGCATGATCTATAGATGGCCGTTACCGTATCTTACCAAAGAACGGGTAGTCAACTATGATCTCGATTCTCGATGTTTATACATGTATTTCAATTGATTTTTGAGCTACTATAGACTTTATGATTCGTTTGTAATGTGAGAACACCAAGATCATATTAACTCTGTTGCCGCAATCGGTTTATACTGTAATGAGGTAGTAGAGTGCATGGTACGTTTACCGAAGGAAAGTGTTGTAAGTGTATGGTTATACCACTAAAATGTTATTCAAACATGATAAAATGGATTGCTTTATAAAGCCATTTTAGAAGTTTATTTTATATATTAGTACTGGATTTGTTTCGTTCCGTTAAATGTGTTAGAATAAAGAATTTGTAATATTACTGGGCTTCATTACGATGTTGAATAATAGTTACATGTAGCGTAGCGACACAGGAATACTTTGGTGACATATATATGGTATCTCGATGGCAAATCATTGGTAAATGGTGAATGTTCCCAGTTGAAGTCAATTGGCGAAGAATACAAGTTCGTCGAGTCTCAACAAGTAGATTCTTAAACAGGATATCGGGCTTGCTTTTTAGTACCTTTTGTTGGTACTATGAATACTACTTCAGCAAAACAACATCAATAAGGTGACCTGAGAACTCATCCCCGGAGATATCGAGTAAACAGCTGATTTCACTATTTCAGTTTTAGCCCATGACACCAGTATTAGACCAGCCAGGCGGCTTTTGAAAGAGGTATTTAAGGGAGATTACCACAAAACAACAACTTAAATGTTTTTCTATGAATTTGTCAAAAAAAAAATTGTATATTAGTATTCAATTGTAATGTCATATGAGAAATACAATAACGTGTTTATAAACATCGATTTAACATACTTACGATGTCTACATATTGTGTTAGTTATTTATTAATTAAAAAAACTGAAATAACATTGCATAAAGTAGACCTAAAATAAGCATCGCTTGCTCTTGTCCAGGTGGTCATCGGACGAAGCGGAAATTAAGCTCATTGGACAATCTGATGGATGACATTGGATTACTTGGATGAGCACTCTTCAATTAATCATTGATATTGTTTGGTTTAAAACATCTCATATTTACAGGAAACTAATTAATTCACTAAAACTGATCGATTTTGTACTGACTTGGGGTCAACATGACCGGTGAGTCGAATGAGAATGATGTCAGAAAGACTTGCAGATATGTCAAGCGTTTGATCTAAAAGTGAGGCAAAACATGACTAAATGCTCGTCTATTCTATGAACTGTTGATTATTCTTAATTAGGTCAAGAATGGACAATCTTGCATATCTTGTATTATTTTGCGAGTACTGTAATCTAACATGAAATTCGAAATTTGTGAACAATACTTTGCACATATCGTCCCATTATTTCCACATTGTTATAACTCACTCTTTGCAGGTCTTAAGATAAGTATACTATCTTTCTCAATTTATCACGAGGAATTCATTTCTGAGGACCATTTTAATGGATCTCATCTCCTTTTGGAGATATCCAGTGCCACATTATTATAAGGGCAAAATGAGGAAAAAACTTTAGGCCCACCTTGTCATATCCGCAGCAGAGCCAATCAGATTACATAATTTTGATCATGTGACTTATAGCTATGATCAGGTGGCTAATAGTTATAACAATGCGGAAATAATGGGACAATCACTTACTAGTATACTTTGTAGGTAATTAACAAAGGAGATCATAAATCATGACACTGTGTACATGTAGTACAAACAAAAGAAAGCAGATTTGCACATTATTTGTAAATAAAATAAAAGTTCATTCAGTGAACTTAATCAATTAGTGACCTGTTATACATTTACCAGTCAAAATGGAACATGAGTAATATTCTGTATAATTAGATGGACAGACTAATGGTATACGGACAAAAACAAAATGGAAGTGATTAAAAATTCAGTTTTCAAGGTTATTTTGTTATTTCAAAAACAAGAAACCATAAAAAGAGATGTGTTATATTAATTGTCCATCAGTTATTTTTGCTCTGCAAGGCTTACATATATACATGATTACCAAAACGAAAAAAGAAGTTTCTAAAAATTACTACTTAGAGTCAGAAGTTATGAAGCCCCGAGTCTTCAACCTCTAATTTCTCAATATCAGCAAAAATGCAATTATGGCAATGTGGAAATATGGGGACGATATGGCGTTCATGATCAACTATGAAACGCTTACTCCCATGGTACTATATATCAAAATGTACCTGTTCATTTTGGGGTTCGATTGATCTAAATCAAATTATGTGGACTCGGGTTACTTTAAGATATCAGCGTCCATTAATTGTAACTCGTATTTGCTACCTTTTGGTCACTTCGGAGATGACGGGTACATGTCGACGTTGGAACTATTTTTTACATACATCGCTATTTTCGTTATTAAATGAACTCTTCTACTTTATTTTGATACCAAATAATGGCATAATTTGTACCCTAGAAGCAAACCATGGCGTTATTTAGAACAAGTTTAACTGTACTAGATGGGGCGGATGGATATTGAACCTTACACCTTTGCACAACTAACTTATAAAAACTTCAACTTTGACAACAATGACATATATTGTTGAAAATGCCTGGGATGGGTACGCATGACAATAAAGCTCCATTGTAATGACACCACAGCTAGTTCAGGTGAAAACGTATGGTAATAGTAATAATTGTTACTGTTTGTTGTTGTTTATAACTCATCTGGTACGTGTGACTTTTTCCCTTGTGTTAAGATGGCTGTTAGTTAGCTGTTAAAGGCCATAAAGGATTGAGTTGATCAAGGGTTGAGACGACTTGGGTTCAAGTTGACTAAGGGTTGAGATGACTTGGGGTTAACTTGACTAAGGGTTGACTTGACTTGGGGTCGAGTTGACTAAGGGGTGAGTTGACTTGGGGTCGAGTTGACTAAGGGGTGAGTTGACTTGGGGTCGAGTTGACTAAGGGGTGAGTTGACTTGGGGTCGAGTTGACTAAGGGGTGAGTTGACTTGGGGCCGAGTTGACTAAGGGGTGAGTTGACTTGGGTTGAGTTGACTTGGGGTTGAGTTGACCAGCAAGCAATATAACGATGTGATATAAATAAGGTTGCAGAATATCTTAATATCATATTTATGGTACAATACCATTATTTCTTCTTGATTTCTTGATTGAAATGGCATCACGTGTTTATCTAGTATAAAGATCATCTTTAAACCTAGTTCAAGTATTTTGTTTCATTTATCTTTTTTTTATCTATGCTCATACGAAATAACTAATCACTGGGAAATGGTTCGCGAATAAGTGCAAACGTTAAATATTTAAGTAAAATATTGCCTTTTCGTGTACATTACTTTTTGATTACATCATTGTAAGATCTCATTAAGATTATCTAGTACTAAGTAAGTTCGTGTATCGAAGACTGTCAATAAACAGCACACTATTCTCGAACCTCATTTCATTTCATAATAGCATGTGCATACCCACTTTTGCAGATCCCCCGTTGATTTGCATCACATTTATACCATATCATATTATATGTCTTAGCTTATAATGCTCTTTGAGCCTAGCCAAATTGTATTGTATTGTGCTAACAAATTAATATCATAATATACCGTATAATATGGCATTTTTTTATTAATGATTTATTTCCATGTATAACAAACATATAACATACACATGTCTGAGGCTTTTCAGAACTGCATTAAAAGCCACGAGATGATATAGCATCATATCATGTTTCATATTCTCATCATATATCATATCATGTATTTATCTATCTAAAAACTCAAAACTGTCATCTGACATGTTCCAATGTCTGGTTATATTCATCTCATCTTCATATTCATCACTGGAATTTGTTTTGCTTACAAATAATTTTTATTTATTACATAAATGAATTTTATCATGTTTTATTATATTTTTCATTCCTAGACAACGCCGTTAAACGGCAGTAAACCGTATCAATAATTAACTGAAATATCGGGAACAAAAAACCTGTGAAGAAAAACACGAAGATTAACAGTAATATATTGCATTTGATACAAAGTTAAATGTCGTTATAAAAACTATCATAGTGTATTATTTGGAATGTATTTACACACTGTAGTAATTATATATTATTATTACCACCTTGCCGGGCCAGTTCTAGGGGTTTTAGTGCTAGTTTAGAAGGCATTCATTTTACTATATCGACCTGAGTAGTATGTGACCTCAAAGTGGAGGTCAATATTGCCGGTCAAGAATGTAATTAATGACCGGCAATTTCCCCGGGAAATTAGATATCGTTCAGTGCGTAAGATGTTCTTGCTGTTTCAGTCGTGGTCATTAATGGTGGTGATAATACAAATAACGTTATTTCTTCGCCCCTCGGTCCAATATTTCACTATATTGCCTTTCAAAATGACGTAATTGTACTATCAATTACGCTACACGTTTCTTGGCTATCGTTAGGCATCCAGGATGTCAATCCTCAGGCAAGTTGAAACTTTTGAATGATATATAAGTGAAACGTGCAACTTGTTTTTGGACGTATTTTTCTTAAGACATTATCATTATGAATGCATTTTCTAGATTATTTTCTTTTATTTATATATATTATCTTATTTGTTACATGGTCAAATATGTTTATATACCAATAAATGGAATGATTTTGCTTCGTTTTTTTAACATGCAAAATGCAGTATAATGATATAAAATAAGCAGATATGATTGGCTATAAACAAATTGTATATACCACATGATAACATCGGCTTTATATGATTGGCTGCATGGTTGTCCCATATTCTTGGCTAGTGTTATTAATATAACCATTTGCATATGCATCGTTGGCATATCATCTAGGCATCATGAGGGGAGCAACACTTTACGAACAGTTGTGGTTAATCACAATACTGATAATTTGTATTCTACAAGCGTTCGATTGTGGTAAGCCTGTAGGGTGTAGCAGTTGTACAAAAAAGAAGAACAGTCGTGGTAAATTGTTGAATCTTGGTACAGGACGGGTAACGTTTTCCGCGATAATGGATTCCAATGCTGATGCTATTCACCGAGAGCCAAAAGAGAATTTGGCGAAGGTTTGGAAGAGCATTGATCGAGATGTAAGGACCGATGAAGACGTCATTCAGAAAGGTGATATACGTTCTGATCTGTCGACGTCTTATTTTCTAACAATTTCTATAGTCGATCTTGCATTATTTAGCCGATTAAATCAAAGCAATTGCTTCAATATACAAAATTAGTTCGAACCCAATTAAGGAAAACATTTTGTTATATAAAGTACAACGTGTATTATTACAAATGTTAAAGGTCCATGTGCAGTATGGCAAGTGATTTTAGACAGCCATATCTTTCACCATGAGTACTTTCTGGATATAAATACAGTGGTTTTTTTTATCAAAACAATATGTTTTCTTCAAAGTGAAGTCCTCTTCAAAACTAGACTTTCAATACCATTCTACTTTTAAAAATATTTTAGACCCCTTGTTGAACAATCTCTTCATGCAATAAAAATTACAAAAATAATATCATCTTTTGAGCAAATAAGTTTAACATTTTGAAATTTTTTTGACTATTTATATTTTTTTCGAATTGTTCGAGTGATATTTTTTATCATCATGGGGACTTCAATTTGAAATAAAACATATTATTTTAATGAACACCACTGTATTTATGCCCAGAAAATACTCATTGTGATAGATATGACCGTCTAAAATCACTTACTGCACGTGGAGCTTTTCATGAAGTTTTGTTTTCTAGTTTTAAGGTCAGACTTGGCTTTGGAATTTGTTTACAATTTTTAAAAGTAGACTTCTTAATATTTTGATTGATAATCTAGGTACACTATGCATCTGTTGTGCAAAAATGAATGATTTAGACCACGCGTGGAATGAGTTATGTTTATCTGAAAAAAGCACATGGTCATGAAATTCCCCAAAAATTACAGACGACCCTTAAATCAAAACAACCGAGAAAAAATTATTGCATCACAAATCCATTTGGAATAGAGGAATTCCATCAGTCACGTGTTTGCCTTATACGTACTACTGTAATTGCAAAGTATAGCAAAAATGCTCATTCCTAATTCATTTAGATAGATTTAGTTTTCGATACGAATGAATTACAAGACTTTATAACTGAAGCAATTGATATGTTTAAATATATATATCATTGTTAACAATTCATCCCGTAGACGATGGAGTCACGTTTTCAACAAATTGGTCATCGCGACGAGGACTTGTATTCTTGGAAATCGCCCCGAGTGATTTTAATGTACTGTACATGAGTTGAAAATAACTTGTTGTTCTAATGTAAAACGAGAAATACTTGGTCCAAAAATACCCCAGTCAAATGACGCTGTCCAAAATTGTTTGCAATAGTATACTGGGTCATTAATAATTGGTTTTAATTTGTAGGGAGAGAATTCATTGCATATGTCAAAGATAGGTTCGATGTCGATATGACTATAATAACTGATGAACAGTTGCAGCTTGGTTTATATGTACACTTTGGGAATTTGACGTTCATGGGGTTCGTTATTGATTTTGACCTTCGAGTCGTTACAGAAACAACACCACTACAACACGTCACCCATTACCGGAACACAAAATACATATCAACTGGATATGTTATTGTTGCAAACAAGAATACAATACTCGAAGGTGGTAAGTTATTTTAATAGGCCATATTCTCCCCTTCAATGCCGGTATAAAATTAGATAATACAAGGGGCATCTTATAAAGTTTAAGATGCTGAATTTGATGTTTTAATGTCTGTAACATAAACGCTGTTGCTAGGGGTTATAGTTTCCCTGGCAACCATATTTTTTGCCTAGTGATTGGCCTAAAATATATTTATGATCATATGTTTCAATATTTTTGGTAATTTATATTGTTTAACACCTTGAATTCTGAAATATTGCATATCCACTGATTAGATAATATTCAGAAACGTTACAAAGAGAATGATCAAGGAACTTAGAGGCTCGCGGTAAAACTATGCAATCTAAAATGAAATATCTAATACTCAGGCTGTGCTATTACATAATAACATTTATTATTTCTCCGAGTGATAATCAGCATTCGAATGGTCAGTCATGTATCATGTGACTTAAAATACCGCAGGGTATTTCATTTATCTGTAAATCATATATATGAAGGGTGTATTTTTTCAAAAATGAATACAGGTAACGAATGTGACGTTGACTATTGGAATGTAGAAAATATACCAATGGAAAGATAAACGTGTCTTCGCATCGATAGACTGGAATATTTGGTAATCCAAGGGATACACCCTCAGAAATTCAAATACAGGTATTGCACTCAATAAAATTCAATATTTGTTATATATTCCATGGTTACGGTCAATACAGAAAATGTACCGCATTCTTTAATTTTTTCTCGTGTATTTATATTTCAGGTAAATATACAGGATTCATGGCGAAGAATTCGGCAATATATACAGAAACAGCTATGATAGACAGTAATGAATGCGATTTTGAGGAAGAGCCCCACATTCTCATAACGCGCACACTCGACGCTCATCCCGCCAATTTCTATGACGGCAAATATACTGAGGTCAATACATGGGAAGGAGAAGTATGGTCTAGCAAGTACGGACACGGATTGCAATACGGCATTGATATGCACCCAATGTATGTCATGACTATCGTGAATGTATTTCCTAAATAAAAACGATTTACCATTTTACTCAAAAGTTACCATAAAATTATATTATGGTTGAAGTAATGAAACATAATAGCAGTTTGATAAAGATGTTATTTCAATCCCGATCCAAAACCATGTTAACATGAGGACTTCGATGCTGATTTGTATGACTGTATGATCTTAAAAAGTCTGGCTCTTGTTTATAAGTATTTGTATTTGGAACTTGGACATATGTTAGTCTTCTTTTAATCATTTGTTTAAACTCCTGGGTAGTAGAATTTGCAATAATAAAAATAAATAGTAAAATAATATTTATCTAGTACGTTCGTGTGTGGTAAACAAGCAATAACCAACGAAAAACTATAAAATGCTAGGTATCTAATATGTTGATTTGTATAATGCGAAACGACATTACAAGTTAAGACGTAAAGACAGAAATAAAGTATGGTCATAACCCTATCCAACATGAACTTCTCCTGATCTCCGTTTTAATGTTATTCTGAAGTAAATCATTGTTTTGGAATTGTTAGCATGGGGCCTGTCTAATAGGTATCCCAACATATAATCTGAAGAGAATAGGTCTTGAGAATATGCAGGCCATGTGTGGTAAGTATCTTACGATGGAAGATGAAACTATCTCACAATGCCTGGATTTGAAGATTTTGTAAATGAGATGTACCCTTCCGAGTTAAAAAAGACCAATGAATCAAACATAAATGCGCCTTATCTTGACCTTCTCATTAACATTGAACAAGACAACAATATACATTGTAAGTTGTATGATAAACGAGATGATTTCAACTTTGATATTGTGAATTTTCCCCATTTAGACAGTAATATTCCATTTAACCCAGCATATGGGGTCTATGTATCCCAGCTTATTAGATATGGCAGGGCATGCTCTAAATATTTAGATTTTAAGTCAAGACACAATATTTTAGTGATCAAACTGCTAGGTCAAGGTTATACTTGTATAAAGCTTAAGAAATACTTTCTGGGCTTTGCTGAAAAATACAAATCATTAATTTCAAAGTTTCAAGTTTTACCACTTGAGATGCTGAAGGATGTAGGAATCGTTTAAGACATTGGCACTGAACTCACAATATTTTCACTTTTCACCTTTCGAGGTGGATCCCGGCTATGGCATTAATGAAAAATAGGGATCGAAACCAGTCATAGTTTTCTCCTGATGACCATTGTGAATTATTGTGTTTTATGGATTATGGCGAAGGCTTTTGTGAATGGATGTTGACCCTTTGAAACGCCTATGGACTTGGACACTGGATTTTATCTATCCCGCATCATTTGAGACTGATTGCTGTATCTTGTATGAGTGCTTGTATCTGCAACTATTTTTGAGGTTATGAGTATTGGCTATCAATTTCTAATTTTTTCTTCAACATGTATTGTAATGACTTCAGCATGAATGAAATTTCCCTTGGTCTTCTGGTCTTGGATTGTGATATTGGTTCTTGAATGGTGGGGGAAAGGGAATATTAGACATTGTTTCTTTTCACGTTAGATCATGGTTTTGGGCTATATCATGTATGGGGTTTGTTTTTCTTTACTGGTATGCACTTAAAGATTGCCTTTTCTTGCTATGTTCCATTACAACGTTTGGTCCTTTCCCTTTGGCACTCGTGCTTATATATTCGAGAGAAGTAACATTAGCATTTGAACAGGGCAATGTTGCTCAATCATTCTGATGGATGAGATTATCGATTTCAACTCACTACTTTCACCTCGGTGTCAGGATGAATTTTCGTCTCACTAGTTCAATGTATAGCTCCATCAGTTCATGTTCACAGATAATGAACTTCTCACACCTATTCTAAGACCTATTCCCTTTAGATTCTTTTTGGGGATACCTTTAAGACAAAGCTTAGACAAAGAATGTGAGGAAAGTGCTAAGAGGATTATGCAATAATACACCAATATCTGAATTTTTATTGAAATCATATCTATCCAGGTAAGTTGCTGTTTGAGAAGCAACTGGTGGTCATACCAACTACTAAGAATCAGCTGTAAATCTGTAATATTATATGATATAACGCTGAAATTTCTCAGGTAACTCCAGAATTAAATTGTCTTTAAGATGAGATATGGCACACTATGTAATATTAAGTACTTTTTGCCGTGGAGGGGAGTGCCGTTGTTTTTTGACATCCTTTACTTAAGAAAATCACTAAAACAGAGATCGGGAGATGTTCATGTTGGGGAGGGTTATTACGTACCATGGCCAACTCAAGTGTTTCGATATCCACAGTGATTTAGCACCACTAAAGCAGCTTGAATCAATCTCATCACACCTTGGAATTTCCTTAACACGTCCTAAAAGTGGTAGACTTCCAGTTGTAGACTTCCATATAAAAAGTATCCTTAAATTACAGTGATCAATCCATCTATCATTTATACAAAAACATCCTTGATCACTTCAGATTGCTCGATGAAACGATTAAGCTGAAAATGTGTAAACAAGATTTGACACAAGATGTTGGACGGAAAATCCAATATGACTGCTTTAAAATCTACCAAAATAATCAGTTGTAACTTATGATATAAAGAAACGTCCATCAGAATCGCAGATCAATCAATCAAACTATTTTGTTTGAAATATGTAGACAAATCATAACATGATGATATTTTTTCATAAAATATTTCTTCAAGAAATTCAATTGAAGGCTCAAGATAAAACGAGCTAATTTAGGTGAAAACCCTTACATGATGATGTGTTTTCATGACTTCTTTCATAAAATTCCATCAAGGGGTGAAAATAAAATGATCGAATTTAAGTGATTTAAGGACCACGAGGATAGGTTTTCTTGGATATTTTCTATGAAATCCCATCCAGTGGTCAAGGTAAAATTTTTATTTGGTATATTTGGTCACGTGTTCGAACCCATAGAACCATATAGGAACGTCATTTTGAATGTTACGTGATAAATCCATATAAGGCTTTTAGAACAATGTGGGGAAAGATGAGGGGAAACCCCTGACACCTGTTCACGATTTTATCCGAACGTTCATCGGATCATTTCGGTTTTTATGCACTTCATTATTTTACCGAAGTTTGCCGATTCGATTCGTCGTATTTCGGAATATTGGGGACAATTTTATACTCCATTGGGAGTATTTTTAATCTACTTCTTATTACGAAGATTCCCGAACCTTGTTCGGATTAATCCGGATTTTCTGACCTACTTCATCTACCGAGATTTAACGAGTTTACATTCGGCTCATTTCGGAATCCTGGTGACAATTTTATACTCCATTGGAGTATTTTTGATCTACTTCTCTGGATTTTTGATCTACTTCTTATGACGAAGATTCCCGAATCAGTTCGGATTAATCCGGATTTTCTGACCTACTTTATCTACCGAGATTTAACGAGTTAACATTCGTCTCATTTCGGAATCCTGGTGACAATTTTATACTCCATTGGAGTATTTTTGATCTACTTTTTCTGGATTTTGCCCTACTTATTATAAGTTGACAGCAAGCAAATCAAAAAGTTCGCCATGAACGGGTTTCGATCGACTAACCTAGAGAGCGGAAGCTAAACACGCTAGCCATGAGGCTAACGTTCACCTGTGTGAGATGATAAAAGTATCATATATTTATACCGAGCGTCAATTTAGAATGATCTTCGCTTTTGACTCCACTTAGATACAACTCGTCAGTTGTATCCAGAATAGGTGAACGCCTATGGTGTTAGTGAATAACCAAATCCCAGGCAAGTTCGTATCCCACCGTGATATGTTATTTTTGCTTTATTAATACGACAGAAAGGAGCAAGGTGTAGGTTTGAAAACAAGACGTACGTTTATTTCAATACAGTTGTAGAAACATTAACCTCTGATAATTGAAGGATTTCCACTTCTGAAGCGCGACTAGATCTAAGAAGTTCATTAATCAAGACAGTGTAAACCTTTTAGATATATGTTAGACAATGTACACGCCCCGTGTGGAATCAACTAAATGTTACATTTTGGATTTCATTGAGATCCTGTCATAGTCCTAAAATTTATTTTTCTGGAACATCATTTTTTCAACACTGATACAAATTTCCCTGACATTTCCATGACATGTCTACAGTTTCAAAATTCCCGGACTCTTTGGCCCTTTTTGACCTTATTTTAAAAATTCTCTGACATTTCAGGCACTTGGAAAATTAAATCAAAACCCTGACATTTCCAGGTGTGTACGAACGCTGGAATTATTCTTAAAATATCCTTCAAACAAAAGGGGAAAATGCTATGCACAAATACTCTAATTTAGTTTGTATTGTAATGCGTTGTATTACATTGCATTGCATTGTATTGTGTATTTATTTGAGTGTCCGTTGACGGTAAAGAAGGCATTTAAAAGTTATTTGTGAAACTTAATAAACTTAATAAACAATACTTTAACAGTATTCTGTTATGGCAAAGTATATTTCATTTTTTCTCTTGTTCTCTACAATCTGCGTTGAGGACACTGAAGCATATGTCTGTATTTTGTTGGTGGGGAACAGCGTATCCTATCGTTCACGGAGCAAATTCAACTCTCGTTCACGAGTACCTTGTTTTTGGGCTCTTGTCCCAAAGATAACGATTGTATAAGTTTGCATAATCAGGATTATGAGCTTTCATGTTCTCATAGTTACATCTGTTGTAAAACGAATCTTGTCGCAACCTCTGCGAATCACGACAGCATAACATTTGAATCACGTTGACATCATTGCAAAATTAGGCTAAATATGCTAAGTCAAGACGTTAATTAGCCCACGAAAGTTCATGGGTAACTTGAGAACTACAAAAACAACCAAATACTTTTCGAACGTACAATAGCAATATTTCTCACCTAACGTCTTCATAGTTTTAGGAACGTATTTTAAACGCATGATAGCCAAATATATCAAGATACTATATCTGCCTAAATGAAGTTATCTAGTGTTTACAAAGTTTTGAAATATATTATATCCAGATACATCAGAAATTAACTTATCCATTTACATTACTTTACTAGTTCTAGTATCTTGCATGACTCGTTCATAAGAATTCTTTAATTCTACCTCGTTCCCAATACGTCCTCAGACAGACAAGAAATTGAAGTCACACCCGTTTGTTTGCGTGGCATATTTATACGTATACGCACTTTCTCTGATTATTGTCAAACAAATACATTTCAGGAGAAGAACATAAAAACCAAATGCCTGAAACGAATGCCGAAACATAAATCCCAAGTGATTAAGTATAGAATGTTTTATTCTTTTACGATTTGATAAGAGACCGAGACTAAGAAATTAAATGCGACGAAATATTTTGACAACGTAATTTGTATACTGTTTTATTCTTAAAGTTCTATGCGATAAATTATTTTATCTGTTTCAAAATGTTTCATTTTATTTTGCCTATATAAAAGCGATTGAAGAAGATAAGATAAACTGTTCCGTAATATATATTGTGTTTTAATAACCTTTTTTTAGAATCACAATGTAAAATAAATCTCCCGTTCCTGCCATTCTGGTAACGCCATGCAATGGATGCAATTCAAAGTGAGAGAGAGATCTATGAATAACAGAATGCGTCCATGCCATTAATTTGGCCAAATACATGGCATGAAACTGACGTAAGTTTAAGTAAGCTACGCCCCCCGCTTTCTCTGGTAAATTATGACTTTATTTTTCGGAGTAATGGGTTTCGGACAACTGGGTTTCGGAGAACTGGGGTGTACCCGATTACGCTTTGCACGCCGCTTTAAAATCCCGATGTCTCCAGAGGTAGTTTAATCCGGTAGCCGACAGGCGTTTCTTGCATTATTGAATACAAGCTAACCTTATATTCGCGAATGCAACTAACGCCTTCCGGCTACCTGATTAACCCAGTATAATATGACCAAGTCATTTAAATATGAATGGAATAGTGGCAGGTACTATTCGTATTGACATGAGTTTCCAGTAAAATAATAGGTTAATCCGGTAGCCGACAGGCGTTAGTTGCATTTGCGAATACAAGCTAAGACTATGATTTGGGAATGGAAGATTTCAGCTTCCGGATTAACCTACCATTCTATGGGCGACTCATTTAAATATGAAAAGAACCTGACAATATTCCATTAATATTTTAATGAATTGCCCATAAAATAGTAAAGTAGGTTTATCCGGTAGCCGACAGGCGTTAGCGGCATTCGCGAATACAAGCTCCTTTATTTCATAATTTGGGAAATATATATTTTCACAATATTGAAATAGATGGTGGTTCAAAGTGGAATACATATCATACAAGTGTCACAGATATTTTTAGTGCATATATGGTCTGTCTTTGCATGACTTTGTAGAACATATCAAAACCCTGGGATCCACAGGGTAACAGTAAGTACATTTCGTTAGATCTTCCGAAGTTCATGCTTCAAAGTTGTCAAAGTTGTAAAAGGGTAATCCTTTTTTGAGTACGAAAGCGTACTTTTTGTTCAATAGCCTTTCCCAGCTGCTAATCTTTTGAGTGCATCGTGCATTCAACGAATTGTATTCACTTATTAACCAATCAGTGCCAGGAACAAAATGCACGCTTACTTTTTGGGCTAAGTTTAGTGTTTTATGAAGCATGCTACATACAAATGTTATGCTTTTGCTCATTTACTTTGAGAACTATCTATAGGTACACATTACCAATTGACTCCTAGATTTGAGTGAACAAGTACCTCGTATTTTTCATTTTTCGATATTTTGAGATTTGTTGGCTGATGAGTAACTTGATATTTTATGTCTAAATATATTAAAGTGGTTAATAGTAATAGTTTTATTGTACACCATAAACTGTTAACGTTTTAGAATTGGGACACAATATATGATTTGATAATAGAACAATACATGTATATGTCTTACTCTAAACTCGGTGGTTTGTTTAGTAGTATGTTTTCTTAACAGCTCAATAACTGTTGTATTAATAAGGCGTTATACTATGAAAAAAAGATTGAACGATGTAGGCATAGGCAGAGGGAGTATCACACTACCCTACCACGTGAACACATTTAAAAAGAATACAGGGTACAGTTAAGTTGCAAATAGAGCGGGTATTCTTTGTCCTTTTCCATAGGACTTTTCTGGTGATAGTGCGTTGCAAACTGCTCGATGAATCTATACAATGTAAAATCTAGTATTCCTCCAGAACTATGGAAATAAACAAAGGTCCTCCATTTGCAACTTCACTGTAGCCTGTATTCCTTTTAAAGAAATACGGGCTACAGTATTGGGGTATAGTAGTTTGATTTTTCAATATATCACTAATCTAGCTTCTTTCCTTGAAAAAACATGAGTTTTGATGTACGTATATCAAACATGGGCCACTGCACTATATTGAACCAGGGTGCCGGTGTTACATAATGTGATTTTATGGGCCATCATACAACCACCTCTTGCCCACTTTATTCATGTTTTGGATTACAGTTTATACACAATGCATAAACAGCATGAAACAATCATTTCTACTTGTGGATTAGATTTGTATACATCTCTTTGTGAACTGAGTGTTATGTTCAATATGTGAAAATATCATGGACTTAAATTGTACTTATATTTATAACCTGACCACATTTGCATATGTTCAACAACTGACTGAGTGCTCGAGTTCATCAAACAATGTTCGTAATATAGGTCATGAACTTTGCTTTATTCATAATCCTATTTCTGCAACTGACTCATATTATGCATCTTATTATATAATATTATATGATTTATTTTGATTAGCAGTGTCTCACAAGCCACTGGTGGCTCGAGGCTTTTTGGATGATTGTACAGATGTATATGTATGAAATTAAGCATGCGACACTTAAATAAAAAACAATACAATATTAAGCTTATAAACTTGCTGATCATATGATTTTAATATTTTAATACTACATGATACTCATATCAAAATACCAATGTATTTGTGAACAACTCTTACGTTTGATATTGTACGAATTTTCTGATTTATTTAGCAACATATAACAATGTTATGTTACTTTGTGTCATATGAAAAATAAATTCGTACAAAGATGAGTTTTATTTCGTTTGTTATTCAATGTAGAATACACGTTGTACATTATTTCATGTATAGGATATTGACAATAATCAGACTATCGTATTACAATACAGAAGAATAAAAGAGATAATGATAGATGCATTCTAATTTGAGATTGACATGCGTAAAGGTATCAATATTTTATCTAGTATTTCATTTTATCCCTCCCATCCCATCCCACCCGCTCATCAGCAATCCCCAGAAAATTCGTTCGGTGCTTTTAAATGTTAATAGTTCGGTTGAGTTTTAAAAATAAATCTTAAGCACTTTAAATCTAGATAAAATATTCATGATTTGATTGTGATTATCATTTCTAATTATTACATGACGGTTCCATTACATTCAATGCGTATCTAATCCTCATAGTTTATACTCGATTTTCGACAGGTAAAGGTAATATATCAACCCTCGGTCCCTACTATTTCTCGTGTAGATATATTGCATAACTTTCTCAGATATATCCTGTATATTAAATACATTAAATAACATTATATATGTTAGTCTCAGCCTAGACAGTATATATATCAATTTTATTGGATAATGCCATGGGCTTTCCCACGATAATGCGTAAATTCGAATGAACTTGAAATGAAATTCAACATCCAAAATGTGTTAATTTGATCATCCACCGTGTAACTAAAAGCATATTCATGGCCTATTTGCCTTAAAATACGATTGTGATTATGATTTCGAATTCTGTTCTCCATATGTAAAATCTAGAAACATAACAGAGTTAAGTTACACGAAATTCAGCCAACTTGAACATGAAGTCTTGTCAATTTACTTAATCGTTGATTGATTTCTAGGTTTATTAGAATTAAAAGAACGAACGTTTCATCAAACGAGTCCTATATTCAATATCTATTCGTTGGGCCCATTCTTTAAATGTAACTATATTCTTTTAACTTTAAAAGTATCTGTTTAGTGCTACTTTAACATATATTCATTATTTTTATCCGCACAACAGTATCAAACGTTAATGCACAACTAGCCATGCCAAGACATGGCCACTACCCTCGTCCAAAGTAAAATACAAGGTCCTCATTCTTTAATGATTATGTTTCAATTGATTTAGTTTAGTGATTTAAATGTAGGAAAATGAGTCGCTGTGATGTCATATCTGGCGCAGCAATTTCAGAGTCACTGCAAAAAATTGAAACATCAGTCGGATCATAAGACTAAATAAAAAAGCTATTTAGGGATGAATAACATTCGGTGAAATCCGTGATATCGTTATATCATTCGTTAATTGTCAAAGCTGCGCCCATTTCTCGGTGCAGGCAGATATAAGGCGGCCAGACTGGGCATACACAAAATGTATTGTATGTGCTCCTTAGGTTGCACTCGGGTGCTATCAACATCGAACACACACACGTTTAAGATACTCAGAGATAATTAAGGGATGAGTGACAAAGGGATGTTAAAAACAGGTGGCTATTGCAATTGATATTTTAATGTAACTTTAGTATGTAAGAATCTTTTCATCAATAAAAATAACATCTTAGATATTACAGCTACATGTACAATGTGAGTGTATTTAAAAATGTAGTACATAGCTAGTTCCATCTATAAAGATGTCTGATGACAAAAAGCTCAATTTTCCTTGATGTCGTGGTCAATGGGACTTTAACACGTGAACTAATGTTTTTTATTTTTTTGTTTTAAAGTCACTTATAGCAAACCTAATCTAACAATTATCTCACTATATGCTTATGACATATTCATGTATACGTTGTTCGTCTTTTTTTCAAATCAACTTACGGAAATATGCAATACACCAAGTTAAAAAAGTGGTACGAATAATAAAAGCGACGTTGGGTGTTTCACTAGTAATTTTTATATGAAAAATCTAGAAATATTACCCAAATTAAACTATGACTATTCAAAAGAAGACATTCAAATCTATATTATGTAAAAAAATCAAATTTGTCCGAAGCAGGGATAACGCTCAATTAGAGTGACGAACTTTGTTCTCCAAACCGAGAATGGTCTTTTATGAAAAAAGTTATGAAAACACATCACCAGATCATGTAAAGCTGTTTTACCTAAAAGATCGTTTTATCTTCACCCTTCGATTGGATTTCATGAAAAAATATTTTTATGAAAAAATAGGATTTGTAGGATATCGACGCTCTAACATGTAGTTTTAATCACACGCAGGTATCTGGTTTTATTGCGTGTAGAATGTATCGATATCAGGACCGCTACATGCCAGTGACCTTGCTCCTTTCTGTCGTATTAAAGGAATCCAACACCTTGCAAAACTTCTTAACGGAGAGGAATAAGGGAAAATGATTGCCGGATTCTGAATCTGTGTATTTTTTAATGATTTTTCACCGTCTTAGAATTTCAATTTTTTTCCTTTGAAGAAATGAGATTTGCATTGTTTTCCAATTAGACAAATGAGTAAACATGAATAGCCCGAAATCTAACGGTGAGATTTTGTTTTAAAAAATCATGGATATCAAGGCTCAATATAGCTATACAATAAACATAAAAAAGCAATGCTTGGACTCTTCATATTCACACAAAAAATTAATTAGTAAATGAGATTTGATATTTGTGAGAATAAGTTGTACGAGTCGCAATGCTCTACAAACACCAGACTACAGGGTGGATTAGGATCAATGACACACATAAAAATTGATTTAAAAACATTTCATGATAATTATCTCAAACAAAAGCAGTTAGCGAAGGATACATTTCATTACACTCAATAAATAGTTATCACTTTTGACTATATATACATATCTCATGGGAATGTATTTCCATCTGCTCAAGATATCATATTTTAGCTTCGAAAATCACAATCGTTGGATAATACATTTGTCTCAAAATGATAGGCCACCCTGTAGCAATGTAGCTTTCACTTGAAGTGTACCCTTGAGAATAATGAACTTACTTTCAAATTGGTCTTGCTTTTGTGGTGTATGTGGCATTTTAGCAAATCTGCCACGCTCATTTCTTTCCAGAACCATCTTGTTCACATGTAACACTAGGCTATACGCGCATGTATAGACAGATGACATAGATATACATATAAATAATATATTGCACCTGTATTTACTTACATGGGAATATTCCCTTTGGAAAAATGCAAATGCATGAACATATATTTTCATCTTATATATGACTTCAAGCTAACATATTATTTCATATTTATATTTTCATAGTTAGTCTAACATAAATAATAGATCCATGAGAACAATATTCTTTGTTTTCTTAAAAATTGATGGGTTTACTGTGAATTCAATAAATTACAATTTGCAAGGGGTTAGTATACTATATGACCTTAGTTGCAAAGTACTGTTTATATATGCAGCTCAATAGCATAAAATATGTTAAATGAAGCATATGGTGGGGATTAGTCGTGTGACACACAAACTGACCAATACATGAGGGTATTAGCTACTTTTCACAGAAACCAAAGGAGGACAGTGATTTTATTTCAACTGGGAGCTTACCTCCACACGACTGATCATGTGACCATGGTGTTGGGTCCCTTTAAAAAAGCAAAAATAACATATCACGGTGGGGTGCGAACCACTCGCCTGGGACTTGGTTATTCACTAGTACCATAGGCGTTCATCTATTCTGGATACAACTGACGAGTTGTATTTACGTGCAGTCAAAAGTGAAGATCATTTTGAATTGACGCTCGGTATATATATATGATACTTTTATCCTTTCGTATCGGTTGCACGTTAGCCTCATGGCTAACGTGCCTAGCTTCCATGCTCTAGGTTAGTCGATCGAGACCCGTTCATGGCGAATTTTTTGATTTGCTTGTTGTAAAGATATAATAAGTAGGGCAAAATCCAGAAAAAGTAGATCAAAAATACTCCAATGGAGTATAAAATTGTCACCAGGATTCCGAAATGAGACGAATGTAAACTCGTTAAATCTCGGTAGATGAAGTAGGTCAGAAAATCCGGATTAATCCGAACAAGGTTCGGAAATCTTCGTCATAAGAAGTAGATCAAAAATACTCCAATTACTGGATGAGCATAATGTAAAAGTGGTTTTGAAAAGTAGCAAATTTCTCTTTATGTAGGTTTTTTGTGGTTTATTATTCTACATCGATTCTGAAACTATTGGTGTCTAGTTTTTCAGCGTTTTGGAAATATGCAGATTTATACCCCCCTGGTGTTATTTTAAGAGGGGTCCTAGGAAAGCCATGTATAATTCCTAGAGTATCCAACCAATCATCTTGAAATTTACAGGTAACCATCTTCTTATCATGTCCTATCATTGTGAGCAGTTTCATCAATATTGGTCAACTGGTTACTATGGTAACAGAAATCACTTGTTAAAAAAGTACACATTTTCGTAAAAATTTAAGACCTACCCTGAGACAAAGCACATAATATTTTCCTGGAATTGGTAGGAATAAGCATGAAAACGTATTAGAAAACTTATTTAGAGTATGGTTGATAATACTAAATCAATTGATGTTTTATTTTAGCCATACAATTAATTATATTTGCCGATGATAATATGGCTATGCAAAAAATGTGTAAAAGGGGGCGTGGCACTTTTCCCAAGAAAACTTTATTTGTACCCAAGTTTGTGAATAAATATATGACTATTCATTCTGATATTAACAGATATTAGTATAGTTATGATGTTTAACCATCATGGGAAGTTTCGCTATTGTTGGTCTGCTGGTTGTTATGGTAACAGAAATCATTTGTTAAAAAAGATTGTATTTTCTTAAAAATCTAAGACATACCTTGACACAAAACACATAATATTTTTATGACAGTCAGGATGAGAACATTTTAGAAAATTTATTTAGAGTATGTTTCATAAAATTAAATCAATTGATGCTTTATCTTAGCCATACAAAGAATTCTACTTGCTGATGGTAAACTGGCTTTGCAAAAAAAATAGAAAGGGGCCATGGCATAATTTCCTAAGAATTCTTTATTTGTGTTCAAAGTGAAAAAATAATGTCAGTTTTCCTTGATATCTACATTATTATCCCAACGAACGAAGTTCGGTAGGGATATAGTTAAGCCCTCCGTCCATCCGTCCGTCCGTCCGTCCGTCAGTCTGTCAGTCAGTCAGTCAGTCAGTCCGTCCGTCCGGAAGATAACTCAAATATTAGTTGACGGATTTTCTTCATATTTGGTGGAAAGATGTATATTGATGAATAGTTTTATGCAAAAAAAAATTTTTCAAGATGGCCGGCGCTTTAAAAATGACGGGACTTTTTCGCAAAAATTATAAATTTTTCATTCTAAACCAAAGTAATAATTAATATTATTGTTTGAAATTTATATTATTATATATAATTTATATATTTATATTCGCAACATCCATCTATTTCACATATATTCTGTGTTTTTCAGGAAAACAGAAATTTTCGCTAATTTTTAGATCTTTCTGAAGTATAGCTTTATTATACTCAAATGAAAGGCAATTAAGAGTAGATTGCAACAAAGGTCATCTTTATAGCGAACAGAAAGTTTGTTCTTCAGGAAGAGCTGTTTATATTTGGGGTTATAGTCACTCAGATTGTTTTCCTTCATATGTGCCTGATACAGCTCATGGACATGTTCAAGTGTTTCAACTCCATCGGTTTGAAGGACATGTTCATCTTTATGCTTACATATGACGTCAAATGATGTTATTAAAACCTTTTCCTCTTCATTTATCGTTCGTACTTTCTTGCACAAGTAATTTCTTCTACAGGTATTATGGTACCAAGCTTCTGCTGATATCAAACAGCGTCCTCCTATTTTTGCATGTAAAGTCCAGTCTTCTTGGGCTTTCACTGCATTTATTATTGATGTTGATTTTGTTAATGATTCTTTTGTGTTTCCTTTGAGATATTTCAGATCTTTTTCACAAAAGAGGCACTTGTTTTGTTCAAAAAGGTTGCTTTGGCGTAATTTCTTACTATGACATTCTTCACCAATTGCTAGAGCAGAGGATCTTTTCCTCAAACTTCTCTCGGACATGATATATACGTAACAACACTAATACATTGATTTACAGGGTTCTACTCAGTTGCATGATATATGGAAAAAAGTATATATATTGGAAGGGCAACACTCCACGATGCAATAATGGAAACTAAACGATGGTGTATTAAATCACCTACCTTAACTGAAACGTAAAAGTAAAAAATAAGGAATAACTGTGTATATAGCACAACTGCAACCGCAGCACACTATCTGGAACCACTGTCCAAAATCACTCACAACCGCACCGCACTGTCTGGAACCACTGTCCAAAATCACTCAATCTATTAACACAGAGTCACTAAACTTTATCTGTATGCAGCACACATAAACAATGTGTATTAGATCACCTACCTTGACTTCACCCTAAAATTATAAAATAAAGAAAATAAAGAAAGCCTCTGCATCTACACAGTTACGCAACCGCACCGCACTGTCTGGAACCACTGTCCAAAATCACTCGCAACTGACCGTAATCAGTTAGGCAACCGCACCGCACTGTTTGGAACCACTGTCCAAAATCACTCTCCTGACTAAAATCACTCACCTGTCCAAAATCACTCACTGTATTTACCCACAATCACTCACCTCTATCTAGATGTAGCACAGCTTAACCGCACAACGTATATCTATTTCATCAGGTCTGCACAGCTAATCAAGAAGGCATGAACTGTGGTAATTGAAGCATAACATTGACAACAAAAGCTCATATCAACAACTGATTTATCATTGCATATACAACTTATTCCTAGGAATGCAGATTTAATTTGCCATCACATTAATGAAGTCTAAATTCTAATTGCAACATTTAAATAATGCTCTAAATTTGGTATTATTGTTATATCAAATAGGAATTATTAACTATTTTTATGAATAACATTATTTTCTATCTGGATATTAAGCATGACGGGAATCACTCAAACATGTATTTCATAAAGATATCAGGTTGATTTAAAAAGAAACAAATATATAGGTAAGCATGTGAGTGAGTGATAAATTAGTATCATCCAGAATGAGATAAATGAATTTATTTAATATAAACAATAATTTATTTGATTTTGTTAAAATGCGTTTTCCTCAAAACTTCATTCCAAGATGCAAATTAAGCACACATAAATAAAATCACATTGATGACCTCACAAAGCCATGAATGTATATTTGAAGACAAAGTTTATATCCTTAATTAGATAAAATACCCCATACCCCTTTAATGGTCAACTGTTTTAACAAATGATTTCTGTTACCATAACAACCAGCAGACCAACAATAGCGAAACTTCCCATGATGGTTAAACATCATAACTATACTAATATCTGTTAATATCAGAATGAATAGTCATATATTTATTCACAAACTTGGGTACAAATAAAGTTTTCTTGGGAAAAGTGCCACGTCCCCTTTTACACATTTTTGCATAGTCATATTATCATCGGCAAATATAATTAATTGTATGGCTAAAATAAAACATCAATTGATTTAGTATTATCAACCATACTCTAAATAAGTTTTCTAATATGTTTTCATGCTAATTCCTCCCAATTCCAGGAAAATATTATGTGCTTTGTCTCAGGGTAGGTCTTAAATTTTTACGAAAATGTGTACTTTTTTAACAAGCGATTTCTGTTACCATAGCAACCAGCTAACCAATATTGATGAAACTGCTCACAATGATAGGACATGATAAGAAGATGATTACCTGTAAATTTCAAGATGATTGGTTGGATACTCTAGGAATTATACATGGCTTTCCTAGGACCCCCCTTAAAATAACACCAGGGGGTATAAATCTGCATATTTCCAAAACGCTGAAAAACTAGACACCAATAGTTTCAGAATCAATGTAGAATAATAAACCACAAAAAACCTACATAAAGAGAAATTTGCTACTTTTCAAAACCACTTTTACATTATGCTCATCCAGTAAATGGAGTATAAAATTGTCACCAGGATTCCGAAATGAGCCGAATGTGAACTCGTTAAATCTCGGTAGATGAAGTAGGTCAGAAAATCCGGATTA
Source organism: Owenia fusiformis (assembly GCA_903813345.2). NCBI lineage: Eukaryota > Metazoa > Annelida > Polychaeta > Sabellida > Oweniidae > Owenia > Owenia fusiformis. Next base: position 27,901,667 of record CAIIXF020000012.1, read on the forward strand.
ATCCGAACAAGGTTCGGGAATCTTCGTAATAAGAAGTAGATTAAAAATACTCCCAATGGAGTATAAAATTGTCCCCAATATTCCGAAATACGACGAATCGAATCGGCAAACTTCGGTAAAATAATGAAGTGCATAAAAACCGAAATGATCCGATGAACGTTCGGATAAAATCGTGAACAGGTGTCAGGGGTTTCCCCTCATCTTTCCCCACATTGTTCTAAAAGCCTTATATGGATTTATCACGTAACATTCAAAATGACGTTCCTATATGGTTCTATGGGTTCGAACACGTGACCAAATATACCAAATAAAAATTTTACCTTGACCACTGGATGGGATTTCATAGAAAATATCCAAGAAAACCTATCCTCGTGATCCTTAAATCACTTAAATTCGATCATTTTATTTTCACCCCTTGATGGAATTTTATGAAAGAAGTCATGAAAACACATCATCATGTAAGGGTTTTCACCTAAATTAGCTCGTTTTATCTTGAGCCTTCAATTGAATTTCTTGAAGAAATATTTTATGAAAAAATATCATCATGTTATGATTTGTATTTAAATAAGACCGTTTCATCTAAATACTTGGATAATATTTCATAAAAAATGCACTTTAAAATTTTTCAGAATTTGCCTTAATTTATCAATGTAATGAAAGTATAAGATTAACTCTCAAATAGCGTTCTATTTTAACCTTTTTATTGAAATCAATACAGGACTCGCTCTCTAAATATCCAATAAAAATTCAACCCTTGGATGTGATTTCGTTGGAAAAAAAATATGTCAAGTCCAGAATCAAATGATTTGTCCAGAACCTCTTAAGATGCTGTTTATTTTAACAGTGACCTGCGTATTAACAATAGAAAGTATTATGGTTGGCTGACTCTTTTTCAGATACTGTTTATTTTAAACAACGGACAAAGAAACACAATGATAAGTTACAGTTGTAACATTTATTGTTGCAAATGACGTTGAACAAGTACATCATAACATACAATCATGGGTTGCTGAATATGTTAACGAAGGCATAAACGTAAACTCCATGCATATCGACGGAGTATTGCACACCATGACCATAAATACTAGACCAGACTTCCGCCTCCCATGTGTTGGCTCCAACGTATACACCATTTACCATTTTAGCAGGGTGACTGCCCAGTGGGCGTGTTTTAATTATGTGTAGCTGCTCATCAAAGTCACATTCATTGCTGTCTATTCTTGCAATTTCCGCATAGATTACTGACTGATTTGGCATAAGTCCAGTATATTCTCCTGAAAACAATTGAAGACGATTAAGGCTTAGTAATTTTTAAGTATAATTGGGAATCCGATCTTTAATTTGCAGCGTATTATGTTTCGCACTTAGCTTATATTTTATCAGATACAATATGTTTCTATAGTATCAACCGATTTTTAGAGTGCAACGTATGATTCGCATTTAGCCCATACCTTGTCAGAAAAAGTTAATATAATTCAACCTTTCTCTAGTGTGCAAATTATCCTATTATGCGTTATATACGTCCATATAATTATGTGAACTCAGTCCATATTTTGTCAGACAAAGGGTAAAAAGCAATAGATTATAATACAAAATTAACCTCCTGTGAGAAAAACATCATCGACTGCAAAAAGAGCATATCCAAGACCTTTGTATTTTGTATTGCTGTAGTAATTCACTTGTTGCGAAGGGGTTGTTTTGGAAATGAGTCTTACATCAGCATCTATCAGGTATCCAAAAAAGGATAATTTTCCAAAGGTCCTTTGCGATCCCATAAGTAGTTCATCGTCAGTTAGTGTGCTTATATCGACGTTAAACCTTTGTTTAACATACGCAACAAATTCCCGACCTAAATGTGAAAGGGAAAACTGAAATCACAATTCTAAATTTTGATACTGTAGAATTGAAATACATAGAATACTGTGCCCGAAATAACATTTTCAAGATTTTGATTTAATAACACTCTATGTATATGATGATGTTAAATTATTACATCAACAACGAAATGGTGACTACTACTTTTTTCAAGGCCCGACTGCGTCGCTAACATGCTAAATATAAGAGTTAGCTGACGTTTGGGAGTCTGACTTACCTTCTAAAGGTTAGAACCCGAATCTTAATGAAACCATATCACCTTTGTTCCGTCAACCATGGAGCATTTGCCACAACATCCAAGAGGTAAATCATGGATCGAGAAAATGAATGATTTCCTTGTAAGTTCCGGAAGTTTCAATACGAAAAATTACCGAACATATGTGAAAACCGAATATTTGTTCGTTGTTTTCACGATTTACAGGTTCGTTTGTTCTTCAATGTTTTGGTCTAAATTATAAAGCATCACCAACAGGTCTTACTCTATTCATCGGCTAATACAGCAGACGGCTCATATTTCTACGTAGCATTTCATTCAGACCAATAGTGGGAGTGTAGATCACGCAGTTTCGTTCGTTGCGTACTTCACTTGAAATTAGTAATTTAAATATTGACTACTTCACCCAGCTTGGCGGATGTAGAACATTGCTTAATATTCTTTTAATTTTCACACCAGACATGCTTGGTTGACACGTCAACAAAGTAAAGTTCAAGGGTCAATGCGTTATTTCGTGATAACTACAACGCCTTCCCGGAAGTCAACATTGATGAAAAATGAAAAAGTCGGAAAAGCATTTACGCTAATTTCTATCAAATGCTATGTTTATGCATCATCATCGACGCAACAAAGGTGATATGGTTTCATTAAGATTCGGGTTCTAACCTTTAGAAGGTAAGTCAGACTCCCAAACGTCAGCTAACTCTTATATTTAGCATGTTAGCGACGCAGTCAGGCCTTGAAAAAAGTAGTACATGTTAATACGTGTGATGTCAGAATATAAAACGAATACTGCGTCCCATGGCGTGACACAAAGAGTATATTTACACTCTACTATACCTAACCCCTAAAAATGCTACTGATACTCTGCTTGTCTAATTGTATTGTTTAGTATATTTTTAAAATTACCTTATAAACAGTTAACAGTCGTCCGATAAACCATTCATAAGGAAAGGACACATAAAAACAAATAATATAATCATTGCTAATAAGCCAAATGGGTTGCTCATGAACACCAAATGCAAGGTATGGTAGGGTGATTTAGGTCGCGTGTGGAAATCAGATCGCTATAAAGGATACATACCCATTACCAAACTAACAGCAAAAGAGTGCAATAGAATTCTAGAAGTACTCGTATGATATCTCTAAGATGATTTCTATCTTTATCATTTAGTCTAGACACTCTAATTGCAAAATTTGTTTCTAGTTTTTAGTTTATTTTGATAAAAAATATCAATCAATCTTGTTATTGTTGTTACTTTAAGATATACACTATTTTAAGATTAAACTGATCTAGGATTACATGTATTCTATATATGAACATTACAGCTATTATCCTTTGACCTCAGAGCATACATGAAGCAAAAGTTCCATTGCTATTTACCTAGCTATATAAAATAGTTATTTTGAAAAACACTGCTAATAAGGTTAGAGTCAATCACATTTCATTCATATGTTATTCTTTGATTAATGCCAAATACAAATAATGTGAATTGGAAAATGGCTAGATTATTAACAAATTATATATTGAATACTCTGTGTACCAACGAGTGTTGTCATGGTCGTTGTCATGTTCTTATTATGAAAGAAATGTTCCATTGTCTTGCGGCCTTGGTATGATGTGATAATGTTCCTGAACTACGAGGGAATGGATATAACTTTGTTTTCTTTATGTGTTAGATCATAGTTCTAGATAATTGTGGTTTGCTGTCCTCATGACTCGTTGCATCCGTAAAATGTCAACACTGAAAGTGGTGATAATGTATTGCTATAGTCTGCAACTTTTTTTGGACGATGTTCTGAGTTCGGCGTCTGTAAAGGTTTTCTTTCGGCGTCTGCAGCAATTTCCATTCGGCGTCTGTAACAGTTTGCGATTAACGTACACGAGAGTAATATTTTGTCAAAATGTATGGCTAATTGAAACTCACCTTCTGCGATAACATCTGCCTCAGTCTTGACATCTGGATCTACCATCTTCCAGGGTTCTAGTAGGCCTTGTTCAAGTGTAAAGTTATATGGAGAGCCTTTAGAATCAACAATCCCTGAAAACGTCACCTGCGATGTGAAGTTACCCTGTGTGCTTTCTCTTCGATTTCTTGGAATACATTTCTCTGTAATGGCATGGTAAACATGTGTACTATTCAAACTATTCTAAATATGTTTCAACTCCAAGAACTTTTTAGATTCTGAATACTTTTTTTGGTTTTCTATTACTGTTCTAACTCTGCGCTATATATGGCTATCCAATACTATATGTTTAAAGTGAAGTATTTAGAGGTACCATGTATGTTACTATAAGTTGACATATGTCCTGGTATATACCTAACGTGTGCCAAAATAAGCTGACCTTGTAATGTCCCTTATCAGGTATTGGAAACGCATAGAGTATTTCGTAGAGGACACAGGAAATACAAATATCGCCATCTTCTTTGAAAAATAGGTAGGAATATTCTTATTTGGCGGTTAACGTATTTTTAATATTTCCTAATCTGACATTTAGATTCATTCCAATCCAAACACACCGAGGATACACTCAACTGTCATAAAGCTCCAATTGTTCAATACTCACGGGATATCATCGACTTATTTGATCAATGTTGCGGATCAGGTCGTTTCGACAAGTAATTTTAATACTTTCACACAATATTTTTTACTGAAAATATAGTACTTATTTGTTGCGATAAATGAACCAATACATGCAATGACAATGTCAATCATGCTTCCGTTCAAAATTTGTCGGAAATCTTTTATGATCCATTACGAAGTTACAAAAAAGGCTCTCCCACACTGACCATAGTTAATCTTTATTAAATAAGGGAATGTGTACCTTTTTGAAGTAAGAACTATTTCAACTTGTAAAAACGAACTGCTCCTCCACATCGATCAAATTAGTTATGACATCCCGTGATAATATTGGGTTAACCAAGGCATTTTTGTTCAAAATCGAAATGTTTATTTGGGTATCCCCAAATTTTAAAAGATCTAGGTGGGTAAATGTCAATTAATGACAATGGGATGTTACCCCACCGTACTGGGAACGTAATGGGCGTATCAATGGCAGGTTATTTTGAGTTTTAGATATCTAACATATCAAATAATTTGGCATTTGAGAAATTGCATTCGTGATTATATCACAATATTACCCTCTTCACTTGAACTCCCACTGTGCCTGCTACCCTTCCCTTTACTACGGCTGCTAGTTTCCCCGGCACACATACAGACGTCTAACAGTACCAGTAGTAATAACGCTGTGAATACTTTCATCCTGTTTTCTATCAGCAATAAAAAAGAAACTACAGGGTGTTCCAAAAGTAACAGGACTGGTGCTGGCATTTTGTCAATTTTGCACTGAGTGTCTTCAAATTTTCACAAATTGTACTTTGAAGTATTGCAACTAAAATTGTAAAGTTTCAGAAAAAAAGATGAAATGCGGTTAGAGTTATGGTTGCTATAGAAACATGACATCACAATACCCGGGGCAACTTTTCCGTGAAAATATGATATCTCACATTTTTGTATTACTGAACATCTCTTGTTTATTGTATCAGTTCCTTTGTTGTAAAGGTGTTGCATATACAACTCAGATTCAAGTATAATTTCATAATGATAATAATATTTATTCAATTTCCTGGAATATCACTATGTATAAGGGTCTGGACAATTCACGGTTGAGTTTTTGAAAAGACCCAATTTGAAGCCAGTCATCTACCTTGATAGCGCGCCTGCCCGCAGGTCACCATTTAAGACCATGCAGCTATAGAGGAGCTAGGTCTTGAGTCTAAAACCATGCACCATACTCTGATCATGCAATATCTAATGTTTACTTATATTGAGAATGGAATGCTAATCAGTGCTGTAGGACCTTTAAAGATGGGAATGACCTTCTCCAAATTGTCCAATTGGCCCTGCGTGACATGTCATCAAATGGGTTCACTCGTGTGTTTGAGTCATGGATACAGAGTAATACTCTTGTACTCACCAAAGAGGAGCCTATTTTTCAAAGTAGAGGATACATAGGAATATCAAATGATGTAAAACAAATGTAATTCCCACCAGTTGCTGCATTTCAACTTTGATATGGCATGTACAAAATGATATGGCATGTACAAAATGTTTAATGTCTCTGTAACTTTTTGCGTGGAATATTGCCCCGGGTATTGTGATGTCATGTTACTATAGCAACCATAACTCTACCCGAGTTTCATATATTTTGTCGAAACTTTGCAGTCTTAGTAACGATACATGAAAGTACATTATGTAAAATTTTGAAGACGATTGGTGCATATTAAACAAAATGCCAGCACCAGTCCTGTTACTTTTGGAACACCCTGTATATAGAAAAGCTAGTAAAACTTGTAACCAGTTTAGGCTCTAAGGGCCGATCTGCTGGTCATTACCAGGTAACTTTTGATACGGGGACCAGTTGATTTTTCACAAGGTATAGGACAAAAATTACTGCAACTGTTCCGTAATGCCATTTTGACCAACAGGTTTCAGATCCATATGCCTACACTGCCTATACACTACGTTTCATGATCTTTGTAGGTGAAAGGCCATTTGGTACTTTCAAATAGAGTACCTGAAAAAAACTGGATTGCGTTTGTCCAAAATCATTTAAATACAAACTTGGTCCACTGTTTAAGATATAAAGAGTATTGGATACCGCTTGAACTTATTTTTAGAACACATAAAAGGTTAGAATAGTATAAATGAAATGCGTTTTTTGTGATTTATTGGGAGATTGTTAATTGACGAATTGGTCATTAGATTTTATTTTGGATATTGTAGGTTTTTCCAAGCGATTCACAAATTGCATTTATTTTTAAATTCACTTCAATAATCTACCAGCGTAATAATGAAAAATTAGAGGCTTTAACGTACACAATATACATGTATTCTATTGTTGATAAACTAATGTTTTCCTCAAATTGAGCATATATATATTAATATGGTAGTTAATAGTTATTACTTGCAATTTAGAGTTTAATTTCACATTTTAAACAATTGAATAATATTTAGTTCTAATAACTTCTAAATGCAAGACTACTCAAGGTAATATTTTAATGATTAGTTGGTCTTATGATGTCATAGTTAACGCACTTACCTGTATTTCAAGCTCAGTAAACTTCTTTAAATTCTTTCGTTGTCAATCGCTCTTTCCCCCACTTCAGATATCGTGGACTGATCGACAGATAAATACAATTTATAGTGTATTTCGGTCCTCTGATCCATACGTCCCAAGTTACCTCATTGATCTTTTAAATCCTCAACAGATGTGAAATACTAATGCGTCATCGGTGTCAGGCAGTTTAAGACTCTTACCACTTTAGGCTTTATAATTAATGCCAACTCTTTTTGTGAGCAAGTTTTATATGGACTAACCAAATTGCGGCAAATAATGTACCGGTGTAAAAGGGTAGGAGGTCCTATCAAATTATGGTCCTACTCTCCATTAATTTATATGGTGACCTAAATACAACTCTTTCCCTCATTATCTTATACGCAATCAGGGCCAGTAAGGGCCGTATAGAAAGGGGACCATAATCCCTGGGGTTATTTGAATATCGCATGCAACAAAACACATTTCAGTGATACTAACTATGTAAGCTCAAATTCAAAGAGGTTGAAGCTTGAAGAGATTAGAAACACAATTTGAAAGACACGAGGAAGGCAACTCCAAACAAAATCATTAAGAAAGGCGCTGAAATCAAGGCAACTCTATACTATCCAGTAATCACCATCTCATTGAAAAACACACGATTATGTCGCATAACTACGACCCCGGTTACTAGATTAGTACATCCTTAGAATTGTTCTTGTATTATTCATTTCCATTTCATTTTGCTCTTTGTTAGAGCTACCAGTACGAGAACTCATTATGAAATTGTAACCACACATTTAAAAATAAATAAATGTATATTTAGCCTTGCAAGTGTAACACCTGGATCTGGTTACGTCAACAGAACGTTTTCAAGGAAACTTAATCAATGATTTTATTCTAAACATACATGTAACCCCCGTTATATTAAAAGCAATGAGCTTAAAATACAAAAAATGTGTGTTCGTAAAAAAACGCCACCTTTCAAGATATATAAACTCAGAACGTGTCTATTTCACAATTATTTAGGAAAAGCCCAAACATAAATGCCTCATTATTTAGGAAAAGCCCAAACATAAATGCCTCTTAAGGTGAAGCCATTTAATTTGAAATGGTCAGATATGATTCATTCGCTTGTCATGTTTACAATTAAACATTACAAATGAATGATGCTCAGACATAGAGTAAAATGCATTGTTGCTATATCTTATTTGTTTCAAATCAATTAAATTTGACACAAAGCTAAAATGATAATAGATTAACAAAGTCATTCTCACGTTCCAAGAATTTATCGATATAACCTGTAATCTGACTTTGGATCGAACAATGCATTAAAATGTTTTTATATCTTTTGTCATATCTAACATATTAAATTTCAAGCATGCATCACTTTAAATCTCTCTCGATTTTTACACGGTTTTGGGAAAGGGAATTAAAACTTGAAGCTAAGGAGTCAATAATTAGACTTTAATGCCATCTATATTTCTAGTCATTAAATCTTTACGTAAAACGTATTATAGGAACTAAGATGATAGCTTATAAGGTCTACCTATAGTTTATGTGACTATGTAAAGTAAGAAACTAAAATGAAAGAACCATCAATTTACGTAAAATGTAATTGAACCTATACGTGAAGTATGAAACTAAAATTAAACAACCATATGTTGAAGCAGAATACATATCGTTGTGAAACTTCGATTATCGTATACTCCTTGTTAAGGTTTTTGCAAACTTGCCATAGTTATAGGCAAGCTTTGCATTCCAAACTATGATGCCATGACCATTTAATTTGCGAATAAACATATTTTGTCTTTCAAGATTTTATGGCCAATTTAAAAATCATGCTCTGGAGGCAAACTCTGGATGAGTGCATGACAATTAAGAATAGACAAAAGAAAATAATGAGGGGATTCCAAATGAATTGAACAAGGCCCAATTGTACTAAATATTTATTAAGGCCACGATGGGTGACCGAGTCATGATATTTGTTTGGGTACCCTTTCTTGGCTTACCCTGTATGTGCATGGTCGAATCCGGAAAGGGCGGAAAGAGGACATCAATGGAGATGAATGATCGTGAACGAAACGAGTAAATAATGGCATCGATACAGCACAATACAAAGTGATCTGTGAAGTATAAAAGCTGCAAAATTTAGGTTATTGGAACAGGGTCGATTGACGAGTGAATTTACCAATCTGAATAATTAAAAAGCATTGATCTATCTTCTTAATAAAGATAATACATTTGATGTAAGATCCATATGCTAAATAAAAAAGCAATATATAGCAGTTAAATGACAATTGTCGATGCATTACTGTAATGAATTCTAAAGCAATTTCTTGTGTTTCATGTATCGATATTTTCCAATGATGTTCAATACAGAACAATAGGGGCAATTAGAAAATTAAACAACCGTGTTCAGGTCTGTGATAGCAACAAACAATTGCTCTGTTGTACCGCAGACTTTGGCTGTACAGTGTTGTCAGCAAATAAAAGAGTATATAATTATGTTTTATATTTAACACAATTAACAACGAATAGACTCAATATAATTTTGGCAAACATTGCACACGGGAAGAAAATGAATATGAATGTCATTTTCAAAGCTTTAATTCTATGTATCTTCATGGAGAGAATTAACGCTGAACTTGACATATTTTCGACACAAACGACAATTTATGAGATAATATTAAACGGGAAGGTTTTACCAAACGCTGAAATTAAGACAGTAACGGTTACGGATGTACTAGAGTGTCTTAGAGAGTGTAAAAAAGTGAACACATGCGTCTCCGTGAACTTCAAGATAATGGACACGAGTTCCAATGACAAGGATTGCGTACTCAATAACGAGCTGATGGATGAAACTTCGCCTCTTCAAGATGACGCCTCCTATCAGTATATACAGATGACCAAACAACATGCTGCAAATTCTAAAGTAACTATTCATATTTACTAAAATCTTCAATCTACATGCACTTTTTCTCAAATTAATTGTAAATTGAGTAATACTAAAAAGATTAACTCCAAAGTAACATTTTAAGAGAATAATCATATCTCACCACGAGTGCCAAAGGGAAAGGACCAAAAGTTCTAAATGCATACCAGTCAAGGAAAACAAACCCAAGATATCCCAAAACCATGATCTAACGTTAAAAGAAACAATGTCTAATACCCCTTTCCCCACCATTCAAGAACCGATATCACAATCAAAGACCAGAACACCTAGGGACATTTCATTCATACTGAAGTAATTACAATACATGTTGAAGAAAAAATTAGAAATTGGTAGCCAATACTCATAAAATCCCAAAAATAGTTGTAGATACAAGTACGTACACAAGATAGAGCATTCAGTCTCAAATGATGTGGGATGGATAAAATCCATTCTCCAAGTCCATAGGCGTTTCAATTCATAATTCTTGAAATATTTCAATATGTTTTTTTCAGACGACATGTTCCAGAGATGTTTCTACAAGAAAGCTAAAATGCAAATGTACGTTCATAGTTACAGTTTCTAATTTTTCTAAGCTTAAGCTCGGTTTAGTCAATATTGGCTAGAAAAACATTTGCAACATGCTAAACACATATTGACGCCATGTTTTTTATAGCAATAATCATATATAATAGGATATACAAAATGTATTGCAGCTGCTTTCCCCTTTTCCCTTTTTATGATATCTCTTTCTACAAATTAAAATACCATTTTGAAAGTGACTTTTCGAACATCTAATATTGAGCACTGTCAACCGAAAGCTGTGCAATTGAGGAAAATTCCTTGTATTGTTCTGTATGATTTATATATCGCGTATAATAACATGGTTTACTTGTTTGGCATGCTTAAAATGATATCTATTAGTTTTATAGATTATTTCGAAGTAAGAATGGTTTTAATCACAGGCTGGTATCGAAATATCTGTCCGCTGTGACGGAGCATGCTATTTTTTTTATAAAAACACTAAGAATACTTCACGATTTATTTTTTAACTCATATGTTTCGTTATACCATACAAAATTACTTACCCCGTGCAATAGGTAAATCATTTGCGGGTAACTTTCACTTCTGTTTGAAGTCCAATTACGCTAGGAAGAAAAGCTATTGAAAATGGCGCCGGAGTATCATACTTCAAAATGTACCATTTCTTGTTTAACTTTCTAATGGCACGATATAGTGACACGATAATATTTACACATGGTTTCAGCATAACTATGAAAGTATAAATGAGATGTTGATGTATTTGGTTTTTTTAATTCGTTTATAAAAAATAATGTTTATTTTTTTTGTCCGCTGTGACGGAGCAGTTGCAAATGTGAACTGTGAAAATGCTCCGTCACAGCGGACAAAAAATATTAATATTATTTTTTATAAAAAAATTAAAAAGACCCAATGCATTAATATCTCATTAATACATTCAGAGTTATGCTGAAAACACATGTTAATATTATCGTGTCACTATACCATGCCATTAAAAAGTTAAAAAAGAAATGGTACATTTTAGAGTTTGATACTCTGGCGCCGTTTTCAATAGATTTTACTTCTAGCGTTATTGGACTTCAAACAGAAGTGAAGGTTACACGCAAATGATATATCCATTGCATGGAGTAAGTGATTATCTTTGATATAACGAAACATATGAGTTAAAAAATAAATCGTGAAGCATTCTTAGTGTTTTTATAAAAAATAACATGCTCCGTCACAGCGGACAAATCTTTCGATACCAGCCTGTGTTAATATGATATAAAATATAAAAGAATAAATGTCCAATATACAGGCATGACGTAGATACCAAACTATTCAAATTAAAAAGTGTGATATGTATATATGTGATTATTTAGCATTTTCTGGATATCTGACCAATTCTCCAAACACCTACAACTACAATGGACACTGCTACGAGTTTGTAGAGCAACCCATGGTTCAATCAGATGCCCGGTTATACTGTCAGGCATTTAATGGCGACCTAGTCTCCGTTAATGACGAGTCCGAGCATGACTTTCTGGCGAACACAGCATTAACTTTACCTATCAGCTCTATATATATAGGTATACTTCTTATTGTAGCCTAATTATATGCAAGCTATACTCTAGGACCATGCTAAAAGGTCTGTAATTTGAAAAAAGTAATGAAAAAGCAAAGGTGCCTTATTAAAGACAACTTGAAGTATTATTCAGATGCAAATAAGGTACTTTTTAAAATAGGCAAATGATTGCATAAGGCCGCCTGTGTGTGTTTAAGCATAATAGCACATTGCTTCTCCAACTGCGCAAGTAATAGAGCTGAATGTATTTTTCAAAATCAGATAGTATCGCATCGTATTAATCCATGACATGGCTCAGGGAATTGGGGATTCCGTAGCACACTATAATGCAGCAACATTTGAACCAGTATTTAAGGAGTTGCATACGTCTTGATTGTTACATATAAATTGCTAAAAAACTTTCAGCTTCCGGGTCAAAATATGCCTGCCATCACAAGGGGTGAAAAAAAGTTAACATTTCATAAAACAAAATGCTGGATATATGTAGGTAACTATGCAAATATAAGTTCACATATTGCTGCACCATATTGTTCCACCAGCTCCTTCGTCAAATCCAGAGGTGCAATAAAAGATTTCCAAGCAAATGGTTATTTGGTCATTTTAGGTTTAGCAGGCTCTGGAAACATTTATGACACGTGGTATGATGGAACTCCAGTTGGGTTTACAAGGTAATGCTTTTGTAATGTACTGCTGTTGATTTTTTCTTTGGTACTTGTGCAGGGATACACCCCGAGCATGTAACTGTAGATTAACCGAAAGTTGAATGCAAATCTGTGTTACTTGGGCTTTCTCCATTCTCTGTTACAGATGGAGGAGTGGTGAACCTAATAACATTGCAGAGGAGTGCGTATTCCACCGAACATCATCTAAAGACTGGATTGACACGAGTTGTAATAGGGCATTGGCTTTCATTTGCGAATCAGAATCGAGAAAGGGTAGGTACCGTACTAGGTAGGGTAGGTAACTTAGACAAACGGCAGTTAAAATAGCAAGAACACAAAAATACCAAAAGGGTGATAAAACTCAAGCAAAGTGTACTACTGAACATCTCTTTTAAAAACGCCTTTTCTGAATAATCGTGGCTTTGTTAATAGATAGACTTTAATACTTGCTATTCTAAAACGGGTTGCAATAAGAATATTGTTTTGAAATCCCCATTAGACCCATCTTCAAAATATGAGATATTTTACATTACCGATGTTTTTTTTGGAATGCAATATGCTTGTTTTGCATAGTACTTGGTAAGTTGGTATATGTTTAGTAATTTAATGTTTATACAATGTATTTCTTTACATTCAGAACTCATACTTGATGGACCATATCTTCTTAAGCCGAACATCAATTCCGCTTACTATGTCGGTGTACATAACACCAATCAACTCTGGCTTTTCAACCAGTCAACCAGCTCAAATGCCTTCTATGTCCAGTCACCTGGAATTACTTGGCAAAATAGCTCAGTATCTTTCTTCTCCGCTGATAAGACAAGGAACGTGATGCACATCGTTGGCGAAAATGTTTTGCTTCAGAGCTTGTATGACAATACCCATAATGTGGACTTTGCGCAAGAATCAACATTTACTATGGTTGAAGGTGAATTCCTCCAAGGTTTTGTCACGTTGCGAACATCTACCGGGGAGTACCTGAGGGTATCGGGAGGGCAGCTGATGGCGCATGCGTATGAAAACACAACTGCGTTTGAAAGCAGTGCAAGCTTTCAAATGTTCCCCTTTCTTTGAAACGAAAATGAACTGATAGATTGTAGATTAGTTGTTTTGCCTGTTTTATATAATGACTGCTTGCTTATTCTCCCTAAAAGAAGAAAGAATACAATTGTGGCATATTTTGTAATATCAATTTTATAACGACGATTCGAACATGACTGTATTCATGCCTTCTATAAACTGTGAACGAAGTCAATGCTTCAGCTGGGTTATATTCGAGATCAATTCCCCGGCTCTGTACTATTAAGTGCTTCGTTCAGTGCACTCATTGGTCAGTTTAGGCCGTTCCGTTCTTTTCGCATCCCCCTCTCGTCTGCAAAATTCAAAATGGCAGGGATTAAATGTATATTCGCCGTGATTTTTGTTTCTGGGCAATAAAGAATTAATTTCATTAATTATCAATGTAGTAGATATGCGTGAAACCAATAAAATATGCTGAAATGTCAAAAAAAACTTAAAGAGAGGGGTCTCCTAAAAACACAATTAGAGTGACCCCCTGATTTTTTCGTGTTATTTGTTGTAAAACAAGTTTGTTTATCAACTTATCAATTCTGAGGCTTGAATTAATTCGTTAACTGTATCAATTCGATGATTGTTTCTAGCCATGAATCTCCACTTACATCAATAGAAATTCAAATTAAATTTAAAAAGCCCGCTCAAATTTGTTCCAGTCTGATTGGCTTTTTCCTTTAGATAATTCTGGCTTAGAGAAGCCATATTTATTACTTCTAAGGGGTTACAATATAGATAAATCCCCAAAAAACATTGTATTCTGTTTTCTACTTATTGCCTTCAATTCTGACAGTTGGTTGTTCTTTTGGTTGTCCTGTTGATATCCTCAATATATTGTCGATATCGTGCTTATGGTTTGGTCGTAAATTGACAATTTTGCAATATTCTGGTGAGCTTTCATGATCGAATCGTAATATAGACCTCAGAGCAGGGCTACTAGTTTCGAATACACCCCTTAGGTCTTGGCAAAAAAGCTTTCGAACCCCTCACTCCCTTCGGTCGTTCGGGGTACAGAAAACGTTTGTGCCTAGACCTGCAAAGTGCATTCGAAACTAGTAGCCCTGCTTTTCGGTCTATATTTCTTAATTCTTATATGATACGAGACGTCACATAGCTAGAACAATTGATTTGCTGGTCTATATCGGAACATGTATTACCGCTAAAATTCATAAATGCAAATAGTTGTGTTTCTTGTCTGTTTATCATATTAGAATCGTAACAAAGACCTCGATTTTATGATTTATGTCGAATATATGACCCCAAATTTTATTCTGGCCATTGTCAAGGACCTCAATCGCTACGCCATTTCGGGCTTTTAAGAACAAACAGAATAACAATTTCGGTCAATACATTACGCCATGAATCATGAAATCCCCATCTTTACTCCTTAATTAGATTTCTGGAATATATTTTTTATATTACTCACATGTACTGTAATATACGTATAAGCAATTAGCATTCACTGGACGTTCGTTGGGTGGCAAGAATTGGTTCTGGTTAAAATTGAGTAATTGCAATAAAATAGCAACAATCAGTATTGTTCTCCCAAAGAGAGACAAATATAATACAGATTGTACATATGAGCCTTGACATTTTGAATGAAATCTTACTGCCGTCAAATGCAGTCGCAGAAGATAATTAAAACTATATAGACAAGTGACATATTCGCAATACCTGATATTGAAATTATCAATATTTACGTACCTGTAAGCTACCCCCACGAACTTTGTCCGTGAATCTTAAATCGATGAAATCTTTACAGTGGTCCAATAACCAATGACAGTGACGTACAAGAATTGATATTTCAGGTTCCAAATCTAGGGATCTTTATATCATCGATAAATGTATCGATGTCAGGGCTGTAAATGTGTTTTATCGAGTTGAGAAGCATATTTGTGAGAAGTCATTTGTTTGTCTGTTCATCCACGTATCCGGGTAATAACTCAAATACAGGTTGTTGTATTTTGTTTTAATTTATAAGTTGATGCATACATGTATTTGCTTTAGGACCTCCGCGTGCAAAATAATGTTCAATATGACCATTGAATTCTTTGGAAATGATGGCTGAATACACATGTCACAATGCGACCTATAGTGTAATTTTCATAACCTTGGTGAATTTCTCTTTCCAACTAGGTTATGTCAGGGAAGAAGTTTTTGCCCAAAGAAGAAACGTTTACTGCCTTTTTAAAATTTCTATTAGGCAAGGCTCGGGACAAGAGTGATATATGATAAAACATGGAATTCAACCAATCATGTTAGGCTCCATAGAAGGACTTATGTGCGATTATAACTAATCCTTATGTTATTTTAATGTAAATGATAGTATATTGAGGGCCAATGCCACGGGTCATGGCCCTATTGAATTTATATTAATTTCAAATTATTTCATACAGTATACTGTAACTGCTTAATGTTATAAACAGTTGACGCTTTAAAAACAATGAATGTTAATGGCTTTAAATTGAGATAAAATATTCATGCTTGTGTGAAGTCTATTTATATTAAACTATATGATTGGCATGTACATTCAAAAGAAAGTATACTATTCTATGAAAACATAGATATGGGGTGCTTTTCGGACACTATATCCCCATCACCTTGATTTTTGCACCAAACGTGGTATTTTATATAATTATATTACTTGAGCTACTACGGTAATAATATATTTCGAAAATCTGGACCCCAAAATACCTCCAAATTTTTCCTAAATTACAATAATCGAAAATTGATGATAAATTTGATGATTTTTTGAAAATCGACATTACCATGTCAACAAATGGGAAATGGTAGGTTTGCTGCAATTCATATGACAGAATATCCATCACTCTGAGTCCTTGCAAAAAAGGTAGGTAGGCAATTGAATTTGCTAACTTTATTAAACAAAAAATGATACATTTCTTCAGGATCAGCAAAGTTATAGGTCTTTAAAGTCAAAATTATTTTTCAAAAACTTCTCCCATTGAAAAAACACAGGAGGCGAAAAAATGACTTTGAAGCTCTGTAACTTTGGTCAAGTGCGCTAAACACTTAGTGTACAAAAAAGTTAGTCAATTCAATTTTTTATATTAAATATTTTTGCTGAATCTTTTACTGTATACTTAGATATCATGATTTCTGATTTGCCCCGAACCCACCATTTCCCATTGGTCTACATGGGAATGACGATTTTCAAAATTTCATCAAATTTATCAGCAAATTTCGACCTATTGTAATCGAGGAAAAACATTGGGAAAAGAAGGTATTGGAAAAAAAGTCAAAGTACGTTTCCATCAATATTATAAGTTATTTCATCGCAGGTTAAGTGAATAAAAATTCAAACGTAAAGAGGCTTTAACACGAAGTTCGATGGGGGAGCTAATTTGCCAGACTTATGGAGGGAAGTGTTTCATCGATTTACTTCTGATTTTAAGGACTTTTGGAATGAAAAATAAATATTTTCGAAAATGAGTAAAGAAGATAAATCGTACATTGTTTGTGTGGTAACTGCAGATTTAAAAGCTCGCCTATTTCAAAATGGCCGCCATTTTTGTCTCGCGAAATGCACATGTGGACCATTTGCTAGCTTTATAAATAATTTCTGGTGTCTCACATTGTAAAAGCCATATCACTGTAAACTAGTTGTGAGAAATAATTTTGTTATAAAAAATCGGCAAGAAATTATTTTAGCTATTTTAGTAAACATTGATTTGTTCATCTGTCTCGTTAACTTCACTTATGGAGCATTTGTTTTAAAACCTCTGTCGATGGGATTCCCGTTTTAAATTATTTTTGTTCAAAATCAATACAGAAAAATGGCCGCCATTTTTGTCTCGCGAAATGCACATGTGGACCATTTGCTAGCTTTATAAATAATTGCAGGTGTCCGGTATTGTAAAAGCCATATCACTGTAAAGAGAACTTGTATGAAATAATTTAGTTGCGGAAAATCCAATCAATTTAGTAGCTTTATAACTGATTTCAGTTGTCCTGCATTGTAAAAGAATTGGCAAAAATTTATATCTGTTTTTAGCTCATTTTTATTGTCTGCCATTGTAGCCATCATTTTCTTTTCTTTTAATGAGCAATGCCATGTGAGCCCAGTACCCAATGTATTTTTCATTTTACTTAAGGACTGGCCATTTCGCTTTTCATTACTTCGGTCACATTCTCATTGGTCAATGAATACAGCATACACGTCAGTTGAGAGCGTCATACAGTTGGAGGTACAGACAATGTTATCACTGATCGATCCGATCACTGTACGATTTCTCAATCCAATATTTCTGAGCATCAACCACGGAGTATGTCAGACACTCGTGTTTACCGCATAACAAGAATAGTACAATAGCGTCATTTCAAAAGGCAATATAGTGTAATATTGGACCAAGAGCCGAAGGGCCAAGGTTCAATAATTCTATTTTTTGCCCGCAGATATTACGTTATTAGTATTATTACCACCGTTTATGCCAAGGGCTGAAATAGCATGAACGGACTGTACTGAACGAAAATTATACGCACTTAACGCTATCTAAATTCCTGGGGGTTATTGGACCGACACCATAACGTCATACATTGTTCAGGTCGATATAGTAAATAAAAGCCTTCTCAACTGGCACTCATACCCCTAGAACAGGCCCGACAAGGTGGTAATGATAGTAATTAATTTAGGAAAGGCAATTTTCCAGCAATTACAATATCTCATCCATGTGAGAAATTTTGAATTAAGAAAGGGTCTGTTTATCAGAATTTACTGTACGATCAACATAAAAATAGCGAACATTTGGAAAGAAAATATTTATTTCCATTGTATTATGTACATGACAAATACACTCCTCAATTACGTTTACACTAAAGATCCAGTGCACTCAAGAGGGTTACTGCAGAATGGGAACGGCCATGTATTTGGCACTACGTTAAGTTCAGTTGTCCCTTCGAACACACTGGCCTCCGAATCATTGAGAATAAAATCCACCTATAAAATAATGTTTTTGAATGAAAATATGTACTTTAAGAAATAGAACACATTGGATTATGTAATTACAAGCATTTCCTCATAATTGCTCCATTGTAAGTAACTACTTGTAAATAATACTGTCTATTTCAGAACGTGTTCCAATATGAAAGTGATCTTACAATTGATAGCTATTGATTATTGTTTTCATTATAAAATAAATAATATAAAACACAAAATAAGAAATAAACACAACATGGCCTTTCTGTATTTTTTGGAACCCCTCTACACTTCAAATAGGTTGTTTTCAACATTTGAAATAATACGTTATTTATTTTGCATTGTTTATTATGTTTATGGCAAACATTATCTCCTTCTGATGAATGGAAAAAGGATTAATACCTCTATAAAGAAGCCAAGCCATCCCTCTGCTGGCCTATCGAACTCTACATAGTATTCCTCGTCCTCCTATAAATAACAAAGGTGCGATTTAATTTAAAATGTATGAAATTCAATTACGATAAACGTTTCACTACAAATAACATATTTTTCGAAAATGATTGACGATTCAGAATACCAGCCCAATATAAAAATAACCCTTTTATGACATAATACCTTTTATTCCATAGTTAGCATGATATTCATAGGATAACATGTGAAAATAAAAACGGTATTTTTGTAATCAGTGGTAAAATATGATATTTTTGACAAATTTTCACTTAACCATAGCATACGGTTTTTTAGCCATGACATACGACGTCGTATGCGATGGTTTATGGATTTTTGCTACTTCAGACTCAAAACGAGGCTAAGTGTCAACATCGCCGGATCGTTTGGAAAATTCGAATTTAATCACTTAATGTCCGACGATTCTGACGATGACTTTAATTATGGAATAAAAAGAACATCCTATGATTTACTCGTGATATGATTTTAATCCACTCATGGATATTGATATCTGCACTCCCTCGCTACGCTCGCTCGTGCAGATATCATATCCATTCGTGGATAAAAATCATATCACTCATAAGTCATAGGATATCCTCTATGTATTTTAATATGACGGCCTCCCATTCAAATTAGCTTTTTGTTTCAAATATGTTGAATATGAATGTGGAATTACCGTCACTGTGACAACATCTGCACTGGCGTCCTCCCATACTACTAGGTTTAGATCAACCTCTTCGGGTTCCTCGATGCTCCGAATAAACCAACGAAAGTCTCGTCTTTGATGTCCACTGGCGATATATATCAACATAAGTTTATTTATTTTTATTCCCATTATTACTTATTTAACTTTTCTCTTAATAATGTCGGACCTGCATGTAAAACCTTGGTTCAAATATTCAGAGATTGACGTGGGAGATAACACCCAGATTACTAGTTGTCCATCGTTAATTCTATTTCAAAGGAATATATAAACAAGACTTGATAAAGAAGGTAATATGTCGGTAGCGATATTTTCATTTTTGAATGATAAGTTTGGAAATCTGAAGACTAATCATAAATGCCAGAACTGTTGAACTTTTGAAAAGGGGATGACATGGAAAGATGCAAACAATTTGTTGTCATATCGTGACATTTTTCAACAATTTACTCTACCCATTACTAGCTCCTTCAATATATCTGATTTGCCAGGTCGATATACGTTCGTGTATCTTATGGGAACATATGACAGAAAAAGTATATAATGTAAATCAGTCTTACAATTCACCATCGGCGGATCTAGCAAACCATGCTCTGACTTCTGCAGGAGGCGTGGTGGTGTAAACGGTCGTCCGTCCGGTACTGACACCCTTATGGGAAAAAGGGTAAAACATCAATCGTATCGAAGCCATAAACAACATGCAGCCTAATGAAAAGCAGCTTAGGGTATTTGGTTTTAAACACCTTTTCAGATCGCAGTCCACAAGTTCAAAATTTATGCCATTTGGTCCAATTTAAGTTACGACTCACATTTCACGACTCACATTTAATGATATGTGGCATATACTCTGGTGAGTATCAAGCGAAGGTAACGGACGTAATCTTCACATCCAAGATGGCGGGCGGTAATTTTCGATTTCGACATTTTTAGTTTTACTACTTCATGGTTGATGTTATGCTTTAAAATTTGAACCAAATCAGACTTACATGAAATGGGAACTCTGAAGTATGAAAATTTGTTCATATATTGTGCATGGGCGCTCCAGTTCAATGATATCTCAAACCGCTTAAGTGGAGATAACTGGAAATGTATGATACGGTAACGGTCGTGTTAGTTTTCAATACACTGTTACTGAACATCTAATAGCTTCGATGTCATATACGCCTAATATAGTTCAAATATCAAAGCATTACATCAGCTATAAAGTAGTTTAATTTGATAGAAACTAAAAATATCGAAATCGACACTTACTGTCCGCCATCTTAGATGCGAAGGTCATGGCCGTTACCTTCGCTTGATTCTGACCAGTGATATACATGTTCATGTCATAACCGTCAATCTCTATACACAGCATTGAACCTGTAATTTTGATCATGAGTGTAGTTACAGGTTGGCCAGTTGATCACATTGTAAAACAACACATACCCTACACGGAAGATAGTATACATTTAAACAAATCCCCTTCGCGTATAAACTTTGTTTTTTTGGTTAGATTTTAAGGTCTCTAATGAGTGGATTAACAAGATCATACCTGAGTGAGCTCCCATCTGAATTGAGGTAAGGGCTGGTTCTAAAATGTAAGAAATTGAGTGAATATGCTATGTTCGTTAATCACATTCTACAGTATTCCTAATAACTAACCATATACCTTCAATATAGCGCTTGAATTTCATGGTTTCAGACTTCCAGTCATAGGTTGTGTATTAAAAGCGTGACTATATTTTATAAGTACAGATATTTATTATAGAATATTGCACAATTATGTATAACTAATTCGTTAACCGTACCCCGATTGTGGTAATGCTGTCAATGAAACGTTAAATTGATGTTTACCTCATCCATAGATCTAAACATAGCAACGATTGAGTCAATGATGTTGTCATAGCTACCGACAAGTGCATGCTGAGCATTTCTCATTAACCTGTAAAAATAAAGTATTCCTTTAATTGATAAATGGCGTCCTCATGATTTCACAACTATTTACACTCATATTTACACCTCATATAATTGTTAAAACAAAAAATTCACCAACTTGACATATTTTGGTCCAATAAGTTGATCGAACCAAAAGTTTGGTTCATCAGGCCGGAAGAATTCATCTGCTGTCGCTTGAACGACAATCTTTGGCATGGTCATACGTTGACGATAACCTGAAGGGAAAATGAAATGAAATTAGAACTCGCTCTAAGTATGGTTGATTTGGCTTATTTTTAAGATTAATCAGGCTTTGTGCCAATGAGTCTACAAGAATAGCTAGACTATGTCTGTGTTCTCCTGCCGTTACGGTATTCGATTGCTCAATGTTCATCCAATGGCCAGGAGTTTACTCACTGAATGGGTCAATAAGATTAGCCAGGGCCTGTGTGGTAGGATGATACAGATGCTGAGTGATATTTTCACTCCAGTAATCATTGAATGCAAACGACCAGCCTCCGTAAGCACGATAATGATGGCCCAGTGTCTAAAATAGTGTGACATCAGGGTCAAGATCGCGGATTAAGTCAAATTGGTGCAATCCACCAAATGATCAGGGGATCATAAGGTGAGTTATATAGACACTTGAATATATATCACTGAGACGGAAACAGGATGGGTCCAACAACGTAACATATTTCATTAGTAACTACCTCTATATATCCTGTGTTTGGAGCGGTAATTATTAAGCTAGAAATTTTTTAATATTCCTGGTGAACATTTTGATCTCTGTTGAAATTGATACACAACCATACGTACCTCTACTAAATTTAAAATAGAAAGCACCATTGGACTCATTGCCATCACTCTCCTGTCAACACAACCAAGCAACCACGTGATCCAGCCTCGTTTTGAGCCTCCCGCTGGGAAGAACTTATCGATGTTAAATTGGCTGCTGACGTTCTGTCTTGTGTATGAATGGATGGTGTCAAATGCCATTTTAGCAGCCTGAAAATACACTTGCAATCAAGTCACTTTATTCAGGAAGTCAAAGGAACTAAAGAAAACGAAATGACTGCGTCAGATATTTAACTAATCAAATGTGACTTGGAATTTTTATTTCCATTGTCATTCTATACATATACAGGGCGTTCAGTAAGTAAAGCTAATTTTGCTCTCAAACTTTTATTTTTTGTCATTTATCTTTCAAATTTTCAGTGAAGAAGCATTTGACATTTTTCTAACTACCCTGAAAAATTAAATAAGATATGATGAATAATAGCAAAACAATGGTTGTCATAGTAACGTGAATACGGGTTCTGCGGAGCAATTTCTTACTTTAATAAAAATGTTATAATGCAATGAAATTGATTAAGATTAATGCTGCATATGTCTTTATTTGCTATGGCTGAAAGTCACGACAAACATAACAACAACATACACAAATATGATACCATTGCAACAGTAGTCTATGACATCACAGACAGATGATACAACAGATGGAATGATCCAGAATGATCCATCAGACACTGCTCCATGACATCATCAAAATCATGGCTGCCAGGATTGCCAATAGAAGCACAATGAACAATGAAATGAAACAACAATCGAGAAGTAGCATCAGATACAATGTGTTGCTAAGGAAATCCAAGCAGGATACCATTAGGGATATCCAAAAAGCATATGGAGGTTCAAGGCCAGTTAGCGTATTCTCCTGACAAGGCACCGTGCGATTTTGGGGTATTTTCATGTTTGAAAAATGATCTGCGTGGTAAGATCCACACAAATATCCATGAGCTTCAGAATGCCGTTCAACGTTCGCTGACAAAGAACTTTCCAGATGGCTTCCACAGGATATATCAGAAGTGGATAGAACGACATCAGCTGTGTGTGAAAGCTAAAGGGAACTACTTTGAACATGAAATAGAATGCTAACTTGAAAGTAGAAATGTGGAGTAGCCACAGAACTATGGTTGAAATATAGACAGGACAGAAACTAACGTTAACAAAATCTACTATGCTGTGAACTTATAAAATTGCTCCGCAGAACCCGTATTCGCGTTACTATGACAACCACCATTTTGCTGTTATTCATTATATCTTGATCATTTTTTCAGGATAGTTAAAAAAGTGTCTGATGCTTCTCCACTGAAAATTTGAACGATGATAGACAATAAATAAAAGTTTGAGAGCAAAATTAGCTTTACTTACTGAACGCCCTGTACATTCAACGCAGTACCTTGACCATTGGGAATTGTAAAATCATTTCCGGGTCTGATCTGTTAGTTTCGATATAATGTCGCCACGTCCAAGCTATCAAAGCATCTTCACTTCGGCGTCTCTCTGGTTCCGCCTAAATGAGTAATTAATTGAATGGATATGAACACAATTTTTTTATATTTTATGTTTCGAATCAATGCTGTAAGCATTATATTTCACATGTCTGCTGATTTGTGGTTCTGGAAATGTATCAACATCGTTTACAACCTCTCATACGAAGTGTATCACAACTGGGGTTGAATATTTTGAAGGAGCTTAGACATGATCAAACTACAGTCTGTTGACAGATGACACTACTTCGTGTTAGAAAGGTCCATGTGCAGTATGGCAAGTGATTTTAGACAGTCATATCTTTCACCACGAGTACGTTCTGGGCATAAACACAGTGGTTTTTATTAAAACAATATGTTTTGTTTCAAGTGAAGTACCCATAATGATAAAAATATCAATCGAACATTTCGAAAAATGAATAGGGACCCCATGTCAACAATTTTTTAAAAATGTTGAACCTATTCACTCAAACGAGGATCTCCCTTTTGTGATTTTTATTGCATGAAAAGATTAGTCAAAAAGGGGTCTAAAACTTCTTCAAAGTAGAATGGTATTGAAAGTCTAGTTTTGAAGATATCAATTTTCGATGACCAAAATTATGCTGAAAACAATGGATAGCACGAGTTTTCCCTACGGAAAAATAACATGGGATATATGATTTTTTAGCATTTCAATACTTATCCCCTTTTCAGAAGTTGGTAATATAGTGTAGAAGAAACTTTCGATATGGTTAAATCGAGAAAAACTAATATCCTCTTTTTAGTAAATAAGCCTAACATTTTTGAAAAAGTGCCCAGATGGGGTCCTAAACCATAATTTTTCAGAGATATTTTACTATCACGGGAACTTCACTTGAAAGAAAAAATATTGTTTTTATAAAGAGCTTTAGTAATCTTGTTGGCTGTATAAAAAATATAAAACATGTGAACAATAGACCAATCATATATGCCACCCACCACTCACATTATAACAGTTTCTACAAGACGGAAGAAGCATTTACTAATTTGTAATTTTAAACAGGGTAGCCCAAAAAGAATGCAACCCATGAACGTGCTTGTAATTTCTATAACCAATACGATAAAATTTGGGTTCTGTCATTCAAATGGTCTGTCTTTTTGGCCTTTCAATAAACGTGTTCGATATGCGCATAACGTAATAAAAATAAGCACATACTCTAGTTTTCTTGAATTTTTATAATATGTCAGGATTAATTTGAAAGGTCAATTAGTCCATGTGCACAAAAGTGGAATGTTGTCGAACTTTACATAAATTCCACACTAGCCATGCAGTTTTTAAACGAGTTTGAACTGAATACATACTGACTGATAGAGGTACATTGGTTGGTTTGGAATCTGTTTAAGGAATGCTCCCGCGCTCCCTAGCCTCACTGCCACTTCAGCGACTGCATCCAAGAATACATCTGTCTCTGGATCTGGTGGTCTGGAAATGTACAAGATAACAATGTTTTTTGTTTGTTTTTTTTCAATTCAATTTATTTATTTATTTCATAATAATGAATATGGTGTTCAACTATTTAAAGTTTGTTAAACAGACTGTAAATGACGGATTCGTACTGTAGCATAGGAGTATGGTTATCAAATACGATGTGTATCGTTTAGCTATATGTATGTATAAACATTTTCGTTACACCCTCCTTAATACATCATGAAATTTACAAAAAAGTGGACAACAGCAAACTGCAGAAAATGTTAGAAAAGTCAGATCAAACAGCAAACATTGACATGAACATGAACAATGTAACCGCCTGCCTTTAACTCAGAAGCCGAACAACGACCACCAATTCAACTTCTGAACACCGTCAACAAAAAATTTGGTAACATAAAAAGCTGGTAAGCCATCAGCGGTGCGAAAATAAAATGTCTTGGGTTTGTTTACAAATAGACAAAAAATTTCTACACTGTCTTCCTTTTTGATTATATTTTCTTACGCATTTCTCTGACTGCCTCCGCCAATGAACATGAAGCTCTTATCCCAAATTCTCACATTATCTGGAATAACTATCGATAGATGGTGCCACCAGACGCTTTGCGAAGTGATGGTGTCTGAAAACGAATGATAATTTTATGGATTTATACCAACTGTAAAAAAAATGCATAGCATAAATATACGAGTCCATAATCTAAGTTTCCAAACATGAAAATATCTAGGAGATCTTATATATGATATCATGGTAGAAACGTTTTCCGAGTTACCCTTAAAACGCGTTACGTCTTACCATTTTGCCATTTCAGTGACGTCATGTTGAGAATATGAACAGTGCAGTCCTCTACACCGTCAGTTATGGCGTCATATCGTTGTGTGCTTAACAAGCTGTATGTGTAAGCAGGGTCTGCGCGCGCAACATAGGCGTCCAGGGCGGTAGTGTCATTCCACTGTACATGTTTACAGGTAATTCAAAGTTGGCCATCGGAAGATTAGCAAAAATAGAAGTTTAAAATCGTAAGTTTATATTTGACGAGGGAATGTAAATGATCGATGATTGGTTGGGGTAAAAGAAAATGACTTGGAAATGTATATAAATGATTAGAGTATGAATTGCATCAGCAAATATAATTGAAAATGGTGGCTATATTTTGTCGAAAACAATAGTTTATATCGATATTATTAATTATTTCATTTAAGGCATGTTAATTATTGTATTCAAATATAGTCAAATATATAATCAAAATACAAAACGCTTCCGATCGCCATTTTAGTAAAGGGAAAAGCAAGCACTGTTGGCAATCGGATTAAAAAAGTAGATTTCAAAATCAACGATGAACTAAAGCATTTCAATTGCATTTGTAAATAATACTAAGCGTCATTACCGTCCAATCAGCTATTTGAGAGACAGCTGAATTAACGTAGAGGAATGCCAGTACAAAGCTGAACATATTCTACAACTCCGGTGTATCAAGTCTAAAGCACACTACATGAAATTGTTCTCCTGTACATTTCGTATACTTGTTACCAAATGGTTATTTCTCATCGTTGTTTCAACGGACTTTTCAAAAATAAACGGCAATGTTGACCTTGTTTTTATATAGGTATATCTAAAACAACACGAAGGCTATGAGTTCGTTGGACCTTGTGAACTAAGGCAGAACTGTTTTTATCCAATGAAAGGCAAGCTTATGTGTACAAATCGACAATGCATTCCATCCGTATAATGTTGGCTTCTTAAGAATAAGTGACACATAGGGTTCATCCTCCGATCACAGGACTTCAATTCAGGAATACTCCTTTCTTTTTACCCCCTGCGGTAAGCAGTTAGCATTTCCCCGATTAAGAACTCGCAATTTGATTCGCTGTCGCAGCAATCATGTATGCGTAATCGGCGCATAATTAGATCACGTGATTCAGTTTAATCGGGCGCTTCCAAATTGGTCATTGCAGGGGGAAAAAAGGAGGTACGGATTCTGGACACCTGCTTAGGAGGATGCATAGGGTATTACATATAGTATTGCAAGCAAAGGTTTACCCCACCCGTTTAGATGTCATCGAATTAATGTCACTGTAATAAAAACGATCGACTTGGTTTTCATGGAGTTGTCATTGTGTGGCTGCATGTAATTGTTGACCGATGGAATCATCCCACCAGGCCACTGTTCAAGTCGCCGACACAAAAATATAAGTAACGACATATCACAGCATTCAAACAATGTTGAGTTTTAGCCGTTTTTAGCAGAGATCTGAGTATAAAACAAATCAATCAATCCCAAGGAACCATTGCCGAATGCACGGACCAAAATACGTATGGTTTCGTTATTTATTCTCTAAATAGGAACTACAATTCTAATGTATGTACAAACAGTAGCATGTTAGTAATAATCAACCACCTTACATACATTAGATAACACAAAACACAGATAAATTACACATTTAATTGAACATACATATTGCACTTTTATATTGCACTTCTGTCTTGTATTTCACTTTTATATTGAAATTTTATGTCAAAAAATACCTTCGACTTGTAGAAAAATTATACTTCTTGCAATTGTTAATAAATACATGTATGCATAGCAGGCGCATACCCGTACCCATCATTGTCCAAATATCCACGTGATGATTAACTTTAATTAGATTCATTTGTTCGATTAGTGTAAATTCTAAAAACGCGGATGCAAACGACATAAATACTCAATAAACGAAATGTCATTTTAATATAAACAGTCCCTTGACAAATATTTGAGACTTAGTTCGTGGCTATTGGTATTGTAATACGAATATTTCATATTGTAGCTATTTACCATAAAACGATACCCATTTTTTAGTTTCTTGTAATAGTACAGTGCATGCATAAATATTTAATAATGTATCTTATACACCATTTTAATGTCCGTCAATGTTTTTGAATTAGATTGCATTGTTTATGCAGAAGATGTGTCTCCTGTCTTAAATAATTGATTGCCCCATCCATCGGGGTTTGCTTGATTTTTCTTCCACAGCACTCCATACATAATCCCAGCTCCCAACAGAAACCCGAGGATTGTCATTCCGATGCTCAAACCAGCAGCCGCACCTGTGAATGGAAAATTGCAATATACTACAAAGGATTATCGTTCTGATTTTATGATACTAATACTATTAATGTTTGCTTATTATGTAAACTACGTTTTTCTTTTCTGGGAGCATAGTTGTATTTGAATTCAGAATCATGATGCTGAAATGCTTGTGTACATGTAAATACACATTTTGATTTTGCAAAAAACGGGCTTGGTTTTTTAAGTAATCGCAGATCACAGACTTGTAAGCTAATCTTAAAAACGGCTCTCCGGTTTTTGAAATGTACATACGTTTTTTATCTTATAATTAAACATCTCCGGGATAGACAGAAGATCCATTTTACCCACACACTTGATCCATCGATACAGAGCATTGTTGGTCTGAATCATGGAATCACCGAATGGTTTTGTTGGCCATTGACAACGCACATGTTTTTCTCCCAAAGTGTACATATTGTACATTGTCAACATATCAAACCTTTATGTTTCGATAGATCAACTAATTAAAGTAATTATGGTTACCTGATGTGAATCCTGTTGGCTTTTGTACTCTCGTTGCCGTCGATTGTCCTAAAACGCAGGTATAAAATAAAACCTCTATAATCTATTTATGTGTACCTATTGCATCTTATACTGTCATTTTCCGTACAAAAATCATTTTCGACAGGACAGCTTGTTTCGTATCGTTGCTTGATGCATTGATGGTGTTTTATTATTATTAGGTATATATACTTAAAGTATAACAATAATTTTACATAATGTTCTGTACAACGTATTCAAAGCTTCGCAATGCCCTATTAGGTCAAGTCCGACGTAAAAACTCCCTCAGTCTGTCGTTCAACTTTTCAGAAACACAACATCACATTTAACTAAAGAAAATCCAATTCACATTACTTCAGAACTTACTTTCAAATATGCTACATGTCGCACTGTCTACAATGTCACTTCCTTTCACGTCACCTGTAGATGCCCTACTTAGCGCACAAGCTGTACCCCCTCCATCTGTACAAATATCGAATGCCTTGCACACGAACGATGTCTCCCCAACGCATGCTTTAGCACAGCCTTCCTCTGTTGCGTTAGCGATGTATATATCGTTGTTCTTTAAAATAGCTTTGTTGTTAATCTGGTTGAATTGCCCAAGTATTGATTCTAAAATGCAAGGTTTATGACACTGAACTGTCTATCAGTTTGATTAGAAACGATTGCCTAAATAGGACAGGTGAGTTAGCATGTGGGAGATTTTGTTTTCATGATGACATGACCTTAAAACTGGAAACTTGATTAGAACAAAAATGCATGTACTGTGACATAAGGTCAACAAAACTGGCGTTGATTTAGTCCATACATAATTTGGCATACGTTTTGATAAAAAGTTTTTCCCATGCTTCACAAAGTACCTTTGGCTTTTATATTCCATTGAGGGTGCTCAATTGATAAATGAATACAAAAGCCTACCTGGCTCCTAAACATAATACATAAATGTAAAGCAACTCGTCTAAGTTCACTTACTCGAGAAATGATTGCAAGTTTTGTGCTCTACTAAATTGGAGTCAGAATTGTCCATATGCAGCTTACTCATCAGGCATTCTCGTATATTAGGGCAATAGTCGAAAGATTCACATTTGAAAGACTTTTCATCTAAGCAAGCCTTGGCGCATGACTCTGCAGACTGATCCTCTAGTTTTTTATCATTGTTCATTAGGATTACCTTTCCCGGAATCTGGGTGAAATGGGATTTGATGTATGATTCTGGAAAAGGAGTTATTGAAATAATAAAAACATGATTAAAAAAATGAATGTTTACTTTTGATTAACAAATGTCTATTGTGCCATAGCTAGTTCAGAACCAAAACTTTACAAAAATGCTCCATTGATTGAACAGCGCTTTACACTATTGGTCAACTTTTAGCAAGTTTCATTGATATCAAAAATGAAATAATAATTGTGTTAGTTCATCAAAAAACGACGCATCAATATGTTTATGACATTAAAATATTTTTAAAAGTTTTAAGAATTTAGATTTTATCTTATCTTACTCTTGTGGTTCATAAGTTTGTCTTATGATCTTATGAACAAACACATTCATTCAATAATAATCCTACATTTTAATTTAAAAGAATTAATCATTACTTTAAGATCTTACTTGAATAGTGATCACAAAATGAATGATTTTTGTATGAGCCTTTTTCAGAGTTCTCTGGGCTATGCAATGTGCTTAGTAGACAATCTCCAACATTTGGACAGAAGCTGAAAGATTCACACGTGAAGTCCCTCGCAAGAAGACACTGTCGGGCACACTCCTAGATTACATACAATTGAGCGTGAGTTTGGTTCGTAACGCCATAGGGCATTCGAAATGAAAGAATATATTAGCATAACAAAGTGTGACCATCGCCAATCGCCACATCAAACGTTCAAAAAAGATGCCATAACAATATGTCCAAACTTCTTTGTGGTAACAATTACATTAGAGGTGTCGGTACGCAATTAAATGCAATCATTGATTTAGAAGCCATTGTTACTTTCGAATTTACATACTTTTGCTTACTATTTATAACATAAAATTTGAGCATTTTACCTGGACTGGAACTCCATGTATTTTAAGTGCAGGATCAACAAAGATCATCTTTCGATCCGAATCCTGAGAAAATCTTGACAAAAATGGATCTAGAATATATGTTAGAATTCAAGTGCAAGTAAGAATTTGTACCAACGATGTCTAGATAAGTATATTCCATGCACGTGTAGCTAGGAATGGTGTATGTGTTTTTTAAATTTCAGCCCATCATACAGTATTTCAAACAACATAATTGTATTTTCGAAATGGATTTAAGCACTCTGCTCAATGCTTTGATTGTAAAATATAACATCAGTGGATTGTTGTTCGATTCTTCCTGAAAGCTAGACGTCTCGATTTGGTTTAAGAGAGGAACAGTCCACTTTTCATATTATATTTTATTTTACAAAGCATTTAGTTCTTAAAACAACTGTATGTGAATTATAAATCATGACATTAATATACGTCTGCCTTTAATAAAGACCTTCATTTATATCAATCGTTCTTTGAATTTTGTAGCAATACAAGACAAAGACTGTATGTACATTTGAAATACGAAATTTGACTTAGTACAATAAAAAAAAAAACTATATGTCTGAAAGTGGGATTGAGAGAGATTGCACCGATTACGTATATTAGACACTCAAAATACTTACCATTTCCAATATTTCCAAGGTCTGATCGCAAAATATTATTCCGCGCTTCTTCAGCAATTAGTGTCAGCTGAAAAGTATACGTCAACATTACCCTTAATGACACCTCCTATGTAAAGATGTAACCGAAATGATAACTCAACAAATCGGACGCATTTTTCTAAAGTGATCATGATCTGTTTTTAAAAGCAAAATATATATAATTGCTTGTTAGATATCGTATACCCACATGTGCCATAATAGGTATAAAGTTGATCATTTTCCATGTTTCCAGTAGCTTTTTTTAATGAAACAATATACACGTCTACTAGTATATAGTTACTATCTATGACAAATGCATGTATAAAAGCACCATCGAGGTCATCTTGGTCTTACCCCATTGCTGAATGTGACTTTGAAGTTCCCATCGTTGACAACTTTCTCGATAAGCTTCCAGGCCGCAGCGTTAGATATAAGACGTAGATCAACACAATCAGGACCAGGAATACAATCTGATTCGACACTTCCAGGAGCTACAAATGGTGTTTTTGAGAAATGCCAAAGTATTTCGAATGGTAAAAACAACGATATGTATGGTACCTAAGACAACTCAAAACGTTGCTTTTTATAAAAACAACCTTTCCTGGAATTTCAGCTACACTCTGTTCAGTATTTTCACTAAAAATTACTTAACAACATAGGTCGAAGTTGGCTAGAGTCCGAGTTAACATGCAATACTCACCCATTATTGGTGGGTTAGGCAACAATGTCGAAGTCATGTACAACTTTTCTGGTGTGATATCAAGCTGGAATGTAGCATCGTTTAATTTTAGATATGTAAATGTACCATTACATGTACATTATATTGACGAATTCTCGTTTTTGATTGATTAAACTCACATGATTGTGTTGTTTATTCTATGTTGTTGCAACGCTCTGCTTGTTCACCGCTTATCTTTGCATATAAAATATTGACATATCTACTTGCATAAGCATTCGTTATTTTTTTTATTCCAATATGTAAATGTGCATATTATAGAAATTGAAGTTCTAAGATGACTCCGTCTTTATACATGTTTTATGCGCTCATTTGGAAGATTACCAAACTTCACATATACTCACCCGACTCTGCGAGAACCTTAATATGGGGAGGCCAGTAGAGTTTGCAAGTTTTTCAATTACAGCGTCAACTTTATCAGGGGTGTTCATTTGGAGTTCAAATGAGATGTCCATTGTGTCGTCTGAAATGACATGAAAAAATGAAATACACGTAGGACTTCTGCGTTTGTTTAAGTTATTTTATTCCGAACTCAATTCCATTAAATTACTTTGTTTTCTCATCTGTCACCGGCATTGAATGGAATGCTGTACAGTATTTTGCACAAATATTACCTCTGGTATTTTTAAATGTCCATGACCCAGTATTTCCCTCAGTCGCAACTGCGAATGCATTCACCTCGAGAGGACTCGTTGCATCTACATACCGCATAAATTGACCCTCTTCCGGGTCGTTACCACGTCCAACTAAAACCTGGAAAACGTGATGTAAATTGTAAATATGTATATTACATATTCATTGTTATGGGCTTCTCATTGTCAGAAACACGATCTAAGAATATACAAAATTTCATACGGCATTGTGAGGTTTACGTAGTTGAATATACTATAAATGTACACAATATAAAATGATAGACTCGAGGAACTATCCTGGACATTCAGCCATGATGTAAACAAGATAGCAATAATAGTATGCATACACTGTTCTTACAATGTATTAAGGAAATTCCTGACTTTTACCATCTTAACTCTATTCAACAATTTTGCAATATTATGACAACATCGAGCTTTACAAAGGACACTATCAAAAACACTTAAAACATGCTTAGTTTTAAAAAGAAGTACTTTACTGTGATAATTTTAACCTTTAAATAGTGGACACTGAATTAAGTCTCTCATAGGTCGACGCCGGCTAAGCCAGATGGTTTTATTTTTAATAGATTTATAAATGTATGCATTTTATTGGCGTGAGACTTAATAATTATTAAGATTATTAACATGTATGACAATATACTTGCAGATACTCCCAGAATTCAAGACCTAGCCTCACGGAATTATATTTATCTCCTTTTTTACAGTTTATTCTTCTAAAATTTGACCAATACAATAAATAACAAATGGTTACTTTGCTACACAGACTCATTAAATAAATACTTTTAAATATATACATTAATTAAGATGATTTTAAATATGGCACTCCCACCTGTCCATTTTCCCAGCTTATCCAGAATGGCAACTTCAGATTACAGTTCAGTATACCCGGCGTTAGTGTTTTGGTCAACTCTTCTCCCTTAAAATCAAAAGTTGAAATGAAATACAAACTAAAAGGTATACGGATTATATGTACAAATATGTAAACGTGGTAGTATACATAAGCTGAAAATGATTTACTCCTAACTTATGTCCGGAAAATTGTTCTTGTCAGACATGGCATTCAAATAAAACATTCTAACGGATGTTTCCCATCCCCTTCATCAATAATACTACCAGAAGTCCCCAATTAGATTGTTTGTTAGGAAAAGTCATTAAAATTGTTACAACTTTATTCCAAACTACTGAAATAAAGAAACAAGATAGAAATACATCCAAAAATATGGAATATTCTAATGAGGTATTGCTCGCTAAATATGGCGGTAACCAAGATACATTACAATACACCCATACTCACATCATGGTTTGCTCTTATCGCAGAGGCACTGTTGTCCCAGCCTCCTATTACGATCTCATACGTGTCTGTCTCTGGCTCGTCGAGTACTTTAGACAGAGCAATATGGGCATCTTTACATGCTTGAATTTCGATCACCATCTTAGTTCTACCTTTCATGTTTATTGGGAGGTATGTGTACGTATAGTCTTCATTAGTTTGCACGGTATAATCCCCTATGATATAAAATGAAAATAAATCTACATATACCCTATGGGTCAGTTAGACGCCTTTGAATAAATGAACGCATTCGAACTGTAACCAATAGAAGGGGACAAATATATGTTTTTAGTTATGTTATTTGAAAACGGATTATGATTTCATGTTTTTTTAAATAAACACTCTATTTATAACAATACTTGTTGGTGCGGGATCCATGGTGAAAGATCCATACATTTGGTACTAACCTCTGTTAAACGAGATCGTGAAATCTGTCTTTGGAAGTGTTTTGGGAATGTTTTTGCCAGGAATATAACAATCCTTCACGTCATATTTCTTGAGATATGGCCTGTTGATGTCCCCGTCCCAGAGCATACTCGTCAATTGCCAGGACTGGAAGTAAAATTCAGACATGTTAAATATATCTAAAGCATATTAACTAATTTATAAGTTATAGTAGTTGAAGTGTAAGTCTGTGTACTAGACTTACTCACTTAAATCCTCGTTTAATCAAGACATCCCCGTGACGGCAACAGCCATGCTAGGGTTGTATGACGCAATCAACTAAACAATCGATGTTTCCCTTTTTTGAATATTTTTCCTCGATCCTCGTCCACGTATACAGTATTTATCAATATTGTGAGTTAAGATCGTCAGTAACTTTTGGAGGTCTTTAATACAAGAACGGAGTTGACATTTCGACAAAGAACGGGATTGATTCTTCATGAAATTACAATAAAAACCCTGAAGAACACACGGGCTATTTTATGAATTACGCTATAGTCTCATAAAAAGTCACAGAAAAATCACAATGCAATGCCAAAATTACAAACAATTGTTCCCTTCCCTCCATTTCCATGCATTTGGATAGAAAACGATATTCCAAAGCATAAAATACTATTAACTCACTCCATCCAATGCGCCAGTAACAAGTTTCAATGGTTGTTCGTATTGTTCCTCCTCGAGATGAGTCTTATAAAATGCCCAATCACTCTGAAATTGAAAAACTGAAAATTTTACGATATGAATCCAATTTAATACGAATTGGCGATGGTTTCTACAGTGCTTTTAAGGGATCTCTTATTTATTAAATATTGAAGAAAATATGTATTCTAATGCTTTTAAATTACACTAATTTTTGATAAATGGCTTTCTTTAGATCAGTACCTTCGACATGAACCACGTGTGGGTGAAAGTTGCGCCTGGGCTTTGCTTCTTTTTATATTTTGTTACCGGGACAACCCCATCTCTCACTTTGTCCTAGAAAGAATGTGCATATTAAGTAATCACAAATGTTATGTAAGAACAACATCTACATTGTGTTCGATGCATCTGTCTAACTGCAACCGAAAGTGCACTATCTAGCGTCTTTGAATTTAATAGCATGTGCCAACAAATTTAGTTTTAAAAATGGAAAAATATGCGTAGGTAGTTCCCAGGTAGTTATGCTAGCAAGGTAGTTAACAGAACAGTCAACTTGAAAATTAGAGATTGCTGAGAGTAATCAGTTTCACTCCTTGTCTAAATTAGCCATTCATCTGTTTAAAAAAGAGAAATGTAATTATTATATCGAATATTAAGCTAGCTACTTGCATATGTGGGGATGCATAGTTATATATCTTGAACGTTATTGTTGATACCTTCTAAAGACAAACTATCCAATTATGATAAGGTGTTTTAATGATAAAATGCACTAAAAAGGCGAACGTCTATAAAATACAAAATGAAAATATCTTACATTTCCTATATTTTCAAATGTGATATCAACGTGGAAGAGATCGTCTAAGTCGATGGAATGGTTTTCATCTAAGGGCAACGTCATTCGTCCAGGAGGGAAACTGATATAATCACACATACCTGTTTGTTTCTTGTATATATGCTTAATACCTATACAAAAATAGTACATTAAGAAATATCAAATATGTGACACATCTTGTATTTGGTTGGGACCATACAGAAGCGTTAAGAAGACTATCATTAAATGTAATAACATACAATCCATTTTATGTTATATACTTGAGCGATGTAAGTTAATGTATAAGTACAGCCAATTCCATACCAAGTACATTTAAATTATATATAGATCTATAACCAATAATTTAAAAATGTTCTTTAAAAGTGGAATCAAAGTACTATTGACTATGCAAAGTAAAATGACTAAGTCTGTTCCCCAGATGTTATCGTGTTGAAATATTGATTTTGGATTTAATTTGAATAAAATTGGCTGTACACAATGGGATTTGCATTATTGTATAACTGACATACTGCACCTAGTTTGAAATCGTATGTCTCTGTCACTGGACCCTTCCCTGTGATAGTTCTTTCAAACTTCATTATTTTACGGGCCTGATCGAAACAACCCTGGAAGAAAGACACACATTTTTCATGAAATCAATGAATAAATAAAGTTTAAATTCATCTTATTTACTTAAATTACAACTTTTACTTTAACTGTAGATCAAGGTTATTTTAGTGTTGTTCATTGAAATTTATCTTATTTTCAGTTCTTCGGTTTTTCCTGAATTTTTACTCATTCACAAAAGGTTGAAATCGATGACAAAAATTGAAGAACTTTTGAAAGTTGTGATCTTCATGTTATCCAATGAATAATTGTGTTTGCTGAAATCTAAATAGCGGGCTATCCATTTATGTCATCATTTAAGAAAAAAGGATTTCCATATACAATATTGATTCGACAGGAAATTAATAAGTTATATCAGATATAAAAAAGTTTTAGGCCCTCAAAGTCGAATTCATTTTTTAAAAATCCCTCTCATTGAAGCATTTGAGGTGAAATGTTCTCAAATTTGATACTTTGTAAAAACTTTTTGTTCGCGAAGCGAGTACAGCAGTTGTAAACTCAGCAAACCCATAATTTTGTAGTCATATAACATTTAGATTGCGATTTTCAAAAGTAAATCAAATATTTCATCAAAGTACGACATTTTGAAGGAAGGACCGGAAATGAGGTCAATTTATGGAATCAATAAACATGTATAAATCGTTCAAATTATTATGAGGTTTTGAATAAAAATTCAACACGAAAAACATGTGCAAAATTGAATTGTTCTCACCCTGTGGTATTGTATAGTCTTCATTCCTATATCGATAAATTCGAAGTTCGCACAGAAATGTTTCGAAAGGTCAGATTTTATTGGCCCTTGAGAAAGTACAGATCTAAACGCTAATATACATAATAGCGTTGTTAAAGAAGACATCTTGACTACGTGGTCCGTTTATTCTGAAAAAAAAGAAAATCATAAATTGGTTAAAAACGTGCGAGATTTGTATCTCAATATAGGGCACGGCATAGTGACTGTGACTATTTCCTTTGCCGTCCAGAATCCTATGTATTCCAGAGCGTTGGGCTATATTGCTGATTTACATCAGCAACATGTGCCCCTGTATATATATTTGTTGTAAATTGTACACTTATTTTCTTATCTTTTTCTCTAATTATAATAGATAGAAAATTGATGACGAAAATGATAATATCATCAAACGTTCATAAGCTTTGAGACGGGATTCAAAAAGAGGTTTCCAGTCGTCAAACTTATGGAGGAGAATGTACAGTTGCTTACCTTTCATTATGCATTATAAGTTAATTTGCGTCAATAATCAAGATGGGCTACAAAAACAATGATGAAGTCAATAAATATTATCACGCAATTGATAATGTATTAAACATTCGTAACTTCACAAATATTGTTTATATTCACTATAAATTATCTTTGATAATGCTCTTTCCGATTAGGAAAGAACAATGTGCAACAATTGTAGTGAATAGATTAATACATTACAAAATATTCCAAGAATGAATAAAAGTTTATAAGGGGTTAGTATACCTGTTATTGAGATTTTAAATTACTCCCCCTAAAAAAAGTTTTAGTTCGTTATGCTAAGATATCTTTCAAAGTGAACAAAAGTAAAAACTTACGATACCAACTTCTTTGTGTCTAATTTTATGACAATATATTTATCAAACTTTTTTAACATAGCTACTATATCTCATTAAAAATGAATACCAAAGGTGACAACCACACGAGGTTTACAGTGCATGAGAAAATACGTATATCTGTTATCATATGATAATAATGTCAAGTGTTTTAAATTGAGTCACTTTTGTATCTTAACCAATACAAATAAAGTAGGTATTTTCGTACCTATCTCTTCGAGGTAGCATTCGGTTATGCGGATGTAAATATTAATGCTTATTTGGCCGGAACCTGTGACCAACACCCCCCCCCCCCACACACACACACACACATACACACTTGTGGTGTAATTAGCGGCCTTAGATAAATTAGGGCTAGTAAGGGACATACAGAAGAAATATCACTATTCATGCTGCATCTTTATTTGTATCAAGCCGATGTGAAAGAAATTATGGTCCCCCGGGGACTATGGTCCCCCTTCTTATTGGCCCTTAAGGGAAAGAGTTCACCTTATAAATCAATGGAGAGTAGGACCATAAATTGATAGGACATCCTACCATTTTACACCTGTATAACTTTGATTTCTGTCATAAAATTATGCACGTTAATAAAATGGTTTAGTAGTCCGGGCTTAATATATAATTTAACAGGCCAATAATAACGCTTCAAATTGTCATCACAACATTCAAAGATAGCATTAAACCCCACGTAGCCTCGATGGTCGTATATTTCACATGCAGTATCGTTTCGGATGAACTTTCTCACATGGTTCCTTCTCCCGTGAGTATGATATTTTGAAATGCATATTCCCATAATATGAATGCTGATTATGTGATCGGCTACAGTTTCTCCGACGAAATTGACTCACTGGGTTGCCCTCGGGCTAGGAAATTTGACAGCTCAATCTTCATTTTGTCAAAACTCCATACCGCTCCCGCAAGTCACACGCAAACCTTTGAATGGTGCAGATCTTTAGGATATACATTTTCTGCGTAGTAGCTTTCTTATTGCACTACAGATAACATCATGTTTGACATACACAATACAAATAAAATATGATTGTTAATTTTACAATAACATTTTAAAGACAAAATCCGAAAATTTCCCGAATGATGTTTTTTAAACAAATTAATCAAACAAACTTAACAAGATTTCATAATATATTTTAAATCGCTTACCAGTTAGTATCTAGCATTAGAATTGAGTTATCAAGAATATAAAAATACATTTAGGGTCAAACTCCAGTGTTATCAAACTATAACAATACACTGACTTATCAGTACTTACAATACAAGAGGAACCCTGATTACCGACTGCGTTCGTAGTAACATTTATTTTGTATACTGTATAATAGTGAAGGTTTATTTGTGCACAACTAAATTATCTTTTTTGATTTGTATTCTCACTTGGCACAAAGGTAGAAAGTCAAATTAATATACCACGTAAAATTTTAAGAAAGGACCTGTATCACCTCATATCAATAGTGGATGCATCTGAAGTCGACATTGGTTCCATGTATGCTAAAGTTAGTTATTCAAAGCAAAATAATATATCTCGTATAAAACTATGTTGATTTTGCTTATAATGAACAATGAAATTCCGATAAGGAGGCTTAACAATTATGTTCAAATCAAATGAGCATCTGACGTTTGAAAAACTATCAGATGCGAGTAGGTAGTTACCAGTTTCGCCACCAGGTGGCTGATTCGGGGGAAATAACATGGCAGGGTATTACAAAATTCCCTTAAACTTGAATATGCATCAGTTTTACTGGTTCACTTTTCAAATTACCCTTATGTATCTGATAGTTATACAAATTAGAATATGTCCAGTAAAAGGAAATATTATCTGCCCAACACAAGAAAAGATATTTCACTTTTTATGGTTTTACAACATGGGGTCTATGGGGAATCTCCCCGACCTAGAAGTCACATTTTCAAAGTTGATAAACTCTTTTCAAAACCACATATTTAGATGTAATTTTATATGTAGATTCCAAATATGACACCAGTTTGACAGAATTGTGAATTTTTATTGACGTAAATCAAGATTATTTCTACTCGCATCTAGGATAATATCCAATGACAATGGCAATTTAGAAGGAACCTTACTTACTTACGGGGAAAATAAGATCTAGCAAGTAACCTTTAAAGTAACTTTTAAATATTTCGGACTCAAATTATTCCTTATCATGTCTTTTTCTAAAAATTCCCAAAATTGCAAAATGAATTTACTTCAGGAAAACTAAAGATTTTTACAATAAAACATTGATTTTTCTACTTTTTAGGGTACCAGTTTAAGAATTCAAACATGTTCCCCAATTTTTTGCACTTTTAATCCTTAATAACTTCACCAATTTATAATATATGATTGTAAATATATTGGGTCTTTTGGGAGATATTGTATATACGATTGTAAGGAATAGATTAGGCCTAGTAGGTGAATTCTACATGTTTCTTGGAAAAGACAAGTCTCTGTTTGGAGAAGAGTCTATCGCGCTAATAATTTATTTGATGAAAAATATAGAAATAACACCCAAATAAAAGTATGAATATTTAAACGAAGACATTTAAATCTACAATATGTATAAAATATCAAAATTGTCAAAAGCAGGCGTAACGTGCAGACGTGTCGCAAAAAGGTGGCGCATTTGTTTTTAAGGGTATCGCGTGAATGTAACTTTGATTCCCCGGATTATAAGATAATATTCTAATTAAAGTTATATATCATTTTAAAGCTGTTTTGATGAAGTTTTTAGATCAACTACACTCCGTTCACGATTCTTACGCGTCCTTTTTTAAAAAAGAGTTTTTTACCAAAACATCTGGCAAATATCCTCTGTTGACACGTTACATTTTGAATTATTTTTTGTCTTTAAACGCTCATAACTCAAACAATATATGACTATTATATTTATTTTTCGTCTTGATAAAGGTAGATAGACGTTTTATTTCAAAGGATGAATTTTAGTAAGCGTCCCATATTGTGACGTCATGGAGTTTGTAAAATAGAATCTGTTGACAGCGACCTTTTTTGCTCATTTTTTGTTACCTTCAACTTTTCAGGTGTACATTAAACAACAAATACGAGATCAATTTTTAATAAATCATAAATGATTATTTTGCTCTTAAACTCTAGTTTATTATTAAATAGTTGATTTTGTTCGCAAAAGTATGTGTTTCTGTTGTATGTGGAAAAGTGGAGGACGAAAGGTTTTCAAAATTCATTAAAATAGGGCTAATTTACGCCATTCGCCTATTTTCAAGCACAGCAACACGTATATTTATTTCACCTAAAATATCAATTGATTCGTGTTTTATGATGCTCCTATCCCAGTGTTAATACACATACGATATCAGAGTTGTACGCCTTAAATATTGTGAGATATAGAGGCAAATGTAGAGGACGAAAGAATTTCCATATGTGTACATTTTTTCTCAAAAAACGTCACATTCTGTGGTGTTAAAAAGCGAAAATGTGTAACAGTGCGTGCGCGACCTTTTTGCGACACGTCGCAGTAGACCGATTCAATAAATGACAAGTCTCAGTTTAGAGAACAAAGTTCATAAGTCATAATGTAAAAATATCAAAATTAACCGAAATAGGCATAACGTGCAGTAGACCTATTCAATGAATGACAAGGTTCAGTTTGGAAAACGAAGTTCATAAGTCTACTGCGCTTATATTTTTATGAAAAATATAGAAATAATATCAAATTATTAATATTCAAAAGAGGACATTTAAATCGAAAATATGTAAAAAATATCAAAATTGTCCAAAGCAGGCGTAACATGCAGTAGACTGATGAACGTCTTCCTCCAAACCGACACTTGTCCTTTGTCAACCATATAGATCTGTTTCTGCGTTTCTTCACAGACACGATAATGTTACATAACCAGATGTCTATGTTTAAACACAGAGGAAGTTTATGACCTGATGACGTGCTGTCGAATGGTATGATCTTTTTTCTTTTAAAATAGTTTTTATTTAGGAGGTTGCTATCGGAATGAATAATTAAGTACCTAAGATCAACTGTTTTAATCCCTATGGACATACGAGGTAATAACTTTCAATTGAATTTTGCCTTTTCAGCAATACGTGACAACGTATCCATCAATCAGTGTTTTAGACGACATGTTTATTATGTCGGGGTACGTCAAGGTTACTTTCGAGCCACTAAATTATTATTTGGCAAGTGGTATATTAAGGCCTTCCACAAGGGATTAAGACAGTAGTCAACTAAGGCACTCGAGATCTCCAAAGAAAGGTATTGTGATGGTTTTGTATATATAAATTTTCCATTTTAAATCCCATAGCACTCAAACGAGTTTCTTTATGAAGTAATTCAGTGAAAGAGGATCAACAAAATTCTGAGACTTTACAGGATTGAATGTGGAAGTATTTTGCAAAATAGAAGACACTATCAATTCAGTTAATGATCCATTAATACCACTACTTGCAAAAAAATTTGTTCAATTGACAATATGTTTCTCAAAATTAAAATAAAATTAAAACGTAACGAACGGTTTTAAATTTAAATCAATCAAATCACTAAAATAAGTATTCTTTATTCGAATTCAGATTTCAGATGTTGCATCAAGATGTATGATCATATATATAATGTTTGTACATGCGACTTGTGCTTTTGACAATGAAATTGAAACTTTGCGTACTATTAAATTGTGCTAACTATAGTAATATATGTATTTGTTTCATTGTTAACAGTTACTATCTTTAGCGAACTCTTCTCGTGCTTTACTTTCTTCAATTCGGTTTTCCCCATTGCCCATGCGTTTTGGATATCAAGAGGGTAGCAATAAAACGAAATTGTATGTAAAACGAAAAAGGACAAGTTAAAGCCACATATACAGACACTTTACCTATATTATAAATCATCAAAAAGTAATATATAGGACACTGTCCTATATAAAATGAGATAAAGAAAATATATTGGGCTCAGAAAAAAAGAAAAAGAAAAATTATTTGTCATGGTCAGGTTTTGTGTGACTTTCTAACCATCAGGCCATGGCCTAAGCTTGAATTTGCAGTGTAATTTTTGATATTATATGTTTATTTTGAAAATATTGTTACCACTACGAAACAATTACCAAACAGGCAATGTCATGCTAATTATGTTAGAATACATATCAAAGTAAGTATTCTACACCAAATTCAGAATTAATTATGTTAATCCAGTTTTCATTTTAATAATCTAAGTATTATAATGCATCATATAATAATGAGCTATAATAATATGCATTGTGTAATATTGAGCTGAAGTAATATGCATCATATAATATTAAGCTAAAGCAATACGGTTCGTTCGTGCGATGTTGATGTAGTGTAATATACATCATATGATATTGATCTAAACTAATACACATCATATGATATTGAGCTAAAGTAATATCCAACATACAATATGTAACTAAAGTAATTCGTA
The DNA here is from genome assembly GCA_903813345.2 of Owenia fusiformis. NCBI lineage: Eukaryota > Metazoa > Annelida > Polychaeta > Sabellida > Oweniidae > Owenia > Owenia fusiformis. The sequence goes on from CAIIXF020000012.1 coordinate 27,945,946, forward strand.
TCATATGATATTGAGCTAAAGTAAAATGCATCATATAATATTGAGCTAGAGAAATATGCATCATATAATAGTAAGATAAAGTAATATACATCATATGATTTTAGGCTAAAGTAATATGCATCATATGCTATTTAGCTAAAATAATACGCTTCATACGATACTGATCTTAAGTAGTATACATCATATGCTATTGAGCTAAAAGAATATGCATCATATGTTTTTAAGCATAAGTAATATGCATCATATGATATTGAACCTTAATAAAGGCATCATATGATATTGAGCTAAAGTAATTTTCTTCATATGATATTGAACTAATTTCTCTTCACACGATATTGATCTAATGTAATATATTATATGATATTGAGCTAAAGTATATGCAACATACAATATTTAAGTAATTCGCATCATATGATATTGAGCTAAGATGAAGATAAAATGCATCGAATATTATTGAGCTGGTACTTTTTTCGTGAATTTTTAGAAACATGATGATCCTAGCTTTGTTAGTGAGTGTGGCTGTTGCCCTTGACACCAGGAGTGGGAAAAGTGAGTGGCGTACAAATAATATTTCCAAATTATAAATTTGAAATCTTGATCTTTTCCTGATATATGTATACAAGACTAAAAACGAGTACAGAGTCAAACATTGTGCTTTGAACGCGACCAAAGCAATCCAAGGATTAATATTTCATTATTGCATGTCGTCATGTTGTTAATATGGGAGGGGTTATTTATTTGTTTAGCCGTTGTCTTATACTTTCTATTTTATTTGTTTTAGAATACGATCTAGACGAGGCCCAACAAGGTAAATTACTATGCATATTTAAATCTAAAGTAGCCAAATACTCCCACAAGTTCATTTTAGATTGTTGAAATGGTTGCTTCTTTATGAAAATATCTCTGTTCTGAATTTAAATTTACGAATGCATATTTTAGATACGTTTATAATTCTAAATTGATCGAAAGAAAAGCGTGTGTTGATCTCGCCTCCGTCTTACAATTTAATGAATTTTGACTCGTGCATTTTAGCTCTCTGCATCTCAAGCCAGGGTTACTTGTCTGGCGCTGATTTCGACGAAGGGGATTGCTGTTCATTCGTTGTCTGCAACGCTGCTGAACTTAACAAAACCGGCTTCCTTGGAAAATGCATGGGAGGAACTGCGTACAATGCAGAGCTCCAAGTTTGCGATGACCCCAAGTATGTGCCCGGATGTAACCCAGCAGACTGCGATGGTAACTTTATCATTATATTATTTATTATAACCGTTTATGACACTTGACACAATAAGAAAATAAGTTTATGATAAGTATTCTGTTTGCCTGAAGGCGTATGTGAGACCAGATCACTATCCCTATCTGGAGTGTAAAAAGCATAATTTGCGGATACCCAGAATTGAAACGTAGTAGATTGTAATCATTCCACATGATGTGTACACGCTTTTTCTATAATTCATAAGAAAAATAATTTCTATTTTTGGTTATAACGATTACACATTACCCTTCACACGAATGAATGGAAATATTTTTAATATTTCAACATTTTTCGTTTTGAAAATGATCTAGCTAAGAAGTAGAATTACGATGAGTAGCATTTCGACCACATTAGCATTCCAGCAAATATATTTGGAAGAGCAATTTCATTTATGGACACAGACTATCTGACAAACAATGTTACTGATTTTATTATCAAGTGTACATATATCTAAATTACATATAAGTGTTATTTTAATCGGTTAAGTAATATCATAATCATGTAATTCGTTAATTTGAATAATTTATTCTGTTTTAGTCCCAAAGAGAACTACGGCAGAATGCCCAGCTGATTTACCAGAAGGTACGTCCAAATACATTGAACAGACCAGTGCGAACGTATTGGATAATATTTATTATTTTATTAAAATCAGTAAATATTCCTAAATTGATAAGAATCAAATCGGACCGTTTAGAGCAATATTTAATTATTAATGATAAAATCCAACTCAATAAAAAATACTTTAAAAATATTCGCTTACGATGTATTCATCATGACGTCCTTTTAATTAGTTGGTATTACATCAATCAAATAAGTATGTTATAATGAAAGCCTCTAAGATATCATGTTAGATATATGATTCCACAATCAGAATTTAACAATATATGATGGCAATTTGAATGACTTAACAAGCGTTGTCCTAAGCTGCCATTGGATAATAATAATTTGCTGAAATATGAGTGTGGGCTGTCCAGGCAACTTATAATGCTCATGGTTAGAGCAAAATCATTGTTAAAAAGTTAAATGAAAGATGTGAAAAATAACCTGGTTATTTTGATTTAGAGAGGAAAGGTCATAAAGAGGGCAGCACTTTAGTTTGTTTAGTTTTGCTTATACACTATAGAGGGCCAGTTTCTATTGCGCAATAGCAGCATGCAAAGTTTGTGAAAGTTAAATGAAAGATTGAAATAGAATGATTGTTTATCTATCAAAATGTCTTTAACTGCAACTGATTTATTCACATTATAGGAAGTTGTTGTGTTGGGGGCAGAGAGCCAGTTTACGCAGCACTTAGTGCAAATAGTTACGCACTCCCCGATGGCACACCACAATTCTGCCCCGCAGGACAAGTGTTCAGCACATCAGACTGCTGCTGCGAATTTGAATGTAAATATTTCTTCATAGTTTTTATCCTGGGAGTACAAGGAATATGGTTTTAATGCCTTTCCTAAAAACAACGACTCGTGGTTAGGAAATCATCCAAAATTAAAAAAAATATCGGTAATAAATTAATGTATTTCGTCGTTGTGTTATGCCAAGTGACATTATATTCTTGCTTTTACTGGCCACATAGATAATATAAGATTACCTGCTAGTACTATTGTTGCTATGGTTGGTGAGATATTGTCAGGTGATCTTCTGTAACAACTGACCTTTAGAACTCCTGCTATTTTTGACCGGATATTTTCAAGTATGGACGTCGTTTTCTTTATATACGAAATGACAACGTGAATTCAAAATTGATAATGGAAACGTGTGTTATTCCAGACGAGGTAGTCCCTGAGTGTGTTGATGGACCATATGCTGCCAACCCTGACGATGTATGCTGTAGCTACCTTCAATGTTTCGCTAATGGGTAAGCAAACTAAACCTCAATAAATCTAATGGCGGAGAAGGAGGGTTTAGACATTGTTTCTTAACACATTGGATCATTCATTGGGATAGTTGGGGTTTGTTATCTTTATGACTTGTTTACTCTTAGATGTTTACTTTTTCTTATTGTGTTCCAGTAGTTGGTATGTTAAAGCGTTTTCAATATTCATGCGTGCTCTCGTATGCTTTTTGCATACATATTTTTTCAATATGATTTGTTTTTCCCAGAATACAAATTTTTACTTGAATACACGTCATTTATCCTTACAAAACCAAATGTTACCATGCTCGAATCAAGTTTGAAATAAACATATTAATTATTATTTAAATGGTTACTTTAAGGTGCAATGTCTGATAAAAGCACAGAGTAACCCCCTGATATTTTTGGCTCTAAAAGATGTACAAGGAATTGGTCTTCGTTATATTTATTACTTTCAAGGGTTTCATAATATTGATTAAACGGTTGTATGTTGATTTGGACTTATTGTGTTTTATCCGACATTTAGTTGTTCTGTTGATTTTCTCAATATGTCGGTGATATCATGCCCTCAATATTGTGCCCTCAATATGTTCTCAAGATATATCTTAGGCATGTAAGATATTATATGGGCAGTTATAATGTGACTTCAATGATTGTCTTTGGACAGACCTAGGCGAAATTGTCTCTTTTTTTAAAAGTGAAGACGCCAAAAAAGGTAAAATATAGAAAAATGTACCTGTGGAAAAGAGATGAGAAATGGATGCATACCTTTCAAATGGGATACTCGAAATCCTCATCGTGGTCGGTCTTAATTGTGATCTACTATCCCGTGATATCAATCGGACGATCCTTAATATAGAATGCAGTTTTACAAAAAATTTATATGCTGCATGGTTATAACATCAGACATTCTAGACCCACTTACCTGAAATCGGCATTTCATATGAATAGGCTCCAATAATATGCTCTTTTAAGTCAGATACGTCAATTAACTACGCCTGAAGCAATTTCAAAGTCAGACGGATGCGCATCGTCAGTATCTTATAACATATTTATTTTGATTCATGGATAACAACAAGAGTATCATATTTTACCAACATTAAAATGGATATCCAATATTTAAGGACTGGATATGTTGTCGTACAATGTATGCCCCCATCCGTGTGGAATGACGTCAACAAGACCTGTGACATTGCAGTTAACGTCATGGAATGCATGAACGAGATGTGTGGAGGTATGAATAAATATATTTTAACTGTTTTTAAAACCCGCTGAAGGTAGTACACAATAGACCAAACAGTTGATTATTTTTTCACGAATCTACAGCTACTGGGGGTCTGCGAGGATTGCAATCAGGAAACAAAAGCAAATCTTTTGTTTAGTGAGTGCAATCACAGTGGACTTTACGCCAAGTCGCCAACAACTGTATGCTGAAAGGGGCAAATATGTTTTCTCTAACTTAAAACCCTTACACTGTCACCTATGCAAGCTAAACGGTAATCTTTAGTAACCTACACGCTTTAGTAATATCCAATTTTCAGTTGATTTTATTTTCAGTTGACCTTGCATAGCTAAAACAAAGAATACATATTTAGCAAAAAAATCCATCTGGCAATTTTACTTTCAGAATGTGCACTCTTGATTCTTCGAGCTACAGTCAAAGAAAACAGTTATATTCATACCTTTTTCTGCTTTTCTTGTCGATATCCATATACATCCATATACAGGTTTTCCAAATCTAGTGTTAGAATCGGAGGAATATTCAGGGGCTGATAGGTCGGATGTTTCGACACTGTACCGTAAATCAAATGTGCCAATTTCACTACTATCTATTTCATATTTATTTACTCCTCCTATAAGTTCCCCAAGAAAGATCTTCATCCGTGTCGAGATCTGTCAATTCCTTGAAGGTATCCTGAGTCAAGGTATCCATCCTTTCGTATTCCATGCTTCTTCTCGAATGTTAAACTAACTGTACTGAACATAGCGTTGACACCACGTACATACCGTACATGCAATACATACAAATCCAATACAAACCACCATTGACCATTCAAATGATCACGGACCAGTGCACTCACTACGATTACTATAGTTCATTGAAAATTGGCGATTACTAGAGCGTGTAGGTTTCTAAAGATTACCGTTTAGCTTGCATAGGTGACAGTGTATGGGTTTTAAGTCAGAGAAAACATTCGTGAGAGTTAATTCTTTGAAATTAACGGTTCGGCTAACGCCTCGCCGTTATTTTCAAAGAATCAACTCTCACTCATGCTTTCGATTCTCTATAACATAAAACATGAATTACTGTATACGTGGTACTTAATACGAACACTTAATTTGCCGAAGTGGCAATATTCGACTCACCAACCGTATTCTATAAATAAACATATTTTATTTGTTTATAAAACACGAATCTAAAAATTGTAGTGATATGTTGTATTTCAGAAACATGCCACGTGACACATGTGTGCGCGTTGAGCTTTATTAATCTTGCATATTGAACAGAATATAATGAAATATAAAGTACTGATATAATGAAATATTAAAAATCTCAACATTGCAAAATTGTTTTACATTTCAGTCGAAATGACCGACCCTCCTTGTCCACCCTCTGTAGGAGACGGTGAGTGTAGACTTAACTATCGACATGCATATAATGTAATACAATTAACACAATACCACACAGTACTCTCTGAGAGATAAGACATACTAGTTTTAACAACGAAAGAATAAGCGTTAGTATTTCCTGAATTTTTAAAAAAAAATGTTGTCCGGGAATTATTTTCATATGCGCTAAAAGTAAATTTAATCCGATTTAATTGCGTTTTCAATCAATTGTAGATCAATGTTGTATTGCTGGGATTACATATGACGTCATTGATGATACAACATACAAGATAGCTGGTGACGATGTCGAGAAGACAAATTGTTGCCCAGTCGATGGTATGACTGATGTACAACTTGTTTTCAACAAGGAAGATTGTTGCTGTGAGGCACCTTAGAAATGTCAACTTCATAGATAAATACATTTGATATTATTAAAGAACAAATCAAAAAGCGTTTGTGTTATTTGTGTTTTACTAGGTCAATTTCACATTCCTGTGAAGGTTCTCTTTAAACCATGCACCTTAACCCGACCACCCCCACCCAATAATAAAAAAATCAAAACATGCATTTGATATAACTTTTTAAAAGTGAATGCCGTTTAAGCCATTGAGCCTCTCATCGAATGGGAATTTTCAATATAGGCGCTCAATTAACAATAGAGAGCTTTCGATGAAGGTTGTTTTGAAAACGCATATGTAAACTTGTACTTTAAAGGGTTATGTCACACTAAAATCAATTTGGAATTGATTTTCATGAATTGTTCCCAGTTGACAAAAATAGTTGCCGTGATGTAAAGCATATTCATCAATTAGTGATCACAAATGTTATATCTGCTGTACATCATCAACTCGATATCTAGCTTTTGTGGTGTGGTGTTCTTACAAACAAGACCCTTTAACGCGGTTCATTCACACGAACGAATGAATAGTTCTTATGAACGTTTTAGTTGAGATATAAAAAGGGGCATATACACGATGATGGTAAACTGATAAAAGGATTGGTATCGATATGATGAACTGAATTCAACAATGTTTTTTCTTAAACAATCTGTGTTATTTTGACTGATTGACAACCATTTAATGCGAAAATTATTTATATATATTTCATATAACTGTTTTTGTTAACATTTTTTTGATCAACTAATCATTGCACGAAGCAAGCCATTTGCATTTGCTGCATAACAAACTCTCTCTCTCCAGTATCTTTACAGTGAATTTCATAATGTCCATCTCAAAAAATCAATTTGAGATAAAACAGACCCATTATATATATATAATCATTTAGGAACCTAGTATTTTATTTTACACCAAGACATTTGAGAGAGACATGTGACACTAAATACAGTTTAAAAGTAACAAATGGCATTTGAACTATACATTCGGAGATTTTTACCAATAGCCACATTATGTGACACCCTTTATAGAGAGACGCGGGGAAGTCATGGCTAAGCACTGGTGAGGAACTAGAAACGAAGAAAGGTTCATTTTATCCTTCCAATATTTGGCACATGTGTAGCTCTGGTGTAAAAGGGTAGGTGGTCCTATCAAATTTTGGTCCTACTCTCTATTGATTTATATGGTGACATAATCACAATTATTTTCCTTATTATTTATACACAGTCAGGGCCAGTAAGGAACTTTCACAAAGGGGACCATAATTTCTTTCACACCGGTTTCAGAATATGGTAACAACTTTGAAATTGATAGTACTTATGACAAACGATAAGTTTACTTTTATTTGGCCTTCTAGTTTAGGTCTGATTTCAAAAAGAAATTAACTGCGCAATATTGTCATGGCGAAATTTACAAAACAATAACCGATTTCTTTATTTTTCAAATATTATGAAAATAAGAGTTGCTTTTAGAGACTTGAAAAAATGTTACACATCGATTTTTTACCACAAATTACATACATAAAATTACCCTACTATCACACCAAACTAGTTCTCACTACGAGAACTCACTAGGACCTACCCGTTCGAGTACGTTCGATGAAGTTTGTAAATAGACCCCAAACGGTTCTAATTTATAAGTACGTCCAGTCCGTTCGTACACAGTTGAAGCCCGTTTTCGAGAACGTAGTGGGAACTAGTTTGTGTGATAATATAGGGTTAGCATCGTTCTGTTTTACCATGTTTTAACATGCTCCAATATTATAAGGCATATTCTGTGATCTAGGCTCACTTTGATTGGAGGACATCGAAACCGAGAGGAAAGATCTCAAAAATCCTCATTTCTTGGATCATCAAATCCAACTCACTATATCATGACATCTTAAGGCTGAGAAAAAATGAGATGTTGTGGTTTATCATAATGGGAATTCGTTCTGTGTGATTTTAATTTTAATTTAATCCGAAAGAAGTCCTTTAAAAGTGTTGCTTGGGCCAATTGGAGCCCTTGTAGTTAACGAAACGTCGATTTGTGCGAATCGTATATACTAACAGTGGGACTCATCGCCCGATGTGTTGACATCCAACTTGGAAATCAACTTTTGCAGAGACGTCCCCTTACAATTTGAGTTTTACGAGCCCTGAAAATTCAACAATGATTATGATGTTCTGCTGTCATAAACGTGGCCAACGTGTCTCTGAAAACAAAAAAGGTTCCAGCAGACTTGCTTTCATATAATACATGTACATGGTTTTAGCGTTAAGGGGTAACTCAACTATTAAATGCATGGCCCCAAACAATTCAATTGAAAAGCATGGAAGTCTTAGGATCAATTATGAAAAAACTAAGATTCCAGTTACCTAACCAGAAATTCAAACTCAAGACAACCGTCATACCTTTTATGAAATTATATACACACGAGATAAACAAAAAAAAATGTAAGAAACAGTTTTGTAACAGTTTTCTTTCGAATAACTTTATCGGAAATGGAATTCCCAACCTTTTTTTACATAACATATTTTTGGAAGTCGAAGTCATCCCACATTGATTGAAACTTTCATGGATGAAAAAACTGAATCAAATGATATTATACAAGATTGCGTTTAATAGAAAGACAATTTTTATGAATCAGTTTAGACTACTTTTAAACAGTTTGTCGATTTGATCATGTACACTCCCCTCCATTGGCAACTTAGCTCCCCTATTGAACTACGTGTTAAAGGTTCTCTGAGTTTGAATTTTTATTTACTTAACCTGCGATGAAATAACTTATAATATTGATGGAAACGCAACTTGACTTTATTTCCAATACCTTCAGATTTTCTCAATTTTTCCTCAATTATAATAGGTCGAACATTGATGATAAATTTGATGAATTTTTGACAATTGTCATTCCCATATAAACCAATGGGAAATGGTGGAGCAAATCAGAAATCAGGATATCTATTCAGAAAAAGATTCGGCAAAAAAATTATATAGAAAATCGATTTGTCTAACTTTTTTGTTCACTAAGTTTTTAGTTTACTTGATGAATACTAAAGTTACAGAGCTTCAAAGTCATTTTTGAAAATCATTTTCGCCTCCTTTGTTATTTCAATGGAAGAGGTTTTTTGAAAAACAATTTTGACTTTAAAGACCTATAACTTTGTTGAACCTGAAAAAACATATCCATTTTTGTTAAATAAAGTTGGCAAATACAATTGTTTACCTAACTTTATCTTTTGCAAGGATTCGAATGGATGGATATTCTGTTATATGACTTGCGGCAAACCTACCATTTCCCATTGGTTAACATGGGAATGTCGATTTTCAAAAATTCATCAAATTTATCATCAATGTTTGAACTCTTACTGTGGAAAAACTTTAGAAAAGGAGGTATCCGTATGGAAGATTTCTACTAGATTTTCAGCACGCAATGTATTAAAATCCATGTTAGACGGAGGAAAATTTACGCCCAGAATTAACCCAACATTGCCTTAATGTTCCACGCTGTAAACTAAAGTGATAGCAGAGGGGTATATATGGACACAGTGTTGCTACAGAAACCATCCGGATGACATCTGTTGAAACCCATACAATGTGGTTTTCACCCAATTAATCTACCATATTGTGCGGCTACATTGTACCAATTGCTGGTGGAGCCTGATCAACTCTGCTTGGGGTAACTCATTATATCTGCTTCAGTTTAGTCCCCGAAAGCAGGGGGAGTGAGACTGCTGATGAAGCATATCAGTAGCCAGCACTGTTAGAGCATCTATGATGTTTTAAACAATCATAATGTACAGACGGGGCAGGGAATCCCTTCAAATCGAAACGTCTTTCAAACATCAATTTTGAATGCCAATTTGTCATACCCCTTCCCCAAGCCAACTGCTTAATTCACGAATAAGAACTAACCAATACTTGGATGGCTGTTTGGGAGGATTGCTCCTGTTACTTCAGTATTGCAGGCTGCACTCATTGTAGACGTCGATCTAGTCCTTATTAATATTTTGTTGAGTCTTTAGTTGAAACATGCATCCCCCATTCCTGGCTTGTGAAACAGCATATATAGGTCTACACAAAGTCATGTAGTTGTCGCCGCGTTTGTTGAGAAGATAGTATTCATTGTCAACAAAGCAGACGTTGCCAAGACAGAAAATGGAAGCTTTCAACTTCTTAGTTAAAGTTGTTTTTGATAACTCTTGAGAGTATTGACGAATAAAAGACAAGACAGTAACTTTTTCAGCTGATCAAGCCTGACCAGTCCTCGAATTTTTGGAGATGCCATTCCCCCTATATGGATGAAGACAGGTTCGGGAGGGTGTTAAACTCCCAAAAGTGATGTTTGATTAAGAAAAATAATATCCATGGATTTTCATGAAATAAAGTTTTTCTTTAACAGGACATTAAACGTGTTAAAAGCATGATTCTGGACATGGCATGTTTTTAACGAAATCTCATCAGAATTGACACGTCGTAAAATGTTCGTGCACCAATTAAGGTTCAATGGTAATATTAAAATAAATAAATATTCAATCGGAGGATTTAAATGGCGTAGGGAGACTGTTCGAGCCCATTTCTCATTCATGTTGTAAAAAAGTTACGCAAATTGGGATAATGTATAATAATCACAGGTGTTCGGCCGTTATAAAGATGGCATCGTTATTAGAATTCTTTCAATCCTATTAATTTTTGAAATGTTCTGTAACAATCCGAAACTCGCGATTCAAATAGTGAAGTGAAAAAATGGCGCCTGATTGATTAATTTTGAATTTGAAAAATATTTCTATCGCCCTTAAGACTGTGTAGTAATCGAGATTAACGTACATACTGTAGATAAATTAGTTGAGAGCCTTGATCCCTTACACACTTTGTATTTCAACGATATTCAGATATGGACAAGAATCAATCACCGCTTTTCCGACATATTTATTAGTGTACTTCTAGTTAAAGGCATGCTGTAGCAATCCATCACTTTCGACAAGTGAACCAACAACAAACGTAAAGTCGGTGGTCAAACTAACTTAGGAGTACTCGACACATCACTGGGTAAGCTTTTGTTTATAATTCATCTTCATTGTTACTTGTGAATATTGGCAATTGTTTCGAAATACGTTGGCTTCCTGTGGTTAATTGTGTAGATTAGGTTTGAAATGCCTTTAAAATGCTGTTTGCTGAAAAACTTTCGGGCTTTAGGAGGGTTGAAATATGCCTCTAATTACAAGGGGTCAAAAACTTAAATATTTTCATTTGAATTTTTACATATTTTATAATACCCTAGACGTTAATGTAAATTGGATTATCATTTTGTCAAAATTAATTTTTTCAATCTTATTTCCATTGGTTAAGTATGTAATTACATAAATGTGCTTGTTTTATTTCGTTTATTTTTTCAAATATTGGCCAGGCAGATTCGACAAAATTGTGTGGATTAATTGAAAAAATTCATAATTTCAAATATATTGGTTTTTACTATTTCAAAGTTTTATTTAAAGACAGACTTCTGAACCACCCAGTTGCTCATTAAACCTTATAAGGCAAATCACATCCATTAGGCTTGTCGCTCAAATCGTTGTCCAATCCAAAGCTAATAGTGATGCTTTGTGGGATAATATTTATGTTTAAAAACATAACCAAAGCGCATGTTATAATTTAATACTTTACAGTAAGTGAACATGAACTGAATGATAGCAATTGATGACAAACATTTTTTCAACCAAGAGTTTTAATCAGTTATTTGTATATTTAGCAACATGATGATACCAATTTTTAAACATTGAGCTAGTACTTGTTATGTATTTTCAGCAACATGATTATCCTGGCATTGTTAATGAGCATGGCTGTTGCCATTGACACCAGGAGTGGGAAAAGTAAGTAACTCGGACAAATATTCTTTAGTAATTTATCTGACAGTTTTTGGAGATTTTGTCTTCCTTAAACTTACAGTTAAATTCTTTCCATTTTGACCAACAATCGAAATGAAACAGCAGTTATATACATACAGTAATATGCAAGTTGTCAAACTCATTATTCTTGTTTCATGTTTTAAATTAGTTTGTATTTTTATTTTTGCCCAAGATATGTGTCAATAAGAAGGACACAGTGACGGAAATGGTCACACTTAGTCACGCACCACGACCACAGCCTTCAAATTTGAGCAACAGTGGGGTATATCTTTTTAATCGGATAGCTTTTTTCTTTCAGAACTCGTATTGGATGCTGCTGCACAAGGTAAATCATTGTCAAAAATATTTTAAAAACAGTAAGCTATAGGGTGACGCAAAAAGTAAGTCTCTAATCTTTGGAATAGCAATCTCATATTTGATAATGTCATCGTGTACATACATTGCAGGGGAAATCGGTTTACGTTTCATGCATCTACAATGTATTGAAATGACCCTTTTCAATTTAGAAATACCCTCCTACATTATCAAAATGCAGGTTCACTTTATCTGTCTCGATCTCGAGATATCTTTAGAAATTTCTGAATCTGATATCAAAATTCAAGTTAAAATAGTCCTTTTCACATTGCAAATGCAACTAACACCTGCCGGCTGCCGGATTAATTTGCTTTTTATGGGCAACTCATTTAAATATGAATAGTACCTGCCACTATTCCATTCATATTGAAATGAGTTGGTCATAAAATAGTTGGTTAATCCGGTAACCGACAGGCGTTAGTTGCCATCGCGAATACAAGTTAAGATACGAGTACACGATCATGAAATAATAAACTCTCTTTCATAACTCAATGATTCGTTTATTCCAGCTGCATGTATAACAACCCAAGGCTATTTAAGCAGTGATTTTACGGACGACCCCGAAGCAGACTGCTGTTCATTCATCGTGTGTAGTGCTCCTCATTTGAACAAAACGGGCTTCCTCGGTAAATGCATGGGAGGCACCGTATGGAATACAGATCTTTCAGTTTGCGATGATCCAAAATATTTTCCAAGTTGTGACCCTGCTGACTGCACTGGTGAGTCTCATTTTCAATAGCTAATTCAAAATCAATGAATTGCTCTGTGTTACAGGGTGGGTCAAAAAGATAACCCAAACAAAAGTTAACAATTCAGTCATTTAGCATGATAGCATGGAGATATCAATGACTGGTAAAATATGCTATGGAGAGAAATATAGAATAAACGGTAGATACGAGTTGATACGATAATCACTTTTGATTTGCACCACGAGTGTTATCAAACTGACGCATGAACGCCGTCGATCATATAGAATCCCGTGTGATGCGAAACCTACACTGTATATTTTTTGTCATCAGTAAAACAATGTAGTTGACTTGTATATTGATTGTTATAGTTCCTGTAAGGACGACGGCTTTGTGTGGAGACTTGGAAGACGGTATGTATACGAGGGGAGATTTTAAAGTAAAAGACACATTCTATGATATTAAAATTGAGGTGCAAAGCTCATATTTAGACTGAACCCAAAATCACTTGATTTCGAACTAATGACCTTATACTTGTAATTACTACAGTCAGTGCCGAGCTTAAAACGTTTCAAGATCTTGCGTTTTTCTATTGTGACCATGGCTCATAAAATGTGATGAAGGGATGGCAGACTTCATTTTAAAAACTTCTGTTATCTATTTACAGTATTTTCCAAAATCATTTCCCTTTAAGGAACTTGCTGTGTCGGAGGGCGAGAACCAGTTTACACAGTCCTAAGTGATAACAGTTACTCACTGTCCGATGGCAAACCACAATTCTGCCCCCTGGGACAAGTGTTCAGTACGTCAGACTGCTGCTGCGAATTTGAATGTAAATGGATTTATTTAGCATGTTGATATGTTTAATACTCTTATGCAGTCACAAGATATACAGCAACCGTATGGCGGCCATAGCTTCCCAAAATCGGAATACATATAAAATATAGTCATAAACACTACGATATCGATTTTGTATATCGATTCTATAAAGCTACGGCAGCCGTACGACTGCCGTAGATTAAATGTGACTGAGCCGTCATATTTATTAGACATATAGTATTTATCCAGTTGAGCGCTACGCTTAAGCATAACTATATGTGTATTCATCTCAAGCTATGTTTAGTCATTTGATATTTTCATGACTTTTGTAACTTTTGAGCTGAAACTTCACTAATACATGCTGTCCAACAAAAGTATACCAAACTTCAAAGGCAGATTACTAGAATCCTGAGCATTATTTCTGAAATACAAATGTGGAAGTAAAAAGCCTAGTTTGTCCCAGATTTTCATGGACACCCTGTGTTTCAGTACCACGAATTACACGTAATTGACAAATGATCATATCTCAAAAAATGATTGGATAGTTATGGTCATGTTTCATTCCCGGTGCCTACCTAATATGATTGGCTGGTTCTTGACTTGTGACTATTTAAAATGTGATTGGTTAGTTATGGTCACGTGGGGATTTCTCCTTCCAGATGTTGTTGATCCTCGTTGTGAAACTGAGCTGTACATTGCCGATCCTGATAACGAGTGTTGTGGATTCCTCCAATGCTTTGCTAATAAGTGAGAATTACTTCAACAAAAAATATATTGAATATGTGTACAACAACACGCTTATCAAGCACATGATCAGATGTCAAAAAACGAATATGTAAATGCAAAATAATTACGACATATACACAGTTACTTTCATACAGTGTATGCTTGTGACGAAGACGCAAAACATACCAACCAATGTATTAGTAAATGACCAGATAATAGAACTTCCATATGCATAAACAGATCAAGAATATCTGGATAAATTATAATCTGCAGAATACATTCTCGAATAGAGGAGGCTTGTCTTGGAGATTTAAGTTGAAGAAATTGTCTTGAATAAACCAAAGTTTTTGTCTATTATTAGGACAGGAACGGTTGCTATAGAATGCAGGCCACCCTCCGTATGGAATGACGTCAACAAGACATGTGACCTTGCAACCAACGTCATGGATTGCATGAACGCGTATTGCGGAGGTAAGAATCAACATTTTAAGCGTCTAAATTTTGGCAGATTTCACAAACTGTCAACAATCGATGTATTTTAATACGACAAAAATCCCCCTGTCAGTTAATAACGACTTTGAGGTGGCCAGCATGATATCGAATCAGAACCATCCGTATTTCTAGGCATATTTTCTGATTTTTTGGGGTTGGCGTCTGAGTACAAATCGCATTAGATAAGGCTTTGTATTGTTTACAGCAGGTTCACATGTTCGCTATTGCAAGGTTGGAATGGTTTCCGTTTTTTTAGCGTTCTCTTTGGATCTTGCTATCCTCCAATTAAATATGTATACAAGTCACAGGGGCTTGTCTCGAGGCGTCGGGCAAGCCCTCCGATGATAGTCTACTGTTATAAAGAGTTTAAGGTAGCTCGATTTTGATGCTACCTGAAATTTGTAGAAAATGATTGTTAGATATATCCAGTAAAACATAAGGAATCCTTTCAATAATCAACATGCTGATTCAAACAACACTAGAGCAAAGTTACCTAAAATGGTAGCAATCCATCCACTAATTGCTGAGAAATCTGAAGAATATGTAAAGAAGTGATTAAAATGCAAAAGCCCACAATTTTCGCATCCTAATTATTACCTCCAGAGTCGATTTCTTCCTCAAGACACGTCCACTGTTAAAAATTGGTAGTTCCTAGAGTTCTTTGTTTCCTTAGGTTCATTCCCGTATATCATTTTTAACGAAGGACAGCCTATAACGACTGCTATACGCAAAAAGATGCATGAAATTAGAAGTTTCGAAACTGAAAGTTGAAAAATGGCGAACGCATGCGCAATAACTACATATATTCTTAGATAGATGTCACTTGCGTTCATTATTTCACAGCAGTCCCTTCCCATGATGCACCTTAAATTGCGGAAATATTTTCCTGATTTTAGTGATAAAACAAATAACTCTCATCTTCGAAATACGTTTTCCATTCCTTGGCAATAATCTTTCATTTGGTATCTAAGTAAAACCGAACCAACCGCCGAAAAGTAATTCGAATCCTTGTGAATCGTGGGAATTAAGTACTTTCATTTTTGCGCATGCGCATAGAACACAGGAAGTCGCCATTTTTCAACGTTCAGTTTCGAAACTTCTAATTTCATGCATCTTTTTGCGTATAGCAGTCGTTATAGGCTGTCCTTCGTTAACAATAATATACGGGAATGAATCTAAGGAAACACAGAACCCTAGGAACTACCAATTTTTAACAGTGGACGTGTCTTGAGGAAGAAATCGACTCCGGAGGTAATAATTAAGATGCGAAAATTGTGGGCTTTTGCATTTTAATCACTTCTTTACATATTCTTCAGATTTCTCAGCAATTAGTGGATGGATTGCTACCATTTTAGGTAACTTTGCTCTGTAGTGTTGTTTGAATCAGCATGTTGATTATTGAAAGGATTCCTTATGTTTTTACTGGATATATCTAACAATCATTTTCTACAAATTTCAGGTAGCATCAAAATCGAACCCCCTTTTTACTCTTAATAAGCAGTAGACTCATCGGAGGGCTTGCCCGACGCCTCGAGACAAGCCCCTGTGATACAAGTATATAAAACTCTCGATAAAGGTGTCTGTCCCAAAATGTCAGGACACGCATATAGGGTGTTCATAAAATCGTTTTTCACTTGCCAAAGTTATTGTATTGTAATTGTAAAATCAATTAACTGCCAACCTGTATCACCGTTCGACTGATAAAATAACCCATCGCTGTATTTGGGCTTCACAAAACGCAAACGTAATAGTCGAGTCTTTTTGTTATTAAACTGAAAATTATTAATGTTTTAGATGAGGTGACTGATCTCCCTTGCCCACCCACATTAGGAGAAGGTAAGACGATTTTAATCAGACTTCTAACAATTACTTACTTGCATACATTTTGGAAAAAGTTGTGCATCGAAACGCATATGTTTCAACCCAGTCCATGTTTGCATTACATATGTTGGGTTTGAAATCGAAGATAACAAGGGCGTTAATTTAGCACTGTTCTGCACGGTGCGGTATCCAAACTGCGTGGAAACCTGCACGCAGTTTGAAACCCTGACAAACTGAGCGCATATTCAAAAATGACTGACGGGGAGAACACGAGGACACTCATTTAGACCATTTGAAAGATGAACAACAACTACCAGGGGCCATTATATTACATGTTTACGTTGAAGTACTCTCGAACGCGTATAAAAGTTGACCTCTTTAATAACTTTGAAGGTCAAAAGATCGTTAAATAAAGTTAAGTATCGTGTCATTTTCTATGAAATATAATCTGACATTTTTAGTTTTTTCCATGATATCGATGGGTGACAATTACTTGCACACTGCCCTTCGATTCAAAGCTTGGCAAGCTTCTTTGTCTACCCCATTAGATGTTTTACCTAAGAATTACATTGGAATGTATTATTTTCTGATGATTTTAGACAATCGTAATTCACATATTTTGAATGTTATACCTGTCCAAATCAAAAGGACTTCACCCATTTTGGATTCATTTCAGTAACTCTAGCTATATTGCAATCCCCCTCTTGTAGTTTTTATACCAATAAATAAAATTTGCAACGCTACTATTTGATTTCAGACCAATGTTGTATTGCTGGTATTGTGTATGACGTCATTGACGACATAACATACAGAGACTCCGGCTCTGATAGGGTCAACTGCTGCCCTGTCGATGATATGAGTGAAGTACAACTAGTCTTTAGCAAGGATGATTGCTGCTGTGAAGTCCCGGATGAACCTTAAGCATTTAGAATATGATGTTAAAAGCACTGTCTACATCGTAGTTTAAATAAATTCCTTTTAATTTAAAGGCCTCGTGTTAAGTTTGAAATAATGGTTTGATCATTCATATATTACTTTCCATGACTTGAAGACCATTTAAGACGTTTTTTCTTGAAAAATGTGACTTTTGGAAAAATAGTTCTTGAAAAATACATAGGATATCATATATCAGAAACGAATCGAATTGTCACGCTATTGATCCCGGCCGGTCATTATTTTCGCTACGTATACTAAGGATGTATAATCACCAATATATTTTGGCATGCCTTTAAAATGTTAAAGTCCCCGTCTAAAGTTTGAAAATATTTTTTTATCATTCATTTACTATTTGTCAGGACTTAAAAAGTGATTTTAGAGATTTTTGAACAAAAAAAAATTTTTGAAAAAAAAGTTGTGAGCATTTCATTTCTCAAATATTCAAATTTCCCGCCATTTTTCAAAAAAAGTTGAAATTTCTTAATCATCAAATATTTCTTAATGCATTTCAAAAAAGATTATCTTTTTAACACTAATGCAAAGATTGAACAAAAGACACACTATTTCAATAAAAAATGTCATATTTAATGGGCCACTTCAATGTTTTAGCTTATCAAAAATATTTTGAAACATTAGTGATGTCACTAAGGTAACAAAAACTTTTTGAAAAAAATTGAATTTTTTTTTTCGATGTCAATCTTTTCCAAATATGCTAGACTTTCATAAAAAACCAATGTTGATTGTCTAACCAGGTTAAAAGGAAGAATAAATTATGTTTTAGATATCATTGTACCATTGGTTTCTATGAGAACTAAAATTTTGAAATGCCTTTTTCTCAGAACCATTTTCATGCACTGATAAGTTCATTTCTTGCTTGTTTACCAACCGATTTTCTTAATTTTTTCGGCAAAAAACATGGGAGGATGAATGCTATGCATTGATATGAATTGTGGCTAATTAGAAGATATGAGTGACCTCTAAAAGTTGGTTTTAAATAAATTCACAAATTTTGAAACAAAAAGTCTATCAAAAACCACTTTTTGAAATTTAAAAAAAAAGTTTCACATATCACACTTTGATAAGATGGGTAAGACTACAATATAAGCCAAAGTGGTTTAAACTTTACATGGGGCCTTTAAGTATATATTTGTTATGAATCAAACATCAAGGGTTTTGAGAGAGAAGGAAATCGAAAGGATGCTGCTTTTAGTGTAACCCCTTGGTACAAGATGTGAGCCACGAGATGGCAATGTCAGTTAACATCAAAATACTTAAATTGTACATTTTAAGAATGAAAAAATCAAAGAAAAAAACATCCTCGTAGACTAAATAAGATATGTTTAGCATTCAATATACAATATAGCTCAGTTTTCAAATATAACGCGAGCTAAACTAGTATATATAAGATATGTTAAGCATTTAAAATGTTCTACCTCTCTTTAAAGTGTTTCATAAGATGTCCTGATTTAACTATCATACAATAAAAAAGATGGCATTCTCGGAATGGCATCAAGACGTGGACTTTGACAATAGAGAGGTTTCGCACAATTTTTCCGTAGCGTATTCACCAGATATATGCGTAGTAGTTTTGTACAATACACTTCTACTATGATTGAATTACGTGAAATGAACAAATTGACACATAAAGTAAATGTCCTTAACAGCTAGATAGTTTTAAAAGGTTGCAGTCACTTTGAAGGGGGTCTCATCAAATATACAGTTTATTATTAAATGCACTTAAACACACATGTTCAATAGTACAGACATGTGACCACGTTAATTGAGCCTGGGCATACATTAAAAAACGTATTTAAAACCACATCCTAGACGCCACAATAAACCGCCTCTGCTTCGAGTGACTAAAAGAACGATTTTTTCAACAACTAACGCTAAAAATGAACACAATGCCTTCCTATTAAAAAGCTCATTATTTCCTTTACAACCAGTCTCCTTTTAAAGGTTAGCTGTGCAAACCGTCCTTAGTTAACAGCTCCTGACATGTTTAGGGTCACGAAGAAGAGGTCACCAGACGAATAGCAAGCATAAAAATTACATAGAATGTTAAAGAAAGGGAACGAGACCGTGTTATTATACGTATAGGTGATCGGGTCAACTGTAAACCTCTATAAGCAACACTTGATACTTTACTGTGATAAAAACATTGATACCGACAAGCGATTATAACAACAAAGTCTGAATGCAACACTGACGTGCAGGAGAAGATACTTCAACTCTTCAACTCATCATTGCATACATCGAAAAAACCTGGATCCTAGCTGGATGCCGCGACGTTTGATAGACAAGTATTCAGCGACCTGCTAGCTAGAGATATGATAAACGAAACATCATGTAGCTCAATCTCCCGAGCTGGCAGTCGTAGGTCTCAACATACCACTGTGGCCGCCGAATCGATTGTTTACCTCATTTTATTAATTGCATAATACTGATGCCTTCGATTAAATATGAATCAAGTGTCAAAATACAAATAATTTGTATTCTTCATTTTTCTTTATTTTACGACACTATAGTACCATAATTTTATTGAGACTCGGAGTATACAGACAAAATCCGAATGTATTGCTGCATCGACTGTAGTAGTACCGTGGTATGCCGAGAAGTATCGCCTCCATGGGGAGTCTGAAAATTGATCTAATTCTAGATTCAGGTAGTCTACAAGAAACCCGGAACACTTGAAACTTTCACAAGTTTAAGTTGTACCAAGACATGTAACACAAAACACGGTCGTGATAAACGGTAGCTGTAATTCATTTAGAGTCTCACAAAACATATATCCAGACATAGGAATGTTATAGTAAGCATAAGGACCTCCAATTAAAGACATATCAAGTAGTTTATTATGATTTCATAATAATATTGTGAGAAAAACGAATAGGTTGACATAAACAATTGATGGAGAAAGGCCCAATTGAGTATTTTTGAGACAGAGAGCAGTACTGTTGATGAAACGACAGTAAGAGGATACTATTTGAAGGATAGTACAGTAAGAGGATTGTATACATGAATTATTGCACAGTTAGAGGGTAGAACACTTGGAGGATTGTACAGTTAGAGGATAGTACACTTGGAGAATTGTACAGTTAGAGGATAGAACACTTGAAGGATTGTACAGTTAGAGGATAGTACACTTGGATGATTGTACAGTTAGAGGATAGAACACTTGGAGGATTGTACAGTTAGAGGATAGTACACTTGGAGGATCGTTGAGTCGCAAGATTGTACATTTGTAGGAAGTGGAATTTTGGTGGATATTACACTCGGAGGAGAGTACATGAAGAATATAGTATAGTTTGCTGAAGTGATTATGCAGTAGACTTCTATATTGACACATGGCCTAAATAAACACAAGTTATAAAGCACTGGGTAAGTGGCGTATATATGTGTCTTTTGCCATCAATAACTCTTTTTGTTTGTATAGTCTGCCAAGTCTGGTTGCCTCTATAAAGTTTAAAACATAAAAAGGTCATTGAAATGGGTCTATGAATGTTGTGTTGGATAACATAAATTAGACCAAGAGGGCTATATGGTACCCTAATTTTTGATACGAGTCCAAGCCTCTTAACCCCCCCCCTCCCCACCCCCTCTGAAATAATAACATCTAAGCTTAAATTCAATTATCCTTCATATATTATGCTACATGTACCTGAGGCATAATAGAGAATTTAAGCTTGCAATATTTTTCACAACCTAAACGTGAACAGAAAATATTTAAGCGATGCATTTGTATGGGCGATTGGCCATACGTATAGGTTGGCGTTTCGATTTTACATGTAAGGTTAAACTCACTATTATGGACTATCCCCGGCCTCGTTGTAAACTGATTTGACTGAACAGGAGCTGCTATATTCCTACTGCTCCTCTAAACAATATAAACAATTACATATAAAAGCATACCAATCGCCATGTGGCATTGTAGATTGCTTTGATTAAATTAAACATAGTTTTCATGTGGCTTTAGATATCACAATTAGGAAGTAAGTAAAATATTGTAAATAAAATAGATAAATATTGGAAGTATTTATTTGGATCCAGGAGGTTGAAGATGCTATATAAGTTAAAGTTTTAACTTTAGATTCTAGTTGGGTGTCCTCTAATCATAAACTTCTACATTCACGTACACCCCCCCCCCCCCTTTAATATGGGAGATGTGTAGTAAGGAAGGGGGGGGGGGGGTAATTGATGCACTTTTTGACATTAACATAGTGCACACATGTTGTTGTTGACTGAAAAATACACGTCCTTTTTGTTTTTTAAGTAACTGTAATATATTGCCCTCGATATTGATGATTCATTTCCCAAAGGTTCATCTTTGGCATAATTTTCGTACTCACTTTTGGAGAATCATCATTTTACCATGTACATGTGTGAGATTTAATTCATTACGATCGTATGGCAATATTACGTAATATAATCATTTGTCATTTATGGAGTTAGTGGACTGGACTGCTTTAGGGATTGTTCGCTGAAAAAGGGTAGTTTAGAAAATACATCACCAAGAAAATGCATTTTCTAAAATTTTGGGGCTCCCAGAGGGTAAATTTAAATTATGAATTTTACTTTTAGATTTTTATGAAACAAATTGCCTACATCATTATGTATGTTGTAATATTATACATTAATTAATAAGAGGTACTAAAGTATTACTACTACACATTTAATTTTTAAATGTTATTATCGAATTCAAATATAAATCAACTATTTTATCTGAGCCAAGTATTGGATGATCGGAGGCAGTATTGATCAAATTTGCAAAGGGTTAATTTTATTCTCACCTGTCTCAACAAAACAGGAATATCCCAGAATTCATACAGTCATACTTCTCTTATGTAAACTATATCATTGATTGGCCAAGGGTTCATCTATAATCCTGGGAAATGACCTCTTCTGGACGAAAAGCGTGGGAACATCTGATATGACCAGTTCCCATAACAGTGTGTCACCTCACTGTATGTACAGTGATCGCCTACTATTAAAAGTGCGTGATCAAAGACTCGACAAGGGGGGGGGGGTTAGGTACAGAAAATTTCGAAAGGAATGCGTGACATATACGTAATTCGCGTGAAAAGTCCGAACGAAATGCGTACGTTTTTTTCCGGCGTTCGTATTTTTGCTGTGTAGACGATATTTTTTAGAAATTTTTCTACAGAAATATCTTTGCTTGACAATTACCAGGTAAAATGCGTATTTGCGTGACATTTTCTGTCACGCAAAAATAACTGGCGTGACTTCAAATTCTTCAGCAAATGCGTGACAAATACGCAAATTGCGGGACAGTTGACAGGCCTGAATCCCCTCTAAAAGTTACTGTAATCACTGGCTGGGAATTGGTGTTCGCTTACACACAGGTGTTCAATAGAGTATACTCATATGTTCGCTGGGCACAGTATTTCACTAAAGAGATGTTCATTATGACAGTTTTACTGTACTGGGAATTGGTGTTCACTATACACAGGTGTTCAATAGAGTTG
The DNA here is from genome assembly GCA_903813345.2 of Owenia fusiformis. Taxonomy (NCBI): domain Eukaryota; kingdom Metazoa; phylum Annelida; class Polychaeta; order Sabellida; family Oweniidae; genus Owenia; species Owenia fusiformis. Next base: position 27,969,260 of record CAIIXF020000012.1, read on the forward strand.
ACGCATGTTTTCACTGGGCACAGATCTTCACTAAAGAGGTGTTCATTAGGATATTTTTACTGTACTGAACTCACTGGCTGGGACGGAATCGGTGTTCACTATAATATACACAGGTGTTCAATAGAGTAGAGGCATGTCACTGGGCACAGATCTTCACTAAAGAGGTGTTCACTATGACAGTTTTACTGTACTGAAATCAATCACTGGGAATTCACTATATACAAAATTGAAATCTGTGTATCATGCCACCCCTGCAAAATAATTGACTTGCCCACTTGGTCTCTTGGATCCACTTGCAAAATATATATAGTAGATGTGAATATTTTCGAAACAAATGAGTGACATAAACGGCAATCGCGTGCAAAGACCGAACGGAATGCGTTCGCTTTTTTCGCCATTCGGTATTTTACCGTGTTGGCCAGGGGGGAGATTCCCCAAAGATGCCCTATCATATTAGCACGTTCGAAAACAAATTTTATAAACAGGCCTCAATTTGCCGTTGAAATGGATCTCCAAATTTTCACTGTAGTTTTATGAGTATTCTTTACAAGTATGGATCGAGTAACTTCAATAGTATTACCGTAGGTTTGAAATGACGATGTTGAACTGATGTAAACGCCATTATTCCCACGATTTCAAATTTAACTCTGCGCATGCGCAGCACTGAGAGAGCATGTGCCCATGATTGTTCACGTGATCGAATCCTGCAATTTGATTGGAGATGAAAAAAGCACTTGGTGAAAAATGTGTATACCCTCTGGGAGCCACCAGCATGCATTTTCTTGGTGTTGTATTCTCTAAACTACCCTGAAAGAGTGAATTTTAGAAATAAGAGAGGTGAGTGAGAGAGGTATGGTTTAAGGTTGTATGTAATGATCTATGTAAGGGAGGTGGGGGTTAAAGGTTGTATGTAATGATCTATGTTAACGCTCTAGTGATATTGGTAATGCTCAATGAATACAAATGATCATGATTCAACAATGATTAGTTCCAGCTACTGCGTGATATTATACACAGTCCAAAATGAATACAGTTATAAAATGATCGATATTGAGCATAAACATGAAGAAAGGCATGGGACCGATCAAAATTGTACAGATAAACTCACTTATTGAGACGTGTTTTTCATCTAGAAAAAATCTGGTGGGAAAATTCTTCCCTCAGTCTGAACTTGCCTTTCCTATTATTTTCTCCTCGCTAAATTAAGATCCTAGATACGCCCCTGTAAGTACCCATTTTGAAATTAAACTGTTCACGATGTATTAAGTTATTAACGCAATTAATAAAAGGGCAAACTATTAGAATAACCGCAAGAGTGTAGAAAATAAACGAGCGTGTGATTTTTTTGTCATAACGCTCCGTTAATGTCAGGCATAAAACATTCTGATCCTTTGAAAGAAAAGCTTGTAAAGCATATCTAGAGAGAATTCTTAGTCACGGGTATATAGCAGGCGAACAAATAACAATAAAATAACCTATAAAATGATACATTGTGTTTTTTATTAAACTCGATCACAGCGGCCATTATGTTAAGCATGTGGCTCTGACACGAGTAACCCTTAAGCATTTCCTTAAAGCTAAGCTCTGGTAAAAAAATCATTTATTTAAAAGGCTAAGTCACGATGCTCATAGAAGGAAGTCTTTTGGGATACGAAATACGGTATAAAAGCATTTTGTAGTAATACATATTTTACATTTTACAGTATTAAGCATATATTATATGTAGTATATAGTAGTCTAGTGTTAAATCATATATATTCTTTTTGTGTACTGCACTTTCTTGTACCTGACCCTCAGGGGTGTGAATGTACTCAATAAATATTCATATTACAGCTGTATTCGCAATACAGCACTGTACATGCACAAATCAAGTACACAGGTCACGGTGACCTCGTGAATCCAAAAAAATAAAGTCAATAAAAAGTGTACAAATGTGCCGTATCTCAAAGGCCTAACTTAAAGTAAACATTTGAGAATCTTCAAAAAAAGAACACGTTTCTCATAAATTGCGCCTTTTTTGTATACTATCGCTGGCGGTGTGTATAAGAATAATTCACGTCAATTTGCGTATGATGTATCTTGTGATGTAAATGCTTAAAACTATTTTGATTGATATTTTTTCTGAATACCTTTTTGTTACCTTATATAGACGACATCCTGATATTCAAATTGTATGATCTATCAGTTATTGTTTAGATAGGAACTATCTGATAGCGGGTACAATGAAGACATGCTTTGATATGTTTACATTATCATGTTCTCATATTCATTTACTAATTGTACATTTCTGATATTTAAGCTTACGGCTAAATTCTCTTGATTAGAAGGATGATATAAATCATCTCGGTGTTCATTTTGAAGTTGAAATTCCCCAAACGTGATGTGATAATAAGCTGATTTGTTTAAAAACGATACAAATATTTAACTTAACATATAACAGCTCTAAATAGACTAGCTATATACGTGTATACTCTCAAGAAAAAAATAAAGAGGAAAAGGTGAAGCAAACCGATCGCCTCCCTTTATAAAATAAAGCAATTGATGGGATTACATTAATATATTGTACATCTATAGAAATAGATTTATCTCAGGCCTAATGAAAAAATCGTCTCCCTCAAGGAATAGGTGTTAAACTAACACTGTTAATAATAAGGACATAAACTGTGTAACTTGTATACAATTACATACAACGGTTACACTATTTATGACGAAATGTCACTCGGAGTACACATAATGTCACCGTGACATTGTGGCACAGCCTTTACCCTTGAGAAAAATGATAGGGTTGTCATATTATAAATATCGAAAATAATGTAAAAATAGTGAAAAATAGCAAAGAATAAAGTAATAAAACATAACGTCATACTCATAAACACACCTTAATGCAGGAAAAAGAAGTTACTTTTTAGAGATCAACTGCGAATCAGACACATTTAAAAAGAGCTTTTTGCCCGTGTACAGTGCTCATTCATGTCGTAATTAAAGATAGACTCTTGGTTAGAGGCTGACGGTAATATCGGTTATACGGTTTCGGTACGGAATTGAGCATTTACCGGTATTGAAATTATTAACCGGTTAACCGACGATAATCCCCGGGGAAATAAAAGACACGTCGTTTTTTTAATTATTTCGTTTAATTTCCACTTTCACGATGCGTACATTTACATAGACATTTAGATGTCCATGTTTGGCAGTTCAGGTGTGATTTCCATGTTTGGCAGTTCAGGTGTGATGTCCATGTTTGGCAGTTCGGGTGTAGTAGCTTCATGCTCAGGCTCAGATTTGGTTGTAGTTGTTTGGCAATTCCGGTGTAGTTGTAGTGTCAACGTCAGATCCAGAAATTGAATTATGTTTGTAATAGTCATTTACGAACAACAAAATGTTTTTACGAACAAAGGAGTGGTATTGATATGGAGAACTTTTTGAACACACGTTTCTCTTAAACCAGTCATAAGAAAAATCTAAAAATTTAACACATCGTCAATTTAATGGTCATCTTTTGAATGGTAACAAAATAATTTGAAATATATATATATACTTACATCTATATTATTTTAGAAAACACATCAAACATTTGTTTTGTTCTTGGTATCATGTTTCCAGAGTGAAATGAAACATATTTCCTAACCTCATTGGAACAAAACGACATAAACATAACATGTTTAGGTCTCTCAATATTGTAATTGTACGAAGGAAATTTTTGTTGATTTCAAAAAAGTATCTTGTTGATGAATAAAATAATTTATCTTGATTTTTATCTATTTTGGGGGGATTTTGTTTTAATTTTTTGAATACTTTAAAAATTCCTTTGTATAAATATAATATTGAGAGGTCTAAAAACATGTCGTATATGCTATTTTGTTCCAACAAGGTTCGGAAAGACATTTTATTTCATTCTCAAGAATTGATAGAAAGGAGCAAAAAAACTGCACTAAAAAAAACAAAAAATGTTAACAAAAACAGTTATATAAAATATTTCTAAATAATTTTCGCATTAAATTGAAGTCAATCAGTCAACATTAGATAAAATGCCGTGTTTTTACAGAATGTTTTCAATGATTGGTTTAAGAGAAAAACATTGTTGAATTCAGTTTTCCATATCGATACCACTCCTTTACAAACAACAAGGCATTGACAACCTCAGGTGCCCGTTTGGAAGTGGTGGTGTTGCCAGCTGCACTGAATCTATTTTACCTACCCCACCGCCATGTATACTGCACGTCGCTTGCTATTGATACAGTTGAGAAATGGTTTGAAATGTGTAATACATTTAATTTAAAACTAAATATACATCTAGATTCGTAAGATAGTTACATACTATTTCGTGAAGTTCATCAGTATGGGTTCAAATCGGTCTCGCACCATGTATGCATATATACTTGAGAACCTACGGAGAGAGTTAGGAACAAAGTGGGGGTGGCAGCGCATTGGCATTTTATCTTACATATCTTTACCGGTATTTCGGTAACGGTACGGTTATTAGCGTGACGGTTACCGGTACTGGTTTTCAGTACCGTTGCGACCTCTACTCTTGGTTTATTTATTCACATTTTTTACAAAAGTAAACGCAATAGTGTTTCTTTACACCAGCTGTCGAAGATAAAATAATGAATAGATAGAAAAGCGAGGCATTATACCGTACTCGCTTTGGTTTGAATCGCTACTGTCATCCTAAAAGTTCGATTCGATTGAACTTAAAGCTTGGATCAACCTTTTATCACTGTGTGTTATCGTAGTATAAGTTTTGCTTTGCCTCGATATCGTTTAATGTTGTGGCATACTCCATAAATATTGGATAATAATACATAATTAAAATGATCTAACATTCTGGTGAAGGTGAACGTAAGCTTATAAAGCAGAGTAAAAGGTAGGCAGTTTCAAGACATTCCCCATTTTACGATATTAATTCAACACGTCAGTTCAGAAATCTAAAGTCCCCTTTCAGACCACTTCTATCAAAGATTGTTGATGTATGGCGAATGACAACACACCTTCTCACACAGCAGCTTGTTAAAGTGGTGGGTCACAAGGGCTTGTAGCTATACTATCGGGGTATGGAAAGCGTTCTACTATCTACTGTAAACCAGTTGCCAAATTTATAGAGGGGAGTGTAGTTAATATCCGTGTGCGTTCCCGATTCAAACATTAGGGAGTTTAAGCTTGTGTATCAAATCGAAACGCCAACCTTTACGTATGACCAATCGCCCATACAAATGCATCGCTTAAATATTTCCGTTCACGTTTAGATTGTGAAACACATTGCAAGCTTGAACTCACTATTTCCTCCTGTTAACGTCAACTGATGAGTTATGAATTACGCAAAAATATGCACCGGGACACAGTTTTTTCAAATATCTGATTATTACATTTAAGCCTGATAAGAAAATGTACAAACATTTGATTCACAAAAGCTTCTATATAATTTTTCTATGTACATAGGTATATAGATTTATACTGTAAGTGTATACTGCAATGAACATGATTTCAGTTTTTGAGGAGAAACGAATATAGAAGTCATTAATTTGTGTATTGAATTTGATATTTTCAGTGGTAAGATGAAGAGTTGTGTCATTAGGCTTGAATCATTCATAATTTTGATGACTTGAGGATAAGCGCATATAGGATTTTCATTCTGAATTCGATACATTCATGACTAAAAGAGAACCATCGATAGCACATTGCAAACGGCAAACAGCCACTCGCGATTCCTCTCTTCAAGAGGATGTAGGCGTAAATCTCTTTATATGTATATAATGCACAAATACGGGCAAAATACATTCATGATTTTTATAAACGTTTAAGGATGATCACCTTGTATAACCCTACTATCACACCAAAATAGTTCTCACTACGTTCTCGAAAACGGGCTTCAACTGTGTACGAACGGACTGGACGTACTAAGAACCGTTTGGGATCTATTTAGAAACTTCATCGAACGTACTCGAACGGGTAGGTCCTCTAGAACTTAGACAACGCTCAAAATGTACTCGGGGTCGTCACGTTCTACAATTAGAACGAGTGACAACGTACTAACGACGAGCTGGACGTACTACGAACGGAACCGTCGTACTTCAATCTTACTAGGGACGTTTTAACAACGAGTTGAACTGTCCGAGGACGTGTTGAGAACGAGGTAGAACTAATTGCAAACGGGTTTAAACTGATTAAGAACGTATTTAACACTGCTTAAGAACGAGTTAGCAAAAATATAGCTATCACACCAAACAAGTTGCCACTGCGTTCTTCAAAACTGGTTTGAAACTGTGTGCGAATGGAATGAACGTAGCTGCAACTTTCTAAGGTCTATTTACGAACTTTATGAACGTTCTCAGACGGGAATGTGATTTTAGAATTTTGAATCGATTCAAAGTTCGATGGCGACCATGCCGTTCTGTAATCAGGTCATGTTGACCTTCTAGACTAAGCGACGCGTTCTACGACGTTGCACACCGACGTGGTGCGACCTGAACGAACTGCGAACGAGATGGACGTATTGAAGACTGTTTAAGGACGAAGAAGCTAATTATTTCAGACATATTTCCCGACCACAGGCATTTCTGAGTTTGATACCAGCGGTGCTAAAATGGAGGCCATCAGCTGCGCAGACCAAATACGTTCATGATTGTTCTCATAACCTTTGGAGACAACACATTATATAAATCATTTGAGTTGAGTTGAATTTGATATTTTCAGGGTTAAAATGAAGAACATCTGCGACACAAGCACAACTAAGGCAGCCATGATACTCCTCATATTCGTAGCTGTGTTTCTCCACGGTGTTGAATCCCAAGCAGCGGGTGCTGCGTACACGATCGCTGATGACACCGAACAAACGACAGTTAGAACAACCCCGGCAACGACACCAAAACCAAAATACGAGTTAGCCTTTGCGATTAAACTTAAGATTATGGAAAAGGAGGCTGAACTGAGAGAGATGGTCGAAGAGTATAACATCACGGGACGTGATACGTATATGACGTATCAAAGCACGTGCTATAACGACAGCCTTCTGTTACTCAAGACGTTGGTCCAAGGTTTTAGGAATATGGATGATGGTATCGAGTTTGGACCCACGTGGGCTAAACAGTGTAAGTAATTAAAGCCATGTAACCAATCCCTCTTTTTAGCGACCGGGTAAAATTTGTATCGTAAAAAATAAAGATTATATATTGAGCAACTCAGATAGACCCCTGAGATACCAAAGCACCGTTCAAAATTAATTCAAAATTCATATCATGCAGGCAGGATTACAAGACTTCGAACGATGTCAATATTTGGTACTCCATTGGTCTTGTTCGGTGGTTTGTTAGTTTGACAATTAGTTCGATAAGACAGTACTGTGTGATTTCATTATTTGCAAGGGGGATAGTACGTGATGCAATTATTGCACAGTGTTGTAATTTGAGAATGGACTATATCTACTGTTTTTTCGATGTGTATACTTGGCTTCAGTGCAGCTATTTCCTCATGAACATATTTCCTCATTATTATCACCAGGAAATATTTTTCATCAAGAGACAATTATCTTAACCAGGCTTCTGAAGTGGATATTTGAAAGTCTACACATTGAAGCTAGGTAATGGCCCAATCCCCAAAATGAGAAAAAATGACAAACGGCAGGCGAAACCACCTCGACCTTGAGCAGTCCATATTTAAGTACTAATCACATATTCTTAATTTTTGCCTACGATAGGAACTTATTTTCAGCCTCATTTTCAAAATATGCCTTCTTTTAGAACATATATTTTTAATTTTGTCGTAGAAAATTGCACCAAACTCCTCCTTAACTACCCTTTGATTTCGTTCGACTTCACTTCTTAAAAGAGAGCTTCGTCTTCGTAGTTTATAACTAGACTCTGCGCACAGGGTCATTGACATTTCTTCAGAACCGCTCTTGTGAACGACAGGCGAAACCACCTAACCGCTCTTGCAAATGGAAACTCCGTAATTGAAAGTAAAGCTTGACTTGTTCCTGGAACACGATGTCCTGCATTGCTCTATATCAGTTCATATCTTCCTAGTGTTATTCAACATGCGACAAGGCAAAGCCATTCAGCGGAAAAACGAGCTGTCAAACCCAGCATCGATTCCCATTAATTGGCCTCAGTGCTTGATTGTTTTTAGATGACTTGTATAATGTCATAAGAAACACAGAAACACACTTACAAACGTACATTATGTCTACTCGTGTGTATTTGCGTTCATGTGCAATCTTCTGTTTTAAATTGTAGGAATTGTATATTATTAATTACTTGCCGTTGTTGCTCTATTTTCCCTTTTCAAGCAACTCTCGTGTTCATTTTTCTTTTATTTTCAGTTTATGATTCAAGTGGGCATCTTCCCTCTGGTGTTTTAGAAGGAAACGTCCAATGGATGGGATCTCCATCACATTGTGGGACTTTGCAAGGAGGGGGTAAATCCGATAAAATAAATAACCATGTTTTTGGCGGCAAATACTGTACTGCTAAGATTGGGATGAAAAAGGTAACTAGACTAAAAGAGAAACCAAACCCATTTAAAATTAGAAATGCGTTACACCTCTCTCGAAAGTTTTTAATGTAGATTTTTTGTAGATAGATTATTGAAAGAGATGTCGCCCCAGACTTTCACATGTTCACTTTTTGGTAATAATTTCTTAATTTTTCTCAAGCACCAAATATTACAAGTTTGATTTTCAGAAAGGGCGCCTTCATAAAGAGATGGGATACGTCTATGTAGGGTTATGTTTACCCGATACATGTATTACCAACGACACGCCACATCTGTTTGAAGAGGGTAAGGAAATATACAAAAGTAATTTTAAAAAGTTATCCTATACTAATCTTACTGTGGGCACTATTAGCCTAATATTTGATTGTTGATGTAAAAATGCTATGCTCAGTACTTTCCTATACATTTGAATTTAAAAAATATAGGTAATAATTTAAAATATAACAAAGATTCTCTTAAGATTTTCCAAATGCTGTGTTGTATTTTCCAGTGTGCTTTTGAAATGGTTACCTGTATGGTAACTGTGTTAAATACCATTTAGTCTGATCACAGAATCATATAAGTTACAGTACTCTAAGTTGTTAAGAAATCTCAAAAATCAGGCAGAGCAGCTAGACGCTCTAGGAATATGTGGTCATATGTGCCAAATAGGAAAAGACTACATAACATGACAAAACACAGCAATAAAGCGAAAAACGTCAAAAGCCCGAACGCTATCATGTGGAAAAAGCAAAACCCAAATATCCCAAAAGATGATGTTATGCAAAATGTGTCTAATTCCCAACCTTCCAGGAATAAATATTACAAACCAAAACCATTGGATCCTTTACTGTATACAATTTTAGACCTCCCTTAAGGTCAACTGGCAAATTGTATACCGAAACTGTAAACTTTGAAGGTATTGTTGACCGAGACTTGAGGTATACACATTTGCAAGGATAAATATTGAATGTCACGTCGAGATATGTGGATCAAGATATCAAATTTTAGCAAAAAATCCCCTAACAATTTTGTTTTTAATTGTTGTAGGTTTGTTGTCTGAGTTATTGTTTTCACTGGATCTAGTCGTTCTTCACACACATTGCGGTCACCATAGAGATTTAATGGCGGATCCCCTTGCCATTGTTGCCATGTGAGTAGTAATGAATACTGATATAGTTATAATGAAGACCTGGTAACGTAGTATTGAGTACCTCATATATTAGTGATGATGGGCACCCGATATAGCAGTAATGAGTACCAGGTCTAGACAGAGTACTGAGTACCAGTTATTGTTGTAATGTTTACCTGATATTGTAGTAAGGAGTATCCGATGAAAAAGTAATTAACGCCTTATAGGATGTTCTTACACACATTTACATATAAAAACATCGAGAAATTAGACCAGATCTCTCTGAAACGATGAAAACATCGATTTGCTCATTTCACCACCCTCGTGTTGTACCTTTCCCCGCAAGTTCAACTGTCACACTTAATTTGGTACAGTCCCTTTGATTATGGGATATACCCAACCCAAAACCAACTTTCATCGCAGCTCTTTTGTCGCAAGTTGGTTCTAAAATGTTTACTTTTGTCAATTCCAGGGCTACTCTTATCGTCCTTACAATTTTAGTGATTATTTCGAGCATTTTTGAAACATTCTACATAAAGAAAACAGATGCAAGATTAGAAGATGACGTTTTCCTAAAGGCAAAGCGAGATAAACGTCGTAGAAAACGAACGCATACTAACTCTGGAATGAGCATGACCCAGATACAAGAAATTAATGAGAATGACGAAAAACCTCTTAATGATAATACTGAAACTCAATCCCCTAAAAAATCTAGCTGTAATCCATTTCGTGTACTGACATCAAAGGCAAAGGCTCAAAAGAAAGATACAAAAGAGACAACAACAAAAACTAGAATCCATTGGAAATTTTTTTCTCCGTTTAAATCTAAGAAAAATAAACAGGACCACGATGATTTAGATGGCAATCACGAACATCTAGAGACTGAAATTGATGAAATGTTGAAAGAAAACGATGAGACACTCGCAAGTGAATCACCAAACCTCATACAAAAAGCTCCAAAGAAACCCCCACGATCTTCAAATAAAAAACCCTGGGATTCATCAGTTAAATCATCACTTAAGGAAGATGATGCGCGTGCACATACTTCTGCTGAAAACGAACACATAGAGATGGAACTAAAAAATAAACACGTTTTTGGTCCATCGGTGAAACAACGACTAAGCGATAGCCCTTTAGCCAGGGAAAATAGATTACAATACAATGACCAAGTTCATTCCTCATTAGATACCCTGGTATCACTCAACACTGGTGTCGCTCACATTGGTATTAACCAAAAACCAAAAAGTGCCAAGAAAATCCAAAAACCTAAAAAGCTTATAGGATTAAAACGACAACCAGAGGTGGATACAGCAAAAGAAACAAAGACTGAAATAGAGCCTGTAAATAAAACCTCTTCAAATTCGGAGGAGGAAGGCATACCACTTTCAACAATGCACAATAGCGAGACACAAAGGAAACGACTGGAACGATTTGTGAGCCAAAGATCAGTTGTATCTACAGTGTCTGCTGTATGGCACATTCGTCAAGAGAAACTTGGTGAGTATACATTAAAGGGAGAATCAAGTCTTAAGTGAATGGCAAAATTGCAAGCAACTTGATTTTTTTACAGTTCACTTGCATCAATGAATTACACTATCTCCCAAAAGACCAACGATAAGTTATCAATTTGTTCTTTAAGTTTCAAAGTGCAAAATTGGGATTAAATTCTCCCAAATAATAAATATGGTTGCCACTTTTGTATAATTCTTAGTTCTTCTCAAATATAGTATATCATATAGTATGGGATATTAAGAAAATAAATATGACAATGAATGATATGATCAAGGCGAAATAAATTCTAAAATTGAAACAATTTTTGTCAAAACGACTACTGGCCCCGGCCATCACACTTTTATTTCCTTCAAAGATTGTGGTAAAATTCACGATATTTTGGAGGGTGTCATCTCTCAGAAACGTTCACACCTATAGCTACTCTTTTCTTATGCATATCATAGATAATGCATTATTTATGTTTTGTTATGTGATTACGGGATTAGGTTTGTATCATATGTATCATTGAATTTTAGCACTATGGAAACGGATACTGCTGGCATTTTCCGCTTACAACAATTCGTCGAAAATTTTGGACACCGGGCATCCTCCGGAAAAGATACGATCGCTGAATGCATTGAGGTTATTCAGTCTTTGCTGGATTATACTTGGAAACACATTCAACCTTGGTATAAGTAAAACACAAGTAGCCACTGCAGGTAAGGAATATAAAACGGAATTAGGGGATTATAGGGAATTCCCGTAAGTCTCTATCTCACCTTTCAATGCTGATATTAGATTCACTAGTATGAAATTTGTATGCAGTGCACTGGATTGTAGATAGTCGACTGGATTCAATTTTCTTTCTGCTTATCTTTAGTAACAAGATGCCTCAAGGGACATCATGAAACGGAAACTCGAATTAAAAAACGATACAAATAACATTGAAATTGATGGTTCCATTGCTCTATAACTACTGATATAGGCCCAATCCTAGGGTCTTCCTGACCTTTTGCTTTTCGACTATTAATAACGAGGCTACATTTACTTACATGATGTGTTAAAAACATTCGTCATTCTTGTTTTAGAAAGATCTACTTCAGATGACCAAACAATTTGATAGAGAATTTGGAGTGTAGAGAAAGATTAATAAACTATCGAAATGTGCACTTTATTTTGTACCAAATATTTTTATTTCATTCATTTTCATTCCATGTAAGAAAGTCAATGTTAAAATTACATAAATGATTAATTGTTATGAGCTTCAATTTAAACATTATTCGAATGCCAACAAATAGGGATCTTGTTCAATGAGAACGTGACGTTTGAGGTGTGCAGTCTTCCCCAAATGATGCCTGTGAAATGAGAAGCAGCCAGCAGTAGTGTATAACAAGTGCCATTTTATGTTATTTTCAGTGAACGCAATGACCGAGAAAGAGCGTCTGTCCGAGACACTTCCTCATCAAATAGTTCTCAATGCATTCACAGCAGTCGATACCTTCTTCTTAGTCGGGTAAGTCAGATGAGAAAAAACTGTGTCCCCAAGGTTACCAACCAGCAACCATATAACCTACAAAATATTTCTAATGTTATGAGTGTTGGTTATCAATTTATAACTACTCTTCAACATATACTGTAATAACTTCTGTATCAATGAAATTGTATGGTGTGGCTAGGGACATTAGACATTGTTTCTTTTCACATTAGTTATGGTTTGGGAGAGGGTTTGCTTCCTTATTACTGGTGTACATTTAAACGGTTCCTTTTCTTGCCGTGTCCTGTACAATTTTTGGCTCTTTCCCTTTGGTGGCACTTATGCTTACATATTTGGAGTATTATGATGTTTTTTTGTTGTATATTAAAACACGTGCCGCCTTAAGCAAGAATAGATAAAAGCCCTCATAACTGCAATAATAATTTTGTGAATATGATATTTTGGGGGATAATGTCGACGTTAAACGAAAAACGAAAAATCCGAAATTGCCTTTTTGTCTCAAATGACGTTTTTTAATATTCTCTTGAGAATTGAAGTGTTCCATTGAATACTTTTTTATAACGAGACCCAACAGTCTGACTGTAATTTCCTTCAGTTTTCGAAATTACTTGGGTAAAAATAGATAAAACAGTCCCTTGACAAAATAAATAACACAAACAGCTCGACAGATATTTGATTAGCAAATGCCATTTTCAGAACACACCATTGTCCTTTCTAGGAAATGCATAAAATCACAAAGGCAACATTCCTATTGCAAAATAATAGTGGGGATACATGTATCTAAGAGAACCTGTACTTGAACGTATGGCATTTTGGATATCTAGGGATTACTAGTTCTCACGGCGCATTAGCTTGCCTAATTTAGTAATAAGATTAAAGGAAAATAATTGTCATGAGGTTTCTGGAAAAATCATTTTAGAGTGAGACAGTAATCCCTTGGGTTATTATTTAACACGTTCACGTACAATAACTTAACCTCCTTTTAATCAAAACCTGTGATTAATTAATCATGTTCAATGAACGTAAATCGTCAATATTTGCAACGTGAATCGCATTATATCTCATCGTTACTCAATGATTTGATTTGATGGAATTATAGAACACATTACGAGTATTTCAAATTAACACTCGTCCAATAATGCTTACTCAAGTGGAAAAGAAAAAAGGTCCAAAAACAAATTGTAGATAAATGTGCATCATTTAAAGGAAAATGGACACAATTAAATTGTGAATGTCTACCTAGTGTGTATTTCAGTGGAAACGTCAAAATGAAAACACCGACTGGCCGTTATTGAATTTCCAATGTGTTTATTTCTTCCAGAGGTGTCAGTGTCGTCCATCTGTTTTTATCTCACCTGGCCCACGTTGACGGTATGCCATCTATCGTCATGATGCTGAAGTTTATTTTTCATCGAATATGGAGGTAAGTATAGAAATAGGTTGATAATTTCTAATACTCTAGTATAATTTCTAATACTCTAGACAGATCGGGTAAAGGAGACAATATGTTCAATGCTCTACACAATATCCCGTGTATGTAAAATGGAAATTGATTTTTGTAGACTTGTTATTTTGAATTAACCTAGTGAATGGGGCGCTTTAAATAAAATAAGAAACTCGAACTTCTTGTCTTGGTGACATTATATCGCTTGTAATTAGAATGTAACATGTAAATAGTTGTTAAAAATTGTTCCTTTATATAAAAAATGTTCTTTTTGTCTTTTTTATCAGTTTCTTTATATGTATGTTTATATTTTTGTAACTAATTGGTAATACCTAAATACCATGCCTTGAAAAAGAATATGATGGAAAATTGTGTGATTTCTATGATATTATGAATATTGTATATGTTAATGTAACTGCTTTCAAAAGTTTTCTATGAATAAAAAAGGAATAAAAAAAAATACCATAGTTTATCAATCAAGACCACGCCAATGTACCACGGCCATATACTTTGAGTGCGCTTCAGCTTTCTTGAATAGTTTACGTTCTCTGTTTAGAATTGTCCCGGTGTATATGCTCGTCATCTTCCTATTCACTGCGCTGTATCCATACCTTGGAGATGGACCACTCTACCCAGAGGATCTCGCAGAGGGGGTGAACTGTAAGGTGCACTGGTGGACGAATCTACTCTTTATTAACAACATGGTGTATGATAAACAGCCTGTAAGTAGTGTCAACCTTTTTATCCAACTTTTCAAAGTGCCATACTGGCGTTGTCATGTGCTGCTAGGAAACTAGGAGTGCGCGCATGCGTATGTGCATGCGGGCCGGTGGACACTACATTTTTTTATTAGTAATATATATATTTATTATAATTATTTTTCATTTACAATTTACAATACATCACAAGTCACACACATAAGCACAGTTTTGGGTACTTTGACACTACATAAATATTGTCTCAAAATTAAGTTGGCTTTAACACGTAGTTCAATGGGGGCTAAGGTTGCAAAATATTTGGAGGGATATGTACATCAACTATATATTGAAAAGAAATTATAACCAATTCATTATATTATTATCACAAGTAAGATGTATAATATTGCATTTATTTCTTTGATTATTTTACAAAATATTTTTGCATTTTATACTAATGCTTTTTAATATCTAGGCATATTAGTGCACAGAACATATTGCTTTTTTAATGCAATAGACACAATCAACCTCGAATCTTGTAAAGTAGTGTATATTTTTAAATGAATACAATTCACCATTATGATTTCTTTTTTGTAGTGTCTTACACATACGTGGTATTTAGCGGCTGATATGCAATTCTTCCTCGTCTCAATTGTGATATTACTATTACTTCTCAGGTACGTATCAACGTCTTGAATCGCATTAAAACACAAACTTTGTAAACCGTATCCATTCTGTAGAACAAAATTTTGTCATATGGTACACCCGTCCATTGCTTACGTTCTGACACCTTATGTCGCATTTTTAAAACCTAATCTCGGTAGACTTTCCTATCGTAGCCATTTTTCTTTAAAATGTCGTCATATGGTCCGTTGCATAAACAAATGCTATATCTTTTTCAGACACCCGTCCGTTGCTTACGTTCTGCTGTCTCTACTATTTGGTGCTAACACTGCAGCTACTGGTATAGAAGCATACCGAATGTAAGTATCAAAATTGCATTGAAACTTGCGACCTCATTTTCAGTGTTTAGGAAACGTATATAAGACCGCCGGCACTAAAAAACGGCAACGGTCACGCTGGACTTGAGATCGATAAATTCAGAATTGCTTATAGGGGTCATTTAAATTTCCTTACTTTACAATGTCGCATGGGTAAAGCAGACATCAGCAAAGGTGCACGTATAGAAAAATGTTCAAATTGATAGTTGTGATATTTTTATTGCTCACGGTGGCTCATTTCTTATACTGCTCACTTCTCATTAGTTGTCTTATGCTGTATGCTTATTTTTTTTATATGTTGCTCATTTCTTTTACTGCTCATTTTTGCTCTTCAGCTATAGTGATCCAAATACAAGGGATGACTTCAGTGTATATTGGCATAATATCTTCATTAAACCCTGGACCAGAGTTGGGCCATATCTTATAGGTAGGATGTAATACGATGCACTTATATTACTCCTAGTGTTTTTTTAACAATTGCCTGAAGGTAGAATGGAATGTTAGAATAGCGAACTACGTATACGGTTGATGAATTATGAATTTAGTAATAGAATAATATAAAGCAAACGTATAGTATTAACTGGAGTAAAGATTTCGAGAAATATTCCATCTGAAATGAACATATATAACAACCTGATTAGATCTTGCAATATAAGACGAGGGTATTGCATGGATCATATTTGAAATTATATGCCACACATTTTCTCAAACATTTTTTGCTATTGGCCTTTAAAGTTCGCGCTGTGCTTTTCCTCTAGTATATTTAGATCTACAATATTAACCGTAAATCATATTTTATTAGTACCTAAGTATAGCATATGGCTAATTTACTCCTTATAGTTTCTTGTAATCTACTGATATACAATAGTTTCTATTTTATATTATAGGAATTATATTAGGCTTTATTCTTTATGAAACTCAAGGAAAGATCACATTAAGAAAACCATGGAAACAGGTAGGTTTTTCAGCACATTGATTAAAATTGAAAACAGTACTGTTAAATTAGTAAGACTTGGAATGACTAGGAGTGAATTCTAAGACGGGTCCATTCTTTTTCTTGGTATGCGCTATCTTTGTTTGAAGTGTACTAAAACGTCAAGAGCGTGATAAAAGTTTATTTGATCCAATGACAAAATATAGATTTGCTTTTATTTCTGACATATTGTTCCTATGTTAATTTTACAATAATTTTATCACTTTATACATATTGCTATTAGCTCGCCATAGTATTGGGCTGGGTACTCAGCGCCACCTTTATGCTGGTTGTGGTGTTTGCAACGTACAGTCAGAATCAACCGGGCGTTGAGAAATGGAACATCGGGACGTACGTTTTCTTTGAAACCACCAAGCGCTATATGTGGGCCATTGGGCTTGGCTGGGTGGTGTTTGCTTGTGAGGCAGGATATGGAGGTTAGCGTTATAAGAGTAGTTTACAAAAAGAAAAACAAATTATAATTTTTTTTGCTTTTGAACATAGAAGCCTGTGATAGATGGCGCAATAGTCAGTTCACTAGATAATTAAAGAAACATATCACATCGTACTTTATTGGTACTCTGATACTCATAACATCTCTGTCTGATTTCTCATGATGCTCTATTGGTGAAACCCATTTCATGTATATGTAAACCCTTAACTAACGTCTATCATAAATTTATGGAAACTTTATAATAATACGTATGTTGCACGGTGTTATGGACGTTTCATTATAACATGCATTGGCCTTTAACCAGGTTCTAATTAATCTAAAATTATGAGAATTCCATTTCAGTTTAATACTTACTACACTGTATGGCTAATTCATCGAATATATATTACCATGAATGTGTTGGATTCAAATTGATAATATGCTTGTTTATTTAGGTATAATCAACACATTTCTGTCATGGGATGTTTGGACGCCATTGTGTCGTCTCACCTATGTTGCTTATCTTGTCCATCCCATAATAATCTATAGATTCTGCTATACAAGGCTACAACCAATATACATAGCGGACTCAACCATGGTAAATACTTATTTTTTATAACAAATTACTATTACTATAATTGTCTAGCTGTTTATTGTTTGTGAAACATTTTCGAAATATCACGTGCTACTATCTGAAGAATTTAAAACTATTGCGAATAATTATTACAATGAATGTAACATCGATGCAACAATGACGGACTATACTACGCTCATGCATTAACAGAAAATACACTATCATAAAGTATATTGAATTGATGACTGGGACTGTAAATGATGATATAAATTCTATAGTATTATAAAATCTTGAAATCCAAATGTTATCAGAAAACAAGTTATATAAAGGCACACATGGCACAAAAGTAAGAGAGAGCTCTTCGTCTCATTTTAAGTTATTTTTAAATTCCAGACATACTTCTATATAGGCCATGTGTTCTTCTCCTATGCGACTTCCTATTTCATAAACATTTTATTCGCTCATCCGATGTCGGAAATATATCAGGCTTTGACATTTGTGAAGGCCCCGAAGGATGATGAACATTTGGGGTCCGCAACTTTGATTCCACGGTCTCCGTCACCTGTTGCTGCAAGACGATTAGAAAGAGTATTGTCACATCACGAGGAAGATATGAGGTCAAGGACATTTTCGTTCACAAGCTTCCGGTCGCTCTCACATGCCGGTAGCGTTAATAGTGTCACACAGTCGCCATCTTTACGACGAAGTGTGTCTCCAGTACGGTAGCGCCGGCATTGTGTGGGCGTCAGTGGTACACTGTATTTTGAAAAAAAAGTGTTTTTAATGATTTCCAATACCGGAGAATTCCACAAAGACTGGCAACTGTATGATTTACATATGTATCGTTTAAGTAAAGCTAGCAAGCCCATGAGAACGTTTGTATAGACATGAACTGTGCGACTGCAGTATAAATTGTTGTTAGCAGGAACACATCGTATTCTTTCTCACCAACATAATCGTTTTAAACAATGTAGCCGTCGTCACTCGATGGTATATTTTCAAAAGGTAGAAACGACAATCGTCCAACAGACAGTCAACTTATCTCGTATGTCGCTTTATTAGTTGTGACCCGTTTGACGATTGTTGTGGCGCATTTGTATTGAGTAAATATGTGACATCGTATTCCTCTTACCTTCTTCTTACCAAAGGTATTAACGTGCGTAGTGAAAATGTTTTCATCAGTTACAACAGTGAAAAACGGTGAAAAACGACAAGTTGCCAAACTGTTTATTTGTTGAAGGAGGTTATGTTGAATCCTAGACTTGCATCGAGTGTTTTATTTTAATCTGTATATTGAATTTCAGTATTAATGAGTACAAAAAGCAAATATAGACTACAAGAGGGAATGATCTGTTAATAACGAGAGAAGGTATGATGGATATTTCTTGACAAAAAAGTATCAAGACTTATCCTATGCCAAGTAGAGTTTAGGGAGATAAGTTGGTAAGATATATACCGTATCCTGATTTTGAGGTTTCCATATCCAGAACCTCCATATCTCCCGCTCCAGGGTATATCTTCCCGCATTAAAAAGAAATTTGAAAAAATTGAAAAAACGTTGAAATTTAAAACAAATTAGAAAAAAGATTTGAAAAAATGTTGAAAAATTAGAATATTCTTTCAGAAAACACTACTGGTATAGGATAAAGCAGTTATGTACGGTCGGTTTTGATATGGGGTTTATCCCTCGTGAGATATGCAGTTTTGTCCCTACTGTCTCTCAGGTAGATATGCATATATCCCTCTGGATAAACCCCATATCCAAAACCTCCTCGTACATAACCCTTATTTATTTATGACTTATTTTCATAATCTTGATCATATTGAGATAACAATATAATATATGTGATTGTGTATTCAAACCACACGTATATTTATAGAATAACCCGATATCCCTATTTCTCATTCGATTTGCAAAACATACTACCGATTGGGTATTGTCGTCATCGTTTCAGGCAGTTTTTCTCTCTCGGCCTTTTACTCTCGCATTCGATAACTGTTTTGCATTCGAAGGTTCGAGGACCACGACTGTTTCCTTATAAACATGTATGTTTTAATTAAAGAAGACGTTTAACACAGGTGCTGTACACTATTGTTAATAAGCTACAGGTATATGTACAATTTAGTAATACAATAATAAATATTATAGATTTTATACGAACGTTTTAACTATAAACAACTTTGTAATGTACTTTTGTTCAGATCATGAACTAGAATGCTAGATATCGAAAATATTTTTAGAATTACTATATACAGGGTCTCAAAAATTATATCGAGACAATGGAAACTTCGTCAGTGGTGAAGGGATATTCATTGTCATTAGTCATCTGACAGCAAACAATTTTAATTATCATGAGCATTATTAAGTTGCACTTGATCACTTTATTGACTTCTAAGAGAACATTTAATTTTTGTACCATCAGGTATTTTCAATTTCCAGCAGCGCATTCAGCTCTGTGCTTTTATCAGGTCGGAGATCATTTTGAGCATGTGGTATAACATGTCAAATTTCTTAATAAGTTATCCACAAAGTGAATTTTTTACTGCTAATTTAGAAATAAAAGACGATTCCCGGTTCGGAAAACAGTCTCCTAGGCTAATAATTTTTTTCATGAAAAATATAGAAATATCACCCAAATTAAAATATGAATATTCAAAAGAGGACATTTAAATCTACAATGGTAAAAATATCAAATTTGTCCGAAGCAGGGGTAACACTCAATTAGACCGATTTAATGAAATACAAGTCTCGATTTGGGGAAAGAAGTTCATCAGTGAACCGCGCTAATATTTTTTGTGTGAAAAATCTAGAAATATCACCCAAATTAAATTATGATTATTCAAAAGAAGACATTTAAATCTATTTGGCCGAAGCAGGGGCAATGCTCAATTGGAGTGATGAACTTTGTTCTCAAAACCTAGAATCATCCTTTATTTTATCATGTCATCTCTCGGTGGTTTCATTAGGTTCGATTTTGTACTAGGATACCCAGTATTTAGAGATTGTAAACTACATATACTGTTCACAATTAGGTGTGTTAGGTGAAGATACAGGGTGTTATTCATCGAATATCCCTTGGGCTGGACGTATTACTTTAGTCTCTGCAAGAAGTGCAATTGTCAAGAAGGATATGTATAAAATAAACAGACATATTCCGTATATTTTGCTAACTTTGAACTTCAAGACCGGAACTACGACGATAGAAAACAGCATAGATGCCCATACTCCAGCGCATAGTATTGTCTGTTGGAGGGTAAACTTCACCTGTAACAGAACACGTAGTCCTAGAGACAAAAAGAACCATATAGTAATATATAATACATTATTGTACATATTAAGTTATATAAACTAAAGCAGAAGTTGCATGTAAGCCAAAACTTTTTTTCAAATTCTGGATGCTCTGGTTCGTATTTTGAACCTATGAACTTTATTTCAATTTATTGATGCTAGCTTATAGCATGTCTACTGCCGCTATTGTTTTCGATGAAAAATATCCCATAATACATTGGAGTATTTTAAACATAAACAAGGTTTGGGACTTGCTGGTTCAAATACATCAAACGTAGTTTAATTTGGAGTTTTGGTAAAATTGGTAAAAACTAGGATCCCTTCACTTTACTCAAAGGGCTAATAGTTTCAATTCTTCGTAAACAATATCTAGTAAACAGTCTATTTTTATCATAATCATTATGTTACACAATCAACACTCTTGGACATTAACATTCGTTTTTATAATCATTGGGGCTTGAAAACAGTGACACTTACGATTTCATCCGTTGCCCTCCTTCGAATGAATCTAATCGTAAAAGGAATTCCAACTCCCAACAATAGATCTAGTTAAAAGCTAAGGAAATTGTAACAGATCGGAAAGGCATACTAGACGACGACTGCTGTTCTCAAATATATAATACTAAATGTACATGTATATCATAGAATTATTTCCCAATACAAAACTAGGTCACAATTATGAATGCCATTTATGCATAGCACGTATATTTAATCAATAATAATAATAGTGATATTTTGTAAAATTGTAACTAAAATCAAGAGATGTTACGACCCAACTGCCGTCGACATTTTTATCTTTATTTAATCTTATAATAGAGTAAACATAAGTAAACCAAGACGAAATTCAAAGTCTAAATATTATTGAGGTATGAATATGATAATCTAAAAAGGATACTGAATGTAGGTCCCCCAAAACACGCCGCAAAGCCCATTCTAGGCTCTCCTTTACGTGCCATCACAGTATTGGCGATCAAATCTGAAACCACGAATTGTCAACAAGAAAATATGCATCTATGTATGTTATAATATAAGGTAAACAACTGTTCATCAAATACGAAAACAAATGCATTGAATTACTTGATCATTTGCACTTGGACGATACATATACAAATATTACTCTCAAAATCAGATCTGCCTCTATAAATAAGGACTAGAGCGTGTGACTCCTGATAATTACATAACAGTTGATGTTAATCTACCAATCGTATTGTAAAGAAGGTGCAACATTTTAAGAGTAATACCTCCGACACTGTTTCCCCAAGCGAGTAGTGTTAGTCCAAGGATCGCCTTTGAAATGTTGAACACCACCCCATAACTCTGAAATATTTAGAAATCATCATTTTTTAATAAATGCCTACAGTACATATGATTTTTTTCATTTGTTTTTCAATTCATGATCAACTCAGTCAATGTTCACATTTTGTCGAAAATAATGTCATGTAAATTCAGTCAAATGATCAATAAACAGACTACTCAAAAGCATGAACTTGATATTTCCATTCTGTCTAAAATAATGGGCAGAGAAGATGGCAATTTTCATCATTTTAATTTGTTTCATGTATTTTTACTGGCCAAGTACAAGTACAGCGCCCTTCAAATAATGTCAGGTAAACAGATTGAGTCGTAATCTTAATATGGCAAAAAAATCTTCTATCAGGGTCTCAGAGACTATAAAACGTACATTAATAGTGACAGCAGATAATGATCTTATGGCGCTGCCATTCCAGAACAATTCCATTAGTATATCAGAATACAGGACTGCAGAATGCCCAGTTAGGTACGACTCTGTTTCACCAAGATAGTGTTATGCTCGTCGGTTATTAAATGAACTCTTACAACATTTGGTTATCTATGGATGTTTTTCACTAACGGCCTAAATAACAAACCATGCATTCTATGATGCAATAGCCTACCTCTAAAATATTGACGATTTCATTACATATAGTATAAATCCAAATGATTGCAATGAGGAATCCAATGTACGCGAATAACCAGTGGTATATCGGTGGTTGATCGTATTTTGATGTGAAGAATACTATACATGCAGCAACGACACCTATGATAAGAATCAGGGCCCAGACCGGAAACCGTCCACCAATCATTGTAGTCCCAACTGTAATTCAGAGAAGAGTTAATCATTAGATTATGAGCGTTAGGGTCTCTGATATCAAAAAAAATATTAAACATTATCAATTTTTGACAGAAGAAAGTGTAAAAACAAAAACTTTATTTGACAATATTTCAGCTAATCGAAATGAGAAAACTGTATATTCTGAAGGAGTATACTTTTGTCAAAAGATTATAAAACAACATTGGAAAAATGTAACGAAAATACGGAATCAAGATGCTTCAGAAAACTTTACCTTCTCCCGCCATGACAAACCAGACTGGCCCGGTTACGCAGTGAATCATGGTTAGAATCTTATTCCAGTTGTTCATATCTTCCTCGTAGTTCACGACTGGGACAGTTATCGTCAGTGCGAATATGATTGGAGCCTTGAGAAAAATATTTAACAATTTAAATCTGATTTGCGTCGGGAAAAGTAAAGTTATAAAAAGTATCTAACATTATAACTTTTGTTATCTTAACATGTATAGGGGTTTACTGTCTGTACGCCTATGTAAACGTTTCAATTTAATTTCAAAAAGCTGATTTTGAAGAACATTTTGTTTGAAAAAGTTGTGAGTTTATTTCAAAAAAATTTAGTCGTCACACACAAAAATAATGTACATAGATGAATGACATACATCCAACCCTCTGTATAATCTATATAATTGCCGAGTGATTTATACTCGGATAACCGATATATTTACACATTTCTGGTAAGTAATACCTTTATTATTTCATAGATTTTCACTATGATGTTCATTTCCCCAAAACCATCAACATCAATTGGGCAGATTTTCCAGAGAAACTGCGACAACAGGCTTCCTTTCGTAGCCCCAGGCTCGGCATCCTTTGCCGCTTCGAGTTCTGAAATGTATAAATAGTTGTACGTCATGTTGGATTTTCATGGATATATAAGCGGAAATGCCAAAGTAAGGGTGACTAAAAACTTTAAAGAAACCCAACAAGAAAAGCAAACTGTAAGTGTAAATCTGTCATAAGGAAAGTAGACCCAATATATCCCAAAACCATGATCTAACGTGAAAAGAAACGATGTCTAACATCCCCCTCCCCCTCCAATCGAGAACCAATATCATGGATATTAGAAAACGAAATAGTCTTGAATTAAGCCTCTAGACCCCTCCCCTTCCCTATCTTCTTCAAGGGTCTTTGTTTTTGGACAATTCCATTCACTTACTGGCAGCAGATCACTGCAATCCAAGCTCATTTGAATAGGTAACTACGTACTGGATAAAGCATAAGAATGAGATTTTATAAGAAATAATACACCGAAGGCCGAAGGCCTGAGGTTATTACTTCTTATCAAATCGAATTCGAATGCTTTATCTTACTTAAATCACACACATTCTTATTACAGGTAAATGGTCTATTATATTACAGTTAAAAGGTCTTTAATCCGGAATAATGTGATTTCTTTTGTATTGACTATTCAAACTGTGAATTTTGCAAACTTCAACCAGGCTCACAATGACCCTGGCTCTTATTGGTTAACATTTGTTGTTATATAGCCAATTAATTGTAACAACAAAAAGAGTTGGTTGCATTGACCTCATGAGTGTGAGTTGATGTAAGTGACTGAGTGGGCTATAATTAGTCTAGCTTCAGTGCACTACAGGTGACTGTCCAGTCCAGAACATTGAATTTGAATACAGCAGAATATTTGTAAGTAAGATAAGATCAATGATGTAGATAGCAACAAAAAATGATAAATTGTTTTATTCTAAAGAATGCACAGTAACAAGAGAAGGGTACATGTATTTTTGTATATTGTTTTTTAGGGAATGAAAACTATCAAAAACGGTCAATGGTCATTTATGTCTCACTTGTTTTTGATAGCTTGCCAAGTGTACATTCTTTAAAAACAATAGAAAAATAATGCACTTTCCTTTTGATAAAACCATACATTCTTAAAAATAAACCACAGCAAATTCTATTGTGTTGCTACCCAAGTGGGATTTAATTAAAAATAATTGCGACAAATTTGTGACTTAGCTAATTTAAAATAAAAAAACATTAATTTATTCTCTAAGCATTATTTGTAAGTCCTTTATTGTTTTGAGAGTTATTCGTTTTTGCATTAAGTTATATTTATTAATAAGACATAACACATGCCTTACCCTTTTTTATAACTGGATCCATATCTCCTAAAATAAGAAACAATACATGAAATAAAAGACGCATGCATTGTTGTACAGTATTCTAAAAACTATTTAGATCTTCCTTCACAATATGTTTACAATCACCCTTAGTAAAAGCGCAAAATATAGACACACACTGATCTGTAGCCGCAGCTAGAGAGCCAAGGAGTTTACCTTCGAAAGCGGAATTAACATGGCCGTTTGAGCTTGGGATCGATTCCTTCCCTCCGATCAGTTCCGTCACGTCGATGAAAGAAATATCATAAGTCTTTTTATCGCTCACTTCTGAGAATGGAACGTCAGAGGACACAGACATAGAACGCTGAATTGATTGTGTGTCACCACTTTTCTCCACTACAACGATAAAGCAATCGTCATGAGAGACGCAGTTGATTAAACAAATTTCAAGTCAGCCGGATCCAAATCCAAAACGTTTTAGGGGTAATTTAGATCTTCGTTTTTCCTCAACGGTCCGGTACATGAGAAAAACATGTTTTTATTCGATCGTACTCACATTCACTCGCTCGTGAGAGTTTTCTCGGAAGTTCACGCTTCTCAAATACCTTCCTTGACACCACCACTACTATGACGTATACAGCGTAAAACCCCATAAACCCTAAAAATCAAAAAGTTGATTAAACAGTTCTTCTGGTTTACCAGGTCCTCTAATATATGGCCTAAAAGTTAAGGGCATCGCGATGGTATATATAATTTATTTTGAGATTTGAATTTGCATTGCAACCCCATTTCCCTCTAAATATTTGACCAGGTGATTTACAGAGAAATTGGCCACCAAAACCTAAAAATTGAGTTATCATCAAACGACCTTTGATTAACGCATATTATAGTTACTATACTAGTGTTCGTGTAAAAATTTGATATTTCTATATTACTGTACCAATAGCTTCTCCCAGATAAACACGCTTCCTGTGAAGGATTGCGAATGTCCATCCAACAGAGGTGATATAAAACAAAATGTCTCTAATGTGTGGCCGTTTCATACAGGTAAACGGTCTCACGAAGGCAATAGCTCCAGCTACCACAGTAGACACGAATACCCCGGCTCCTGAAAGTATATAGTATGGCATTGAAGTGCAAATATACAATTTTGGTACACTCTGGTAAAGTTTGACAACCGGAAGTACTTTATCGGATCACATGTTAAAATTTATGGTATTTGTGTTTGGAGATTTCAATAAATTCATTAAGTTTGTAATTTTCTGACTTATTGAACCCTACATGTAGTAGCAAAATTAAGATAAAACCATGTATAATGTTTAAAACGCTTTATAATGAACATTTTCGATGAGCAAAGATGAAAAGGGGTGCTCTCATGTTTACACATCTAAGTCTTCTAACTCCCTATAAATGTCTATGTTAACATGAAATTTTAGTTTTTGATGCTTTAATATATCCAACTTTTACATGATATAGCACCCAATTTAACTCATTTTGCATAAATAAAGAAGGGGGATCGAATCCCAGAATTCCTTGCCGAACATCTGACAACTTGAAAAACGAGGTAAGGGACCGATTTGGTAATAATAGTACCATTATCGTCATCTCTTGACTAAATACTTTATCTAGAGATGAAAATTAAAGGAATATCATTACCAAATTTTTCCATGCAAGGCAAATGAGAATCGGGCAGGAATCCTGCTTTCCGATCCTACTTGATAAATAAGTATGTACCTAAGAGACCTCCTACTGACATCCCCATGTCGCCATCTTTCATGCTGTCAATTGAGGCGATGGACGAAAAGACATCTGGGGCGCCATTGCCAAATGCAAGAAATGTGACACCTTACTACAGTTAAGGTAGTGTACACAAGTGAAACTTAACACTACTAAATATTTTGTTATTATCTACCCAAATAAATATATAGAAGTCGAAGCTACGAAGAATTAAGAATATCTTATAGCTGAAGGCACTCATAAGATCATTTTATACGATCACTAATAAGTTTTTGCGCCATTAAAATCAATTGCAATAACTAAGGATATGTTTTATGTATGTGTTATTACCTTGTGAGTAACATTGCATATAAAAAACGAAATATTATCATTTGGTGCTGTGAGCTTACTATAATTGAAAAGGATATTGCCACATTTGGACTTATTCTTAGGGTATCCGAGATAACAACAAGTTGGGGGCAGAAGCTGAAAAAAGAAATAAAAGACAAAAAATGCGTGATTAAGTTATAAGGCCACTGTACATGAATAACGTAAAACCTGTGTATTCGCCAATGTGTGAAGTGGTTAATGCGAATAAATTGTATACTATGACCTATATTGCCAATACTGTGATTTGCTGGATGCTCAAAAAGGGGTCCCAACCTTACAATGTTTTGGTCTCATACCATTCCTTGTCAAAATGATGTGTTAATCTATCTAAAAATATGGTCGCCACTTTTTTATTAATTACAGTAAGGAACATTTTCACCGCCTAAATCTCTAATTCCGCATCTAAGGAAATAGTAAAACGCAACATATATATTTTTATGTACAACTGAGACAAAAAGGACCTCAATTTATTAATTGCATCCCTATGTCAAAAACCATGACTTACAAATCATCTGCCGTAACTGCCAGTCCAATGAAAAGAAAGAGCCACCAGAGAAACTGAAAATCACATAAGAAAGGTTTCGTGTAACAGTCTTAACATCATGCATTCTTATATGTAGACAACATACACATACCATACGGTTAGAGACACATGTCATGAGTGTTAATATCACACGGTAGATCTGATTTAAAGATCACATTTCAAATTATCTTAAAAGTATGTTCTGAGACTATCGAAAAGCAATTTATATAATGGTATTGAACTGAAAATATGTCTTTGAAATGCACGTGTACTTATATGTCAAAATATTTCACTTTACTCACAGGGCATATTTGTATAATTGTATTGTGATAAGATCAGGTGGAAACTTACGCAAATAAATACTCCGAGAGGAACAAGGTTGGTGCCTAGTGAACAGTATATGAAATTGTGATAAGATCAGGTGGAAACTTACGCAAATAAATACTCCGAGAGGAACAAGGTTGGTGCCAAGTGAACAGTAAATGAAATTGTTGTAATTGATGAAACCGTCATCGTTCTTACAGTCGTCTGTATTCTGTACAAATCTGCACCACATTGAACTGTTATATTTATGTATGTCTCTGCAGTCCTCCTAGAATAAGATAGTACTGGTATATAGTGATATGAAAAATAATATAGATACTCAACGATGTTCATGTGCTAATTTTTATTTTTCCAGTTTAAGAGAAAAATAATATAATGCAAATTATAAATTGATTAATTCTTAATGTATAGGAATAGATCTATTCTCTAATGAATTAAGTTATATATTTCTAATAAGTGAGCATTGATAATCTGTTGTGAATATGATTATGATTTTTTAATTATTGCTGAAATTGTATACTTTTTCATAATCAATACCTATTTAAATCCTCAAACAAACTCAGCAAATGGTAAATGAATGAAATGACAATGAGATAAAGTACAGGGTACTCATATATAATTTTTGCACAAAATTATTCCTATATCCCAAGGAAATATTGGGCAAAACTAATGCTTCCCCCCCCCCCCAACTCTAGATTTTAGGATCTAACTCTTTGTATTTTTATGATTCTTTAAAATTGTCAAGAACGCATATAAAAATAACGCAGTGTCACATTTGGTCTACATCGAACATGCATTAGGCAATTAATATCTGGAAGCTCTTACTATGTTGTTTGTTGCTATCGTATTATTTCTATATTTGCTATATTTCTATGATGACCCTAAGGAAGGTCCTTGCTGAATTAACCTCAGGTGTATTTTCAGTAAAACAAATTCAAACTAAAAGGTTTAGACAGAAGCGGTAAGGAGGAGGTACTCGAAAACAAAAACAACATCTTCATGATTGTGATTGTGAATCTTGTGCATACTTGTATAACAGTTTAGCTACTCCTCTGGCAACACATCTCAATACATCTCCCGATTTGGAAGTGAACATTGATTGGGTAATAAGGTAACTATAGTTCGTTACTTACTCATTATAATTTATTTTAATATCTACTAACTTTTGTAGATGAAAGAACATTATACGTAAGTCGAGGAATTGAAAAAATGATTTTTTCTCAAACAACATAGGATAAAGTAGGCCTCATAGCAAACCGAAAATAGTATTAAGCTACTATTAAACACAGTGGTGGTTGGGCATTTTGGTTCACAGCATTTCAGTTAAATAATAAACTATATTAAAAAGAGATTGACAATATATTAAGAATGGCTGCCAACATTCAAGAAGAGAGTATCAATACAACGGCAATCGGACTGGAGCCTACAGCAGCGACGTATGACTTGATAGCTCATGCAGTGTTTGAATCTATAGTTGCACTTCTTATAATTGGAGGGAATGTCATAGTACTGACCACTCTATTGGCATTTAGGAACTTGCGCACAATTAACAATATTTTTCTCATGAGTTTAGCTGTAGCGGATCTCTTAATGGGTGGCATTGTATGTCCCCTAACTATCCACAGACGGTACTTGGTACCACTTTTGTATGGTGAACACACGCAGGATAGGTGGCTATGCGCAATTGGACTGTATTTAAAGAGTGTTTCCCTTGGTGCATCTTTGTTTAGTATGGCTGGAGTTGCTTTAGATCGATATTTTGCAGTCATGCATCCTTTACGTTATGGGACTTTGCTAACCCGTCGAAACGTTTCGGCTTATATCATATGTGTGTGGATATACATGCTATCTGTTTGCATGTTATATTTCTTCAGTAATAGAATTGGATCTGGGGACACTTGTAGTATAAAACGCGTTGCTTCGGTTGGTATGTTCGCCGTAATTAAAGTCAATATCTTCATCGTAATGCTTCTAACTGTTATTTCACATACAGTAGTAGCAGTTCTTGCTCAGAAGCACAGGGCAGCAATCAATGCAGAGTTGGTGCGCTTCAGTAATAACATGGCCGTTGCGCACCGCAATGAAAACAAAATTGCCAAAACAATGACCTTAATGGTCGGGGTGTTTCTGTTGTGCTGGCTACCATGGACAATAACTTCGTTTATTCGATTGAAAGAAGAACCAGTTTGGTACGAGTCATTCCGTTATTACACGACTATATTGGTAGTGTCGAATAGCGCGATGAATCCCTGGATTTATGCCACACGACTAAAGGAATTACGAAAGGCGATGGGGAATGTCGTAAGGTGCAAATATAGATGACGTGCATCCATTCTGTTAGTCCAATGAAACTGACATTGACTACATATAGCCCGTCATAGAGTTAAAATGAACATTGACATATATAGCCCGCGATCGACTGTGTAAGTTCAAATGAACACTGACATTGGTTATATATAGCCCGTCGTCGAGTCAAAATGAACATTGACATATATAGCCCGTCATCGACTGTGTAAGTTGAAATGAACACTGACATTGGTTATATATAGCCCGTCATCGAGTCGAAATGAACATTGACATATACAGCCCATCATCGACTCTTTAAGTTCAAATGAACACTGACATTGGTTATATATAGCCCGTCATCGAGTCGAAATGAACATTGACATTGAATATACATAGCCCATCATCGAGTCAAAATGAACATTGACATTAAACCTTCTTCATTGTCTGTAATCTAATTGTTAGTCAAAATGAACCTTGACATTGAAAATATATATCACATCCTGGCATTGACTTTCAAGAGAAGGGTGTACTCTGTGAACTATAAACGTGATAACTTCAAAATGAGCAGAACTATGTTTCCCTTTTTGATAATAGAGAGTTTTAGATGTTAATGTTAATATTGTATGTTAATTTCTGGCGCATCATATTATAACTTGTTATTTCACGTCAAGATAAAGAAAAGTGTAAGCAAGGCATATGTTTATATCGATTAAAATTTCATATTGACGTGCGTAGCCTAATTCAAAAATCAAAATGGGGGAAATTGTGTAACAAACGAAGGTGGTAAGCAATATAGCTTAACTAATTTGAACTATAACTTTTCTCTATAATGTCAAAAGTGGCTCAAAACAATGTTAATTTTTCATTTGGTACTTCTTCCGTCCATAATTGTCATATTCTTATAAATCGTCGCATATACGTAAGAATATCACACATGTGGACGCATAGCCTGCACAATTAATAATGACGTAAGCAAACGCTACATAAGTTATAAACTAAACGGGAATAATAAACATGCTACTATAAGTAAGTTGCTAATTCTCTCTATTATTATTACTGATGACAATTTTTAGTTGTCATAATATTATTGATAATGAAAATACTGTATTTTTACGTAGTTGTTAAACGTGATACTGATCTATCAAAAGGAATTTGTCCGAAATAACCTTGTCCGATTATCATTAAAATGGGTGGATCATCAACTTGTTGAGTTGTAATTAATCAATCAAAATGGGTCCTAAGTTTATTATTTGAGATAATACATTTTATGTAGTCATAATTAATTAACTCATTATCCTCGTTTTAATTCACATTTGACTTGTATTCACATTTGTTTGTATCACAATGTTTGTTTCGTCATGAGTACGCGATATTCACTGGTGAATATATTCTTTCATTAAAAGATATATTGCCATTAATTAATCAAGTACAGATCATACATGAACTACCCAAATACCAGTGACATCAAAGGTATCCCTCATTGTAGTACTTGTATTTACAATTTACAGTTTTCAATGAAAATGCATGCTAATAAGATGTTGAAATCTGGAAAACAGCATTTTTAGCTGAATCTAATCTATCTGAATATATTTGTATCTTGCTCACTGACTTACAGTTCGTACGAAAGCATATTACTGCACTTCTTCATTGCTCAACATGATCGGTTGAATAGTAATACGTAGTGACAAATGCTGTACCATAAATGTATTAAATAAAACTCATAAATTTATTGAAATAAATTTATTAACTTAGTAGTACGTAGTGAAAAATGCTATCCGATAGATATATGTTTGAAATTAGAAGTACAATTTCTTCAGACTCATAACTTCTTAGGGATATAGATTTAATGCATGTCCTTGGTTACCCTATATATTGAGACCAACGCATTTTGGCGAACAAAAGTAGCCATTCGTCACACTTCGTAAAACATTCGCAACAAATAGTTATCTTACATTACCATTCGTTTTGTTTTGAAATTATGTAACCGATTTTGTAACATTTTCGCTCAAGATTCGTCAGAATTGACAAATTTTCCTCATGAGCCAGGGTGCGTTCGGTGAATTCGCTCATATGTGAGGGGGCCTTTAGGCACAAATCTGATCCCCTAAAGTATCAAAGATTAGTAACCTTCACCTTGTAAGAAGTATGATAATTTCCAATCCAACTTTTAAAAAACCTCATAATGTACTTCAGCTTAATCAATTATTCACTGTCTACTTGAAGCTTCAATAATAACAGGAAGTATTTATGTCTAAGTCTAAAACAGCTATTCGCTATTTAATATTTTTTACTAATTTTGAGATTACTCGAACAGTATTGTTATATTTTGACTGATATATCAAAAGCATTTTCGGACAGTTTGGCTATAGAACCCAAATGTCTCCGCGGTAAAATAAGAGTGGTCAGTCAAAATAAGTTATGTATCAGTATATTTTGATTACACTTACCTCTTCCTCTGTTTTATTCTGCTGGGTGGCGTTTGTTGAATAAAAAACACTTCGCCTATGACGTAAATGAAGAGTTTCCGGGAAATCCGCAACTGAAAATTTCGTTTCGAAATCAGCGTCTATTGGTTTATTTATCCTCGTATAGGCTTCGTGAGATGAATATGCAACTATTGCAAAGAACGATAGAGATGCCATGCCAAGTTTGAAAAATATGTGGTCAGTTTTCCGGATGAAACCATCCTTGAGAGCATTTGTATTTGCCATGTTTATGTTTGCGCAAATGTGAGTGATCTAATTTTGAAATATTGAGCTTTTGAGTATTTCTTCTTCTTGTTATCTTTGATGCCTTAGAAATTATCCAAGAACTGTGACCAGCGATATAATCTCATTGCATCATTTATGAAACCTATATCACTAGTGAGATGCTAAAACACACATAGGGTCCAGCTATCCTTAAAATATGAAAATATTCGTCCGTATTCCAAACGATATCTTAGAAAATAAAGCGTATAACCGTTTTCGGTTATAATGAGTTGTAGAGTATCAACATATTTTTCACAGTACCGTACTTCTTGTTAAATCCACGTTTTATACAATTTTCCTTTCGGTAACGAATCCTTAAAATGTTGTAATTATACTCTAGGGTTGGACTGGGAGATTTTCAAGTACCTAACGATTATAACTTGAACTATGGAACATAAATCAAAAAAAGTTTAATAAAGTGGGGTCCGAATTTTTTGGATATAATAATCTATATGGATCACATTCAACTATAAAGGACGACGACCAGTTATCAACCAGGCACTGTCAACGTGCTCAACATGTGCGTTTTAAATGGTTTATCAATATGCATTAAGATATAGATAGTGTTCATATTTACTCATGTACATGTGATAGTATAAAATATAAATTAAAAACATAATGTCTCTGTTTAGAGTTTGCGGTCTGGAAATTGGTGACTGTATAAATATACCGTATATATGAGCAAAGATAAAATCATTGACTGAGGTAAAACATTTCCTTTATTTTGACTGTAAGCAGTATCAGAGGATACATGTAAAGACACATTGGTAACTATTATTTAATTATCTCTCAAAACACCAATACTAGTAATAAGATAACACGAAGAACATATAATTAAGTCAAAAAAAGCAAACAACAAGAATTCTAAATATTTTAAATCAGTTGCAGAAACCTGTTCAATACTGGTGTCTACCAGTATTTGATTAATTGTATAATATTATTAATTAGCTAATCAGCGATAAGAGTCTAATGTGAAGGTGAACTACTATCTATCTCACATCCATATAAGCTTGGATATATGTTATCTATCTACACTCAATTTTGATAATTTAATTTATCTGTTTTGAAAATGAGATCCCAATGACAAGGTCAATGGCACCTCGAGACATATACTTAATGAAGTTTAGGGAGAGGGGTGAAAGTGCATTATTAGTACTTACATTTATCTTTTTAGGAAGTGCAAATATTTATATACAGGGTGTCTCAAAAAGGAAACCGAGATTAAATTGCTAAGTTGTCAAAGATGAATAATGTTAGGGACAATTCGCAGGTACTGTCATTTGCGTCATTATGCCCCCTTTTATATGTGACCAAAATGTGCTATTTTCCTCCACAGATGACTGACCAATGAGGGATTTAAGTGACCATGTCAGAAATGGGTTTGTGCCACTTTCAGCCAAGTCAATTCACTATCATAACAAATATCAGGATATTACTTTTTTACGCATTTATTCCAATTAAAGTTACACATATCATATTTAACATCCCTTTTCAATCCCAATTACTAATCAAAGATGTTTTAACCCCAGTGTCCTTCAACATGACCTCCATTCCTTTCAAGACAGATGTCTGCCCTAGATCTCATCGCACAGAACTGCATCCCAATGATGTCTCTCTGTCCCCTTAGATCCTGCTGCAACAATTCTGGCCCTTAGATTACCAATGCCTCATAGTATTGTTGTGTAGACTTTATCCTTGAGATAACCATAGAGGAAGAAGCCACAGGGTACAAAACCATCCTGGCGTAGCCATTTTAATTCCCCATTGTAATTCATGAAAGAAAAAAAGTGGCACAAACCCATTTCTGATATGGTCGCTTAAATCCCTTAGAACTCAGTCATCTGTGAAGGAAAATAGACAACCTTGGTATCATAAGAAATAGGACATCATAACATGTAAGATGATAGCTGTAAAATTATCCTATTATTATTCATATTTGAGAAATGAGCAATTAAATCCCGGTTTCCCTTTTTGAGACACCCTGTATAATGGTATGCACTACATTGCACTATATATCCAATTTATACTATACCGCACTATATATCGAATTTATAATTAACGACGGGTCGATCTGAAATGTAGTTTTCATTAAAATAACGTTATGCTTGCTTTGACGTTTTCGGATTTTTACAAGTTTAAATTTTTACTTAATTTGTAATACGGGTATCGCTACAGCTAAATCTAATTTTAAGAAATTATTAACTTTTAATAACACAAGTCTTTTTTTCTATCTTCCCTTATAAATATCAGATATTTTCAGAAATAAAGTTTTGTTATGTTCTTTTAATAGTTTTTATTTCAGGTTAAACAGCATCAGATGTACAATGATACAATTACAATAACAAAGTTAAATTTCGATTGATTATAGTAAAACAAACATTAATTTGTATATATAATGTATCT
Source organism: Owenia fusiformis (assembly GCA_903813345.2). Classification (NCBI taxonomy): domain Eukaryota; kingdom Metazoa; phylum Annelida; class Polychaeta; order Sabellida; family Oweniidae; genus Owenia; species Owenia fusiformis. The sequence goes on from CAIIXF020000012.1 coordinate 28,004,872, forward strand.
AAATGTTAGATGTATTTTGAGCTTTTGGAACACTTTTTATAGATTAGACAAAGGTAAAATTATTATATATACCTGTATGTATTGTTTAACCTAGTTTAATTAATTCTAAGCTATAGATTATCTTACATATCTGGAAGTAGTTGATTGAATTTGTTGATTTGTTGTACATATTATTTTAATTAATAAGTAGCTTTGAGACTGTGCATTTAGAATAATATAAGCGAATTTCTGAGTTGTGGTTTTGTTTTGTAATTATAAACTATAAGTACATATTATTTTAATCACTTGTATGTAGCCTTGAGACTGTGCATTTAGAATAATATAAGCGAATTTCTGAGTTGTGATTGTGTTTTGTAATCATAAACTATAAGTGTAAGATAAGTACTAGCGTCATGCTAGCGGACAACTGTGTTGTTTGTTATTCCAGTCTGAGGTAATATCCACCTACACATACTTTGTATGCTAGATCAGTATAGAAGGAATCATATAGCATTTTATTCCAAAGGCATATACGATACTGTAAAAGCCCAAATTTCGCTGACAAAAAACTGTTTTGTCAATCTGAAAAAGTTCATGTGCATTAAATTCCACTGTTTGAAGAAATATCCTATTAAATTCAATGTTAAATCAAATTTTCACTGTGCATTTAATTTCACGGTCTAGTCACGTCAGCGAAAAAGTGAAAATTAGAGAACCTTGACAATTTGGGATTTTACAGTATTTGAATTGAGTCCAATGAGGCATGGGTAAGAAATGATTTCTCAGCACGAACACTGGCACGCTTCTGAAGGGTAATGTCATCATTTTAGAATGCAAATTCCACATTACAGATGCATTACTATATTTACTTGTACATTCCTTTTAAGTTTTTAGTTTATACCAATATTTACAAATGAAATTCTAGTTTAATACACAACTGTAGTAGGCTAATGACGCTGCTCTCAAATTTAAATCAAAATGATGTCACCACTTGAATAAATTGTTTTGTCATTATGTTTCATCAAAGGAGTCTTATCTCAGAGCATGTGTATTGACCTTTTGATATTGACGGATGTTCTTCTAAGTAGCTCCTGTGTTTGTTTGAATAAAACCAGTTGGCAATCACTTAATAATTTGGCGAATCGTGATTTCAACAATTTGAAGTGGAGAAGGTCATTGTGAACAAATCCCAAGAAAATTTAAAGATAGTGAACATATAGTAAAAATGTGTAGATAAAAGAGATATTTAGTAAATATATTCTTATATACAAATTTGAAATGTACAGAATTCAAAAAATGTAGGAAACTCAATTATATTCTATAGTTTTATGAAATAGTTCAGCGGAATAAACACAGACATTTCAAACACAGGGATTAGAATCGGAAGCAGGAAATGTAAATTCTGGAAGTGGTATTTTACCTCAATTGTTTTACTCATTTACAAGCCATCATCACTATTCAAACTTTTAACACTATCGAATAATTATCCAAGTCAAAGGAAGTCAAAATGGCATATTTCAAAAGAAATGACATTTTAAAAATACCAGTTTTGTATACAAGGAAGTGTTTAAAGCGCTGCATAATGGGCTATATAAAAAGATTATTTCATAGCGTCCGTATCATTACCACGCACACCTTAAGCGTTTGAACAGTATTTGTAAAAGGAATTTATACGATTGTTCGCTTCAAAAGTTTACAAAAAACGTATTACTCCTAAACACTTGACGTGATTTAGAACCGAGTAATATTTCAAACATAAAGCTATTAAGTGAAAACAAAGAGATGAGAGCCACTTGTTTAAAGTTTTTTGTTATAACACAATTGTTAATATTCTGCATCAATTGTGCACCTAGAAAACATAGAATAAGAGAAGGTTTAGCAGACAGTAGGCAGAGCATATTACACAACACCATACGGAGACTAAGCAGACGGATACAACATCCGGGTATTTCAAGTAATGTCGCAAAACTTGACGTAAGTGAATTTCATTATTCTAAAATACTAAAGCTGAGCTTGAATTTCTCAACATGTTGAATGGAATGCATTTTGGTTTTACTTAGTTAACCCTTGCTAATTTGTCAGAGGCCTCGTAAAATACATTGCATTCAATTTATACTGGCACGCGTCAGTATGTTTATTTGACATGCGTCGGTAAGTTTAATTGGCACACGCCAGTCTGTTAACGATTTTACTTCAATGGTTTCGATAATTCTTACTTAGATTAATGTGATTATGCTTCATTTGGAAAAGTTACAAGAAATAGAATCTAAATGGAAAAATTTATGCGCAAATTGAAGTGCTTTATGTGCTATAAATTAATTTTTTGAATTTTTCTCTGCAGACATCCGACATATAAAGTCTATGTTTGTAAAGTTTAGTAACCAATATCATCTGTCTAATCCATTAGGTGTGAGATTGGACGTGTCATTTTAATCTAGGTTAATTTTTTATGTTTTTGTGGTTCAAAACTATGCAACATATTTGCTATACTATGACAGATCTCTATGTTCATTGTACACTTTCACTTCACGATTGTATACTTTAACTGAATTCCAAAGATTCTGAGGTTTAATATTGATACATAAGGCTGACACTAATACCACAAGAAATCAAAACCAACCTCAAATTAAAATATGTAGTTCCAAAAGTTCATTTGTTATTTTATCCACAACTATTTTTTATGTTAGATTATTGGTACATGGTCTTCTTTTCTTTTCTATAATCGTTTTTCAACAAATGTTGCAATGACCTCGGCAAGAATGAACTTTTCTATGGTCTTGTGGTTTATGATTGTTCTAATAGTTTCTGAATAGTGGTAGTAAGGTGTGTCAATTCACAGTTTCTTTATACGTTATATCATTGTTTGGGTTGATGGTTATTTGTCACCTATTTCCTCATGACATTTGTACTCATGAAAGTTTTGTACTCATAAATACTTTTGATGTATGGCTAATCATTGTATTGTGCGATCATATGTTATACATCTTCCTCTTCATATCAGAAGGTGACATCCAACGTTTTTTGTACGTAGATCATAATTTGGGATATTTGGGATTTAGTTTTATTATGACTGGGCACGCTCCTGTATTTTGTTTCGTATTGTGTCATGTTATAATGCTCTCCGGTCTTTCCCCTTTTGGGTTTTGTGGTTACATGTATCGTATGATTGGGACTAGAGTAGTGTGTGTTTATCCTCCACTTGTTTAATAAGTGTGTCCGATTTTTTACAGGCTTACCTTGAGAGTTTTGGTTACCTAAGACAGACCCATTTTGGCCCAGCACACCATAGTGAATTAGCAAGAACACACGCAATTAGGTATAGTGAAAACTGTATGTAAAATACTATCACGTACAAATACGTGGTGAATATTGCACTGTCATTTCTACTATCTCGTTTTTCGCAATAAAATTTCTTCATATTCATTTCTTCCAATCAACATTAATGCATCTTTCCCTACTTCTTGTACGATTTCTCTTTGCACTGCGTAAATTGCACATGCATTCGGTAGGATGTTGAGTTGAGTAGTTCTACAGTAATTTTATATACCACTTCATGTTCTTGTAATGCATATAATTAATATATCTTACTACAGGAAATACCAAAAGTTTAACCATCTACCAGTCACTGGAAAGCTTGACGATGAAACACGGTGGAAAATGCACCAGCCTCGGTGTGGTTTGCCGGATGTTACGTCATCGTCAAGGTCAATTAGGGGCATGAGGAGCTTAGCTCCAGGTAATATAGACTATCAAAAACGGTATATAATTAGTTAGTTATAATTAGTGTATTCAATCGATAGTGTTTTATCCTCGCATAGCTTTCTGCATTGGTTGTGCAGATAAGTGCGCGGTATTTTATGTACGGTACCTTATTTTTACGTTCGCATTTCAGGCACTCCATTTTTCTGGGAGAAGAAGAATCTCTCATGGCGAACAATTAACTTCAGCTCAGATCTGACACCAGAGCAACAAACGTAAGTGTCAATTAAGCAATTTAAATAAGCTTTAAACAAAATATAGAAATATGTCTCAATTATGGTAACAATGATAAAATTACAATGTTTCTAATTAATTACTGAACACTTCGTGATTATAACATACTGTACGTTCATTTTAGAAATACATTCACGCAAGCGTTTAAATATTGGAGTGACGTCACTGAGCTAGATTTTGAAGAAACGTCATCGGGAAAAGCTGACATCGAGATATTGTTCGGCAAATATAACCATGGGGATGGAAGCAATAATGCATTCGATGGAAACGGTAGTTAAACATTTTGTCATTTAAAACAAGCAATACAGAGTCATCAGAGTCAAAAATAACGAGACAAGTCAAATGTAAATGTTCGAGATAAAGATAGCCTTAGTGAGGTTTATTTGTATATTTGGGCTTGAAACAACCGACTTAGCTGGAATCACGTCCGAATAAATTTATCTGTAAAATCTTTATACGGTAATTTTGCCTCGCATGCCTCAATTACATAACATTCAATTCATCATCTATATGAGGAATATTGGACTTTCGAATTCACCAACACCTTTATATGACGTCATTTCATGAGTGGCGTAAACACTAATCAACTATTTCAGACTGAGATTGCATAACCTGTAATATAAAATTAAAGCGATAATGTCTGCATATGTTTTAGGTGGTACACTTGCCCATGCGTTTCTGCCTGAGAATGGTGGCGTCCATTTCGATGATGACGAGCTTTGGACGGAGAACTCGAGAGAAGGGACCAATCTAAAGATTATTGCTACTCACGAACTTGGCCATGCGCTAGGTAATACTTTACAAACATCTTTATAATGTACCAATGTGTTTACGTTTTAATTTGTCTTGTTTATAGTCGTAACTTTTGAGAACAATTCAGAGTAAACATTTACCATTTACACGGGTACCAACCAGAACAAAGTGATGACGTGAGCTTGCTAAGCGATACCATGGCTGAGGCACGAGGTTATATGTTCAACGTTGATCTTCGGATGCTCACGCTATGTTAGGGTCTGGTTAGAACCCATGATTTATCAGATATTTTAAAAGTGAGTCATAGAATAATCAAGATCTTTTTAATACCAGGTTTGCAGCACTCTGACAAGAAAGATTCCGTTATGACGCCATATTACCAGGGATATAAAAACAATTTTGAACTCTCAATCGATGATGTTCAGGACATCCAGGCAATATACGGTACGTAACAAAATATACAATGAACTTAAAACATATACAGTATCTGATGTTTGTATTTTCTATATTTAAACAATGCATATCAACTACATGTTTGCAGCAATGGAGGAATCTTGATCACATTCGATCTTTCTAAATTTGATTGTGTTTGTTGGTTGGGTTGGCTTATGTGTGGGTGGAAATGGAAATATTTGCATTATACCAACCGAAGTTAACTCCAAAGCTACATCCCTTCAAATGTTATTCAAACAAACGGGGTCCCCGTTTGGACCTCTCTGCGTAAATTGGCGTAAAGTCTGTTCATGTTTAGCAACAAAATTATAACTATACATTATTGTTTTTGATCCCAACTAGCGTAATATGAAGACAAAAATACTATTCCAACATAAACATACGTAAACATATGAGGGAAACTTCCGCTTTCCAGACTCCGTTAGCTGTATCTATTTAACTGAAGGAAAATATGCGATTTGGAAATAAATACAATTTAAAAGATATTCTGTAGTGAGCATTTCGCCTGTTATTTGTAAACTGCATAAAGAAATAAGTAACTTCAATTAGTAACTTCAATAACTAATACCATGTATATCACTTACATTTCAGGAGAAAAGATTCACGAAGAAGAGTCGACAGAAGAAACACAGGGAAGACACAAGCCAGATATCTGTTCCACATCGTTCGATACCATTCTATTTTCTGGGGATAACAAGACATACGTTTTTAACGATAAGTGGGTGTGGAGATTGTCAAACAAAGGGGTGAAAAGAAGCTATCCAAAGCTCACTAGGAAATTATTTAATCGACCACCAAACAGTCCCCGATCGGCGGTTTTCTCTTCGAAAACTAGGAGAACATACTTCTTCAAAGGTAAATAACTTATATGCTAAATAGATTTTGAACATCAATAGCGCACATTGGACTAATACATCAGGTCTGATATAAATCAATCCTGGTATATTTTAGTCATGAAAACTCAGTAACTTAAGAGTGTCTGCTTGACGTGTAGTAGTATAGATTGCAAATAGCTGTTTCCCAACAAAAGAAGAATAAAAAAGTTTTTTAAACATGGCGCGTACAAACTATGGGATCACGATTATAGTCGATATTTCCAAGCCTTCGCTGTAGTACTAAATTGGAATGAAGGCTTCATCGGAAATGTATTTTATAACTTTTATAGAAATATGTAAGTATTTTATGACTCATGTTGCGTCATTGCACGTGAAAGGCAATAATAAAAAAGTTAAATGTCCTCTGGACTTACGTGTATCTCAACAGGCCATTTTTTATTTGGAGCGACATCTATTTTAGATAATCGTGTATGGCGCTACAGCGGGAACACTATGGAAAGTGGGTTTCCAAGGCGACTAACAGGTGATATGACAAAACCAGATGCTGCACTAACAGATAGAAATGGAAATATTTTACTTATTAAGGTTGGTGTTGTCAGATTATTTTTTATCGAGAAATATATATTTATCAAATATCTTAGATGTAATATTTAGGGCAATGTGGGTCTTCAAATGCATGTACCTGTAAATATACAGGTAAACAGGCAATGTTGCCTCCATCCTCAAACACACAGTGTATATATTCAGATTATAAGGATGAAGAATATTTCATTTTTTACAATTAATATCATTATTTTTCAATTATCGTTAGTTATATCCATTAATTCTCAAAACAATCTCTAAAATCTAACTTCACTCACTAGTATATATTTATATAAAAACTGCTTGTAATACTAGTAACTGGTATTCCACAATTAAAATATGAAAAATAAGGTGCTCATTCTAAATTTTTATCAGTTTTTATTGTTCAAGCTTATTGAGAAATTTACTTGACTATGTTCGTTGCAGAATAACAGAGTCTACAAATTGAATGAACGGACGTTCCACGTGGATTCGAACTCGGTGCTGCTTACAGAGCAATGGCAGGGATTACCAGCAATAAAGGATGTGAGAGCAGCGATGAGATACAATGGACGATATTTGTATTTCTTTACTGAAGAAACGTAAGGCTTTAAGATCCTAAGGGGTGGATCATATCCAAAATTATGTAAAAACTCTGCACCAAAACACAATCCTTAAAACGTTCCGATGCATTTTGCAATAACAAACTTATGTGCAGGTTAATCGTTTATTAAAATATAAAATGGTATGGAAAAGTAATTTTGTGAAATAGAAATACCGTTTAATATCTTATCCTAAACAAGGTGATTTTTAATATTTTGACCTTCTTATTTTCTTCAGGTATACCACGTACGATGAGCAAGATGAAAGAGTGATACCAGTTTACCCAAACACAGTGAAACATTTATTAGGATGTATATAACCAATGCCAGGAACCATATCATAACGTGATATTCAATATTTAGTGATCTTAAAGGGAGAATCAGATCTACAGGGGTGACAAAATGTGAACAACATGTAGAGTTGACCTACCAATATATTCCTTGCTATTTCAAATATAATATCTCAAAAACGATCCGGGGTATAACATGAATTGGTGAAGTTATTAAGGGTTTAAAGAACAAAAATGGGCGGAAAAGTTTAAATTCTCCAAAATGATAAATTTGTAACCACAATTATTAAAAAATGAATGTATTATTGTAAACGTTGTAAAAATGTTCAGTTTCCTCAAATAAAGTGTACACACTTTGGGGATTTTTAGAAAATAGACATGACTAGGACTGATATGAGCCCAAAATATTCTGATATTTAAACAATCAATGTCACTACTACTACTTCTACTATTACTCGTTTTACAGATCTGATACCACCATTAAAGTCCTCATAAAACACATTTATCAATATGCAGTGTTCATTACGTTGGTACTTTGCTAAATACGTGAATATTGTACTGTCTGATTTGCGTATATCACTCATTTTATATTTAAATTTACTTATGTTTCACACTGTTGATTAAAGATATATTACATAGTCTAAAATGTGTACGCATTATTAATTACTAAGTTAAGTGAGCATATATTATAGTGTATAATGTGTATATCTAGTGTTGATCGCGCATATATCATCACAGTACTAAGCAGGATAGCTAAAGGAGACATTTAGGATTCCCCTTGGGGCAACATTCACATCTTTTTGGTGCTATTGATACAAAGTGGTGGATTGATCTCAATTATGCATTTATATCTTTCCATGTCAATATTGTAGGGCGTAAGATATTTATCATATTTTAAGTACATAGTGATGGTATTATAGTATTACATGTACAAAGTACATTTTGTATGGCATGAAATATTTTAGTTAGTAATTTATTTTATTTATTATGATATTATATTGGAATATTTTTATGTAGATAATAGTATGAAATAAATTATTTGTAATATATTAAAACATAATCCGGTGTATGTTTATTCTATTGATCGTGATGCTAGCTGAAACATGTAAACAACATTTAAATAAAAAAAAAGTGTCGATCGAAATCAAACTAATTTACAAACATGATAACACAAAAGAACGAGGGAAGTTAGTGCAACAGATTTTTGACAGTTGATAATTTTTTGCGAGTAGTTTCTGGCTGTAAAAAATAAATGCATATGAAAGTCCAATGTGTCATCTTTAAGAAAAGTTCAAAGAATGGTTCCAAGATCATGGACCATGGATTATTTCATAATCTGTGCTTAATCCACCCATTAACAAGCATTTTTTTAAAATGCATTCATTATTTTCACCATCATCCATCAAATTTTTTACAATTTTTCATGTAAAGTTACATTATACCATAACGTATGTTTCATCACTTAAAATATTTTAATCATTCCTTGATGATTAGGATTATGATAATCTAATATAATGGGGTCCAATGGGACTATGCTTCTAGTACAGCACACCCAGATAAGATGTCATTAATATTTCAAACATACACACCTAGCTTAATAGTCCAACAACATTAGACCTAGCCTGGGCCTCGTTTCTTATCTGACATGTCTTATGGCTCCGGCTAGGTCTAACCTCCATGATCATTTTGCCCTTGATGCGTTAATTTAATCGTTCAGCAGGTTTCGACAAGCGGAACTAATTAAACCCTGAAACCATGGTCATATTACACAAAGAATGTGATTCAAGCATGCATACATACCTTATGAATACATACACACCATCCCGTATTCCCTTTAGACCCTATTGATGCATAATTACGGAAATATTGGAGACAGCGTTTGGAATATAACGAAAATGTCGGTCAGTTTCGGTAACCCCCCTATCACACCAAACTCGTTCTTACCCGTTCTTGCCAGTCCTACGAAAACGTCGTAAAACGGGCTCAATCTGGCTGTGGTCGGGAAATATGTCTGAAATAATTAGCTTCTTCGTTCTTAAACAGTTTTCAATACGTCCTTCTCGTTCGCAGTTCGTTCAGGTCGCACCACGTCGGTGTGCAACGTAGTAGAACGCGTCCCTTAGTCTAGAAGGTCAACATGACCTGATTACAGAACGTTATGGTCGCCATCGAATTTTGAATCGATTCAAAATTCTAAAATCATATTCCCGTCTGAGAACGATCATAAAGTTCGTAAATAGACCTTAGAAAGTTGCAGCTACGTTCATTCCGTTCGCACACAGTTTTGAAGAATGCAGTGGCAACTTGTTTGGTGTGATAGCTACATTTTTGCTAACTCGTTCATAAGCAGTGTTAAATACGTTCTCAATCAGTTTAAATCCGTTTGCAATTAGTTCTACCTCGTTCTCAACACGTCCTCAGACAATTCAACTCGTTGTTAAAACGTCCCTAGTAGGATTGAAGTACGACGGTTCCGTTCGTAGTACGTCCAGCTCGTCGTTAGTACGTTGTCACTCGTTCTAATTGTAGAACGTGACGACCACGAGAACATTTTGAGCATTGTCTAAGTTCTAGAGGACCTACCCGTTCGAGTACGTTCGATGAAGTTTGTTAATAGATCCCAAACGGTTCTTAGTAGGTCCAGTCCGTTCGTACACAGTTGAAGCCCGTTTTTGAGAACGTAGTGAGAACTAGTTTGGTGTGATAGTAGGGTAACATCGAAATTGCAAATCGTATCAGAAATTAACCGTCATCGCGGCACTGCATTTACAAACAGTAGGTTTGCAATTAATAACAATTTTGCGTGTATACACGCGCTATATAAATCAATCGAAGATACCTGCTATCCTCAAAATTTATCTTTTAATGCGATTTATCGCGATAATAATTATCAATCTATTTGACAACAATTTCGTTTCGCTAGTAGTTTAATTTTACGATCCGGGACACTCGGACGAACAGACACAATGACGGACATGCGGAAATGTCATTTTAGAGATCGGTAAGTGTAGCCTCATTTTACTAGTATAAATGAACATTTAACGCAATAATATTGTGTTAAATCGCTTGATGTTATGTGTTTTTATATTATTGTCAAGTATCAATTGCACGTTATCGCGGCAAAATGGTTTCGATGGATCCAGAACTTGCATCAAAGGAAAGAATAGCAAAGAGGTTAAACTCAATAACGGCCCCAAGAAAATTCCTTATAGTAAAGAACGCCGTTTTTAAGTTTAACGACGTTGAACTACTAGCTTAAATACTAAACATTGAGAATGTCTAAACACCACAATTGGGGTGCTATGGAAGTTAACAGGAAATGACAAAACAGGAAGTGACAAATTTGTTTGCATTTTTAGAGATTTTTTGAACAAAGATAACAGAGTTCTGGTTTGACCTCCAGTCAATTTAACTAGTTCCAAATACCATTTACAGGACCAGCATCACAATGTTCATGGTCAGAATGACCCTAAACATGATGAAATAACCTTTTTAGCCCTTTGAAAATGTGTCTGAAAAATAGCTAAAAGTAGGAGCGTAGGGAAGGTCACTAAACAGAATCTTTTGAATTTTTCAGAAAATGTGCCCAATATATTGCTCTAAATGATACAATCTTTGAAAATTTGATACCATTCATAGAAAAAGAAAAAAAATGAAAAAACTGATTTGAAAAGCGATCTATTTTCCTATTTATGACCGCCATTTTTGTTTAAGACAATTTTCTAAAATTTCAAACATTGTATCAGTTAGAGCATTATATTGGGCACATTTTCTAAAAAATTCAAAAGATTCTGTTCAGTGACCTCCCCTACGCTCCTACTTTTAGCTTTTTTTCAGTCACACTTTCAAAGGGCTAAAAAGGTTATTTCATCATGTTTAGGGTCATTCTGACCATGCACATTGTGATCCTGGTCATGTAAATGATATGTGGAAATAGTTAAATTGACTGGAGGTCAAACCAGAAGTATGTTATCTTTGTTCAAAAAATGTCCAAAAATGCAAAAAAATTTGTCACTTCCTGTTTCGTCATTTCCTGTTTTACTTCCGTGGCACCTTAATTCCATTGGGTGTGTGGTGTATACTATCTTCGTATAAATCACAATCATCATATCTAAGGTTTATAATATGAAATAATGAAATATCCGGTTTTCTTCCAAATTATTGTAAAAAAATATACACAAACAAAAAATGATTCTATCGGACCAGTTGTTGAGTCAACAATTACATTTATTAGGGAGGTTAAGATCGCACTGTTTTAATTAACTTGTTCTTGAAACGTTTAAACTTATGGTCCCCTATCAGCTATTTTTCACATCACTTCATTTGCCTGATTGAGAATGAAGGTGTGAGGGAAGATATCTTTAATAATAAGGTCCAACGTTAAACCAGTTGAGAGGTGGACAACAATTCTGGGGTCCTAATTCTAGTTCTCTCGAATATGTGTAACCTCTCTAATGTTTTAAGTCCAATACTAACAAAACATGACCTCTAATAATAATGAATAGTACCATGGGTACTGAGCTCACATGGTGTTGCTCAAAAAGTGAATGGCAGACAAAAAATAAAATGGGAATCCTATCGACTAAGGTCTTAAAACATGCCACTATTTTGGATTGACTGATTGAAGTGTATTTTGTTCGACAAAAATGTCAGCCATTTTGAAAATAGTCGAGGTCTGAACCAAGAGTCATATGGGAGCTTTCTGTATTGATGTTCAAGAGAAATAACTTAAAAGGGGAATCCCATGGACAGATGTTTTAGAACGTGCCACTATTGTGGACTAACTGAGAGACAGATGGACAAATCAACGTTAACTAAAATAGCTGAAAAAAAACAGATATAATTTTTTGGCAACTTTTTGTAACAAAATTATTACATACTATTACTCTTTACATTAACAAGTGTTTTTACAATGGAAGACACCTGAATTTATTTATAAAGCTACCGAATGGTCCAAAAGTGAATTTTGCGAGACAAAAATGCCAGCCATTTTGAAAATGGGCGAGCTTCTGAACCAGAAGTCATAGGGGAGTTTTCTGTATTGATCTTATCGACAAAGGTTTTAAAACATGCCACTATTGTTAACAGACAGACGAACAAGTGGTTGATTGCAATAGCTCACCATGTGAGCTAAAAAGGCAAACAAAATTGCAAAACCTGTAGCAACTGAATTGGACTTTGGCATACCCCATTTACTAGTCCGTGGGGGGGTTGAGAGACACCCCTATCCCCTAGTCACATTTTCCATCAACATTCTGCAGTTTTTCACCATTTTACTTTTTAAAGTGATGTTGGGATGATGGTTTATAATTTTACTGTTGGTACAATAATTTCTCTTGATTCCTTACATATCAAATGCAAGCATATATACAGTGATCTAGAATTTCAACACTGGACCCTAAAAATCCTATGTCACGCTGTTATAGCATGACAGTTACGTCAGTGTGATTTGCAAAATCTTGCAGTATATAACAAAATCGATAACAAATAATGGCGGATGAGAAAGACAGCATGTCTTCTTTCTGGCCTGTAGGCAAGATTCACAGATAAGATTTCCTTTTAAACTAGTTCCATTCGGTGACGTGTATATGGATGGTTATAAAGAATGGGTCAAATCTGCCAGGTGGTCTACAAGAAGCAGAATACAAACTGAGATATCCATCTTCATAATTTTTAGTCCATTCTCTCAGTATATGTGCCTCAGAGCCACTCAAAATATTAACTGTAAGTAAACCTGTACACCTGTCAGGTCAAGGTTGCTAGATCTGATAGCCTCTTTCCACATTATTATAATATAACGTCCCGTCGTCTTCCACTATGCCCCGTCGAGTTTATGACTACAAAGTCGATGTGGAAGACGACAGAACATATTGGTTAATTTGAACAGATGTGCGGGTGACGTAGACGTAGCGATGGAGGGTTGAAATGAGGGTCAATTCTGAAATTATGGGCGAAAATGAATTAAAGACTCGCGAGATAACTAGACTTGCAGTTGAAAGCTATGAAAATTTGCTTAATCTCACAGCTGGAACGAGGAACTTTATACACTAAGAAACAGACAGAGAGGCAATTTTTGCTTTTAATGGCATAAGTTTGAATAAAAACGGTGCAGTATGGGACTCACAATCCTTGATTTTTAAACACCTGGTAGGTTTAAAATTCAAAATAACGGTTTTGCAGGATGTAGTGGTTTCGATACGTCCTGTATAGTTGGTATCCCGTCAGAGTAGTAGAAAGTAATGCACAAAGCTTAATTTTCTGTTCCATCGTGGCCATTTTATTGGATAAATCAGTGAACGAAGCAGTCCAACATCGTTTTCAAAGGTGGCATAACCGCATTGTCGTCAGGGCGACACCCCCCCTCCCCCTTTCGCTGATTTTTTTAGATTTGAAACTGAGCCTAGAATTAAAAGCTCTAGAGCTAATTAAAGTCAAAGTGTAATATTGACAGAAATGACACTATGTTAGTACATAGTCTTCATCAGGCATAGAAGATCTCATTCCTCATATTATATTTAATTCTATACCATATATAGTTTCTCGGGAACCCATACAGTATGTAAATACTTTGATGTATATTTTAGTAAAAATCAAAGTTCTTTTTAGTCAAAGTCAAGTTAAGATTCTAAAAACACATTTTTTCTTGTTTTTATTATTGGAAATGTTGTGCTGAGATATGTTCAGAATGAACTAGAGGGGGTTTAAGTTTAAAAAAATTTCTGGGGGCATGCCCCCTGATCCCCCTAAATTGCGTTTTACGTGCAGCGCGCTTTACGCATGACCTATCCATACCCAAAAGTCACCCCTCCCTCGGCAAATCCTTTTGATGCCCCTGTAACCGTCATGCTATAGCAGTGTGTATATTAGCTTGGAGTACAAAGTGTTTACAGTATTACTGTGTTTGTATTATTAATCTCTATGGTTTTTCAATAGGCTAACTCAGTCAATGAATGCAGAGATTAAAAAACAGCACACATGAGTAAATCACCAAACCATTTATGTTATTGAAAGACATTGCCATCTTTTGCATAACTTCTAAATTATCTCTGTAAACGTGCATTTTTAAAAATTGTTTTTTTCGAAAAAAACTAAAAAAAACAAATATAAATCATTTATGGAATGATTTACATATTTTGTGTGATGAAACATGTGTTCAAGTACAATGTAATTTTGAATAAAAAATTATAACAAAATTGATGGATGATGGTGAAAATAACGATTTTATTTTGAAAAAAGGCTGTTAGTGGGTGGATTAAACACGAGTTATGAGATAATCCAATTGATCTTGGAACCTTTCTTTGAACTTTTCTTGAAGATTATACATTGCTCTTTCATCACGCCTAACCATCGCGTAAGCAGGCGTCACCGTACAGCGTCAAAAAATACAGTAGTACAGTTTTCTGTACGGTGACGAAAATTAACTGAGTTGAAGCAAAAACTATAATGGGGTTTTTAAAAAAAACTAATTAGATGAAAATAAATACGATTTCGAGTGTAATAAAAACAGCATTCTCTTAGGAATGGTTTTAACTTTCTAATTATGATAAAAGTTTTTCGAGCACTGCTCGGATTTTTTCTGACTGGATCGGCCCACACAATCGACTCGAGAGAAAAATGTTGTTTTTTCACTTTTCTTTTGGTTATTATTTTCCCTGTCGTCTGAGAGTATGGATTATTTTTATGAGAATATGTATTTGTTATTTACACATTTTAGAACAGATGAATATTCGGCAAATAATCATTCAGTGTATTTATTTAAAAAAGATCAGATCTGTACGGTGACGCATCTGCTGTACGGTGACGATTCCTTAGATTTCATGAAGTGTAATATATGACCTCAGTATTAACTTAAGATTCCATAAGTTTTTGTGTGGAAATTCAAATGTTGTATCCCATTCAACATTGAAAAGATCAATTCTTATGTCTGATAAGAAGGATTAAATACTGAAACACATTCAACTCTAAGCTTACTGTTCGAACAAGAGGTAAAAAAGCGTCAGATCTACATTATCACTGGTAAGTATCAAGCGAAGGTTACAGCCGTCACCTTAGCATTTAAGATGGCGGACAGGAAGTATTAATTTCGATATTTTTAGTTTTCATGGAATTAACTATTTGAAAGTTGACGCAATGCTTTGATATCATTTGAAATACAGACCAGGCTTTTCTCATATAACTAACAAAGATAGCCTACATAGCCATCTTTACCCCATGCAAGATATTGCATCTTTCATCCTAAAAATCACACGTGCAAGATGAGATTTACTTGTGACATCCCTTGTTTCAAAACAATAATAACATAGCAACAAATATACTGAGTTTTTGGTTTCATGATCCCTACCGTATCACACATTTCCAGTAACCTTCCATTAAGCGATGGAAGATATCGTTGAATTGTAGTGCCCATGCACTATATACGAACAAATGATCATACTCCAGAATTTCCATTTCATATAAGCCTAGTCTCATTTAGTTCATCAAAGCATAACGCCAACTATAAAGAATTCGATGAAAACTAAAAATATCGAGATCGACACTTCCTGTCCGCCATCTTATATGCAAAAGTGACTGCAGTAACTTTCACTGATCATTTTGACAACATGTTTACGAGGGATACTTGATTGGATCAACATTTGAACTTCCACACCAAAACTTATGCGATTTGAAGTAATAAATAATGAATTCTTTATATTACTTCTCACAAATTATAATGAATCGTCAACGTACAGCTGATGCGTCACCGTACAAATTTGATATTTTTTAAATATACATAATGAATGGTTGTTTGTTGAATCTTCGCCCGTTCTAAAATGTGTAGTCGACAAATACATATTCTCATAAAAATAATCCATACTCTCAGACGGCAGGGAAAATAATTACCAAACAAAATGTGAAAAAACAACCTTTTTTCATTCTGGTCGATTATGTGGGCCGATTCACTCAGAAAAAATCCGAACAGTGCTCGTAAAACATTTATCATAATTACAAAGTTAAAACCATTCCTAAGAGAATGCTGTTTTTATTTCACATGAAATCGTATTAGTTTTCATCAAATTAATTTTTTTTAAACCCTTGTCATAGTTTTTGCTTCAAAGCAGTTAATTTGCGTCACCGTACAGAAAACTGTACTCCGCTATTTTTTGACGCTGTACGGTGACGCCTACCTACGCGATGGTTAGGCGTGTTTCATATGCATTTATTTTTTACAGCCAGAAACTACTCGCCAAAAAATTATCAACTGTCAAAAATCTGTTGCACTAACTTCCCTCGTTCTTTATTCAGCTCATTTTGGAGATCTTGATTTTCAGTGAACATATATTTGACGATGAATTAGGTAATGTGAGTGTGTATTTGAAGAATTCAGTATTTCTGAATATTTGCAAGGTATTGCCCACGAAATGAATACGTTGAATGGAAGAGCGTTCTGCAATCAGGAGCTTTCAAAGCCATTGACTGAAATATTTTTCCTTTAGAGGTAACTCTCGAAGCCCAATTTATGATGGGAACCTAGATGCTATTAAGCTCTAGAAGCGTATACCACCTAACAGATAAGCAAATTTTATTTTGATCAGATAGGTGATTTTCCAAAAATTTCAAAAACAATATTAATCGAGCATGTTTAGTATTTTAAATTGTCAGTTTACTTGCAGTATTGAAGGTTTCTGGTTGCCCCGGCAAACCTGCACAAGAGCGCAAGACCAATGGCAAATACCACTTAATACGATTAAACGAAAAGTCGCAAAATGGGTCCTTGAGGAATACATCGAATAAATCTCAACGTTATAACATAAAATGAAAAGTATGGCACATCAATTTTCATAGCTCAAATCATACTTTAAAATATATTTTATAACCAAATGGATGTTTACATCATATTGTGTTCTCTCATTTCTAAGGTAAGGTAGCTATTTGGTGTAGTGTAGTCATTTACATGTTTGCTGCATGGGGATCTCCACCCTTCAGCTCAAATGAATACTGGATTTTCCATCCTCCCCCATTGTAACGCCGAAAAAATGTCAAAACTCTAAAAGTATTTGGAAAAATTATAAGAAATAGATTCTCAATTGGCTAATCAAATAATACGAAAGGTAGAACTAATCCAAAGAGAACCAACTCCAAACGTTCAAAAGTTTTCTAAAACGTGTAGCTCAGATTTTCCATCTCAGAACATTACAATTACGTGAGGAGTGATCTGTTTTTAATTTAGATAAAAGGAAACTGTTTTTACCGCCGTTCCTCAAGTATTTCCCTCTCATCATTTGAATACACTGTACCAACTCCATATCCTGCAACGCCTTTACGACTCCCTTTACAGTAATACCAATGAATGGAGAAATATGTATCAGGACCATGGCCTCGACCTTCCTCGAGTATTCTTCGCACACCTGAATGTAGAGTTACCATTCTAATATGTTGAAATTGTTGAAAGTATCCCTTCATTTCGTACATTTTTCATATCAATAACATTTCTCTGCCCTCGTCCAAATATCGACAAAGAAGTGTCTGGATGAAATATGATACTTATTATGATAATCTATTCCCCGGGTTCTATCTATCATTTCGCAATGACTGTTGTAAATATGATAATGATATGAAGCGATGTAGTGGCACTTAGGGAACCTCAGCGCATGCGTAGCCCAGTTCTTACAAATTAGCCGCCAGGATAACTTAAAATCACTTAGTACACTTCCAGTTGTACAAAGTGTGAGAAAATGGGGATCGCCTCATTATACCGACGCGTATTATACCGAAACCCATTATACTGAAGCGCATTATACCGAAACCCATTAGACGCGCATTGTGCCGAAAAGGTATGGCTGGCCATCTGGACCAATGTATCGTCATACTTTTAACGCCGTAAAATCTACTTTTAACGCCGTAAAAACGATTTTATACGCCGTAAAGAATTACTTTTACGCCGTTAAAAACGATTTTTTACGCCGTTAAAATTCATTTTGAACGGCGTCAAAAAAAAATTTAACGCCGTAAAAACGATTGTATACGCCGTAAAGAATTACTTTTTACGCCGTTAAAAACGATTTTGACGCCGTCAAAACCGATTTTTACGCCGTTAGAAATTATTTTTTACGCCGTTAAAAATCTTTTTTACGCCGTTAAAAATTATTTTTTACGCCGTTAAAAATTACTTTTTACGCCGTTAAAAATTACTTTTTACGTCGTTAAAAATTATTTTTTACGCCGTCAAAACTGATTTTTTACGCCTTTCGAAATTGCGAACGTACAGAACATTGTTAATCATTTGCGAAAAAATGTTTAAACAATGAAAACTCGATGTTTATCAAATTCCCGAGATTTCCATACAACCAAATGCGTCTGGCAAATAAAAATTCCAATATAAATGATAAATGTGACATGTACAGTGACAGAAAAATAGGTTTTGGATTTATATCAATCAGTCGGTAAGTCGAACATACACGTTCGTTTGTTCAATGAATACGTACAAAATCGTTTTTAACGGCGTAAAAAGTAATTCTTTACGGCGTATAAAATCGTTTTTACGGCGTTAAAAATTATTTTTGACGCCGTTCAAAATGACTTTTTACGCGTACATAATTATTTTTGACGCCGTAAAAAAATCAATTTTGACGGCGTACAAAATCGTTTTTAACGGCGTAAAAAGTAATTCTTTACGGCGTATAAAATCGTTTTTACGGCGTTAAAAGTATGACGATACATTGGTCCAGATGGCCAGCCATAAAAAGGCCTACCAATGCGCGTTTTACCGAAATCCGTGCCAGTGAGACGGCACATTGCCTTAACCCATCAGTTGTATGACGAGCACTTCCGCGTGGGACTATATCTTTACAGCGGGAATTTCAAGTTTTTGTCAGTGTAGACATAAAAAGTTGCAGTCGCGCGTTTTTCAATATTTTCATTTGAAACTCCAAGAACGGTGCTTTGAATCTACCTCTATACTCTTTCAAAACTTCATGGAGACACATGATTATGTACATGTATGACAGTGCACAGTAACATTATATAGGCATAGAATAATAAAAGTGGAGCCTGAAAAGTCAAATATGGTGCTATGTTGAAAAGCCAAGAGAAATGCTACTGTATCAGCATATAAAATAGATAGTTTATATATTACTTCATCATATACCTTGTTTCAAATTATACATGATTTTTGCATTGAACAGACAAGTCTTGAAAATTAAAAATACATTTTTATTTACTTCCACAATATTTTAACTTTAAACTTTTTAATATGAGACTGGATGTTAATCTGTTGTTTCTTTATTCATATTCAATTAAAAGTTTAT
This sequence comes from Owenia fusiformis, assembly GCA_903813345.2. NCBI lineage: Eukaryota > Metazoa > Annelida > Polychaeta > Sabellida > Oweniidae > Owenia > Owenia fusiformis. The sequence goes on from CAIIXF020000012.1 coordinate 28,024,623, forward strand.
CGCGCAAAAACATATTTTCAGATAAAGCTTAATTTAAAATCTTTGAACATCTTTACATCTCAGTTGCGGCCAGACATTTTTTAACTCATGCTAGGCGTTTCAGACTGAGGGGTCGTCTCAACAAACTTAATTCCAGTTAACCATCAATTTCTGTATTTCATAGAGGATAAAGTCATAATTATGTTATTCATGTTTGATTATGGTAAATCTTGTACTTAAATATATTTAACCGTGGTAAATTCTGTATTAAATGAAGTAAACATTTATTTATACTGCATTGTTTCATTGGTAGAAATAATTAATTGTGCTATTAAATATAAAGTTTCACATTTCTTATTGAACTTGATAATTACTGTATTTTCGATCTTGTGCTGCTGGGGCCAAAAATTGTTGTCATGGAGAGAGAGCGAGATATGTTGTCATAGAGATAGTGAGAAACGCATTCATTTGTTTTACTTTAAATCTTTCCAAATCCAAGTGTGATTTTTATCAATGTGTGCCACAATGATCCCATTAATTCTGAAGTTATTTCATTTTCTAACCATTTCACAAACATTTCTTTTCATATAATACTTCTAAATTGGCATAATTTCCATGTTTAAATTGCTTATATAGTTTTTGGCTACTGATATTATCTCTATCATCAGTTTTCATTCCACAAACGAAATATCAATTATTTTGCCCAATATTTCAATTTCATTATTCAGCGCCCCTTTAATATCTATTTAGGGGCAAATCAATACTCGACTTAGCAGGTCATCTGATTCTCAATTTGATTTTGATTTGAATTGATTCTCAATTCGGACCCATAGTAACTTTGCCTCACCGTTCTTGGTTGAGTTTAAGTCATGGCTCTTATTGGTACAAAAATTAAGCTACCCACGAATGCTGTTTTTCTTCCGGGGCCTTGCCATATCTAACGAAAACAATGGTGTGGACATTTCTGGATTATTTCTGGTGTTTCCTTTTGTTGCTACCTCATTTCTCAAAGTACCCATGCTAATTTCTTGACTCTGTTGAAAGCCCATGGTCCAATCAACCGTACCTCCTTATCTTATGATGACCGCACAAAATGATAGAGCGTGGGAACCGACCGAACCAAATGCTACGGATATTGCAGCTATGTGTGTTGTGTTTTCAAGTGTTATTTTATATATGTCCGACAAATCGAATTATGGTTTTGATAGTATCTAGATGTATTTAATAGTATCAATATGTCTCGTTCATTCATTTGGCCAATAAAAATCATAACTGCCTGGAAAGTAATATGAATAAAGTATGTAAATAAATGAATTAAAACGTCAAATTAAGAAGCAAAAGTCTTTCCTTGGTCACTGCGAATGGCATGATTTCCTCGAGTCTCTTCAGTTGCAAGGCAACCATACTGGGACCGATTCGCGTCGTTCCACTACTGCCCTTGGTGGGGGCCCGCTACCATACTATATGACTCCCGGAGTTTACTAAAGCACGTTAGTGGAGGAACCAACCACAGTCTCACAATCTGTCTCCGGCAAGAGCGGCCAGAGAACCAACCCATGCCAAGGGCCGGTAAACGGTTGGACCTTCGGACCGGGTGTCCGTAGTGACAATGATCAACAACTCCGTACCTGGGGCTCGAACGCGGGACCTCCGTATCCCACGACGTTCAACCGCAAAGTAGCCTCAGTCTACGCCACTAGGCTACCCTGCTTAGGTGACAAAACTGCTAAAAATAATGTATTTGTTACAATTATTTGCTTGGATAAACATGATATTACATTTCTTATAATTGATTAATCTGATTTAGTTGGAATCGAAGTTCGACCAACGATCAAGGCAATGCAATCAACGACTCTTGCAAATGTGAACGGAAGTCGTAAAGACAGAAAGTACAAGAATCGTGATCAATGTAAAGTATAATATTTAAGACACATCTTTGAATATCGGGTAGGAGAAACATTCCAAAATGAAGAAGAATCATTTAGAACATTTGATTTGTTGCCAATATATCAATTGCGTCTCAAATGAATGAAATAAAAGGTATCGCGGGCCACTAAAGCCGATAAGTGAAAACAATTATAATTGACGCATCTAGATCGCTCAATATAACGGTAAGTGAATAGGTCTGTGTAGATACGTTGAGGAAAATAAGCTATTTCGACGCTTGAAATAATCTGATTACGCTTATTAATAATTACGCGTGGCTATTAAACACAAGTGTTGTGTAGAACAAAAACAAGAAAACTGGACGATCTATTAAGGAATAGCCTTGCCCAAGTCGCACAGCGAAAAATGATACAATATCCTGCCTGGATATTTGCGAAATATTATAGTGATATGGAACGTATCCTTAAGAATCCGTGACAAATACTCTAAGTATCGCGATTTTGGAGATTCACGGATATTAGTGAGAGACGGAACACTGGTATCCTGAAATATCCATAGTTCTGGATACTACTGATATACATCACGTCTTTTCGCGTATTCTTAGGGGTATGACTAATATATGATTCGAATACTCACAAATATAGCTGAATATTCAACAATTTTCCGGGATATTTAGGGATACAGTTCGTAATATTTTTTGGGATATTCACGAATACGGTCGGGATTGCAAGGAGATTTTCGTTCATATTACCTAACAAACTAAACACGAAATGACGCATTTAAATACGTACAGTTTATTATCTCATCAATACAAATGAGATGTACGATAGGTGTAAGCATTAAAACATCTGATCACAAGGATGTATAACAATGACCACATCGATGTACTTAGGCTGTTCTGCTACTTTTACATCTCCTACTTGACGTCCTTCTTCACTTAGGAACTGATGTGGCTGCCATGCTGATCATTGTGTGTTCAATAATTTGAATTTCGACTTGTAGGAAAATGCTCGATGTTTAAATTAGGGGCATTGATAACGTTGTAAGTTGTAACGATATTTCGTCTCAATTTATTGATAGCGCGCGGACGTCAGAGAGCAAACTTCCGGTTTGATTGCAATGTTTTAATGGCGACTAATATTTGTGTTTGTTACCTTATTTAAAAGCCATTTTCAGTGTCTACGAATATCGAAATGTAGTAAACAAAAGTTTCCTAGTAAAGTTCATAAGATTCTCTACAAGATGAATTCACGTTTATATCTTGAAAGTACGACCGAAGCCAGATATAATGAGAAAACTACGAAATGTACAAGCTAAAATTCGACAGATTCACGGTATTATTGAAACAAATCAGTTGACATGAAGGAAATGTTGTTTCTACTTTAGTTGTTATAAACGTTAATATACCCTCCATGCTTAGAAGCAAACTTTTCTTCGAAGCGCAGCTTATTGTCGATGAAATCGTTGATTGAATTTCCCAAACAAACACAAGTTGGAGTACCCAAAAATATCCTTTCGAGGATATTTCCGGATATTCGAAGTATCGGTGTCTATGTCTATGTCGATAATCTGCAAAAGGCTCATAAGCCCATATGAAGCAGATATATGATTTAACAGTAATAGAATTTGAAAAGAATATAACTTAAAACCTTAACATTTAAGAATAGATATATTTTAGACAATATCCCAGGAACTTTATTTAATATTATCTTCCATGCTTAGAAGCAAACTTATCTTCGAAGATCAGCTTATTGACGATGTAATCTTCGGTCATCATGAATTTCCTGTCTTTCATATGTCTGAATTTCCCAAACACAAGTTTTTCGATGGCAGCCATTTTGAGCAGTTAAGATATCACGAGGAGAATGTTGTTTCACTGCAGAAATTCATACAAGATATTCCACATTCTATATGGCGAAACAAATGTTTCAATGACACTAAAATTGTTAATTGAACGTTATAATTTATGTACTAGCATAATTTCCAGGAATCAATATTCCGGATACTTAAAAAATTTTCTGGATACTAGGGTAGTCAACTATCCTGAAATATCCTTAATTCGGATATGTTGAAAGTTGGAAACTTGGAGTATCCAAAAATATCCCTTTGAGGATATTTCCGGATGTTCGAAGTATCGGTATATTTTAGGTTATTCAAGGATACCTCAAATATCCGGGATTTGCGATACGTACGGAAACTATAGGATATTACACCATTTTTCGCTGTGTCGGTCTCTTTTACTGATCTTGATTTCTATTATGACCGCCTTGTACCAAAGAGAAAGCCACGTGCTTTACCGACAGTTTGTTGATGTCGGTAAAATTTGACCAATCAACGGCGGCCCTGTAGCGTTAGCTCATTATTATGCAGGGTCAAAAACAAGTACACTTTTCACAGGGACTTTTCACGAACAAATCTTGCACGAAACTAAGCACAAATTCATCATGAAAATACAAATACAACATGACCCGCTACATTGGACTTGGTATTCGTGCATTTTCATCGCGAAATCAGTTTTAAATCAACATTGAATCGCATTATTTGATTTATATTAATGAATCTCACCTTCGAATGTACGTTTAATTGCATAATGTATTGTAACTCTAATGAAACACTCGATCAGATCATTGAATTTCAAGTTGTAGACGGGAAGTTTGTTTTGTTTATGCTGTTCAACCTGATAACGTTTTGATTGGTCATTCAGCCTGAAGTCACACGTCGTGTCCACGCGTATATCTGTTAATCAATAAGGTTTCGCGATACCCCTGATAACGTAGGTATTATGGAAATCTCGAAACCGTTGAATATCTCAGCATAATAACAGCGGAGATGTATTGGATTGTACAAGGCGGTAATAATTCAAGATCAGATAAGTAAAAAATACCGACTTGGGCAAGGCTAATTAAGGAACTGTGTTCAAGATATCCGCATGTTCAAAAACACAAAATTTATATTTTAGGCTATCCATATTTTGTCAGATATCTCCAATTCATATTACAGGGAAAACATAATCATATTTCCGAAAAGAATTTACACTCGCTACTCAAAATTAGGCACGGACACAAGTACAGAGAATAGCCTAGTGAAGGCATCTATCTAATGGTGGCTTTTCCAAATAGCTTTAAAATCTCGTTAAGGTCTCATAAATAATGAGATTTTAGGAGATCTGCATTTTTATGCACTAAAGACTAACATTTTCTTCTATTTGAATTCTGTGTGTAATTTTCTATCAAAACAACTTAATTTTTGCACTGTTATTTACCTTTATTCAAATTCTAGCTATAGAGATTTTCAAGTTTTCTAAAAATGGTCGGGCTAAATACCCATTGACAAAGTGACATACATTGGTAATATAACAGGCTTTCGTCAATGTAACAAAAGCGAGGGGCTTAGTATATGAATTACAGCTTCATTTACAAAACAAATTCCAAATCGAAGAAACTTATTAATACTAGGCTATATTTTCTAGCTTTGGGCCGAATTATAATCTGCAACTTGACTTATTAGTAGGTTTAAATCGAGAAAGCAAAAAATCGTAACCAGGAAGTTCATCCATTTTATTACATTGACGTTCCGTCAAAGTAACTAGTTGTGGAACAGTGATTATGTCATTCGGTATAACGCCTTTGGTTACAATGCGCGTCGGTACAATGCGCGTCGGTATAATGGGCTTCGGTATCGGGTTCAGTACAATACGCGTCGGTATAATGGGTTTCGGTATAATGCGCGGACCCCAGAAAATGGGGCGTGTCCAAGTCTACCGATTGGGGAGGTTACCTTTTATTATAGATGAGGAATATTTTAGTTTTTGAAGATGAGAACTACACATGTAGACCTAAGAAATTCTTTGATTCTGTGAGTTTGAGTGCACTACCCCTTGCATATTATACATTATTGTATTACTATCTAGTTCTAGCAAATGTATGTTTGGTCAAAACCGGTGAATATTTAGCGATATCCCACGCTCCCCGGGAATTTTCAAAGAATGTTTTGTTCAGTGTACATGTAAGTCAAAATGCCAGACGAGAAAAGATTTGAAGGAATGTCTCACGATGAAAACTTAAGATTAATTGAAAATGTACTCACAAGTAAAACAAAAATCAGCTTAACGTTCGATTAGAGTTTTTGATGATTGGATAGAATAAACTTGGAACGATAAAGACTTGAAAATGTGAAAAACTTGAACTGAATACAAAATAATATCAATCTTTATAAAATGAAAAAAACAAGACTAGAAAGGGATCACTGCAGATCCCCGGGGCAGATCCATCCACGATGTTGAGTGCCATGGAATCAACAGTCAGTGATATGATAAAACGAATATTTCACTCTACTCATCGGTGAATACCCGTGACACTTTCACTAGATGGTATTCCACTAGTTCTCCGGACTTCGTATATCACTCCTGAAAGATGCACAGGTTCACCTAAATAGAGTGAAATATTTGTTCAATATACTCCACATTAACATTACCTTCTCTTCCATGACCGGAGCTTAGACCATCAACAGCAATTACGGCATCTTTGTCCCAGAAGTTTGCAGCGACAGAGCAGTTAGGCTTCATCGAGTTCGTGCATTCTGGTAGCATAGTGGCCTCTTCATATTCCCTTGAGAAATTAGTAAGCTGATTCAACCCTGAAATAACCATAATTTCATCATCTCTGTAAAAATGTATTGTGAAAAGTGTATCCCTTGGATAGATGTTCAATGGGACCCCCTTTCTCCTGAACAACAGAGCGGAGCCTAGGGCAACTGGGCTATATTTTCAAGTGCCTCGATGCACTATTTCCCACAGCATACCCCACAATCTATAGTCACAAGCAGAAGAAGTGAGTCGCTCCCATAATTCTTTAGTATGTGTTTCCTTTGTATGTGTTGGACGTGGGAATTATGGGCTAATTAAGGCATGGGTTTATATAATAAAGTTACGTGATTGTTTAGGACAGGTGGGTGAAGAATAACCATTGACAAGATGACTTAATCAATAACGTAACCTGACTCAAATATAATACTTCGGGCTGGTTGAAATAGCTTAGCATATGTTGAGATATGAGAGATATTTAGTTCATTGAATTAACCGATCATTTGCAAATTATGAGTTTCCTATAGTGTATACTGGACGAAACAAATCCAGTCAAATATCCCCGCTCCCGGGCACATGCAAATCAACTTCCTTACTCCCAAGACGAAATTCTCCGTCAATTCCTACACCTCGGGGCATTATTGCGTATAAAATTTCTTACCCTTCCCAGGGGGGCTCTCGCGAACAGTGAGGGGGCTCTCGCGAACATTTGAATGGTACATAAGAAATGGTGCAGACATTAGGGTTAAATAGAACTCTGTTCAATTTCGGCATTACCGTTTTTCTGACATTGTTAGGCTTATTTATTGTGAAAATATGTGTGTATTCTGAGCAGAGATTTCTCTACAATGTAACAAAATGATTGAACTTGCTGGATACGACTTTTTGGTTTTCTCGATTTCAACCTACTTATAAGTCAATTTGCGGATTGTCATTTGGCAGAAAGTTAACAATATAGTCTAGTTTTAAGAAATGCTCTCGGTTTGGAAATTGATTTTTAAATAAAGCGTTAATTTATGCATTTAGACCATCGTTTTGTTACATTGACTTAAGTCGTCAAAGTAACATACATTGGTATAACAACAATGTAACAAAAGCGAGGGACTAAATTTATGAACTGCAGCTTCTTTTACAAAACAAATTCCAAATAGAAGAAAATTAAAGCTAGACTATATTTTCTAGCTTTGTGCCAAATTACAATCTGCAACTTGATTATTTTTATTGTAAGTAGGTTTAATTCGAGAGAACAAAAAACTCGTAACTAGGAAGTTCATTCATTTTGTTATAGTATAGTAGGAACAAGGGGTTCCCATGCACCCATAAGGTGTGAATAAGTTACATACATTTTTGTAATCCCTAGGGTGTCTATTTAATGAATTCATTTGTTAACATTGCCAACTAATGTCCCATAGTACTTTTATGGCGGCATTCAGTTACCATGGTTACGCATCTTTAGACATCTTACCTTGTTATCTTAAATCATTTGTAGCTCTGTCATTACTTGGTCTATAGAAATGATATTGGTACCAAATTGAACCTCGTTAAATTTTCAATAAATTTCTGTTATTCAATAATGCAAATTATCTAATTTGCATAAATTATGACGTCATCAATCTATTTTTGGTTCAGAATTTCCAACTATAGCAACGTATCTATTAGAACTGAGGCCGTATGGCAAAATTTCTGAAAGGTTTTGTCCTTTATTCTATTAGTAGAAGGTATAAGCAACATAAAAGTGAAAACAGATTCAAAATTGAATCAGTATTACGAAAGTTATGTAACTTTCGAGGCAGCTATCGTGAATGTCATTATTTGACAATAATATACATACATGTACGTCTTACCTTGGAGTCTTGAATCAATGTAGCTTCGCCATTATTTGGTCTATAGAGATGATATTGGTATATGATTAAACCTTATTAAATTTACTATATGGTTACAATATTCAGTTATGCAAATTAGCTAATTTGCATTAATTGTGACGTCATCAATCCATTTTTGGTTCAGAATATCCTAGTATAGCAACATATCTATTAGAACTGAGGCCGTATGACAGAATGTGTGCATAGTTTTGTCCCTTATTTGATGAGTGGAAGATATAAGCAACATTAAAGAGACAACATATCTTCAAAATTGGATCAGAATTAACAAAAGTATCCAGCTTTGGAGGCAGCTACTGTGAACGTCATTGTTTGACAATTATAAAAAGAATATTAAATTAACAAAAAAGTAACAACCATAGTTGTTTCAATCTTATTGAGTAAAAATGTGCATGTATTGAACTGAACTTATAAGTATGTGGAAAGGTTACATGTATTTTGACTATCATTCACAGGGGTCAAAACAGTTATCTCGACCCTGTATATTAAAGATCCAATTTTATAATTTACCATGCACTTTCAATGATTCATATAAATAGTATGCATATAGTCTGATTTTCATCATATTCTTCATATTCTTGATTCTTAAAGTATCTGAAGTATAAAGCATGATTAGAAATGAAGATGATTCATCATATGGTTTATGTAATATTTCTAACATTTCAGATGCTATGGTAACATCACTTGATAATGAGGTTTTTACATTTCATGTTCTTAATGAGTTAAAAGAAAGTTATTCTCTCTTTGCTTTAGAGATAAATAGTCACATGAATTTGATTAAAAAAATTATAACTTAATTTAACTCCCTCCTGACAGCCCCCATATTTGAAGATTTTGCTGAAACCTGGCAAAATACATTAATTATTAGGTTCCAGAAGCCCCCAGAAGCTATACGATGGCCCCAAGAATCTATACAGGGGCCCCAAGTGGCCCCCAGAAGGTATACGATGGCCCCCAGGAGCTATACCGTGGCTCCTGAAACGAAGCTATACAGGAGCCCCAAAAAGCTACATGATGGCCCCAAGAATCTATATGATGGCCCCCAATGGCTCCCAGAAGATGTGAAGGGCCCCCAGTAGCCCCTAGAAGCTATATGGTGGCCCCCAGTGGCCCTCAGAAGCTATATGATGGCCCCCAGAAGCTAATTAGTGGCCCCCAGGAGCTATATGGTGGCACCCAGAAGCTATACAGGGAACCCCAGTCGCCCCAAGAAGCTATACGATGGCCCCCAGAAGCTATACAGCAGCCCCCAGAATCTATATGATGGCCCCCAATGGCTCCCAGAAGCTATACAGGGCCCCCAGTAGCCCCTAGAAGCTATACGGTGGCCCCCAAAGCTATATGGTGGCCCATTGGGGGACACTGTATAGCTTCTGGAGGCCATCGTATAGCTTATGGGGGCTACCGTATAGTTTCTGCGGGCCCTTGCATAGCTTCTGGGGGCCATCGTATAGCATCTGGGAGCCACTGGGGGCCCCTGTATAGCTTCTGGGGACTACAGTACAGTTTCTGCAGGCCCTTGCATAGCTTCTGGGGGCCATCGTATAGCTTCTGGGAGCCACTGTGGGCCCCTGTATAGCTTCTGGGGGCCACTATATAGCTTTCGGGGCCACTGAGGGCCACCGTATAGCTTCTAGGGGCTACTGGGGGGCCCTTTATAGCTTCTGGGAGCCACTGTATAGCTCCTGGGGGCCACTAATTAGCTTTTGGAGGCCATCATATAGCCTATGAGGGCCACTGGGGGCCACCGTATAGCTTCTAGGGGCTACTTGGGGCCCTTCACATCTTCTGGGAGCCATTGGGGGCCATCATATAGATTCTTGGGGCCATCATGTAGCTTTTTGGGGCTCCTGTATAGCTTCTGGGGGCCATCGTTTAGCTTCTTGGGGCCACTGGGGTCCCCTGTATAGCTTCTGGGAGCCACGGTATACTCCTGGGGGCCACTAATTAGCTTCTGGAGGCCATCATATAGCTTCCGAGGGCCACTGGGGGCCACCATATAGCTTCTGGAGACCATAGTATAGTTTTTGGGGGCCCTTGTATAGCTTCTGGGGGCCATAGTATAGCTTCTGGGGGCCCCATGTAGCTTCTGGGGGCCACCTTATAGCTTTTTGGGGCCACTTGGGGCCCCTGTATAGCTTCTGGGCGCCACCGTATAGCTCCTGGGGGCCACAGGGTTTCCTGTATAGCTTCTGGGAGCCACCGTATAGCTCCTGGGGGCCACTATTCAGCTTCTGGTGGCCAACATATAGCTCCTGGGGGCCACTATTCAGCTTCTTGGGGCCACTTGGGGCCCCTGTATAGATTCTTGGGGCCACTGGGGGCCATCATATAGCTTCTGGGGGCTTCTGGAACCTAATAATTAATGTATTTTGCCAGGTTTCACCAAAATCTTCAAATATGGGGGCTGTCGGGGGGGGGGGGTTAAATTAATTAAGTTATAATTTTTCTAAACAAATTCATGCGACTATTTATCTCTAAAGCAAAGGGAGAATAACTTCCTTTTAACTCATTAAGAACGTGAAATGTAAAAACCTCATTATCAAGTGATGTTACCATAGCATCTGAAATGTTAAAAATATTACATAAACCATATGATGAATCATCTTCACTTTTAATCATGCTATATACTTCAGATGCTTTATGAATCAATAATATAAAGAATATGATGAAAATCAGACTATATGTATACTATTTATATGAATCATTGAAAGTGCATGGTAAATTATAAGATTGGATCTTGAATATATAGGGTCGAGATAACCGTTTTGACCCCTGTGAATGATAGTCAAAATGCATGTAACCTTTCCACATACTTATTAGTTCAGTTCAATACATGCACATTTTTACTCAATAAGATTGAAACAACTATGGTTGTTACTTTTTTTGTTAATTTAATGTTCTTTTTATAAACAATGACGTTCACAGTAGCTGCCTCCAAAGCTGGATAATTTTGTTAATTCTGATCCAATTTTGAAGATTTGTTGTCTCTTTAATGTTGCTTATATCTTCTACTCATCAAATAAGGGACAAAACTATGCACACATTCTGTCATACGGCCTCAGTTCTAATAGATATGTTGCTATACTACGATATTCTGAACAAAAAATGGATTGATGACGTGACAATTAATGCAAATTAGCTAATTTGCATAACTTGATATTGTAACCATATAGTAAATTTAATAAGGTTTAATCAGATACCAATATCATCTCTTTAGACCAAATAATGGCGAAGCTACATTGATTCAAGACTCCAAGGTAAGACGTATGTATATTATTGTTAAATAATGACATTCACGATATCTGCCTTGAAAGTTACATAACTTTCGTAATACTGATTCAATTTTGAATCTGTTTTCACTTTTATGTTGCGTATACCTTCTACTAATAGAATAAAGGACAAAACCTTTCAGAAATTTTGCCATACAGCCTCAGTTCTAATAGATACGTTGCTATAGTTGGAAATTCTGAACCAAAAATAGATTGATGACGTCATAATTTATGCAAATTAGATAATTTGCATAAATGAATATCAGAAATTTATTGGAAATTTAATGAGGTTTAATTTGGTACCAATATCATTTCTATAGACCAAATAATGACAGAGCTACAAATGATTTAAGATACCAAGGTAAGATGTCTAAAGATGCGTAACCATGGTAACTGAATGCCGCCATAAAAGTACTATGGGACATTATTTGGCAATGTTAACAAATGAATTCATTAAATAGACACCCTAGGGATTACAGAAATGTATGTAACTTATTCACACCTTATGGGTGCATGGGAGCCCCTTGTTCCTACTATACTATTACTTTGACGGAACTTGTTAACGGCCATACCTCTACACGTAGCTCAGTGAAACAGCTCCAAGTGTTTATTAGAGTCCTATTTAGCTTATCATTACATGATAATGATACCGTGACCACAAGAATTCTGAGATAAATGAATCTGGAAAGAGCTGTACCACCAAAAAACTACCATTTTTCAGAAAAATGATTCTGCTCTACATAGCCTCAAAAATCACTCTGCCATCTCTAGAAATTCTGTTTCTAACCAAACTTGAATATGTTTTCTGATAGATAAGTATTTATTAATAAATCTCGATTCATTTATGATTTTACTCGATAGCTATGGCGCTGTACAGGACCAGAAAGGGAGAAAAAGCTTTTTATATAGGAAACCAAATTCCCGGCGTTATCCGCTAGCATCCCTACTCTGAACTATATTCAATTTTAACTTACAGATTCGTTCTCTTTTCGTAACATCCCATTCCCTTGGAAAACGCGGCACAGCTATCACCGTTTCTTCTGGAACTATAAAATCAATTATCTGTGCTGATGCAACTCCAAACAAAAGTACCGCCAAAAGGAGCACTTGGTTCTTCATTTCAGCTGTTTTCAGATTTCTCTTGTATCAGCTGATGCACTTTGATCGTTTTTATACCATATGTTATAATTTACCCTTGGTGTATTATCGAATCAAACGTTCTTACTGCATTCAAATCCCGCCTTGTATTACTTATCAACTGAGCTCCTAATAATATGCAAGTGTCTACTACTAGCCTAACAGAACAAATATGCCCAAGTCGGTCTCTTTTACTTATCTTGATTTCTATTATGACCGCCTTGTACCAAAGAGAAAGCCACGTGCTTTACCGACAGTTTGTTGATGTCGGTAGAATTTGACCAATCAACGACGGCCCTGTAGCGTTAGCTCATTATTATGCAAGGTCAAAAACAAGTACACTTTTCACTGGGACTTTTCACGAACAAATCTTGCACGAATCTGAGCACGAATTCATCATGAAAATACAACTATTTTATCAGATAAATATCAATGAGAGTTTAGTGGATGCCGGGGCATCGATCGGATAACCAAAGGTGAGAAGATTTCAACAATAAACGTTGAAACGATCGCTGAACATGTAGGCTGAGATTCAATCACCGATCGACGACAACGAACATGACCCGCTACATTGGACTAGGTCTTCGTACAATTTCATCGCGAAATGAGTTTTAAATAAAACTTGAATCGCATGATTTAATTCATATTAATTACTCTTACCTTCCAATGTACATTTAATTACATAATATATTGTAACTCTAACGAAACACTCGATCAGATCTGAATTTCAAGTCGTAGATGGGAAGTTTGTTTTGTTTATGCAGCTCAACCTGATAACGTTTTGATTGGTCATTCAGCCTGAAGTCACACGTAGTGTCCACGCGCTTCCTAGTCAACTCGTACCCAAGACAACTCGTACCCAAGACAACTTGTACCCAAGACAACTCGTACCCAAGACAACTCGTACCCAAGACAACTCGTACCCAAGTTATTTCCAGTATTATGGGTGCATATAAGAATACAAATTGAGTTTGTATAATAATGTTTAATTGTTATTATGTGAATCAAATAAGCCTCAATATTTTTTCTGAATTTAGAAGACATTTTTCCTGAATGGATTAAGCAAAGCATTTTGTTTTAACTTGGATCACCTTTTTTAAATAAAAGAAGTGCTTTGAAGGGCTTGTTCTCAACTTTTTTTGTCATACATATATATATATAAATTAATATAATTACAGCAGTAACCTTTCTACAAATGAATCAAACAATTAATTTAGCTAAGTGCATTTAGATAAAGTTAATAACGAAAGTTTAATCTGTTAATTTCTTTTCCATTTTGAACTTAATTGGATTATATTTGAGCACATGTATACGAAGTGTATTATATCATGTATGAAAAATATAATATTATTTAGAATATTTTATTGCTAAATTTTATGAATGTGACTTCTTAGAATTAACATTCATTAATCTGATAATATGAAATCCTAAATAGATTATCTGTTAAATGAGAAATTAGGCCCAAGGTTTGATAAATCTTTATATTTTTAATAATACCATCTTGAAGATTTCTTCCAAAAACTCTTCTACAGACTTCAAACTATTCTGAACTGTATGTAACAATTATAATATGTATATCTATACCCATTCCCATTTCAACACTTGATTGAAAACAAAACATAAACTTGGGTACGAGTTGTCTTGGGTAGGAGTTGTCTTGGGTACGACTTGACTTGGGTACGAGTTGTCTTGGGTACGACTTGACCAGTTACCGTCCACGCGATACCTGTCAATCAATAAGGTTTCGCGATACCCCTGATAGCGTAGGTATTATGGAAATCTCGAAACCGTTGAATATTTCAGCATAATAACAGCGGAGATGTATTGGATTGTACAAGGCGGTCATAATAGAAATCAAGATAAGTAAAAGAGACCGACTTGGGCAAGGCTATCTGTACTTTTCAGTACATTCAATATTATAAATTGTATGATGCAAATGTTAAAGGATATTATGAATGCTTTGTCGGTTATGGCAAACTCAATATTTAATTTCAATATTTAATCCTTTCTATCTTTACGTAATATCCATATTTCACAGACCTAATGCAAATGTTATTGAGGTAGACTTCAAAGTAATTCACGCGTTGCTGATAGTATCATATCTTTTAAACATCTCTTAATGTCATCGCAAATATAATATTTTAAAAACATTCAATCCATCCATTTATTATGCAAAACCTAACGATGAACAGCACTGCCATGATGTCGTCGCAAATATAATATTTTAACTAGATTCAAGTTATCTATTTATTTTGCAAAAATATCCGAGAATGTATTATACTCCCGACTATACTATATTTACTGAATTAACGATAATCTTAATTGAGCAAACAGTGGTTATGGGACAATTTACGATAATTGATATTTCAAAAAATACAAATTTCGAAAATCAAAATATTCATATGGCGATGGTTTTATCTTGAATTGCAGAGGGAACACATTATATTTTAAAGCGGCATCATTGGAACTATATTGGTACTTCGAAACCTGAGCAATTTTCAAATGAATAAGAAATTAACATATTCTCGTTAATCGTTCAATAAGTCTGGTTTAATTTCAAATAAGATAGTATTTATCACATGTGTGTGTGTGTCAAACAATAAACAAGTTTCCTTGGATATCAGTATTGAATTGTAAAAATAAATAGAGTCAACGTTATTGTTTGAAACTATAAGCCGCAAATTATTATTTATTATATTATTTTATTATTATGAACGACCCCTTTTTCAAAAGTGATAACTAAAGTAATGGGCAAGATACGTTCATACAATTTTACATGTACAGTTCTTCTCCGATGCCCTTACTATAGGATAAATAAATCACTATAGGATAAATATTCAATACAATACAGGGTGTCCCGAAAGTATGCCCCCCCCCCCCCCCTAGGCAGACATATACCAGTGTCGTCATAGTATGAATCATATATCATTTTAAAGCTCACACAAAGTTACATTGATTCACCAAGTATCATGGTTCAACTCTCAAATGTGAAAAAATTACAGGCATTTCAAAATTTAGTGTTTGGTCAAAATGAAGTTCAATTTTACACCAAATCACTAGTCAATGTGTCCTTCCGGGCCATCGTAACAGCAGCAATTCTTTTCGGGTCGGATGGATATTGAGTTGGAAAAAGAGAACGGTGAGGGTAGAAACTCTAAGGAAACTCTTCTAAAGTCCCTTAACAGGTTTTAAGAGGGTTATAAAATACCACACCTCTATTTGAAGGGCTTTTAAGGTCATATATGAAAATAATTGGTGCTGTTAACATGGCCAAGGGGGGACTCATTCACTAGTAATGTGGAGTAAAATTGGACTTTATTTTGACAAAACACTAACTTTTAAAATGACTGTAACTTTTTCCCATTTGGGAGTTAAACCATGATACTTGGCAGATCAATGTAACTTTGGATAAGCTTTAAAATGATATATGAGATGTTTTATGAGGACACTGGAATATGTCTGCCTAGGGGGGGCCCCATACTTTCGGGACACCCTGTACAATACAAAACAATACAATACAATCAGAAGTTCAAATCTGACTTTAGATTTGATATTCGACTTTCATTGACCTTCTCAAGGTCAAAAAGGTATGTTTTAAACTTGCTTCAAATTGACCAATTCTTTTTTCAAAATCATCTACAAGTTCTCAAAAGTTCAAATCTGACTGTAGATTTGACCTTCATTGACATTCTCAAGGTCAAAAAAATATTTGACCTTCTCAAGGTCAAAAAGGTCTTTTTCAACTTGCTTCAAATTGACCAATTCTTTTTTTCAAAATCATCTACAAGTTCTCAGAAGTTCAAATCTGACTTTAGATTCGAGATTTCATCTCCAATGACCTTGTCAGGGTAAAAAAGGTATTTTTCAACTTCAAATTGACCAATTTCTCAGAAATTCAAATCTGACTTAATATTGAACTAATAATATTGTGAGCAACTAGGTGGTGACATTTTGTCATGTTAATGCCTTGTTTTCGTCCCCCACCCTCTGAATTTTCAGGATCGCATCAGGTCTTGGTTTACCATGGACATTTTTGATGTGTGGGCAGGGGGATATGTTCGGGCCTCCTCCCCTTTACTAAAAGCTGGCTAGGGGCATGTTGCTCATACTGCATGTGAAGTATTAAAGATTGCAATGAATGAAATCATTTTCATTGGAATCGATAAAAAAGTATTCTGGCACTTACAATGACTAAGATGTCCAAGCAACATTTATCATTTCGGGTAAAGGCCAAACATTCATCATAGGGAACTACAAGCGGCATTCAAAATATAATATCATTCAAAAACACGCAGCGGGGGCAATGAGGGAATGAGAAACATCATTCAAAGTTGTATGGTTATGTGTCGGTCATGGAAATAAAAAGAAAGCATAGCATGTTGAATAGAAATGTAAAGATTACATGCATCGCTATTCCCACAAAGTTATAGCATGATCATATGTGAAACTGAGAGTGAAATATATTGTTTCTTGGTTTGGCAATGACTCATTCTTTGCTGTAATTTAAATATAAACATAAAAATACGAATACAACTACATGTAACTTTTGATTGTACCTTTATATTTCACATAATTTTAAAGTCGTTTTGTCACGCGGTAGTTGAGAGGTTAAGCTTTGCATATATAATCGAAACTGAACCTGTACGTATCACTCGACCATATACAAATTCATGTAGCCTTCTCATATAAATAGCCGTTCAAATCCAGTGTTTGTTTAGACTACACCATAGCGTGTAATGATTCTATAGTATGTCATTGATGCGGTTTATAGCTGGTTTTCTAATACATATTTTAAACGAGCTCGTTTCGTAAGATTTTTGGCGCTAAATCATGCATGATTGTGTGCGTTAGCAGTATTTGCATTTCCAATCAAATCATTCTCTTGATACTAAAAGAGGAGTTGTCAAATCCCTCTTTAGGAGGGCAGAAACATTGGTAACTAAAGAGGAAGATCTAAAGAAAGAAAAGGAACTGGTTTGCCGATCATTAAAGGAGTGTGGGTACCCGGAATGGCTGATTAAAGAAGGTGAAAGACATGCGACAAATAATGTAAACAGAACAAGAAATGATGACGATATAAGGTGTACTGCAGTTCTTCCGTATATCCCTAGTATTTCCAACCAGTTACGGCGTATTTTTAAAAGGCATCGTGTCCGAGTATGTTTCTCATCGCAGAATACTATCAAGAAACAGTTGGTGCATTTAAAGGACAAAACTAATGATCAAAAGAAGTCCGGTGTAATTTACAAAATTGATTGTAAAGACTGTATTGCCACTTATGTAGGTGAAACAAAGCGGGAACTAGTTACTAGAATCAGAGAACATCGTAGACCCACATTACTGTCGACTGGAGGTCTTGCTTCTGCGGTTATTGAACATTCCATGGAATATGATCATAATATAAACTGGAACAATGTAAAAATCATTGATAATGAGAGTCATGATCTTAAACGTAGGGTTAAGGAAGCAATTCATATTAAAACAATGCAACCTAAAATGAACAGAGATAATGGGTATCAGTTGGACAATTTGTATCATAAAATATTGTAAATTAAGAATGGTATAGCAAAGTATGCAATAGTAATATTTGAGTTTAATTGTTACCATAACGATGATATATTTATCTTAAGGTTATTATTAGGTCATTCGTTTTTTCGTATCTATGTTTTTTGTTGTTGTGATTTTTTAGGTTACTAGGTCATTTGTTACATAATTAAATTTTCCATTGTCTGTTTATGACGTCACATAAATGTATACATGCTGTTATATTTTGAAAAAGACTAAGGGATATTAGTCGAAAGTCTCAATATATAGGGGTTATGCACTGGGAGGTTTTGGATTCAGGGAATATCCCGAGGGATATACAATATATCTTCCCGAGGGATCGAAGGGACCGAGGGAAGATGTATTGTATATCCCAAGGGATATTCCATGTATCCAAACCGACCGTGCATAACTGGTGTATCTCATACTTGAGTGGGTTTAGGGTAGATATAACCTTTTCCACCTTTTTCAAATGACAAGATATTTATATTGAACATTTTCGTAATATTCTTTTTGTTCAATACAATGAAATTGTAACATTTAAACTTAAAAAATTTAAATTTTAAAATTAAAAAAGTAAAACTTTTGGTATTTAAACTTTTTTAAACTTTTGAAAAATTCCCGGGAGCGGGATAGATATATTATATCTGCCCGCATTTGGCCTGGAGCGGGACATATACAATATATCCTGCCCGGTCCTCAGATACGATATATATTCCCGGGTGATATCTACCCCAAACCCACTCAAGTATGAGATACATTAAAAATATTCTCTGAAGTAAAGAATTTGACTTGTTTCTGATATATTAACCAGAGAGATGAACTTACATAGAACAAATTTTCATAACTTTCAACTGTAAGTCAAGCTATCTCGCCAGTCTTTTACCCATTCTCGCCCATAATTCAGAATGGACTCCCATTACAACCTTCCATCGCTACGTCTTGATTTTTGGGCATCAAACGCCGCAGTTTCTAAATCATCCACACATCTCTTCAAATTTGACCAATACGTCCCGTCATCTTCCACTACGCCCCGCCGAGTCTATCACTATACACGTAGAGTTGCATTCTAAAACAATTTGTCCATCGATGTGTCCGTTTTTGTAGGTTGCCATTGTCGATTCTAAATACAAATCGGATTGTGTTTTAAGATTTACCCATTCTTGTCTTGTTTTCAGGGCTGAATGTGTAAGGGTATTTTGCCATATTAATCCAGCTCTGCCTGGGTCTCAATTGCGGCTAAATGGGGCATGTATTGTAAATGATCACAGCTCCTGAACCAGTTACCTGTTTGTATTGAAACTTTCAGGAACAAATCTCCATAGAACAGTTCTGGTTTGTGCAAAATCTCATTGATGTCAGTTATCTAGTTTAGGAGATATTTCCTATTTCTACAGTCTCCTTTTTCCCGGTCACCCTGTACTTTTGCGAGGAATCCAGGCCCGCGCTCGGACCCCCCCCCCCCCTCCCTACTAAAAGTACTTTCAAAATTATGCAGTTTTTCACCATTCTAAGCCCATTTCGGGCAAAAAATGTCAAAAGTGAACCCCCACCCAGTAATTTCTTCAATATTTGTGAACCCCCTTGGCAAATCCTGGCTACGGGCGTGGAATCTTACATCATGTTAATTCAGAGGATACACGTGTGCAGGTTGAGATTTGACATACTTTAAACGTATAATGTAAACCACGAATAAAATATTGACATGCGAATCGAAGCCTATGTGATCGAGTTACTTTGATCACCTACACTGATTGGTGACAACAACTGCCATGCTAATGTTTAATCACCCGTGTGAAGCGTTTGTTCTTACCATTAACTCAGAGACATATAAAATGTCTCTGCTTCCTCATAATGGCGGTAAAATGAAGTATGCTACCTTCCCATTGAAGAGTTCAACTAATTTCGTCCAGTGCAATCAGTGAAAATTGAATCAGTGAAATGTACCGGTGTAAAAGAAATTATGGTCCCCTGGGGATTATGGTCCCCTTTCTTAACGGCCCTTACTGGCCCCGATTGTGTATAAATAATAAGGAAAATATTTGTAATTAGGTCACCATATAAATCAATAGAGAGTAGGACCATAATTTGATAGGACCACCTACGCTTTTACA
Source organism: Owenia fusiformis (assembly GCA_903813345.2). NCBI lineage: Eukaryota > Metazoa > Annelida > Polychaeta > Sabellida > Oweniidae > Owenia > Owenia fusiformis. The sequence goes on from CAIIXF020000012.1 coordinate 28,045,018, forward strand.
CTGGTGTGAAAGAAATTATGGTCCTCTGGGGATTATGGTCCCCTTTCCCAACGGCCTTTACTGGCCCTGATTGTGTATAAATAATAAGGAAAATAGTTGTAATTAGGTCACCATATAAATCAATAGAGACTAGGACCATAATTTGAGAGGACCACCTACCCTTTTACATGTAAAAGCGTAGGTGGTCCTATCAAATTATGGTCCTAGTCTCTATTGATTTATATGTTGACCTGATTACAATTATTTTCCTTATTATTTATACACAATCAGGGCCAGAAAGGGCCATTAGGAAAGGGGACCATAATCCCCAGGGGACCATAATTTCTTTCACACCGGCTTTGTTAGTACTTTGCCTTGGATGTCATACAGTACATTATTAACACTGTGGCATGATGATGAACTTAGAAAATATGTATAGTCATGACAAAATGTTCTTTGTGATATAATATTGTATAGTATCATTCTGATACGTATTACATGTTTATGTTTAATGCATAAAATTCATAGCCAGATCAATAATTCGGAGAGAATACGCTGGACGATAGAATATTAAAAACTATAAAAACATTCTTCATAGAATTAAGCAAATAGTGTTATTATCATTTAAGTAGTAACTGCATATGTTTAAAACCACTCTGTTTAAATACAGGTCAATAAATAAATATGATGCAATGAAAATTGAAGCTTTCTGTCGAGAGCAATAGTCATCACAATAGTATAGCGTTTTTTCTTTTACATGTTACTTTTTGTACATCATTGATTGATCCGCTCTAATCTGCCCTCGGCCGATAATTTATAAATTATTTATGTTGAACATTAGCAAAACAAGATTCCAGATTTTATCGTGTTTCAAACCAGACACTTGGTTTCCTCACAAAATCAAATACAGGACAATTACATATAATTAAAGTTAAAAAGCAACATCTTCACAAACATTTAAATTATCAATATCCTGCAATCAGTTATAGTTATACTCCGTATGTATGCTAAACTTAAGACTAGTGTTAAGAATCGACCAAGGCAAACCTATGTAAAATTACACAACGATGAACAAAATGTTTTAGAATACAACTCCACGTTTGTAGTCATAGACTAGGCGGGGCGTAGTGGAAGGTGACGGGACGTATTAGTCAAATTTTAAGAGATGTGTGGATGATTTAGAAACTGCTGCGTTTGATGCCCAAAAATCAAAACGTAGCGATGGAAGGTTGTAATGGGAGTCCATTCTGAAATTATGAGCGAGAATGGGTAAAAGACTGGCGAGATAACTTGACTTACAGTTGAAAGTTATGAAAATTTGCTTTATCTCGCAGCTGGGGACCAAAACCCCGCTAAAACGAGGTACTTTGTACACGAAAACAATGTATCGACTGAAAGGTATTTCTGTGAAGCTTTGTACGGAACAAGTTTGAAGAAAAACGGTGAAAAGTGAGACTCACAATCCTTGATTTTCAAACACTGGGGTAGGTTTTAAATTCAAATTAACGGTTTTTCGGGACGGAGTGGTTTCGATACGTCCCGAAGAGATACTACCGCGTGTTTGTATCCTCCAACACATGCTTAATAAAGTTTTACAAAGACAATCCAAATAATTCAAAAATTAAATAATGATGATCTAAACACCTTTATTAATAGTACAATAACGTCATTTCTAAGGGCAATATAGTGAAATATTGGACCGAGGGCCGAAGGGCTGAAAATCTTACGCACTGAACGATATCTAATATCCCGGGGAAAAAATGCCGATCCAGAATATATTCTAGACCGGTCCATATGGACCACCACTATGACGTCACATATTGCTCAGGTCGATATAGTAAAATAATGCCTTCTAAACTAGCACTAAAACCCCTAGAACTGACCCGGCAAGGTGGTAATAAGTAGTTTTATTTCTCAAAATAATAATCTAAAAATATTTTTTTCCCAAAGATGATATTCTAATGTTTGGACGATACAAAATATTGGACAGCCTAATCTAGACAACTTGAATTCACGCCAGAAATACCTACACTCAATCATATATCTCCATTGTCTGCAATCGAAGATATGTTATCAAAATGTACCTTCTGGCATAGTTTTCACCAAAATAATGCATCAATATAATAGTAGTGTATATTAATATGGCCAATGTGTTTGAGGATACAAATATTTGCCAAATCGTATACATATAGTAAAAGATACTTAATCATGTGACTAAGACATATCAAGCATCCCGCTTTCAAGAGTTGGTAGCTCATACATTTTATTAACATGCTTAAAAATATCAACGCAATCGATACATTGTGGGTTAAGAAATCCGAGTTTATATTTGCCAAAAGAATAAAAATATTTCCTAATTGTCTAAAAATCCATCATTAAAATGATATTTTTAAAAAAGATGAGCAATATTCCAAACAGGTACCTTGTGGTAACGATTGCTTAAAGTCTGGTCAACAAAAAATAACACATTGCATGTCCATGAAATCAACATATATGTCGCAGTCTCTAGTACAACAACAGATTTTTAAAATAGCAATTATCCTAAATTGTCCCTTATAGGGAAATGTCATCAATATTTGATAGTTACATAAGCACGACATCAAAAATATCATTAATATCAAAGACAATACGATGTACTATTCCATGAAAACCTAGATGGTCGAAAAGAATAGGACTTAAGCACTACCGCGGAATAAAGATTAAACCGATGAATGGGTTCTGGAACTAAAAGAAAAATTCAAATACAAGAAATCCAAAGTGGTCTCCTAAAAATGCAATATGGCCTCCTGAAAGTTTTATAGCTCCAGAACTTCGATGAAAGGATTAATTGAACAATATCTAAAAAAGCCAGTTTTTTATGTATTGGAGACATGGTTTCTGGTCAAGCCCTCCAACTTGCACACAAGCACGAGGGCAATGACAATATACAACTAGTTCGTGTAACAAAACGTAAAAAGATGTGTTGTTTGAGATATGCATAGGTATCAGAGTTGTATGTGGACAGTGGGAGAAGTGTATTTAGCGATTTGGGTAAAATCTTAACTATATCATCTCATGTTCACTATTTTACCTTGACACGAGGATAACTTCAACATATTATATTGAAGGATATCAGAGATTTATCATTTTGAAGTTGATTACTGAAATATGTTTTGATTTCGTCTACTTCTAGGATTGTGTACTGACATGGATGACATCATCAAAAACTGTGTATGAATTCCTCAACTGTTTTTCGCAGAGGCCTCATTCTGGATATTGGTCACATGACTTATGCATGGGAAATCCAAATAGACTTTGAGTAGGAAGCACATTTTTCTTCTTTTGATATAGTAGGTCTGTGAAGGTCTTACACAATGCAGATTCCTTAAGTTGAATTGTAACCATATGGTGATTTGAGAGCTGACTTTTCGGCTCAGTTAGTAATTAGCATTTCACATCTTCTTATATGGCTTTAAGTGAAAAAAATGACAAACACAAACCTAGTAAAGAACCCAAATAATATTTTTCAAAATGTAATTTAAAACTAAATGGATGTTTACATTTTAAATGTAATTTCATTTTTAAAGGTTGCTATAACGTTCTGGATTGGTCATTTACATGTTTGCCGCATGAGGATCTCCACCCTTCAGCTCAAATGAATACTGGATTTTCCATCCTCCGTCATTGTAACTCCGGAAAAAAGTCAATACTCTGAAAACGAAAACGAATCGAATCACTATCAAGAGTCACTTTTAAAACCAGTTTGCGTAAATATTCAGGGAGAATGAAGCATTTAACAATCACAAACCTGGATCTTACAAGAAAAGAAGAAATTTTACTGAATAGAACAAGATGTGATTTCATTTTTACTGGTCATCTTTTTCAACATAATTTTCAAGGTATTGACAGTCCCAAATGCATCTGTGGTTTTAAACAACAAACTACAAAGCATCTAATCTTCAAATGCCCTCTGTTGATTGTTATAAGAGAGAAACTTTGGGGGGAACTCAGGAACATGCCAGAAATGAACATTTTCTTTACAGGATGCTCTATAGAGCAAAAGCTAAATATCTTAATGTATGGCAGAGATGGAGTTAGCATAACATGCAGTTTTTCAATATTGAAGCATTTTACATCCTTTTTGTGTGAATGCATTGATATAATTATATAGTTTTAACACATTCCTGCCATGCATACATACATGTTGGTAGTCATTTTGTTGCTATTTTGTAAATTTGAATAAACTTTGAATTAACAGGGCCAATAATGCTGATTTCAGCCTCGGCCCTGTCATTTGTAGATAATTTTGTAAAGTAAAATAAAGAAACCATAAAAACTAAAACGAATCGGGAAAATTAAAATCGTTTTTCCATCTCTTTATAATCAGAAATACCACTGCTATGCTTACAAATATGGAAAAATGCATAAAACGGATGAAAAAGTCTCTTGCAAAAATCTAATGAAAGACAAAAAACTACTAACCGCCACTCTTCGAGTATCTCCCTCTTATCATTTGAATACACCGTACCAACTCCATATAATGCAACACCTTTACGACTCCCTTTACAGTAATACCAATGAACGGAGAAATATGTATCAGGACCATGGCCTCGATTTTGTTCCAATATTTTTTGGACGCCTAAATGTAAAGTTACTATAGTATATTATAATTGTTGAAATTGTCCCTACATTTCGTGCTTGTTTTCCAAAAATTATTATTTGTCTTAACCTATTCCACGTGGTATACGCATGCCGAAGACACTAATTTAATAATGAAATGTAGTGGCATGCATGCTTTACCCAGTTGCCGCCACCTAGAAAAACTTCAAATTACTACCTACATATCCGAAGTGTTCAATAAAGGAAATGAGATGTGTCCAAGTCGACCGATTGTGCCTTCAAATTACTACCTACATATCCGATGTGTTCAATAAAGGAAATGAGATGTGTCAAAGTCGACCGATTGTGCCTTCAAATTACTACCTACATATCCGATGTGTTCAATAAAGGAAATGAGATGTGTCAAAGTCGACCGATTGTGCCTTCAAATTACTTTCTACATATATCCGAAGTGATCAATATAGGAAATGAGATGTGTCCAAGTCGACCGATTGTGCCTTCAAATTACTACCTACATATCCGATGTGTTCAATAAAGGAAATGAGATGTGTCAAAGTCGACCGATTGTGCCTTCAAATTACTACCTACATATCCGATGTGTTCAATAAAGGAAATGAGATGTGTCCAAGTCGACCGATTGTGCCTTCAAATTACTACCTACATTTCCGAAGTGATCAATAAAGGAAACGAGATGTGTCCAAGTCGACCGATTATGCAGGGTAACATAATATTATAAATTGGACATATGTTTAAGGATTTTCAAATGACGAGAATTACAGCCATAAGCCCTTTAAAATTCAAAAGAAATATTTAAGATTTAGTAAGATTGCGTTCTTTGTGTGTTTCCCCTTGGACTCACATTATACAATATTGTCCACAAAAAGGACCATTCTCAGTTTTGAGAATGAAGTTCATCGGCTTATTTTAACGTTATCAATGTCGCCAACAATTTTGAATTACATAATGAACCCCATCGTCAAGGGCTCTTGACGACGGGGGGGGGGGTTCCCTAATATTTGTTTTATGAAAGAAATAAAAATATTACCATAATTTAATCTTACCCCCGTATCACACCAAACTAGTTCTTACCCGTTCTTGCCAGTCCTACGAAAACGTCGTAAAACGGGCTCAATCTGGCTGTGGTCGGGAAATATGTCTGAAATAATTAGCTTCTTCGTTCTTAAATAGTCTTCAATACGTCCATCTCGTTCGCAGTTCGTTCAGGTCGCACCACGTCGGTGTGCAACGTCGTAGAACGCGTCCCTTAGTCTAGAAGGTCAACATGACCTGATTACAGAACGGTATGGTCGCCATCGAATTTTGAATCGATTCAAAATTCTAAAATCACATTCCCGTCCGAGAACGTTCATAAAGTTCGTAAATAGACCTTAGAAAGTTGCAGCTACGTTCATTCCGTTCGCACACAGTTTAAAACCAGTTTTGAAAGAACGCAGTGGCAACTTGTTTGGTGTGATAGCTATGTTTTTGCTAACTCGTTCATAAGCAATGTTAAATACGTTCTTAATCAGTTTAAACCCGTTTGCAATTAGTTCTACCTCGTTCTCAACACGTCCTCAGACAGTTCAACTCGTTGTTAAAACGTCCCTAGTAGGATTGAAGTACGACGGTTCCGTTCGTAGTACGTCCAGCTCGTCGTTAGTACGTTGTCACTCGTTCTAATTGTAGAACGTCACAACCACGAGAACATTTTGAGCATTGTCTAAGTTCTAGAGGACCTACCCGTTCGAGTACGTTCAATGAAGTTTGTAAATAGATCCCAAACGGTTCTTAGTAGGTTCAGTCCGTTCGTACACAGTAGAAGCCCGTTTTCGAGAACGTTGTGAGAACTAGTTTGGTGGGGTAGGGTTAAATATTCAAAAGATGACATTTCAAGCTACACTATTTAAAAAATCAAAATTGTTGGCGAAAGTGATAACTTTGAAATACGTTTCACGTCGAAATAAGCCGATGAACTTCATTCTCCAAACCGAGAATGGTACTTACCTTCTCTACCATGACCGGAGTTTAGACCATCAACAGCAATTACGGCATCTTTGTCCCAGAAACTTGCAGCAACAGTGCAGTTAGGCTTCATCGAGTTTGTGCATTCTGGTAGCAAAATTGCGTCTTCATATTCCTTTGAGAAATTACTTAACTTTTTTAGCCCTGAAATGACCATTATATTTAATCATCTCTATAACGAAAACACGGGAATAGCCTGACAACGGTATCTGGTATCAGATACCGTTGTCACAGATGGCGGGCATAACCGTCGCTTCAAATGTTAAATACATGTAATAGAGCACCCAAACTAAATTCCTTTGGAACAACAATCAATCAAAGTGTCTTAATACTCTTTGTACAGTTAATAATGTTCTACCATCGAAATAAAGCTTTTAATTTAACCGATCAAAATGAGATACGGGACAACAGACACTGTAATTACCATATGCAGTTGTCTTTCTTAATTGTACTCAAATTCAGATTCCGTTGTCATTGACGATATCAAAGACGCTAAATTATGGCGATTCACAGCCCAATTTGATCGAAATTGGGATTTCATATGAAACATCATCACAAGAGCTTAATGCATGCTTAAAATTAGCGACGATAAAAAACCATTAAATGAGGACCAAGTGATTAAACAGTAGAAGCGACGGTTATGTCCGCCATTTGTGACAACGGTATCTGACTACCATTGTCAGGCTATTCCAGGGTGGTATACAAGAAGATTCGCGTGGCCCAATTACTCAGATGCGAGTAGGAAGTTACCAGGGGAAATAACATGGCAGGGTATTACAATTTTCCTTTAACTTGAATATGCATCAGGTTTAGTGGTTCACTTTTCATATTACCTTAAATGTAAGTGATAGTTATACAAATTAAAATATGTCCAGTAAAAGAAAATATTATCTGCCCGACACAAGAAAAGATATTTCACTTTTTGTAGTTTTACAACAAGGGGTCTATGGGGAATCTCCCCGACCTTGAAGTCACATTTTCCCAAAAAATTAAATTTTCAAAGATGATAAACTCTTTTCAAAACCACATTTTTAGATGTAATTTTATATGTAGATTCCAAATATGACACCAGTTTGACTGAATTGTGATTTTTAATGACGTAAATCAAGATTATTTCTACTCGCATCTAGGATAGTATTAGCCTGATTGGTGAAACATACATGAATTCAAATGCGAGTCAAATACCGTTAAATATTCCCTTCTCTATCTGTAAACGGATAAAACTACGTATGGGGTAACTTACAGAGTTGTTCTCTCTTCGTTCTTTCCCATCGTTGTGCTTCCGTGGAGACAGATACAAGTACTGTCAAAATAAGCACTCGATTCATCATATTTTGGTATTGTAAGTTATTCTAGATTTCCTCTGGTGATCTTTCGTCTGTAAGGTTTTATATACCATATGTTATAATTTGTCCAGGCTATTATATCGCATCAAATGTTTTGCTGCATTTTACGACTTGATTTACTATCCAAATGAATATTATGCAATGCAATGTGTTTACCACTAGCTATTTATAAATGGAAATATTTTTCAAACATTTTATACCTCATTTTTCAAATATTTTATTGTCATCGTCGTGTTCAATCTGCACGAAACTGTTTTGCGGTCGTTTTATTTTAAGAAATGCGAAGTTAGTGCTACGGCCACCATCTTTGTGTCCAAACCACCTAGATTCAAATTGACTTCAGATCCTAGGGACCCCAAAGCATGAAAAAATGTGGAAGAGAACCTAAGTCGCGAATACTTGGCGATACACTGGTCCACTCGCGCACAGAGAGGTCTGTGCTCGCGAACCACTTGTACTTACATGTAGTGGTTTGCAAGCACGGATCTCTGTACGTGAGTAGAGAAATATGTTCGGTAGCGAGGAAATAGTGATGCGCGGCTAAAGATTTTAGGTTCGCGGTGTGAGGATCGTGATTCGAGTGCAAGGAACGTAGTTCGCGACGACAGAACGGATGTTCGCGTCGATGGAAGTCTATGAGGCCTGTAATTGTTTTAGTTAAAATATTACACCGGATTTATTGTTGTAGTCTTTCTGTCTAGACGGGAGAAATTTAAATGTGTACTTTACGAGAATATGATTAACATGTCTTATGCGACAATTCGAGCAATGTAATGATCTCAATACCATTTTGCCAATCTATAGACGAGGTTATTGCCTTCACTTTTTTCTAAGAAAGCCCAACTTAGGACTTGATTTTAAATCTGAAGCATTTTTTAAAATCAAATACGTTTAAATGTAAAGCCGATCACTAATAGTATTATTAGTTTTTGGGAGGCTTCCTCTGTTACAGATCCAACTGCTCTGTTTGCTCTCTTTTAAGCCATGAGGGTGGGAGTCCTACATTCTTGAACATTCGGTTTAGAGATGTCGATTGGAATCCTCTTCAACCTTCTTCGACGGAATAGTAATGAACTTTCCAACCTTTTGGCCTCTATCGATTTACCAGATCATGGTACTTGGCGCTTTTGAGTTCGTGTGCTACCTCAATGCGATCTTCCCAAAGTACTGTATACTGGATGAGCGTGGTGTAAAAGTGGTTTTGAAAAGTAGCAAATTTCTCTTCATATAGGTTATTTGTGGTTTATTATTATACATTGATTCTGAAATTATTGGTGTCTAGTTTTTCAGTGTTTTGGAAATATTCAGATTTATACCCCCCTGGTGTAATTTTAAGGGGGGTACTTGGAAAGCCATATATCATTCCTAGAATATAGAGTCAATCATCTTGATTTTTCCAGGTAATCATGCACTTATCATGTCCTACCATTATGACAAGTTTCATTAAAGTTGATCAACTGGTTGCTATGGAAATGGAGATCATATGTTAAAAAGTACACATTTTCGTCAAAATGTAAGATACCCCATGAGACAAAACACATATTATTTTCATGAAATTGGAAGGAATCACCATGAAACCATTTTAGAAAACTTATTCAAAGGATATTTGATAATATTAAATCAACTGCTGTTTTATCTTATCCACACAGTGGAATCTATTGCTGATGATTATATGGCAATGCAAGTAAATTTAGAAAGGGGATGTGGCACTTTTCCAAAGAATTCTTTATTTGTGTTCAACTTTTTGAAGAAAATAAGTAACCATTTGTCCTGAAATTAACAGATATTATTCACATCATTATGTTTGACTATCATGGAAAATTTCATCAGTGTTGGATAACTGGTTACTATGGTAAACAGATTTATACCCCATGGGTATGATTTTAAGGGGGGTACAATGAAATCCATCTATAATTCCTAGAATATACAGCCATTCATCTTGATATTTACAGGTAATCATCTACTTATAATGCACTACCACTATGACAAGTTTCATTAATATTTAACACTTGGTAGCTATGGTAACAGAAATAATTTATTAAAAAATACACATTAAGGAGATACTATGTATAATTCCTGGAATTAATCATCTTGATATTTATGGGTAATCATCTGCTTATCATGTCTTACCAGTATGACAAGTGCCATCAATGTTGGTCAATTGGTTGCTATGGTAACAGAAATCATTTCTTAAAAATTGCACATCAAGGGGGTACTATGTATAATTCCCAGAATATTTAATCAATCATCTTGATATTTACAGGTAATCATCTGCTTATCATGTCCTACCAGTATGACAAGTGCCATCAATGTTGGTCAATTGGTTGCTCTGGTAACAGAAATAATTTGTTAAAAAGTGCACATAAAGGGGGTACTATGAAAGCCATGTATAATTCCTAGAATATTCAATCAATCATCTTGATATTTACGGGTAATCATCCCGTTACATGTCCTACCAGTATAACAAGTGCCTCAATGTTGGTAATTTGGTTGCTATGGTAACAGAAATCATTTGTTAAAAACAAAGAGTACACATTTTCGTAAAAATCTAAGACTCATGTAACCTTTGACATTAAGCACATAATATGTTCATCATTTCGGGAGAAATAAGCATGGAAACATTTCATAAAACTTATCACATCTCATTAATCACAACAGTGGACGCTTTATTGCCATCACTGGTCATCAACGTGTTACGCGGTAAACACTATACAAAAATATGTCATATTCCGCAACGAATATGGCATATTCACTTGCGGTGTATGACAGATTCACCTGCGGTATATGGCATACACACTAACCAATGAGAACGTGATACGGAAGTGCGCAATTGTCAATTGCATCGATTGAACGAACAAGTAAATCATTCTAAATTATTATAGTGATTACTGAATCAACAGTACTGTATCGAATATATTAACTTAGCAGAAGTATCAGTCACCAATCTCGCGTAATAAAGTTACTCAATCAACCCAGGATTCATATATTAGTACTCGACGCACTAACTATATTGGTAATCCAGTGTAGTTTTACATTTGGAGTCGATTCTCGCAACCAATCAAATCAAGGCTTTCTGTATCACGTTTTCACCTGCAGTATATGTCATATTCACCTGTGGTGTATGGCATATTCCGCAAGTGAGTATGACATATTCCGCAAGTGAGTATCGGTATTCACTGAAATCAATGTATGGCATATTCACTGCGGAATATCGCATACTCACCTGCGGAATATGCCATATACCGCAGGTGAGTATGGCATATTCACCCGTATCACAAATACAGTGCAACCATGAATGTACCCATATACCGCGTAACACAACGGACATGTTTTACACTCAGAGTAATACATGCTGTTGTTCTCAACTTTTTTATGTCTGATGTTTTTTTTCAACTGTTCATTGTTTTTAGAATTCATTAAGAAGCATTTCCAGTATTTTTAATTGGGTGTTATAGTTGTATTTATCTCTTAGTTTGTTTATTACAAGTGACGTGGTAACTTGTTGATGGCAAAATAGAGCCAAATTGGCCAGACCAACCCATTCCACCTGATGATCTCATAGACATATAGTCACATAAAGATTGCAACGGATGCTTTGACAGAAGTAGACGTTGAAAGATCTATGAATGAGGATTTTGATGCAAATGATATAAAAGATGACTAAGTGAGATCAGCTCATAATTTACTATGTCCCTACGCATAATGTGACAGCCGCATTCTGCATAGTTTTATTATCATAAGCAAATACAATATATCAAATGGCCCAGATGGAATATCCATTGATTAAATATTATCAGACATACTCAAAATAGGTTTTTAAAAATGTTTTCATGCTAATTCCTCCTAATTTGATGAAGATTTTCAATGTCTTAGGGTGTGTCTTAAAATTTTACGAAATGTGTACTTTTTTAACAAATAGATTTATACCCACATTTGACCCACATTGATGAAACTTGTCATCATGGTAGGACATGATAAGTAGTAGATTGTCTGTAAATATCGTAATGATTGTTTTGATATTTAAGGAATCATAAATGGCTTTCATAGTACGTCCTAATGTGTACTTTTTAACAAATGATTTCTGTTACCATAGCAACCATTTGCCCCGCATTTATGAACTTTGTCATAGTGGAAGAACATGGTGAGTAGATAACTACCTGCAAATAACAAGATGATTGGTTAGATATTCTAGGAATTATATATCAGCAGGAGATCCAAGACGTCATTTCCATTGTTCTTTCGGCAAAATCGCGTAGTAATCTACGGTGATCAGTCCATTTAAATGTCACGCATTTGAACGTCATGGTGTATACATGCATTTCTAATCGATCATATCTCAGTCAATATTTATCATTATATTATAAATTTGATAATTAATGAAAGCTTATTACAAGGGCATTATGTACGTGAATTAATTATTTCGATCCGATAAAATACCACCAAGATACGGGTGCTAACGTGTTGACATATTTTTCATTAAAAATGCAGAAATGTGTATCATTTTCGCGCGTTAATTAGGCTATTTAAGCAAGTCTGGGCAAAAAATGTTTTTCACTCATCATTTAGCCCACATTGAGCTCTTTCTAATGGTAAAATTGATTTTTTCTGAAACCCCTGAAGACAAATTTCTGCCAACTTTCCGTAACGACGAGTGAAAATTCATGGTTTTTCCCGCAAACCAATGACGTCGTACTTCTCGATTTTTATATCAAGATTAGATTTGATACGCGTATGATATTTGTTCACGGTCATATCTCGGTCAATATTCGTCATTGGATGATAATTTTTATAGTTAATGAAAGCTTATTACAAGGGTATTGCGCATGTGGATTAATCATTTCGACCCGATTAAATACCACCCAGCTACGGATACAAACGTGTTGACATTTTTTCAGTGAAATTCACTGAAAATGCAAAAATGTGTATCATATTCGCGTATTAATTGGGCTATTAAATCTCGTCAGATTAAAAAATGTTTTTCACTCTACATTTAGCCCACAATAAGCTCTTTCCAATGGTATAATTGCTTTTTTCTGAAACCTCTGAAGACAAATTTCTGCCAACTTTCTGTAACGACGAGTGAAAAATCATGGTTTTTACCGCAAACCAATGGCGACGTCGTATTTCTCGATTTTTATACCAAGATTTGATACGCGTATGATATTTCTTCACGGTCATATCTCGGTCAATATGCATTAATGATTCATGAATCGAATACTACATAAAAGAGTATTACAAGCACATCGCATTGATGGACTTATTACATATGATCCGATGGAATACAGCCAATTAAACCAGGTTTTTCTGTTACCGTTCTTCACGCCAAATGCGTAAATATCACTCGTTTTAGCGCATTAATTGAGGCATAAAACATATCCAGGAAAGAATGTGTTGGTCATCAGTAAGAATTCATTTCCAACTTTGAACAATGAAAGTCAAAATACCCGGCTTTTACTTTTACGTAGTGAGGTCGGCGGCCGTCTCTATTTCTCGATTTGTCCAATGAGGGAATTGCAATCATTGCTCGCTCTGTATTTAAATCTATTTTATATCATGACCAGACACCGGATATCACGGCGATGAATAAATGTCCGAATTAAGCGAATTATTTCGAAGGCATGTTTTATTCGAAAATGATCAGCATACGTATACATATTCATTCATAGCATAATGACCCGTGGTTAGTAGTCTCGGATGAGCTGTGAATGCCATCTATGCCCGGCCTCAATTCAACAATGAAGGTGCGCCCCTAAATCAACACGCAATTAAAAATCCTCCAATAAAACAGAGTTTAAAAAAAACATTGTACTGGTAATTTCAGCATTATGTTCCGAGGAGCCACTCACCAAATAGCCACAATTTGTTAATTGTGCATCCTCAGTCTGTCAGCCGCTTAGCGTATGGATCAGTGACGCTGACCGCATATTGCACCTTTTATAATTTGTAGCAGTTTGCACAACGTCGACGTGCAACTTGAGATTTCTTACTCTTGAGTGCAATGAGGACTGGCTCCCAGAATTTCATTTCTTGTGAGTTTTGGAATGTTTCGTTTGGAAATAAGACCAAAATTCACGATTCAAATGTTGATGTGAACAAAATGGCGGTTGTTGGGATTCGAATCTTGAAGCACGACATCCCCATATATGAGACAGAATATGTGTGTTGCACTCTGGGAGGCAACCCTCTTTACCCTTGGGAAAATCAATAGTGCATAGACTTTATTTATTTAAGAATTGAAAGGAAGTGAAGTTAACGATATATACAATTATACTTTTCTGCCAAAAAAGCACATTAATTTCGTGGGTATTAAAGGACCGCGAGTTGTTTATAAAATGAAACTGGGGAGCTTTTTCGTACATTCCGCTTGTGTTTTTCATCTAAAAAACATCAATACACTTTAAAACACAGTGTAACAAAACTCGGGTGTTAATCCATATATATAATCCTTGAAAATGAGAAATATTTTTTAGGATTATATGGTGCAATCTTAGTCAATTAAATGTTTTAAAGTGTATCATTCTACAAACAATTCGAGGTCCTTTACCCTACAAAACTCCCATACCCTTCTGTTTTCCTGGCGTTTTCACGAACCTTCCCTGTTCCACCTAACAAGACTCTTTCCCCCCATTGCTATACCCGTATACTGCCCATAGATCTGTGCACAGGAGTTTCACGCGGAAGATGAACTTATTCTAGGAAATATTGTGGAAAAATTACACAGCAAATCATTCCTCAACTATATACACTGACCGTTGAATGCAATTATTCATATATTTCATTTCATCAATAATCATAAAATCATGACGCTAACATGCGAGCATGCTGACTTGGTTTTAATTCTAAAAATTAAGATATGTGCAGTAATATAGAACCAAATAATATTCATTCATAATATGCTAGGTTATAGAACAAGTACTCATATGTCTATGTGGAGATCAATTCTGAATAAAAAGAGGGGTGGACTCCCAGAGCTTTAGCGATGACTGATATATTAGTCTCTTGCTACCACCTTTGTTTGCGCAAATTCTCACGAGTTAGTTTTCTAATATTACACGTTGCGTGATGTTTCTTCATCTTGATGTGAAAATCCAAGCTATGATATTGGTTAACACCCCAGAAATAACAGTATTATTTGAAGCGTTGTTAGAAAATTTGAATCCGCAATTTTTGTTTATCGATTTGGACCAATCAGAGGTGTACGAATTGTACGTCATCTCAATACATGTTTACATTATAAGTGTAGTCATCTTTGAACTCTGGGGCTAATCCACCCCTCGGTTCTGAAATATATATGCATGAATACTCAGTAAACATGCGTATGGTAATATTTCTCAAATGTAAAGATTCAGTTCTATGTACATTCTCTCAATGACAAATAATGATCTAGACATTCTTATCAGAAGCTTATTCCATGGCTCAAAGGTTCAAACTAACAATTATGCTATTAGACAGTGTTGTGTATGTAGTGCAGAATCACAGAAGTGTAGTATAGCAGACAGCTCCAAGTGATACCTCAATCTCCCAATTCTTTATGGGTCAAGATTTACTACATCTTAATTTTCAACATAACACAAAACATTTTTTTCAATATAACACAAATCATTTTAATTTTTTCAACATAACAAAAATCATTTTAATTTGTTGAGCTACTCCAGAAGATCATACTACTGCACATATTATCCACTGTCTATTTAAACATTTCATTGAAACGAATCAGGAAGACTGGCAGTGTCATTTGGAACTAATTCTCTATTAGTTTATGTTCATTATAGAATGAACTATATTCAGGTTTTGAATTCATGGAGGGAATTTTAGAATACATTCTGTAGTTTTCCTTCTTTTGTATCTGCAATTTTGCTGGAGGTCAACTTCGTCAGCATATCTTCAACTCCAGAGAATATGATGGCTAGCTTCTCCTCTACTGCCATGGGAACTGCAAAGATATATCATAAACATAAAAGAACAGGTCCATTTAACAGCCTATTGGTCCACTTTTTCCAAAAAACTCATTCTTCCATTTACTTTTAAACCTGATTGCAAGTTGTAGATAAACCTTTTTTCTTGAGATGTGCAATTTCAAAAAGTGGCATTAGTTTTCAGTTTCTTTGAAAAATTGACGGTAAGAACCCCTATCACAAGGTTGTCTGAATATGGGTACACACTATGTTAACCACCAGAATAATATCAAAACTTATCATTGTATAGAATTTACTATATGGAACATATGGCATACAAGCATTCGGAGTAGAATATTAACAAAATCCAGCTACGTATGAAGTTTACCAATCCAAATCTGGAAAACATTGTCATTTTTTGTTCACTTTGTTATCAAGTTTTAGCATGGTGCTCATTCCCTTTCATTGAAAATTTAACCATCAGCCCACACTCCCACAAAAAAGATATTGAAACTGTATAATGCAGAGACTGTAAAGTAGCTTCCCTGCAAATATCATTTTTGTGGGAGTGTGGGCTCACCACCAAAACTTAACTTTTGTGATAAAAATAAGGCTGATTTGTTTATGTTTTCAATATGGCTGCTAACCTGGGCATACATGTACACTACATAATTGCATGTACAGATTAGGCCATTCAAAATTAATTATATGTTGGCATTGAACTGATGAAGGGCCTCATATTAAAAACTACAAAACCTTAACTTATTTAAAGGGTTTTATATTTTATTTAATAGTACTCTGTACTTGTAATGCATATACATGACAAAGGGAATTGTGATCTTGAATTATTATCATGTAGTTTTTAATCAATCTTGGAACTCATTTCACTACAATATAATCCAAGATTACAATTCCCTTATTTATATGCATTACAAGTATAAAGAGTACAATGTACATGGGAACATTTTTTTTCTGAGAACATGGAATTTAGTGACATTAAATGTAAAAATCTTTGAATGGCCTAAGTGTTTTCTAAATAGGGAATAAGTAGAAATTATTTTAGGCAATCCTTTGATTGTCGTGCCACTTATACATGATGCTGCCTCATATTTTATGATGTATATTGAAAGAGGATTTCTCTGAATTATTTGTGTTTCAAATATGGGAACTGCAAATTGGCAAACAACTTTAAAATTAAGTGTCCATACATTTAATTTCAAATTCCAAAGCAAATGCCAATGGGCATTTATTAAAAGTGACCCTATTAGCTATTTAGAATTTGGCAAACATGTTTAGAAAACTGGCGAGAAGCAATTGAAATAAGAAAATCCATTCTCATGGAAGTACCCTTGTGTGCCTTTAATTGCAGTCATTTCATCCTAATTGCCCATGGGCATTTCAAATAGTAATCACATCCCAACTCTTAAAACATGCTTAGGATACTGTTGGAGTTTCAAAAGGCAGCAAGAACATTCATTTTTGAAACAGGAACATTTAGTTCCCCTAAAAATGCCCATATATTTATTCTCAAGATTTTCATGTAATTGCCCATGAGAATTTATTTAAAATATTTTTTATTTCCATTCACATGTCTTATTATCAGTCACAATCAAAATTAAGCCAACTGCTTTCATTTCTTGCATTAGAAAACGGCAAAACTTTGACAAAAATAGCATCTCTCAAAGTTGACCTTTAAACCACCCTAATGTCAAGGTCAAATGTCAAAATTCTCAGAAATCATATTTTAAGTAATAATTCATACTTCCTCTTCAATTTCATGTCAATATATACTTGTTTTGAAGGGGGGCTAAAAGAGGGGTTTACCGCCACCTGTTCTTTCAAGGAAATGTGTGACATATGAGTTGGAACAAATGGGGTTACTGTAGTTTTAGGCCCATGGGCGTTTATTTTACACAGGGAAACTGCCATGGACCTTTATTAAAAGGGAAAATCATTTATTCAAGGGGTGTGGCGTTTATTAAGAGGGAAGAAAATTGCTTCCCAAGCCAGTAGGTGTTTATTTTGAGGGATAATATAGATTGCCAGGTTAACACATGACCCTCATACTCATGCAATAGTATCATGAATGCAGATGTTGACTAACTTGTGACCTATTGTAATATTTATGCTACATCATGTTAAATTCACCTCTATTCTCTGTTCTGTTTGCCACTTTAATTTTATTCCTTTTCTCAATGTTTTTGCACACTGTGTTTATGAAGAAGTATCTTAAATGAATGCCCATGGGGGTTCACAAAGAGGGAAAAACCGTTTTCATACACCTCTTTCAGATAAACACCCATGGGCCTATACTTGAGAAACTCTGTTACATATTTATATCACACATTTGCAATGTGAAATAAGAGCATGTGCAAAACATTAAGTAGGCCATTTAATATAATATTTGTGGTCGTCTTAAAAATTTATCCTTGAACTGACCTTTCTTTCAGCATATAAAATCTGAACCAAATCAGTTAACTGGTATTTCAATTTTCCAAAAATATGTTTTTCAAGTAAAAAATGATGGCCATTTTGAAACTCAGCTGTCTTCTTGAACCTACCTATTTCATGGCTTAAATCTTATCCTACACGTGATATAGACTTCAGGGACCCACATTAATGGAGGGATCTACTATAGAATTCATTGATCTTAGGAATCTGGATATGCGAATGGAGATCTGGAAAAAAAGAAATTGTGTAAACTAGTGTAGATTATAACTATTCTGTGCATCAGGATGCAATAAAGCACATGTTATGGGGAAAATGTATTTTGTTCACCAGTAATGAGGGTTGGCAGTACCCGTTCCGTATATACAGCGTGTCCCCCACCCCACTAGGAAGTATGCCCCCCCTAGGCAGACATATACCAATGGTTCCATTGCACGTGTCATATATCATTTAAATCTTTGGAAAGCTAATGATATATGACACATACTATTGAGAGACATCAGTATATGTCTATCAAGGGGGGTCCCATACATTCGGGACAACCTGTGTATGGTGATAATGCATGTTGTCATGGCTTTTTGTACCAGCTGTGGACCATGCAGTCAACCGCACTTCCACCCATTAAATTGATCACAATATTGCACCTTCTAATTATAATAATATTGTACTCCCAGTAATTTTTTGCGCGCGACTTTATTTAGCGCTTTTCGCGAGAATTGGAAAATTCGCGAAATATAATAGCCGCGAAATTCCAGCAGTTCTAATTCGCAAAATTTAATATTCGCAAAATTCCAAGGAAGGTACCGGGGGTTTCAATGTTGACAATGTTTTAATCCAGAGCTGGGCTATAATAGGTAAAAATAGGTGAAAATTAGCGAAATATAATAGCCGTGAAACAAAATGCCAAAAACACAAAATATAATCGTGTCAAATATTAGTGGGAGTACAGTATATCATGTATATCAGGATGTACCTTGACCTGCATATTTATAATTTGAAAATGTACACTCAACTTAATTCATGAAACATGCTGTAATTTCGCACTTCTTAATTTAGCGGAACTGCCCTATTTCAAATATTCATGGCTATTTACACTGGCAGATCTGGGGGGGGGAGCTGGGGGCCCCTTGGGTGAGCCCAGAAGAATAAAATTGGACCCAAAAGATTTCGGGCGAAAAAGTGGGCCTTTTTGGTCATTACTGGGCCTTCTTAGGCCTTATTTTTTATTTCAGGCCACATTTAGAAGAAAATAGACCTCAAAATTCCAAAAATTGGGCCCACTTTTTGGTTTTAGGGGCCCAACATTTTTTGGGGGGTTTGGGCCCCCCTTGTTGGTTCCCAGATCCGCCCCTGATTAAATTTTCCAGATTCAGAACTGAGTTTTAAGTTTTATCATTGATCTGGAAAATAGCATTTCAAATTCAGGTGTACAGCATACAGTAAGTCTTAGTATAGCAATGAAATCCAAATAGAAAGACTTACACAAATTCAGTGATCTCCCCAGCATTAAAGCAAGTGGGTGCAACACCCACCTGAGATTTGAAAAACAGGCTTGCACCCACCTGAAAATCCATTTGCACCCTCTTGAAATGAGAAAAATTATGAAAAATTGGCACATTTTTACTTATTTAGGTCTGAATTGTGACAATGAGAATTTTGCACCCACTTGAGGAAATATCCTGTGGAGATCACTGAATATACACCTGAAAATTGGTGGATTTTTATTTGGCAGACCTTTTCAATCTGTCAAATTAAAGGTGCAACAATTAGTGCAGAGGGGCAATTCAATGATCATTGACCAGTGTCAAAATATATTTACGTATTTTTCATCAAGACTAAAATTATTTTTTATTATCTCCAAAGAAACCCCCTGGATGTACATTAGTTCAGCTGATATTCCTCTTGAAAAGTTGTGAATCTTAAAAATCCATAAGTGGGACTCCCTTTATAGAAGCTTTGAACTGAATTTATTCTGCTTAATGCTGAAATTGATAGTTTATCCATACATTTCAAGAAAAAAGGTATGTCAAAGAAGATGTTAAGCCAAATATTGGCCTGATAGCTCAGAAAAAATAAAAATGTTCTCTCTACAGTCCTTGTTATTTTATACCCCTTTAAGTATATCTACAGTACCCAAGTAATAGGACTTTCTCACCTGTTTGGCTTCTCTCTGAAGTATTCTCACATGATGTCACAGCCAGAGTAAGGAGTCAGGTATTAGAGAGGAGCAGCATCAGAAAGCGGTACCAGATACAACAATGATGCTGTACTTTATGGCATCTAAAGAAACATAAACAAGTTGTTAGAGAGAATTAGTGCATAGATGACAGGCAGGTTTATGGTTGTTTCAATACCTATTACTCCAGTATCATCAAGGCAACAATAAATATTTTTGAAACAATCTCTAACAAGGCATTAAAGTGACAAAATAAACCCATGTGAGCTAAAATTATCATGACTTCAACTAATATTTAAATCAACGAGGAAACAAACCTGCATCTTTGAGTCTCTTGAGAAACTGAGTAACTATAGATCATTTCTACTAGAGCAATCTGCATGGGTTCTTTCACTCCGTGTTCATATAATACCCAAATTAGTACCCACTCTTTGCCTGCCTGAAAATCAAAGTGTGAAGAGCATTTAGTATACAGTCAGTTCTTGGATGTGTTATGCGTGGAAATAGTACTTTTCCCTCTGTAAAAAAGCATCTAATATTGAAATTTAGATTCATTCAAATGCTAACTTAC
Organism: Owenia fusiformis; assembly: GCA_903813345.2. Classification (NCBI taxonomy): domain Eukaryota; kingdom Metazoa; phylum Annelida; class Polychaeta; order Sabellida; family Oweniidae; genus Owenia; species Owenia fusiformis. The sequence continues at coordinate 28,066,054 of CAIIXF020000012.1, forward strand.
CATCCTATTTGGCCAATGCAGTTGTGCTCTCTGGCTAATGACATTTTCAGTTAATTTTCCACATACAATATAAAAAATACCCTTCTCAAAAGTGAAATCGACTGAAAAGTCTATAAATATTGCCTATACCTAACCTTGATAAGACAATGCATCAAATGCAATGGTGCAAAGATAATGTGTTTTGCACTGTAAACTGTGAAGTGGACTATTTGATTATTAAAAATTTCACCTTTTATTTGTAAATTGGTGGGATATTTGAATATTTGAAAAAGATTTCTAATATTTTTGCTTATGTCTGTTAATTTTGGACCTTTCGATGTTAAAGTCTAAAGAACATCTGGAGATTTTTTTATGATGCTTGATCATTATATGAAAATTTGAAAATGAATTCCACAGATCATCAAAAGCAAGGCTTTTTGGCCAGAGTTCAACTCAGCTCATTACATGAAAAAAGTTTCACACCAACTGTTAAAATTATGAGAAAGCTGCTAGTAAACTGGTAAAGGCTTAAGAAGACCTGGAGATATTTCTATGATGCTAGATCAAAATATGAAAATTTGAAAATGAATTCCACAGATCAACCAAAGCAAATGCTTTTTTGCAAGAGTTCACTACATGAAAAAGTTTCACACCAACCGTTGAAATTATGAGAAAGCATATTCTGATGCTTTCACTTGAAGGATTAAGTGTAGCTAAATTAAACTGGCCCTCTCTAAACCTAAGTATTAGCAGTATTAGCAGGAGCTTTTCTTGCATCAAAATGAGAAAAATATACACAATAAACAATAACAATTTCAGTTGATCAAAATAATGAAGGGAATACAGAGAAAGAAATGTCTTGTCACCCTACACTTGAAGGAAGTTTAAATTGTGACTCTGCAGTTTTTAGACTAATTATTGTGTAACTTTATTAACTAATTATTGTGCACTTTAATATCCCCGGGGTAATATCGAGCATCTATTTATAGCCTAAAAGCACAATACTTCAGATTGGAATGGCAAAACTGGTCACTCAAAATTAAACTTAGAAAATTGGAAGCCATCTTCAATCTTCAAATAATTTTAGTAAACTGTTACGACTTGTTCCTTCACTTTTATCGATACCATTTGTTGTATACTTACTTCAATGTTATCTGTTTGTTCCCTTATACTTTATACACCAGACAGCGATACCTTAGGGTCCGATTTATTGTTTACTGTCGTCCTATTCGGGCATATTCGACAGCAATTTGAAAACTTCCACCAAAAACTTCAAAACCGGAATTTACGTCATGAGGTCATGACTCGCCAAAAATACGATATAGGGTAAAAAATGAGAGTGTACTTTCTACTTCGTTATCTCCATGAACTACGACCGGGGCAAAAAAGATAAGCTGACAAAAAGATCAGAAGTATCCAAAATAATCACGAACACCCGAAGGTTAGTGCTGAAAACCTCAAAGACAAATTTCTGCCAACTTTGAAGCGGGAAAATTTTTTTTTTTGAAAAATCATCAAAAAATATTCAAGTCGAGTATACACCAAATACACGATTTTATCACATACGAAACATATCAATGGCTTTATATAACGCAACTCTCGTGTTGGGCATCATAAAAATCCAAACGGAATCGAAATTGATGATTCATGGGTTGAGTTATGGCCTCTTGATTTGAGGTGTCGTATTTTTCTACGAACTCGTGTACCGAGAAATCGGGACTATATCACGCCACGGCGGAGATAGAAATGTCGCTAACCGAAGCACAATTTGCCCTTTGGATCTCCTGCTGATATGGCTTTCATAGTACCTCCCTTAATGTGTACTTTTGAAAAAATGATTTATGTTTCCATAGCAACCAATTGATACACATTGATGAAAATTGTCATGGTTGTAAGACATGATATGTAAACGATTACCTGTAAATATCAAGATGATTGGCTGTATATTCTAGGAATTATAGATGGCTTTCATTGTACCCCCATTAAAAATCATACCAAGGGGTATACATCTGCATAGTATAGTAACCAGTAAACCAACACTGATGAAACTTTCCATGATAGTCAAACATAATAATGTGAATAATATCTGTAAATAACAGGACAATTGGTTATTTATTTTCTTCAAAAATTTGGACACAAGTTAAGAATTCTTTGGAAAAGTGCCACGTCCCCTTTCTAAATTAATTTGCATTGCCATATAATCATGAGCAATACACACAGATTTCACTGTCACTGGGGAGTATCGTGATGCAACAACACCGTGTTGTTGCATCAAGATGGCCAGACTTCCGGTGATAGATTTTCGTACGATATTTTGTTTCCCCAATTAAACCCATTTCTAGGACGAGTTGCTCAATAACCATACACGTACAGTTAGCGCACGATCTATATTTAAAGAAACTGTCATTAGTATACATATACCATCACCAAGAAGCAATAAGTTCACGGTTTTAGTTCCTCACTATTGATGCAACAACACCAAACCGAAGATGCAACAACACTCCTCTAGATTTGAGCAATGATGCAGCAACACCAATTAATAGTATAATTTCAGAAGACCATCTCGAGAGGAACAGATTTTTAAATGCTACTATTGCAATACCGTTACCAATTAGCCTACCCATATTTGCGTTCTTCTCAAGGCATTCAAAATACACGTCCTGCGGGCGAAGATCTTTATATGTATTTTCAAAAATTTATACTTTTACATATTTATAGAATATCCTATGATTTTGAGGAATATTATTTTTATCTACGAGGTGATGTTGATATCTGTACGAGTGAGCGAAGCGAACGAGTGCACATATCAATATCACCGAGTAGATTAAAATGATATTTTGAAAAAATCATAGGATGTTCTTATTATTCTACACTTGCTTGTAGTGTACTAAATGTATAAAATCATTAAAAAATAAATTTCATGTCAAATAGTTCAATTTTGCGGGAAATCAACAAGCGGAGTATATCGTCACGATATCCTCCGCCCGGAGTATATCGTCACGATATCCTCCGCCCGGAGTATATCGTCACGATATCCTCCGGTTATTCATTTTGCCAATAAATATCAAATTTATTTTTTAATGTTATTATACATTTAGTACACTAAGTGTAGGATAATATAATGTACTGGACGTTATTCTATAACATAATTCAATCGCCTTTAACACGGCAAGCTTTAGTAACCCAATCTATTTTCATAAACCACTGTTCCATAGCTTGATGACCCTGACTCCAGTTAGTATCATTCAAAATGGTGGACAAATATCTTTCGTTCTCGGAAAACATGATGAGCTATTGGATATTATCATGATATTATCTGTTATCCTTCTGTGGAACAGTGATAAACTAGTAGATGTACGTTACCACTGTTTATCAAATTATAACTAAAACAGTTTAACTGTGACATTCGTGAGCTTATGTTGATGGGATGATTGCTTCATCTATGATATAATATGACATGATTCTTTATTTCCTACAATTTGGAGAGCCAACGTGTAAAAACGTCTAAATGACTTTATTAGAGAGGCCGTTTAGTTACACGTTTAATGGAAATCTTGCACGACGCACATGTAGAATTATTGCTCTCTTTGGATTCCTTCTCTCCGACTGAGTAAAAAGGTAAACAAAAGTGATAAGATTTAGGGCCCAAAAAGGTAAATTGATGGGGGTACAGTTATCCCAGATATCCCGGGCCTTTGGGAAATATCATATTGTCTCTCGAAATAAAACCAATATTGAATCCCTCTCAGTAAATAACTTTTATATAATAGCATTGTATAACTGCAATATCATTAAACCAACACTCATCCTATACAACTCTTGAGAACGATGTACAACTCCTGGATAGCGTAAACTCCTGAGCAGCGTATACAACTCTTCAACTTGATATATGACATCATACTTTGGGTGGGATAACAAAGGATATACAATATACAATTGTAGACCCCTCTTGAGGTCAACTGGCAAAATTGTATACCGATACTGTAATCCTTGAAAGTACTGTTGATCAAGACCAGAGGTCGAGGACACTTTTGCCAGTTGACCGAAAAGAGAGGTTAACAATTGTTCTGTTAGTCCAAATAATATAATAATTGGAGGAATATATAATCGAATATCACGTGAACATATTTGATAAGTAAAGGTATCATATTTTAGCAAAAAATCCCCAAACCGTCGAATACTTTTTCACACAACTTATTTTTTCAAAATTAAAAAAATTTCAACATTAAAAAAAACAAATTTTCAAAAATAGGGGTCAACAGTACCTAGTAGTGGTCAACAGTTTACAATTGTTGACCTCCCCAGAGGCCAACCGGCAAAATTGTATACAGAGACTGTAAACCGAAAAAATACTATTGACAGAGACCGAAGGTCGAGGTCAACAGTAGTTTCAAGGTTTACAGTCGAGGTATATGATTTTGACGGTTGATCAAATGGAGAGGTCTACAATTGTTTTGTTAGTCCGAGTAAACTAATAATACACATATAGACGACGATCATCAATCGGCATGGCTTCATTTCACAACCTTTTCTCCGAACCACGTTAGCAATATTTTTTTTAGAAAATATGGAGACAGTGCAAGAAGCTTAACTCTGTATTTGGCACATCACGGCGTACTCGTTAGTGAATTAATGTTAATTTTAAGTTTCTATTTGTATTTTTGCTATACTTGTCGCCTGGTAAAGTCATTTTCCTCAACATTTACAAAATGTCCGTCTTCCATGTTTTTTGTGACGTCATGAAACTTTTTTTTAGAAGTAGCGGTCAACAGATCCTAGTAGCGGTCAACAGTACATAATTTTGACCGCTAATCACCCAATCAGAATCGAGTATTTCAGTTGAGGTACTAACAATATACAATTGTTGACCTCTCCAGAGGTCAACCGGCAAAATTGTATACCGAGACTGTAAACTGAGAAACTACTGTTGACAGAGACCGAAGGTCGAGGTCAACAGTAGTTTCAAGGTTTACAGTCGAGGTATACGATTTTGACGGTTGACCGAATGGAGAGGTCTACAATTGTTTTGTTAGTCCGAAGAAACTAGTAATACACAATCATATAGACGGCAATCAACAATCGGCATGGCTTCATTTCATAATCTTTTCTCCGAACCACGTCAGCAATATTTTTTTTAGAAATTCTGAAGATGTGGTAGCTAAACTCTCTATATTCGGCACATCACGGTAGAGTCATTAGTAAATTAATGTTGATTTTACGTTTCTATTCGCATTTTTGCCATTCTTGTCGTCTAGTAAACTCAAAAAATCACTTTCATCAACGTTTACAATATTATGACGTCATGGAACTTTTTTCAAAAGTAGCGGTCAACAGTATCTAGTAGCGGTCAACAGTGCATATTGTTGACCGCTAATCAACCAATCAGAATCGAGTATTTCAGTTGAGGTACTAACAATACATTTTGTTGCCCGCTCATCAACCAATCAGAATTGAGTATTTCAATTGAGGTACTAACAACACAAAATGACTGATATCTGTTGTCTTTCCAAAATTATATTAGTTATTTGTAAGCAATTTCCATACAGTAAATCAAGGGCATTTAATTTAGAAAATGTATAATCTTTATTTTTCAGATACAATATCAATGAGATTGCCTCCCGGGGATTCTGTACTTTATTTAGTTTGCCTTGTATATCCTTTTAACTTTGATATAGACGAAGAAACCAAACAAAATACGTTTCGTTCATGGACCACTGACTCACGCGTTTTATTCATGTCCCGACCTACACCTGTAAACAGAACATAAAACAGTTTCTCTTGTTGTTCAATGATACACTATATTGGCGTTTTGCATCAGCACATTGGTGTTGTTGCATCATCGATAAGAAACAGAGTGGTGTTGTTGCATCAATAGTGAGGAATTAAAACCACGAATTTATCGCTTCTTGATGATGCTACGTGTATACCAATGACAGTTTTTTAAAATATAGATCATGTGCTAACTGCATGTGTATGATTATTGAGCAACTCGTCCTAGAAATGGGTGTAAATTGGGAAAACAAAACATCGTACGAAAATCTATCACCGGAAGTCTGGCCATCTTGATGCAACAACACGGTGTTGTTGCATCACGATACCCCCCAGTGACTGTGTGGATAGAATAAAACACCACTTGATTTAATATTATCAAACATACTCTGAATAAGTTTTCTAAAATGTTTTTATGGTGTTTCTTTCCAATTTCATTAAAATAATATGTGTTTTGTCTCATGGGGTGTCTTACATTTTGACGAAATTGTGTACTTTTTGACATATGATCTCCGTTTCCATAGCAACCAGTTGACTAACTTTGATGAAACTTATTACTTTTTTAGTACATGATAAGTACATGATTACCTGTAAATATCAAAATGATTGGTTGTAAATTCTAGGAATTTTACATGGCCTTCCTAATACCCCCCCCCCTCAAAATCAAACAAGGGGGGTATAAATCTGAATATTTCCAAAACGCTGAAAAACTAGACACCAGTATTTTCAGAATCAATGTAGAATCATAAACCACAAATTACCTACAGTACATAAAGAGAAATTTGCTATTTTTCAAAACCACTTTTACACCACGCTCATCCAGTATATAAGTTCTTTCATAACATCAATGCTTTTATCCTCTGAAAATAAAAGCATATCTGGTTTGCGACAAGCCATTGTTCTCTTTTGTTGACATATCCATTTCTAATATATTAGCAAGAGACTAACCCCAATGTCTGCAAGCGCGGGGGTCAAACCGAACCTCTCTGAATCTTTTCGATAGTATTTTTGTAAGTTTTTGTTGTGTCTCCGTTTTTTTTACCTCGCGCCACAGATTTATGACACGTTTTGACTTTTCGACTAGGCTATCTTATGAATTTTCAAAGGTAAAATACAGTCAATTGACTAATATACGCGAATCGCGTTCTCCCCACGAATTTAAGAGAAAAACGTTTTATTCAAAAACCACTACATTTTAGATTTTTTGCACGTTACTGACTGTTGATGCAATCTGTAGTACCAGAATAACAGGTCTCTGATTTATAAAATAAAACAATACGATAAATAAAATAGTATAATAAATTTATTCCAAATATCATTACTTCCACCTCTCTATATCAATGGTTTGTCATTGCATTAACATTTCGTTGTCAATAACATTTGCATAGAAGTAACATAACAATGAGCAAGGAGTCATTGAATAAGCCATGATTTGAATTTTTCTTGTGTAATATATTGTAGACCTAACCTAATAGACTTAAGAATCAATTTCTAGAATTTGTAAAAAAACCTGTGTTTAACTGGGGGCTACTGCAGCTGTCAAATGAAACGAGGCATTAATATGCGGAATGTCACCACTTGCCATTTGTTACAGATATCGACCGCCGAAAACCGACCACAAAAGGATGGAGACTTTAACAATACGTCACCACTTACGGAGGTGACACAAAAATTACAATTTCTAAAAAATACCTGAACTTGAGCCTACATTGCACATTCCCTAAATAATATTTTCATATCAATTGCCAGAAGAAATAAATGCAAATATCAATGCAGATGTTTTAAAATAATTATTACACCAAAATAAATCCCTAGCATGCTTTAAAATGAATATCGGATGTAAATAAAATACAACCGTTCATATCCTTCAAACGCTAACAAACCGTTGGAGGCAATATAATATGTAAGAAGGTAAATTCATGGATAAATTATTGTGAGGAAATATAAATCAAATACTGTAAACATAAAACACAACAGTAATCTATCTTAACTTTAAAGTAAATACTATATAATAAAAATAGAATAATAAAACAAACATTTTATACTCGTATGACAGAAAAATGCATATGGCAATAAAATGCATTAATTGTCTATTCACATCCAAAATTACTTCTGTTTAACTTAACTTCTGAGTTCAGATACAATTTTCCAATTGCCAACCCTCATTCCAAAAGTTTCAATATGAATTCATCCAACTGCCATGAATTCCATATCAGTTCAAAATAGATGGCATCACTCATAAAGAGACACACTTGGCAATGTATTATGCTCTTGATGGAACTTTGGGAGTAAACCATTCGTAAATTCATATCCTAAAAACAATCTTACAGTGATGGAATTTTCGGTTGACTGTTAGCTTTAAAAAGCATCTAATATATAACTCATTATGCTTGCATTATTAAAACATTGTCAATTAATTTTTGATTTCTCTATGGGCTTTCTCTTGGAAGCCCATGATTTCTCATATTTCTTTCAGGATTTTTTATTCACGATTCTAATATTATTACTGGATTTTGCCGTAAATCTTTAGTTTCCCAAAGTTCCACCAAAGTAGACAGATTTAATTCGGTAACTATGGCAACCATTTCCAGCCATTCTTGTTGCATGATGCTGGATCAAGTCCATTGGCTAGTGACAAATAGCGATCTCTAATAAAGTGAGCAGCCATCTTTGGTTCCCGTTGACGATTCAGCAGCCCTTTTTTGTTACCAACAACTCTGGTTATTTCTAAAATAAAATATGAATGAGTAATTGATATGATGCAGATTAAGGTACATGGTTTTTTGATTGTGGGCAAGATTTTTATCGTAAGAATCAGCTAGATTCATCTTCTTATTTTTTAGAATATCCTACAATATAATTTAGGGCTTTAATATTTCCATACAAAGATGAGATCCTGGCAACTCTGGAATTTATACGAAAATAATAATAATCCATAAAGAACTTACGTTCAATTGTCATAAAATCTGCAAAGTTCCACACCATTTCTCCAACAAAGAATTGTGTGCGCAGTTTGTCAAACACAGCATGATATTCTCGCATAAAATCAACCTGGTATTCCTCAGTGAAGATGAAGGATGGCACCTGAAATATTAAAATGAATGATGGTTTATATTCTTCACGTAATAAGCACTGTGAATGTCAGCTTATGACTAGACCTAAAGAAGTCATACGACTTGTATATTGTACGGCCGTATTTTCCCGTGGTATTATATTTTTACCTCTTTGCGGTGAGTTTTGGAAAATTTGCAAAGTATAATTGAAAAATATAGATCTTTCAACAAATGAATTCCGAATTAAATATTGACTTTGTTCACAGTATATAGAAGGTGGAATATGGTCATGTTCGACTATTGAATTAATAGGTTTTGTCATTTTGATTCGACCACAGGATAATCAAATACTGGTATAAAGTATTGTTATTTCAACTCAACCAAACGCCTTATTTGGATTGAGCCTTGAACAAGCATCTCATTTACAATAGCTCATTTACAATAACTTTTGCTCATTGGTTGAATCAACAAGCATTTGCATTTAAGAAAAGTGGACACCATGAAATTTTCTAATGAATCATAATTCTCCCTTTCGCGATTCGCTCTTTGAATCAGAACGTTCGCAAATATGTACTGAAAAGCACTCAAAAAGGACAAAATTTGATTGGTTTATATTTTCTCACTATGCATTTCGCGTAGCTATTTGCGTGACCCGAAAGTTCTAAATCAAACTAATTACGTAATTTTGTTTTTACACCCGCACGCTAAATAAAACAATGACAACATCGGAAATTTTCTTCTTTGTCATTGCTTTAATAGTCTGTATACCGAGTTTAATCAATAAAAGATTGTACAATGAACAACAAAATTCGGAAACGAGTACTATAGATTTGCTTTCGGACCAGTGAACAGAGTGACCTAGATAATAGCGACGCTTCTTCTTTGGTCTACTGCTCAGTTATTTGTTGGTTTTCAACGTAACTCTATGATGTAATTTGATGATGAATACTTTTATTCCGTTGTTGCATCGATGATGCAGTTTGTAGTGCGGTAAGATTGGCATGAAAGTATTGAAAGTCGAATGGAATTGATTTTTCGAATATGGCGACTAGTCAACTGATCATCAGACCTTCTCTTCAGGAATATTTTCTCACTTTTCAATCATCGTTTTCACCACGCTATGAATCAATACAATGAAAAGAATAGCTGTTATATTAAGATTAATAAAAGATCAATCGTTTCTAATAATTTTTTCTGTACCCTCGTACGAGAATATGAACGAATATATCGTTTGAAAAATAGGTGTTAAAATCCCCATGTTAAACCTATGAAGGAAAACAAGGAAGTATAAATTTGTTCCTCCGCGAACTGCATCATGGGAAATATTTTGACCTTATAAGGAAAGATTTTCGCGTCTCCTCTTTTGAAGAGGGAACAGCGATTTCGAGAATTAATGAATTTAATGGTGGATCATTTATCTATTTTATTTTAAGAATTGTATGGTCCATCATTTTGAGGATCAAATCAGGCATGTTGTTAACAAGGTATTAACATACAAAATATCAACACATTTTATTTGTTACCGAAACCAACCGCTGAACACCATCCACAAAAAAGTTAGTTGACTATAACTTCTGATGGTAACATTAGAATATGAAAAATCAGGCAGTTTAAGAAACCAAATATGGAGCTACTCATCTGACGCAAAGATAACACATTATGGGTCCTCTATTCAAAATGTGAGCCTCTCATTTACTCACCCTATGCAGACCAGCTATGGTATCAGCCCCATATTCAGTAATTATGACAGGTTTGTTGAACCTCTTGTTCCAATTTGTCAGGTCTTCAGTGAGTTGTCTTTGTATAACACCAGTCACCCCTGTATCACTATACCAACCATAGTAATGGTTAATACATAGGACATCTACGTATTGAGCCTACAAGTAGATAATAATATACATTAAACTAATTTGTCAAGTCTTCAGTGAGTTGTCTTTGTATAACACCCGTCACCCCTGTATCACTATACCAACCATAGTAATGGTTAATACATAGGATATCTACGTATTGAGCCTAGAAGTAGATAATAATATACATTAAACCAATTTGTCAAGTCTTCAGTGAGTTGTCTTTGTATAACACCAGTCACCCCTGTATCACTATACCAACCATAGTAATGGTTAATACATAGGACATCTACGTATTGAGCCTAGAAGTAGATAATAATATACATTAAACCAATTTGTCAGGTCTTCAGTGAGTTGTCTTTGTATAACACCAGTCACCCCTGTATCACTATACCAACCATAGTAATGGTTAATACATAGGACATCTACGTATTGAGCCTACAAGTAGATAATAATATACATTAAACCAATTTGTCAAGTCTTCAGTGAGTTGTCTTTGTATAACACCAGTCACCCCTGTATCACTATACCAACCATAGTAATGGTTAATACATAGGATATCTACGTATTGAGCCTAGAAGTAGATAATAATATACATTAAACCAATTTGTCAAGTCTTCAGTGAGTTGTCTTTGTATAACACCAGTCACCCCTGTATCACTATACCAACCATAGTAATGGTTATTACATAGGACATCTACGTATTGAGCCTAGAAGTAGATAATAATATACATTAAACCAATTTGTCAAGTCTTCAGTGAGTTGTCTTTGTATAACACCAGTCACCCCTGTATCACTATACCAACCATAGTAATGGTTAATACATAGGACATCTACGTATTGAGCCTAGAAGTAGATAATAATATACATTAAACCAATTTGTCAGGTCTTCAGTGAGTTGTCTTTGTATAACACCAGTCACCCCTGTATCACTATACCAACCATAGTAATGGTTAATACATAGGACATCTACGTATTGAGCCTAGAAGTAGATAATAATATACATTAAACCAATTTGTCAGGTCTTCAGTGAGTTGTCTTTGTATAACACCAGTCACCCCTGTATCACTATACCAACCATAGTAATGGTTAATACATAGGACATCTACGTATTGAGCCTAGAAGTAGATAATAATATACATTAAACCAATTTGTCAGGTCTTCAGTGAGTTGTCTTTGTATAACACCAGTCACCCCTGCATCACTATACCAGCCATAGTAATGGTTAATACATAGGACATCTACGTATTGAGCCTAGAAGTAGATAATAATATACATTAAACCAATTTGTCAAGTCTTCAGTGAGTTGCCTCTGTATAACACCAGTCACCCCTGTATCACTATACCAACCATAGTAATGGTTAATACATAGGACATCTACGTATTGAGCCTACAAGTAGATAATAATATACATTAAACCAATTTGTCAAGTCTTCAGTGAGTTGCCTCTGTATAACACCAGTCACCCCTGTATCACTATACCAACCATAGCAATGGTTAATACATAGGACATCTACGTATTGAGCCTACAAGTAGATAATAATATACACTAAACCAATTTGTCAAGTCTTCAGTGAGTTGTCTTTGTATAACACCAGTCACCCCTGTATCACTATACCAACCATAGTGATGGTTGATACATAGGACATCTACGTATTGAGCCTAGAAGTAGATAATAATATACATTAAACCAATTTGTCAGGTCTTCAGTGAGTTGTCTTTGTATAACACCAGTCACCCCTGTATCACTATACCAACCATAGTAATGGTTAATACATAGGACATCTACGTATTGAGCCTACAAGTAGATAATAATATACATTAAACCAATTTGTGAAGTCTTCAGTGAGTTGTCTTTGTATAACACCAGTCACCCCTGCATCACTATACCAGCCATAGTAATGGTTAATACATAGGACATCTACGTATTGAGCCTAGAAGTAGATAATAATATACATTAAACCAATTTGTCAAGTCTTCAGTGAGTTGTCTTTGTATAACACCAGTCACCCCTGTATCACTATACCAACCATAGTAATGGTTAATACATAGGACATCTACGTATTGAGCCTACAAGTAGATGATAATATACATTAAACCAATTTGTCAAGCCTTCAGTGAGTTGTCTTTGTGTAACACGAGTCACCCCTGCATCACTATACCAGCCATAGTAATGGTTAATACATAGGACATCTACGTATTGAGCCTAGAAGTAGATAATAATATACATTAAACCAATTTGTCAAGTCTTCAGTGAGTTGCCTCTGTATAACACCAGTCACCCCTGTATCACTATACCAACCATAGTAATGGTTAATACATAGGACATCTACGTATTGAACCTAGAAGTAGATAATAATATACATTAAACCAATTTGTCAGGTCTTCAGTGAGTTGCCTCTGTATAACACCAGTCACCCCTGTATCACTATACCAACCATAGTAATGGTTAATACATAGGACATCTACGTATTGAGCCTACAAGTAGATAATAATATACATTAAACCAATTTGTCAAGTCTTCAGTGAGTTGTCTTTGTATAACACCAGTCACCCCTGTATCACTATACCAACCATAGTAATGGTTAATACATAGGACATCTACGTATTGAGCCTACAAGTAGATAATAATATACACTTAACCAATTTGTCAAGTCTTCAGTGAGTTGTCTTTGTATAACACCAGTCACCCCTGTATCACTCTACCAACCATAGTAATGGTTAATACATAGGACATCTACGTATTGAGCCTACAAGTAGATAACAATATACATTAAACCAATTTGTCAAGTCTTCAGTGAGTTGTCTTTGTATAACACCAGTCACCCCTGTATCACTATACCAACCATAGTAATGGTTAATACATAGGACATCTACGTATTGAGCCTAGAAGTAGATAATAATATACACTAAACCAATTTGTCAAGTCTTCAGTGAGTTGTCTTTGTATAACACCAGTCACCCCTGTATCACTATACCAACCATAGTAATGGTTGATACATAGGACATCTACGTATTGAGCCTAGAAGTAGATACTAATATACATTAAACCAATTTGTCAAGTCTTCAGTGAGTTGTCTTTGTATAACACCAGTCACCCCTGTATCACTATACCAACCATAGTAATGGTTGATACATAGGACATCTACGTATTGAGCCTAGAAGTAGATAATAATATACATTAAACCAATTTGTCAAGTCTTCAGTGAGTTGTCTTTGTATAACACCAGTCACCCCTGTATCACTATACCAACCATAGTAATGGTTAATACATAGGACATCTACGTATTGAGCCTACAAGTAGATAATAATATACATTAAACCAATTTGTCAGGTCTTCAGTGAGTTGTCTTTGTATAACACCAGTCACCCCTGTATCACTATACCAACCATAGTAATGGTTAATACATAGGACATCTACGTATTGAGCCTACAAGTAGATAATAATATACATTAAACCAATTTGTCAAGTCTTCAGTGAGTTGTCTTTGTATAACACCAGTCACCCCTGTATCACTATACCAACCATAGTAATGGTTAATACATAGGACATCTACGTATTGAGCCTACAAGTAGATAATAATATACCCTCAATCATATCTGCTGGAAAACGTTATGTAAGAAACTCATTTTGTAAGGAACACCTATTTTTAAAAGAACAGTTTTTAAAATAAGTTCTATCATGTCTATTGACTGACTTGTTCATGAACTCGCCATGCCCATCATAAAGGAATAATTTGGGTCAGTATGGAGGGGTGCCCCATAATCATAGGTTTTACTGCACTGTTACAAAAGAATAAGTTATCATATGAGATTCCCATCTCTGCATTTTCATGGCAAAATCATTTCTCCATTATTTTAGGACGTGCAAAGCGGACAAAAGGATTACAGTTCAATACATTCCTGATTAGAAAAGGTTAATTTGATTACACATGTACCTGTAGCAAACATCCAGTCATATTATTGGTTGCTTGATGACGATTATAATTCCATTTTATCTCAATAATTGTGACATTTCGGGCGTTTTTATTGTTGGAAAATATCAACTTCGATTCTGGGAGCCAATCCTACTATATATCATACATGCACAATTATGACAGCATTTCTCACCTAATTTCTTGCCTAAAAGCCATTATTTACAGCATCTTATCACATACTTACTGCTCTATCGGTGCTCCAACTTGACCCTCCAACCACAAATGTCACAGGTCTAGTGGGGTCTAACTGTCTTATATGTCCAATTACAGACCTAAATAAATAAAACAGGGGAGTCCAGTGATAAACCAGGGGGTGATACTTACTGCTCTATCTGTATTCCAACCTCCACCCCCAGATACAAATGTCACGGGTCTAGTGGGGTCTAACTGTCTTATATGCCCAATTACAGACCTGGATTAATAAAAACTGGTATCAATACTGGCAGAGGGAGTTTACAGACAGATTGGGCTCATCAATGGAAACATGTATCCAGGGGAATAAGAAAAGAAAAATACTTGCAGACCAGCTTTATCTTAGAAAGTGAGACCAATACCTCAGAGCTTTAAATAAAGATTTGGCAAAATAGACAGAATTCTGATACCAGTTTTCTCCTGAATTTTGGATTTCCTTTTTCGTATGTATAAGAAGACTGACAGAGATGCAAGGAGAGCAGTACACTAGATAAGGCTATAGGAAATGTATTTTGGTTTGTAACCGATATACAGTTATTCTATTCAAATGAATGACTCAATACTTTAATGCCTCAGATTTTACATGGCAGTTATATGCTTTGTTTTTTAAAAAACATCATGAACAAAACATTGGGTGTATTCTGGTGGCTTTGCATAATTGTTTCTTAATTTATGTCACATTATTACTAGTCCCTTGGAGGCTTAATTACATGAGTGTTTTATTCAACTTACTTGAAATAATGGTCAGCCTCAGGAAGACTACTTGCAGGTTCATTGGCGACTGACCACATGACTACTGCAGGTCGATTCTTGTCTCTGGCATACATCTCTCCCATAACTTCCATGTGGTGTGCCACAGATATATTCCCCATGTTATCGGGACTGCAAGTAAAGTGTTAAAGTGTAATAGAATAATGTAACAAACTGAGGAAACAAGTAGTCGAACAGGCATTAACTTGCAAAATCTCACCACCTGCTATTTGCTACAGATGCTGAACTCCAAACATCAACTGCTGAACATCATCCACAAAAAAGTGGAGACTAAAAATAACATTTATTATTATTTCCATGCCGTGATACGCGTTCTCTCATTGGTCAATTAGATACCATGTGACTTAAAATATATAGAGGTATTCCTTGTCTCCCTGCTTTGAAAACATGTGAAGAGTGTATTCACTAAAAATGAAGTAATTTAATTGAATAAATAGTGGTATTCACTAAAAATGACGTCACATCACTGAATTTCCGGGAATTTAGTAAAAAGTGTTTTCATCCGATATGACAGATGGTGAAGTTTTATCAGTCCTCCCAAGAAAGGTTCAATACTGTATTCAAAATGTCAACTAATGAAAGCACGAAGACTACGAATCTAATTTTTATATATTATGGTGTGACAGAGATTGTGAATTATAACAGAATATTGGCAAACGTTTGGAAATACGTTAAAACTAAACGTCATATCATAACAATATTGTGAACTTGTAACTTTAATATTGTGTGCTGCTTTAATGGGGAAATAATAAAACAAATATTGAATTCTGTGATCGTTTAATATCTGTTTATATTTCTTAGCCCTTCGGGCCCTTCGGGCTGCGGTGAATACACCTTCAGAAATATATACAGATTATCAACTCCACAAAATTCAATATTTGTATAGCAACAATGTGAATAATATTGTATTTAATAATAAAAAATAGTACCACAGGTACTGGGCTCACATGGTGTTGCTTAAAAGTGAATGATGGCTAAAATGGGAGAAAATAAAAAAACGAATACAATTTTTGCCGATTTTTTGTAACAAAATTATATCATACATCTACTCTTTACAGTGACATGGCTTTTTACAATGCAGGACACCTGAAATTATTTGTAAAGCTAGGAAATGGGCCAAAAGTGAATTTCGCTATACAAAAATGGCGACCATTTTGAAAATAGGCAAGCTTTTGAACCAGAAGTCATAGGGGAGTTTTCTGTATTGATGTTGAACAAAAATAACTTAAAATGGGAATCCTAATCGACAGAGGTTTTAAGGCAAATTGTCCAAAAATGGATTAAACGGACAAATCAATGTTAACGAAAATGGCCGAAAATAAAATAATGGATTTAACTTATTGCTGATTTTTTCTAACAAAATTATTTCATACAACTATTCTTTACAGTGACATGGCTTTTTACAATGCAGGACACCTGAAATTATTTGTAAAGCTAGGAAATGGGTCAAAAGTGAATTTCGCAATACAAAAATGGCGACAAATTTGGAAATAGGCGGGCTTTTGAACCAGGAGTCATATGGGAGTTTTCTGTATTGTTGTTGAACAAAAATAACTAAAATAATAAACGGGAGTCCTATTGACACAGGTTTTAAAGCAAATGGTCCAAAAGTGATTTTTGCGAGACAAAAATGGTGGCCATTTTGAAAATAGGCAAGCTTTTGAACCAGAAGTCATAGGGGTTTTCTATATTGATGTTTAACAAAAATAACTGGGAATCCTATTGACAGAGGTTTTAAAACAGGCCAATTGTTGACAGATGGACAGACGGATGGATGGACAACGGACAGACGAACGGACCAAT
Source organism: Owenia fusiformis (assembly GCA_903813345.2). Classification (NCBI taxonomy): domain Eukaryota; kingdom Metazoa; phylum Annelida; class Polychaeta; order Sabellida; family Oweniidae; genus Owenia; species Owenia fusiformis. The sequence goes on from CAIIXF020000012.1 coordinate 28,083,445, forward strand.
GATGGACGGACAGACAAAGGGACGCCTGGTCGATCCCATAGGCTCACTGTGTGAACCATAAACTAGTTTACATTCAAGAAATATGGAAATAAACCCAAGTCCTCCATTTACAACTTCACTGTGGCCTATATCTCTTTTAAACCTTGAGTGCTTAACATATTTTTAAGGCTGACGCTTAAGTGGCCTGATATGCTAGCAATACAGTACTATGTAGGTTAACATGTAACTGTTTGGTCATAAGTCAATCTACAGTACTATGTAGGTTCAAGTGTAACAGTTTGGTCATAAGTCAATCAATTGGTAGATCAAATCACAGCGCAACTTGATGTCTAGCTGACTCTCTGGCAGTTATCAATGGCAGAATACAAACTCTACTATTTCTATGTTAGAGGTAAGATACATGTATCTATTCATTTCTAGGAAAAACTTATTTTTTTATAACATAATCTGCTAAAATTCCTCAAGGTTGAGAGCTCTACACCCACCCAGATATCATTAAAAGGACCCTTATAATGCATAATCTGTAGAGAAAAAACACAACGTGCACAAACAAAGAGTCTAGCTGACTCTCTGGCAATTATCAATGGCAGAATACAAACTCTACTATTTCTATGTTAGAGGTAAGATATCTATTCATTTCTAGGAAAAACCTATTTCTCCAAAACATGATCACTATTTTACTCATTTTATAAATTCTTTAGTGATTGTATAAATCATATTGGGGGCAACTTGTTTTATTTCTTCAATGTGATTGAAATTTTGATTTTTGCACATGACAAACTTAGACTAGTTGCTCACAATATTTAAGTTCAATCTTAAGTCAGATTTGAACTTCTGAAAGTTGTAGATGATTTTGAAAAAAATTGGTCCATTTGAAGCAAGTTGAAAAAGACCTTTTTGACCTTGAGAAAAAAACGCAAAAATGGGCTAAGGGCTCTTAGCTAAAACCGATGGATTTACACTCGCTTGTAAAACATTTTAACGCTAAGACGTCTTGGCTATGACTAGGGTCCTAGAACATTTTAGCTAAGCGCTCTTAGCCGAGAGCTCTTGAGAGAATCTGGATTTACATTACATTGTAAAACGTACGCTAAAACGTTTTAGCCAAGACATCTCAGGACTCTAGTGTAAATCCAACAAATATAATTAAGATCTAAAACATCTAGAGAAATCATGAACTACAAACTAAAATGGATAGATTTTTAAGTTTACCTTTTCATGACCTCTTATATCAGTTGAGGATAGATCAGTGCAAAATAGTTTTTCATTTGAAAAAGATAAGGCACATGTTTTTTATTTGATCCACAAGGTTCCGCATAACTTGCTTATTCATATACTTAAATCATATGAAATCTCAGGAAATCTCTTAAAAAGGAGCACGTAGGTTATCGCACTTGGTGATATTTAGCTAGCAATCAACCCATCAACACACTTTTCAAAAATGTTGACCTCTTTTTCACCAAAAATGCAATCATTTTTTACACTGTTTAATGCATTACTATTCTTTATTTTATTGTATCAAATATTTCTTGAAAGAAAAACTTGATTGCTTTAAGATTAGTGTTCCCAATGTTATTTCTCCATTGAAAAAACTCATGCTATCCATTGGTTTCATCTCATTTTGGTCATCCAAATTCATTATCTTTAAAGTCCCTGGAGCAATCCACTTTTCCTCTTAGGAAATAGAACATGTCTCAAAGCACATTCTAATTATGCATTCAACAATGTAATAATGGTTGCAATTTTGGTGAAAATTAGGTCAACATTTTTGAAAAAGTATGTTGATTGGTCCATTGCCCCTTCAATACCACTTAGGTCTGATTAACAAAATTATCATAATATATACTTTTCTTGAAGATAATGAATGGATTTAAAAGATACACCCATGTTCATGATCAGAAAGTATTCATAATTCAAGCTAGAATCATTTGAAATTGTTTGCGATAACATACATGCTCCTTTATCGAATCATATTTAACTAATATATCTTCTTCTTCATCTTCTTCAGCATCACCAGACAACTATATAAACACCTCAGTCCCTCAAGAAAGTATCCTCAAACATTTGCTCTTCCTGATTTATGTCAATGATCTTCCATAAAACGAGAAATTATTCTAAATCATACCAGATCAGATCTCATTCTCAAATCACAACTTAAGGCCCACAACTTGACAACTCTTGAATCTCCAAACTGCAAATGCAGAGACCCTGAAACTTTCGTCCATTTGTTTTTTAAATGCCCTTTGAAAACCGAACAAATTCTTAAATTGAATAGATATATCGAACTAATCACTGGAAACCAATCTCAGTTCAGGACCCAGATGGACAAAATAAACCTTCACTTACTCGGAACAAATTGACATTCTTTTATCAATGGTGAGAGCATGCATAGATACATGTATTTGGAAGCTTGTCTACTATTGTTCTCAGTCTTACCACTCCTTATCTCTACTGCTCTTCTCCCCATGTTTCCCTCTCTTACATTATACTGTAGTATCATGAAGTCTTCTGCACAAAGAAGGTACAGATCAGTCACATGTTTTAGTCATGGGAGACAATGGCGTGAACCTCTTTTCCAAACTCACATTACTATATCTTTGTTTCCAGGACCCTATAGGCAGAGGCAGCAGCAGCCCCCCCCACACTCCAATTAAAATGCAGATACTTTCTTTTTTTCTTTTTCTTCTCATATATAACTGTGTATAAACAATGTTTACAAATTATAATTACTACATTGAGGGACATCTATAATGCCACTGGCGATCGGGTCCCTCATTTATGGTATGTATATGATAAATGGCAATAAAACCTCTTGATAAAAAAAATTGATCCACATGATAGATTTGATCAAACAAGTTAATATAAAACTCATCACTTTAATAAGTACTTAGAAAAATCGAAAGCCATATAGGTCAGGACTGTAGCCAGGGCGATATCTTCTAAAAAATGTGGATACATGTACCTTTATTTGCTTTTTTGAAGGAAAACCTGCTCTTCCCTCTTTTTCAAAACCAGACTAGGTTTAACTTAGTTGCATTAACTCTCCGACTATTATTTTTATGATAGAGGCATTTCTAGGAAAAACTTATTGCATTCATAACATGATAATGTAACAAGTTTTGTGATTGCTTTAATCTGTCTTTATAAAAAAACAATTTGGGGTTGTGATTTGGAGTTATATGGGGTTTGTTTTTCTTGACTGGTATGCACTCACAAACATAAACATAAACTTAGAGTTTGCTTTTTCTTGCTAAGTTCCATTACAATTTTTGGTCCTTACCCTTTTGCACTAGTGCTTATATATTGATAAACATGCATTTTTCAAAACAGGTAAGGGTCAAGTGATCAGATATGTCCTTGAAGATAATGATGTGTCGTTCGAGGATATATTAGTTCCAATGTGGTCAGAGGAGATTAAGCAGCGTTGTCTTAGCGACCAGGGATTTTACTTCGAAGACGTTTTTAATCCTAGACTGGACTGGCTGAGCAAAGAATGGCAGGAGTTGAAACAAAAAACTGTAAGTTACGAATTACAGGGTGGTCAAAAAGTCAAAACCCTGCATTTTTCTCAAATTTTTGTCATTTTAAGAAATTACTCCCTAACTCCCTGATATCTGACACATTTGTACATCATTCAATTTCCTACCGGCCTACCGTATTTCATGACCATCATGCTGATAGTTACAATGTTACAGCACTTTGAACAACATTCTTCAGATTTGGCCATCCTTGCGCTGAAGGCACAGTTGTCAATGATCCGAATGCATTCCTCAGCAGGTATGGCCTGAATGACACAAATGATTTCACTTTTGAGGTCTGCAATTGTCATGAGGTCATTGTTGTACACTCTATCTTTGCCTTATCCCCACAGGTAGAAGTCAGGTAGGCACATTTTGGATGACGTATGCAGGTTTGCCTGCAGATCAATAGTCGCCACTGGATGTTCTTGAAAGTGCTGTTACTTTGTATATATCAGTCTGCTGGTCATGAAATATGATAGGCTGGTAGGAATTCAATGATATTCAAATACGTAAAATATTAGAGAGTTATTTCTTAAAATGACAAAGATATGAGGAATAGCAATAGGATTTCCATTTTTTGTCCACCCTGTATTTGCTTCCCTTGCTTGAAAAGTAGATTTCATATCTTAACTTAGACAATTTTTAAAATTCGCCCACACAGAAACCCAGATTGGTTAACAGATATAGGGGTTCAGTATATGTTACAATGATAAGGGCAATGCTTATGTGTTTCTAGTGCTGAGGACTTCTAGATTTACCAAACACATACTGGTACTTATAACTTAAACTTTTGAAAAAAACATAAATCCATTAATTTGAATTTTAAACCTACCCTTTCTTTGGAAAATCAATGATTGTGAGTCTCACAGTACACCATTTTTCTTCAAACTTGTTCTATTAAACCCTTCACAGAAATACCTTTCACTCGAGACATTGCTTTTGTGTACTGAGAGTTGCTCGTTTTATCAGCGTTTTGGTCCCCAGATGTGAGAAGATGCAAATCTTCAGAGATTTCAACCAAAAACCTCGATATATTGCCAGTTCTATTATCATTCTCCCCTATATTTTGCACAAGAACTTCCATTTCCACCCTCCATCTCTGCATCAACATATTTATTACATTAAACGCAGCAATTTCCAAAAGTCCTACGCATCTGTTCCAAATTGATCAAAACGCCCTGTTCTCTTCTTGGATCTATACACCTTGAAACTACACGTTTGTAGTCAAAGATTCTGCGGGGCGTTTTGGAAGACAACGGCGCGTTTTGGTCAATTTTGACTTTTCAGCATTTCATTACATGCGTATCATGTAATAAACATGTTGATGCAGTGATGGAGGGTTGTAATGGGAGTCCTTGCGCAGAATATGAGGGAGAGTGATAGAAGAACTGGCGAGATATCAAGGATTGTGGTTGAAATCTCTGAGGATTTGCAACTTCTCACATCTGGGGACCAAAACGCCGCTAAAACGAGGGACTTTGGATACAAAAGCACTGAAAGGTATTTCTGTGAAGGTTTTAATGGAACAAGTTTGAAGAAAAACGGTGTAGTGTGAGACTCACAATCATTGATTTTCCAAAGACAGGGTATATTTGAAATTCAAATTAACGGTTTTGCTGGGCGTTTTGGTTTCGATACGCCCCGGTGAGTTAGTACCGCATGAAATCGTCCAGTGAAAACAATGTAAATATGAATGAGGGTGATCTCAGGAACTTAAGAGACGAGATATAATTTATCACAAAGGTTGAACATTTCATTAAAATAATGTTTTTTTGCGCAATATTATAAACAGTCACTTTAAATGCATTCCTTCAACTCCTCCTTGTATCAATTCTCCAGATTGTTTCAAGTGCCTTTTTATTTTCAAAATTGTTGTTTTTCTCATTGCAGACATTTGGCCAAGTACCCTATCTTACTGGCCCAGATGGACTGGAGCTATCTGAATGTTATGCCATATTGCGATATTTTGGACGCAAACTTAATCTCTATGGCAACAATGATATTGAGGCTGCCAAGATTGATATGTTACTAGAGCGTGAACACCCAACATTGGTGGGGGTACTTCTTTCATTTTTTGTAAGTTGCTTATCACACTAGAAAAGAAATCTGCTCTGAGTAAGCAAATTCCACAAATCAAAACATATTTTATCAAGTCCCTCATCATTTTCATCATTGCATGGGCGCAACCAGGAAGGAATAGACGAGACAACTACAACAATCTCTTAAGTTCAATATTAAAAATGAAATATGAAAATCTACCCTTTGCATTCGTTCGACTTTGGTTCTCAAAAGAGAGCTTCATCTTCACTCTTTCAGTTTTCAATAAATCTCTGAACTCAACAAGCTAATCAGAGTTCGTCACCTGAATAAGGACGCTTTCTACATATGATTTATCTTCTGGAAGGATTGACAGACTGACTGACAGACCGAAGGCTTCACTGCTGTATAAGTGGTATTTAATCCGAGTGGTTAATTTGCCGAATGGTCAAATTTTATCATTTTCCTAATTTTAATTTTCCTAATGATAAGCTTTAGTATTTCCAACATTTAATTTTCCGAACCTGGCAAAAATTAGGCAAAAGGCAAATTAAATGATAAGGCAAAATTACCACTTATACATAATATCTCTAGTACCAAACTTCGTTGGTTGGAATAAATATTAATCAACCATTACCAGAACTATACCCAGCTGTGTATTTTACAGAAAAAACAAGATGATGCTGCAAGGATAGAGAGTACAAAGATTTGTGATACCCTGGCAATATTTCAGGTATGATTGCTCCTATTTAATAACCAAAAACTATCACCTCATCATTTATTTCCAAAGATTCCTCATTATGAATTAATCATGCCAGGGATTGTAGTTCTTCTTAGCAAAGAAGATGAAGTTTTGAATGGCATATTTGGCATATTTTGAGAGAATATTTTGGGAATAACAATCTTAGACTAGCACTAGTGTGAAAGAGGGATTTTCTTACAAGACTCTGTTCCATATGAGTGAGAGTGAATATTTGATATCCACTAAAATAAAAAAGAGTTATACAAGATACAAGAGTTATTACATTGTAAAAAAATATTGGAAACTTTTTTAGAAACTTCTGGAGAAGAATAAGAAAGGAGAAGGCTACTTTGTGGGAGATAGAGTCTCTATTGCAGACTATGCCATGTTAGATCTCCTAGATGCCTGCATAAGTCTCTCAAGCACAATGCTAGATGCCTATCCAACACTGAAGGCATTCTATGATCGCATGGCTTCAAGGGAAAAGATTGCAGCGTGCAAAGCCTCAGAAAAGTACAAATCTTTCTATGTTGCTGGCAATCTTGGACGAAAGTAAATTGGTATAGAAACAGTACCGAAGTTGCAAACATGAACAGTTCAAATTGTTACCAGAAATGCTACCATTGTAATTGAAATGTGAACAAATCTTAAAAGATTTGAAAATATTCTAAATAGTATGGCTCAAAATGTGAAGTGATTTCAGACAAATTGACAACCATATTTTGAACATCTTGGGATAATTATAATGGAATTAAATGATAGTTTCTTAGCTAAAACTAAAACTCACAGTGTGAGCTTAAAATAGTGATTGTAACAATATATCGCCACTTCTTGGTGGTATTACATAATAACAGGGTAATATTATTTATGTACAAAAATTTGAATTATACGCAAAATAAATGAGATGCTTTTTAAACAATTTTTGAGATTAATTTGTACAACTAGACAATGGGTGTTTATCAGATAAGGATTGAGGGAAAACTATCTGCACCTGCACAGCATTCAATATAAGGCTATTCAAAGTTAATAACTGAACTATATGTTTAATGACCTGACAGAGGGCCAAAGCTTTGGAGAAAGGGTGGTGAAAAAAACAAATTAAAAAACAACTTTTTGTTTATTTTCTGAAAATTCATATCTTCATGTTTCAATAATGAAAATTCAAACAATCAAACAATGAGGCCAAGGTTAGGTTCAAGATAAAGGTCAAAGACAGCAGCGTTGGTGAGGGATCAAACAAAAGAACGTTACTGATAAAGGATGTAATTAAATTCGAAAGCTCTGACAGTCTAGTTATTGTTATTGCTGGTTTAATGTTCTAAACCTCTCAAGTTACACTAACATGAACTTTAGACAGATAACACACATATCTGTAAGTGTAACATGAGTAATAGTTTGTATATTAATGATTTAAGTTACTGGTAGGCCTGATTGCAGACTCACAGACGGTTATCATGGCAGAATACAAAGTGTATTATTTCTATATTAGAGGTATGATAACTATTCATTTTTAGGAAAAACTATGTATTCATGGCATGATAATTAATGTAACATGTTTTGTGATTGCTTTAATCTGTCTATATGAAAAAAAGCTTGATACAGTGCTGGTATATATTAATTGATGAGTCGTTAAATTGGCATATTTTCTTGAATTTTAACATTTTATGTCCCAAACTCCCACAAACTGCACAAAAGTATACACCATAAATCATATTTACCAAAATGAGAGTCTCCAAGGCTTCACACCAGCGTATGCATAATGCATTTGTCAAGAGTTTGAGCTGAAATTTCACCAAAATGAAGTAGGCTAAGGGTAGTCTCTGCCAGGTTTGTTTATTGTGGTAAGCTTGTAAGTGCTCAGAAGCAAATAATTCATGTGCGCAAAATAATCAAATAATCTGATTGGTTTAAATTTGCTGCACATGCGCACAATGTGTGCCATGTTTTTTTCTAGTGATTTTGTTTCCTTTCATGGGATTTGCGTTTCAGTGTAACTTCTGCAAAAATGGCGGACCATGGACAGAATCCTCCTCCTAAGCAGGTGTCCAGAATCCGTACCTCCTTCATCCCCCCTGCTATAACCAATCTGGAATCGCCCGATTTAACCGTATCACGTGATCTAATTATGCGCAATGGCTTATACATGATTTCTGTCGCAGTGTTGCGACACCCAATCAGATTGCGAGTTCTTAATCGGGGAAATGGTTACTGCTTATCACAGGGGGTAACAAGGCACAGACGTGAACAATATCGTACCTAAAACACAGCAGTGTGACAGTGAAGAATTTGGGACGGAAAATCCAAAATGGCCACCTTAAAATTTACACAGAATGCCCAAAAACTACGAAGGTACGAAAAGTTTCGAACAGAATGCGTGACATATACATAATTCGCGTGAAAAGTCAGAACGAAATGCGTACATTTTTTTTCCGGCGTTCGAATTTTTGATGTGTAGACGATCTTTTTTAGAAATTTTTCTACAGAAATATTTTTGCTTGACAATTACCAGGTAAAATGCGTATTTGCGTGACATTTTTTGTCACGCAAAAATAACTGGCGTGACTTCAAATTCTTCAGCAAATGCGTGACAAATACGCAAATTGCGGGACAGTTGACAGGCCTGGAAACATCCCTGAAAATTTCGGATGAATCCATCAAATGGTTTGGCTGGAAACCTGTAGACAAGTCTTGAAAGTGAAGATTTTAGAACGGAAAATCCAAAATGACCACCTTAAAATAAACCCAGAATGCCCAAAAACTAATTAGTTGTTAACTTTGATATGTAGAAACATCCCTGTAAATTTCAAATGAATCCGTCAAATGGTTTGGCTGGAAACCTGGAGACAAGTCTTGAAAGTGAAGATTTTAGGACGGAAAATCCAAAATGGCCACCTTAAAATTTACCCAGAATGCCAAAAAACTAATCAGTTGTTAACTTTGATATGTAGAAACATCCCTGTAAATTTCAAATGAATCCATCAAATGGTTTGGCTGGAAACCTGTAGACAAGTCTTGAAAGTGAGGTTTTAGGACAGAAAATCCAAAATTGCCACCTTAAAATTTACCCAGAATGCCAAAAAACTAATCAGTTCTTAACTTTGATACGTAGAAATATCCCTGAAAATTTCAGATGAATCCGTCAAATGGTTTGGCTGTAAACCTGTAGACAAGTCTTGAAAGTGAAGATTTTAGGACGGAAAATCCAAAATGGCCACCTTAAAATTTACCCAGAATGCCCAAAAACTAATCAGTTCTTAACTTTGATACGTAGAAACATTCCTGAAAATTTCAGATGAATCTGTCAAATGGTTTGGCTGGAAACCTGTAGACAAGCTGAAAAGTGAGACGCCAAATCAATGTTAACTAAATAGCTGAAAATAAAAAAAACGGATATGATTTTTTTTCCGATTTTTTGTTACAAAATTATTTCATACAACTATTCTTTACAGTGAAATGGCTTTTTACAGACGAACAGACGGACAAGTGAGTGATTGCAAAAGCTCACCATGTGAGCTAATAAAATGGGAATCCTATCGACAGAGGTTTTGAAACGTACCACTATTGTTGACGGACAGACGGACGGACGGATGCACGCACGCATGGACAGACGGACAATTGAGTGACTGCAAAAGCTCACCATGTGAGCTAAAAATACCATCTCTAAGATTTGCCAAACTTGTCCTAAAACTAATCAACTCTATATACCCATACCAAGGAACATCCCTGATTGTATTCATCAATCGAACTTACAATTTAATGCCAACACCTGGGCTTTCATCTATGACTACAATGCCTTGTTGATCTGCTTGGTCCAAGATCTCCTCTGCATAAGGATAATGGGAGGTTCTGAAGCAGTTAATCCCAAGCCATTTCATCATTACGAAGTCCCTGGCAATCAGAGGGAAATCCAGCCCCTTTCCACGAATCTGAATATAAAAATACAGTTAACTTTTAAAGTGGAACACCTCTGTCTGTACGTGGAACAATTTTATAAGTGGAATTGCCATGACCAATTGGTTTATTCTTAAAATAAACCTCTGTAAGTTGAAAATCTCCCACATGGAACACTTCTTACAGGTAGCAAAGGTGTTCAACTTATACAGGTTTTACTGTAAAAGGAATGGAAAAATACATATTGCACTGGAAGTCACCGATGCAAAACACATTTGAGGTTCCCTGAAGCAAACCTACTAAAAGTAATCAGATAGGCACTTAATAAAACATTCTATCAACAGTGTGTGTCAATTTTTTAAGTCAATTTTGATTGTTGTGTATCAAATCTCACAGAATATAAATAAACTGCTCTTATAGTACTTGAAGTATAAAATGCATAAAAAACTAACGTCAGAATCCTCATGTTTAGCTGCGCCATGGCAATAAAATGCTTTGTTGTTTATAAGAAATGTTGAGTTTGTTGTCTTGACAGTGCGAACACCAAATGGTTGTCTGTATACATCAGTCCCATCTGCTGTTGTTACGGTAATCTGCAAGAAAACATAAAATAAAAACGTATAAACATGATGAAACTTGACATGTAAAATATATGATTAAAAAGCATGACAAATGTCACCATCCTTGTTGCAATTACATTAGAGGCGGACTCTGAAGCCACATTTCCCAAAAATGTGTCCAAAACAACATGTCACACCATTTCTAACATTAGTTTACATTTTCAAAAGCATTTTTGCAATCACCTTATTAGGCATGCCTTTAGTCCTGCATTAAGCCTCTGCCCCCAACCACTCCTCTCCAATGGAGGTATGCTTTAGAGGGAGGGGGCCACAAGGGCTTGAAACAAGACTAACTCACCTTCAATGTGTACATATACGCAGGGTCTTCTGAATTCATTGTATAGGGCCACCAGAGATGGACATTTTGAATGTGGATAATGTCTGATGGTTTTACAGCTGGGCCGTATTCTTTACCAGCTTTATCTATTACTACTACTCTGTATGTAGCTGATGGAGATTGTGTGCCGTTAACTTTAAGTGCGTAATTCACTAGGCCTGAAAGAAATATGAGGTGTGTCATACTTTCATATCCACTAGGCCTGAGAGAAATATGAGGTGTGTCATGGATGGACTTTTCAAATTAGTATTATTAATATAAATGTGTATTCTCAGATGTTCTTCTTTTTTTCACATCAATACCCGCAATGATTCTTATGCGCTTTATCTCGCCAGTTCTTAAAAAATGAGTATTCAAAATGCAAATGTCCCATTGATGATTTTTTTTTTAATTATCAAAATCATAATGATCAATAATTAATTAATGAAATTGGTAATATTTTTCACAATATTTCTAGATAATTACACCTAATGGTAGATTACATAGTTCAAAATCAAAATGTTAAAATGAAAATGTTGGAATGACATTTCAATTTTCAACATTTTGTTAAAGTGCGGAACTACCTTAAAGCTGTTTGTACCTTCTGTTCCTGAGAAATTAGTTGTTATGGTAACATCACTGAGGTAGGATTTGGGAGTAGTATACAGGCGCACCGAGCGATGAATTCCTGCATAATTGAAGAAATCCATCTGAAGATTCTGAACAAAATAACCTGGTGGATACCTATAGAAAAAGTTTACACAATGTTATTTTCTTCTAAAGGTGCAACAATGAGGGGCCATTCAACAATCATGTACAAGTGTCAACATATATAAGTTTGGTTATTTCTATTTTTATTATTTCCGAAGAAACCCTGGGAAAGAAATCCCCTGGATAAACATTATTTCAGCTGATACTCCTCTTGAAACATGGTGAATCTTTAAAATCTATAAGTGGGACTGAATTTGAACTGAATTTACACTTCTTAATGCTAAATTGATAGTTTTATCCATACATTTTAAGAAAATATGTCAAAGAAGATGTTAAGCCAAATGTTGCCCTGATTGCTTAGAAAAAGTAAAATATTTCGAATTTTCTCTCTACAGGCCTTGTTGCCCCTTGAACTCCCCAAGAAGTGGACTGGCTTAATTGTCAGATTGTATACCTCGGCTCAATAGTTCAAGGATGATGCAGCTGCTCATTTCAATTGTAGATAAATGAGAATGGATATTGCAAAATTTGCTCTGGACATTTCTTTCATAGTCTTGAAAATAAGATATCCATGTACTTAAACTACATATTTCCTTTTTCGTATATTCTAGGATATGAGGATTTGGGTTGTATGGGTGAAAGTTTACTTATTCTTAAGAGTATATCTAATCGCACACCCATACCCTTTAAACTAAATAGAAGATCAAGGTCTTAAATTTGGCTGATAGATAGCCAAGCTCACATTTCAAAGGAATTTCGCTTCCTAATCATGATCCCGGAGAACAAAATGGAAGCAAAATAAACATGGAAATCAGGTCAGTAAAATTAACATGGTAATCAAGTAGGCAAAATTAACTTCCAAATCAGGTAAGTACAACAAGCACGAAAATCAATTGGGCATACATTTGGATTATTATGTTTTCCCTCAAGGTTTGTCTCTTATTTTTCATAGAGTATCAAATCGAAAAACCAACCTGAAGAACATGTTTAAGAGTATCAAATCGGTTAACCAGTTTGAAATAGTCAGAGGAATGTGTGACTGGCCTATGAAGAACAAGGGTATATATGGAGATGGGGTATATAGTATACCAAGAAGGGGTATATAGTTTACCAAGAAGGGGTATATAGTATACCAAGAAGGGGTATTTCTATGTTAGATATTACATACCTTTTAGTATCAGTCTTATATTGTATAGTGCCAGGGGGAAGGGTGGTTGGTGTCAATGTATTATTTATCGCTATGGTGACATAATTCACCTCATTAAAATTCACCAGTTTATTCACCTCGGCTTCAAATGGCAAATGTCCGCCATTGTGAGAGACTAACTCCTGGCCATTTATCCACTATAAAAATAATATAGAAAATAAAATGCCAATTCATTCTCACAAAAAAGAAAGGTTTTACACATGTTTTAAGCTCAAAGTATCTAAAATCCTAAATGCATTCACAAGATTTATGCGAATCAGTTCAATTAAAATGAGATGCGGTTGTGGATACATTTTAGCTAGAGCCCGTTGTGTGAAACCTCCTATTAATGTGTAAATGTGGGGCTATTTCCAAAGTAATACTTATTCATGGTTACGAGAACGTCATTACTTTTAAAACATGCCCTAAATCAACTAAAAGAAAAATTATCTTATAGCATTCAGAAACAAATAAAGTATACATATAAAATTGCAGCTGTTGTATTTTCAATGACTTCTCAAATAAATTAATCATAAAATATTATGCAGGTGCTTGCTTGATAGATACATGTTAATATGCATGGAGCAATGTCTGAGTTGATAAGAAAATAATTTTACATGCCAGGTAATGGATTTTCGCAGTTGCTTACAAATTGTCATCCCTCTGATATCTCTGATTCTGGTGTCAATTAACCAGATTAATTAATTATTTATTAATTGTATTTGGTCTTCTTCAAACATTACTTACCACCATTGAAAAGTAATGTGCGCTGTCAAACCTCATCATGATTCGTTTATTCTGCCAGTCAGCGGATACAAAAAATTCACGATCATACCAGGCCCAACCAACGAAATCCCGAATGCTTTTGTCAACTGTGATGTCATTATAACTGGATGGTACAGGCATGGACATCACTGGGCCAGTCTAAAAATACAATGTTAATGTTTTACTTCTCTCATCAAGATACAGCATGCCCATAGCCAGAGGGAGAGCGGAGGGAGCAGCCGCTGGCCAGAAATTCTTTCAAAATCATGCAGTTTTCACCATTCTGAGCACCTTTTGCATGATTTTTTGCCAAAGCTGTCAAAAAGCTCCCTCTGCCTTGGCGAAAGCTTCCCTATGTAAAACCACTCCCCTGTAAATCATGGCTACTATGGGCCTTTGCGGTATACCTGATATGGAAATAGAGATGGCACAGCCCATGGCGTATTATCTCGTACCAAGACTTGTTGGACTTGTTACAGGGTGTCCAAAAAAAACAGGACCGTAAGAAAGTTGAATAACTCGATCAATTTTGCATATTTTGCCTTGAAATTTGAGAATTATTTTGTTCATTCAATGTGAATTTTGTTCTGAAAGTGTGATGATAATCTGTTCATTGTGTCAAGTCCTTTACAAAACATGCTCAAGTGGGCACTTCTCTCTATGCACAAACGAACCCTACAAACAAAGTTGTTAATGACCCTTACCTATACATATTAATGTGGATGGTAAATATTGGGGTAGTTATTGCCTTCTTAAGATTGTAAGGGGCCTGTCAGTATACACATTGGCTTTGAGAAATCCTCAAAGATAAAAATTTGGGGGATTTAGATCAGGCGAATGAGCTGCCCATATGGTTTGCATTCTGCAACTGATGAGCTGACCACCAAAGCATTGCCTAAACCATTTCAGCATATCATGTGCAGTGTTGGGGTGTATTGGCTTGTTGAAACCACTGCTTAATTATCTTCTTAGATGTCCCTCTGGTGCTTAGTGACCTCCAAAACTTGGTGAGAACTTACTGGTCCTTGTTCATGGTGATAGCAAGTCCCCAGTCACCTTCGAACCAAAAGGGACTAATGATTCCATGTTTCCTCATTGCCACCCAGGGAGTGCATTGTTCAGAATGCAATGGATGCTGTAACACTTCATCAGGAGGATGTAAGCCCTAGTAGCAATTGTTCTTGGAACAGTCCATTCAGAAAGAAATGTGTGTAGGAGGATCATCAACAGATTTGTTCGCCGGATTGAATTGTGCATAGAGATGAGATTTGCACATTTGGGGCATGTTTTGTAAGGAGCTGTAGTTTTTGACTCAATTGGTAGATTATTATCAAACTTTCACAACAAAATTCACATTGAATGATCTAAATAATTCTGAAATTTCAAGGCAAAATATGCAAAATTGACCGAGTTATTCAACTTTCTTACGGTCCTGGTTTTTTGGACACCCTGTATTAAATAGATCAAAACTAAACTGAAAGCTTACAATGTAAAAATCTAAGTAGATTATACAAATTCACTATTTAGTGTCCTTCATTGGGCTGAACATCCACCCCACAAATAACACAAAGTTATAAAAAAGAATTCTAAAATCTGCAGTTTTAATTTTTTGTTTATTTTGATCATGTGACCTTAGCTAAGTAGTCTACTCACATGACTCAGTTTTGAAGAGAACCATTTTCTGTCCAAGCCTTCGCGTCGACTTGCAGAAGAATCAATACGAAAATCCCACATTCCGTTTAGATCCTTCATTTCTCTGGACTCTGATTCCCTTGGATAAAGTAGACATTGCACTCCTGGCAACAGTAATCCAGCGTAAAGGAAGATAATAAGAAGTTTTTCGGGACCAAATTTCCCGGCGGTGACCTCCATTGCACTGATGAACTCTGGGTAAAATCCTACGAATATGATTGGTTCATTTAGAAATTCTCAACTTCCGTGTCTAAAAATAGTAACAAATGTGGAAATATAAAGTTCTACAAATTATGGATTATCATTTGATTGTCTGAATACTCATGAGGTGAGTACAGTTAATTTATTTTTCTGTAAAGCTTATTTGAAAAGTGTAGACTTAGGTTTAGTTTTGTCAGAAGTAGACTCAAGGCTTCACACAATCACAAGAGGAAGAGCTCTGATTTCATTTTGAATTTGATTCATATTTTTTCTGTGAATTTTTTTCAAAAAATGAACCATGAGTCGACATGCATTTCCTGTATTTTTTCCGAGTCATATGCATTGTTTCCCAATAAATGATCTAGAGATTAGGCGGTAGATCTAAAGGTAACATGATTTCTACTATTTTACTCCAGAATTCCATTCTGGTATGGCATTGCCAGAGCACAGATGGCAGAATTTTTTAAGGTACAGCTGGAAAGTAACATTTTGGTAAAAAATTGCTATACCTGCACATGTTATTTTCTGGTACAAAATAAAGTATGAAGGCTAGTTCAACGTCGTTAAACTCAATAACGGCGTTATTTATTATTAAGAATTTTCTTGGGGCCGTTATTGAGTTTAACCTCTTTACTATTCTTTCCATTGATGCAAGTTTTGGATCCACCCAAACCATTTTTCCGCGATAACATGCATACTTGACAACAATATAAAAACACATAACATCAAGCGATTCAACACAATATTATTGTATTAAATGGTCATTAATACGAGTAAAATGAGGTTAAACTTACCAATCTCTAAAATGACATTTCCGCATGTCCGTCGTTGTGTCTGTTCGTCCCGGGTTAAAATTTAAACTATTGAAACGAAATTGTTGTCAAATAGATTGATAATTATTATGCGATTACTCGGGATAAAATAACCATTTTTGAGGATAGCAGGTATCTTTGATTGATTTATATAGCACTTGTATACACACAAAATAGTTATTAATTGCAAACCTACTGTTCGTTGATGCAGTGTCGCAATGACGGTTAATTCCTGATAGGATTTGCAATTTCGATGTTACCGGAGCTGACCGATATTTTCGTAAAATTCCAAACCTGTCTCCAATATTTTCGTAATTATGCATCAATATGGTCTAAGGGGGATACGGGATGGTGTGTATGTATTTATAAGGTATGTATGCATGCTTGAATCACATTATTTATGTAATATTACCATGTTTTCGGAGTTTAATTGGTTCCGCTTGTTGGAACCTGCGGAACGATTAAATTAACGCATCAAGGGCAAAATGGTCATGGAGGTTAGACCTAGCCGGGGCAATAAGACATGTCAGATAAGAAACGAGGCCCAGGCTAGGTCTAATGTTGTTGGACTATATGAAGGCATGTGTCAATTTCCTTGCTTTTTTCAGGAAAGTATCATTACATTGTCTTCTTTTAGAATATCTGGTAGGGGTTCAATGGAAACTCCAGGAAATTCTGATATTTCACACTTTCTATTTTTCCAAATTTTCTTTCAAAATTTCCAGACAACACAGGAGCTACCATTGACCTGTTTCCAGATATTATAAAAGTAAACAGTGTAATGATACGTTCCTGAAAAAAGCAAGGAAATACACACATGACTTCATACTTAATTCTGTACCAGAAAATAACATGTGCAGGTATAGCAATTTTTTACCAAAATGTTACTTTCCAGCTGAACCTTAAGAAAATACATCAGGATGTATTTCCTAAGAAAAATTCTGCTATCTGTGTGCCAGAGCCCCTCTTATCTGCCATTTGCCGTTCACTTTGGAAGGATAAAGGCAAAGGTGACATGGCTATATGGCGATGCTAGAATTCCACTGTTTTGATCACGGATGTCAAGTAATATACTAAGAGTTTCGCAGAATCTATTTGATCTAGTTGAAAGCCCATGATAATGTCGTTGAGTCAGCACCATCTATCTATCTAACTTCTTAGCTTGCGTCAGTGTGCACTATACATGTAGCCTACCAGACAAAAAAGAAATAGTATTAAACAATAGATCATACTCAAGGTGATGTACATAAGTATGCTAATAAATAAAATAACTTAAACATTAATCAATGTGAAATATTTCCAGGTAATCATGACGACTGAAAAAACAGACAACGCCATCAAGAACTTGCTAGCGCTGAAGAAAAAATCTCTTGAAGTAAAAATTAATCTTGATGGTACACCATATGAACCAATTGAAAACATTGGCATTGGAGCGTACGGCGTTGTTTGTTCGGCAAAACATAAGAAAACCAAGGAAAGAGTAGCTATAAAGAAAATTCCAAGTATTTTTGATAACATCATCATCGCAAAGCGGACCTACAGAGAGATTAGGATCTTGCGACATTTCAAACATGACAACATAATTGGAGTACGGGATTTATTGAAACCTGACGATACGAATATTTTCAAAGATGTTTACGTCGTGTTGGATTTTATGGAAAGTGATCTCCATCGTATTATTCATTCAAGACAGGATTTAACCAATGAACATGTTCGATATTTTTTGTACCAGATTCTAAGGGGTCTCAAATATATCCATTCAGCGGATGTCATCCACAGAGATTTGAAACCGTCCAACTTACTCGTGAATGAGAACTGTGAACTAAAGATAGGAGACTTCGGTATGTACAAATGATATTTTGACAAAGTTGTACTTATAAACAGTACTGTCAACCCCCAAAGATTTTCTCGCGGGACAGATTTTTAGACCCAGTGCCAAAAACTCGCAGGATTTTGCGGGACATCCTCCTTAATTCGCGGGATTTTTGCGGGACATTCAAGGGATTTGCGTGATTGCGCAAATGGGTCAAATTTTGATCGAATTCGCGGGATTTCGCGGGACCATTCGAGGGACAAACACGCTAATTGCGGGACAGTTAACAGGGTGACCACCAAAGACTTCATGGAGGGGCAATTTTTTTAGACAAAGTGCCCTAAATTCGCAGGATTGGCGGGTCATCCACCTAAATTTGCGGGATGTCGCAGGACATTCAAAGGATTTGCGTGATTGGGGCTCAATGTAAAAGTACTCGAATCAAACTTTCAAATACTGATTTATCAAATATAATGCACTTAACTTAAGTAAACGCCAACACAATTCCACAAAAATACGCATAGAAATATTATTAAAGGGCAACAAGGCCTATAGAGAGAAAAATCAAATTCTTTTACTTTTTCATAGCTATCAAGGTAACATTTGGCTTAACATCATCTTTGACATACCTATTTTCTGAAAATGTATGGATAAACTATCAATTTCAGCATTAAGAAGTGTAAATTCAGTTCAAAGCTTCTATAAAGGGAATCCCACAAGTTATAATAGATTTTTAAGATGCACCATGTTGAGGAATATCGGCTGAAATTATGTTCATCCAGGGAGTTTCTTTGGAAATAATAAAAGTATATGTTAGTCTTGAAGAAATAGCCAAAATTAAATATATTTTTACACTATTCCATGATCGTTGAATGGCCCCTCTGCACTCATTGTTGCACCTTTAAACTATCAAGAAACCACACTTGTGAGTACCGTAATCCAACACGAAATTCAAAAATTCTGAACAATACTTTGCACAGTGGCGTTCGTGACCAACTATAATGAAACATTTACCCCCCCCCCCCTAAAATGTACCTTTTTATATAGGGGTTCGATTAGGGTCATCCCAGTTGTCCGGAACCCAATTCTCCGATACCCAGCAGTTTTCCGAAACCCAGTTGTCCGAAACCAAGTTGTTCGAAAATAAGGGGATCTTATCTAAAAAATACAATATCTTTAAACGAATCTTGTCGCAACCTTTGCGAGTCACGACAACAAAACGTTGGAATCACATTGACATCATTGCAAAATTAGTCAAATATGCGTAAAGACGTTAATTGTTTAATGTTTAGCCTACGAAAGTTCATGGGTAACTTGAGAACTACAAAATACAACCAAATACTTTTCGAACGTACAATGGCAATATTTCTCACCTAACGTCTTCATTGTTTTAGGAACGTATTTTAAACGCATGATAGCGAAATATATCAAGATACTATATCTGCCTAATGTAGTTATCTAGTGGTCACAAAGTTTTGAAACATATTTTATCTAGATCCTTCAGAAATTAACTTATCCAATAAATTACTTTACTAGTTCTAGTATCTTGCATGACTCGTGCATAAAAATTCTTTAATTCTACTTCGTTCCCAATACGTCCTCAGACAGACAAGAAATTGAAGTCATACCCGTTTGTTTGCGTGACAGAATATGCCACGCAAAATACGTATAGGCACTTTCTCTGATTATTGTCAAGCAAATACATTTTAGGAGAGGAAAATAAAATACAAATGCCGGAAACGAATGCCGAAAAATAAATCCCAAGTGATTAAGTTTAGAATGTTTTGTTCTTTTGCGATTTGATAAGAGACGGAGACTAAGAAATTAAATGCGACCACGGACATCTAATACGTTCTCCGAACTGCCCTGGAACTATATCTATACCAGGACTGGCATCCAGATCCAAGTATTTTTTAAGACCGCCGACTCTCGTTGGGCTATTTATCCCTATTGACTCAGTTGTTCATATAAATTTACGTACCTTAGATGCTCTGTAATCGACGTAGATAGAAAATATTGTTTCCTAAATTGTTCTGAAAAGCGAAAATTATTACTAAATGTACTTTGAACAGGTCGACTGACCAAAAAGTCAGACTTCTGGCACAAGGTCACGTGACCAAATAGAATTTGTATAGATAAAATTGATGACGCCATCGGTGTAGGTCAGGTCAAAAGTCATCCATCTTGCCATTTGCCCAGCGTATTCTTACCAGTCGACAAAAAACGATGAAATCACGTTGAAAATAAAATATACACTTTAAAATTGAGGCTGATTGAATATGACAAGACTCCATTGAATACAGCTGTGCAATTTACAGTCACCAAGATGAGCTAATTTCGGAGAGATTCGGGAATTAAAAAAGGTAAGCCCTTCCGGTTTCCCAACTTCAAGTATTTGAAATCCCAGAATTTCGCCAGAAACATTCTCTCTGACTCTGAATGCGACGAAATATTTTGACAACGTAATATGTATACTAATCACAATTATTAAGCCTCGGGGATTGTTACAATTTTAAAAATTCGCGGAGGTCAAAGCCAACATTTGCGGGACTTCGCGGGACATTGCGGGACACGCGAATTAGCCAAATTTTAGTCAAATTCGCGGGATAATCCCGCCAATCGCGGGACACTTGACAGCTCTGTTATAAGGACAAGTGAAAATAGAAGAAAGCTCATTTCTATTTCAGTTACCGGTAATGCTTTAGTAAATTATAATTTTATCAAAACTTTAAATAAATCTCATTGTTTTAATAAATCACTGGGATGTTTTAAGTGATTTACATGCAGTTCATCATTTTGAACAATTGAATGTTCAATTCATCTGTTTTCTAATTCTTCGCAAGGTATGGCCAGAGGTTTCCATACATCCCCCGAAGAGCAACAGTATTACATGACGCAGTATGTCGCCACACGCTGGTACCGTGCCCCAGAGCTCATCATGTCTACAGTTGAGTACACAGGGGCAATAGATATGTGGTCCGTTGGATGTATCCTAGCAGAAATGTTGGGAAGAAAACAACTTTTCCCTGGTAGGTACAAGTAGATTGACCGCTGCCCCAGGGGCAATGCCCCTCCCCCTTCTTCCCTGGAGTAACAGTATGCCTCATTAAATTGATTTTATTTTTCCTAAATTGTCCAGTTATTTAGGCATTTGAATCGATATTTTCATATTTGTGAACATGTCGTTGTATATCTATGTCATGATTTTAGTTTTGTAAAACATCTGAAGTCCATTCTAGTTTGAAACTCCAATATGTACACCTTTATTTGTTTCCTTTTAATTCTGTTGGTTCCATGTAAAACCTCAAAATATGAACACTTGTTAATCGACTCTTGTTTCCAACTGGCAATGACTTCCAATGAGACAGGTGTTACTATTACTTTAAAAACATCACAGAGTATTTCAAAGTAATATTCTATAGAATGCATAGGATTGTCTGTTATGTTGCTAATTGATTGATTATTAATTACTTTCTTTCAGGTAAAGATACTTTGGATCAGCTGGGTAGAATAATCAAGACACTAGGGGTTCCCTCTAAGAGCTTTATGGAGACATGCCACTCTGATTCAGCTAAGCATATCATTCAAGGTTTGTGTGTGGTTTTACTTTTATCATTACCATGCCGATTATCATTCAAGATGCTCATCAAATATACATATCAGAATTCTAACATCATTCAAGGTTTTCTTTCACTTTTTTAACATAACATATTTTTAGACATCATATTTTGAGGAATTGTTTCATTTTAACATATTGTTTTAGATGTTCTTTCAACTAATGTATGTGTAAAGAAATGCTCTGGATACTTTTTAAGTATTAAATATTTTTACCAGGGATATCTCATGCATTTTGAAATGCAATTTTTAATATTAAATTTTTTCACATTGAAAATGGATCTATTTAATGAATGGATTTTCTTGAGTTGTAAAACTTATATTTCCAGCATTGAAACCTGTATTGAAATCTCTATTCCTACCTGGTTCATTGAAATCTGTATTCCTACATGTACCTGATTCAATGAAATCTTTATTCCTACCCGATTTATTGAAATCTGTATTCATACCTGATTCATTGAAATATGTATTCCTTCCTGATTCATTGAAATCAGTACATGTACCTGATTCAATGAAATCTTTATTCCTACCCGATTTATTGAAATCTGTATTCAAACCTGATTCATTGAAATCTGTATTCCTTCCTGATTCATTGAAATCTGTACTCCTACCTGATTCATTGAAATCTGTTTTCCTACCTGATTCATTGAAATCTGTATTCCTACCTGATTCATTGAAATCTGTATTCCTACCTGATTCATTGAAATCTGTTTTCCTACCTGATTCATTGAAATCTGTATTCCTACCTGATTCATTGAAATCTGTTTTCCTACCTGATTCATTGAAATCTATATTCCTATTATTGAAAAAGCTTTGTTTTTCAGGATTTGCCAAAATGTGTAACCCTCTACCTCTACGAGTGCGTTATCCTAAAGCCAACGCCAATGCAGTGGACCTCCTACAAAAGCTCCTGGTGATTGACCCAAAGAAACGTCTCTCTGTTGACGAGGCTTTGAAACATCCATATTTGGCAAAATATCACGACCCTGATGATGAACCACTATGTGTTCCGGTGTTTAATTTCGATTTTGAAAAAGAGGTTAGGCTAATACTTTAAATGATTGACAGAAATTAAACATTGACATATTGTTACAGTCTTCTTTTGTGGATCAACAGTTTTCGGGGGCTCGTGTTCAGGGGTTTGTGTTCAACATTCGGTGTTTGTTATAATTTGTCCTTCAACCTTCAACATTGAAAAATTTTCTAAACAAACTAAGACATTATGTTGTAAACTTACTTCTAGTTTATACATAACCATTTTAAAGTTGTATTTTGATATTCTGTTTCAGAAAATGGATGGAAAAGCCCTTAGAAGTGCCATAACAAAGGAGATCATGGCTTATCATAAGCCAAAGAAAATCACTACAATCTCATTGGATAGTCCCACACTTCCTTTGAAAGCCCCATCTAGTGAGAATTCAGAAATACAAGTATTATCTCAACAAACAGTAGCGCCATCTAGTGGAACTTTACAGTTCATTAATAAACAGACTGGGGGTGAACAATCTGGAACATTACAGTTCATTAATAAGCAGTCAGCTAGTCAAACATCGTTGCCATTCATGAATAAACAGACTGAGCAGCCTCAAACTACTGGCACGTTACAGTTTCTACAAAAACAGAATAACTCAGAGCAGCCATTTAAGACATCAACAACCCAACCCTTTCAACCATCAAAAACTGAACCCTTTCAACCTTCAACAACTCAAGCATTTGGAGCTGCAACACAACCATTTCAACCTTCAACAACAACACAGTCGTTTCAAACTTCAACAACACAAAACTTTGGTGAAGCATCTACCCAGGAAGGCAATTTGAAAACTATTGATACAACAGCATTAAATTTTATATCAGGGACTAGTAAACCACAAGAGGTAAATATTGAAGCATCTAGAAGTCAACAAAAACTTGTGTTTATTGCACCAAAGACAGAACAGTCATATCAGTCTGGTCTTCAAGCTTTTTTAAGCCAATACACCAGGTCCCAAACCCCTAGTGGAGTGAATACTTTAAAGAACTCAGTCCCCATACAGACTCACGTCATTAGCACACAAAGTGGCACGAATAAGCCAATAATAACAGTGCAAATGTCAAATGATGGCTTTAAGAAGCCAGCTGATGTAGATCCAGTGAAAGTAGTTCCGGCACAGCAGATTACTACACCACATGATATTGAAATGTTGAGTGCGAAGTCCACGGATGGCTCCAAGATGGACATCAGTACTTCTGGGAGTGAAAAGGAAAGTTCTGATGTGGAAAAACCTCCAGTAATAACAGACACCAAGGCTTTATTAAAGGCAGCATTACAAGATAAACTTAGAAAAGGTATGATAACTTTTCGATCAAAATTAGATTTTGTTATGTATGTTATGTCACCCCTAAGAATGGCATGGGGTAAGAAATCATGTCATTGAAATGTTCAAAATTGTTCATCCATTCATCTTTAAATTTTTACAGATGCGAAAGCTTCACTATCAATCCAAGCTCTTATAAGACATGCTTGGACATGGTGATAAACAATGTGATTTTTCGATTTTGAAGTGCTATGTTTACCGCTGTGTCACACTGTGTTGTTCTGCAACTCTGTGTGTTGTTCTAATCTACCACCGTGTGTTTATCCTATTATGTAACATCATTTATGTTTTGTATGCGTGACTGTTGTTACAGCTGATGGAAACACTGCCCCTAAACCACTACCAGTGACAGCTCTTCAGAGGCAAAAGGAACGAGAGAAACGGAGGAAAGAAAAAATTGACAAACAGCTTCAAAAGAAGAAGCAGAAGCAAAAGGAGGGGAAAGGTAAATTTAGATTATTAATGTTTATTTAGTGAAAATATATGAGGTAGAATAGACACATAGGATGTAACCATGATTAAAAGGCGAGGCAGATTAAACATAGTAGAAGAATAAAGTAAAGAGGTAAGTAAGTAAAAGAGGATAGTTTACCTTTCACAAAAATTCTGTAAAATGATATTCAAAAGGGCACATCATATGAGAATGCTGGCATTTCCATATCATGTTTTTAGATAATTGATCTACGATGCCTAATCTACAAGGTTAATTTTTTAAGTAAAAAACTTGAGACATTCATGTCTCCATTTTATATTTATAAATTATCCTTGAATATCTGGATGTTTGCACGTATGTGTATCATTTCTTAAATTTTTGTTTCAGGGAAGAGTCCTCTATTAACTACAGAAGACAAGAATATGCTTGAACGTTGGAAAAAACTACAGTCTGATCAGCCGGATTCAAATCAACCACAAACTGAAGTGGGTCCTAATCATTCGGATGTCACCATCGAAGGACAGATCATATCGATTAAAAGCCCAGATGATTCTGGGAAAGCACAAAATGAGAGCACAAACTCTGATCTGGATTTTATCACTGCTTTAGTCAGTGGGGATTCTCCGGGGTTGAAGGTACTACCCACTTATAATGAAGCTATGGAAGCCAAGGTACTAGCTGGGATTCATACAAATGGGACAGTTAAACAAGACATTTCCTTGAATCAAATACAAGAAAGCCAACCTGGCAGTTTTCTTAATCCACAACCCCCTAAAGATCCGCTCGGATTTCTGAACGGTGATTCAAAAGATTCCCCGCCTACTAATCAGTCATTGATGTTCATAAATCCGGACACTCATCCTGTACCGCAGGTTACTAAGCAACAAGCTGAGCAGGATCTTATCTCTATAGTAACCAAGCAGTTGTCAAGGTCAGCCATGGATGACCCATTGACCCTGGCTGTGACCCCCAAGGGAACTGGGGCAGGGTATGGTGTAGGGTTTGACATTGATGATATACTACAAGTTGTTTCTACAGACCAGAAAGATCTCAGTGAAAGGTGAGAAACAACTTCCCTAAACATTGTTAATTGACATATCTTCATGATCTATTGTTTTTTTTATCCCATCGAGTTCGGAGGGATATAGGGAACGCCTCCGTCCGTCCGTTATTACGTCCGTCCGGGCAATAACTCAAATACCGTTGGCCTGATTTTGTTCATATTTTGTACACATATACCCTATGGGGGTAGAAGTTCTGCTAGAAAGTGGATTTTCAAAATGGCCGCTCATTTAAAAATGGCGGCCATTTTAGTGCCGATTTTACAGTAATTTAGGTGCAATGTGTAAAACTAATAGCAATGTGTTTTAAATATAAAAATAATTATGTAGGACATTAATAAAGCTAGAAATGTAGATATTAAAAAAGCACGTGGCAGCCATCTTGAAAAATGGTGGCCTTTACTCGTTATTTTACGATTTTTCCTCTAACTCGAAAAGTAGTGGAGCGATTTTGTTCATATTTGGTATGTGAATACTATAAGCATGGCACACTGTACACTGCACACTTTTGGTAGAAGGCAGCCATTTTGAAAAATGGAGGACATTTTGAAAAATGGCCGCCATTTTAACTTATTTTACTATAACTCGAAAAGTAGTGGAGCGATTTTGTTCATATTTGGTATGTGAATACTATATGCATGGCACACTGTCTAATGATACTTTTGGTAGAAGGCGGCCATTTTGAAAAATGGCCGCCATTTTTTCTATATACTTTGTTTGTAAAAATGCCAGTCATGGCTGTTCAATGGGATTCGCTACGCTTTGGCGTTGCCGTTGTTCTGGTTGTATTTAGGAAAAAATTCAAGAAACAAATGACTTGGGGATCCTTAAAGTGACTTTCTTACACTTCAGAGGCCGAAATTGGGGATTTCAAGAAATACATTTCAAGAAAATAGTCTTACCTTTCTATTAGGATGGCTTCAGGTGCCAAAATTAGCTGATCCATGAATATATATCATTTTGAAAATTGGAAGCAAGAATTTTGTTTTGGAAGCCATGTTTTTTTGACAGTCATGACAGGAAGTAGATTCTCAAAATAAAAACTGGATTAACAGCACTGATTCTGAATTTGGCTTAGAATATTTACTCAGATATGTATTGTAATATTATTACCATGATTATTTACTACTATTTAATAATTGTGGTGTAGAGGAAAAACATTTTTCTGAAATTAAGAATTAATACTAAAAATGCATCTTGAAAGTTCAGCTGAGGCCGTGGCATAGTGGTTAGGGAATCAGTCTTGCAATCTTGATTTTGCAGGTTCGAATCCCGGCCGCTGCATATCATGTTTTCTTTTTTTTCTTTATTTCTGAGCCACAATATTTTCTCTATCTCATTTTTTTATAGCACAGTGTCATATTTATTTCTTTTTTGGGGGTTTTAAAATATAGGTAAAATGTCTATGTGTGGCTTTAACTTTAGGGAATTTGGAGATTGAAATGGATTCATAGAGACTATAGTTTAACTTCAAGGCCAAGTGTCACAAATGGGTTTATCTTACAAAATAAAAAATTATCCCCCTTAAATCAATGCATGCTATTTAAATGAACCATCATCAAGCATTTGGATTATGGAATATATTTTCTTTTTAAAGAATGCCTTTTCAATTTTGCATTGTTAAAATTTGTCATGTGTTCAAACCAAAAACTCATTCATTAATTGACGGTTATCTGATTCCTCTTTTCAGCATGAATCTAGACTCAGCTCCACCTCTTTCCGCATCACTGATTGCTGATTGGTTAGATGTCACTGGGAATGTTGATCCAAAGGACCTTGAAACGTTCCAAGGTGACCTTGAACTTGGATCTCCCATGGTGCTCTCTGATTTAGGATTATCAGCACAGCCATTTCCATCTTCGTGAGTCTTCACACAGAGAGGGAGTTATACTAAAGAGAGTCAAAATTGTGTCATAGAGATTATATATACAGTAATGTCAAAAAGACTTTGTATATGGATGTGTGAAATGTTGCAGTCTCTATGGATTTATGTTACCGATTAAATGTGATGTCAAAGAAGTTTGAAATGCTATATGGATGTGTAGCTTTGCCGTCTTCAATACCAAAATAATGCTTACTAATAATACCTGTATGTGATGTCAAAGACTTGAAATTGCATAAGGATGAATGTGACATTTTAACTTTAGGAACATTTGTGATCTAAAAAGACCTGAAGTCATCTGGATTATGGGTACTTTCCAAGAAACTTGAAATTGTAATATTGAATACTAGTACATGTGATGTCAAAGACTTAAAACATTTCTTTGTTTTGTGATAAAATTCATACATATGTGGATTGATGCAGACTTGAAATATTGCAATATGATTAAGAGCCCAAAATGATATAAGATATTAAATGTGATTTTGAAAATGACTGAAATAACAAATGGCAGGTGGTGACATTTTGCTTGTTAATGCCTTGTTTATTATTTTGAGATGTCAGCAGTGATGAAGAGTGATGTCAAGTAACTATGACACTTCAGATATACATGTCAAGAGTCAACTTATTCAGATGCCATATGCATGGTCTGAAACAATGTTATAGATTTGATAACAATTCGAAAAATATATCATGACTATATTTTTAATCAATTTTGATATTTACACTTTTATGTTGGAAAAATAGTTAAATAATTTATATGGCTTGATATTAAGAGTTGCAAGTAGCAATATGCTAAAGTGACATTGTTAAAATGTATGCTTTCCCATTGAGGTCATCTCCAGTAAATCTCAATTATTTTACTGAGACTGGTAATACAGACATTACTGTTCAACTCTACTTACTTATGCACATTCATTATTCTTCCCTTGTCGTAAAATGTCCATTTACCCTCTGCTCAATATAGCTTCACAAAAAGAAATATTTTTGGATAATTTTTTGCATGAACTGCTGAGAGTTGACTGAGAATATCTGAAATTGTTTACTGTAAGCTTTTTTGCAATACGACAAAACATCTTAAGTAGTCTTGTTTGTAATGAAGGATCAATATTCAAGACTTGGACATCAATATGACATATTCATTAGTAGGTAGTGAGTGATTAATGATTTGCGATGTGGTTACATAACTAAAGTGTTAGAAGTTTATTCCAAGTTCAGCTCTTGATAAAAACGGTTACAAGTTAAAAAATGTTTAAAATGTCTTGCAGTGTGTAAACAGTATACAGTACTCAATAAATTGTGATTCATTTGATGTACTTGGTTTTTATCTGCATGCTATACTATAAACCTCTGCCTGACAACATCAGATTAATCTGCATACAATAACCTTGTGCTTTAAACCACTGACAAAGTATTGAGTCCTGTGCTTAAATCCATCAACACTAAAAGCATTCATATATCGATTCATCAGTCCTCTCGGTCAAGTTTGAAATTTCTCAGTTAGGGTGTAGGAGGTTTACATTTGCCATTGGTGGGTAGAAAAGCTTCAATTTCAGCTTTTGTTCTACACGCTTCCTGCAACAGATCACACATACTTCTGTAGCTCTTGTTGTTACTTCCACAGTAGACCTTCCTCTTGCCTGGTTGGTGGAACTTTCTACAGTCTATTGTGCAGGGGTCTGGAAAGATTGGGATTGTAATAAGAGGGGTGCATAGCCCAGAATTCAAAGGTGAATCATCTATATCCATGTAAAGTTGAACCTCTAGAAGTTCATGAAGATAGGTTCACACATGATGAATCCTGGGCTATTTCCTCCTCTTTATTGTTATAGAATTGCATTCATAAAAAATTAACAAACGTTCTCCTCTATAAGTTTTGCATTCGGAAGTCTCCATTGATAGTTGTAAAGCCGGTGTGAAAGAAATGATGGTCCACCAGGGATTATGGTCCCCTTTCTTAACGGCCCTTACTGGCCCTGATTGCGTATAAGATAATGAGGGGAAAGTTCTATTTAGGTCACCATATAAATCAATGGAGAGTAGGACGATAATTTGATAGAACCTCCTACCCTTTACACCTGGTTGTAAAGTCTGTTTCGTTGTTGTTTGGCCCTGTATTAGAATATAGTTCAGAGATACTGACTGAGTTGAATTTGTTAAAATCACCAAAGTTATGCTGTATATTACACCTGGTCCTGAAATTTTTTTCAAATTATCTGGAATGTTTGGTAATTCAGGTTTTTCTACATAGAAAAATAGTATCACTAAATTGTAAAAATATCAACCCTTTTTGATTTGAGAAATAAACAAGAAAAAAGAAAAATTGAAAGAATGTTGTCAATTTTTATTAAACCTGATTAGAAATTCAAAATTAGAGTGACTTTCAATTAAACACGGGAAATGGTAAAATGTTGCTTACAATACAAGCCTTCAAAATCAAATATGACATATCATTAAACTTAAAAATGATTGACGTCCTAGCAAAACCTATCGTGCTCCTGTCAGTCGCAGTGACGACTGAGCACTAAGTTTATTATCGTCCCTGAAAGTATAATTCAAATGGCACGTGAAGGTGGATACGCGCATGCTAAACAAACCCATATTTAAACTATATTTTCTGCCTAAAAATAATCTAAATTCTTTTCAAATACTTTAAAGGGACTGATGTTTTCATTTAAGATCATAAAATATTATCAGCACGAAAACTGAAATCATTTGAAATAGCAGGGGTAGTGGTAAGCTGTTTTGGACTTCGGGTATTAATTAGCCCGTACTCTCAAATCGTTCTCCCACTCACCTTCACTTTCAGACATGTCTGGAACTTCAATGGCTGGAACAACCCCTGGCCTCGAAACTGAAATGCAAATATCACTTATTTCTCCGCCAACTTAGAATTCATCGAGGAATTCATCTTCATTACTTCGTAATATAGACATGCATATAGTTTACAATAAATAGTTTACTATACCAAATTATAAAGGTTCTACTCTCATTCTAATAGTCCTTGTCTGCATAAGTAAGAGACGAATCGCCATTAGTACTCAATGTCGCACTTACATTTTTTACAAACATGATGCACATGTGGTAAGGTCTTGCATGTATTATATTCAGAACTAGCTTTGTATGTTAACAAAATTGTATCTTACCTCCAGGTCTTTTATATTCATCTTTGTTTCCAGTTTTTTCAGGTCCTTTGTTTTTACTTGGTCTTGTCCTTTTTCCATTCTTTGGTCGAATCGGATCATCTGGTTTTTGGTTTTCGACTCCGGGGACAATAACAGGCGCCAAAGCTGGATCCTTATCGGTACTTGGTTTGCGGGGATTTTGCGAGGGTCTTTTCCATCAGCAACGAGAGCGCAGATTGCCAGAGAGGCAAATATGGCTTAAGTGAAAAGAATAGGAATACATACATACATACATACATACATACATACATACATACATACATACATACATACATAAATGGTGACAGGCCCGTAGCCAGGGGGGGTTCGCAGGGTTCGGGCGAACCCCCCCCCCCCCCTGGCCAAAAATTCTTTCAAAATCATGCAGTTTTTCACCATTTTGAGCATTTCTCAAGTGATTTTGGCCATATTTGGGCCAAAATTGTCAAATGTGAACCCCCCCTGGAAATTTTTGAAAAACTGAACCCCCCCCCCCCTTGGCAAATCCTGGCTACGTGCCTGGGTGATACACTCTTCAAATGAACACAATGGTACGCGTTGTGTGCGTTGGTGATAGATGCTGCAGATGAGCAAAATGATTGAACGAATGGAATAAAAGCTGGATTTTGATGTAGGTTGCATTGATCCAGGGAGGTTAATTTATTAATTAAGAACAAAATATATAAATTATATTATATTTAAATATAAAAATTACAATTTATAATTTAATTGACAATTTGTTAAATAATTATTATAAATAGGTAAGGTTACTTACCGATTGAAATCTTCATGATCATCCTGATGATACTCTCGTTTACCTGATTACATATCCCTTCTACATACTGACATATTATCTCTTTGCATGGGATTTAAAACGTCAATTGGGGTAAAGAATCTCCAAATCAAGGTTGACAGTTCTGATTTGCATTTGAATCGCACTCAATCAAAGGCTATCGAGTATCAATCAAGCTATAAAGGTACACATAATCACGCGGTACTAACTTCGACCGTTAATTTGAATTTTTGACCTACCAAATCTCTGAAAATCAAGGATTGCGAGTCTGATACTGCAGCGGTTTTCTTCAAACCTGTTCCATTCAAAGCCGCCAGAAAACAAGATTTTTATCATCATATTTGGTTTTCATCATTTTTTATGTTTATTTTGACATATATTATATATTGTGTTAATTTGATGAAATTGTTTTAAATTAACGTTTTGATGAGAGTTAAGAAGTAAGAAACTATTGAAGCTAAAGACCCAAGACCTTGGACCACTTTTTGAAATGATGGTCTTTATCATTGTATGGGGTTCTTTTTAATGTTTTTATGACATATATTATATATTGTGAATTCATATACAGTTTGTATTGTAATAATTCGATGAAATTGTTTTAAATTAGATTAACTATATAAGTGGCCCGAGTTGTCCTGGCATATTTTGGGTGTCCAGTTTCAATATTCTCTTACTGGTCTTACTTCTTCACCTTCATCAAATAAGTTAATTGAGAGGTTACCGATTGAAATATCTTCATCAAATAAATACAATATATAAACTCACAATTATACAATATGTGTCATGCTAAATATAAAACAAATAATCCCCTATTATCACAGCCAAAAGTATAATTTCAGAAAGTGGTCCGAGTTGTCTTGGGTTTTTAGCTTCAATATCTTCCTTTAATTTTTCATCAAATAAAAAATACGTTTTCCAGATTTGTTGAAATTTCTTGCATAACACCCCTCCGTGAAGCACTTACAGTTACTTTATGTATTCATTAAGATGGCAGCACTTTATAGCCGCCGATATGAACGTTTGAATAGGTAATATTTTTATCACAAAATCGAATGTATTTATTAATTTAGATATTAAAATACAAATATTTATGTTTCAGAATGCTATGTTAAAAATATTTCTCAATATTCAGATTAGCGAATGAAAAATATGATTTTTAATTTGATATTTAATGCTATGAATAGAAGTAAATTTGTAGCTAGAACTCACTCATTAAATATATTATCTTAGGATTATATAGAGATTTTGATACCATTCCTCTGTGCCATAAATTACAGACGCCGTCAATTCCTTTGAATTGATGCCGAACTATTTGGACGACCTACTTCTGTAGGTCGAATAGACACCATACACTCCTTACATGTCTTTAACAGCTTCTCCCGACTTGTGATGCTGTCTTAGCCATTTATCAGTCTTTGTACGTGGCTTGTGTTGGAATATTCCTATTGTGTTGAATATCAGCCTTTTTGCGACTACAATCAGAGTTTCTAGAGGGCATGATATGGAACTACATCGTGCTGAAATCCCATAAACAAGACAATTACTCAGGTTTTGACGATAATAAGTTGGTACCTGTATAATTGTTCAGCTGGTCAGGTATGTCAAACCTAGAGAAAGAACTTTCTAATGACAGATTCATAGCTTGGAAATAGTAAATTTCAAAGAGATCGCTGTAATGCCTTGGTCATATTTGCTCTGATTTTCACTATGGCGCCCGGCCGATTGAGTATTTTGTTCAAAATTGAATACAATATGGAAACACTCAATCGGCCGGGCGCTGGCCGATGGATCCGAGCATATGTGACCAAGGTATTAAGGTTGAGATATTTCAAATGTTCTACAAGTATAAAAGAAAATCTCAAAATTTAGTTATTTAATCGTGACAATTTCAGTGGTAGATAATAAACATTAAGCCTAAAAGCAGACAGCATATTTTTCTAAAAGTAACAAATATAGAGTACAGTTTTATTTTTTATTTCAAATTTTTGGCTTACATGTACAGTAGTATCAACTGCTCGTTTAATGCCCTATTATAGTCTAGATTAAATCAAGTAATATCAAAGTCGAACAAAAATCAGTTTATAAATGTTTGGATCATTTGCAAAAAAACAAACATTTTAACAATTTAAAAAGTGTGTATATATTTGTCTGTGATAACAACATAATAATAATGAATTCATCTGAATGTACACCCATTTAAGGTCTGTAAAATAATTCAATTCCATTCAATGATTATTTTTATTCAATACCAAATACTAAATGAAAAACCGAAAGCGAAAAAACTGACATATCAGATCTTAATCATATCTTTTGACAGTTTTGGCATTTTTTACATTAAATAAGTGATATTGAGCCTAATATCATATGGCCCCTGCACATATTTAAAGGCACCATTTAAACATTATTATACTACCATTAACAATCTTATATACAAGTATCATGATAAAATCAACATTTTCACTCTGAAACCCTTAAAGGGACACCAAATTGGCATAAGACACATTAACGCTACACAATATGGTGTACTCTCTTGTAATATCTTTTAACTAACAATTTCTGTCTATACTATGTTCTATATACAGTTGTAAACAATCCTCCTTTCCCAAACTATGAATAGATAGGCCACTCTTCAAATGTACAGCTTATGAAGAAGTGAACTTGTTTTTGCAGATACAAAACATAATTGTCTCCCATTGAATTTGATGTTATCAGACCCTTTAACGTGAAAAACCAAGATCAAGATGGTCCCAATGGTATTTGCAATATGATGGTCAACTTGCTTGTTTTAAAGGTTTAAAATCACCAATGGATATATTTATAAGTAATAAGTTATTACTTTCTTGGTAATTTCTAAACAACATACTCTTCCATATAAACCAGTCTTTGGGTTAGAAATATGGAAATTATAAGCCTATTTGTGTTGAACCATTTGAAAGTTTTGAACAATACAATACCATTTTTATAATAAAGTGTTAAGAAACCATTCAATTTATAAGATATCTTTATCTTCAATGCCCAGTAATATAAATGCCCATACTTCGTTGTTTCTAGTCCTGTATATTTTACAGACCCAACACTATAATTACAGTAATCTAAGTCCTTGTTTAACAGCTCTCAAGGTTCCCCTTTTTAAAATAACAGTAATTCAAGTCCTCTTTGAAACAGTTCCAAATGTCCCTTTAATAAAGCTGGTCAACATGGTGATGTCTATCGATATGCCAGTCCCTTTAATGAAGTATCCTTTTCCATCTTTGGTTAAGTGCTTTAGAACTATATTTTCTGAGGATCAACCTGGTACTATTTGAGAGGTGAGAAGGGTGTAGGAATACATATCCTTGTCTCCATCTGCCGGATTAGTGGAACTATTTACAAAGAAAAAGTGTTACAGAAATAAAAGCCCACAAAAAATAATGAAAACAAGAGTGTGTGAAAAATGAAGGACAGCAAACATGCATTAACAAGAAACAGAAAGAAGAAACATATTACACAAAATATGGCTGTAAAACAGGAATTTTATGGCTTTTGGTATACCAGGTAGACCCTAAGTATATAATTTGTTTTGGCAATTTGCATTTCATCAATTGCAATTTAATTTGGCAATAATATTTTTGGCAAGAATTTAAATTTGGCAATTTTTGATCTACCATGGTATAAAGAAAAACATTGAAGCCACATTTCTTTCATCAAACTCCAGCTATAAAACTTTTATTAAAACGTTTATTAAACACAGAATATTATGTTTTATGCAATTCCTGTTTTACAGTACTTTAAATGAATAAAAATGATTCTACATTTGACTATGATTTCCTAAATGAGTATTTGACAATTTTTCAAATACATACATACGTCTCGTACATATAAAATGTACTGTCAGATGCAGAATTATTCTCATTTTTTCAAAAGCTGTGAGAATAAAAAAACAAATTGAGTAAAACAAAAAATCACAGGGTTAGTTTCCCCAAATTATCATAAACCATAAGATTCAATTTCGAAATATCCACTGGTAAAAAAATAGCCTTAAGTTTTCATACAATGCAAGTTAAGCTGGAAGCAGTGTCTCCTTCCCCTTTCCCCATTATCCATAAGTTCTACAGATGTACATGGGGATTGGAGGGAGTTGGGGATAACATAATCCTGATTCCATATACTGTAAAACCTGTAAAGTGAAACACAACTGAAATAGGAACACTCTTCATAGTCATTTCACACAACTTAATGTTAAATGACCTTCTCTAAGAGGTCTTTTGGTTCTAGCCTCATTCCACTTTCATGGGTTTTACTATTGATGTACTTATATGGTTTCAACTATTATGAATTTAAAAAAAGAAATAAAGCAGACTACAACTGTAAAGAAAAAAATGTGGTTAGCCTTGTTAATTCTGTTTAGTACGGAACACCTATTAAAAAATGTTAAATACATGCAAACACAGTCTGCCCAATGGCATGTTAATAAACTGAGCAATGCATGCGTTAGCATAAGAGTAGATAGAGCACAAAACAAGAGAACATCACACAAAGAATACAATAACTCTACTTAATTTGGCACCCATTTTAATTTGGCAACTTTGGTGATATGAAAAAATTAGCCAAATCATGTTTATACCAATTTTGAGAATGAGGTTCATCAAAATTAACGTGTCTTCATTTGTGTTGGACTTTAAATTGTCTTAATTAGCAAAATGCTCAATCCTGTCAGAATCTTAGTTTTTTTGCTCACCCAATTAAATCTTCAACAATTTTCCAATTTTGCCAAATTAAATAGCCCTAAATTAAGTTAGAGGAATCTGACTAGAGTTAATAGAGGAATTTAATCATGCTGAAGTATTTCAAACCAACAAATGCACACAAAACAAAAAGAAATGTAAATAGATGAGGACATATGGATATGTTATCTAACCCCTACATGGATACTTGAGACCTAGTTGGATATAAAATGTCTGTCATGCTAAGATATACAGGGTATCCATAAGGTCTCTTTACATTTTAAACAGACTTTGTATTGTAATTGTAATAAAAAATACTTCATGGACACCCTGTATTTCAGATCCAACTATGCAATTTGAGATAAGACCAAATTGAATATTAAATGTCTATTTTTGTGGATTTGAACACTGATTTGAGAATATATTGTGGTACCTAGCGAATGGGGTATAGGGAAATTTCAGGGAGTGATATGGGTTATTTCAAAGGGGAAAATGGTGTTGGTATTAGTATCCTTGACTGCATGGTCTTCACCAGGGGAACTGAAAATAAAAAGGAATATGATTAATAGTAATACATATCATAATATCTTTTAATATTTGGATTTGACATTAAAGAGAGAATCAGATCTAGAGAGTAAGCTAAAACAAAAAAATGTTTCAATTTTAGAATATTTTCAGGTCATAGCATTATTTATCATGTCTTTAAAAAATCCCCTTTGTGCATACTTAACCTATAGATCTGATTCTGCCTATAAGAAGCGAGTTCAGTTACCAATGGAGGCTTAAGTTTACATAAGTAATCAAACCCAGAAGACTACAATTCTGGTTGTGAATCTTACCATTTCAACTTAATAAAGCAGGACCGATAAGAAACATGTCATGATTATTTTGAACTATTTATTCTTTTTAAAATACATCAAATCTGGAAGTGAAGTGCATGTGCACATATGCAGTGCAATATGCTCCAAATTAAAAATCAAAATGTTCTCTTATTTTTCCTTTTTATTCGATCAAAAATTACAAAAACCAAGCAAGCAAAAAAGCTAAATGTGAGCAGAAGAATTATTAAATTTTGTGCCAAAAAGACATTCAAATACTTTAACTTTCTGGGAGCACTTAAATAAAGTAAATTTTCCAGGAAACCATTCCTTGCCCTATTTTGTCAGAATAGAGAAACTAGGATTTCTTGGCTAGATTCTTAATGGTAGCAGGTAACAATGTTTCTAATCAAAATAGAATAAACTTATTTCTAAATTCTTAGAATTTTGTTATGTGGACATAACAAGCTACAAACTATCACATCATGAACCTGGCTATACCCTAGCTCTTTTTGTGCGGTAAAAGGAGGCATGGTTTATCTGAAAGGTATATTGATCGAAAGATGTAATTGGAAGCGTCTCGGGTTATTACATACCTATCCCTATATTAGTCTGATCCCCTGATTTATAAGTATAATTACATCATGAAATAAAGCATCCCAATTCAATCTTTCAACGATTGGGTATTTACAAAAGAACGTTATGTAATCATGGGGATACATGTAGTGAATGAGTTGTAATTTACAGTATTACTTTCTTGGACTAGCTTGCTGCTTGGAATTTGGTTTCTTTTCCATATGGTCTATGGGAGTTTTTTTGAGGGTCCCAAGTTATATATTTGTGATTTATAGGGATGAGTTCTTGTTCTGATTTTGGTTACTTTTATGGTTTATGGGAGTTTCTTTTTCAATTTCTGATTTTGTTTATCAAAAGTACATATTTACTTGTACTTCACAAACTCATATGGTTACTAAATTATATGTGCAAAATGGACTGCGTTGTTAAAATTTGGTTCATTTGAATGATATGAGAGTTTTTTCTCAATTTCTTCTTCTCATTTATCAAACATGTATTTTACCTGTGAACTGCACATACCATACTCATAAGTGACCAAGTTACATTCTTGTGCTTTTTAATGGACTGTATTGTTGTTTGGCAATTGGTTCAACTGTTTGGTTTATGGGAGTTTCCTTTCTGTTTTTATCGATCAAACGTGTATTTTACCTGTGTACTGTACACACTCATCCCAGCCAGGTTTTCTCCAGGCATCTTCACGACTCTGCTTTCGGGTCTGAAGGTCATCATAAGCTATAAGAAGAATTGAAATGTCAAAAACAAAACAAGCTGAAAATAGAATAAGTAGATATATTTCTAAGAAGCCTGGACAAATGTTTTAATAATTCTATTTTGTCCTCCATGTAGCTAGTAGACACTGATAACCTGTCTGTACTGAATGTTGTGAGAAATTTCAAAGCAAGCAATGACAAAAAAATCATTGAATATAGACTAAGTTAAGCTTGAGGTTGAACGGTATAGCATAGTTTTTCTAAGCCTGAACCAATGTTTCAAACATTTTATTTTGCCCCCAAGCATCTAGCATACAATGATAACTTATCAGATCACAATAATGAGGGAAATTCCAAAGCAAGCAACCGCCAAAACACCCTTGAAAATAGAATACAGCAGATTTGAACAATGTAACATATACATTTCAAGCTTGGGCCAATTTCTTAATAATTCTATTTTTACTCAAGCAGCAAGCACTTACTTGTCAATTTGTCAAGAACTGAACTGAATAATAAGGAAATGACCAAGCAAGCAATCATCACAAAATCTTCAATTATTAAATGTTTTCAATTTGTTTGAACTGAATAATAAGGAAAATGTCCAAGCAAGCAATCATCACAAAATCTTCAATTATTAAATGTTTTCAATTTGTTTGACCTGAATAATAAGGAAAATGTCCAAGCAAGCGATCATCACCAAATTGTCAATTATTAAATGTTTTCAATTTGTTTGAACTGAATAATAAGGAAAATGTCTAAGCAAGCGATCATCACAAAATCAAAATCCTCAATTATCAAATGTTTACCATAAACACCTACAAGCCACTTTCTGCATATAGTCATCG
This sequence comes from Owenia fusiformis, assembly GCA_903813345.2. Lineage (NCBI taxonomy): Eukaryota > Metazoa > Annelida > Polychaeta > Sabellida > Oweniidae > Owenia > Owenia fusiformis. The sequence continues at coordinate 28,122,703 of CAIIXF020000012.1, forward strand.
AACTTTAATGTTAAAGGCTAAGAAAGCTCTCAAACATTAACATTTTTCATAGATTAGTACAGAAGAATATTTCAACTGATTTGCTGAACTATCTGTCTCAAAATGAAAATATGGATGACAATTGAAATTCTAAATATTTGCAACATAAAAGGATTGGTATTGATATGGAGAACTGAATTCAACAATGTTTTTCTCTTAAACCAGTTATTGAAAACATTCTGTAGAAAAACACAGTCCCTTATGTAATGTTGACTGATTGAAAACAATTTAATGCGAAAAAAATTATAAATACTTTATATAACTGTTTTTGTTAACATTTTTGTTTTTTAGTGCAATTGTTTTTTGTTCCTTTTTACCAATTCTTAAGAATGAAATAAAATATCATTCCGAAGCTTGTTTGAACAAAATAGCATATAACATTTTCTTAGACTTCCCAATATTATAGTTGTACAAAGGAAATTTGAGTTGATTTTAGAAAAAGTAATCAAAAATTAAAACAAAAAACCCCAAAATAGATAAAAAGTAAGATAAACATTTAATTTCATTAACAAGGTACTTTTTTAAATCAACCAAACTTTCCTTTGTATAATTATAATATTGAGAGACATAAACACGTTGTTATTATGTCATTTTGCTCCAATGAGGTTCGGATAGATGTTTCATTTCATTCGGAACATATGATACCAAGAACAAAAGAAGTGTCCGATGTGTTTTCTAAAACAATATAGAGAAAAGTAGTATATGTATCTATTTCAAAATATATTGTAACCATTCAAAAGATCACCATTAAATTGACAATGTGTAAAATTTTCAGAATTTTTTGATGACTGGTTTAGGAGAAACGTCACGCCCGGTGATCGTGAATATGGGACGGAGGGGGGAGTAGGCAATTTCTGCTAGGAAATTCAACAAATCTGGAAGATTTATTTTTTCAAGAAAAAGTTTACTATTGAATTGCTAAATGGATAGGCGCACGGTATGGTAGAATATGTTAGGTTTTCTGGGATTTTTTCTGAAACGATACGCATCTAAGGTATGAGATCTATTAAAAAAGGCGCAAGGCCATCAACAGGCACAAATCAAAGTTTTTGCTATAAATCAAGCAACAATGGACTACACGACCTGTAATAAATACTTGTAAGTGATGTTATCATAACTAAATTAATGTCATTGCTGAATTTATAAAATAAGTTTCCATACGTAAAATAAAAAATAATCGAAAATAATTAAAATGGGACGGAGGGGGGGAGAAGACGGAGGGGGGGAGTAATAATTCTATAAAGTGAAACAACTTCACACGAATTCTTGTATTTGAAAAATGAACTCATTAACTTAGTAAGAAACTGGATGATATACCCCTGGAGACTGAAAAATGGGGACATTTGGAGTAAAAGGACTTAAAGTCGCGAAACATCTCTAATCATGTCTTATATACATATTGCTCCCCCCCTCCGTCCCCTCCCCCTCCGTCCCAAATTCATTATTTTCGATTATTTTTTATTTCACATATGGAAACTTATTTTATAAATTCAGCAATGACATTAATTTAGTTATGATAACATCACTTACAAGTATTTATTACAGGTCGTCCAGACCATTGTTGCTTGATTTATAGCAAAAACGTTGATTTGTGCCTGTTGATGGCCTTGCGCCTTTTTTAATAGATCTCATACCTTAGATGCGTATCGTTTCAGAAAAAATCCCAGAAAACCTAACATATTCTACCATACCGTGCACCTATCCATTTAGCAATTCAATAGTAAACTTTTTCTTGAAAAAATAAATCTTCCAGATTTGTTGAATTTCCTAGCAGAAATTGCCTGCTCCCCCCCTCCGTCCCATATTCACGATCACCGGGCGTGAACGTGTGTTCAAAAAGTTCGCCATATCGATACCCATCTTTTGTGATAAATAGGCCTGTAAATTAAATACACATTATGAGGAAAACATCTGCAACATTACTTGATCATTTTTAGTACAATAAAAAAACAGAAGTACACTCAGCATGCAAAAGCTGCCAAACAAGCTGCTCTATGATAAAAATATATAAGACCATAAACTATATTGAAGTTACATATTGTACAATATGTGATAGAGTATTGTGAATTGCTGCAGAGTTGAGTTCAATAAAAAGAGACTGACAATTTTTTTTTAATTTCTGGAGGTTGGCACATTATGCTAAGAGCAACTCAGTCAAAAGGGCACAACCCAATCTGAACCCAAACACATGATCTGATGGTTTTTAATGAGCCCCACAGGATTATACTAAATATCTTTGACCTTTGACTTAAATGAACAAATCATACAATTCTGATTCGTTATGAGATTTTAAACTTCTTTTGACTTCATGTATATCGTTTTAGAAGTGTTTTAAAGTATTTTATGCTGATTTTCGGAAATAAGTCGGTCCTTTAAGAGTTAAATGCAGCTTTTAAGAGGGTACAGACCATATCGTACTGGTATTATTCAAAGCATTAGAAAATTGCTAACCCCATAGATGGTGAACTCTATGTAGGTCTCCTATATGCGTAAGGAATCCCCCTACAGCTTCATTGTGGTAGTTTCTGTACTGGAGTGCTTTGGCCCTAATATAGCAAAACAACAAAAAACAACATAAATATCTACATCTATTTCAAAACAATAGGAAGTGCAGAAAAATACTCCAATCATGCCTTACAGTGTTCTCCACGGAGTCTTTCCAAGAGTGGGTGCAAAATTTTCATTTTCACAATTCCGAACAAAGTTTGCCCAAATATGGCAATATCTCATTTTCATGTTGTGCAAGCTTCAAAATCTAAGTGGATGCAATATCAACTTGCTTTAATGCTTGGGAGATCACTGCTTTATATTTAGTCACTATATCCCATTAGAGGTGTATCAGTTTCAGAGGGGTTTTGAGAAATCGTAACTTTATTAATTTTATGTCTTCTTTCACCTAATATTGTTTCCTCTGATAGGATATTGTTAGCTGGAAAAACATGATTGCAGTACTTTTGTAATAAGGGTTGGGAAAAATAGTAATAAGACATTTAGTATCACATCAGCTACTGAAGTTTCAGGCATTTCCTTAGCAACTGACAGACGATTTTACATCTCTCTTGCCTATTGTCAGATATTTCAAAGAAACGCCTCAGTATAGTGCTATACCTTGCTGGTCATATTAATTAATGTGCTTGTAATTTCTACATTTGAGGAAACAAAATACTTTGAAGAAATGTTCATTGTTTGAAAGACCCAAATATCTACACAAACATTGAATCTTGGAACAGTAGAGCATGCTAGTAATAAAACGTGGCACATGGTGAACAAAATTATACCTTTGAATAAAAAACTAATCAATTCTAGGCAGGCATCCATACTAGAGGTGTCAAGTATTAACCGGTTAACCGGTTAACCGCCGATAATGCCTTAACCGGTCTGTGTTTTTATGGGTGGTTAGTTGACCGTGTATAATTCTGTTATTTCCCGCGCTAATATTGCATGCTCATCTGTTTGGTTTTAAAGTGTCAGTTTCATGTAAGCTACTCATACATGTCATAAGTCCGATAACTCCTTACAAACATCTGATCAGCAACTTTAATCCCTGACACATTGCTTTCCCGAGCTTAAACTTTGCATGTTAATCTGTTTGTTTTTCAAGTGTCAGTTTCATGTGAGCTACTCATACATGTGATAGTTCTGATCACTCCTTACAAACATCCAATCAGCACCTTTAATCCCTGCCACATTGCTTTCCCGCGCTTACTAAGTTACTTTGCATGTTAATCTGTTTGTTTTTCAAGTGTCAGCCATGTGTAATCAACTCATATTGCAAAACTATTTCATAAATAAATTATATGCATATGCATTTTTTAATTCTTCAGTTTTGTTATTATTGTTGTCTATCAACGTCGCCAAAATGTCAAAGGTCAAAGCCTCGCTTTGGTAGTGAGAAAATTAAAATCAAAATAAACACTAATCAGCTGCAATTCTCGTTGTTATGGTGCGTTCGTGGATATTCTAAGGGTAAACCAGTGTGGAAATTTAGAGGTACCGGTAGTCAGGTAGTGTATGAATAGAATCTAGAGTAAAGCTTGACGAACGTACAAAATAAACGCTGATATATCATTTTTCCAATTTTTTTCAACTTTCAAGATCGAAGATGAAGATTTCATTTGAAGTTATCAGTTCAAATTTCCCCCCGGTTAACCGACTTTAACCGGTTAATGCTCAAGCAGTTAATTGACACCACTAATCTAAACTGTACCAAGAAACATTCTTGAAAATTCTCATTAAATGGAAAGCAGCTTGACTGGAAAATTAGAATCCGCCGCAAAACTGACAACAATGTCGTTACTTTTTGAGACAATAAAAATGATGCATACGACCAGTAAGGCAAACACTCAACAAGATCTACAACACGCAACAAAAGCATTCTGGAATAAATGAAAAACTTGAGCTATCTGCTAGCTCTGTTAGTTCCTTACTTACCCCATAGGTGGTGCACCTGGTTCAATGGAGAACCAATATGGCTGAAGAATCCACCTATAGCTTCCTCACTGTTAAACGCCTTTCTCAACTTGATACCTTTAGCCCTTTTTAAAGTCATAATATGAAAATTTGATGACATGTCAGAGGCATAGCCAGAATCTCAAAACAGGCGAAGTGAATCCAAACAAGCGAGGCATATCCAAACAGGTGAGGCAAAACTAAACAAGTGAGACCAAAGTGGAAATCAATACTAATTGATAAAAATATATAAATGGTATTTTTCAGTAACATTTTGCCTGCCTTAGGCCCATAACAGCTATGCCAAAGACTGACATCACTTCATTCAATATGGCTGCAAAACCAAAATAAATCACTGGTTGCTAAATATGTTCCTAAATCTTATCTATTTTAGCCTACTAACATAGTCACATATGAACGAATCCACTAAACGCAGTCTTCCGAATAGGATTTGAGTAGAATTTGCTTGAATTAGTATATGTAGGTTGTACATCGTTGGGGTGTTCGTATGTGTAAGTATCCTTTCAGAAAGCTTTGGACGACTTCGGAAGCATTGCTTCGGTTCGTAAGTTTACATTCCCAATTGCCAGAATTGACAATTCATCCAATTCGCAAGACTGTGTTTAGCGGATTCGTTCATATGTGAGGGGGCCAATATATTAATTATCATACACTGGTAGTCCATATTCAAATATGTAATGTCATCCTTCATTACACATGGATGTACTCATTTCAATGCTATGCTGAAAACTTGTCTGCAAACACTTAATTGAATGCATGGAGTAAAAAGATATTGAATTGCACTTTGTCACTGAATCTCATATAAAAACAATACATATCTATATTAGGCCAAAGGTCAATGGTTATGGGATAATGGGGAGGGGTAAATGACGATTCCATAAGACATTTTTGAACATTTCAAAAATTAATAAGTTTACAACAAAATACACGTAATTAATTGCTCAGTTCTGTTTGTATTCTGAAACAAAAGCAAAATTGTTCAAACCTCAATCAAATGTTTTGGACTGATCATTTCTGAAAAATTTCTGTTCCGCAACATCTCAAAAAATCACTTACCATGTGTTTCCCCACTCAATCATTGTTCCAGGTTTCAGTGTATAACTTCTCAGTTCATATATATGTTCTGGATCCCTGGGTTTGATTTCACCCCAAAAACTGAACTCTAACATAATTTGATTTTTTCTTGATCGCAGCATCTCATTTCGGCTTTTTCTGTATTGTACAAAATCCTGAAATCAAAAAGAGCTAATTAGAGAAATATCTATATTTTGCTTATGAAAACATTTTTTTTGATTTCTCAAACACAATCTAAATTTCTTTAAACCATATATGCAACATGTTTGTATAAACAAGTCTGTGGAGAGAGATTCTAGCGGGAACATTTCAATGAGAAAAATTTGGCCAGATGGTGGGAAAATGGGCATTTGATTGGTCAAAATTGACACTAAGTTTAAAATTGGCATGAGTTTGTCAAAAATTGGCATTAATGATCAATCTTTAAATCGAAATTGGCATCCTTTGATAATTTATGTTTAACTATTCAAGTTCAGTTAAAACGTAAGGACCTCCCCCCCCCCAAAAAATTAGAGTTCCTTTGAAAAATTAGAGCACCCTCTTGTAAGTTGGGCATGGGCTTGTTTAGACAGTAGAACATTTGAATTATTTTTACAACAAAATTAAGATACATACTGGGTCTGTTCTGTATATATTCCTAGCATTATTCAGTACTGGGTAGCCCCCTCTATATCTCCATAGGTGAACTAAAAGAACAAAATTATAACAAAATGAATCAATTTAACATAAAATATTCATAAAATTACGAATTAGTAAATCAATTGTTGTAATCATGGATATAATGATGTCACAGTTAGAGAACAATGGATTTTATGAATTCTTAACTTTATGAAGCTTCTGGCCCCATGAATCTGAAAAAATACTATGCAACTCTTCAGTTTTGATTGAAAAATATTTTCCTGTAAAAATTTCGCAAGGTAACTTGACACCTTATAAATACTGTACTTACTATATAAATACTGTACTTACTATATAAATACTGTACTTACTATATAAATACTGTACTTACTACATAAATACTGTACTTACTATATAAATACTGTACTTACTATATAAATACTGTACTTACTATATAAATACTGTACTTACTATATAAATACTGTACTTACTAGCCTCATCTTGCTCTCCAATATCAACTGTCCAGCTGCCAATCAACTCTGAACCAGCCTTCTTTTCCTTCATCTTTTCAAGGAAATCAGCACTAAAAAAGAACAAAAAGATCAGAAACAGAGCCATATATTAACATGGATGAACTACATGGTATTAAATACCAGTTTTTATGAATTTTAAATGATAGACTGTTAAATTAAAAAATCTTACTTACAATTGGTTGAGGTAAGTCTCCATGTATTCTGGTTTTACTGAATGAACTGGAAAAAGAAATTGTCATATTAAAGTAATTTGAATTCATTATAAAGGGAGGGATATAGCACAAAGAAAAAAGTCAACATACACCCAGAAATTAGTGGTATATGTAATACAACAACAATTGTTCTAGAGATTCAACATTTCAACATCAAAAAAATAGTTGAGTATTGATAATTAGCCATCTTGCAATTTTGATATTTAAATGGCATATTTGTAAAATAATGTAAATATATCTAAATTGACCTCTCCAAGGATATCTATCAGATCTCTTTTCATACAATAAAAATCTCAATAAGAGGACGCATATATATTTTTCAAAAGTTTTTCAGAGTTTTGTCTCTGTTTTTCAAATAAAACTTTTAAGGTATTATTTCAATAAACAACAGTAAACAATTCGAATAACTACTCATAAACTATATAAAATACTCTTAGATTTCATTCTCATCTATCCCTGTTTCATTTGAACAATATCTGATCGAAAATATTCTATGATCAGTAAAATGTTGATGAGGTACAGTAGCTGCTTCTTCGTGTCACAGGAAATGAATCTACTTACACTGCAATTCGTAGACTACATCTTTATCCGAGAGTAGAGTTGAGTGTGATGTGCTACCAGTGTCTATGGTCCTCACACTTAGAAGACGACTCAAGAAACCAGGTTTGTCCGAACCGATGCCACCTGGTGGAGGACTAGGAGGGGGATCAGTTTTCTCATTCTGGTTTAGTAATCTAGCTGTTGATAAGCATCTGAAAATTATAAAGAACCGTGTATGTATTTAATGGGATTCATAATCCAAGAGAACATTAACTTGTAAACAATGGATGTGATACCATTTTTTGTTGAGTGGAGATGTAAAGGTGGTTGAAAACTACCTACTAAATGGATGATGCCGCATAGTCAAAGACTACCAGGAATGACATTAGAGTCTCACAAACAAACTTGCTATTGATTCTCATATCAGACTTCGAGAAAGAGCTCCGAAGCATATGTTACATATTTCAAACAAAATCAAACATCAAAAGTATATTCATGTAAGACGAGTGTAAGTACAAATACAGGTATTACTGAGTTTGTTTATTTACTTCAAAAATCATTATGTATTCTAAAAACATGCACTTGCATTCATTTCTTTCTTTAACACTTATGCTTACTTGAAGACTAACCTTATTACTTGAAGACTAGATCTAACCTTCAAGGAATTGTATCTGACCATGGGCTTTCAATAAGATCATGGGCTTTCAACTAGAAGGGTAGGCAACTTCCCATATTTCATACATAAACATTGCCATGGGTTTTCAAAATTGGAGAATGTACACATTCCAAGAAAATCTTATTTTGTACTTTTTATTGATGATTCAAAGAAATAACTCAAAAATAAAAACATGATCTTCTACATACATCTTGATAATTTAATAAAAATTGGAATTCATCATAATTATGACAATACATAAAGTGAACATTCTCCCACAAATTATGTTTTTATTGGAATGTGTTCTTGAATAATTACCCACAATGCAATACTCAAGAGAAGATCTTGATAACTCTTATTCTTATTGGTCTCTTTTGTTTACTTTTATATGATATTAAATATATTTTATGCTTAAATCATATTAAAAAATTGATTTTTATTCAAAATAATACTAAAACATATACATTTATCTAATACTTTTTGAAATATTGCCATAAAAGGGAAGCATGTCATTGCTCATTTTGAAGGTCTCATGTTATTACATAGAGTTGCATACCCTTCTAGTTGAAAGCCCATGATAAGATCTAGTTGAAAGTCCATGAGTCAGATTTGAAATCGAATCCACAAACACAATCTCATTACTCGAGTCTCTAGCTTACAGCTAGACGAAACTTCATTGATTTCGTATGTAATGTGCTACACGCACCTACACGCACCTAGAACTCATTTTTAATAAATTTTATAAATATTTTTAAGAATATTAATAATATTTAGGATGAAGCGTTGCTTGTCTGGATTTAGATATTTCAAAATTTCATTTCGGAGTTTGACAAATGGTGAAATTTTCTCGCTGTAGCTAAAAATGGCTTCCGGTTCTGGACGTGAATAACATTTGAAATTATTCTCGCTTAAAGAAATCAAATATAACAATAGATTCAGACGGGGATGTGAGCTGATGTTCTTCAAATCTATACATAAAGGTATATTTCATATTATTATGCCATATTTACTGTGCGTGTGACACAATGATTTACAATATTTATAATACTAAGGCAGCTCAATCTTCCTCCTCAAAGCCGGAATATAGAGAAGGCTTTGGACCGAAGTAACAATCTCACTGTTTACTTTTGTATTTAATATTGGTATCAAAGCTCGTAACAGACGAACACACACTCGCATTCAATGGTAATAGTAAGCTTATTATTAATCGTTATTTCGCATTTAGAATTGCGACCTTTATTTTTCGAGAAAAATTATTCTGCAAAAACAGATGACCAACATTTTCTAAAGTCGAACAACAATCGATTCCCTGATTCATTGCTAATCACAAATTACCTTCCTATTTTTATTGGTTGACTGCTACAGCGTGCACAAACTGCGCCCAAACTACGAGAAAACTGGGCTAACGTTGCCATTTTCCGAAATAAAAATTTCTTAGTGTGAACTACGTCATCAATTCGTGTGTGGATTGTAAACTTACATTTGGCGTGTCATTGGCTAAATCGAAACCGAAAGTAAACAAATTAAAATAGCTTCTGTCTTCTAATCTTTCTTGCTATATTTTTGCAGATACTTACTCCAAAATATATGACCAAAGATGAAATCAAGGTCAAGTTCTTGGCCTGGCCTCTGGGTGAGGTGGTAGATTTAGCTAGATTTGGTCTTGGAGAGTATGTGACTTTAAAGTATAATGATATATGTAGACTAGCTTGGTAGTGATATGGGCTTTTGGTTGTGTCATATGTAATTTCGAAGCATATGTAAAATATAACACAACATAAAGTAGAGTAAGCAATATTTATTAATTGGCAATTTGACATGTCATATTCTTACATTAAATGACAAGGTTGGCTGTGAAAATCCATGAGCCTATCTGTAATGAGATCAATTCTCGACTCCAGAAGGAAATATTGCTTTTAAATGACATTATAGATTCCTGAATTCGGACCCATCTTGTTTGCCGTATTTACATGTCATGGTTTACACGTCAAAGGGTGACATCTATGAATAGATAGAAATGTTATTTGCATTTAATAATTCTTACATCGAAATCAATTTACAAAACATTCTAGATCTATGTCTCAACATGCTCAAGTACTAGTCCTGTATTTAATTATATAAATATAATATATAATATATAAATTTCTGTTTCGAAAATTCACCCCCTCCCCTTGTTAGCTTCTGGATCCGCCAGCTATAGGTACTATTTTGAAACTTCTTTCAAAGTTGGTGTTTTTTCACCTAAAATTCAATACAGTAATGTCCAGTGCATTATAAAGAGAAACTTTTGTACATGTAATGTAAAATAATCAATTTTCTGTCTTCCTTGATGCCATTTCTATGTCCAAGAGTGTAGTGAGTCAATAAAAAATTACGAAGGCAAATTTAGGAGGTAATATTACCACCTCTTGACTTCAATATTTACACAGTTTTGATTGAAAAAATGTCTGATATACATCTGTTTTGTTACATTTTCACTGTAAATATTCAAAGTGTTGTAGATCTAGACCTCAATTTATCATTCACTTATATCACTGTATCATGTTTATCACTTTCAGCTAGCCCCATAGTAGCATTTGTTAGACAGTCAGGGTTCGGGTACCAATGTGTTGTATATTGAGACCCTGACTTATCATTCACAAATATCACTTCCAATACTGTAACTCCAAGTTCTGAGCTATTCCAATGGTAACATGTGTAACCCATGTGTTGTAGATTTACACTCCAATTTATCATTCACTAATATCACTTCCAGTTACCCGTGTACAGCTAGCTCCATGGTAACATTTGTTAGATAGTTAGGGTCTGAGTACCTTTGCCCTAAAATCACTTTCAGTTACCCCATGTTTTTACAGCTGACTCCTTGGTAGCACTAGGTAGTTAGTGTCAGGGACTCAGGGTACCCATGTACATGTACTATAGATTAAGGGCCCAATTCATTATTCACTAATATCACTTTCAGTTACCCCATGTACAGCGAGCTCCATGGAAACATTTGTTAAATAGTTAGGGTCAGGGTACCCATGTGCTGTGGAGTTAGACCCCCACTCTGTCTTGTGATGTATTTCGTTCCAAGTGACTGTATTGCCTTCACCTGTTCAAAATAAAAAGTAAAATAAAATTTTAAATATAGAAAACAAACAATAAAACCTGTATATCAAAACACCTCCCAAAAGTGAATACTCTATGAAAATGTGACTATTTTCGGTGCCATTTTTTCAATCTGCCATAGATTTACATGTTAAATTGTCTCCAAATGTGAATACCTTACAATCAGAGCAAATGGCATTTTACTGTATTCCCTCTATGTATCTTGGCATATATATTCCTCTGAAAGGGTAACATTTTAATATTCAATACTATTTTTGGAAATCTTAAGTTCAATTTCACTACAGCACTATGCTCTATTTTTAAATAATTTCTTGTGCCATGTTGCAGAAGATATTGTGCCCTAAAGGATGTTCTTCACTCAGCTTGAGCCTCTTTAAATTCACTCAGCTAGAGCCTAATGTAATAGACTTTATTGATATAATTTCAAGATTAAAGTGACTTTCACAGACTTAAAAACAAAGGTCACCTGTAGTTGTGGAACTTCCAATAGTGAAGGTCAGCCTCCGCTCCCAAGCAACTATCAATAGCTTTAGCACCTGTAACATGTAATCAATATATTATGACATGTATGAAGTTGTCATGTTTTAAAGTGTAACAATCAATAGCTTTAGCACCTGTAACATGTAATTAATATATTATGACATGTATGAAGTTGTCATGTTTTAAAGTGTAACAATCAATAGCTTTAGCACCTGTAACATGTAATTAATATATTATGACATGTATGAAGTTGTCATGTTTTAAAGTGTAACAATCAATAGCTTTAGCACCTGTAACATGTAATCAATATATTATGACATGTATGAAGTTGTCATGTATTAAAGTGTAACAATCAATAGCTTTAGCACCTGTAACATGTAATTAATATATTATGACATGTAAGAAGTTGTCATGTTTTAAAGTGTAACGATCAATAGCTTTAGCACCTGTAACATGTAATCAATATATTATGACATGTAAGAAGTTGTCATGTTTTAAAGTGTAACAATCAATAGCTTTAGCACCTGTAACATGTAATTAATATATTATGACATGTATGAAGTTGTCATGTTTTAAAGTGTAACAATCAATAGCTTTAGCACCTGTAACATGTAATTAATATATTATGACATGTAAGAAGTTGTCATGTTTTAAAGTGTAACAATCAATAGCTTTAGCACCTGTAACATGTAATCAATATATTATGACATGTATGAAGTTGTCATGTTTTAAAGTGTAACGATCAATAGCTTTAGCACCTGTAACATGTAATCAATATATTATGACATGTAAGAAGTTGTCATGTTTTAAAGTGTAACAATCAATAGCTTTAGCACCTGTAACATGTAATTAATATATTATGACATATAAGAAGTTGTCATGTTTTAAAGTTTAACGATCAATAGCTTTAGCACTTGTAAAATGTAATCAATATATTATGACATGTAAGAAGTTGTCATGTTTTAAAGTGTAACAATCAATAGCTTTAGCACCTGTAACATGTAATTAATATATTATGACATGTATGAAGTTGTCATGTTTTAAAGTGTAACAATCAATAGCTTTAGCACCTGTAACATGTAATTAATATATTATGACATGTAAGAAGTTGTCATGTTTTAAAGTGTAACAATCAATAGCTTTAGCACCTGTAACATATAATCAATATATTATGACATGTATGAAGTTGTCATGTTTTAAAGTGTAACACTCAATAGCTTTAGCACCTGTAACATGTAATCAATATATTATGACATGTAAGAAGTTGTCATGTTTTAAAGTGTAACAATCAATAGCTTTAGCACCTGTAACATGTAATTAATATATTATGACATATAAGAAGTTGTCATGTTTTAAAGTTTAACGATCAATAGCTTTAGCACTTGTAAAATGTAATCAATACATTATGGAGTTGTCATGTTTTAAAGTGTAACATGTAATTAATACATTATGAAGTTTCATAGTTGTCATGTTTTAGAGTACAAGAGATGCCACCTACTATGTCTTATTATGTAAATTTTTATCATATATATTATTAGCAATAGAGTGGTGGAGTGACAATTTCAAGCTTAAAATGCACAGTTCAATATTAAAGAAGATAAAGTAACATTTATGGAACAAAGTTATTAAACAGTGTCAATGGCTGGGTGCAAATGACCGTGAGCAAGGTTAACAACTTTCCAATAACTCTGGTATTGGGTATTGTGTTCAAATGATGTAGCTATTGTTTCCTTTGTTGTGCCTGTTGTCAGTAACTCTAATAAAACCCTTGTTAGCTGTACCTTTCTGCCCTCTTCACTGTCTGGTAAATAACAATGCCGTGGAAAACCTCTTGCCGAGAACGCTTGGCCAGGATGAGGGTGTTCTGGACCCTGTAATGCACAATATAATTATTTCAATCAATGGTGAGTTTTTTGGCATTCTGGACCCTTTAATGCTAAATATAATCAACTCAATCTATAGTCAGGATGAGGGTGTTCTGGACCCTGTAATGCACAATATAATTATTTCAATCAATGGTGAGTTTTTTGGTATTCTGGACCTTTGCAAAATATAATAATTATCTCAATCTATAAGTCAGAGTGAGAGTTAATTAATCATACATGTTGCTTTAGATCTGATTCTGCCTTTAAGTATCTTTTATTCACCTGTATACCACCATGTATGGAGTAGATAATCCGAATTGTTCCACTGCCGGGATACCCTGGTACAGACTGGGGGAGAGTATGAAACTCCATCTTTCCAGGTGGGCAATTGCCATATTTTTCACCATATATGGTTTTACCTAAAAGTAAGATCAAATAATAGCTTGTAATTTTGCAAAATAATTCCCATCCAGAATAAAATATTTTAAATTCAAAATTATACTCCCAACTCTATTGATTGTATAAATTGTACATTGAACTAAAATAAGACCATATTTAAAAAATATTTTGAATTCATAATGATAGAAACATGTATAAGTTCTAAAGATTGTCAATATGAATATAAAATAGTTTAGTGTTTGGAAATTTTGAAGATGAGAATAAAGCATATTAGCCCCTTTATTTATTGATACTATGGATATGAAACATTTCCCCTTGTTCTTTTAATTGTTTAATTAAACACTCTAAGTTCGAACAAGAAGTTCAGTGAACATATACATCATAGACAAAATAGTTATGTCAGAGTGATTTACAAGACTCAATTGAGTTCAACTTACATGTAGGACATTGCACATGGCCGTCTTTAGACCCACTGCTATACATGGCCTCTATACAAGACTTGTGGAACATGTGGGTGCATTTCTTTAACTGGTACACTGTGGTACAACTATCGTCGTATCCAGAGTTTGCTGAGAGACGACTCATACAAATACAGCAATCCTGAAAAATCCATAAAAGGGAGATGTAAACCTGTGTAAATGGAACACTGGGACTTCACAATCAGTGCTCAATTTTAAAGAGGTCAAGTTTACGTGAATTTAATTGGTAGTGGGACTTGAAATGTGTTTCACTTATGACATTTTGATACTCATCGCATCTTTTTGTTTTTCAACTGCATGTAGAAATATGCCCTGATTTAGTTGGTTGCATTTTGCGTTTTGATATCATCCAATGAGACTGGAGGGATATACTTCCCATGATACTCATGGTTAATTGTTGTCTGTACTTGATTCAATTGGCCCGTAACACTTTCAGCAATGGCAGGCGACTTGACTGTAACAAATTAACACCATTAACATACCTCATCATTGGGAGGGGACTTGACTTTAACCACATACTTTTTCATGACGTCTCCAGCCTCAAGATCTGAAAAATTAAAAAAAACAGCTTAGCATCTAATGTTGATAATAGAGTTAATGAAGACTCAGAATGAAATCTTGTGAAAAGGATGATATGAAAAAGTCAGTCTACCCCAGTGGGATCAAACCCATGACTCCATGTTATCTAGGTAAATGCTCTAGCACTGAGGAAGTGATAGGACCAACTGACTTTTTCACATCAATAATGAATCGCAGCCTTGTTTTACACTACCAGAGTTTTCTGAACCCTTTATAAGTTTTACCTTTTTTTCAAGATTGTTTAATTCTATTCATAATTAATAGCATGCTTCTCATAAAAATGCATCAATTTTTCTTAAAGTAACATAAACAATATGTTTATCCGTTTTAATTGGTTGTATCAAATCCTTTATAAAATGAACTTACTCTGTTTTCCAGTATTTTTGCGTTTAGTGCCCTCTATTCCTTGCACAGGTTTCATGGTTGACTTAGATGCTGGGGGAGGGTGATATAATGGAGGTTGGGGTGCACTCAGCACAACTGGTAAGAGAGGATTCACCAGTGTATTTGTAACACCTAAAAATAGAAAACACTTAAGTTATTTTTAGGCTGTTTAATTATAAGCTGCCTATTTTTATAGATGATGGGATGTGGCTACCTAACTGTTGCTTCACTTAGACTTCCTACTTCCTGAGTCGAGATGATTTAGGAATGAATTTTAACTTTAGGTCTAAACATGGGAACTCACAACCGGACAACGATGAAAATCTCTGGGGGGGTTTCATTAGCAGCAGACATCAGGTGATTTTCACAGGTTGTTTTCACAAAATCACCTGTTGTTTTAAGGGACTTTTCAACTTTTCCATGTTAAATTTATGATTTCCATTAATTTTGCCTGTTGTTTTCATTTATTCAGCCTGTTGTGAAAAAGTCTAGTGAATCCCCTGCCTCTTGACCCTCCCAAAGGGTTTGAAATGAACAGCTTCTCTGTAAACTGAACTTAAAAATGCGTAACTTATCAAGTGATAGGCTGAAACAAACTAGATTCGCATAATGTTAATATAACAATTCACACTGTAAATCTTGGCACAGTCTACTCTTGCATCAGTAACAGTGATCTCCCCAGCATTAAAGCAAGTGGGTGCAGAACCCACCTGAGATTTTAAAAACAGGCTTGCACCTGAAAATCCATTTGCACCCACTTTAAAATGAGAAAAATCATGAAAAATTGGCACATTTTGGCCAAATTTGGTCTGAATTGTAAAAAAAGAGAATTTTGCAACCACTTGAGAAAAATCCTGTGGAGGTCACTGTGAAAATATTTCAACTTAACAGATAAGTTTAACAGATAAGCATGTCTCCTGATTTATGTGGCACCCCCACCAGCGCTATAGATGACAACATGGCACAGCACAATAAAAAATATCTTCTCACTCACCTGTTATTGCAGGGCTAATATGGCGACCAAGGAATCTGTGGCCTTGTTGTAAACTAATATGACTGAAAATACAAAACCAGTTTCAAGAATTAGCCCAATATAAGGAGAACTCATATTGAGTACAGTTTGAGTACAATTTGTAGAGACAACATTTCATGAACACTTAAAGAGACTCTTTACCATAGGATAGCACAATCTCACACAATAGCACACCCTCTGGACCATTTTGCATATTGAGTTTCAATATATATTCACCTATCTACTTACAAACGAAGAAGTCCCAAATCCCGTGCTTTCAGTTTTGATTTTAAAATTGTATTGACTGATCCAATTATTTTTGCGGAAATTAATGCAATCTGAAGTTTGAATATACCGGGAAAATCCCCCTGTTATCCGATTGATCGTTGAATTTGTTTATCATGAACCTGATTGGCTGCCCGGTTCAAGGCATGTGTGGGCGCTTGCATGTCTCAACGGGGATTCCCTTCTCTAGCCGAGGAATCAATTGTGTTTAATTTTGAAGGTTTGTTGTTCTGTTGATTATTTCAATATTTCGGCATTATTATTTAAGTAAGTTATAAGTTATTATCAAGATATATCTATCATAGATAGAGTATGGTATGTGAGATATTATATGAGCAATAATAATGGTACATCATTGATTGTCTGGGCGAGAAACATACGGTATACTGCATCTTTAAGTGAACATGAATCATGCTGAATGACAAATATATACAAGATGTCAAGATGACCCTACGAAATGCATGCAACCTTCCACTTTTGAAATAATATTGGGGTCGGCTTGTATTCTATAGTTTGGATTGAGTGTTAAATTGTGTAAACAGTGTTGTACTCAATAACTGCAACTACTTTCAGTTTTAAAGAAACAGCATTTTCAGTCTATGTATATCCTCTAAAATATGGTAGTTCAAAAGTGCTGGTTTTGATGTTTTATTCATTTTTCAAAAACATGAAGGCATTGGACATCTCTGAATTGCTTATTCAATTAATGCACATTTGCTTAAAGTATGCTTCTGAAATATGCTATAATACAGTGTAGTAAAATACAATTCGGATTCGGGGAAGAGTATTTGTGATACAAATGTTATCCATCAAAGAATGGTATAGACATAGCAAAATTACTCTGAGTGCAGCTGAAACACAATTAAATAATTTTGTAATGTTGATCAGTATTGAGTTAACAAAGGGAAATGACCATATAGATAGTTTTGATTAACTCGAGTCTCTAGCTAAATTACTTGCACACTGTGGCCGAAGTAGAAGGTAAGTTTTGATGATAAGCTCTGATTTGTTAGGTGAGTACAAAAGTTTCTCTTAAACTCAGAGTGTAGATGAAGCTATCTTTTAAGTCATACAAATGTGAAGGGTAAAGCAAATTTGATGAGATAATATTGTGTATGATTTGAAACTTACCAGTTTAGATTCAAGTAAAAGCTCAAATTGATTTGTGCAATTGCATGTGTTTCCCAAAATGTAAGTCAGTTATAGATTCATAGGTTGCATTGTCGAATAAACCGGTGCTTATTCCATAGTTTCCTTAAATCCTTATACTTCCATTTACTTTTCAAATTGTCTCCCCCAGGAGAAACTACCTTTGTCCAAATCAAGGATGAGTCATTTACCTTATGTATAAAAACTCTAACAACTAATAAATCAATAATATCCAATATTGTACAGCAATGTGACTACTTTTTCTGCAACCTTAGGAACTGTGATTAAAATGAAACTGAAACTAAAAACTAGATCAATTCACAACCTGTCTTTCATTCAGGATGATGGTAAGGGGCCCTATCAAAACATCAATTTTTTTTACAAAATTGTGTCTAAAGCATTGAAAACAGCATTTTGTTAAACTGAGCAAAACTTAAATGAAGAGGGGATGAGGTCATTAAATAGGTTTTCCCAAAGAAGAACTGATGTTAATCCAGATTCTAATAATATAGGTAATGAATGTGAGTGCTGAGTTGGCTCAATATCTGTACAGTTTTGACTTCTCAGAAGTTACTAGTGTGTGATACTTCAGAGAAATCGTGGTGGTAGTTGACTTGAAGAATGCAAAGGAGGATTGGCTCCCAACATTCTTTTGAAATCTTTTGACTGGCTTGGACCAATTGGTAATCATAAGTTAATTATTTATTTACTGACTAAATGCTCATTTGTATGTTTTTGTTACTGACTCCATGTTACTAAAATAGAAATTTCTTGAAACCCATTTGGAGATATTCCCATTTTGGGAGAGTTCAAAAGTTATCCATAAATATTTCAAACCTCACCTAGGTAACTGTCCCACACCAGCTGGCATTGACATACTGCTTGACATCAAAGGCATACCAGGCTGTAAACCAGTTGTCAAGTTGCCATGGAAACTGGCGCTACCGGAACTACTTCCTGCAGAAGATAGTCCATGTACTTGACTCCGGGTGAGAATGTTACTATTTGAACTTGCTCCATGTGGATTAGGTGGCCCAACAGCAACTGGCGGAATGCTTGAACTTGAACTTGATTTTGTACTGGAAACTGTTTTTGTTGATTTCTTTTTTGGTTTAAGTGACTTAGCTTGACCATTATCCGAGTCCCCTGAATCACTATGGGTGTGTTTCAATGACGAGACACTACCAGATACAGAACCAGCTGTTGACGAACCACCTGTCATAGCACCATTGAATTTTCGTCCACTATTAGAAGTCACGTTCCCCGACAATTGAGGACCATTGCTTGCATATTCCAAATGATAAGAGTTTACAATTTTACTTCGTTTTATATGTCTTTTATTTCTTGTCTCATTTCTTGTTTGAGTCATGCGAGTTAAATCCAACGTATATGGCAGATTGAACTGAGTCATACTTAAATCTATAAGTGGTATTTTATTTTGGTATGCATCTTCGATGTAACATGTTATTTCAAAATCATATTCGTGGTAACGTCCCGGTGCATTGTCTTCCCATTGCCAACGGATCCCTTGTGCAACTGCTGATTGCATTGGGTAAACCTTTCTCCTAACCATACGTTTAGTTCCTGGAAGAAAAATATGAATGAAGTCAACATTTAATTATGAATACACCAGAAAATAACAACATTATAATTAACTTAAAGGTAGCAGTAACAGTATTTTGACTGTAAGTCCTATATATACAGTAAGTTTACTTTCAATCGTCCGACCTGGCAAAGTCCTCATATCTTTAGGACCTGTAATATGAGCTTAGCGAGAGGAGAGATCGTGGGCTCTTCTAAACAACCTTTCATCATAAAATGAACCCCTAACAACCTCCTTTCCTGAAATATCAATGAACCCCAAGCTTCGGACGAACCACACTCTTAGAAAGATAACTATTTTTGCACATTTATTAGTTATTTGATGACGCACATACTATTTTGAAATTTATTTTGTTTGTTGAAACCGTTTCCGATTTGCAAACCCTCCTTCGCCTCGAATCCCATCCCCTTTTGTTATTTCTAAACGAACCATCGCCCGGGGAAAAAGAAAAAAAAACTTGGTAAATCCTGGCTATGTGTACAGGAAGAAAAGGAATACACTAGATATGAAATACTGCAACATGAAACATTTTAAGTCATAGCCCTTGAGATGTTAATATATATACATATATGGATAGCGTGATTCAGGCAAGAATACCTTACATCTCAACGGCTAGTTTATTAAAAATTATTCTGACTGATTCCCAACCTGTTCCAGCTCGAATTTGTATCAAGTTTTGTAGATCCAATGTGTAATTTACAAGTGTCGGATCAGCCCCACCAAGATGTATATGCAAGGAAGATGATTTCCTCTGTTCAATAAAGTCACATATATTAGGATCATATGGTCTCCAGCGACCGAATTCGTTCAACCATTCCCACACAGCGATTCCGACAGGACGAGCTGCAGCCATTTTTGTTTTTTCCTTTTTCGTGCAGTGTGTTGCATGAAAAATACGACCGTCTAAAAGTAGAGCTTTTTAATTTTGCGGTCTGATCGAAATATTCAGAGAAAACGTGATTTTTGCGCTTCTTATTCATTGCATCTTCGTTAAACCTGCACATCGCTCCAAAACGCAATATGTTGACATATATTGTTTTTACATTTTCAAGCTCTAATATAAAGTTTATGTAAATAAAAATTGTTTTTTTCTGCGTAATATCAAAGAACAATCATTTAGTTAAAAAAATAAAAAGGCAAGTGCGGGATTCGAACCCGGGCCTCGCGCGTGCTAAGCGAGGATTCTACCCCTACACCACCGAGTTCTTGTGAAGAGTGGAAGTAATTAAACGGTACTTATTTTGAATGCTATGATTCGGAAGTGACGTCACGTTCTTCATTTAGAAACCTTTCCAAAATCATATCGCCGGCACCGATCGAAGCAAATTCAATGAAAAATCTTTGAAATGACACATTTATCGTAAGTATTTCTACACAAGATTTGCCCCATTTGTTCATCATTCTATAATCTTTCATTAAGCTCAAAATGATAAAGTTCACCCCCGAAACAACCCAAGATTGCGTTTCGGAGGGAAGTCCAGCTTTAATGCACCAGTTCAAGAACTGTCATAATTTTTATTATATATAATATGCAAACGCAATATGATTTAAAGATGGCAATCGAGTGTTATTTTCAAAAAGCCTTTTTTCAGGAGGACAGGAGGAAACTGTTTTATTATGTCTCTGACTTCTATAATGTATAACTCATTGACACAAAAAAGGGTTTTTGTGAAAGTGTTTTGGTAGCACTGGTTTCAAAAATCAAGTGCCGCACATGTGTTTAGGAAATTCGATGAATCTTCATTAAGATGGCAGCACTATAGCGATGTCGCTAAATATTAAAGTTTGAATGGGTAATATTTATAAGTCTTGCAATTGACGTATTTATCTAACATCATCTAGAACTCATAATAATTATGTTTCAGAATGTTATAATATATAAATTAATGATATCTAAATCAAAGAGTGACCCGTTTGCATCTGAATTTGAAATATAATGCCACTGATGCAAATTAATATGTAACTTAAGTTTGCTAATCAAAAATTGTATCTTAGAAATATTTATAGATCAAGACACTCCGTAACGATGACGGAAAAAAAAGACGGACGTCAATTTATTTGACGGACTACTATTTGGATGGCTTACTTAACGTAAGTCCATGATAAAACATGAAGTTACACCCACCTAAAACCAGACCACTATCATAGTTACTCGCCAGGACCTTCATTGTGAAATTTCGAACAAATTCCCGATGGAAACACGAATAAGAAAACAGAGGGGTTAAGTTTTCTTCACTTAAATTATTTACTAAGCTTTTACATAATGATTACGTCACTAAAAATCGCGTTCAGGTTTTTTTGAGAAATGGAAAAAGAATCTTTTTCGATAGGTTGCAGGCTCGTAGCCAGCTTTTGGTAAGGGAATTAAAAACCAAATACCATTTGTTTTTAGGAAGTTTGATGAAGTCCATTAAGATATCAGCGCTATCTCTGATACTGTACTCGATTACGCTGTTTCCGTTTCGGTAACAAGAGTGGCTACGGTTCCTCTTTTAAAATTCGATAAGATTTTTCGTTTTCATTGATTTCTCTAAATATAGCATGAACCATCCCGGCCCCAATCTTTTCGGCACCATATAAGCATCGTATGTTTCTGTAAATCCAAGTGATTTTGCCCAAAATAGTTCGTAGGATTTCAAAACGTCCACATATTATGCTTACAACTCGTGAAATAGGGAAAAAAGAAAATAACGTACCATTGAGGTTTCGACATTTTGTTACCGCGGATCCTTCCTTACCCCGTTTACAGTTAAGAAGACAATACTAGATATGTTATAACATGGGCTTTCAATTCTAGTTGAAAGCCCATGGTTATAATAAAATAGTATAGTTTTATCATACACATACATATTATAATCATTGTTATCCCACGATTAATGTGTTATCTGTACAATAACAGCTATTGATATTTCTGATATTATTGAAATCCGTGTGATATTTTCCAGAAAATCGTTTATCAAACTCATATGCGTGTGATATCGATTATCTCACGCATATCCGTGTGATATCACATTTGCATTTCGCGCCACAATATTGTTGGAAATTAGGTCAGATAATTTATTCTCTTTTGTGAAAATAGGTCCGTTAATTTATTCTCTTTAAGTTTCATTGGTGTATATAATTTGATTAGAAGGCTGCTAACTAACAATTAAAAAATGGTATTTATGACGAACTATATCATGTTATTTACTTTTAACTGTTAAAATAAAGTGTTTCAAAAATTCAATTGATATTCTAATTTCTAGTTTATATTGTCTGCCAATGTCCTGAAAATTGGATCAGACCATCACAAGGTGATTGTAATCATGGGATAAACCCAATATCACATAATTTCTCGTGATATCATTTTATCGCCTCGTAGATATCAAATATCAACACTCATTCGCTTCGCTCACTCGTGTTGATATTTGATATCAACTCGGCGATAAAAATGATATCACTCAAAATGATGTGATATTATGTATGTACAGGGTGTCCCAGAAGTAATGATAATTATGCTCTTAAATTTTTATTTGACAAGGAAACAATATGAAATTCATACAAATTAAAGTTTAAGCTTCATTTTGCTTTCGGACGGACTACTATTTGGATGGCTTACTTAACGTAAGTCCATGATAAAACATGAAGTTACACCCACCTAAAACCAGACCACTATCATAGCTACTCGCCAGGACCTTCATTGTGAAATTTCGAACAAATTTCCGATGGAAACACGAATAAGAAAACAGAGGGGTTAAGTTTTCTTCACTTAAATTATTTACTAAGCTTTTACATAATGATTACGTCACTAAAAATCGCGTTCAGGTTTTTTTGAGAAATGGAAAAAGAATCTTTTTCGATAGGTTGCAGGCTCGTAGCCAGCTTTTGGTAAGGGAATTAAAAACCAAATACCATTTGTTTTTAGGAAGTTTGATGAAGTCCATTAAGATATCAGCGCTATCTCTGATACTGTACTCGATTACGCTGTTTCCGTTTCGGTAACAAGAGTGGCTACGGTTCCTCTTTTAAAATTCGGTAAGATTCTTCGTTTTCATTGATTTCTCTAAATATAGCATGAACCATCCCGGCCCCAATCTTTTCGGCACCATATAAGCATCGTATGTTTCTGGAAATCCAAGTGATTTTGCCCAAAATAGTTCGTAGGATTTCAAAACGTCCACATATTATGCCTACAACTCGTGAAATAAGGAAAAAAGAAAATAACGTACCATTGAGGTTCCGACATTTTGTTACCGCGGATCCTTCCTTACCCCGTTTACAGTTAAGAAGACAATACTAGATATGTTATAACATGGGCTTTCAATTCTAGTTGAAAGCCCATGGCCTCGTAGACATGGCCTCGTAGATATCAAATATCAACACTCATTCGCTTCGCTCACTCGTGTTGATATTTGATATCAACTCGGCGATAAAAATGATATCACTCAAAATGATGTGATATTCTGTATGTACATGTATAGTCCATTATGATATGTAGCAGTGATAGGTGTATAGATTCTTAAAGCACCGCGACAGGTGTATTGTGTGTCCTGAAAATTGGGGCGCAGGTTTCCCATGTCAAGGGACGTCTCCACGATACTGGAAGAAACAGAGGGATCGTCTGTGCACTACTACAAGGCATCGCCCCGTAACGTTTCACGTATTACCTCATTCCTTATACATTGTCGATTATCATATATTTATCATATATTTAATGTATGTTAATTTTGATAATATTGGCACGTTATCTCGGCTCCAGATGCATGAGGGTTTAAAATATGACCACTGTGTCCTTTTATAAATAAACTGGTTCATATACTAAGAAATTGAACTGTGTGATAATTGACAACTGATACACTCTCTCTTTTAATAAATCAAACTATCAAGGTCTCGCCTTATCTCTATGGGGTTATCTTGCGTCTTCACTTATTTATTGCGGCTTTTTCAGTAACTAATAAGGAAATTCTATTTAATATTAAATTACTTGTTACTGCAGTATACTTTGTTCAACCCTCTTGTCTACTATCGAACTATAATTCTTAAAATCGCGGATTCGGTAGTATTGAATCTCTAATAAAGATGGCGCGAAAGTTTTTCCTTATAAGGTCAAAATATTTCCCATGATGCAGTTCGCGGGGAACAAAATTTTTCGACCTTGTTTTTCCCCGTTGGTTTAACATGGGGATTTTCATACCCATTTTTCAAGCGATATTTTCGATCGAATCTCCATGCGATCGGAGAAAACAAACTATCAGAAACAATTAGTCTTTTAATAATCTTTATATAACATATATTTTTTTTCATTTTATTGGCTCCTCACGGGGTGAAAACAATGATTGAAAATGGGAGTATATTCCGGAAGAGAAGAAGTCACGTGACTAGTCGCCATATTGGAAAAAGCAATTCCATTCGACTTTCAACACGTTCATGCCAATATTACCGCACTACAAACTGTAACATCGATGCAACAACTGAATAAAAGTACTCATCTTCATATTACATTATAGAGTTACGTTGAAAACCCACAAACAACTGAGCATTTGACCAAAGAAGACACGTCGCTATTATCTAGGTCAAGTTTAGTGGTTCGAAAGCAAATCTTACATACTCGTTTCCGAATTTTGTTGTTAATTGTATAATCTTTTATTGATTAAATCTGGTATACTGACTATTAATTCAATGACAAAGAAGAAGAATTCCGATGGTGTCATTTTTTTATTTAGCTTGCGGGTGTAAAAACAAAATTGCGTAATTAATTTGATTTAGAACTTTCGGGTCTCACAAATAGCTACACGAAATGCATCGTTGAAAAATATTGACCAATCAAATTTTGTCCTTTTTGAGTACATATATGCACCATATATGCGAACGTTCTGATTCAAAGAGCGAACAGCGAAATGGAGAATTGCGTGTGTGAATGTTACATCTTGCGTGTTTGCAATTGCAAGTTATAACACATGTTCCCAGTCAAAGGATGGGTCCGGATATATGCCCTTTGTCCCTCAGTTAAATGTATGTGAAATATGTTTTTTATTACTGTCCTAGTTATATTTCCTTTTTCATGTTCTGATGCATAATTAACCCCCTGCTGAGAGTCAGAATACGTACGTATCCTAACAAACCAAAAAATAGTCATTATCATAGAAAACGAAACACCAATGGCAACATGTATGACATACAAAGAAGAAATAACTGAAACAAACTATATTGGGGTTGTCGAGTTGGTCGGGCGGTTTAGAGCACTCCGTATATCCAGTCCATGGTGTTGTAAGACTGAGTTCGAGACGCGTGAACTCCCTGCGTTTATTCTTTCAATCTTTTGATTCCTTATGTTATATTTCTTCTCACTTTCATTTACCTAAGTCGAGTTCCCTAAACTATGGAATTTTAGGCAGTCGATGGTACAACCTAACTCACATTAGTCACCGCACCTGAGCTGTAGTAGATCTTTGTGGTTTCATTAAAACATGATGGGGGGGGGGGTAAAGGCTGTAAAGGGAAACAATATGACTGATGAAAACGTCCGAACGCTTACTTCAAACATGTTTTAGAGCAATACCTAAGAATTTCTGACCCAAGTATTTTTTGATTTTCTTACACCATCTAATGTTTGCCCTTATAATAGTTTCAGTGCATGGGTCAGACTGATAGTTTGGGCTGCTAGAGAGTTTATCGGAGACCTCCTTAAATATTTTACATATATAATTGTATATTTCTTATATATTTGACTTTTGGTTCTTCTATTTTCTAGAATATCATAGATGATACAGTACTTACATAAAGATTGCAATTAAATAAAAAAAATAATGTGGCTATCCTGTATATCCAAAAAGATAGCTTACTGGTGATCACCTTATATTCATCTTAGCCTCGATGTAATATTTATATCACAAAATTCTGAGTAACATAATAACGGTTTCTACCACCTCCATAAATATTTCACGAAGGTCTCGATATTCACGTCAACGGAACATATGTTTTTAAAATATATTGACCCGGCCATTTCTGCATGTCCTGTTTAAAATACTATTGATATCAATTTGCCTGTTTACAATGTCGTGGATATCTATTGAATTGAGAAAAGATTCACAAGACATTTGAACCTGCTTGGTATTTAGACGTTATTTTGTAGTATGGCAATGTATTTAATGGCCCTATATGGTATGTTATAGTATAGTATGGATGATGTTATGCATTGGTATGAAATAGTATGGTATGGCTTAGTGTATGTTTATGGTATAGGATAATATGGTATGAAATATGATTGTATGGTATTATATAGTGTGATATACATGTAGTATAGCCCTATAGCATGACCTTATAAAGAAACATATTTATTTGCAAATGAAATAGCAAATAGTTTTTAAATTCGATTTCTTTCAGATACCTTCCTGTATAGATAATTTCTATTTACAATTTTAGTGTAACGACGCCTTCCTCGAAATGCGTTCTTAACCCTTGATCCTAATTAACGAAATTGTGCAA
The DNA here is from genome assembly GCA_903813345.2 of Owenia fusiformis. Taxonomy (NCBI): domain Eukaryota; kingdom Metazoa; phylum Annelida; class Polychaeta; order Sabellida; family Oweniidae; genus Owenia; species Owenia fusiformis. The sequence goes on from CAIIXF020000012.1 coordinate 28,149,654, forward strand.
TGCATGAAACATGGCAAATTAATAATCAATGACAGGTACTTGAACGAAGAAAATATTGTGTTAAATTAAATCACAAATAAACCAAGTCAACATGATAGAAGGCGTTCTTTGTGCTACGGTTAATGTGGATTTATAACGGAATAAAAACGGAGTTCTACAACGAATGAAAAAATGAATCGAGGTAAGGACCATTTTTGAATGAAGACTCGCATCATATAAGACAACAGCCTTTTTCATTATCATTACAGTTGGCTCAAGTCATTCCCTTGTATGGCTCCTTTCTATAAAGTCGATGTCTTGTCATGATTATCTTTAAAGTTAAAGGTTCGAGTGCGTATTTTGAATCGACCTAATTTGACAACATGGATATTTTAGGTCGCATATTACGTTTATTAGGAAATATATTCACCATTCACCAAATTGGATTCAGAATTCAGAAATATTTGTAGATGTTTTCACCCCGTCTCTAACATACTGTATTATATTCCGGGGTTTCGAACCATGTGAATTTCAGCATGATACAAAACCATTTCCTATTACTTACCATGTCAATGGAAGGGGGATAAAGAGCAACCACCCCTTTATTGAAAGACCTTGACTGTTCGATGTTTCTCACATTTTTCTTTTGGGGAACAGTTTCGCAGGAACGTTAAGTTCACAGTTGATCCATATTTTGGGATATATGTATGTTGATATTGACCCTATGCACGAGTGACGTCACAAATACACATTTTTCCAGCTCAGTTCAGCTGGCCGTCTAGAAAAGCCCGGGAAAATCAAAAAATCAAATATGACGGAAAGCAAAACAACTGTTTCTTCTACTAGGAAATCATCTCAAATATCTAAGGTTATATGAGGTTTTCATTAATTTATCAAGAGGAATAATTAAGACCAGTGTAGAAACTGTCAATTTAAGGATTCTAAAATAAATCTCTCGACTTCATAGATCCAATGTAAGGAAGGACGTGAATCTATTTTCCAGGTTTGAATTAGTAATTTTGTATGAAGTGTAACCTCATCAGTTTATGCTAGACACTGACTTTATACTAGACTGCATGTATATTACGAATTGTGTAATTCAATCCGAAATATAACATATTTTATTAAAATGGTACAACTGATTCACATGTATTTGACAGGGCACTGGAAACAAAAACCACCTTGTCTAGAGTAGTAAGCCCAGTTGTTTCATCTGTTTGAAGGAGTGATATTGGTATTTTTGCACTAAGCATTGTGTACTTGCTCCTGACTGAACCAATAACTCTCTCAACGTGTATTCGAACAGAGGCTAATCCTCTGGTAGATTCCACCTCGTACAAACTTAATTGCGATTTTCCTCTTGTGAAAACTGGGATTTCTACTTTTGCACCATGAAGTCCAACAAGATCTTGTATGTCAAAACCACGGTCTGCAAGTATTAAGTCTCCTGGCTGAAGCTTCTCTAGAAGACCACAATTATCAGTTAAATGTTTGTCACTAACACGTCCTCCCCAACCTTTGGAAACAAAAGTCACAACGCCTTGGGGTGCAATTGCGATAAGATATTTGATTGTATTGTTCGATTTATAGTGACTACATGTTGTTGCTCGAGCATCAAGGTCCTTTGGCTTTTCAATGAAAATTTCAAAACAGTCGATGATACCAACACACTTACTAAATGCCCCTAAAAACGACCATGGTAGTGTAGCCCGAAGATTCAATAAGTCATTCGGCCATTTAACAAGTACAGGTACAAGTCTTGCGTTGCAAACATCGATTACGTGAGAGAATATTCGTGAAACGCGGTATGCTAAATCGTCAGTGGAAATGTGAGAGTGAGTGAGACTGCAAATGTTGGCAACCCGGTATAATATTTCAGTTTGTTTTCGTTATTTTTAAACGTTTCCTCGTTGATTTCTAGGTTTCGAATCTCTTGCTGTAAGTGGTTGTTCTCGGCTTTGAGTGTCACAATTTCATTTCTTAATGTATTACAGAGTCTGCTCTTTTCCTTTAATTCCGTGTTCTCACCGACAGTCACATTCCTTACTAGCGATTTTTGCAGATGATACCACGTTGACTCTAAAGGACGTAACGTCATTACAAAAAGCATTGGACATCTTTGAAGATTTCAGACTTATATCAGGTTTATGTATTAATAGAGAAAAAACAGAGTGTATGTATATTGGAAGTGATCGTCATAATGATGAAATAAACCTTTTTGGACTGAAATGCCGGTAAAGATACCAAGTCGATTTTTAGGGATAAATATATCATATGACACAAATGCAAATAACACGGGATAATTTTGAGAGAAAATTAAATATGCTTGAAAAGGTTCTTAAATTGTGGCCAAAGCGAGATCTTACTTTTTATGGAAAGGTACTCATAATTAAGTCCCAGGCAGTGTCGAAGCTAATATACTCGATGACAATGACCAATACGCCTGATGATATCTTGACGAAGGCTCAACGACTAGTCTATTCTTTTTTTATGGGGAGGAAAGGGTGAGAAAATTAAGCGAAATACTTTAATAAGGGATTTTTTGAGGATGGGGGTCTAAGAATGATTAATATGTTCACAATGGAGAAAGCCTTGAAATTAATGTGGCTAAGACGTTTACTTGACACACGAACTAGTCACTGGAAGCTTATTCCTCAAGTTCATTTCAAGCGTCTTGGAGGACTGAGTTTTTTGTTGCAGTGTAATTATGATATTAGGACACTGGCACACAGTGTTCCTACCTTTTATATGAATTTGCTTCGAAACTATTCAGAATTAAGAAATATGTCGCCGCCTAGAACCAGTTCAGGGGTTAAAGGTGAAATAATTTGGAATAACAAATCAATTCTAATTAATGATAAGGAGGTTATGTACAAACATGTCATGGAAAGGGAGTCATTTATATTAATGACCTTCTTAACGAGAATGGGGGGTTTTTACAGTAAAATGAGTTTAAGACTAAGTATAATATTAATATCAACTTTCTTGAGTATTTTTCAATCATATCGGCTATACCAAATGATTGGAAATTTTTATTGAAATCAGATTTAAATTCGACCTTTGAACCCAGCATACAGGAAGAACTCGTGTATTTGAAACTTGGTGAAAAACAGGTGACAATCTCTAGTATAACGGTTAAATCAATTCAAACAATATTAAATGGAAACAAGTTCTTTCAACCGTTATATAAAGACAAACATGATCGTGAATTAAAAAGAACCGATTATTTTAAAATGTCTTATATGTGCACGAAACAGAATAAAACGCGACAACTTCAGTTTAAAATACTTCATGGTATCTGCACTACAAATGCCTTTTTAGCGGAGATAGGCATTAAAATGACTCTAAATGTAACTATTGTGCCTTTCGAGATACGTTAAAACACAAATTCTGGGAGTGTAAAAGGATTCAAATATTTCTGAAAGCAATCAAAGGGAATTTAAAGCGTTTATTTAAAGTTGATTTCGATTTTAACGCCCAGGACATGGTTTTTGGAAGGCAAGCTAATAAGAAAAATATCTTACCAAATAGACTTACCCTTGCAATTAAGTACTATATTTTTATCAAAGAGTTCGACGAAGTGAATCCCAATCTGTTTGAGGCGCAATTTGAAAAAAAAATGTTTTATTATGTACCTGAACTTAAAAGTATGACTGCTGCAAATGTCTGAATGAATGGAGGTGGTGTAAAAATATCTGAACTGTTCTAATTATTGTACTTGCACTGTTTGAATAGAGAAATAAAAAAAACAACAACATAATATTACTTAAGCTTACATGGGCCTACTTCCCTCGTGTTTAATGATAGCGTAATTAACACAATGCGTGGTATTTGAATGTGCATTATTTACTGATAACTTTATAATTAATAAAATTTTATTTTACTTATTATTTAGAAAACCAGGTCTGTTTCGATGACTACACTTTACCTGACAAGAAATGAGCGCTGCAAAGTCGATCGTGTTCTTTTGGTTCCCAGTTTTGCCTTTTTACAGAATTTATCCATAGCTTTCTTTTTACAGGTGACTTCTTGTCACTCGGAAAGCGATAAAACGTAATGCCGAACATTCAACAGCAACGCAGCATTTAGGCATACTCTTTTAACTTTTTCTCATCACTTCGTCGCCATTTTGAGCACTGGTTGCTTATGACGTTTTCTAGACGGCCAGCAATATTTTCTGGCCGGACAAAGGCATGACGTCACACTGATGCATAGGGTCAATACTGGTATACTTTATTGCTGCTTGTCTTGCTATATGCCAATCATGCAATTTAGTTAGCTGATTTCATTTTTACATGAAATTGCAGTTGGATAAACCTCGAAAGCAAACAACTCAAAATACGTTCCTTGGATAATACTGTCCATGGGTCTGCCTATAAGGGGAGGGATTCGTTGGGTTGCACCCCCCCCCCCTGTTTGAGCCAATCCCCGGGAATTGCGTTCACGAACTATGAACTATGTGCTCTGGCGAAAGAGGGGGAAATGAAAATGATTTTTCAAAATTACATGTAACAATGGAATAGGTTCATTAAATATATTTTAAAATCTGTGCACGTGGAAGCATTTTTGTACAAGGAATTCTTAATTCTTGCATTAATGTTCATTTTGGAATTATATTTGCCTCTATGTATTTCAGGAACACGTACTTCGGTTGTTGTTCCATTGTTACTGTTGACATTATGGACAAACACAGTGTTGGCGCAGCTGCCATGTAACCGCTCTGCAACACACGCAGATATCCTAAAGTGTCCAGACTCTGTCCCCACACCACGATGTGATAGCTATGGCAATGTCACTGGGTGTGAATGTTATCAGGATAAAAGGACAAATGTAACCAAGATAAACTGCAGGGGAGCAGCTTTAACTTATATCCCACACATTGTGTCAAATGAGACATGGGATGAATTGGACTTTGGTATGAACCTAATCACCAGTATTCCGGCCGATAGCTTTAATGGCGTACTTGTGAGGCATATAAATTTCTTTGGGTGCCTTGAATTGCAGGTCATCAAGAAAAATGCATTTCGAGGTGCTTCGTATGTTGATTTTCTTGAGTTGACGAGGACTGGCTTAGAGACTATAGAGGACTATGCCTTCAATGGGGCTGGGGAGATGAGAATTATAAACATGATGAGCAGTAAAATCACAAGTATAACTCAGTATGCATTTGAGGGCATGCCCTTTCTTAATACAACCCGGCTTGATTTCAACTCAATACAAGAAATTCACCCAAGGGCTTTTTCGAAGTTGGATAACCTTCTTACATTGTCCCTTTCGAATAATCAAATAACACAATTGCCAAAGGGTATATTTGATGGATTGTCATCCCTAGAGTATCTCAAACTGGCGGAAAATGGAATAGAAGAAATCTCCGAGGGAACTTTCAAACATTTGAACAAGTTGAAAATTCTGAACCTGTGGAAAAACAAAATCCAAAATGTATCTGGGGAGTCGTTCGACGGCCTTAGTATACTTGAGCGCCTAAACATAAAGGCCAATTATTTAACATCATTGCCTTTTGATCTTTTAGAGGACCTGTCGTCTCTTGAAGAATTGGATCTTTCAGACAATCACCTTGAAGCTATCCCCGATAAAATATTCAGGATCCAACAAAACATGTCGTTCTTATTGTTGGCAAATAATGGACTCAAGGATGTTCCGACTGCTATCAAACAGTTAAAAGGCTTGAAGGAAGTTGATCTAATGAACAATGAGATCGAACAGATTGGTCCGTTCTCGTTTGATGGTTTGAACCTGAAAAGAATCAAGATTGGGACTCATAAAACTGGAATGAACATCACAGACAAAAGTTTCTGCGGTATTGAAAAGTCTTTGGAATTGCTTGACTTTTCATTTTCCAAACAACTGCAGCTAACTGGTGGATGCTCCTTCATCAATATTTTTAACGAGTCTAGGATGCTTGATGAAGAGTGGAAGCTTGTTGAAATGTGGAACAGCACTGTCTTTTGCGACTGCAACTTCCGAGACTTTCAAATTAATTCTAACTGCACTAACTCAACTGGCGATATGCTGAAACCGTGTCGGATTCGGTCTTTTAACCAATATTATCCTCAGTGTCACAAACATCTGTCCGTGATGCAAAAAGACTGGACTGGTTGTGCAAATTACACAGTTAATTGTACAAACGTATGTTACAAGGAAGAGGAGCCAACCACTGTTGGTAATCCAACAACTGACCTGACGACTGTTGAAAGCAACATGACGTCAGAAACAGCACTGAAAACGACATCAAAACCGGCGACGTCACCTGGTGAAAATGAAGGTGCTGATTCATCTGACAACAGTGCGCAAATTGCTGGCATAGTTTCTGGTTCCCTTGGTGCGACGATCGTCATAGTGCTTATCATATGCTGTGTTGTGTATCTGCTAAAGAAACGTATTGAAGCGTTACAACAACGCCCTACGATTGTGTACAACAATGACCTCTTTGACGTCAATGGATCAAACCAACACGCCCCAATTATTAATGAAGGCTATGATGGAATGGATTACTATGATACCTCGCAAACACCAAGGAAAATCTCCAGAGAGACAAAGTCCTGGCAAATGGAAGCTGACCAACATTTCCAAAACAAGCCACACAGTCCATATTGCAACAATAACTCTCGGTTCCCATGGCCTTTCGACAGTACCAAGACATGATAAAGCCAGTATTTATTTAGGCTTGTTCCTCGTTCTTTCTTGAAGTCTTGTAATTTTCATAGGATATTACAGGGGCAGATCTGGGAACCAATAAGGGGAGGGCCAAATTTCAGATCAGAGAAAAAAATTGAAAAAGAACCCAAAACCCAAAAGTGGGCCCAAATTTTGAGGCCCATTTTCTTTAAAATTTGGCCTAAAATTAAACAATAAGGCCTTAAAAGGCCCAGTAATGACCAAAAAGACTCACTTTTTGGGGCCTTAAGGCCTTTTTTGGCCCAAAAAAAATTTAAGAAGGGGGCCCCCAGATCCCCCAGTGTATTACAATTATGAACAAAATAATTTAAGATTAACAAAGAAGAACGAGTGACATGTCATGTCAGGGAATGTATCAGATCCTGACCAGTAAATTGTACAAAGACATTATTATTATGTAAAACAGAGATGTCGAAAGCTCACTTTAAGTTAAGAACTCTCAAATTAATTGTTGTATTGTAACCATGGATATAATAATGTCATTGTTAGCGAATTTTTCAAAGTGTCCGTTACTTACCTATATCAAAGGGTATAAGTTATATCTCTCAATTACACGTAGGTTCATTCCATTATTCCATTAGTTAACAAATTCATACAAACAAGTAGTGAAAAGTAGAAATATTAAATGATGAAATAGAAGAAATAACAGGAGAAAATTATTCTATTTTTCATATAGATGGCAGATAGTAAGTAAAATTGATTGGGCTTCACTATCTAAAATCTGATATACAACAGCTACATTTTTATTTTACACCAATTATATACAGATTTACACACATGTTTACCTGTATATATATTATCCAAGAAAGCCAATAATATGCATATACATTTTATTAAAAGTAGATATAACTTTGTAAGAGACACGGTATCTTATCCGAGATACAAAGCTTCATAGTATATTATAGTTAAGATTGGTGAACTATTCAGAAGAGACAAATTAGCATATTCGAATTCTTGTTAACTAATTTTCAGTGAATTTGGTTCATGAGTTGCTGAGAAAATACTTGAACAAAATGTTGAGATTTACAAAGTTTTGATGTACTCATACATCTTCATCAGGTAAACTGATTTTCATACAATTGATGATTTTTATAAAAATCAATATATATAAAATATCAATATATTTTTGGGACACCTGATATATTCATTTTATTAAAAGTAATATAAAGATATATAACTTTGTACATAAGAGGCGCAGCTTCATAGTATATTATAATTAAGGAATATCTGTACATTGGTGAACTATTCAGACGAGAACAATCAACTCTTCTTTGTAAATATATAAACAATACAATGAACAGAGGCACCTAAGTGTACGTGTATATATTTTTGAGAAAATTTAGATTTGTGTACAGTTTATAGTACTCGATATAAACCAGACAAGAACATTAAACTTATAACGTTAAACATAGAGTAACACTTTAAAAACGTACACAACATTTTTTCTGGTTGATAAATGTACATTTGTGAATAGTTCAGAATAAGGCCTGCAAGACAAATTCGCATGTTCATAGAACCTCTTTAGTATTATTCAAGAGGGATTTCGCAACTCACCTATAGCATATATTGTGACGTAACGTATCATATTAGAATCCCGTATAACGTATAACTTAAGAAGTGTTTGATTACGTCATCATTTATTGCGCAGCTCTATACTTCCATGAGTGTCATATTCTTATAAATCGTCGTCTATACATAAGAATAAAACACTTATTGGCATAAAGATCTGTGCAACGAATGATGATGTAATCAAACATTTATACAGTTATACGGGAATAATAAACGACAAGCTATAAGTGAGTTGCGAAATCTATTTAATATGTTTCAAGAGTTACGCTAGTAAATTGTTCATTTTCGGTAAATATGTACAGGGCTACCCAAAATCAGCAGCCTTCTAATTTTGAGATAATTTCTTAATTCTGGCATAACCATTTTGATTGATAGAGAAATAGATTAAGAGAAGCAGCGTTTTCCACCTTAACACGATCACGCTCCAAATTGTTAATTCAAAAACAGTCCCATAAATATGGATTATCTGTTTTTGCCATTATTTAATTTGCTATAATTTAATTATCAAGTCATTTCTGAATTGTGTCTATTGTAATATGTCAAGGATGTGTCTTATTTACACTATTCTTGGAATAATCTTATCAATAATGAATTGACTTGACAATTTGGCAAATGCTGACAAATATAGAATTTTGAAATTGCATGACAATTTAAAGCGAGCAAGCATTCCGAGAAAATGGTGATTTAATAAATAAATAATCCACTTTGATGCATGTGTCTATTTTCAATGAATCCACAGTTACAAGGGTCTATTGTGATTGCATTCATAAAAAACACTGTAGATCCACTGTTAGTACTTAAAAAATAATCCACTTTGATACATATGTCTATTTTCAATAAATCACTTACATAGGTTACTGTGATTGCATTCATAAAACAATCACAGAAGATCCACTGTTGATACTTGGAAAAATAATCCACTTTGATGCAAGTGTCTATTTTCAATGAATCACAGTTACATAGGTTTACTGTGATTGCATTCATAAAACAATCACAGAAGATCCACTGTTGATACTTGAAAAAATAATCCACTTTGATACATTTGTCTATTTTCAATGAATCACAGTTCCAAAGGTCTACTGTGATTGCATTAATAAAACAATCACAGGAGATCCACTGTTGATACTTGAAAACAAATAATCCACTTTGATGCATGTGTCTATTTTCAATGAATCCACAGTCACAAAGGTCTACTGTGATTGCATTCATAAAATAATCACAATAGATCCACTGTTGATACTTGAAAAAATCCACTTTGATGCATGTGTCTTCCTTACTGAAACGGGGATCCCACCAATCTTAGCCTTCATTATATATTTCAAACAGTTTTAGTAAAAAAATAATAAAAAGAACCATTTGAATATGCAAAATACAAAAACAAATATTTCACTCGATTAACATTCTATTTCTGATTTTTAGAATATATTTGCAAAGTAAAAAAAGATTTAATGAATTCGAAATGAATAAGTGAATGCCTCCAAAATAATTATAAAGCCTACTTTGAAACTACTAAATGCCCAACGGGGCTCTTAATCCCCGACAAACAGTCGAGTGTGAAATTGCGTGTATTCCAATTATCGTGGCTATGCCCTTCTACAGATGCAACCGGAAATTTAAATAATTGAAACACGACATGCATTCGAATTCAGGGAGTCTCATACTTGGAAATAAACCCCTGAATTATTTCATTGTTTCACTTTCAAAGAAGATCGCTACAAGAAGATCGCTACAAATGGATTCCCCATAACATAATCGATTACGGGCAAATGTACTGCATCATCTGTGTTCATCGGTGAGCAAAACTCGATAATAATATCAAAGCACAAGTGCCAAAACGGGGGCCAAATACCAAAAAAATATTACAAATTAATACAGTATGGAAAATACACTTAATGGCACAACCTGTCATTAAGAAAACAAGCCCCCAATATCTCACAGCTATAGCAAAAAGTATTTATTGACGTGTATCACCGTAGGAATTGACGTACGCGAACATTAAAATCATTTTTTTAAAAATCAGTCACTGTGCGTTTTTACGATTGAAATATACGAGGTCATCAATTGCATTTAATTATTGAAGTTGAAATACTGTACGTTTTCAGCTTGACGCCCTTAAGATCTAATCATTAAGTTGGATATAAATATATAATTTACTCCGAACAAGGAATAAATCAAGGAAATTGTAGTAATACTAGTAATACTAGTAAAAATCAACAACCCATCAAACCTCACTGTAAGGGAAATGTACATAGAAGTTCAATAACCAATTAAACCTCATCACGGGGGAAATGTACGTAGAAATCCAATACTCCGTAAAACCCCATTACGAAGAAAATGTACGTAGAAATCCAATATTGACCAGTCAAACCACATCACGAGGAAAATGAACGTAAAAAATCAACAACTCTTCAAACCTCATCACGATGGAAATGTACCTAGAAATCCAATAACCCATTAAACCTCATCACGAGGAAAATGTACGTAGAAATCCAATAACCCATTAAACCTCATCACGAGGAAAATGTACGTAGAAATCCAATAACCCATTAAACCTCATCACGAGGAAAATGTATGTAGAAATCCAATAACCCATTAAACCTCATCACGGGAAAAATGTACGTAACCCAATAAACCATTAAACCTCATCACGGGGAAAATAAACATTGAAATCCAATAACCCATTAAACCTCATCACGAGGAAAATGTACGTAGAAATCCAATAACCCATTAAACCTCATCACGAGGAAAATGTACGTAGAAATCCAATAACCCATTAAACCTCATCACGAGGAAAATGTACGTAGAAATCCAATAACCCATTAAACCTCATCACGGGAAAAATGTACGTAACCCAATAAACCATTAAACCTCATCACGGGGAAAATATACATTGAAATCCAATAACCCATTAAACCTCATCACGGGAAAAATGTACGTAGAAATCCAATAACCCATTAAACCTCATCACGAGGAAAATGTACGTAGAAATCCAATAACCCATTAAACCTCATCACGAGGAAAATGTACGTAGAAATCCAATAACCCATTAAACCTCATCACGGGAAAAATGTACGTAACCCAATAAACCATTAAACCTCATCACGGGGAAAATATACGTAGAAATCCAATAACCCATTAAACCTCATCACGAGAAAAATGTACGTACATGTAGAAATCCAATAACCCATCAAACCTAATCACGAGGAAAATGTACGTTAAAAATCAACAACCCATCGAACCCTATCACGATTTTAAACCTCATCACAAGGAAAATGTACGTATTAAAATCCAGCTATGCATCAAAATTACTCAAAATTCGATATTTAATATTTGTCACTGTGTATCTTATTATATTTTACACTGAAATTGAGTATTTCCAGTGAAACGCCGAATATCCATATGTTACTACGCGACGGAACTATTGACGAGGCATTATTCAAGATCAGTGAGCGATGAAGAAGTCTTGGATTAGGCGTGTCGGTAATTGAGCCGTTCTTGTTTAGAAAATGACACTGATGTCTACTTATGCTAATGTGATTATCAAATTAATGTCGTTCGGTGTTTGATTGCAAAGATAGACGAATAGAAAAATAAAGAGACTTCCTCTTAATGTCGTTCGGTATTTGATTGCAAAGACAGACTAACACAAGAAATAAAGAGACTTCCCCGGGATATGTACGTAATTGCCACTCAAAGCTGACAGACAAGTAGACCGTATGCTTCGTTTCATTTCAATTTCACTGAATTGAGGAAAGCGAACAATGAGACAAATCACTCTGCTAATATGAGGCAACATTCAATTTACTGCAATAACATATTTTTGCAATTTGGATTTCGATAGAACAGCAGTGTATTAGGATATGTTCGGTCAATGACTGCCGTTTCAGTAATTTTAGTCTATAATCAAAATTATCATGCGAATGTGAAACTACACAATCTTGTGAACGTTTATTAACACGTGTAGTTGCTGTGGAAAGACGAACATGCTGATTTTGAGCCTTATTACGTTGACGATGGAGCTTTAAGGATCATGAGGCGATACGTGCTGGAACTGATGCATGGTGTAGTGCTCGTGGTCACACTTTTAGGTAATGTATAGCATACGTATTCGGCCCGGGGATTTAAACCATCCTTCCAAGGAAACGTATGCCTGACAAGTGATATACCAACAATGAGGTTTATCCTTGATAACAGAGAAAGACCTATGCTGTAGTTCTGTATATTATACTTTACATATACAAAAATATACAATTTGGTTTGGTTCAAAAGTATGTTTCAAGCAATATCATTGAAATAAATCAAAAATAAAACAATGCGTATTATTACCAATTTAAAGCACAGAATAGCGAGCAATGGATTCAAAGTGTTTTCATATTTCTTCGGACTATTGAACAACTGTTTCTCATTTTTAGAATTCTTGGCACTGTTTTGATATCTTATTACATCGTGTGGTTAATCAAGTAAACGTCAAAATAAAAAGAGAAAGAAAATACACGGATGGTTGGTTTTTTATCAATATAATATTTGGTTGTGACTCAACAATTTACCGAACGATGAAACATTATGAATTGTTATTCTACGCAAGATGTCAAGATAGTTTCCAAAGTTGCTCAATCTGTTGGCTTTTTATTTGAGTAGTGTCAGAAGTAATCAAATAACTAACCAAATGCAGAGATTTATAAAGTCTGCTTATGCTAAATGCATCACAATGGGTTGGGTAACTATATGTACTGTGATGATTCTACATAGACATGAACTACATCCAATGGGTAGTTGGAACGCCAAATTTTTGAAGGGTGTGTAAGATCGTTAAAAAGTGTCCCAGCGTAACATAGATGAATAATACTTCTAATTTTATAAAGCCATGACTTACACGTTACATCCCCCCACGCGCAGTAAAAATAATTTGTTTTAACGGAGTATGATGCAGCACACACTTGGGAAAATAATATGGATTATGGTGACATTGTGTTTTGTGTCATTAATATGGAGACAATTGATACATGGTATTAAGTTGCTTTGTCAATACACATCGGACAAATCAATTTCTGACTCAGGATGTTTATATTGTGTAAGAACTGACAAAAGGGACTGCCAAAAATCAATGTAAGATATCTAACTGTATTGTTGTAATAGTTTGTCACGGGGAGAGGGGTGTAAATGTCTCAAATATTTTTGTCGATTTAATAATTATTTTAATGAGGCAGTAAAATAGTTTTTTGATAAATATATGCCCAATTTCCTCATTTTAGATATTTAAACTCATATAAACAATCTAAACAGTCTCAAAATGGACACCACCTGTGTTTATTATATACAGGGTGTCACAAATATGCCATCCTCTCATTTTGGTTTAACTTTCTCAATAATTAAGGAATTTTCATGATTTCTCATGTGTTTTAGATGTGTAATAACTACATACATTTGTCAATATTATCACACCATCTTGCGAGGCATGTTCTCCGAGTATTAGTGCTAGTTTTATAGAAGGCTTATAAGAGCCAGGCCACAGGAAAAGGGATCATCACAGCTTTTTACAATATTTTGATTTTTATCTTAAAAAACACTAAGAGATCTTTCAAATGAGCCATTGCTTATGTCTTAACAATATTTCCTGATATAGCAGATATAGACCAGAAAGATAAATTTGAATTTAGCACATTTTTCTCTTAATCTTGAGCACATTTTTGGCCCCTGTAGCACAGTTTATTTTTTTGTGATAAGCCCGGTTTTCTTATGGTGGGGCTCATATGTTACTAGATTGACTTGATTTAGTTGCGGGACATATTGGTCATTATCCGAGTTTGTATTTAGTTTTAAATAGTGGGGGATAATCATCATACATTATGATAAACCATGACATCTCATTTCTTCTCAGCCCTGAGATGTTTCACGTGAAACAGAAAGATCCCGGTGCTATTAGTACCAGAATGGGGATAATAATAAAAACTCATTTCAGTAAGCAACATAGTGAAATCTTGGCCATCGGGCCTTCAGAACCTGCTCCAAGATTTAACTATGTTGCCATTTGAAATGAGATAATTACTATACTAAAATCTGAAAACTTAAAGGCAGAATCAGATCTATAGGGGGTGACAAAATTAAAAGCAATGTGCATAATTGACCCACCAATCTATTCCTTACAATATCAAATACAATATCTCCCAAAAGATTCACAATATGTTATAAATTGGTGAAGTTATAAATGATTCAAAGTGCAAAAATGGGTGAAAAATGTTTAAATTCTCCCAAATAATAAGAATGGTAACCATTCTTATAGAAAAATGATACATTATTGTAAAAATCTTTCGTTTTCCTTGAATAAAGTACTATGCAATTTTGTGATTTTTAGAGAATAGACATGACAAGGAATGACATGAGCCAAAAATATTCTAAAATTGAAACAATTTTTTGTTTAGCCTGCTCGCTATCTCTGATTCTCTCTTTAAGTGGGCCCAAATTTTGAAAATTTCAGGCCAATTTTCTTGATACTTTGGCCTAAAATGAAAAAGGAAAAGGCCAAGTAATGCTAAAAAGGCCAACTCATTTTGGCTCTAAAAAAGTTTTGCCCCAAAATGTTTTAAGGACAAATATTCTTTGCTGGGCTCATCCAAGGATGGGTGGCTATCCCCTCCCCGAGACCCGCCAGTGTTTTGTTTTTGGATTCAATACCCTTTGGACTTAAATTAATAAATTATAATTAGTGACTTACAAATAAACTGAAATATCATTGGCAGGCGAAAAATTACAGAAAACGCTGACCATCATAGTTCTAGTTTGTTCTTTATAGAAAAAGTAAGTATCGAGATTGCCTATAAGATTTGATTTCGATCACATAACCCAGAAATTGATCTTTTGTAGACATAGAATAGATCGAATAGATTGCGATTCTCCACGCCGTATCTTTATGGTCTACTTATTCGGCATGCCAATATTGAACAAAAGAACGTCTTAATTACCCACCCGCCAGGGATTCCATTTCCCAGTTGTCTCATCTTGAGAAAACGAACGCAATAAGTTTGTGAAGTAATGTGAAAAACAAAAGATGGTCCGTTCGTGACTAGACTGTGTGAAAGATTGATCAATCGCAGTTTCTAAATCGGTAAACTCTTGATGCGCAACGGCCAATCCCCATAATGCTTATTTAATCAATAAACGAATTTACTCAAAAATTGCGTAATAATAAGAGTTGCTATGGTTGCTATTTTAGTTAATGTTTGATGAGAAATTCATGAAATTCTATAACCTGTTTATAGGTCTGATTACCGGACATAACCTTGTAAAATATATGCAACGATTTAACGAACGGTGACAAATTTTGATTAACTCATCAAAACAGAATGTCATAAAGTATTCTATTTGATTTGGGAATATCCTTATTGTATAAATTCAAGAGAATTCATTCATATCGTTGTACGATTGGTAATTGTGTAATTGGGAAGGTGATATAGAACACTCGACAGTAAGTGAATTAATTCAGTCTGTTTATTTCTCACCCGGGAGTATTCGGGGACTTGCAACTAAAGTAACAGTAGCTATAATGAAATCAGATTTTATGTATTTGCTCAAGACGTTTTCGTGATCAATAAACCAAAAGTAAAGTATTCGTTTACAGAATCACTTTTTGCACCCTAATTAGATTCTTTGTAGGACCATTTATTTGAGACACTCGATCCAAAATTATTGAATTATTCAAACATTCGATTTTTGTTATCGTTTCAAGATTAAGGTTAATAGTACAATAACGTTATTTCGAAGGGCAATATAGTGAAATATTAGATCGAGGGCCTTATTTTTCACTATATTGCCCGCAGAAATGACGTTATTCGTATTATTACCACCGTTAATGACCAGGACTGAAACAGCAGGAAAATCGTACGCACTGAACGATATATAATTTCCCGGGGAAAATTGCCGGTCGTTAAATGCATTCTCGACCGGTCTGATGAAGATACGGGAATTTAGCTGAGTATCATGATTTTGCTAATTAAAGTGCGCAAAATTTTGAGACCCGTTCGCGCATGTTGTAGGCATAACGGCGGTTTATACACGTTTCAAAATGTCCTGTCATGACTACATGTAGGTAGGGTTCCAAGCCATCCTAGCAAAATAATATGGCTTTAAATGACACTTGTTTAATTTCTTAACTCTAAAATATTAATGATTAAACCGAGAGCTCTTGTGGTGTGAATCCAACTAAAATCTCCATATTTTCTCCGTTTTGGACCACTATTTTGTGTACCGTAGTACGTACGTTACGAATTACTCCCTCCTTGTCTTTTCTAAAATAAAGAAACTGAAATATCCGGTAAATTAATTAGCCAGAATCTACGATATGAATCAATCTGTCAATTGCCGTGTAATAAATAAAGGAAAAAATGCGATGGAGGTTGAATAATTCGATCATATAAGAGAGACATTATGCATACTACATATACATGGGATATCAAATAATATCACAATTTACTTTGACTTCCCTTTATTAATAAAATCAAATTATGTCGATAAAAAGTCTAGAAATTGCTAGGCAAACATTTTGGAAGATTCTGTTATTTGTATTAATCAATGATGCAGATTTTCTGCGAGAAGAACACAGCGAGTTTTTGATATTATACAAATGATCTCATAAACTCTACTATACTACAGAGAATTGCTTCGAAAAACATCTTCATGCACATATGTTAATGATTCTCTTGTTTACAATAATCCCTCAAGGACGAATATGTCGTCGTTCTTTATTCTGGGACATTATCCATTATGAACGAATATGTCGTTCGTAATTTTAGGACATTTCCCATTATGACTTTTCCCTTTGATTAGACGAATACGGCGCTTCTCTAATGCAATCCGACACTACTTTAATTAACCGACGTCCATCAAACTCCAATGATATTACCAAACATGCTAATTATAGAAGCGTCATTCTTGATTCTAATACTTGGGAAAATCACTCATCAGAGCTAGCGTTCAATTCCAGGATTTCGTGCTTTAAATACGAACCACTTCAAGTGTGGAAAACATTTTTCAGAATAATTCCAAATATCCCAATTTCCGAAATGGCCGCCGTTTTTTCGTTACCTGTTTGTTTCTAATTGCAGGAAATTATTTTGATAATGAATCGTGCCGATTTCTATGATCATAAATATGAACCTAATATGAATGAATATTTATTGCATTTAAAGGATATATGGCACGCTTCGTGTCCGTGATAAGCCAAAATTTAAAACTAAAGCATCAGTCACATTTGCTACGACGACCGTACGGTATTTTATTTCTACGGCAAAATGCAATTCTACGGCCACCAAGGAAATTCTAGAGTCAGATACTGTAGCAGTCATATTTGCTAACGGTAGCCCTACGGCCTATTTTGTTTCTGTAGAGAAAGAAAAACAAACAACGGTTGTCAATGTCATGCCCGATGTACGGCCACCGTGGAAGCTTTCTTCGGTTAGGCTACGGCTTGTTAACTTGTACGGCTGTAGAAATGAAAAATAGTCAGAACTCCAAGTTGCAATTTCGACGGTGATTCTACGGCCTGGAAAAACTGGATACGCCGTACGGAAAGCAAATGTGACTAAGATTTTCATTTGTACGTGAGGGAACACATTTCAAAAAACGATTTTCTCAATATAGTTAAGTATCGCATGGTTCATCTCGTCAATAAATGACACATCACGACAGAAACTGTGTGAAGAAATATTATCTTTTACGGTACTTAAGCTTGAAAAACAGGCTCTAAATCTTTAAAGTAGAATATAAATTACTTTAACAGCACTCGGCGGTATAATGTAATTAAGATGCGGGGCTTTTCCCCAAAACTATTGGTTTTTGCCACATGGTATTTACGCAGTCGAAGTATACTTCAAGATAGAGTACCATCTCTCTGTTAAATTGAGTTCTCCTTCAGAAACAAGCAGCATCAAAACGAAGACTTCATGATAAGGGGACATGCAATACATCCTCCTTCATTATTGCTAACTAGACCTGACATTTAGATGCATCCATTAAACATTTCCATTAATCCACCGTAATCCCATCAACTGAAAAGAATTATAGTGAATGTGAAACGGAACATAACAAATTGATCAACATTATTGATAGCTAATGTCTGGAAATTCTCTGAAATGAAATATATAGAAGTTAGCACTTTAATACGTAACAGAGTAACAGACTGTTTGCCTAATACTTGTATAATGGTGTGGAAATGCACATCGTAGAATAGAGTACTTGGGAAGCCATATCACAAAGCGCATATAACGTTTCCCTATCACTTGTGATATACGATTCACAGTCACGTATAGTGTCCATCACTCATCGTAGGAGGCTTCATCTTCAAGGTGTCCCAACAATGACTTATGACATGTACAGGGTGTGCCAAAAAGTCAACCCAAACCTAAAATGTTAATAACTCAGTCATTCAGTGTGGGTTTGAAATCACATTTAGCAATATTTAACCTAGTTCAATGTTCTTTCATTCTATGCACTTTCATTGGTCTAAAATCAATAGTGAAGATTTTATAGCCAATTTACAATTCTCACGCGCAAGCCGGAACACTTAAATTCACAGGGTATTCGCATGAAACACAGTAATATGAATAATTTAAATCGATAAAACCAGTAACAAATGATGATCTCTGTGGAATTGTCTTTTTACATTTCCCTTTTGCAAGAACTCATTCAGATTTTCAAACAAGGTTAAATCAAAAATATGGATGATTTATAAGTTCAACCAGTCCATTAACATCAAGTTGAAAAGAGCAAGCCCTGGGATTTTAATCTGAACTAATGTGGATAAATGATACACCCTTAGCTATTGATGATGTCGAAATGACACAGCCAATGAAATGCAAAACAACGTTAACAATGATCAAGTACTGTAATAATACACTGCAAAAATGAAGGGGCGTAACTGAAGAAAATGAGCAGGTAAAATTGTTTATATGACATATAGGTCGACGTAACCGTTTCAAATTAAGTATTCTTTGGATAGCAGTTCGTGTTATATGTATTATTGACCCTATGTGTAATATTTACACGTACATCACTCGCAATTTCTCTGAATTTTCCCAAATTGGGGGATTGAGCATTTCTTTGTACGATTTAATTGGAACTTTTTAAAGTTTATGTTGTAAAATATTTGGAATCCAGATTTTATTGGTTTAGTTAGATTCGAAAGTTGAATTTTGTGCGAATGTTGATCATCACAAATATGAAACCTAGATCATGTAGAGAAAAAACACTGAAAATAATATAATACGCATTCCTTTATTAATTGATACGTAATCAGGAACGTACAAAAGGGGTCTTTATTCTCGAGGGATTTTACAGTGAACAGTGTTGTAAAAGTTTTCCTGTATATGCATATATCACCGGAACTACGCTCTTCCAACTCGGAGGCGATCTGAAATCTAACAAGGCCCCTAAACCAAAATTTGAGCCCACATTTTCTTGATAACTTGGCCTAAAATTGAAAAATAAGTAAGGTCAAGAAAGGCTTAGTACTCCCCCAAAAGGCCAACTAATTGTGATCCTAAAAATAGTTCATTTTCTTTGCCCATCCTAGGTGGGGGGGGGCAGGTCCCCGGTGAAATTAGTTACCCTAACAGATTCGTTTCCGTAACAAAATGGCGGATCCTCATCTTTATGGTTTTTCTTTCACATGACGATAGTATCATAGATATATGCCTCACATTTGCTGCGTAAACGGAATTTCAAAAACGGTTAAGATCTGCACTTTTAACCCGTTTCCGTTTACGTACTAATAATATTCCGTCGTCTCATGAACTATTTGTTCGGCGTAAACGTTTAGATTTTCTTAAACATATGATACTGACATACGTTTGTGATAAATATGTCGTCGAAATTTTGCCTACAAATTGTGAAATGAGAAAAAAAGAAAAGATGTATACTTTTGGTTCCGACACTTTGTCACCAACGGATCCGTTTCTTGAGTGTATATGAAAGTGGATATCCCCAACACTTCTTTAGCTACCGTACTTTGAATCAAGTTAGATTCCGGTGACAGGAAATTAAATTAATCTCTGTAAAATTGACTAATAGCACCGGGAAGCTTGCTCGATTGGAACGAACAATTAAGAAACTGTGAATAAGTAACATCGTTGTTAACTCACTGATGTTCATATATTCCACGCAGTGCCTTAATACAATACGCAGTGATATCGTATGCATCAATTGACTTCAGAAACGATTATGGCTTATAGCTTCTCTGAATAATTAATCGAAATTGATATCATATTAAAAGTGCTTTAATATAAATAATCCGATTGTGCTGTCTAGTAATTAGCGACACCAATAATCATATTAATTGTTTTTCAGGGTGTATTTCAAGAGCAACAATTTCTACAACTGTAATGCCATTTAATGGGACAGCGTTAACGGCTCTTACATCAACTGGACAAACACCAAGTCCACCACTATCGACTGAGGAGCAGGCGATTAGTGATACTAGTGATACTACCCTCCCAGACGACGGGCGTTCAACAACTTATGTACAAAATGACAGTGTTTCTACACAACGTTTTCGATATATAGATATTGGGAACAGTTCTGGTAAAGACCAACCCATATCAGAGCAGCCCGTCATCCCAATCAAATATGTAATAAAACTGAACAAAACCACTGACAAATACGAAGCCATAAAAGCGCCAAATCTTGTTGTAAAAGTTGCACAAAGTAAATTTGAAACAAGTACCGCAAGTCCACTAACAAGCTCTGCAATTCAACTTACAAGCAGTACAGATAGAATGAAACCAACTCCAAAAAGTGATTCTCATTTTAATAACGTTTTAAAATTTGCACCGCCATTTGCGGTTCAGTACCTCGAGAAACAAAGACAAACAGCGGCCCCATCTAGTGACTCACAGAAACCTAAATCAAAACCAACTGTAGTGCCAAATATTAAGTCCAAAACACTACCACATGTTCAGTCCATGTTAAACAGCCAGTCGGAAACAGTACCAGCTGAAGGTACAGCAAACATTACATACAATGAAACAAGAGTGGCCCCAAAGACAACATCAACTGTAACGTACCACCTGATACTGGAGCCTGCGTTGAAGAAACAAATCATAATGCCCATCCAGACTAGTCAAACAAATTTAAGTGGATCCAATATTTGGTTGGTGAATAACCATGGCTCGTTTGAGAAGTTATACGATTCAATGAAGGTGAGTGCCAGCCGTTATCAATGAATAATTTATTGTATAATAACCAAGGCGAACCGTCTAGTGGTGTACCTTTTGTATATGTTTAATAATGGCGTACTTGCAATAAAAGGTCTTTCTGGGAATACAATTAAACAAAATATCAATATAAATGAATTATAAATGTGTTAAGTTATACAGGAAAAATATACTTTGTTGTCAAGTATTAATTACGAGATGTAGTATGTTTACATCTATATTCAATAATATGATCTATTCTTTCCCGGTCAATTCCCGGTTAAAAACTGCCCAGGAATCAAGATATAAGGTTACCCTCATCAAAAACAGTTGGGTCAGTCGCCAACGTCTCATTGTCTCATACTCGCACCATTTGACTCGTCAGTTTTGGACCCTGGCTGTTAGACGCCTCTGTTTGTTTAATAGAATGCAAACATACCATTATTGTAACGAAACTCGGAAACATAAGCCCCGTTGCATCGCGGAATCGATGCGATGCCAAATTAGACACATCACATTTTATCAATACAGGCAAAATCCCCATGAAACAGTGTTATATTGGCTGAACATGATAGTTGAACATATTAGATGGGTATCGTATATCAATAGCTAAAACACAAAGGACATTGATAGACCATCGAGCGTTCGAGCGTCAAACGTAAAAGCAAAAACAAGTTTGTTTTCGCTATAATAACCCA
Source organism: Owenia fusiformis (assembly GCA_903813345.2). NCBI lineage: Eukaryota > Metazoa > Annelida > Polychaeta > Sabellida > Oweniidae > Owenia > Owenia fusiformis. The sequence goes on from CAIIXF020000012.1 coordinate 28,171,777, forward strand.
TCCATCATGATGCGCGATACATAATAGATGTCTAACATAATGGGAGTAATGATGAATTTCCATACTTTAAATGCTAATAAACATATATGCAGAAGATCTCCCCCATAGAGCTCCCCTTCATTAAATCATTTCATACGAAGAGGTCCCGAAGATTTGTTCTTGCCTCTCTTCGGAAACTAATCCAAGCTGACTGTACAGCCAAGAACTCGTTGAGCTTTGTAATTTCATGGTTCATAGCAGAAAATTGCCAGATTCCATATTTATATAGTATGATCACGAAACGGTCGTTTATTCCTACAATCGCTATTACTTAATTTATTGTTTATCCATTTATAGTCTATATGCCTTGGTCACATTTGCTCCGATTTTCACAACGGCGCCCGACCGATTTAGTATTTTGTTCAGAAATGTATTCAATTTTGAGCAAAATACTCAATCGACCGGGCGCCGGCCGATGAATCGCAGCAAATGTGACCCAGGCATTACAGTCGCGCCATATTTGCACCATTTAACCCTGAGCGCTAAATTTGCGCCATTTGACCTCGAGCGCCATACTTGTGCCATTTGACATTGAGCTCCAAATTGGCAATATATTTACACTGAGCGCCATATTTGCGCCATTCGACCATGAACGCCATATTTGCGCCGTTTGATCTTGAGCTTCGTATTGGCGCCATTTGACATTGAACGCCATATGCGCCATTTGACATTAAGCTCCGTATTGACGCCATTTGACCTAGAGCAACATACTTGCGTCATTAGACATTGAGCGCCATACTCGCGCCATTTGAACTTGAGCGAACCCTCTTGGCCCAGAGTTCGAAAATCATCCAAAATCCCTCAATTTGGTATCTTAATTCCAATGATACAACTTGATTGCGCTGGAGTCTACATCTGTGCCAAATGCATATTGTACACTCTAATCCAATGTGTCTACAATATCCTTTAATCAAAGTATAAACGGTTTTTAATGTAGCAATACCTATTTGAAAAATAATTCGGACTGGATTTTTGAAGTAAAAATCGTACTGTATATTGGGCTCAATGGTTGGCTTAATCATATAAGCAATTTTTCTTAAAGATTACAGGGATCAAACTATAAGACCGTTTTATCCAGCGTTTTCCTATTCAAGGACAGATTTAACACTCACACGTCCTAAACCACTCTGAAGTGTTAAATTGAGACTATCCAGATCTGTGTAATAGAATCAATGGTATGAAATACCAGCAAACAGAGAGCTATGATCGTATTTGCGATGATTTAGATGAAAAGTGTCACTTAGGCTAAATAAATGAGTTACTTCAATAAGATAATTGGATCTCTTGGTACACAGTTAACCATATTTGGAACTTCTGGTATGGAAGAAGAAAATCATTAGATCTCGGGGACCTTATATTTTTCAGAAAGTATGTACGATTTGATGATGGCTTTATGGGTTAATATAGATGTTCACTTAATGTCGCTTATGTGACCGTCCATCAAATTTTTTCCAATCGTTTTAGCAAATATTGCTGTTTTAAAATATTGAATTAATATTATTACATTTTCAAGATTCATTCTCGATTCGCTTTAATAATCTTTCTCCATCTTGTCTCCTACTCGATTCAGAATAATAATAATGAAAGCAATATGGACAACCTTGAACGGACCATCAACGTCATGTTGTTTAATATAAACATGTAACATTTTAAAAATTCTTTTAATACAGACTCTTTGGTTTAATATCAAGAGGTTTTGAATTTATTTTGTAATTTGGGGAATTATTTTACAGGTCAATGTATACAACCAACTTATTGTAAGTTGCGTAGGTCATTTGAGTTGTGGTCTCTATTATTTTTATGGCAAAAATAATTATACTTTTATTATTTTTCAGGAGCAGAAAAGTATATTATCGGATGAGAAGACATATTTTACTTGGATCTTTTTCGCTATTCTGACTGCTGTTGGATGTCTGATTGTCGTAATATCCAGCTTTACGGTAATAAGCTGTAGAAACACTTGCAAGAGACAACGTCTACTGAACCGTGACAACAGACTAAACATGTACTCGTACCAGTCAGTAGACTCAGTAATGTCGGAAGAGAGTTATAGCGTCTCATATGCGTAAATAACCAAGTGGAATGTACAAGAGACAACGTTTTCTGAACCGTGACAATAGGCTAAACATGTACTCGTACCAGTCCGTGGACCCAGTTATGTCGGGAGAGAGTTATAGTGTCTCATATGCGTAAATAACCAAGTGGAATGTACAAGAGACAACGTTTTCTGAACCGTGACAATAGGCTAAACATGTACTCGTACCAGTCAGTAGACTCAGTAATGTCGGAAGAGAGTTATAGCGTCTCATATGCGTAAATAACCAAGTGGAATGTACAAGAGTCAACGTTTTCTGAACCGTGACAATAGGCTAAACATGTACTCGTACCAGTCCGTGGACCCAGTTATGTCGGGAGAGAGTTATAGTGTCTCATATGCGTAAATAACCAAGTGGAATGTACAAGAGACAACGTTTTCTGAACCGTGACAATAGGCTAAACATGTACTCGTACCAGTCCGTGGACTCGTAATGTCGGAAGAGAGTTATAGCGTCTCATATGCGTAAATAACCAAGTGGAATGTACAAGAGACAACGTTTTCTGAACCGTGACAATAGGCTAAACATGTACTCGTACCAGTCCGTGGACTCGTAATGTCGGAAGAGAGTTATAGCGTCTCATATGCGTAAATAACCAAGTGAAGTATGTGAATAGACAACGTTTTCCGAACCGTGGCAATGGGCTAAACATGTACTCGTACCAGTCCGTGGACTCAATAATGTCGGAAGAGAGTTATAGCGTCTCATATGCGCAAAACAACCAAGTGAAATATGTACTAGAGACAACGTTTACCGAACCGTGACAATAGGCTATACAATGTCTTCGTACCAGTCCGTGGACTCAAATAACATCGGAAGAGCGTTCTAGCGTCTCATATGCGTAGATAACAAAGTGGATTTCTCACTGAATTATGCATATCAGTGACGTAGTTATGACATCAAATATCGATGCAAATTCAATCATAGAACATATAGGCGTGGATAATGAGCCATTTGGGAGACTGTGTAATCTTTTTATTATTATTTTCCGCCCAAAATGACTGGCGTACATCTACCAGCCGAAGTAGACTAAATTATTGATATTAACGCACATTCGCACATACTGATTGGGTCAAAAATGTAAATTTTAAGACCTGTTTGCCTCAATATTGCTTGATGTGTGTGTATAAGTAACGGGGAAAACCTATCATGTGGAAAATACGGAAAATGATCTTTTTCATGGCCAATCAAAATGACATTTGTTTTCCTCATAGGACCTTTCTATTAAGCCATACCAAATATGCCAGACAGAATTAACAAACCACAACATTTTATCGCAAACCTTATATACTGTATAAAATATCCACGAGGATTTGGCTTGTGAAATGTATATTTTAACTTTGCACAATGTGTCACTCAGTTGTTTCAATTCATAGATTCGAATAATATTAGCGGTGTATGAGTCATTTAAAAATGTTTAATAATACCTTTCAACAAAATACTCAATTTTCACTGCTTCAAACAGCAACCCAGGATATTGATGAAAACATTTACCGGTTGCCATGTATGATTTGTCCATATTTAATTATTACTTTAAACTGAACAAATGAGATATTTCAATGGGAATCTAAAGGTAGTACTTATATAGATGTAATAGCTGATATATAACCCACACTTGAAGGGAAAATGTGCAAAAGTGCGTAAAATATCACAAGCAAACTCCTGTTGAACATTTCCTACATTTCAGTGCAGTATGCAATACGTATTCAAACATACCAAGTGTGTCTCAGCCAATCACCTTAGGGCATTTCAGTGCATTAATTTATCGGAATATGTGCAGAATTTTTTCTGATTTTGCATACTGCATTGTCATTACGCATATGATAGATATGATCAGAGTGAACTTTTAAAATGAATGACATCAAATGCTTGTATAGATATATAACAGAAATTGTAAATATAATGTAAATATTAATTAGTATTTTATTAGTAATTCTCTTAGCTGCACATACATTTTATTACAAATAGTACAAATCATGAATACAAATGCAACGTTACGTTAGAACAGCAAACACCAGATTGCACTACACAAAGAGGACATCTATTAATATGCAACTACGAGAGAGTAAGCATTTAGCTAACACATCGTTAGATATATGGCGGCTGTTATAATTTATGGTGTGCTTTGAGGTGGACAACGTCCAAAGCATATATGTTTTATGTTGCGAAATTATGACATTATAAATAAAAATAAAAACATATCCAACTAAACGCGTTGCCATTGCAATCATAACTTCAGTATCACACCCGGTGATCGTGAAAATGGGACGGAGGGGGGAGCAAGCAATTTCTGGTAGAAAAATGAACAAATCTGCAAAAATTATTTTTTCAAGAAAAGGCTTATGATTTGATTGCTAAACGAATAGGCGCACGGTATGGTAAAATATGTCGCGTATTCTACGAATTTTTTTTAGCCGATTCTCTTCTTAGGTATAAGATCTATTAAAAGAGGCGCAACGCCACCAACGTGCAAAAGTCAATGTTTTTGCTTTAAATCAAGCATCAACGGTCTACACAACCTGCAATAAATATTTGTAAGTGACATTATCATCATAAAATTAATGACCTTTTTGCAGATTTGTTCATTTTTCTACCAGAAATTGCTTGCTCCCCCCTCCGTCCCATTTTCACGATCACCGGGTGTGAGTATATGCATATGTTTTTTAAAAACTTGTATGCGTACATGTATATCATAACATTACTATACAGGATATGTAATATAACAGAGTTCGTTATAGACTTGCATGCGTATATCAATATGACAGTGGAACATTAAAATAAGCCGAGTAATTCCAATAAATACTTTAGCTTTACCTCATAGAACTGCTTACGAGATGTACATTAAAAGTTTTGATTCTCCAAAATAACATAATGTTAATTCCATTGTTGCTATGACCCTAAAGGTGTTCATTGCAATAAGCTATCATATTATAGGATTCATATTATAGAGTTATATGAAAGTAACAACACTGCATATGACACAAGTCCAACCACAGAGGCCTGTCTGTTGATGTTAGCATTTCCAACTAAAAGAAGAAACGTGGCTTATTTATACGAGGTATGTCGTTAGTTAAAATAGAACTACATCCAATACATAAGGATAGATGTCACTGTAAATTGTTTTCATCGAAATAGTGCCCCTATATATTTTAATGGTAACTGTAATTGATTATTGAAAGGGAAATAATTATTCCGATGTTTTTTAATATTAATTAATCCTTCATTTTATTTTCTAAGATTTTAGATATCTCATAAAATACGTTACATTTTTTAAGATTCTTGTATTTTCAAATTGTTCATTCAGATAGTTAGAAAACCAATTATACTGAATCCAGAGCTGATTTAGATGGCATTTCAAGAACTAGTCATGACATATGATTTTTGTCGAAAATTATTCTATTTTCCCTATTAGCTATAGATTAATGTTATCATTACATACCTTGAAACACGCAAATAAAATCCACTTCCAAGTATTTGTAGACACCAGGGCAAGGATCCCCATATATGGAGTTGAGGGCGCGTAAGTGACAGCTTGGTTTGCCTTCACACAAGGCCTTCACTATCTTCATGGTGCTTTTCTCAGATTGACAGTTAGTATCAAAATGATAATCTTTGTCATCGAACCTACGGCCATGATTTATTAGCCAATATAAAAAACATAAAAATATTTATTACGTGAGTTGTGGATTTCAGACGTTAAGAATTCTGATTTTTACATAAAAATAAGGTCCATGTCCATGTCTACGATTTTTGTGAGTAATATATCTTCATCATGAATTAAAATATTTGAGCGTAATTTAGGACGAGAATTACAGCTATTAGCACTTTAATAGTTGTACATGTTTTCGTTAACTAAATCACATTTGAAATTTCTATATAAAGGAAAACAAATGTCTTAATTTTTAAGAGTTTTCATAAAAATAGTTTAAATATATACGAGAGGTGATCAATATGTAATGGACACTTTTTTAAACAGATGCTTCTCATAGACCATCTTTTTGATTTTTTGCCACTGATACATCATTTAACGAACGAAGTTCGGAGGGATATAGGGAACGCCTCCGTCTGTCCGTCCGTCTGTCCGTCCGTCCGGGCAATTACTCAAATACCGTTGACCCGATTTTGTTCATATTTTGTACACATATACCCTATAGGGCTAGGAGTTCTGCTCGAAAGGCGATTTTCAAAATGGCTGCTCCTTTAAAAATTAAGTGCAATATGTAAAACTGTAATGGCAATATGTTTTAAATGTAAAAAATTATATAGGACATTAATAAAGCTAGAAATGTAGATATTAAAGAAGCACATGGCAGCCATCTTAAAAAATGGCGGCCTTTACTCGTTATTTTACGATTTTCGCTGTTACTCCAAAAGTAGTGGAGCGATTTTGTTCATATTTGGTATGTGGATACTATAAGCATGACACCATGTCTAATGACACTTTTGGTAGAAGGCGGCCATTTTTGAAAGTGGCCACCATTTTAACGTAATTTACTACAACTGGAAAAGTAGTGGAGCGATTTTGTTCATATTTAGTATGTGAATACTATAAGCATGGCACACTGTCTAATGACTCTTTTGGTAGAAAGTGGGCATTTTGAAAAATGGCTGCCATTTTTGCTATATACTCTGTTTGTAAAAATACCAGCCATGGCTGTTCGATGGGATTTGCTACGTTTTGGCGTTACTGTTGTCTAGTTATCTATCAACTCTAAAAATTTGAAAAAACATGCAGTATATTTTGATATATCTTTATTTCTGTGAAAGAGGTATAGGTACCCCAGTATCGACATTGTAACGTCACACATTCTGGAGCGACAGTTGTGTCCGTCATTTGTGACAACAGTATTAGTCCATGGTATGAAATCTCTAGGACGTCTAATAAAGGAGCTGGTAGCACACTATAGTGGAGCGATATTTGACTTTACATTAACATACCTACATATGTTCCCTAATAATTTTTATTGTAACCGTTCAATATACTTCCGGCTTTTAGGCTGAATTATGCCTGCCATTAACAGAGGTCAAAAAATCACCAAAAAATAAATCCCAATTTTTCACAATTTGATGTACACAATGCAACAGAAAATAATACAGAATGATTTTAAATATATGGTTTAGGTTTCTAAACTATAAGTTTGAGGTAAATTTTCTTATCAATACCAAAGAACATGTAATCAGTGTATCGACGTTTTGTATTGTTTCTCAGGTATTAATAAGATAAATGCTACAAATGAATCACTTTTATATTGGAAAGACAAATGTTTAAAGTATGCTAGTTTTTCACAAAATGGGTCTCAATACGTTTTGAGATATGGACTTTTATTCAACGGTGAAAATTATCAATAAAGGAGGGCCTATTGCTCTTCCTTGACTAATTGGGACTACGGCTAAAATTCTATTTCCCGTAGTTAGATATAGCTCAGCTGCTTATATAACAACCATCAAGAGTTGATCAAATTCATGAATAATTGAGAAAATCGTTATCAATATCTTCCTAAAATTTGATTGTATCCAGCGGTAAGGTCAAAGAAGAAACAGCCATCAGAAAACTTGATGGTAGCCACAAGTAAAGTCGAGGAAGAATTGTAAGGCGTTCGATTGCATATGACTCTAATTGATTATTAGACATGCCCTTGGAATGTATGAACATTCCAATACCTCTGTAATGTTCATATATTCCAAGGGCATGTCTAATAATCAATTAGAGTCATATGCAATCGAACGCCTTACAATTCTTCCTCGACTTTACTTGTGGCTACAATAATTTGTTGTTAGACCCCTTGTGATTATATGGAAAAATTCTGGTAATAAAATGTTCTAAACTAATATGTTCCCAATCATAAATTACCCAAATATTCCATATAATTTTGTTGAATTGGCTTGGCTCATATTTGAAAAATCAAACAAAATCTGAAAAACACACTTGCATAATTACACTAATTAAACACCGACATTTACGGTAAAATTGAATAAATAGTATATTTTTAAATTATGATAATCTATTTTTGTTTGTATGCTTAGAATAACGATCTGTGTCTTATAGAATGTATAAAAGTTAGAATCAAAATATTTACGTTTTTTTGACCCCCTGTGATGAAAGACATTTTTCGACCCGAAAGCTGGAAGTTTTTTCAGCAAATGGTATTTCAAAAGAATAAAGACATGTACACCTTCATAAATATTGCTTCAAATGTTGCTGCGCTATAGTGTGCTACGGATCATTCATATTCGGAAGTCATACCATGGACTATATCTGACTTTAACGTTGTCAGGGTATTCCGGTGTGATGGTAGCAAGCTGCAGTTCCACAGCTTGTTTTATTTAATTAATTCCATTAAACCCGTGTCCTTTTCTATAGAAATACTGTAAGTAGTAAAGAAATAAATAAGTCACGTGTGGTCAGATCTGGACTAAAGGGTGCATGAGCCGAGGGTTCCATGTTCAGGTCCAGGAGGCAGGAATCCTGACCATTTTAAGATCTGTGGTCAGGTGCATTGACCATATGGAGAAGGGTGTTCCCTTCTCTCACTAACCACTTCTTGCACATTGCTTTCTCAAACTGACTTGTAAACCCCGATCATACAACAATCTGACATCACAATAATTTCCCTTTATTTGTTACCAGGTAGCATAATATTTCAAACAACACAACACGCGTGGGATATCAAAAAGTTCAAATCTAACTGGCATATGCCAAGTTGGGTAAAAAATGTACCAGTCACGACTTAATTCAGTGTTGTAATTTTAATTTTATATATCCAGGCTAGGGGAGTACATTTTCTATGGCTAGTTTAACATCAATAGTTTGTTATTCCATTAATTAGTAATATAACAGTGAATAATAAAACAAATATTTAATTCCATTTCCGGTAAATACCTGTGACAGTTTTCATAAGATGATATTCCACTAGCCCTTTGGACTTTGTTGAATGTTACTTATGAAAGATTCACGGGAATTTACCTCAATAGAATGAAATGTTTGTATAGTATTACTTATCCTATGCCAAGTAGAGTTTTAGGGAGATAAGTTGTTAAGATATATCCCGTATCTTGATTTTGAGGTTTCCATATCCAGAACCTCCATATCTCCCGCTTCGGTGCATATCTTCCCGCTTCCGGTAATTTCACTTCACAATTATTTTTTCAAAATTTCTTTTTCAAATTTTTTTTTCAATTTAAAAAAAAAAGTTCACATTTTTTAAAATTTTTTCAAAATTTATTTTTTTCAAATTTTTGAATACATTTATCCTTTTGTTATGTTGTATTTCAAAAAGTTATCAATGTATTTAAAATTTAAAAATGGAAATGCAATAAAATGACTTTGCCCCTGAAAACTCTACTTGGTATAGGATAAAGCAGTTATGTACGGTCGGTTTGGATATGGGGTTCATCCCTCGTGAGATATGCACATCTACCTTCGGTCCCTACGGTCCCTCAGGTAGATATGCATATCTCCCTCTGGATAAACCCCATATCCAAAACCTCCCAGTACATAACCCTTATATATTTTGTCTTCAAATCGTCAGAGTTGATAAATAATTGAATGATGTATCAATAGTAATAAACCAAAGATATTTGTCTATAATGAAGGACCCACGGTCCTGTGCTCACACAGTTTGGAACCTTCAGAGGAACGTATATCCTGACTTTCAAACAAAAATATTGATTTGGATTTGTAGTCTCGAACTTTGAGAAACTTAGATAGCAAAGTTGTGTGACCTAGTTTGATAACCTTTGACCTTGAAAATTTTACTTATTCAGAGCTCAGAAAGGTCTTTTGTGATTAAGCTGACCAAAATTTACATCCAAAAATCAATTTGAAAAATCAACTTTTTGGACCTTTCGAAGGTCACTGAAGGTCAAGTAAAGGTCAAATCCTAAAAATAATGTCAGATTTGAACTCCTGGCAACTTGTAGATGATTTTCAAAAAAAAATTTGGTCAAATTGAAGCAAGTTGAAAAATAACTTATTTTTACTGTTTTTTGACGTCAAATATCTCAAAAACGGTAAAATTTTGATGCTGACATAAATTAAGCAATATGTAGGGAATGCTTAAATCTAGCAATGATGTAACTCATTGCAAGAAATGATCAAGTATAAGGCAAACTTTGAGAAACTTGTCAATTACCAAACCCGCCATTGACTTTATACATGAGAAAGTTTCCTGAAAATGACCAAGTCCTACTTTTTGTCAAATTTTATAGAGTAAACACCAAAAACTGTAATTCCCAGAGCTTTGAAATCTTCAGAGGACATAAGTTACATATACAGCAACTACTAAAAGTTATTTGAAAGTTCTACTTCAACAAAGTGTCTAGTATTTACAGAAAATTTGACTTTTTGACGTCAAAATCCGCAATTTCTCGGAAACCGGACGAACTTGGGAAATGGCGATGATAGGTCAAATAGGCATGATGGATATGCATAAAATGAATGTAGATATGACTCAATCCGAATAGCAGTTTTAATTTGTGCGGCCAATGTTGACGGACGGACCAACGGACGGACGGACGGACCAACGGACGGAAGGAAATAACATGGGGTATCTGGCGCGTGCCACGCGCCTTTTACCCCATAATGGGGTATTAGGCGCGTGGACATGGGGTATCTGGCGCGTGGATGGGGTATTTTGTACTTTTTGTCGGTCCATTTTTCAGAATGGGGTATTTGGATCTCGTGAGTGGAAACAGAGGACGGACGGCTCATTTTCGGATTTTACCGCGTATTCGTTCCATTAGGCAATTAAGTTAGAAAATTAACGAATTTAACGTATTTTTACGAAAAATAGCGCTAGTTTTATTATATCATGCAATTCTCAACTTTTAAAGGGCTTTTATCGTTTAATAATGTAGATATTTCGAAAGCTATCTTATTTTCAATGATACCTAATAGGAGACTGCAGATCGACATTAGCAGGAGGTGGTGTATTTTTGCCAGACAATCGAATTTAAAGATAATTATTATTTTGTTGAACCTAATATAAGAGATACATGTAAGTCTAACTTGCTCCAACAACTAAAAGCATTCATTAGGTTCATTATTACGGCGTCACAATTATAACTAAAATACATTAACGTCGTGTTAAAACACGATTCTGTTCTAATTCTGTTCAACTTAATCTGTGAAATAAAATATTTCAGTGAACTGAAAAATGAAATATGCAAAATATATGCTCTGAAATTGCTCAGAATGCATCAAATGATGTTTGATTTTCGAAATTTTCTGGAACCAGAGACCCCACTATTTTGCGCTCGTTTGCTGGCTAACTCGACGCGGTTCACTTCACTCATAGCCATTATCAAGCACCCCTCCCCCAACATAAAATCCTTTAAGATAAGCTGTGATGCAAAAGGACTTCTCCTAGGGAACAAATTAATACTAACAGTAACTATAAAGCTTCCTTGAGGAGACAAAATTAGAAATGTTTTTCGTTTAAGAGATAAAATCATACAAGACATACACTTACATAAGGTAACGTTTTACTAAGGGCAAATAAAAAGATACTAAAGTGTTCGTAGGTTACAAATATTTACTAGCTTTAAAAATCATATCTCCAGGGGGAGTAACTAAAAATGTTTACCCTGAAGGGTACATACAGTATTAAAACCTCGTACCAGAAAGGTTTCTCTCAATAAACACAGTATGGCTAGATACTTCCTTGGTCACATTTGCACATCAAATCACAACTTGAAGGCATTAGGGGGAAGAGTTGCCAATATTAGAGATTTAAAATGTATACAGGGAATGGCCTTTCAGAGGGAGACAAGTGAAGCTAGATATCTGCTCAGGGAGATAAACTGATAGACTAATTACTAGACTAATAGTAGATTGATTCCTCCTTATAGTCTATAAAGGAGTACTACTGTACTTATAATTGACTACACCATAAGACTTTTTTAAAGTTCACAAAAACACAAACTGAAATAAATTAGATGATTGGGTAAAATGCATATTTTTATTTGTTCAAGTTTCACATTTCATTACAAATAACAATTCAATATTTGTACCAATTTCAAAACATTTAGTATTTTTATACAGTATAGCTAAAAGATATTCACTGAGATGTTAACCAAATATTGGCAAGATTAGAAAATCTCAATCCCTAATCTACAGGGTGGGCCAAAGAAAATTGGAACATCTTTTCCATTCATTGTAAATTTATTGTTAGTCATGTATTATCTTCAATACATGTACTTGAAGAAAATTGAAAACAATTTATTGTCAACACCTTGTGGAAATATGAATATACAAGCTTAAAACATTTAATCATTCAATGCAAGGGTTTCCTGGACATGTCCTCCACCCACCTGAACAATCAGCCTGAGCAGTTCTTGACATACATGGCTTAAATGATAGGTTTTGGTACATTTTGTGCCAGTTTTGAAAAAACTGAGGTCAGTTAAGCTAAATAAACCCAAGGAGGGCATGTCTAGCTACTCCTAAAGATAACTACATATGTTTAATTGATGGACATTGTGTTGAGACTACATGTATTTCCAGCAGTGACGTCTCAAGCAGAGAAAATTGGAAACTTTCCATGACCATTAACTGATTTTTTGTGTAATATTAAAGAAAATATTAAAGAAAATTGACTAAATAGAAAAATGGTCCAATTTTTATTGGCCCACCCTGTAAAGTGATGAAATTATTAGAATACACTTTAATCTGGTCTTATACATGTATTGTTCTGATTGGATAGGAGGCTCAGTAAATACATTAATTGTGTTGAATATTCTGTATTGCCATACATGTAGCTCTGGTGAAAATAATATGGCGTCTCCTTTCGGAAATATTCTTTTTTAAAAAGCATATTTTTTTAAATCCACCAAATATTTTCCTTACTATAAAATATGTAAGCTTTACTCAAAATATCTAAATTGAACAAGGTGCAAACTGTATAAGAGAACAATCGATTTTTCAAGAAAGGTCTGAACAGAATTTATCAGAATTACAGTTCCATGAAAAAAATAAATCAGATGATTTGCTTTCATAAGATATTGTGATATGGTTCATTCCATTGATAGTGAACATTGGTGTACTGGTGAAGTTCCAGCAATTTGATTTGTCCATAAAATAAAAATTGATTAATAAAAATGTATTTTTAAATTTTGCAGTGAATAACAGTCATGGTATACCATCATACAGGGCAATACAAATATCTAAAAACACTTAATGAACCATTACTTGTATCTGAATCTAATTCACAGAACACTACACAAAGGTTAAAGGAAAGGATTTGAATAAGACTTGAGAAAGTACATGTATTTGTGAGCTTGGTCCAAGTGCCCCATCCTCTCCGATCTCCTGATGCTATCCCAAATTGCGCACCGTTCATTTACTTTGAATTGAAAGCCCTCAATGACACATGCCCCAAAACTCCAGGCTAGTAAAAAAAAGCTGTACAGAAATAATTAAACATGATGTTAGATGCATAGAACACCAGCAGAAAATAAAGTTATTGAAATTCCAATAAACAAACATTGAAAGGATCAAATTAAAATAATTGATTTGAATGTCAATCAATGACACTCCAATTGCTAAGATTCCTGAGCTAGAATATTTGGAATGTATAGTACAGGTATCCCCAAATTATAGGAGTCTCATTAAAAGACTTTATATCCATTTTAAGACACTTTTATTACTTGAACTTCACATATTTGGTAAATTACAGTATTCCTTAAGAATGTGTCCATTGCTTAATAATCATTACAATTATTACATTTGTCACTAGCATTAGCCTCCTAGTGCGAGGCAGTGTAGCCTCTTTTTCTTTGCATTTTAAAGGTTTCTGTACCATTCAGTTTTAAATTTGCCATATATCCATCATTCAGCAGAAGCTATACTTGATTGTTTTGCAAGAATTCTATTTCTGTTGGCTTATGTAATACAAAACAATGTTTTTTTCACTTCGCCCTACACCAGACTGGATTTATTGGCCATATATCCAATACAGTATATTTGATGAATCAGCACTATGCTTGATTGTTCACCTGGCTCTACAGGTAGTTGTATAATAATTAGTTTTCTTTGAGCTAGATCTGTTGATTCATATATTTGTAGGTTCATATGGTCCCATATTTCCTGGTTCAACTCTTTGCTGACTTGTATATTATTTTGTTAATATGGCTCTGTACCTTATTAACTTTGCTGAAAATAAAAAGTTTCATATTAATGTTTGCAGATGAGATAAGTCAGATTTAACACTCTAGTAGCTGAGCCCATTTTCTTGCAAAATGTTTAGTTGGAATTTGAGTTGATAAATGTTCGGTAGACATGTTCAAGTGTATCATGACAAGGGAGAATCAAGAAGAAGTCACTTCTATTTCATTTCTATTTTTAAAGTAGCCCCACATATGTAATTAACCTCTTTTTTAAATAGCTTTTCATTGTCAAAAACTTTTTCACCTCAATTTGAAAATAATTTATTTAATTTTTCATAACAAAATTACAACATTATACAGACTTTTGACAACCCAGGGGATGTATAATGGCCCATAATTAATTTTACAATATAAATGAACAATTGTGAGCATTCAAAGTGGTACATACATATTCTATACAATGGTATAATGCAATATAACAATACAATATAATAAAAATACAATAATATGAGACAATAAAGAAATACAATAATATGTTATGCTTATTCTCTACTAAAAATCCTCATAAATGGAATTCCATATATCCAAACCATGAACCTAATATAATTTATTGAAGACATTTCCAAATTCACACTTCAACTGATATTGTTTCCCAGTGTTCATTAAATAAACAATTTGGGCATGGTTTCAGTTCATATATATAATATTTAGTAGAAATGATCATCTTACTGTAAAACACCAAAGTGGTAAGAAATAGTTTTTATTATTTAATATAGTGATACCCCAATCAAATTCCAAAATGAAGGATTTTTTTAATAATAATTTTTTTAAATGTCGATGTGCAATGGCAGAGCTATATGACATTATCATATTTGTCTGAAATTCCCTGAGATTTGGGTCATATCATATTTGTTTGAAATTCCCTGAGATTTGGGTCATTTGTGCTATACATTGGGAGCATTCTTTTTTTTTAATCAGAAGTGCTCCCTAATTTTGTGTGCCCCGTCACATATTTTTGTATCACTGTGCTTTATTAAACATTTTGAATGGTATTTCCGTCCATCTATGTTTAGCTTAGATTGTCTAATAAATCTTGAACACAAAATATATATGCAATGATGGTAAGAAATATTTTTTATGAATTTGTGATATTTGTTATTTTAAAGTAAGTGCCCCCTAACCCTTCATGGTTAACTATCTGTGAGGTTAACCTACCATCAGGACCTATATGATTGACTCTCAGGGAGAGAAACTACCCTTGGGACACTATCAGTGAGGTTGACCTACCCTCAGGACCTATATGATTGACTCTCAAGGAGAGGAACTACCCTCAGGACCTTCATGGTTAACTACCAGTGAGGTTGACCTACCCTCAGGACCTATATGATTGACTCTCAGGGAGAGAAACTACCCTTGGGACACTATCAGTGAGGTTGACCTACCCTCAGGGCATTCGTGGTTAACTATCAATGAGGTTGACCTACCCTGAGGACCTATATGACTGACTCTCAAGAAGAGGAACTACCCTCAGGACCTTCATGGTTATTGTCAGTGAGGTTGACCTACCCTCAGGACCTTCATGGTTAACTATCAGTGAGGTTGACCTTCCCTTAAGACCTAAATGATTGACTCTCAGGGAGAGAAACTACCCTTGGGACATTATCAGTGAGGTTGACCTACCCTCAGGACCTATATGATTGACTCTTGGGGAGAGAAACTACCCTCAGGACCTTCATGGTTAACTATCAGTGAGGTTGACCTACCCTTAAGACCTATATGATTGACTCTCAGGGAGAGAAACTACCCTTGGGACATTATCAGTGAGGTTGACCTACCCTCAAGACCTATATAATTGACTCTTGGTGAGAGGAACTACCCTTGGGACCTTTATGGTTATTTTCAGTGAGGTTGACCTACCCTCAGGACCTATATGATTGACTCTTGGTGAGAGGAACTACCCTTGGGACCTTTATGGTTATTTTCAGTGAGGTTGACCTACCCATAGAACCTATATGATTGACTCTCAAGAAGAGGAACTACCCTCAGGATCTTCATGGTTATTGTCAGTGAGGTTGACCTACCCTCAGGACATCCATGGTTAACTATTAATGAAGTTGACCTACCCTCAGGACCTATATGATTGACACTCAAGTAGAGGAACTACCCTCAGGCCCTTTATGGTTACTGTCAGTGAGGTTGACCTACCCTCAGGACCTATCTGATTGACTCTTGGTGAGAGGAACTACCCTTGGGACCTTTATGGTATTGTCAGTGAAGTTGACCTACACTCGGGATATATAAGACTGACTCTCAAGGAGAGAAACTACCCTCAGGACCTTCATGGTTAACTATCATTGAGGTTGACCTACCCTCAGGACCTATATGATTGACTCTTGGAAGAAGGAACTACCCTTGGGACCTTTATGGTTATTGTCAGTGAGGTTGACCTACCCTCAAGACCTATATGATTGACTCTCAAGTAAAGGAACTACCCTCAGGACCTTCATGGTTAACTATCAGTGAGGTTGACATACCCTTAAGACCTATATGATTGACTCTCAGGGAGAGAAACTACCCTTGGGACATTATCAGTGAGGTTGACCTACCCTCAGGACCTAAATGATTGACTCTTTGGGAGAGAAACTACTATCTGGACCTTCATGGTTACTGTCAGTGAAGTTGACCTACCCTCAAGACCTATATGATTGACTCTTGGTGAGAGGAACTACCCTTGGGACCTTTATGGTTATTTTCAGTGAGGTTGACCTACCCATAAAACCTATATGATTGACTCTCAAGAAGAGGAACTACCCTCAGGATCTTCATGGTTATTGTCAGTGAGGTTGACCTACCCTCAGGACATCCATGGTTAACTATTAATGAAGTTGACCTACCCTCAGGACCTATATGATTGACTCTCAAGTAGAGGAACTACCCTCAGGCCCTTTATGGTTACTGTCAGTGAGGTTGACCTACCCTCAGGACCTATCTGATTGACTCTTGGTGAGAGGAACTACCCTTGGGACCTTTATGGTATTGTCAGTGAAGTTGACCTACACTCGGGATATATAAGACTGACTCTCAAGGAGAGAAACTACCCTCAGGACCTTCATGGTTAACTATCATTGAGGTTGACCTACCCTCAGGACCTATATGATTGACTCTTGGAAGAAGGAACTACCCTTGGGACCTTTATGGTTATTGTCAGTGAGGTTGACCTACCCTCAAGACCTATATGATTGACTCTCAAGTAAAGGAACTACCCTCAGGACCTTCATGGTTAACTATCAGTGAGGTTGACATACCCTTAAGACCTATATGATTGACTCTCAGGGAGAGAAACTACCCTTGGGACATTATCAGTGAGGTTGACCTACCCTCAGGACCTAAATGATTGACTCTTTGGGAGAGAAACTACTATCTGGACCTTCATGGTTACTGTCAGTGAAGTTGACCTACCCTCAAGACCTATATGATTGACTCTTGGTGAGAGGAACTACCCTTGGGACCTTTATGGTTATTTTCAGTGAGGTTGACCTACCCATAAAACCTATATGATTGACTCTCAAGAAGAGGAACTACCCTCAGGATCTTCATGGTTATTGTCAGTGAGGTTGACCTACCCTCAGGACATCCATGGTTAACTATTAATGAAGTTGACCTACCCTCAGGACCTATATGATTGACTCTCAAGTAGAGGAACTACCCTCAGGCCCTTTATGGTTACTGTCAGTAAGGTTGACCTACCCTCAGGACCTATCTGATTGTCTCTTGGTGAGAGGAACTACCCTTGGGACCTTTATGGTATTGTCAGTGAAGTTGACCTACACTCGGGATATATAAGACCGACTCTCAAGGAGAGAAACTACCCTCAGGACCTTCATGGTTAACTATCAGTGAGGTTGACCTACCCTCAGGACCTATATGATTGACTCTTGGAAGAAGGAACTACCCTTGGGACCTTTATGGTTATTGTCAGTGAGGTTGACCTACCCTCAAGACCTATATGATTGACTCTCAAGTAAAGGAACTACCCTCAGGACCTTCATGGTTAACTATCAGTGAGGTTGACGTACCCTTAAGACCTATATGATTGACTCTCAGGGAGAGAAACTACCCTTGGGACATTATCAGTGAGGTTGACCTACCCTCAGGACCTAAATGATTGACTCTTTGGGAGAGAAACTACTATCTGGACCTTCATGGTTACTGTCAGTGAAGTTGACCTACCCTCAAGACCTATATGATTGACTCTTGGTGAGAGGAACTACCCTTGGGACCTTTATGGTTATTTTCAGATTTGTTCATTTTTCTACCAGAAATTGCTTGCTCCCCCCCCCCTCCGTCCCATTTTCACGATCACCGGGTGTGAACAAGTTCCAGTCATTAATAATTCTTTGACTGAAGGAGTTTTTCCTCATGTCAAGTCTAAGACATTGTTTATATAGTTTCTTTGGATGACCCCTGGTGGTGGATTAATTCTCAATAAAGAAAGAACTGGATTCAATTCTAACATAGGCTAGTCATTGAAAATTTTGTAAACTTCAATCATATCACCTCTCCTTCTTCTGTATTTCAGAGAGAATAAATTGAGTTTCCTAAGTTGTTCTGGATAACTCAAGTCTTTAATTGAATTATCATGTTTAGTAGCTTTACATTGGACTCTCTCTATTTTGATACTGTCCAATACATATCTTGGATGCCATATGATATTCCCATATTCTATTAATGGTCTTATAAGTGTTTATAGCACTAAAATAATCATGGAACTTATTTTATGCATTGTAGTTCGTTATGAAGTGAGATACATTGATTACTGCTTCAAACACGTTTTGCAGAGAAACTTAGTTGAAATTTTGCCATAACCCATACAGAATATTCCATTATTTCCTCTTCTGGTGTCTGTAATTGCATTATATGCCATTTAAAATGTCAGTTAAGTTAAGTTATAGAAGAACAACATTATTATTGCCCATTTCATGATAACTTTAGCCTTAAATTAAAGGCATTGTCTCCAAATGACTTGAAAATGAGTAAAGATTCAACTATTTGATGCAGACTTTACTACATTGTTTAGACTACATTAACGATACCTGTCATAATGGTAAAAGACACCCAATAATATTGTTACAGTTACAGGTTCAGCAAATTGTTTTGATAACTTGATATAAAGAAATCTGTCTCAATTAATAAGTCAAGTTATAAAAATGGCCTGGTAGCACTTGACTGAGGATTATTTACAGAAGAAATGGTACTCTTCAATGAGATACTCAAAATATCTTATTCACTATCAGTGAGGTTACCTACCTACAAGACCTACCTAATTTACCTAATTCACTATCAGTGATGTCCCTGAGATGACCTATAGGCAGACCTACCTTAGAATGTTTTAGTGAGGTGACCTATTCCAAAAACCTACATAATTCACTATCAGTGAGGTGATGAGCTTCCCAGAATATCTACCTGAGATAAAATATGTGTACCTCCAAGACCTAACTTATTCCCTATCAGTGAGGTGAGCTATCCAAAGAAATCTACATTGATCACCAATAGTGAGGTGGGCTATTAAGAAGGCCCACCATTTTTACTTTCAATGTGGTAAGCTATCTAAAAAACATACCATATTCATTATCAGTGAGATGAGTTACATTTACAAAATATACATCACCATATCAGTGAGCTGAGTTACCAAGAAAACCTACCTTAATCACCATCAGTGAGGTGAGTTACCAAGAAGGCTAACATTTTTCCCTATCAATTAGGTAAACTACCAACAAGATCTACCTTAGTCACTTTCAGTGAGGTGAGCTTCCAAGAAGGCCAATATTATTCACTACCAATGGGGTTAGCTACAAGAACCTACAAGAGCTTTCTTATTTACTATCAGTAAGGAGAGTTACCTACCAGTCCTATTATAGTCATTATCAGTGAGGGTAGCTACCTAAAAGACCTACCTTAATCACTATCTTTGAGGTGAACTACCTCCAAGACCAGTAGCTCATATCTGTGGAGGTATGTGTTAGGGTCATCAATAACTTTGCTTGAGAATCCAGGTCTACCTGCAAAGAAAAGTGCACCTAATATTCTAGTCTACAGAATACATTATTCCCTTTCAGTATTATGCAACATTATGTGGGTGACATTATTTGTTTGCTACCATTTGTTTCACCCTGGACAATTTCATTTACTGTTTTCATTTAGGTGACTATGTTTGTCCTAATTTCAAATTATGATGTAAATTGTAACAGAAATATTATATTGCACTCACTGGCTATAAAACACTACATCAATCCAAATTGTTTATTTATGAAGTATATCTTTTTCAAAAATCTGATATCTTATAATGCAAATATGGCCTCATAATGGAGGTATTGTCAATAATTAACATACAAATTACCTCATTTCAAAGAGCAACAAAGTGTCATTAGTATCACCATGGGCATGTGAACATTAAATGCTCATATGGGCAATTTCTATGGAAACTGAGTAATTTGTTTTAAATTTAGCTTTTTTAGGAAGACTTGGAGCATGATTTTTTTACCAAGAAATATTAATTATTTTGCATTATTTTTAACTTAATAAACCACCCCCTGCATTGGCTAAATCAATAATTCTTTTTGCAGGAATTACGTTCAAAACCAGTTCGGATCAAATACAAGGTTATTGAAAATGACACACACAAATGTCCTATACTCCGAAAGATCATTTTTCTATATTTTAACTTTTACATTGTTTAAACAAGACTTTCTAAAATATCCACAATAGCCTTCATACTGATGAAAATATATGTTATTTCAAAGGACCAGGTTTAGTATGGAAAATGATTTTAGATGGTCACATCTTTCATTTTGAGTACTTTCCAGGAGTAATTTTAAATATGACATTTTCCTATTAACACAATATGTTATCTTTCAAGTAAATTCTCAAGGATAATAAAAAATATCAATCAAACCATTCCAAAAATTATGAATAGGGACCCCATGTCAACATTTCTTCACAAAATGTTGAACCTATCTACTCCAAAGAGTATCTTCTTTTCAAATGTTTATTGCAAGAAAAGATTATCAATCGAACAAGGGGTCTAAAACTTCTACAGAAATAAAATGGATTGAAAGGCTAGTTTTGGAGATATCAATTTTCAATGACCAAAATTATGCTGAAAACAATGGATAGCATGAGTTTTCCCTATAGAAAATAAGATTGGATTTGAGGTTTTCACTTTATCACATTTCAATCCCCATCCCCTTTTCAGAAGTTGTAAATACAGTTGTAAAGAAACTTCTGAACATAGATTTTTTACTTGTCCAAGGCTCAATGAGGGAAAGTGAACGTTTATGATTGTACATGTATTAAGAATAGACTACCACTTTATAATTATTTCAAGACATGTATTCCTGATAATGGTTTAAAATGGGTGCTGGGGGATGTGGCCTATGCCATCTTGGGTCAAGAATTAGGTAATATTTTAGATTCACTATATTATATTCAAATCATTCTATTAATGTCACATTGTGATATATCAATATAAACCGTATTCCAAAAAATTACTTTGAGACACTTTGAATTCAAAATAACTTCAACAATAGTTTATCAAAACTGTTTGATATGTGTTGTTAAGACATATAAATCATTTACATGTATATATACAGGTCATTTTTTGATTCTAGTGAAACTAATGAATCTGATCAATTTCACAGTAGAGTAAAAATTTATATAAAGTATCATAGGGAATAACAAGCTATGCACTTATTCAGGTCTTTCTGCTAATAGTCAAGTTTCATAGGAGCTTTCTGTATAAATCTTTATTTAAATGGTTTATCAATGTCATTACTACAGGGCGTATCAAAAAAAAACGCAACAAGTTGTTATCTCATAAAATCACAAAACTAGTAATGACTACATCAATTTCATTTAATGTACCATAAAGCCATGTCTCTCCTCTTTGCAATGATATGTCATTCATTCACATGTGGTAATGGTTGGGTGAGAAATCCTTCCATTTGCACAGTGGGTCAAAATCTGCTCTGCGCCAAGTTTTAGATATTGAAAAAATCAGTGCAAGGGCTAAGTGCCAATGGAAGTTCCCCTGACTTTAATTGTTGTGACTTTTTCTTTTGGAGCTATCTCAGGAGCATCTGTGCTCATAATTCCTCCACCAGATATTGCAAAACCTCGAGAGAGATTTGCCCATGGGCTGCTTTTCTTTGCTTTAACCCACACATGATTCAGGGCTGAACCATGCATGACGTGGACAGATGAGCGCATCTTTATGTGCAAGGAAGTGGTGGCAATTTGGAGGGGTATAGGATGTATTCTTGCAAGAGTATGAGTATGAACACTTTACTGTCTATGCCATACCTGTCACACCTTCTTCCAATAGCCTCTATGCCCCTTGTACTGACTTTTGCAATGTTTTAAACTTGGGTCCGAGCTGAATTTTGCCCCACTTTGCAAAATTAATGATTATTCGGCCAGAGATGACTCCCTGTGAATGAATGATATTCCATTGCAAAGAGGAGCAATTTGACTTTTTGGTACATTGAATTAAAAGGATGCAGTCAGCATTGGTTTATGTTTTCGTTCAATATTGCATCGGGCTCCGTACACTGACTTTTGCAATGTTTATAACTTGGCCCGAAGCTAATTTTGGCCCACTTTGCAAATGGAATGATTACTCGCCCAACCATGACCAAATATCAATGAATGATATATCATTGTAAAGAGGAGATACATGGCTTTATGGTGCATTGAATGAAATCAATGCTGTTATCACTGGTTTTGTGCTTTTCCAAGATAACAATCTGTTGCGTTTTTTTGATACGCACTGTATGTTTGTCATATATAAAAATTGCCCCCAGTAGTGAGGTTAACTCACTTCAGTACACACTTGAAGGATCATGTGTATTGTAAGACCTGAAGAGAGATCACCAGAAATATCAGGACCATTTCTCTGGAGGAATGTGTTAGGGTCTTCAAGAACTTTGCCTGTAGAATCCAGGTGTGCCTGCAAAGGAATGGACAACATTTAGAGCACATCTTCAAAGTGTATCTACAGTTGAGCTTGTTATTTGGAACTTCTTGTCGAGTTGCTCCATGGTGCCTAGTTTTAATGTACTAAAAAAGTCAGAAATCATTCAGATAAAAATGTTATGAAACATTATCTAAGCGATCTGTGGCAGTAGGTGAATATCTTTATTTATACTATGAATTACTATGAAACATGTATATACAGAGCATAATTAAATTGTCAATCAATAAACTTTATAATTAATTAATTCAAATTCTTTCAGTTAAAGTAAGTAAGTAAAATGTATTCGGAGATCATAAAAATTACAAAGTGAGGGTGTTTATCAAATGCTGGATTTGGCCATATATGGTATTGAATAAATTGGTGATGAGCTAGATTCAATTTTAAATATATACAAACATAATTGGTTTGTATAATAGAATTTTTACATTTTTTCCTTTTTAAAGTTTGAAGTCAACATATACGTAGATCCTTCAAGGAACAACAATATCATGTTGAA
Organism: Owenia fusiformis; assembly: GCA_903813345.2. Taxonomy (NCBI): domain Eukaryota; kingdom Metazoa; phylum Annelida; class Polychaeta; order Sabellida; family Oweniidae; genus Owenia; species Owenia fusiformis. Next base: position 28,195,544 of record CAIIXF020000012.1, read on the forward strand.
TTGTACTTTAAGCAATATAATATTTGAGTTGTGCTGTGACCTTGAACTTATGTACCTGATTAACTTTCATCAGAATACAGTTCATAGAGATGCCAAATAAATGTTTATCTAGAGAAATGTGATAAGATATATTGCAGGTTTTTGTGAATACTTAGGTCATTAGGTATTTTAATGAAATTGAATCTATTGGCCAATTGATAAATACTGTATAGCAATAATATCAGTCTTTTTTCTTCATCCTTGCATTTCCTCACCAACAATTTAAATGAGTAAAATACATAAACCAGTCATATCTGATATTTCTGCATTGTTTTAGTTATGTGGTAATTTTGTTTTCTTGACATAACTTCTTAACATAAAATTATTTGAAGACAGTTTCTTAAGTTTTATATATAGCCATCTTGACATTAATGACATTAAAGAGAGAATCAGATCTAGCGAGCAGCCAAACAAAAAATTGTTTCAATTTTAGAATCTTCCTGGCTTATGTCATTCCTTTTCATGTCTATTTTCTAAAAATTCCCAAAGTGCACACTTTATTTCAGGAAAACTAAAGATTTTTATAATAATGTACCATTTTTCTATAAGAATGGTTACCATTCTTATTATTTGGGAAAATTTAAACATTTTTCACCCATTTTTGCACTTTAAATCCTCAATAACTTTACCAGTTTATAACATATCGTGAATCTTTTGGGAGATATTGTATTTGAGATTGTAAGGAATAGATTGGTAATCAATTTTACATATTGTTTGTAATTTTGTCACCCCCATAGATCTGATTCTGCCTTTAATTGACATTATTATATTATGTTCCTGAAATGAGAATCTGTATATCAAAGAATATGAAAGTGATAACTATATATGAAGTGTAGCATCCGTAATAGAGACCAAGTAAATAAATTGTCATGGGAAACATATATACTGGAAAAAAATAAAAGATCTATACTGGTGCATGATACTATGTGAATACATACTGGGGTAAGTGTCATGGGTAAAATATACACTCCCCTCCATAAGTTTGGCAACCTTAGCTCCCCCATTGAACTACGTGTTAAAGCCTCTCTACATTTGAATTTTTATTTACTTAACCTGCAATGAAAATACTTATACTATTGATGGAAACGTAATTTGACTTCATATCCAATACCTCCAAATTTTCTCTATTTTTTCCTCAATTAAAATAAGTCGAAAATTGATGAATTTTTGAAAATCAACATTCCCATATTAACCAATGGGAAATGGTAGGTTTGCTGCAAGTCATATGACAGAATATTCATCCATCCGAGTCCTTGCAAAAAATACGAGTTAGCCAGGCAATTAAATTTGCTAACTTTATTTAACAAAATAAATGATATGTTTCTTCAGGTTAAACAAAGTTATAGAGCTTTAAAGTCAAAATTGTTTTTCAAAAAACCTCTCCCATTGAAATAACACAGGGGGCAAAAGATTATTTTCAAAAATGACTTTGAAGCGCTCTAACTTTAGTATTCACCAAATAAACTAAACACTTAGTGTACAAAAAGGTAGACAATTAAATTTTTTATATAAAAATATTTTTTGCTGAATCTTTTACTGAAAAGATATCCTGATTTCTCATTTTTCCCCCGAACCCTCCATTTCCCATTGGATTACATGGGAATGACGATTTTCAAAAATTAAACAAATTTATCATCAATTTTCGACCTACTGTACGAGGAAAAAATTGAGAAAATTTGGAGGTATTGGAAATGAAATCAAGTTACGTTTCCATTAATATTATAAGTTGTTACATCGCTGGTTAAGTAAATAAAAATCCAAACGTAAAGAGGCTTTAACACGTAGTTCAATGGGGGAGCTAAGGTTGCCAAACTTATGGAGGGGAGTGTATACTGGAATAAATAAAAGAACATCAAAAATTCAACTTTATCATCAATTTTCTACCTATTGTAATTGAGGAAAAAATTGAGAAAATTTGGAGGTATTGGAAATGAAGTCAAGTTACGTTTCCATTAAAATTATAAGTTATTACATTGCTGGTTGAGTAAATAAAAAGTCAAACGTAAAGAGGCTTGAACACGTAATTCAATGGGGGAGCTAAGGTTGCCAAACTTATGGAGGGGAGTGTATACTGGAATAAATAAAAGAACCATACTGGTGAAAGATTCAAATTACAATCTGAATACTGGAGTAATGGATGATATAACAAGGCATTAACGTGCAAAATGTCACAACCTGCTATCTGTTACAGACGCCAATCTTGAAATTTTTTTCGATTTTTAATAAAATATGTGTCACTACCTTAATATCAATCAGAATAATTTTTACCACTTTGACACATTTTTATGTTTAACATTTACTACATGATCTGGACTGTACATTGCTTAATAGGTGATGTCACTTACTTATTGATGAATATAAAAAATATTTCTTATTATTTTGGCACATAATGCTCTACCATTGCAAGTTGAGATTTAAAAAAAAGAATTTGTAGAAAAAGCCTAACTTTGGCATTTAGTAGGTGATGTCACTATATCAATTAATAAAAATATAACTTACCATTTTAGCACACAACTTTCAAAGTTCAACATGTATTAAAGGATCTGAACTAAACATAAATGAAGGAAAACCTCATACAAAATGTTTAATGAAAAATATGAGAAAGGGGAACAAAAATAGGGGGGGGGGGGGGGGGGGGTGGGGGGGGGGGCGCTTTTGGATAAATAACAAATAATGCACCCAATGTATAGTACAATGTACAGGGTGTTCCAAAAGTAACAGGACTGGTGCTGGCATTTTGTCTATTCTGAACTGAGTACTTTGAAGTATTGCAACTAAAATTGTTATCAAGGGGACTCATCTCTGACCTAGCTGATTTTTTGGTGTCCTGAATGTTCTGTTTCTGTTTGATTTTTTGTATTAATGGATATCCGCATCGCTTGCTTAGAGGTAGCACATTTTCATTTAATGTATCAAATTTTGTATAAAATGACAAAGAAACCTTTCAACTTTCAAAATGCAAATATAATTTGTATTGATATGTCATTTCGATCACCAATATTGAATGAATGCTGTTAACGCTGTGTAACAGCTGCAATTTCACATTATTTCCTTTGGAGAGAGTAGTATTGCTTGATGTGTCATTGTAGAATAAAGTGCACACCTGTTTTAAAAATTTCCTTATTAGGGATTCTGTACACAAGTATAAATATAATTGAGAACCCAACATGCCTTAGTTTTTGAAATATCATGAATTCAAATTCAAAAAGACCCTTAATATCGGCACCTTGCGCACATAATAATTTATGCACTGCTTGTTTTGGTATAGCACAGTCTGCATAGGGTGATATTATCAATGGAAATTGGTCTCAATTGATCCTAAATTTGCAGCTCATTAAGGGGACTCATCTCTAACCTAACTGATTTTTGGGTGTCCTGAATGTTCTGTTTGATTTTTTCAGAAGGGGATCATATATGCTTTCATTATATATAAAGTAAATTAGATCTTCACTGTGAAAATATTTCAGTACATCGTCTTAAAGATTAGAGGAGTATGACGTTCCGGAAAAAAAACGCCTCAATTTACCCGCTTTGCTTGAACAGGCTTGCTTTAAAAGCGACACATTCTTAATTTAGCGATGCAAGCTAAGGAAAATCGTCATACGGTCAACAAGATTGTTTTTAATTTACGGCATTTGATAAACTGAAGTGTTTTGGTGCCAATTATTTTTCATGAGTAGTAATAAAGCATAGCAATAACAGGATAGATATAGGATTTTGACTCCTTACCCAAGTTTGGCAGTACAATTGACCCCATATCAAATTTTAATTGACTTTCAATTTTCATAAACTTTGACATTTTTGAGGAAAATATAGAAAATTGACATATCGTTTTTATTGTTTTAAACAAGTTAGATCATGTACCCCTGAAAAAATTTGAAAATATTAAAAGGTTCCACCGTCAATTTTTTCTGTAAGTTATTTATAACCAGAGTTTTGCTTTTTTCTGACATTTTTAGAATTTCATTAAATATATTTATTTCAATAAACTTTGATATTCTTTGAGATAGGTGGAACCTTTTTTATTTTTAAGTGTTATTAAGGAGTTCACTTACTACACAATCTTGCTGCCCATTCCATATAATGATTTTCTTATATACATCTAATCAGAGACATATAAAATTAGAACTATAATGCGGAAAACAAAATATTTTTTTCTCATGCTAATGGCATTTAGCAGAAAAAGCAAGTTACATGATAGGGTTGTCATATGACTCATAATGTCTGTAAAACATTTGCAAACATATGTAGATTCTGCTGGAGTATAATGAATGAAATTGAAACAACTTAGGAAAACAAATAAAAGCAATGTTCCAAATTATGCAATGGGATTTGAAAAATCAGTGACGTATATTTCGTTTGTTTGTTTAATTGTTGATGGGGCAATGTGTCACTGATGTCACAGATAATTGTACCATAATCCGAGAATTTGTTAACAAGAGCGTTATATCACGTCAAGATAAAACAATGCTGAGGGGCTCATAGTTGCTATGAGTTACTATGTCGTAAAACGTCATTGACATTTAATATAGAACACTCGTAAAATGTGAAGTTAACAAACAAGCTTTTCCTAGAGATGTTTATTCTCAGTATTTCTTCACTTGGCATATATATCACCATTGTCGTAAGGATTAGAGATGAGTCCCCTCAATACATAGTATGGACATTAATGCAATCATGGGCTTCCAATTCTCATGATTCAATCCACCTATCAAAATTCAGATTAAGAATTAAGCCTTATTGAACCAGTCTTGAAGTTTCAAAAAGTCAATGAACACAGGGGTTTGTGTAAAAACCGGGTTACTGGGTAACTGGGTACCCAGTCGACCGGGTACCTAACGTTCCTAGCAGGGTTACCAACTTTCAAAGTTCCACATTTCCCCCGATATATTGTAGCGAATTGACTTGACAGACTTAGCCTACCGAGTGTACTGCTGTTCGATATTTTTACCCTATACGAGACAGAGCACTTTTTAAAATAATCGATCCATCAAACAATGACGTCCATGTCACGTTGCTCATAAGTACTAGCATATAAGTTCCTAGAAGACGTTGCACATTTTTGTTCTTTACACATCAAGGCAACGTAAACATGAGACATCTATTGATGGTATAAAAAGAATGTTGTTGTAACGTGTCCGTAAAGTTCGTTAGTGTGGAAAACATAACAAACAGGAACGTTTGATTTTTTACTACATTGGTCCATATGTGACGTAACTCAAACGTTAAAACATGACAAAAACTTTGTGTTCTCACTAAGTCGGTTCATTTCCAACGTGTTGTTAACGTTAAAATTTAACGTTGTTGAAACATTTTTTTTCGATTTGAAATAAACTCAAAATGTGACGTCAATAATGACGTTCATGGACCGTATTGATCTGACGTTATTTAAATATTCAGTAAAACGTCGATGCATGGTTGAATTTCAACATTGTGGAAATGGCTTCAAATTATTTGTGAGTTAAGGAAACGCTACAAAGATGTCAATATGTTCTCACTAAACAGGTTCATTACCGACGTTATTTTAACGTTAAAAGTTAACGTTGTCAAAACGTTCTTACAATGTGAAATAACCTCAAAACGTGACGTCGAAAATAACGTACATGTATCGTCCAGATCCAAAGTTATAAATAAAAAAAATCCTAACCCTGCTAGGAATGTTAAGTACCCGGTTACCCAGTTACCCGGTTTTTTACACAAACCCATGAACACAGTCCTGAAATTCCACTTTGATTTGAGCCCAAGACCAAATCAGTTTTACTATTCCAAGTCCTTGGCTATTCTAATCTTCCTCATCTTTAGTTAGAATAAATTGAAAGCCCAAATCAAACTGGGGTCTAGGCCTATAGGCCGAGTCTATTGAGTCGACGCCACAGGCCGAAAAGTGATTGACGGGGAATAAGACTCTAGAATTATTTTACAATACAGAGGTTACAAAACCAGCATTTACATACAATTAATTTATTACAATAATATCTTATAAGGTAGAGCACAACGATTGCATTTATAATATCACAACATCTCCAAAATGATTCAATTTGAATTTGAATTGAACTTACCAGATTTCTCAACTTTAACTCCTGGCTCGATTACGCGATCCCTCTGAACGAAACAAACAAAGAATTCCCGGGATGTAGTTCCTCAAGTGTAGCTTAAATGCGTAATGCTTCCTGGTTTGTAGGAAACATGGTGATAATGGTGCCAACGTACTATGCTCTAAAATGTACCTTTTCTTGACATTTAATGACATGATATAGTGATATGCTAATATCTGCATTAATGTAATATATCTAATATGTTTTCAGCTAACAGTTTCAAGACCAGTAGCCTAATGGGTGGCCTTCAGACTGTTAGCTGAAAACATATTATCACGGGATGTCATCGCCTGATTTGGTCAATGTTAGGGAGCAGGTCGTTTTTACAATAAATTTCAATATTTTCACACAAAATATTTTTTTACTGAAAAACTGCTCATTCGCAGAGAAAATGTACTAGCACATGCAATGACAATGTCAATCACGCTTCTGTACGAAATTCGGCGGAAGTCTTTTATAATCTAATACGAAGTTACTAAAAAAGGCGCGAACGCCCTACACTCAAAATGATCGTTTTTCCATTATAACTTTTTAACGTAATTTAACGAAGGCTTCTAATTATTATCCAAGATAGTCTAAATACCGATTAAAATATTTCTTACTTCAAACAGATACGCCGTCTTTTATTCAATTTTTTAAAAAATAATAAAAAATAACTCTTGTCAATGTTAGGGAGCAGTCAATGTTAGGGAGCAAAATGATTTTATCAGAATATTAAAAATGTAGCAAATGGCCATTTAAAATATGTATGGCATTTATAAACTGAACAATTTTGTTTGTATGATTATTTGATACCCTTTGGGGAGGAAAGCGTTAAAATTGTAAGAAAATCATTGAAAAGGTTATTTTGCATTTTTTATTTTCAGCTAAATCCTGTTTACGTTCGTTTTAGAAATATTTAGATGCGAACCATTCCTTCTTTATTCGTTGACCTCTAACTGTAAATGAATGGATGTATCGTTATATACACTTTTTGATGATGTCATCAGTTCACAATCCTAAATTGTGGATGATAAATTATCTGAACTGATATATAGGCTTGAGAAATCTCCGACATCCTTCAGTTCTATGATTTGATATTTTCCTAGTATTAAAGTAAGAGAGTTAGTCTCGCACTTATCTTTACGACCGGGTATCACCTGATAGCTGGCACAAACGCTATGAAGGGCTCATTGCGCAGTTACATGTATGATAGTAGATTTTTACACGTATACTTCAATTTGTCAATACTCAGACAATGCAGTATATAACCGATCTCTGTTATATGTGTACCACTTGCTAATGATACTCTAAAGCCCGGTATACACCAATGGGACAAGTTGGGACCTCCATAGACTTAACATGGCGTGTGACCTAGTGGGACCTTTTGGGATTTTGCCCCATGAAGTCCGTGGGAATCAATGGGACTCCGTCGGATTTTGCCCCAACTTGCATATAATCTTGCCCCACCGAGTCCCATGAGGTCCCACGTTGGACTCGATGGGATTCGATGGGGCAGGATGGAGCAAAATCCCACGGAGTCCCATCTTGCCCCATCGAGAATGAACATGTTCATTCTTTCCATGGGGCATCGTGGGATTTCCGATCAGGTCACATGTTATGTGAAGCCCAACATACACCAATGGGGCAAGGTGGGATTTGATGGGACTCCATGGGGCTCGATGGGGCACGTTGATAAAATCATTTTGCTCCCTAACATTGACTGCTCCCTAACATTGACAAGAGTTATTTTTTATTATTTTTTAAAAAATTGAATAAAAGACGGCGTATCTGTTTGAAGTAAGAAATATTTTAATCGGTATTTAGACTATCTTGGATAATAATTAGAAGCCTTCGTTAAATTACGTTAAAAAGTTATAATGGAAAAACGATCATTTTGAGTGTAGGGCGTTCGCGCCTTTTTTAGTAACTTCGTATTAGATTATAAAAGACTTCCGCCGAATTTCGTACAGAAGCGTGATTGACATTGTCATTGCATGTGCTAGTACATTTTCTCTGCGAATGAGCAGTTTTTCAGTAAAAAAATATTTTGTGTGAAAATATTGAAATTTATTGTAAAAACGACCTGCTCCCTAACATTGACCAAATCAGGCGATGACATCCCGTGATTATATCTTTTGTAATGTTTTGAGTTTTGTCCACCGTTGTTGAGACACTATATATTCTATCATTTACTGAAACAATTTTGTTTAGAAATTAGAGATAGTGGATCTCAAAGTTCACCAAACCATTCAAGCAGGGATTTTTGTCTGGATGATAACTCCAATACCTGTTATCAGATTTAGTTGAAATTTCAAGCGTTATCTGGATAACAAGACCATGTATTTGTGTGCCAATTATACAACCAATTAATAATTAGAGAGATTAAGTTCAGGTTTACATAGATAACGTAGCTTTTATTAATAGGTAGATTAAATGTGACATTTGATTTCTTTAAAAAATAGGTTGTTTTGCTGTGCCAAATTATATACAATGTAAGGAAACAGTTGGTTTTGGATACGTATTTACAACCGATATGTTTTAAACTCTTCAATAATCGTGAAACCAAAGTACAATTATGAATAATTTACTTCTAATAGATAAAATTAAATAATACAGATATGTGTTCAAAATCAACGGACGGGCACCATTCGTAATCTTAAAATAGGCCTAGCGCTTTCATCAATTGAGCATCTTATGTATAATTTTTCTTAAATGCGTGTCTTTATTGTATAAACATATTTACAAATGTATATTGGGGCTATTTGTCGATAATATGATTATACAACAAAAAAAATCAAAAAATAAATAAACGATGAAAAACGCTCGTAACTTGGGGTAAAGTACGCGTAGACGGGCAAGCATTTCTTAATCTAGCGTATTCATTAACGTACTGTGTTCTGGCAAAGTACATCAGAAGTTTGTATTTTATTAGCCATGATTTATTTAATGTATTTATACAGGTATAATATAATGTTTTGAGACTTTAATCTAAACAATTATCGTTTTACGAAAAACGCTCGTAACATGGGGTAAAAGGAGCGTAAAAATCAATCTCGATTACATCAATTTTCTCAAAATATATTTCAATGTGGATAAATTCCTGTCAAGGAGATGTTCCTTAGACTATATTCTCAAATCTGACGAAGTTTTAGCGGAAGAATCGAGCGAGAAAGATATTAAAAATAATTTCCATCAATTTTCTGATCTCATGAAAGATAGGTCAGAATGTTACAATAAGATAGGTTGCATTTTTTCGGTGGACGGAGGAAACCGTATTCTATACGTCATTGTTTTTATGTGTGATCAGAACCATTAAATAGGGATTCAAAAACGCTTTCCATTGGTGTATACGGCTATTTCCAGCGATGTTAGGAACAATGTTTTTCAGCCACGCGCCTGATACCCCAGTCAAAAAATTTTGAAAGGTAATAACTTGCGCTTAAATCATTGTCGCTGCTCAAATTGCCGTTTACAGGTGCGTGGGGATATATTCTATAGTATCTGATTGTTAAAACTACATTTTAAAACAAAATAATTGAAATATTGCAAAAAAAGTTTTTTTCGAAAAGTGGACGGAGAAAACATGGGGTATTGTATGGAGGGACGGACGGACCAACGGACGGACGGACGCCTGGTCGATCCCATAGGCTCACTGTGTGAGCCAAAAAGCATTGGAGTAAAAAAGCGTCCATTTCTTATTGATCACCCCTCATGCACCAATCTATTTATCAGAAGACACTCATAAAATGTTCGTTACATATACTTACACGTGTTGGCAAGTTGTATTGTCTTTTCTGCCATAATTTGCATATGTGATATGCATGGTTGACCCCGGGGGTGCTAAGCAACCGACTGTGTTGTTCTTAACCTCACAGATAACATTAAAATCTGTAAACAAGTACTAATTATGTCACATGTTTACTCATTCAAAATACGTGTATAATATAGCAGGGCGGATCATGCAGCTTTAAAGAAATCTCTACGTAATTGCGAATTCCTGTTAGCAACCATTTTGAATTTTCTGAAGCACAAATCGGAATACGACAATACCATAATTGCGGTCTACTCTAAAATTCCTCCAATTTGAGTATAGCCATACTTTGAAGGGACCAGAAAACCAAAAAGGAAAAATTCCGGCGACTTTTAAAGCGACAGCCATCTTGAATAAGACGCCTCCCCCTACTAGTATTCGCGTTATCTCCCGGATGGACAAAAGGACCAACGGACTATACTAGTGGACAGACGGAGGGCTTCATTATATTCCTACCGAACTTCGTTCATTGGGCTAATTAAGGAATTTTTATAATGGTTTCTATATGGACTCAAATACAAACTAGATTTAGAACGGAAAATGTTTGTGGCATCATTTAGACACTCAACAATTTTGTGTGTTAACATTTCTAAGTCAGACTGTCAACTTGCATTCATAATATTAACTTCTTTAATGTAATTAAGTTTACACTTAACAATATTACGATTATCAATTAAATGATGATTAATGGTTATCACTTTACGATTTCGATGTATATCATGATCACTACTTTAATTTGGATACAAAGTCCACGATAATGTAACGTTAGCCAACTGTTAATTACATGTACGTTAAACACAAGATTTAAAGTTAAACAATAATAATCTATTTCTCATTATCATTATACATGTTGTCACATCTAAATCTCTGACCACTTGAGTGACTTCCTCACCCTATATAGTATATTGCATGATCATCATACTGAAGTCACCCAAAACAGTCAGCCAACACATACTTTTAATGTATACATTAATTGACAGCTTAAAACGCTTCAATATCAATGTAATGCAGAGAGTCTCTGGTGAAATTAATCTAACATAATGAGAACAATAACCAAGAAAATGTATGGGTTACATGTACGAGGGTTGTCCCAGAAGTAATGCACTATATGCTCTAACTTTCTTTAATATTCTTCAATTCAGCTGAAATTTTGTGTATATAACAATTGAAGTTTTATCTATTATATACTGAAGTTTCAGCATCCAACATTTATATTAAGTCTCAATATGGTTGCTATAACAACATGGGGGTAGGGGTGGGTGGGGCAGGTACCAATTTTTCTAATTATGAAAAGATCTAAAGTGTTATTTTATTAATATTTCTTTCCTTTAAATGGTCAAAATGTTTGGGAAATTGTTAAATTTATTCAGCATGGTGTTAACCAAGTACAAATAATGACATTTAGCACTGTGATGTCATAAAACCACATTTCAACAGTCACGAATTCAAATACAGTCACAGTCTAGAATTTGCAAAAATGGCTGCAATTCTCACCTGATAACAGAAGGCCTTGCGTTTGGTGGCCTGATTTCATACTTCACTTGGACTCACAGCCACGCAAAACAATGCTACCATGAAGAAAGTATATTAGGAGTATATACCAGATAGAACTACAATTATAGTGTGGCAGAAGAGATTTAAAAGAGACGATTTGACCCTGGATGACAACTGCAAACATAGGAGGCAAAAACTCCACAAGTCAAAGTTGAAGAAATTGCCGAGAGTGTTTGACTTGACAGGCATCAAAAGTACATAACATGCAAAGGGCAATATTTCATATTTTAAATGTGAAATGGGACATTGTACAATATACATCCATTAAATCTAGGATGTGCTCATAGTAATTTAGTATCTTAAAATGTATTTTTGAGCATACTTCTTATAGCTACACCAAATGGCATTTGTTGATTAATCATTTCATATTTTCAATTTTTTATTCCTTTTGACGTGACTGTATAACCTGCCCCGCCCTACCCAAACACACCAACTTGATTTTATTATAACATCAATATAGTTTTATCAGTCAACATGGATTTTTTTTAGAATAATCAAAATGTCTCTAAGGAACATTTACTGAAAATTTCATAGAAAAATATCAATTATTGATAAAGTTAGAGCATATAGTGCATTACTTCTGGGACAACCCTCGTATATCTCATCTTAGCTTGTCTTCGCAAATGCAACTAACGCATGTCGGCTAACGGGTATCTCATTTAAATAGTACCTCACTATGCCATTCATATCTAAATGAGTTGGTCATAAAATAGTAGGTTAATCCGGTAGCCGACAGGCGTTAGTTGCATTCGCAAATACAAGGTTAAACGTTTATGAGAATTGTGAAATAATCCACTCCTTCGTGTGATGAACCACGTTAAAGGGTCTTGTTTGTAGAACACCGCCCCACAAGAGCTAGGTATTGAGTTGATAATGTATAGTGTACAACGATTCGACAGATATTACATTGGCAGTCACTGATTGATGAATGAAGTGAACAATTCGGAAACTATTTGTCAACTGAATACAATTCATCAAAATCAATTTCAAATCGATATAATTGTGTAACAAGACTCTTTAAAGTACAAGTTTACGTATACACCTGGTTCACTCAGGTTTACGTATACGTTTTCAAAACACTTTTTATCGAAAGCTCTCTATTGTCAATGAAACCTTAGAACCTCACAAAACTAGTTGTATTCAGTGAAATAAATATAGTGATCGTGTTGATCACTAGAAAGAAAGCCTTATTTGATTTGGATTTACATAGTAAGACTTACTGCCTCTCAATGCATTTTGTCATTTTCATTGTCAGGCTGTTCTAATCTCAGCCCAGTGCAAACAAAACATATTACACATTATAGAGCCAATGATGTATTGACTTAACATGAGGATACAATTGACTTTAAACCTGCATGGTGGTATGCAGGTTTAAAGAAAATTGTCTCAACAAGTAGATTCATGTGGGGGAGTATTGGTAAAATCCATTTTCAATAGCAATAATATGGGTTATATTAAAGCTTAATTAAGGCATATTTGAAAGTTTTGGTTAGCTCTAGTAATGTTGGTCCACATACCTTATCACATTGTGGCACTTCTAAACTAACTTTTGCCACTACCTTATTACCTTGTTCACAGTGCAGCTCATTATTGAGGTCGTCGTAGAATCTTGCTATACATCCTCCGCAATAATCAGGTCGACATCGAGCAGTGGGATCTTGAGGACATATTGCTTCCGAGAAGGAACATGGATTACTGACAGTGCAATTAACAAATGGTGCCTCTGGGGGACAGTTATCCGCTGCAAGTACATCTACACCTGGAATAAGTGATCATAAGCAACATTTAGCAAATGGCACCTCTAAGAGACAATCATCAGTAACAACTACAGCTAAACCTGAAATTACTGATACTGCAACAACATTTGGCAAAATGTACTCGTGGGGACAGGTAGCAAGTACAGCTACATTTGGCATTAGTCACCATAATTAGCATTGTACTCGGGGAGAGTTATCAGCAACTACAACTATACTTGGAATTAGTGATCATGAAACAAAATTCCAAAAGTGTCAGTAACTATCATATTGTCAGTTGCGACTTGCTAACTTATCATGATTAATTGATGAAATAAGATTACTATACGCAAACTGAATCTAAACAGGATGTTACGAAACTTCACATATTCTATTAAAACATGGTTTTAGTAAAAATATAAAGTTTGCTTACCTGTAAGATAACAAATCCCCCAAAAAACTATAAGAATATTCAAAACAGACATGTTTGAGTAGTTAAAGGTGTCACTACGGTAAATTGGCACTTCCGAGAAGGGCAGTGTTGTTAATACTTTAAAACGAAGTCATACGAAAATCGATGCTGTGTATAACGATTATAAATGTATATACAATGGTTATGTAATGTGTAATGTTCGGGGAAAGTTTTGATGAATGTACCATTCTTAAAAAATCGCAGGAATATACTCCCATGAACTGGAACTACTTTATTTGTTAATTTTCATCGGTGAATAGTAATTTTTCTAAAAATGAATCCCTATATTGGCGTAATGATACTTAAAATTGAGACGCAAAACCTATGTTGAATATAATGTTAATATGGTGGTTATATAGGAGGGGAACGCGGAATCATGTCCATTATATGACCTAATTCGTTCAAAAATGGCGAAATATACCCTTGGACTTTGTCAGCCGTTGTGACACTTAATACAGCAGGAGATCCAAGACGTCATTTCCATTGTTCTTTCGGCAAAATCGCGTAGTAATCTACGGTGATCAGTCCATTTAAATTTCACGCTTTTGAACGTCATGGTGTATACATGCATTTCTAATCGATCATATCTCAGTCAATATTTATCATTATATTATAAATTTGATAATTAATGAAAGCTTATAACCAGGGCATTACGTATGTGAATTTATTATTTTGGTCAGATAAAATACCAACCAGTTACGGGTGCTAACGTTTTGACATATTTTTCATTAAAAATGCAGAAATGTGTATCATTTTCGCGGGTTAAATAGGCTATTAAAACAAGTCGGGTTAAAAAATGTTTTTCACTCATCATTTAGCCCACATCGAGCTCTTTCCAATGGTATAATTGTTTTTTTCTGAAACCCCTGAAGACAAATTTCTGCCAACTTTCTGTAACGACGAGTGAAAAATCATGGTTTTTACCGCAAACCAATGACGTCGTATTTCTCGATATTTATACCAAGATTAGATTTGATACGCGTATGATATTTGTTCACGGTCATATCTCGGTCAATATTCGTCATTGAATGATCATTCTTATAGTTAATGAAAGCTTATTACAAGGGCAATGCGCATATGGATAAGTTATTTCGACCCGATTAAATACCACCCAGCTACGGGTACAAACGTGTAAAACATTTTTTCACAGAAATTCACTGAAAATGCACAAATGTGTATCACATTCGCGCGTTAATTGGGCTATTAAATCTCGTTGAGTTAAAAAATGTTTTTCGCTCTACATTTAGCCCACATTGAGCTCTCTCCAATGGTACGATTGTTTTTTTCTGAAACCTCTGAAGACAAATTTCTGCCAACTTTCTGTAACGACGAGTGAAAAATCATGGTTTTTACCGCAAACCAATGACGACGTCGTATTTCTCGATTTTTAAACCAAGATTAGATTTGATACGCGTATGTATTTGTTCATGGCTATATATCTGTCAATATGCATTAATGATTCAGTATGAGTCTAATACAACATAAAAGAGTATCACAAGCACATCACATTGATGGACTTATTACATATGATCCGATGGAATGCAGCCAATAAAACCAGGTTACGTGTTACCGTTCTTCACGCCAAATGCGTAAATTAAATGTGACTCGTTTTAGCGCATTAATTGAAGCATGGTTGGACATCAGTAAGAATTCTTTTCCAACTTTGAACAATGAAAGTCAAAATACCCGGCTTTTAATTTTACGTTGTGAGGTCGGCGGCCGTCTCTATTTCTCGATTTGTCGAATGAGGGAATTCATTGTATAAATGGGCAATCATTGCTCGCTCTGTATTTAAATCGATTTTATATCAAGACCGGACACCGGATATCACGACGATGAATAAATATCCGAATTAAGCGCATTATTTCGAAGGCATGTTTTATTCGAAAATAATCAGCTCACGTATACATATTCATTCATAGCATAATGACCCCTGTTTAGTCTCGGATGAGCTGTGAATGCCTTCTATGCCCGGCTTCAATTCAACAATTCTGCCGACACGCTATTAAAAATCATCCAATAAAACCGCTATCAGGCTATGCAGATATAAATTTTCGAAAACACTATCTCGACAGATTGGTTTTAAAAAACATTGTACTGGTTTCAGTATTATGTTCCGAGGAGCCACTCACCTAATAGCCATAATTTGTAAATTGTGCATCCTCAGTCTGTCAGCCGCTTAGCGGATGGATCAGTGACGCTGACCGCATATTGCACCTTTTATAATTTGTAGCAGTTTGCACAAAGTCGACGTGCAACTAGTTGGTGCAAGGAGGGTTGACTCAGAGAATTTCATTTTTGGAATGTTTCGATAGGAAATAAGACCAAAATTCACGATCGGATCCAAATGTTGAAGTGAACAAATGGCGGCTGTTGGAATTCGAATTTTGAAGCACATTCCCATATATGAGACAGAATATGGATATTGCACTCTGGGAGGCAATCTTCCTTGCCCTTAGGAAAATCAATAGTACATCGACTTTATTTATTTAATAATTGAAAGGAAGTGAAGTTAACGAAATATTCGAATACAATACATACTGCCGAAAAAGCACATTTATTTCGTGGGTATTTAAAGGACCGCGAGTTGTTTGTAGAATGATTCTAGGGAGCTTGTTCATGCATTCCACTTGTGTTTTTCATCTAAAAAACATCAATACACTTTAAAACACTATGTAACAATACTTGGGTGTTAATCCATAGATAATACTTGAAAATGAGATATTTTGGGGGATTATATGGTGCAATCTTAAAGTCAATTAAATGTTTTAAAGTGTATCATTCTACAAACAACTCACGGTCCTTTACCCTACAAAACTCCCCTACCCTTCCGTGTTTTCCTGACGTTTTCACGAACCTTCCCTGTTCCACCTAACAAGACTCTTTTCCCCCATTGCTATACCCGTATACTGGTATACTGCCCATAGATCTGTGCACAGGAGTTTCACACGGAAAATGAACTTATTTTAGGAAATATTGTGGAAAAAATTATACGTAGTAAATAATTTCTCAACAATATAGGCTGACCGTTGAATGCAATTATTCATTTATTTCATTTCATCAATACTAGTACTAGTAATCATAAAATCATGACGCTGACATGGTTTTAATTCTAAAAATTAAGATAATGTGCAGTTATATAGTACCAAATAATATTCATTCATAATATGCTAGGCTATTAGGAACAAATACTCAGTAATATGTCTTTTGTGGAGATCAATTCTGAAAAAGAGGGGTGGACCCCCAGAGCTTTAGCGATGACTGACATATTAGTCTCCTGCCTACCACCTACCATGAGTCTGGGTATCGACTTAGAAAATATTGAAAATTGTAATGTCTGATAAACCAACTCAATCACACATATTATTAAACTTCAATATCTTATCCTTCTATTCTGAGATTACAAAAATATCAATTTGTATCACAATTGATGAAGAATATTGGCATCAAAGACAAATCAATGGCAAATAATAAATGAATTTTTTATACAAAAACTTTGAAACATATCCTCCAAAATATTGCGTACTTTCTTTGTATAGACATTGAATGGTATTTCTGGATAAGTGAATTGGTGTTTATCTGGGTAATCAAGGGATAATAGTCACTCAAAGTTACTGAGTATCCAGTTTTGAGACTTCAATTGTGTTAGTGAAGGACGATTCTCGGTTTGGAGAACAGTCTCTTGGGCTAATAATTTTTTATATGAAAAATATAGAAATATTACCCAAATTAAACTATGAATATTCAAAAGAGGACATTTAAATCTACAAATGTAAAAATAACAAATTGGTCTGAAGGGAAAGAAGTTCATCAGTGTACTGCGCTAATATTTTTTTGCGAAAAATCTAGAAATATTACCCAAATTAAATTATGACTATTCAAAAGAGGACATTTAAATCTATATTATGTAAAAAAAATCAAATTTGTCCAAAGCAGGGATAATGCTCATTTAGATTGATGAACTTCGTTCTCCAAACCGAGAATCGTCCTTTACACATATTTCAGTCAAATTCATGCTATGCACAACATTTTGGTTTCAATATTATAATCTCTATACATGACCCTGGTGATGAAGATTCAGAATCAGTCAAAAAAACCTAAACCGGAAAACTGTGCTCATTGTGCAAAACTAAAAGTGAAGCAACTTTTTTTCTGATATTTCTTACATCAAATGGCAGCCATCTTGTTTTTCCCCCTTCAAATTAAACTGGCGGGAAATTCAAAAAATTGAAAAAAAATTTAATCCTAAAATACATTTCAAAAATATGATTTTCTTTTTAATTCTTCATGGGTCTTAAGTTATTTCTCCTTTGTATGTCATACATGTTGCCATTGGTGTTTTTTCTATGATAATGACCCTCTTTATTTGTTCAGATACTTATTCTGACTCTCAGCAGGGGGTTAATTTTGCATCAAAACTCGTGAAAAAGTAAATATACTTATCAAATATAACTAGGACAGTAATAAAAACCATATTTCACATACATTTGACTGAGGGACCAAAAGGGCATATATCCGGACACATCCTTCTCACGAGTTAGTTTTCTAATATTACACGTCGTCGTGATGTTTTAATGGATGTAAGCATATTCATTACACTTTTCTTTATCTTGATGTGAAAATCCAAGCTATGATGTTATTAGAAAATTTGAATCCGCCATTTTTGTTTATCGATTTGGACCAATCAGAGGTGTACCAACTGTACGTCATCTCAATACATGTTTACATTATAAATGTAGTCATCTTTGAACTCTGAGGTTAATCCCCCCCCCCGATTCTGAAATATCTATGAATGAATACTCAGTAAACATGTGTATGGTAATATTTCTCAAATGTAAAGATTCTCTTCTATGTTCTCTCAATGACAAATAATGATTTAGACATTCTTATCAGAAGCTTATTCCATGGCTCAAAGGTTCAAACTAACAATTATGCTATTAGACAGTGTTGTGTATGTAGTACAGTATCACAGCAGTGTAGTATAGCAGACAGCTCCAAGAGATACCTCAATCTCCCAATTCTTGATGGGCCAAGATTTACTGCATAACATAACACAAATCATTGTAATTTGTTGAGCTACTCCAGAAGATCATACTACTGCACATATTATCCACTGTCTATTTAAATTTTTCATTGAAACGAATCAGGAAGACTGGCAGTGTCATTTGGAACTAATTCTCTTAGTTCATGTTCATTATAGAATGAACTATATTCAGGTTTTGAATCCATGGAGGGAATTTTAGAACACATTCTGTAGCTTTCCTTCTTTTGTATCTGCAATTTTGCCAGATGTCAACTTCGTCAGCTAATCTTCAACTCCAGAGAATATGATGGCTACCTGCTCCTCTACTGCCATGGGGACTGCAAAGATATATCATAAACATAAAATTTCAAGGAAATGTGTGACAAATGAGTCAAATTCACCTCTATTCTCTGCTCTGTTTGCCACTTCAATTTTAGTCCTTTTCTCAATGTTTTCGCCCACTGTGAGTTTTTGAAGTATCTTAAATGAATGCCCATGGGGTTTCACAAAGAGGAAAAAAAGGTTTTCATACACCTTTTTCAGATAAACGCCCATGGGCCTAAACGTGAGAAACTCTGGTAAATATTTATAACACACATGTGCAATGTGAAATAAGAGCATGTGCAAAACATGAAGTAGGCCAATTAATATAATATTTTTGACCACTCTGTCAGACCAATCTTTTATCAAAACTACTAGTATGTGTCCTTAATATGTAAAATAATCATATACCATTTCAAATGTTGACCTTGACCTTAAGTTAAGAAAACATTAACTCAACAAGAAGCAAATCACAGTGAAGTAATTTTTTTTGATAAATAGTGGTCGTCTTAAAAATTTCTCCTTGAACCGACCTTTTACCAGTTTACTGGTATTTCAATTTTCAAAAAACATGTTTTCTTGTAAAAAATAATGGCCATTTTGAAACTCATCTGTCTTCTTGAACCTACCTATTTCATGGCTTAAATCTGATCCTACACATGATACAGACTTCAGGGACCCACATTGATGGAGGGATCTACTATAGAAGTCATTGATCTTAGGAATCTGGATATGTGAATGGAGCTCTGGAAATACCCAAAAAATGTGTAAATTAGTGTAGATTATATTTCAAAATGGGCATGTTCTTTTTTGTTTTGTATTTTGTTTACCAGTAATGAGGGTTGGCAAAACCTGTTCTGCATATACAGCGTGTCCCCCACCCCCCTAGGCAGTATGGGCCCCCGATAAGCAGACATATACCAATGGTTCCATTGCATGTGTCATATATCATTTAAAGATTTGCACAAGCTTTAAATGTTGTCATAACATGTTGTCATGGCTTTTTGTACCAGCTGTTGACCAACGATGCAGTCAAACACCTTCAAGTACTTTTTACAAACAAGCAAATTAAGGGACCCCTGAGCAACCACACACCCGCCTATTAAATTGATCACAATATAGCACCTACGGTGCGAAGATAATATTGTACTCCCGGTTATTTTGGCACGCTACTTTATTTTGGGCTTTTCGCAAAAATTGGAAAATTCGCGAATTATAAAAGGCGCGAAAATTCCAGCAGTTCTAATTCAGGGATTTCAATGTTGACAATATTTTAATCCAGACTATAATAGGTAAAAAAAAGCCCAAAAAATTAGCGAAATATAATAGCCGTGAAACAAAATGCCAAAAACGCAAAATATAATTGTGTCAAATATTAGTGGGAGTACAGTATATCATGAACATGTATATCAGAATGTACCTTGACCTGCATATTTATAATTTGAAAATGAACACTCAACTTAATTCATGAAACATACTGTAGATACTGAAAATTATCACACTTAAGAACTGAGATTAAGAACTGAGTTTTAAGTTTTATAATTGATCTGGAAATCAACATTTCAAACTCAGGTGTATAGCATACAGTAAGTCTTGGTATAGCAATGAAATCCAAATAGAAAGGCTTACACAAATGAAATCTTTCAGAGATTTGGAGATTTTCCAAAATACACCTGAAAATTGGTGGATTTTTGTTTGGCAGACCTTTTCAATCCGTCAAATTAAACAGTAGCCAAATTAAAGGTGCAACAATTAGTGCATAGGGGGCATTAAATGATCATTGACCAGTGTCAAAATATATTTAAGTTTGTATATTTCATCAAGACTAAAATTATTTTTTATTATCTCCTAAGAAACCCCCTGGATGAACATTAGTTCAGCTGATATTCCTCTTGAAACGTTGTGAATCTTAAAATCTATGAATTGGGACACCCTTTATAGAAGCTTTGAACTGAATTATACTGCTTAATGCTGAAATTGATAGTTTATCCATACATTTCAAGAAAATAGATATGTCAAAGAAGATATAAAGCTAAATATTGAACTGATAGCTCAGAAAAAAATAAAAAAATTCGAAGTTTCTCTCTACAGTCCTTGTTGCCCCTTTAAGTGTATCTACAGTACCCACGTAATAGGACTTTCTCACCTGTTTTGCTTATCTCTGAAGTATTCTCACATGATGTCACAGCCAGAGTAAGGAGTCAGGTATTAGAGAGGAGCAGCATCAGAAAGCCGTGCCAGATACAACAATGATGATGTACTTTATGGCATCTAAAGAAATATTTAAACAAGTTGTTAGAGAAAATTAGTACATAGATGACAGGCAGGTTTATGGTTGTTTCAATACCTGTTACTCCAATATCATCAAGGCAACAATAAATATTTTTGAAGCAATCTCTAACAAAGCATTAAAATGACAAAATGTAGCCACCTGGATGCTACATCTAATCTAAACACTATTAGTTAAATTTTTTCAAGTTCTAAGAATTTGTTCTAGATGCTGAATGCTAACTGCTGACAACTGGATGTTGGAGTATGCATGACTGCTAAAATTCATAAATGCAAATAGTTGTGTTTCTTGTCTGTTTATCATATTAGAATCGTAACAAAGACCTCGATTTTATGATATATGTCAAATATATGACCTCAAATTTTATTCTGGCCATTGCCAAAGACCTCAATCGCTTCGCAATTTCGGTCTTTTAACAATGAGCAGAATAAAATTTTCGGTCATATATTACGCCATAAATTATAAAATCTTGGTCTTTATTCCTTAAATATCTTACCATTTTAGTAGGTAGTGACATAAAATCAATGTGTGTACAAAAGTGTAACATCTTGAAGTCTCTGACTGCCAACAGCCTAATTTTAGTAACAAAAATGCTTTTAGCAATATCAAACATTCAGGTTTTTGATCATTTGAACCCACGTGAGCTAATATTATCATGACTTCAACTAATTTAAATGAACAAGGAAACAAACCTGCATCTTTGAGTTTCTTGAGGAACTGAGTAACTATAGATCATTTCTACTCAAGCAATCTGCATGGGTTCTTTCACTTCATGTTCATATAACACCCAGAGCTTTAGTACCCACTCTTTGCCTGCCTGAAAATCAAAGTGTGAAGAGCATTTAGTATACACTCAGTTCTTGGATATGTTATGCATGGAAATAGTCCTTTTGCATCTGTAAAAAAGCATCTAATATTGAAATTAAGATTCATTCAAATGCTAACTTACCATCCTATTTGGCCAATGCAGTTGTGCTCTCTGGCTAATGACATTTTCAGTTCATTTTCCCCATAGAATATAAAAAATACCCTTCTCAAAAGTGAAATTGACTGAAAAGGCTATAAATATTGCCTATACCTAACATTAATAAGACAATGCATTAAATGCAATGGTGCAAAGATAAAGTGTTTTGCACTGTAAACGGTGAAGTGGACTATTTGATGATTAAAAAATTTCACCTTTTATTGAAAAATGGTTGGATATTTGAATATTTGAAAAACATTTCCAATATTTTTGCTTATGTCTGTTAATTTTGGACCTTTTGATAGTAAAGGCTTGAGAGATTTTTCTACAGCGATGCTTGATCAAAATATGAAAATTTGAAAATGAATTCCACAGATCATCAAAAGCAAGGCTTTTTGGCCAGAGTTCAACTCAGTTCATAACATGAAAAAGTTTCACACCAACTGTTAAAATTATGAGAAAGCTGCGCTAGTAAAGGCTTAAGAAGATCTGGAGATATTTCATCAATGATGCTAGATCAAAATATGAAAATGAATTCCACAGATCAACTTGCTTTTATAAATGTCACTACATGAAAAAGTTTCACACCAACCGTTGAAATTATGTTGAAAGATTAAGTGTAGCTAAATCAAACTGGCTCTCTCTAAAGCTGGCCAGATATAAGTATTAGCAGTATTACCAGGAGCTTTTCTTGCATCAAAATGAGAAAAATATGCCCAATAAACAATAACAATTTCAGTTGATCAAAATAATAAAGACAATACAGAGAAAGAAATGTCATGTCACCCTACACTTGAAGGAAATCACAGACCTCTGCCAGATTACCTGCTCTGTGTCTATGCTCAATAAATGTTTTTTATCCTTTGAGCCTACTACCAATAGGAGCGGGATCTGGCTCCGGATCTGTGGTTTAAATTGTCACTCGGTAGTTTTTCACAATGAAATTCCCAATAAAATTTCCCCGCTCGTCACCCTTATTTCCTGATTTTTGGAAATATGTTTGAGAAACGATAAGTCAATGAGGCAAATTAGAAGTCGGTGTCAAATTACTACACAAGTTGATTTTGAACTGTGAAATGCAGACATGACAGCAATCTTAGTTCAACTAGGCTTAATCATCCTGATGAAAAGTCAAAGAAAGAAAACTTGGTGAGCCTTAGTTATCGCAGTCCACAAGTTGTAGACCGTAATAATGCCTTGGCCCAGAGACATGAAAAACAGTTTTTCATGTCTCTGCTTGGCCCCGGGATTCATAAAAGTCTTAAGTTGATCAAGAATAAGGGTAATATCCCAGGGTAATATCGACCATCTAGTTATACCATAAAAGCACAATAATTCAGATTGGAATGGCAAAACTGGTCATTCAAAATTCAACTTAGAAAATTGGAAGCCATCTTCGATCTTGGAATAATTTTAGTGAATTTTTACGACTTGTTCCTTCACGTTTATCGCTAGCACCTGTTCTATACTTACTTCAATGTTATCTGTTTGTTCCCTTATACTTTATACACCAGACAGCAATACCTTAGGGTCCAATTTATTGTTACTGTCGTCATATTGGGGCATATTCGACAGAAATTTGAAAACTTCCACCTCAAAACCGGAATTTACGTCATGAGGTCATGACTCGCCAAAAATACGATTTAGAGTGAAAATGAGAGTGCACTTTCGATATCATTTTCTCCATGAACTACAGGTAGGTTAAAAAAGTTAAGCTGACAAAAAGATCAGAGATATCCAAAATAATCGAGAACACCTGAGGGTTAGTGCTGAAAACCCTGAAGACAAATTTCTGCCAACTTTTTAGCGGAAAATTTTTTTTTTTGGAAAAATCTTCCAAAAATATTCAAGTCGGGCCTTCACCAAATACACTATTTTATCCCTTATGAAACATAACGATGGCTTTATATATCACAACTCTCGTATCTGGCATCCTAAAAATTCAAACAGAATCAAAATTGATAATTTATGGGTTTAGTTATGGCCTCTTGATTTGAGGTGTCGTATTTTTCTACGAACTCGTGTACCGAGAAATCGGGACTATATCACGCCACGGCGGAGATAGAAATGTCGCTAACCGAAGCACAATTTGCCCTTTGGATCTCCTGCTGAATATAATGCGTTAAATCGTCTTTTAAAAGAACAGAGAATTCAAAAAGGATCGATATTCTCAATCATGGTGGGACATGCAATGATTTCAATTCACCCTATTATGCATACTATTGTTATAATGTCATCAAATGAGACTTTTCAGAGTGAATGACAGATCATATTCTTGTATAAATTTATAACAGAAACTTTAAAATGTAAATAGTTAATATTTTATTAGTAACTTTCTCAGCTGCTCATGCATTATTACAAATAGTACAATGTATAAATTAAAATGCAACGTTTGAAAAACAAACACCAGATTCATACATAGCACATCTATTAATACATATGAGACAGTGATTGTGCTAAAATTAAGATGACATTTCGTTAAAAAGATGGCGGTTGTGATGACTTATATTGTGTTTTAACATTCACAACGTCCGAAGCGTATGTGTTGCGAAATTAATGGCATTATAGATAAATAAACACATTTCCAACTAAACGCGTTGCCATTGCAATCATTATCTCAGTAATGTAATATAATAGAGTTCGTTAAAGACTTGCATGTGTATATCAATACGACAGTATAGAACATTAAAATAGGCCAAGTAATTCCAATAAATACTGTAGCTTTACCTCATAGAACTGCTTATTAGATGTACATTAAAGGTTTTAATTCTCCAAAATAACATAATGTTACACTCCCCTCCATAAGTTTGGCAACCTTAGCTCCCCCATTGAACTACGTGTTAAAGCCTCTTTGATTGACGATTTTGAATGACGATTTTCAAAAATTCATCAAATTTTGGAGGTATTGGAAATAAAGTCAACTTACGTTTCCATCAATATTATACGTTATTTCATCGCCGGTTAAGTAAATAAAAATTCAAACGTAAGGAGGCTTTAACACGTAGTTCAATGGGGGAGCTAAGGTTGCCAAACTTATGTAGGAGAGTGTAATTCCATTGTTGTTGTGACCCAAAAAAGTGTTTATTGCGATAAGCTATCATATCATAGAGTTCATAATATAGAGTTATATGAAAGTAACAAAACTGCATATGACACAAGTCCAACCACAGAGGCCTGCCTATTGCTGTAACCATTTCCAGCTGAAAGAAGAAATATGGCTTATTTATACCAGATATGTCGATTAGTTAAAGTAGAGCTAAACTCAATCCAAAAGAAAAGATGTCTGTGAATTGTTTCCATCAAAATAGTGCCTTTAGTTTATGGTAACTGTAATTGATTATTGAAAGGTTACATTTATCTCTTTAATCCTTGCGTTCATCCTTCTCATTTCATTTTCGAATGTATTTCTAAGAATAATTTATATTTAAGATTAATGTGTTTTTGAATTGTTCTGTCAGTTGACTAGAGAATCAATCATCCAGTATTCAGAGCTATTAGGTATTTCATAAGAGCTAGTCGTGGTAAGAATAATTTTTGTTGAAAGTAACTCGCAACTAGCTAGAGTCGTCGTTGCACTAATAATAGTGAGGTTAAACTTCGGGTTTTAAAATAACTTGTACGTGAATGTGTAATTATATTATCCCCAGGGATACCAAAATGTAATTCTTCTCTCAAAAACGTGTAGCTTAGATTGACTATCATCATACATACGTGGAAACTCGCAAGTATAGTCCACTTCCAGGTATTTGTAGGTTCCGGGGCAGGGGTCCCCATAAACAGAGTTCAGGGCGCGTAAGTGACAACTTGGTTTGCCTTCACATAAAATCTTTACTATCTCAATTGTGCTTGATTCAGAGTGACAGTTGGTATCATAATGATCATACTGCTCATCGAACCTACGACCAACGATATATAAGCATTTAGATCATATCATATAACTGTCATATTAAGTCATCTAATATAATGTAACCTCCATTGTGATTATCAGTGATATAATGATCGTACTGTCATCTACGACCACGATTTATAAGACATGATATTTCAAATTATCTATTATATATTTTAATAGCAATCTAATACGTCAACTGTTGGATTTCCGACGTAACGAAATGTCCAAGCTTTGATTTTTTCATAAATATATTATGGTTTATGACCAATACAATTGACAATGTCAGTTATATATCATCAGAACATCATGGGTGTAAGATATCTAAGGGTTATTTATGATGACATAGCTATAAGCACAATAATACGATAAATTTGCTTTTGTTAAACATATTAATCACACTTGGGAATTCCATAAAGAATCCAAATTAAGAAACACAAATTATGTCTAGAACTTAAAGACTTTATAGGTCAGATATATACAACCAATTTATTTTTCAGGAAGCACTCGTAAAATGCTCATTACATATACTTACACATGCTGGCAAGTTGTAGTGTCCTGTCTGCCATAATTTGCATATGTGATATGCATGGTTGACCCCGGGGCTGCTAAGCAACCGATTGTGTTGTTCTTAACCTCACAGATAACATTAAAATCTGCAAAACAAGTAGTAATTAAATACATGTTTGCATATTCAAAATACGGGAATATACATGTATGTAGATATCATATCAATTTTACACTTTGATACCAAATCTAAACTTAATATTTGTAATTTTTATTCGGTATTCAAAATATTTTGGTATCTCTCCTTGAAATCCTTTTGAACTCTTCTGAGTGGAAATGACAAGATATTTAAATTCCAATTTTAAATAAAAAATAATTACTTGAATGGCATTGGAAATTATCAATAAATAAAAAAGACTATACAAGATATGACAATGGAATTCAAGATGTATTTTGATGATGCACTCAGCGGTACATGTTATAAACAGAACAACTTTTGAAATGGTATTGAAAATAACTGCTTGCATATACACATTAAAACAAATCTTTTGAGACAAAATTTATCGTTTTTGTTAAATATTTATAATAGCTGAGTCTGTTCTCAGCTCAGCGCATGCAAAATCTATTCTACATACAGTATTAGCCGTTTCTCTGGTTTTTACCACTACATGCTTACCCTGTTCACAGTGTACCTCTCTATCGAGGTAGTCGTAAAATCTTGCTATACATCCTCCACAGTAGTCAGGTCGACACATTGCTGTGGGATCTTGAGGACATATTGCTTTCGAGAAGGAACATGGATTACTACCAGAGCAATTGACAAATGGTGCCTCTGGTGGACAGTTATCCGCAGCAAGTACAGCTACACCTGGAATTAGTAATCAAAAATATTTAACATATGGGACCACTGAAACGGGCATCAGGAGCAAGTGCAGCTGCACCTAGAATTAGTAAAACGTGTAACAAACGGCACTACTGGGAAACAGCTATCAGGAGCAAGTACAGTTATACCTGGAATTAGTGATCAAACAATTTAACAAATAGCACAACTGGGAAACAGCTATCAGGAGCAACTGCAGTTATACCTTGAATTAGTGATCAAACTATTTAACAAATGGCAACACTGGGAAACATAAATCAGCAGCAAGTACAGTTATACCTGGAATAAGTGATCAAAGAACATTATATGACAGCGACTATTTCTAGGGAACAGCTATCAGGAGTAAGTACAGCTTCATCTGGAATTAGTGATCATAAACAGCATTTAACAAATGTTTGTTATAGGGGACAGTTATGAGGAGGACGTACAGCTACTGATATAATAATTAGTAAATATAATCAACATCTATCAGATTTAACAAATGTGCCTCTTTGAGGCAGGTAACAGCAACAAGTACAGCTACGTCCTAAAATAAATGATCATTTTTACTTTCAATAGTGTATTATCTTTTTAAGCTCTGATAAGTTCCCTCATGGAATCTTACATATAAACCTTATCATTTTTATTCATCTGATTCATCTGATTCTGCATTGCATTTGTTGACATCACATCAGAGGTTACGCATAATGTCTAGCATTACTCGACATTACTTATAAAAGTTGGTGATCGAAAGGAACAAATGTGACATACTGCGAAGAAGTAAGATCACTTCATTGAAATTCAATCCATCTGTCCCATATGATGATGGGTAATCAAGCAATACATAAAACAAACCCATGAGAGACGTTAGCAATGGATTATTGACAATGGAGATGTTAACGATGAAATACTAGTATAGTAATGCTAAAATTTACGTGTAGGAAATGCCACTGGGTATTTACCAAAATGACAACTAATATCTTCTTATCCACTAATGGTGCTATCTCATTGTAGTGCTACATATTATCACTGTCTCATGTATAGTCGTATGAATCATTGTATTCTTATATGAGGAATTGTAACCAGAACAAATAATACACTTATCTACATTATAACATTAGGAAGACATCATTTCATTATTCAGGAGTATTATGTTGGTATTTTAATTTTGTATTCAAACGCCTTACACGGATTTCCTGGATATCCATGATTGATGACCCCCCCCCCCCCCCGGTCAAGCCACATTGCATTCAACAACTATATCATATCAATTTATATTTGTTTATATCTTTTTCTCTACTGGTTATTTTTCCTTGCTGTCTATCCTTAAAATAAGTCTTATAATGGTGTCATCTTGTTAAGTGCAAATAGTTGCTACGTGTCAACTTAACATGATGAAATATATAAAACTACTTTATGCAAATCAAATTAATATGTATACAAGAAATTACAAAAAGGAAACGAACGGGTCCAGTATTCATATATAGTTTGGTTTAAGAAATGAAGAGTGCTTACCTTGAAGATAACAAATCCCGAGAAAAGCTATAAGAACATTAGAAACAGCCATGTTGAAATAATTTAAACTGAGATAAGGTCGAAGGAGGATTTCATCCAAATATCATCTCAAAATATTGTTTGACATACTTTATTTAACACCTTTATCAAAAACTGGTGTATTATCTGGTGAGAATACAGGTACAAGAACTGAAATAAAAACTGAAGGGCACTTTTGACATTCTTACCAAAGATATGACTGTATTGTCTGGACTGTGATGATAGTAAGGGAGATAACAAATATGTAAACAATCGGTTCAAGGTTTTATTTTTGTAACTTGTTATTCGACATTTATTGTAATGATTTCAATTATATAAAATTCTCAGTGTTTTACTGTTTTTGCTTGCAATTACCATGCGGCTTGTGCGCAGAAGCGAAGTCGAACGAATGCAAAAGGAATATTGTGGTAAGGATTCATTTGTGGTAAGGAGGCATTGTTTCCTTGTGCTTTTGATCAATCAGTAAATATTCGGCAAATTATCTTTTCCTTGTAAATCGATAGCGCCCTTGGATGTTTCCTATTTGCTTTGATTCGTAATTCTCTTTTATATTTTCTCTTATTGGCACACGTGGTTATACATTTGAGTTTCAGTTTATATGTTAATACCAAATCAGCTTCAACTTTTATCTCCGATGATCGTGAATAGATGGCAGTGTGACATCCCTATGTGTCTGGGGACTGGGGCTTCTCTTGTGCGATTCGTCGACTATGGACTCAAATATATAAATCAGGAAATATTTTCAACCGCATAAGTCTCCAGCTTATGACCACAAGGAACATATTCTTGACTGTGATTTTGTACATTGTAAATAGATGGCGCACATATGACGATACTTTGTAATACAGGGTGTTCAAAAAAACGCAACCCGAAGAAATCGCTATATCTTGAAAAATACTGGATCAATTATGTTAATATTTTCAGGAAATAAAGAAGAGACTGTGTATGTATAGCTCCTGTAAATGGTTAGTTGTAAAACATGATGCCTTGGACACCTGCTCAAAAGACAGTTGTACTAGGAAAATACGAAAAATGCAGTCAGGGGTGACTGCAATCGCAAAAAAACTAAATAACTTCCTAACCATAGTGTTTTGGCTCTTCAAATTTGGCACAAATCATCTTCATTCACTGTATGGTGAATCTGTAGAGTGAAATCAAAATCGCTTCGGGGACTTTACAGTCATGGTCAAATGCTTTCAAATTACAGTCAAACGCCCTGGTTCGGGGAGACTTAAGAAGGCATTTTGTCCATAATTGTAAAGTACCTAAAGTGATTTTAATGAAACTCTACAGATTCACCACACATTGAATGAGGATGAGTTGTGCCAAATCTGAAGTGCCAAAACACTATGGTTAGAAAGTTATTTGGTTTTATTGCTGTGGCAGTCACCTCTGACTGCATTTTCATATTTTCCTAGTACAACTATCATTTGAGCAGGTGTCCAAGGCATCATGTTTTACAAATTTCTGACAACAGGAGCTATACATACATTCTTTTCCTGAAAAAATGAACATAATTGAATTAGTATTTTCCAAGATATAGTGATTTTCCATTCGCGTTTTTCGTATTTTGCTAGTACAACTGTCTTTTGAGCAAGTGTCCAAGACATCATGTTTTACAACTAACTAACAACAGGGGCTATACATACACAGTCTCTTCCTGAAAATATGAACATAATTGGATTAGTATTTTCCAAGATATAGCGATTTCTTTGGGTTGCGTTTTTTTGAACACCCTGTATATAGTTTACTGTATCTATACAGTGTGGAGATTCATTGAGATAGAAGACCTTTTGTGGAAGTAGTATCTACAAGATATAAAGGGAGAAAAAAGCAACAAAATGTCCACAATAACATCTCAAAACATCCACCCAATTTCCCCTTTCTAAAAAGAAAGTACGAAGGATGGCAATTAAACACGTACATACTGTACCTCGAATACGCAACATGATATACGTCGACCAGTATATTTCAAAACATAGATAATACATAACTCATTTTTAAATTACACTCATATCCTGCATCTTTACATGAACGGGAGACATATTTGAAGAATAATTTATATCGATTGCTGTTACATGTACATATGATTCCCCTTGATAGAGGTTTCATGGATGTATACTTTTTGTGTCTACTTCTATAGTTTATAATGTAAATTGAATAGTATTATGATTTCATGATTTTGATTCCCTTTAAAAACTTTGTTCTAAGTAGGGTGTCCCGAAAGTATGTGATACCTCCGCCCCTGGGCAGATATTTACCAATATCTCCATAGTATATATCACATATCATTTTAAAGCTAATACAATGTTACATTGATTCGCGAAGAATCATGGTTGAACTCACAAATGAGAAAACGTTACAGGTATTTCAACACTTAGTCCCGGGCTGAAATTAAAGTTCAGATCACTATCCTGGAAATAGCTCTGACCTGACAGAACATATTGGTGCTATCGTCAAAGATAGGATAGATATTGAGTTGGGGAAAAGGACGACGAGGGCAGTTACTCCAAGGAAACTCTTCTAAGATGACTTAAAAAGGTTTCATGGGGATTACAAAATGCTACATCCCTATTTGAAGCGCGTTTAAGGCCATATCAGAAAAGAATGGTTGCTGCTAACCTGGTCCAGGGAGACAAACTGAATATTAATTTGATTTAAAACCGAACTTTCATTTTGGACTAAAACTAAATTTTGAAATACCCGTAACTCTTTCCGATTTGTGAGTTAAACCATGATACTTGGCAAATCAATGTAATTTAGGATAGACTTTAACAGGATATATGACACATACTATAGAGACATTTGTATATGTCTTCCTAAGGGGGGGGGGGGTCCCTTACCTTCGGGACACCCTGTACATTACGACTTAAAATCGAACCAGCTTCGGGATTAAACTTGCATGAACTGCTACTAATGGCCTGGATTGACACCTGGATTGTTTTGATGCAAATGGATATTAAATTTACTCATATAAAATATTAAAGTGCAAGCTGCATACAGAAGAGAGGGCATTTAGTGTAATGTTATCTTCGTTGTCTTTTGATAAATACCCAATAATCTATCGCAATATGATTGTAAATATCTTACGGCCACGTGCACTGACTTGTTCAATGGTACCTTACATGTTGCATGGTAGACAGTATGGCGGATTTCATTACATTGGTTTTTATAAAATACTTTTCTGATTATGATTGGAAACTACATGTCATTGAGTAAAGGGTGTTTCGTCAAGTTACTCGTTTTTTGGCAAGACTAGATAAAACATGCGTTATCTCATTCTACAATTATTGTATTATCTATACAATATTGTATATAATTATACAATAACAGTCAGTGATATTTCTAATATTTTGTGTGAACTTTTCAGAAAATCGCTTATATGCGAATGATGAACGAATTTGGTTTTTTGATTTTAATATTTGATTGTGATTGTGGATAAATCAAATACCATATAATTTCTCGTGATACCATTATATCGCTTATCTCACTCCTTTTCACTTCAGCAACCGGGACGTTATTGGACGTTAACACAATGCAACCAAAACGTTATAAAATTCTGTTGGATATATTTGCTCGATTCGTGACTGACTAGATTTTGAGTAACCGGATGTTTCTATGAATATTTTGATTTAAATCAATCTCTCTGTTGGTGAGAACGATGGAAATAAAACCTTCTCCCGACGGAAGTGCCTCCATTTTGTTTTAAAGACGTAACGTCTTTATAACCAAGTGGGCACCAGTGGTTTTCCTGTGTTGAGGCTGTATGAGGATAAGTCTGTTACAACGTGATATGATTGATTTATGAAATTCATATCTCGAGGGGAGGCAGATGTTTGGGAAATTAAAATGTTATGTTGGTTCTAGATTCACATGCCATTTTATGATCAATAATAAACTGTTAAGCGATACATACATTATTATTAAATAATAATGTCTTGCATTCCATCGATCACTCGGGAATCATCATCACAATCCAGATCCAATTGGGACAATGTGACATTCCATTCCCATCGATATATCCCCATGTCCCATACTAAAAGCTAACGCATGCACAACGAAACGAGGTTTAGTGCAGAGATCGTACTATTGAGATAATATCACTCTCGTAAATCATTTTATCTTCGATTGTGTGAAAAAATAAAATTAACGATATGCAGAAGTCATAAACATGCAAAATAAATATAACCAGCTGCCATTTGGTAACAGACGCTCAACTCCGAACGCCGACCGCCGATGTGAAAGAAATGATGGTCCCCCGGGGATTATGGTCCCCTTTCTTAACGGCCCTTACTGGCCCTGATTGCGTATAAGATAATCAGGGAAATAGTTGTATTTAGGTCACCATATACATAGATGAAGAGTAGGACCATAATTTGATAGGACCTCCTACCCTTTTACACCGGACGTCGTCACTTGTGGTTGTAACATAAAAAAGAAGATGAGAACTGTAAAATGAAAAACGGGACAATGCCTCGGCGGTTACAAAAGTAGATATACAGTGCGTCCAAAAGTCACAATAAGCAAAATCAATTGTGGAACCACAAAATCAGTGATGATAACATCAATTTGATTTAGCTCACCATGAGCCGCTAATAGGTCTCACTTCGTTTCAATAGATGTGAGCACGCGCCAGCAGTTTAAAAGTATTTTTCGTCAATGTCTTGAAAATCAATCTCGCAACTAAATAAAGACTCCATCTGATCAATAAAACTGAAAATATCCCTATCGGCGTTTAGCCCATTGATTGAAAACGCTGACAGCCACCAATATCAAACTACGCATTCAGCAAAGGCATTCATTGTATTTAAAGTAGAAATTTATTTTGAAAAATCAATCGATGCTGAAAATAGACAAAAGTAGCATATTTGGTATAAGTATTTTCATACTGTGTACTAATATCAAAGAAATCCACAGAACAAATTGATCTCGTACGTTGAGAAATTATTGCAATAAATTGCCATCGGTTTCCTTTTATATTTTTAAGAGCTTTAGTCCATTGTATGACCTCCGAATATGAAGGATCCGTAGCACACTATCACTGTGTTATAGCATGACGGTTACGTCAAGGCGATTTGCAAAATTTTGCGGATGGGAAAGACAGCATGATATCAAATGCCGTAGTATATACAGGGTGATCAAAAACGGCAACCTTGTATTTTCTTCATACCTTTGTCATTTTAGGTAACTCCCTGATATTTTACAGTCACTTGTACATCATTCAATTTCCCATCAGCCTATAAAATTCCATGACTATCAGACTAATAGTCACGATATTACACAACTTTAAAGAACATGCCCCAGGTGTGGCCATCATCGCGCTAAGGCAAACGTGCAGAAATTGTCTATAACCCATCTGCAATCCTCGGTAGGTATGGCATGAATGACAATTATGATCTGCTTTTTGAGGTTTATAATTGTCGAGTGGTCATTTTTGCACACTTTATCTTTGGCATATCCCACAGGTTGAAGTCAGGTATGAACATTTTGGACGACAGTTGAAGGTTTGCCCGCAGCGCAATATTAGCCTCTGTAGCATGTTGATAAAAATGCTATAACATTGTAACTATTAATCTGATGGTCGTGAAATATTGTAGACTAGTAGGAGCTTGAATGATGTACACATGTACAAAATATCATGGGGCATTTTTCAAATGGCAAAGATATGAGGAAAATAGCGGCAGTGTTGCCGTTTTATTTGACCACCCTGTAGGTTTCACATTAACTCTAAGACTTTGCCACTGCACCTGGCTTTACCATTACAAATGACTTAGAAATACTTTATATGCTCATTCCAAAGTTAATAAAATGTAACTATGTCGTGTGTAATACTACATGCAGGTTATTTCAATCGAATTTATTTCCATATTTGATCAATACATTTTAAGACGAGTTGATAATACTGGTATGTAGCTAATACCTTTATACATATTATGAAATATTTTCATTTATTAAAGACATCGATTTACAATTTTTTTTTATAAAATCTAAAACTGCCTTTAAGCATTCTACCGCCACATTGTCGGCCCACGAACGAGAAATATCCCATAAAAATCCGCAATATCCTCCTCTATGTTTAGCAAATAAGTTCAATTAAATGTTTTTCTTTTTACAAACTGGATGATTATATGCTACCTATGCATAACACTGGAATACCTACATTATCAATATCTGAGATAATCTCCCATATTCCTTAACCCAGCAATATTCCATTGTTTCGTATCCATACATTTTATTATAAACTACATCTTCGAATGCGGAAAAAGAGTTTGCTTCGATGGCTTGATGTGAATGTTTGACATTTGACAAGGCGTGCAAATGTTTTGAAAGAAGTAATTTTAGACTATACTTAGAAAACATTTCCGCTGCAGCCCTATGTCCACATTTCTCCAATTTATGAATTTAATAAATAATAAAATCGAACTTAAAATACTTTACCACTGACTCCTCGGTGATTTCAGGTCACAATTTTGTAAATTGTATATTGATCCCCCGTCGTTTACCAAAAAGATACAATTTATAAGACAGCTGTAAGTGCCAGTTCATGAGACAGTTCTTATATCTCAACCGACACATACATGTCAAGTAAGGATTCGTTCATCCGAAAGAAGCCAATGCAGAATGGTTTATTGTTAACTTAATCTTAAATCTGATTAGACTTTAATTGGAATATATGGCAGAAAGCTTTCTAGCTATTGAACTAACCGAGACACATGCACTCAAACAAGTGATGATTTACGACATCATGTCGTAAAATAAGACAAATGTCGTAATAATGACGATATGGATTCTCATGATACAACATTTGCAAAAGCTAAGTGGGTTGAAATTCATACTAAACATCTTTTTTAATGTTTTATGCAGTTATTAATGTCAGGACATGTCAGAAATGCTTTTTGAGAGTATATTAATCCAATATAGCTGCTCCCTTTAGTAAGACATTATATTTATAACCATGCTCCTATTTTCCTAAAACATGACTCAAAAGATTCCAAAGGTCATCTCGTCTTCTTCTCGTACCACACGGACTTTATCAATTGTTCTTTGATAAGGTTCATTCAGATCAGTTGGGAGTGTTGTGAAGACCTTGGCCTTCAGTTGGCCCCATAAGATGAAATCCAGGGGGGTTAAGTCTGGTGAACTTGGGGATCACTCGACTAGGTTATTAAATGCAACAATTCGATTTCTAAAGAGTTCTGTCACAGTCCTTCACCTGTGAGGAGGAGTGTCATCCTGTTGTCACCACCAAATCCGAAAATGACCATTCTGCTGGTGTTAGAATCTTGGAATAAGGTCCCGGAAAGGCATGACATGTTCAACCACTGAGACGTTGGCGCAAGATTTCACATGAGTTCATAAAATCTGTCCTGTGATGTCAACCATGAATTAATTTTAAATCTGCTGGTATCAAATTAACCAGGAGAGATTGCTCTTAAAGAATTCAATCGTGTTTTAGGGTAAATGGCAAAAATTTAAAAAATTTTGACCATTTTGTACTTGTAACATTTTTTGAGACACTCTGTAGATAAACATGTAACATCGGATCGGTTAACTGCTTCAATTAATTTAAAAATTCTCAACAAGCGCAATGTCTCTTTTTATTTATTAGTATCAGTGATATATTTCATAAAACCACAAATACATAGGCCAGGTCCATAAAGATACAAAGGATTGGTATTGATATGGAGAACTGAATTCAACAATGTTTTTCTCTTAAACCAATCATTGAAAACATTCTGTAAAAAACACGATATTTTTGTTTTTTGCTTTTGTTTTTGTTAACTTTTTTTTAGTCCAATTTTTTTTGCTCCTTTGCACCAATTCTTGAGAATGGAATAAAATGTCTTTCCGAACCTTCGTTGGAACAAAATAGCAAATACGACATGTTTTTAGACCTCTCAATATTATAGTTATACAAAGGAATTTTTGGTTGATTTTAAAAAGGTTTTCAAAAAATTAAAACAAAATCCCCCCAAATAGATAAAAATCAAGATAAACCTTTTATTTCATTAACAAGATACTTTTTTAAAATCAACCAAAATTTCCTTTGTACAATTACAATATTGAGAGACCTAAACATGTTCTGTTTATGTCGTTTTGTTCCAATGAGGTTCGGAAAGATGTTTCATTTCACTCTGGAAACATGATACCAAGAACAAAACAAGTGTTTGATGTGTTTTCTAAAACAATATATCTATTTTTCGAATTTTATTGTTACCATTCAAAAGATGACCATTAAATTGACACTGTGTAAAATTTTCAGAATTTTTTGATGACTGGTTTAAAAGAAACGTGTGTTCAAAAAGTTCGCCATATCGATACCCATCCTTTCTGTTAAAGTTACAACATTACATGACCTGATATAGAACCGCCATTACATTTGTAACAGTGTAAATTTATCCAAAACGTGTACCCCCATGAATGTATCTTTCCAAACATACCCCCGAAAACCTTATTGGACATTTTCTAAATGTTTTAACATTTTCCCAAAAATGTTACCAATCAAAATAAAATTTGTTCATTTAGTTCAGTTTCGTCACTTCGCTATGTTCCTATAATGCAGTGTAAATTAGGGACACAACCACAGGTGAAAAATCTGTTTTATAATGTAACTGCATAAGGGTCATGGGTAAAACTTCACGGATTATATGTATATGAAATATGGATACATTTGCATATAGTAATGTGCAATCGGAAACTATTCTTTACTAATCGATTACACTCAACGTAACTGCCAATACTGTCTTCTCACACTATTGTCAATACAATACTGTAGATTCAACAAGTCGCTAATTTTCTTCAATCACAATTCTCATCCTTCAGTCACTGCTACGATCTCATAAAACATGTCCCTTTAGTTGCATAGTATTTGTAAGGGTAAATTAATATGACACATTGGCAGTCAGGAATATAGGGAGTCCCTGAAAATAAATTAAATGATGACATTAACAAATTGGAAAACACTTAAGAGTAATCCACTTTTGTGAGACACACTTGGTATGAATAAATCTCATTATAAAGTTGCACTTTGACTAAGCTTGTATTCGCGAATACAACTTTCGGCTGTCGGCTATCGGATTAACCTACTATTTTATGACCGAATCATTAAAAATGAATAGTTCCTGCAACTATTCCATTCATATTCAAATAAGTTTTTCATAAAACAGTAGGTTAATCCGTTAACCAATAGCCTACTCTACTCTTCCTCTCGCTATATTGTTTTAAGACAACCAGTGTGTAAAAGGTTTATAAGGATATCCTCCCTTGTGTATATTAGATAAAGTATCAGGATATACCCATTGGGATGTACACGTGTCACATTTAATGTCTTGACAAAATAGTATTATCTACACAACAGTATGATTACTCACTCCGATTACTGTCCTACCGGGATTTGATATTCGCATGTCTACACATTTTTGGCAAAGTGCAACTTTATGCATATTAAGTTAATGGTAATAAATTGGGATGTCTAACCTAAAAAAATGCCATATTCCCGAAGACCAATCATCGATTTTATTTGCTCAATTAAATAACATTTTATTGTAACCCAATGGCCATTATGCAAGATTGTTAATATGATGTATCTGTTTCATTTGGTGTAGAAATCTCATTTTCATCAAACATTGCACAAAGCCCCTTCTGCCCCTAAGCAGACGATGGGTTGACTGAATTATCTTTGAAATTGACTTGGTCTTTTTACTTGCAATTGGTTTGTATGCTAGCGTCATTTGAAGGTCGAATACACTCAAATTGGAATATTTATATATTTGATGAAACAGGTTTGAATCAGATTGATGTAATATGGTTTTTACATGATCAAGACACATTTTGGACTTGGGATCACAAGTCGGTTTGCAACCTGCTCTTTGAGAATAAATGCACTACTCACAGAATTAAAAAATGTAGGAATGCTTTGTCCCATCGAATACATATTTAAACATGTACTTAAACATTGTGGCAGGACACCTAAAATATATCATTAACCACGTCATTGCTTTTATTTTTGTCAGTGATACACATTTGCTCATCTTTCTATTGCAATTGTATATGACCGGGACGGTTAAACAGGCTTCGTGGTATAGGGAGAGTAATCTGGCATTGAAGGCATCCTTGCAGAATTCTATCACACTGTAGCGAATTGACACTACGAACGCTTGAATAGCATCCTACCATACACTGTAAAAACTTTCAATTGCAGCATATATAACCCTTTCCATTAACATAGCATTCTATCACACTGCAGGAAGTGGATACTCCGAACTCTTAAATAGCATCCTACCATGCATTGTAGAAACTTTCAATAACGCAGATGCGAGTAGGTAGTTACCAATTCCACCACCAGGTGGCTCGTTCGGGTCAGATAGCATGGCGGGTATAGTAGAAAGTTCACTTTAACTTTAATTGCATCTGTTTTAGTGGTTCAATTTTCATATAACCCTTATGTATCTAATAGTTATGCAAATTAAAAAATGTCCAGTTATTTGTCGATTACAAGAAAAGATATTTCCCTTTTTGTGACTTTGTAACATGGGGTCTATGGGGATTCAAGCCGAACTAGAAATCACATTTTCAAAATAAATTAAATTTTCAAAGTTGATAAACAATTTTCGAAACCATATTTCTAGATGTACTTTTACATGTAGATTTCAAATATGACATTACTTTGATTGAATTTTGAATATCTAATGACGTAAATCAAGATTATTTCTACTCGCATCTAGTTTATTGCAGCATATTTAACCCTTACCATAGCATGCTATCACACTGTAACAAGTTGACACTCCGAACCCTTAAAGTACATTCTACCATACATTGTAGAAACTTTCAATCGCAGCGTATATAACCCTTACCCTTAACTTAGCATCCCATTACACTGTAGCAAATGGATTCTCTGAACACTTAAATAGCATCCTACCATGCATTGTAGAAACTTTCAATTGCAGCATATTTAACCCTTACCATTACCATAGCATGCTATCACACTGTAACAAGTGGACACGCCGAACCCTTAAATGGCATTCTACTATACATTGTAGAAACTTTCAATCGCAGCGTATATAACCCTTACCCTTAACTTAGCATCCCATAACACTGTAGCAAATGGATTCTCTGAACACTTAAATAGCATCCTACCATGCATTGTAGAAACTTTCAATTGCAGCGTATATAACCCTTACCCTTACCATAGCATCCCATCACACTGTAGCAAATGGATTCTCTGAACACTAAAATAGCATCCTACCATGTATTGTAGAAACTTTCAATTACAGCATATATAACCTCTACCCTTAATTTTAACTATAAATTAGTCATGTGAGAAGTATTAGTTTTCTTTATAAGCTGACAGTGTTGCAAAGCAGGTCTTATGAAGGATATGCCTAATTTAGACTTTCTTCTTCTAGAGATCAGGATTCCCATGTGTCTCGTTTAGCTTGTGAACTTTTCTAATTACATTTTGTATTCATTAATCAGCAGCCCATGGCGATTGATTAAAGAACTTTAACATATAGTCTGATATGATACATAATGCCGGCATGTTATTTGAGAATAACATATAACATATGCTTCTCGTATAAATAGTCGATAGTCTGAGGAATCAATTTTTTGAATTCAAAGCAACATTTTAACATTTAACAAGTTATCAGCATTACACCATATTGTCTATTATAATATAACGCTATGCTCCAAACTAAACGTATCTAACCAATTTAAAATAACTCTCGGATCTCACGGAACAGTATATGAGCCAAAAAACAAAAAGTGAAGTAAATTGGTCATTGACGTTATATTCTCTCGAACTCAGTGGAATAAAACAAAGTTGACCCTAGATATTACCATTTAAAGGCCAACTAAATGACAACGTATTACATATATTATTACTACTCTTGTCTAAATATTCTCTATTTAAACAGCTCCTAGCATTAACATTAATTACTCTCTGTGAACTATATATTATATAAATATATATATATTATAAACTATAAATATATATTCCAAAAACAGAGATACATAGGACAAGTCAATGGTTAAACATTATGTAACAAAATGGATAGCAAGGCCTAGTGGCCTATAGCAATACAGAGCATCAGGTTTTAGATCAAACGGTTCCCACTGCACAGGGCATTGCATTAAGCACTCTCCTTTCCCTGTTTGAAACAGCCCTGGTACACAACAGCTCCTCGAGGACGACC
Source organism: Owenia fusiformis (assembly GCA_903813345.2). NCBI lineage: Eukaryota > Metazoa > Annelida > Polychaeta > Sabellida > Oweniidae > Owenia > Owenia fusiformis. The sequence goes on from CAIIXF020000012.1 coordinate 28,236,828, forward strand.
ATGGGTCGTTACATTGGTGTCAGAAATGGGATTGGTCCTTATGTATATCCTGGGTGACAACGGGCGTCGTCCCCCAGAAAGTGTGGCGAGTTGCTACTACAGCTCAGATGCGTTGGCTAGCCCTTATGGCTCTTAGGTTTGATTCCCACTCTGGGAATACGTTTTAGCACATCCCATTTCATGTTTATCTAGCCTGTTACACAACAGGGGAGCTAGTAGGTCGTTACTATAATACTAAGTTACGACATTAAATAAGATATTCGTTAACATTTATTTCATTTAGTCAATTGTTAATTGACAATCCATTGAATTTAAGACACTTGGCATCGTTTCATTTCAAGTTATCTTATTACAGTGACTGGTCGGTGTATGAAGAATACGGAATTGTGTCAATTCATTGAAATAAAGACATGTCATGAGTATAATTTAGTGTTTCAATCCTAAATTGTTGGAAACCTTTCTTTACTCAAGTAACATAAAATCAACTATAAGTCTCCCGATATTGTACTCTCTAATCATTATCAAATAAATGGAGATAGCTTGTTAGTATTATTCATCTCAATTCCTATCCTTTTTGCTAGTTATTGTTTAAATCTCGTAAAATAATTCGATCCCTTTATTTTCGTGGTATCTCAATCGATCAAATGTTACACCAGCAGTCGATATAGTGAGTCCCCTTAAAAATTATTCAAATATCGACATCAATGAGTTGAGAAACATTTACAAGCAATCCATTTTTGTGAGATTCTCTTAATTAAGAAGATAATGTATATTTTTCAAGTTTGTCAAGACATAAACACACAAACACACTACAATATGGATATGATGACAATACAATGACAATCACATAGTATCATTTACAGTACTCATACTTATACCTTTTGCAATAGTGCAATGTCACGTCTTAGATGTAACTTCATCTATGAGTAAGAGCTTATCTTTTGATCTAGCAAACCCAATGAGAGTAAGGCCGTCAAAAATCCACCAAAGGCCAAATCAGCCCACTTCTCAGAGTCATAAAGATCTTATAAGTATCAAAACTGTTATATCTTTAAAAGTGGCCATGGCAAGAGGTTGTTTTTCAGCCTCTGTTTCCTTGGATACAGTACTTAACATTCACAGGTCACTTCATGATTTATGGATATTTCACCACGATGATAACTTGGTAAGGACTGTCATGTCTTTGATCATTGCTTCAAATTTACATGCACCAGACGTTGAACTTAATGTTGCGGTAGATCGATTGAGTTTTAATACAAAGTCAGGAAACTATTTTTATGACATAACTCTTTGAAAATACATAGATTTCGTTGACATTTTTTGCAGGGATGCATAAACCACATTTGTAATAATATTGTCCCTGAAATGGGATAAATAAATCTACAGAGCATTTTAAATCATAAAGATAAACAGACAGTCGGGGGCTATATGAAAATGTATAGAGATTGTCCTCCATGAGGTTCAGGATATTGGGATTATCCCGAGGCCAATATAGTACATGTATCTGCCCGAGGGCCGTATTATATTGGCCAAGTGATAATCCCAATATCCTGAACCGACTATAGGATGATCTGTTTGAACATTCTGGTGTAAAGCCCGACATTCCTTTCCTGAGCCACAAGGGTTACCATCCACTTCTGAGCTGAAGCATTAATTTGCTATCAGGGTTTTAGAGAGAGCGAATTTTATTACGGAATGACAAAACTATAAACTCAACCACATTAGCTATTTATGGCTTTAATTCTGTTCTTATGTGATTAATCCAATTTTAATGTGTCTTTGAAATGTATTGATTTACATTGATTTCTATATGTCATGAATATGAAATAAATGGTGAATTTTTCTTTTCCAGTTTTCATGAACAACATGATCCTCATTGAACAAGTCCAGGACAACATGGCGATAACTTACTTCTTATTCACCTTTACAACATAATGTCCTTGTTTACACTGGCACAAATGTACGATCCTTTAAATTGACTACAGGGGATAGAGATAAGTTGAGCGCAACTTTTAAATGTGCAACAGTTCTCCAATATTTTTGATCTCGTCATCTCAAATCCCCGATCTGTAGAACACATCATTTCTGATGTTTAAAATTACATGATACACGAAAACCCATCAATTTTGTCAAGTTATCTGGACAAATGTGATGAGTTTGCAAAAATAATTCAATACTTCATCAGATACAAAATAAATACGAATTTTAACCGCTTGACTACCTGGAGTGACAGGATTTCTTGTCACCTCAGAAATGTAACAAATGACAGGTGGTGACCATTTGCGTGTATTTATTTAAAACAGATTGGTGCGGATAGCAAGTTCAAGAGGGATGCCTTTAAGATAGACTAGCCCAAAATTGAATATACGTGTTTACACGTTGATCTTGATTTCGAACAAAAAACTGGCCTGGCGCCGGAACTTAAAACCGGAGCAAATGTGACCGAAGCATTAGTCATCCGTGATTTTTCACAAACGCTATGTTTTTCTCTGGTGGCGCATAGGAATGTGATAACGACATCAATTTATCTTCGATTTCCTTAAAGGAGAAGCACTCGTTTCATATAGATCTACGGCTCATAAAATTTTCCAGAAATTGCTCAGCCTTTAGAATTAAAATATCTGCAAAAATCCAACATAATTGTCCATAAATTGCTCTATTGATGTAATGGTTAATCGTAAATAGTATCATCAATTTGATTATCTTTTTGGATTGATTTAACATTCTTTCATATTCATACATGTATGTGATCCAAAGAATTTATCTAATTTTACCTTTTGTATGTACATTCCTATAATCATTACGAGAAATCGAATGAACGAATGCTCTACAGACAGGAAAATTGACAGTTTTGATTATTTTCTTAATTCCAGCCTATCGATTTTGAAAATATTCCAAACACATACATGTATTTCCAAAACAATAAACCATTTTATTCCATAGTTAGCATGATATTCATAGGATAACATGTCAAAATAAAAACGGTATTTTTGTAATCAGTGGTAAAATATGATATTTTTGACAAATTTTCATTTAACCATAGCATACGGTGTTTTAGCCATGACATACGACGTCGTATGCGATGGTTTATGGATTTTTGCTACTTCAGACTCAAAACGAGGCTAAGTGTCAACATCGCCGGATCGTTTGGAAAATTCGAATTAAATCACTTTTCCGACGATTCCGATGATGACTTTAACTATAGAATAAAAAGAACATCCTATGATTTACTCGTGATATGATTTTAATCCACTCGTGGATATTGATATCTGCACTCTCTCGCTACGCTCGCTCGTGCAGATATCATATCCATTCGTGGATAAAAATCATATCACTCATAAATCATAGGATATCCTCTATATATCACGTAATATCTATAAAATTGACATTCCCGATAATTAAGATAAATGGCGTATACCTGGTCGTTTAATAAGTTCACGGAAAATACTCTCATTTCAAACATATTTGATATTTTCTAACGAAATTTTCACACAATGTGTAAAATATTTTCTTATTGATTCTTAAAATATCAACATCTTTTATTTGATTGGTCATAAATAATGATTACTATCGTATCTTGACTTTTGGGTAGGCAGTGCACTTTTTTACGTCACACAATTTACCATTACAGAAATCCATCAATATGTGCAAATGCCCTATTCTTTATCTGTTCTAATTTAAATCACAATGTACTTTTTTCATTTCTCATTTATTCCATACATAATATATAAAAATACAATACAATATTATTGCCTACGTTTTTCAACATTGTCGGCAATATACAAAACATGTCAAACTGGAAATAATGGAAATACAATAGATTTGGTCCACAATATGGATGGTGAAAAATGTTAGAGGCCTTTGTGGGGGTTTAATCTAAAATATCAAAAGCTAAACAGATGTAATGGCTAATTATTTGAATAATTTGTTCATTCTCCATTACTGTTAGAGTTTAAGTTTTGGAAACTGTTGAGAAATCCTAAGGTTTTAAGTCCTGCTAGGAGAGTGCATCTTTCTTGTTGCAGCAGAGGGCAGTTTAAGAAAAAGTGATGTGTTGTTTTCTGTTTAGCACCACATATACAAAATGGGTCATTTACTGTCGCAAAGTTATAGGCATATAGATGAGCTTTTAGAATCAGACCAGCTCTAAATCTATTAAACAAAATCTCAATATCCCTTGGCATTGTCATATTCATTTTTGTAAATATACTGAGGGAAAATTGATGTTCATAGTTTCATAGACATTTGGGGAATCCTGCTGGTCAATTCAGTAGCAGAGGGCCGAAAAACCGAAAAAGAGTATTATGCTATGGTAAGTTAAAACTTAACCATTCAGCCAAACTCTAACTTTCGACCGGGATAATACACCAGGTCACATTGCTAATATTGTGCAGGGAAGAATCACAGATAACTGGCAAAATAGATGGTAAAGCTGCCCCAAGTTCCATACTCTCCAGATAAGACAATCCTCTATTTTTCTGTTTTCCTGATGGCTTCAAAGCACTTTATCGTTAATAGGTTGAATGCCAGCGACCGAGCATTAAACATGAGGGAGAACATTTATAACACCTTGGGACAATAGTTGTGACTATTTTAAGTACATATGTACATTTGTACAAAAGGGAGGAAAGGAAATGCATGTGATACACTCATAATTGCCTACTTTTCTGATGTTTTTCTACTAAAATAACAAACGAAAAAAACATTATGACAAATGGGTCTTTTTTTCTTTTTGGAGATCAATTATGTAATATTTCCCAACCTTTTTGTACATTAACCAAATTAAAAAAAAATTGGGCTAGATACTTGACATCATATTTTTATTGTTTTTCGGATTATCTTAAGTCTACAAATTAGAATAAAATGCTGCATTTTTGGTGAAATTGGCTCATAATTGGGGGAAATTGGTGATGATGAGTGGATTAATGACAGCTTAAGAGATAATCCGATCCACTTTATTTTCATTCTAATGCGACCCCTAATGGAAGATAACATATTGACCAAACAAATGCATTTGTTTTAGTGGTCAAATAATTATTACAACTTAAGGAGGAGCTGCCTAAAAAAACTTGCAATAATGTCTATCATGTTTTTCAGGGTCTATATCCCTGAAAAATGTTCTCAAGTTAAAAGGTTAGGTGTACATGGAGGTAGGTTTTTCCAACAGTGACAACAAGATGCTTTAAATAAATGTGCTCTTCACATCGTTGGTAATTAGAGACCATACGGCCATAATATACTGACCACTTGATAACATTGTCAATTAAAGGACGTCGTTCAGCCATGAAGCTTAACTGCTTGTTAGTAAAGATAATCCATCAAGGTACATCAAGAATCGTGCATTATGTTTCCATATGACCATTGCCTTCATAAATCATTGAATTATTAAATTGTCAGATACATATATTACACATCTTGAAATATATAAATCCATTTATCTCCATGCCCAGTAAAATTCAAGGGAGATAAGTTGGTGAGATATATCCCGTATCCTGATTTTGAGATTTCATATCCAGGACCTATTTTTCTCCTGACATATCTAACCCTACTATCACACCAAACTAGTTTTCACTACGTTCTCGAAAACGGGCTTCGACTGTGTACGAACGGACTGGACCTACAAAGAACCGTTTGGGATCTATTTACAAACTTCATCGAACGTACTCGAACGGGTAGGTCCTCTAGAACTTAGACAATGCTCAAAATGTTCTCGTGGTCGTCACGTTCTACAATTAGAACGAGTGACAACGTACTAACAACGAGCTGGACGTACTACGAACGGAACTGTCGTACTTCAATCCTACTAGGGACGTTTTAACAACGAGTTGAACTGTCTGAGGACGTGTTGAGAACGAGGTAGAACTAATTGCAAACGGGTTTAAACTGATTAAGAACGTATTTAACACTGCTTATGAACGAGTTAGCAAAAATATAGCTATCACACCAAACAAGTTGCCACTGCGTTCTTAAAAACTGGTTTTAAACTGTGTGCGAACGGAATGAACGTAGCTGCAACTTTCTACGGTCTATTTACGAACTTTACGAACGTTCTCAGACGGGAATGTGATTTTAGAATTTTGAATCGATTCAAAATTCGATGGCGACCATACCGTTCTGTAATCAGGTCATGTTGACCTTCTAGACTAAGGGACGCGTTCTACGAAGTTGCACACCGACGTGGTGCGACCTGAACGAACTGCGAACGAGATAGACGTATTGAAGACTGTTTAAGAACGAAGAAGCTAATTATTTCAGACATATTTCCCGACCACAGCCAGATTGAGCCCGTTTTACGACGTTTTCGTAGGACTGGCAAGAACGGGTAAAAACTAGTTTGGTGTGATAGGGGGGGTAAAGTCGGGCCAATTGAACGATGTGAACCAGATGAGCGCAAAATTATAAGATAAACAGATCATCCTATAGTCGGTGCAGGATATTGGGATTATCCCTTGGCCAATATAATATATCTACCCTTGGGAATCTACGGCCATTGGGCAAATATATTATATTGGCCTCATTGTGTTTGTGGCTCAAATTATTTGTATTAATTAAGAAAGAAAAAAAGAACAAAATGTAGCACAATTTGGTGGTAGCTACAAAACAGGGCATAATCATTACATATTGAATTTATATTGTGCGAAATTGCAATGATAATTTATAAATCCGATCATAAGGATAACAAAACCCAACTATTCCAAATGATAATCCAACTTGAAATGAAACAATGTGTTATACCCCCTCCCCAAACCATTCAATATCCAATATCACAATCCGAGACCATAACGTAAAGGGACATTTCACTCATAATGAACTCATTACAATACATGTTGAAAAATAAATCAAAAATTGAGAGCCAATACTCAAAATATAAAAAATAGTTGTAGATACTAGTATTCAAACAAGACAGAGCGTTTAGTCCCAAATGATGTGGGACAAGCAAAATCTAATACCGAAATAAAATACATTAATTTGATATATATATAGTAGCTTTATTTGTAGTGTGGGGCGATCTGATCGTAGCTTTTGTATCTGCGATTGAAAGATAGAGCATTCTGTCTCCAATGATGTGGGACACACAAAATCCAATCTCGAAAAATACATTAATACGATACATCTAGCAGCTTTATTTGTAGTCTGGGGCAATCTGATTGTAGCTTTTGTATCCACGATTGATTTATGAGCTTAAATATCTTAAGAGGAAGGCAGATGGTTAGGGACATTAAAACGATGTACTACGTCTAGCAACAGTTCTTATGTTGATCAATAATGAAGTTACCCTACCACAAATTGTCCAATATCCAAATACAAATCCTGTCAAAACAATATTACCGAGAAAATAATATGCAGAATGCACAAGGGGGGTGGCATTAACAGTTGACAGCACCTACTGGATCACAAAAGCGTACTAGGTTAATCATCCCTTTTCATTATCGAAGCATTTCTGAATGAATACAACTATAGTGTGTTATTCTGGTTTTGTTCAAAATACTACAGGCAGCTTTCCATACTAATCAATCAGGAAAGTTTTGAATAAATAACGCCTAAATCAAAACAGGTAATCCCAAATTGTCTCTGCTAACAGGTAATATTTTTTAATTCAGAGATATGTAAAGCATTGTCACCACCGTTCTTCCATCTGTGTGGAACAAACTTTGTTTTGGCCAATTAAGAGTCCCCAGCTCAAAACTCTTGCGCACGTACTCTATATGATTTCTCAATCTTTAAATGCACTTTAAACGAGGAAGCTTGACATGGATGATGCAACTTTGATAAGATCCGCTTTATCCATCAGAGTCAAATTACAATGGTGTTTCTAAACATCAGAATTGTTATATTAAATACATTATTTTATTTAATGTATTTGAATAATTAAAATGTAATATGAGAAAAATGTGCATCTTTGCATGTTTATAAGACAATACGTTTATTTTTGATATATTATGAGAAAATTATAATTCAAATGTGCAAATATCATATTCATAAACGGGTTCGGCCTGGTAAGACAGCATGTCCATCGCACATCGTAAATTGCAAAAATCTATAAAACTGATTTTTCCGCATGAGCGTGTTACTTGATGATAAAAACGCTGACACCGACAACTGGCTTGATATCAAATTATCCCCTACAGTCAAACTACAATCGTGTTTCTAAAAATCAAAATTGTCATATAATATATTGTTTTATTAAATGTACTTGAAGTATGAAACTTTAAGATGAGAAAAATTTTCACATGTATAAACGATAATTGTTTTTTAATTGCCATTTAACAAAATAACGCAGGATCATATTTTTCATTCAAATGAACTGGTTAAATGGCGATGAATCTATAATTAAGAAAGTTATCTACATATATAGTCTAATTTCAAAATAATTCAATCCACGTGGTTTTGTACATGCAATAGCAAAGACATGATGTACAAACATCATTTCATTAGCCAAATGTATTGTATTGTATTGTATTGTATTGTGTCGTATTGTATTGCATTGTATTGGTTCAAATTTTAACCAAAACATTCGCATTCAAAATGTATTCTTATAGTTTGACGAGATTGTAATCTATGATTTATCAGTGTATAACCATTTTCTCATTCATTCAGGAATTTAATTTACCACGCGAAGCATCGAACCAAAAAGTAGCCCTACTCCATCATCATCATTCGGAAATTCACGGTGTAAGTCTAAACGCCATTTGCTTAAAGTACAGGAAACTTGGTTGACGCTTTAATCAATATCCAAATTCATATCATTAGCTCAGACTATACAAAATTTATTCGAGGGAAAGTATTCCACGGGAATTCACATACCATGCTAGGAGGATATATTATTTAAATCCTACAATACATTTTCCTCCCAGGATAACCCCATTGATTTTGAATTTAACATATCCCTAGGGCCTCACGTGTTTACTTCATGTATGCGTTTCTTCTAATGAATTGAAACAAAGCTATTCTATTATTCATTCATCTTTTATCGCATTTATTTCCATGTCTGATCAATACATTGTGGAGCTGATAATACTGATTTTTATGCTTTGTCACATGTTATGAAATATTATTGTTATTAATTGAAACCGACATTGACTTACAGTTAGACGTTTTCATGAAATCTAAAACTGCGTCTAAATATTCTACTGCCACTTTGTCCGCCCATGAATGAGGAATAGACCCCGTGAAAAATCCGCAATGCCCTCCTTTATGAGTAGCAGCTAAGAGAAAGTTGGGATAAATCTCAAATAATTCAAATGGAATGTTTTTCTTTTTACAAATTGGATCATCGATGCTATTTATGCACATCACTGGAATGCTTACATCATCGACATCTCTCATCGGATTGTTCTTGTCCCAGTAATGGTCCATTGTTTCGTATCCATACATTTTGTTATAAACCGCATCTTCGAATTCGGTCAAAGAATTTGCTTGGAGGGCTTGATGTGGATGTATAACATCTGACAAGGCATGCAAATGTTTTGATAAAAGTCTTTTAAGACTATACAACAATATATATTCGTAAGGTTTTTGTATGGTGTTAGAAAACAGTTCTGCTGCATCGTACCCTGGGCTTATTAACACACCCGCTTTTAAATATGCAGACGAACCAAATTCTCCTAAATATGACACCAAGAGCCCTGAGCCTGCACTTGAGCCTAACCCTACAATAGAAGCTTTTGGGTATCTCATCCTAATGTATTTAACACATTGCCGCAAATCCGATGGATCACCAAAACTCTGTAGTTTTGGGGTGGAGAGACGTGTTCCCCCATGCCCTCTTTTATTAAACACCACACATCGATATCCTCGAATGCTCGCCATTTGACATACTCCCGCCATACTTTCCGCACCACCTGTCAGCCCCGGAATTATCAACAAAACAGGACTTGTCTTATTTAATATCCATGGTTTTGACATTGCCCAGTCGAGCGCGACCATTCCCTTGTCCTTCATCATGAAATATTCCCTTGAAAAGTCCACCGACGGCCATGGAAGCAAAGCCGCAAGTATGGTCTGCAAATGGGAGTTGGTTGCCCAGAATGTCGGCACATAAGGCTCCGTGAGAATGGTGCATCTTTTCAACAAGTATTGAGCAAGTGTCGAATCTTTGTAATAAAGCTTCGGTGCTTGGTTTCCACAGATTAACATCTTAAAGTACATGAATATTGTCACAAACGCTGTTGCATATAGAGTCAACGCCAATGGACTTGACTCCGATATATACATAATTGAGCTCCTTAGAAAATACATCATGACAATAGTATTTCTACTTCAAAGATGTAAAACAAATTTGACTTTAACTCCGCTTCTTCAAGCAGTAGAGTCCAGAGTCAGTTCACGTCTCTATAATACTGCAAAAGCACGCTATATGGCTATTGATCGCAATTTAATATTAAGCAAAAAGTGTTTCAATTTTGAATGACAGATAGAAGCACAAATGCCAACCTCAAGACTGATTTAATATCTCAGTCGAAATACATGGTACGGATTCGTTTGTCGAAAGAAGCCAATATAACAAGTTATAGTTAACACTAATCCGATGCCTCAGCGAGACAATCACGTTCGAAATATATCTCCCTATTATTTGTAATTGTCTTTTACTAAAGTTAGAATCTCATCATACGCCAATTTGCAAAATGGTCCAGGCGCTTGGATTACGTGTAGTGTCTGATTCAATGTTTTGCAGTTATTGCACTACTGTCAACACTTTTCAAATCTTGGATAATGAGGTACATTAATCCGGTAGAGGTGCTCTCTTTTGTCCTTTTCAATTCGTCACAACGAGCTTTTGTCGCGTCATAAAATGAGCTTGATTAAGAGAGTATTCCATAAGTCTGTTGAGGAAATGGATACTATGTTCTGCAGAACTATTTGTATCTCGTGAAACTTTAATACAATTACGATTTACAATCAATAAACGTTAATGTCAGTAAGATCAGAACTACATACGGGAATTATATTAATCCACGAATTGTTCATTTTTGTCCCGTGGGCTATCACCACTGAATGGAAATGTAGTCAAATGACTTGCTATCTGTTCTGTATACGTCTAGCGACCGAAATTGTTTCACACTTCGCAAGGAAGAAGTGTTTTTCCAGTACAATTCTCCAAATTCGACAAATAAATATCTAAATGTCCCGATCTCTCTAGTCACGATTCAGTATTGTATTCAATAGCATCATTTGTAGGCTATTATATCTGCAACCAATACTCATTTCCTTGTTCATTTTGACCTCACCGAACGTCAGTTTCCCTTTTATAAGCGGATCCTAAATTAATGACATTTCTAATCATGATAACTTGTGTTTCGAAGGTTGTTTCAATGACACTGAACAACTTGATGTTTCTGCCTCTGTCTCCGCCACACGATAATTACCATTCAATTATAGATGTAATATCGGATCTGGTAAGTTCTGGCATTAATATAAATAATTCTCAACACGCTAGTTTACTTACACTGTGATGTACTGCATTAAGCTAACTCATGTTACATAAAATCCACTGACAAGTTAGTACATTAACGGAAACAAATCCTTAATTCATTCATGTCGTTTGTACGTCAAGTGTTAGTTGGTCGATGATTTGTTTCACACTGGTGGAACCCAACAATCGTAGTTCCGAAAAACTCGTTCGATATTATTCTCCCGGGGCTTCTGTCCTTTGTAAAAGTAATTTGTAATTGTCAGCAGATACACCTAGCAAATAAACTATGGTCATTGACTTGAGGCTCATCACTTTTTGTTCCTCTTGAATGCGATTGTTTTCAGCATTCCCCGTCTGTATTCCCCAACGTCCAAAGGCTGTATAGTTTTTAATTGAAGTCGCTACTCCAACTGATATCGTCTTATTGGTTTACTGTTGTTTCTTTATTATGGTCCTCGGGGAAGTATCCGCATCTTGACAGCGCGCAGACGGTCTTCTGAAATTGATATAGAATAAGAGATAACGTAAAATATATTGAAGGGAATGCGGATGTACAAAATGTCTTAAACTTTAGAATGTTAAGGCCTCCTCACACTTGAACCCCCCCCCCAGAAGTAATCTTGCCTGTACTGGTGAATAGGACTTGTGTTTGTGTGTTCGTATGCGGAAGTATCCTTTCGGAAGCACGGGCAAAGTTGCGCTTCGGTTCGCATGTTTACGATCCAGAACGTAAGTATTGACAATTCCATATACAATTCACCCAATTTGAAAGACTGCATTTAGTGGATTTGTTCATGTGTGAGTAGGCATTGACCAGTAGTCTCCAGTCGCCCATTCGTGAAGCTAAATACGTCGTTAACACTAAACCATCTGTCAATATGACCATAATCCGATTTTGCGAAACCTTTCTTTGATTTTTTTCTAATCTTAATCAAATGGTGAATCGAGATATTCTTTATATGATTTATATCGAATAAAAGTATTAAATACCCTTGGGCGATCTTAACATCTCTTGAATTTCAGCGATCTCAGGTATCAGCCACAATATGAACGCATTATTGGCTTCATTATTTGTCTTCGTTATTGGGAATTCCCCAATTGTACGTGAAATGCTATAAATCAGATGTTAATAAACCGTATGCTCAACGTAATGATGATAGGATACAGTAATACCGAAGACAAATCAATAATTTTATTTACTCTGTTAAATGTTAAAAGCCGAAGCACCATTTAGACATGCTCACATGATGCCCGTCCAGCCCAGCTTGGCTACAATAAAGTAGTTCCGCACTCATCTGAATAATAATTCAAAAATCAAATTTATAAAAAATGCAATATTTTTTAACCATGTATTCTACCATAATTTGTAAATAATAACCATATAAAATTTGATGTTATGCATATTTCCATAGTTATTAGTAATTACAATCACGTAGGCTACTCAAGAATTCTCATAATGTTGATCAGTCTTAATGAAATTAGAGAATAAATTTTGACTTTTTCTTGTAGGCGTTTTAACCAACGTCGAGTCCTCTGACGCACAAAGGTCCAAAAGCCCCAAAGGCACCTATGCATCGTTAATGGACATTATGGACAGATTGAATATAATATTTGATCAGTCGTGATGTAAAGATCACTTGTGATTAACCTCAAATTAATTAGAACTAATGCTGAGCAAAGTATTAGTTTCCTAGTGTTGCCTGACAAGCGGGCATCTACGCTCTTAATCGAGATTTCTTGTTCAAACGTTTCCTTCTTGTTTAACGTGATTCTATCGTGCGCCGTTCGGCTTGGGAACTTTTCCATTACATTTGGCATCCGTTTAATCGACCCACGGCGACAGCATTAATGTAAATTTAAGTATTTTATGATGACATTACATTAACTGTGTAAAACACACTGGGATTTTTGTCGTGTATATAAACGACAGTTTGATTAAATTGAATTGCATAATTCAAAACCCCACATCGATTAAAAGCAACAATATGTCCCAAAAGAATAAATCAATTTAAAAGAGCTACGTATACGCTGACAATATTCTGCTACTATAGAAACTAAAAGGGCGTAATGTGGATATGGAAAGATGAGGCAAATTTAAATAGTCGAGGTCAATGTAAGTAGGCGAGGCAAATACTAGTCTCGGTTTGGAGAACGTTCATCAGTCTACTGTACTTTACGCCTGCTTTGGGTAATTTTGATATTTTTACATATTGTAGATTTAAATGTCTTTAAAACTAAAAACTAAACTCTCTAAATCGAGACTTACGCCAGCTTCGGACAATTTGGATATTTTTACATCTTTTGAGGTTTTTTATTCTCATAGAAAATTATTAGCCCAGGAGACTGTTTTCCAAACCGAGACTTGTCCTTTAAAAAGGTGGGGCAAAATTGAATAGGAAAGGCTTATTCAAACAGGGCAAACAAAACTTAAACCAAAGAAAATAACATACTTTGTACTTCTATTGGGCATCGTTTTAAATACTGGAGAAAAATCATTAAAGATTTCCTTGTAAAAGATTCTGCGAGGCGTTTGCCTCTCTTGCCTCATTTCGTGGTTAGCTACAGCCATGCAGTAAATCAGAGTTTGAGAGGATTCTATCTTAACGCAAGCAAAACAAAAAACAATGTGAATCCCTCATTTACAATAATACGACTCGCATCTATGTAAAAGTAGCACTTGTAACGTATTTTGCCTCCATAAAATAAATGAAAGACAGTAGTTAATGAGTTCAGCTCTTTCATCACAGATCTACGAAAATACAATATACTCAACTACTGTAGCTCTTTATGACTTCTATTTTGTTCCGAGGAGTATTTACCCAACTTTTATGTGACTTTGAAATGGGGAAATGGTTATTATGTTCTGCAAAACATCCTCGTAACACATAAAATCTATCGCACATATGAGAAATGTTTTTCTGTATGTAGCCGATTAAAAGGGAAAAATCGTCCATACACGTGTACAAAGTTGAAGCCAGGCAGTAAGAAAATCTCTTATTATGTCCTGGAAAATATACTTGTATGAAAATGTTACAGCAAAGGAGGAAAATTTAGTCTTACAACGCTGCCCGGCAGTGAAGTCAATCTTCACTTCCAAATTCCCTTCACGAAGTCAATTAAAGAGTATATAATATGTTTCTATATACCTGAGCAATTCAATTAATAATTTAGGGGATTCGGTCTATGAGCCGTTATATGTATGCAAGGCAATGCCCTAGCTCGCAATACACTCAATTATCCATGATGTAAGCAATTTCAGTGTGCACGTATGCAATTATGACTGATACAATTGCGCGACCGTCAACCATTTCAATTTCCTTTTCAAGGTTGTCTGCGGTAACTATCAGGTGATCCACTCTGGGAAGATAACTCCTGTACTTGTACTTAAGTTTCCGGGTTATTATAAGGAAGTGAAAAGAACGCATTATAGTTTTATGTCTACGACTCGTATAATTTCCTATTTATTGCTCGTGCATCAGATTAAAGTATTTGATTAAAGTACCTTGGAGGAATTAAACATAATTTTACTTCTTGAGGTTTCTGTTTATGACCCCCTTATCGATAAACTAGCTTTTGAAGTGTCAAAATAGATGGCCCTCGTTTCAAAGGTTTTCTATTTTGCCGTGTTAAGTAAGACTATAGAATTCAAAAAGTGACAAAATTCAAAACATCCCTATTGTGAGAGCTCTCGTTAAAATGTATATCATGTTATGCCAAAAGTATGTCACGTAAGCCTAAGACATTCCAAAATATTGTGAAATGTGTATCATGTAAGGCTATATGTAAGCCATTTTTATACCACTCTAAGTCCAATTACAGTTGTATAACATGGGTCTATAACAACGATATACAGTGGAGAGTGGTATATCGTCATCGTATACAACTCCTCCGTATACACTCCAGCGTATACCACTGTAGAAGTGCATTCTGGGAAATAATGAATAAAAAAAATCATGATTTCCTAGAATCAAGTGACGTCATAAATCAACATCAGCATTATTGAGTTGGCTGTCAATGGGATATTTTTATTGTTTTTAATTGTTATGATTGTGTTCGAATCAACTGTAATTGAACTTAGAGTGGCATAATAAGATTATATAATGGTTCATTCTGTATATCGTGCATTTTATACTCTCGTGAGAATATAATATATTCACTCGTTCGCTACGCTCACTTGTGAATATATCATATACTCACTCGAGTATAAACACGATATACAGAAAGAACCATTATATAACCTCATAATATACATATAAATGTATATGGTCAAATGTATATCATGTTGGGCTAAGACCTACATCAATATGGTCAAAAGTATATCATATTAGGCTAAGACCTATATCAATATGGTCAAAAGTATATCATGTTAGGCTAAGACCTATATTAAAATGGTCAAAAGAATTATATCATGTTAGGCTAAGACTTATATTAAAATGGTCAAAAGAATATCATGTAAGGCTAGCTTAGATCTATATTAATATGGTCAAAAGCAAGGATATCATGTGAGGCTAAAACCTATATTAATATGGTCAAAAGTGTATCATGTTAGGCTAAGACCTATATTAAAATGGCCAAAAGAATATCATGTAAGGCTGGCTTAGATCTATATTAATATGGTCAAAAGCAAGGATATCAAGTAAGGTTAAGACCTACAATAATATGGTCAAAAGAATATCATGTAAGGCTAGCTTAGATCTATATTAATATGGTCAAAAGCAAGGATATCATGTGAGGCTAAGACCTACAATAATATGGTCAAAAGAATATCACGTAAGGCTAAGACTTATATTAATATGGTCAAGAGAATATCATGTAAGGCTGGCTTAGATCTATATTAATATGGTCAAAAGCAAGGATATCATGTAAGGCTAAGACCTACAATAATATGGTCAAAAGAATATCATGTAAGGCTAAGACCTATATTAATATGGTCAAAATAATATCATGTAAGGCTAAGACCTATATTAATATGGTCAAAAGCAAGGATATCATTTAAAGGGTTCCGATTAGCATCCCGTATAAAAACAATATGGCGGCTCCAGGCGAAAAAACTAGATCAGTTCATTTTTAAGAAATAAGGGGAGTTCTGTGAAATCCAGTTTATTGAAATTGTCTTTGAGATAAAGTAATCCGTTTATAATGATTTTGAAAACGTTATCCAAAGAGTGATTGCGTTCAAAGAATACATGTACAACAGCCAATATAAATCCTTGTATTAGAAACCGGTTTGTCTTGCTTTGTTTCATTTGTAGGATATTTCATATGCCAAGCTGTGTGCTATTACGTTATGGGGAAATTTAGATGCCAATTTTTCCTTATTGTACACAAATAGAAGATCCTGAAACTTCACCCATAAATGTGGAATTGATTTGTCAAAATAAAAATCACCCTTTTATAAATGTGTGACGATCTATAATATACTTATGCTATACAGTGTGTCCCAAAAAAAAGGAAACCAGCAATAGATTGCTTATTTCTCAAATATAAATAATAATAGGAAAATTTCACAGCTACCATCTGATCGGTTATGATGTCCTCTTTCTTATGATACCAAAGTTGTCTATTTTCCTTCACGGATGACTGAGTTATAAAGGATTTAAGTGACCGTGTCAGAAATGAGTTTGTACCACTTTCAGCCAAGTCAATTTCACCATCATAACAAAGTGATAAGTAACAACAAACATCAGGATATCACTCTTTTACTCATTTATTCCAATTAGAATTACACATATCATATTTAACACCCCTTTTAAATCCCAATGTCCATTCAAAGTTGTTTTAACCCCAGTGTCGTTCAACATGACCCCCAAGGCCATTCCTTTCAATGCAAATGTCTGCCATTGATCTCATCGCACGTACTGCATCCCTGATGATGACACTGGGGTTAAAACAACTTTGAATGGACATTGGGATTTAAAAGGGGTGCTAAATATGATATGTGTAATTTTAATTGGAATAAATGAGTATCCTGATGTTTGTTGTTACTGATCACTTTGTTATGATGGTGAAATTGACTTGGCTGAAAGTGGTACAAACTCATTTCTGATATGGTCACTTAAATCCCTTATAACTCAGTCATCCGTGAAGGAAAATAGACAACTTTGGTATCATAAGAAAGAGGACATCATAACCTATCAGATGGTAGCTGTGTAATTTTCCTATCATTATTCATATTTGAGAAATAAGCAATCTATTGCTGGTTTCCTTTTTTTTGGGACACCCTGTATAACAGTTAGAGGTGTTGACACAACGACCTCGAACCTGTGAACCCTTGAGTATTATTCCGGGATTGGGCCTTTTATACTAAACGGTGAGCAACACCAGAAACGAGCGTTCGATTTGCTAAACGATATGCGTCACCCTTTAAGGCTAAAACCTACAATAATATGGTCAAAAGAATATCATGTAAGGCTAAGACCTATATTAATATGGTCAAAATAATATCATGTTAGGCTAAGACCTATATTAATATGGTCAAAAGCAAGGATATCATTTAAGGCTAAAACCTACAATAATATGGTCAAAAGAATATCATGTAAGGCTAAGACCAATATTAATATGGTCAAAAGAATATCATGTAAGGCTAAGACCTATATTAATATGGTCAAAAGAATATCATGTAAAGCTAAGACCTATATTAATATGGTCAAAATAATATCATGTAAGGGTAAGACCTATATTAATATGGTCAAAAGAATATCATGTAAAGCTAAGACCTATATTAATATGGTCAAACGTATATCATGTTAGGCTAAGACCTATATTAATATGGTCAAAAGCAAGGATATCATGTAAGGCTAAGACCTACAATAATATGGTCAAAAGAATATCACGTAAGGCTAAGACCTATATTAACATGGTCAAAAGAATATCATGTAAGGCAAAGACCTATATTAATATGGTCAAAAGAATATCATGTAAGGCTAAGACCTATATTAATATGGTCAAAATAATATCATGTAAGGCTAAGACCTACAATAATATGGTCAAAAGAATATCATGTAAAGCTAAGACCTATATTAATATGGTCAAAAGAATCTCATGTAAGGCTAAGACCTATATTAATATGGTAAAAAGTATATCATGTAAGGCTAAGACTTATATTAATATGGTCAAAAGTATATCATGTAAGGCTGGCTTAGATCTATATTAATATGGTCAAAATAGCATCATGTTAGGCGGTATATTATGTTAGGCTACGACCTATACCAATATGGTAAAAAGTATATATTGTTAGGCTGGCTTAGATCTACATTTATTAAATAAGGTTAAAATTATATCATGTGAAGGGTCTATTGATAGAGTCAAGATGACTTTATGATTTCATGGTTTGACAATATTAATAGAGGTCGTAGTCTGACATGACTTACATTTGGTAACTAATTCCAATTAATAATTCACCAGTCAAATCATACCATGTGCTTTGCTGGGGTAGTATAATCAAAAATATTATAGACCGTGCGGTCAATAATCAAATTATTAATCGAGACGGCAATCAAATGTAAAGATATGTACAGGTATTTAAATCTATGTAATGAAAGTATTTATTTTCCTCGTGAAAAACTGACAAACGATCACCTATGATATAAAATAAACATTTTATGTCGCGATCACCGTGACTTTTTAAAATTCTAAATCTTATCTTCAGAGAAAGTTATTGATTTAATTATCCCCCGCAAATCATGTAACTAGTAACTACAGTGAACATTTTCTACTAAATAACATTGCCAATTATAACATTCCGTTCATCCATGAAGCTTAACTGCTTGGTAATAGCGATAATCTTGTAATATCAATTACAATGTTTCAGACAAGGGCTCGCTGCCTTGCGTAGAATCAAATCTGTATATTATTTATTGGACGAATTCATGATCAAATCATTTGATTTTTAAATTTTAACTATATACACCCGTATGGGTGTCATTTGCCTGTAAACTGAATATTGATGAAACTGATAAATAAAACTACTATGCAAACTTTAAAAAAAACTTTTTAAATATAATAGATGATATAAATGTTATAAATGTTGTGATATGAAATAAAAACAGATCTTTTGTGAACTTCTATCTAATATCACAAGTTATTTATTTTCTTACATATCTCTTTTT
This sequence comes from Owenia fusiformis, assembly GCA_903813345.2. Classification (NCBI taxonomy): domain Eukaryota; kingdom Metazoa; phylum Annelida; class Polychaeta; order Sabellida; family Oweniidae; genus Owenia; species Owenia fusiformis. The sequence continues at coordinate 28,256,349 of CAIIXF020000012.1, forward strand.
TTTATTTTGGTAAGTGATTGTGTCTCATTCATGTCAGAAACCTATCAATCAAAAATAAATCAAATATTTCCAATTTACCATTATGCTCTAAAAAATTAGTGAATGAGATCTTTAAGTATTTTTGCCTGTAAAGGATAAAATGCAATAAACAATTTTGGCGGAAACGACATTGCGTTCCTCAAGAATCCATTTGTAAGATCCCACTTAAACTTGAATAATTTTCATAACTGAAAATTTTAGGACAGTCGTTTTTCATACTGTGAAATATAATACAATATCGGTAAATATCAAGATAGATTATTCCTAAGAATACAATCATACAATATCATGCGATACAATACAATACAATAAAATACGATACAATAATACTATTAAGCATTTGATTAGTGAGTAAACAGAAAATTGTGTCCTTTCCAAAAAGGATTAAGTTTTTGATTTGAACATTTTAATTTTGAACTATCGATTCTATGTTAGAGTAAATCTCGACATACAGATTTGAAAAATAATACATACTTTATTAATTGTATTATCATAATCATATAAATTATCTAATGCATTTTAACAGTAATTTCATCTTATTGTTTTTAATTCGAAAAACATGTTTTCACATGAAGCTTATCGAGTGGATCTATTTAAATTCAGTTGATATCCTTTATGAAAATAAAGGAAAGTGTGTTTTCGTTATATTCAAAAGCTTATATTGGTATTACTAACATAGTTATTTTAGCGTATTACTATGTACGTTAGCTATTTCATAAAGATATAAAGTTCATCGTGTTTTTCACAGAAAATGCCTATCATTGTGCATTATTAAATTCTGGCTCCACAGATACTATAGCTGATTATTGTTATAACAAAGATATATATCCAATATATTTCAAACCATAGCGGTATATTAGAAAAAACTTTAGCTTTGTGTTTACATATCGAATTCCTCGACCTAAAATTGTTTTTACACTTATGCCATTATTGCCATCATTCAATTGTACAATGAAACCAATATCCAATGAACGTGTGTGTAGTCAGTGATAAGTCTAGGGTCTCATTGTGGTTTAAGGTCTTGAAATTGTATCTATTAATAAAAACAATGTGTATAGGTATAGAAAACCACATATAAGTGAGAAGACATTTTTGTTTTATGTAGTATATCGTTAATTTAATTATCAACCGTGTATTAAACGTATTTAAAGTTCTTAAGATATTGAATTTACTATTGTATGTACAATAGGAAATTCAATATCTTAAGAACTTTAACTTCATAAAATATTATATACGACCGTCACCGTGGACCTCACATTGTGTTTTTCACAGCAACTACTCTAAAACTTTGCTTATCCAAGGAATAGTATAATTGATCAGACCCTTTTTATGTATATGTTGCATTTTATGAATTAAGCCTTGGCATTGAAAAGATTGAGAAGTTTATCTGGAATAGCACGAGCCTGTAAAATTGCACTTAAAGTATGTTTAAAGTTGAAGTCCTATGTTCAAAGTGCATACTTTTATATACATGTATACGAGTGTATTCCTTAAGATACAAATGTACAATGTATTCCTTAAGATATGTAACAATTTACTCACAGAAATACAAAATTAAATTTAAGAAATTGTAAGAATTAACTCCGCTGTGAAAGCATGCCTGGCAGAATTATTATGAATAAGATAATATATATATATAAAATAGGTATGAAAAATGAGTTTACTTACGTGTTTAAACATTACGACACGTACACTGTAATCAGCTAGTAAATGCGCTCGTTCAGTAGAAACGTACTTAACATCTATCATCTGTTGAGCTTACTGTCACATTGATTATACTGTCTGTAAGAGTTGTTTTCCCCGATATGCAAATAGTGTGTGTGTTGAAACATACTGTAATATGCAAGTGTAAACGTCAACTAATTCAGGTAAATACTAAAATACCTACTAAGAAGACTATGTAGACTTACAATTACAATTTAGAATGATTGATTCATAGTGTTATACCTCGACGTTAACACTTTCTCCCTCTCTTATAATGTAATATAATATCCGAGGTCAAATGGTTTGTATTTCAAGAGCTATGTTTTTGAAAACATTGACACATGGTTTTATTTATTTGTGTAAAGAACCTTTGTAGCGCTGTGTTGACATATGGTGGCAGAAAATAAGCAATAACATCGAGTCTCGTCTATTTAAGTGGATAGGTATTGCATAAATCGACCGTCATAATAGTTTAATATTTAATCTGATAATATAAATACTTAATACAGTATATGTTTATGACTGCCCGATCAGAGTACAATGTGCGAATCAGGCAAACAATGAAGTTATCTTATTCGATTACATGCAGGGTTGATGAAAGTTCAAGTATAGTCTGCTATATGTTAGTGAACTTACAATAATTTTATTGACCACTACATAGCTGAACAACTTTCAGTTATTAACGTTTTTTCTTTCTTTATATAAATTTCTAGTCTCGTAATAAAATGTCAAAATGTTTATCTTTGGTATAGATGCATCAATCGTACTTGATATCAAGCCCATATTTATTTGTTTATTTCTGTTACCACCTTATATGATGACGAGTAACACATCATGAATACATTTAGTATATTCCGTATTGCTATTATAGAAAAGTCAAATTCCAGAAAAGCAAGACAAATGAGTTTTGCAATACCATAAGCATTTAAAACTATCAGATAACTGAAAACAATTATAGCAATTCGAAGAGTTTTCTAAATAGAAATATTAGAATCACTGTGGCTTACATAAATATATATGTTCATTCAAAATACATATGTTCTTGATTAAAAACATAAATAACCGTTGTTTCATTCCGTAAAACCAATAAAAAATACATAAAAGCTGTCAGCAAATATTTTTTTTATTGAAAATGAACTATTTTAATAAATCATTGTGGTAAACCAAAACGTATAGCGTTCATTTTTAATTTCTTATTTTGAATCTTTATTGCAATTAGTTCTCAAAATTTACCGTATACTGGTCACAATTACTTATTTTGGTGAATACTGTAAATCGATGTGGTGGAGACACATATATTTTTAGGTACGAATATAAACCAGGTATGCCTAGTGTCAAGATCGCACATCGCACATAACCAATAACTTCATGAGTCATATTTTACAGAACGGTAAGACCTAAATTTTATTGTATCATAACTATTTTATAATTGCATATTATATAATAGGATTTTATTTTACTAATGCCCTTTGAGGGTCAAACGTACATCCAACAATTACAATTTCCAATTACTGTAAACATAGTAATAAAGTAAATATATCAAATATATGAATCATTAAACAGTGAAAAAATATGACATGAAAAAACTCATATTTTACAACCATATGCATATCAGTTGTAATAAGGCCCGTGGCGCAACTTAGAAACGGGACTGAAATCATTCAGCGGTCTAGGCACTGAGCATACACACACACTTGAGATACTTAATTAAATAAAACAGTATGTCTTAATCAAGTGATTTGTCAAGATCATTACCACTTGTCAGCTTGTTCCGTAATCTAAAAGAAAATATCCTTTGAACGAATTACCTTTGAAGTTACTAGATCTAGGATTCCCTATCAATAAATGTCGTTCGACAAATCAATTATCGTATCGCTCAGAGAACAACCTGAAGATAAAATCTTAATTTCCTACCTTTCCGATTTTCAACCCGATGTCCTCTCCTAAAGCATCATTCACATTTGCTTCGGCGACCACACTGTCTATCAATTATGCGGCCAGTAACATCGAAGTACGGTCATGGAGCAACGACATTTCAATGCAATATACAGTAGAAAGCTTTTCTTGGGAATGAATTTTCTCTTATTGTTATTCAACAATTATTTAACAATTGACATTTACACTAATAACTTGTATAAATTATAATTTACGGTATCTAATCAAGATCTTTCTGAGACGGGTCTTAGAGCAAGACAATCAAATAGGAAATGTAATTCACCATCTGTTTACCTTTGGAACGACGTAAAAAGAGCGAAAATATAAACAGGTACTGTTTTAGGGAGCTATCGCCAAGGTCCGGAATTTTGGAACTTATGGGGTATAATGTACCTAGAATCTCAGTATGTATGACATACATATGTTATGTACGGTCGGTTTGGGATATGGGTTTATCCCAAGGGGAATATGTGTATATCCCGAGTATATAACCCTTATTTTTACAGTAAAATCTGTATGAACATCTTTTGAGTCTCAATCTCATAGGATATATAGTCGACATATGACTTTGGAGTTCCACAACGAGATAGCTTATCAATGTATTATTTATATATATTATGTTTTATTGATATCAATGGGATATGCTCCGAGAAATTGTGTTAATTAGAAACTAAGAAGTATTCACTCAAGTTACATGTACACTAAGATACACTCCCCTCCATAAGTTTGGCAACCTTTTTTCTCCATTGAACTACGTGTTAAAGCCTCTTTACGTTTGAATTTTTATTTACTTAACCGGCGATGATATAACTTAGAATATTGATGGAAACGTAACTTGACTTTATTTCCAATACCTCCAAATTTTTTCAATTTTTTTCCTCAATTACAATAGGTCGAAAATTGATGATAAATTTGATGACTTTTTGAAAATCGTCATTCCCATGTAATCCAATGGGAAATGGAGGGTTCGGGGCAAATCAGAAATCAGGATATCATTTCAGTAAAAGATTCAGCAAAAAATATTTTTATATAGAAAATTGAATTGTCTAACTTTTTTGAACACTAAATGTTTAGTTTATTTGATGAATATTAAAGTTACAGCGCTTCAAAGTCATTTTTGAAAAGAATTTTTCGCCTCCTGTGTTATTTCAATGGGAGAGGTTTTTTGAAAAATAATTTTGACTTTAAAGCCCTATAACTTTGTTGAACCTGAAGAAACATATCAATTTTTTGTTAAATAAAGTTAGCAAATTCAATTACCTGCTTAACTCGTATTTTTTACAAGGACTCGAATGGATGGATATTCTGTCATATGACTTGCGGCAAACCTACCATTTCCCATTGGTTAACATGGGAATGTCGATTTTCAAAAATTCATCAAATTCATCATCAATTTTCGACCTACTGTAATTGAGAAAAAAAATTGAGAAAATTTGGAGGTATTGGAATTAAAGTCAAATTACGTTTCCATCAATAGTATAAGTATTTTCATCGCAGGTTAAGTAAATAAAAATTCAAAGGTAAAGAGGCTTTAACACGTAGTTCAATGGGGGGAAAAAGGTTGCCAAACTTATGGAGGGGAGTGTAGGTTTTACTGTATATTGGTTTATTATTCTGAAAGTAACAAACCCTTTGTTGTTTCCCAGTAATTTTGCAGATAATACTTTATGCTTTATGCAACATAATTAGCCCAGTTAGCATGAATTTCGTTCCAAATAATCCTACAAAATAGAAAATATTGCCAATCTTGCACGAGTCATTCTTAAATAATAGGAATACGGTATATTTGTTCTCTTTACAAAACGTGTTTCTGACACAAAGGAACCCAATAACATACATAACATCTAGAAATTCCATTTTTCATCATTCCTATAAGGATTAATAAATTCAAATTAATTTTTTATTGCCTGCTTATTAAGTGTATAATTTTCGAGAGTGATACAATTTCTTTGAATTTTACCTAATTCAGCAAACATGAACAATACGCAGTGAGTGGTCTTTAAAGCAACATAAGGCTTTTCGTTTCTATGTTCTATTTACTTTCAAATTGCAGCAACTCTTGCCAAAAGGTTACACAATCTCAAAAGTCATTTAGAAAACAAAATTGATTGTAAAATTGATTGACTAAATTTTGAGGTAAAAAAGCAGACCCATTATGATTTATCAGTGCTTCTCTTTATCTGAAGCCTGTGAGAGACAGTCTGTCTATTCAAATGGATAGTAGCTGTTTCTAAACCGACAATAAATGAGAACATCTTTGGGATTTAAATTTTGGCCAATGCAGCTGCTGCGAATTCAAGTCTCTCGATTTTACGCTTCAATGTGTCTCGTTTTTCTTTCACATTCTGGTCCTCCTCAAGTAAGTTGTCAAGGTCATCTGGACAAGTGGCCAACGCCAGTACCTCCTTTTTTATCTCATTTGAAAGAGTATGAAGGAAATGCAACATAATGTTTAATGGGACCATATCCATGATTCGTCGACTGGCAATCTGAAAAATAAAAAACGTTGACAACTAAAGTAATGTAGGCTCTACTAGTCATCAAAGACTTTTTGATGTCCAAGGGATATGGACCGATTGAAAATATAGGGAAACCCAGAATTTCCATCAGACATCATGTAAACCTAAAGGCTTGTTTTGTTTGAATTTCGCCATCAAATACAATAGTCTGAAGTGGCGTTAAAGAAATCAACAAACAAACAGGTTTTCGGGTTGTCTGTGGTTGCCAAACCTGTGGAGACATGTATAAAATTAATACGCTATTATCAATAATTCTTCATCGAATCCTACAGTTGATGGACTATAGTTACTTGACAACGGATTCATACAGAATCAATTTCTATGTGGAATAAGTTTTACATGGATATACGTCTGTACTCCTAGCGCAACTTTTTGTGCCTCGCTATTCAGTTCAGCGTCGTCAATACTTCTCATCCGGTCGACCTTTTCAATTTTGTTTATTTTCCCCTCAACCTTTTTACTATTTGTGGGTGGTTCTGAGCACCAGGTATCTCTCTTGCCTCCATCTAAAGAGTGAAAGCACAGACTGACAAATGGTCACAATATTTCGGAGCTAAAATGATTTGTGTATTTATGTATAGCATGTTAGTCATAACATGTAACAAATGTGTCGTCACAGTGGATATATTTTAAGAACAATAACATATCCAATGGATATTTTCTGAAAATCATCATTCTTCTTAAATCGTTGCATATAATATATATATGAATTGGTCTCATTTATCATATAGTTAAAAGTTAATACATTTTTTTTATTAAGACTCAATATCTTAGCAATCTTTTTCTTAAATGTTTTGTAACCCTTTTCGTAATTTCCATTTGCTGGCACTTGTTCATACGAAGACAGATAGTCTATGTAGCATATCCATTCTTAAAAGTGTGAGACAATGAGACTTTTTCAGTAAAACGTTGTGAAATAGCTGCTTTAGACATTGGCCTAGAAAATAGAATTCACCCAGTGTCGACAAACGCCTGTGAAAAGGGGTTTTATCAGAACCAATCAAATACCAAATTGATTCTGAAGTATCTGTGAAAGTATTATAGAGTGTGTGTAGAGTTTAAGTATGAGTCGTAAATAGTCATCAAAGGTGACGTAAAGTATCGTAAAAGGAGGTTTAAAAGCTTACTGAACATTTCTTCTTTGAATATTCTATCTTGAGTCCATACAATCTTTTCCATGTCAAACTGCCTGTATACATTTCTCTCGCAGTCTTTATAAGCCTTATTTCCTAGGCGTTCTGTCACTTCCTGAAATGCCACATGCCAAATTTTAATAAAAGCCTCGAGACATAATCATGATGATAAAAATATTTACACAGAAATTTCGCTTTCGCTTATAGTACAGGCTAGGTACATTCCAGTGAGGCCTCTTTCTATGACATACCCCCGCACCCGGTATAACAAGACGTATGTGGTACCATTTTGTTCGGTATGATGTGAAGTTTTCAGAAACCAATTTTGACATTTTCAAATATGGGTCGGATTCCAGATAATAAGCGTAATGTTACATAATTTATTGTTTTCTATGTTTTATATTTTCAAGATTTAAAACAGCTATGGTTAGGTATTTATCAAAGTATAACAACAGATAATGGTGGCAATGCTTTCAGAAAAAAAATTATGGCAAAATTTAAAGAAATTTATAATCAATATGAATCATAATTATGTAATTATTATGTAATAATGTTAAAAAATGTGAAATTAGACGTTGCAAGACACGCTTTAAAGAGAGAATCAGATATAGCGAGCAGGCTAAACAAAAAATTGTTTCAATTTAAGAATATTTTGGGCTTATGTCATTCCCTGTCAAGTCTATTTTCTAAAAATCACAAAAGTGCATACTTTATTCCAGGAAAACTAAAGATTTTTACAATAATGTATTATTTTTCTATAAGAATGGTTACCATTCTCATTATTTGGGAGAATTTAAACATTTTTCACCCATTTTTGCATTTTGAATCATTAATAACTTCACCAATTCACAACATATTGTGAATCTTTTGGGAGATATTGTATTTGATTTTGTAAGGAATAGATTGGTAGGTCAATTATACACGTTGCTTGTAATTTTGTCACCCCCTATAGATCTGATTCTGCCTTTAATGCAATAAACTGGTTTAACTTGAACAAATACAAAAAAATGAATAAAATGATGTGATAGCACAATTCTATTTTCACAATTTGTTAACATAATTAATATGAGGATATAATATTATGTAATATATACACAATATATACATCTATTTGACATACAGTAACCATTTTATCAGAGTCACTATGCAGAACTTATGGCCATCCAGATAGGATGGTCTTGCTGAATGCATTCAACAAAAAGTTATTTGTAGCTAGTTTATTTAATACTTTGTTATCCCACCAAACGGAGTTTGAGGAATATAGAAAAGCCACTCTTCCGTCCGTAAGTGTGTTTAGGTGAATCACGTGATTTTGTTAAGTTTAAAATCTTAAGTTTTTACTTGGTCAATTTCTTAACCAAATTGGAATTTTGCTCGATTCTTTTCTTAATTAACATTAAAGATACATCATTATCATATGCCATTGAGAGGAAAACTAGCCTGGTATCGCATTCCTAAATCCGTACTGGAGAAAGAAACGTAGTAATTTTAAACCATAGTAAACTAAATTTAGTAATTTACCATAATAAACATGCATGTATGTTTTCAGAAAAAATATACTAATATACTGTTGTTGAATAGAGGTAAATTCAAATCATTACTAAAATATAATTTTAATTCAGGTAAAATTATAATTTTTTGGAACGATACTAATTCAGGATGGTTGCAGGGGTTGAACTCTGTAATCATTGAACAAAACATATTGCAACCATTTACACTTCAATGTGAAATGGTTGCAGATTACAATGATTGTAAAGAAACGGTTGCGCAGTCGTTGAAAAATAGTTGACTTCACTTGGTTGAACCCAATGGTTGCACAATGATTGCTTATCATTGTACAATGGTTTTTCCTTTGATCTTAGTAGTTGAAACAATCAGTATTCAATGATTGATAGAAACGGTTTAAATTCAGACTTTCAAGGTTGAATTCTTTATAAGGGATACTTAAATACCGATTGACATATTTGATTCAAATTTTATAGGCTTATGCCTTATGGGTGTAGGACCTCTGCTGGAGAAGGAATTATCAATATGACTCCTCAATTTAAAATGGCACCCTTTTTGTAAAAATACAAAAAATCTCAGTGGTATCGAGAAACCTGGAAATATTGGTTTTATTAGTGGATGCTACAATCGATAACTGATCAAAACGAAGACACTATTGATGGGAAGGGATCAACATTCAACACATCCTATGATAACAATGATAACAAGGAGTCGAACAGAAAAACAACAAGATTTCGCTGGAAGACACAGATATATGTAACTATGAAAACCAAAGGTTGTTGAGTTAAACCAAAAGTGACACCAACACCGAATCCAATTTCATCAAAAGAAAATATAGAAATGATGACAAAGTCCAGTTCCTACCACAGTACAATAAAATCTGACCTGATGTGGAGACTTGTGAGGCATATGAGACAATGAGAAGGCCCAAAAAGGCCATTTACAGGGTGGTAAAAAAACCTTACGCCATTTCCTCATTTCTTTGTCATTTTAAGAACTGATATTTTACACATTTGTACATAATTCAATTTCCTACCAGCCTACTATATTTCATGACCATCAGATTGATAGTCACAATGTTACAGCACTTTAAAGAACATGCCCCAGTGGCCACTATTGTGCTTTCAGTAAACCTGCACATGTAGTCCAAAATGTCCCTACTTGTAGGGGGGATACGGCAAAGATAGAGTGACCTTAGAATGACCTTAGGACAATTGCAGACCTCAAAAGTGAGATCATTCGTGTCATTCAGGCCATATCTGCTGAAGAATGCATTTGGATCATTGACAATTGTGCAGGTTTGACTACAGCGTGATAATGCCCAAACCTGAAGCATGTTGTTTAAAGTGCTGTAAAATTGTGACTATTGGTCTGATGGTCATGAAATATAGTAGGGTTGTATAATAGTGAATGATGTACAAATGTGTGAAATATGAGGGAGTAATGTTTTAAAATGACAAAGATATGAGGAAAATGCAGGGTTTCCATTTTTTGACCACCCTGTACAACAAAGCACAAAAGATTCTATTCAACCATCTCGTGTACAGAATATGGCAATGAGTTGGAAATATGCACTTGACAGCAACCCAAGCCTTATTTCCAGTATAGTGAATCGAGATGGAAAGTGAAGCATGTTTCTGGCTGATGTAAGTTTTGTAAAAATCTGTAAGAAAACCAGGTCTATCAGGGAGGTGGTAAAGTCACATTGTCACACCGCCAGCGACTATGCAGAATCTGTGAGCAATCTGTACATTCAACACAACTCAAAAACCTCATGAAGAATGCCAACCAAAGCGAGTAGAAAATGATGAAGATGATGTGCGCAAGATATGTAGTCTTGTGGGCCCAAATTACTGATGGTTTCTTAGGAATGGTAAAATAAGGCAAATCTTTAACAAAATGTGCAAGTCAGGTGTGCAAAATGCGACAAAAAATAAAAAGTGATGAATCAATCATCTTAGCTGGAAGTTTGAAAAAAAGGCTAATGGCCATAACAGCAACTAGCTCTTACAGTGCAGAGTATATGGAGTACATCCCCAATGTCAAATCTAGACATAGTGCTCACAAAGCAAAGCCCAAACTTTGGAAACCAGAAAGCACTGAATGCTACTTTTTTGATGGAAGTCTGGTTCCTAAGATGATTTTGAGAGCATCTGCCCCCATTGAATTAAGGGATCTTACCAAAATCTATTGTAAAGATGGATTTCGCACTAATCAAGCTTGTAGATGCCTACTTGCAGGATTATTGTGCATGTCTATCTGTTCCTGTGAGGTCGGTAATTGCCAAAACACAATGATGGTTGAGGAAAAACCATATCCAGATGTTTAGAATAAAGATGTTTGAAATAATCACATCTTCATATTATATAATGATTCTATAGAAAGATGTAAGCCCTTATACTGTATGTAAAAACTTGATATTTATCATGTTTAAAATGATCATAACAGTTACCTGATTTTTATATGTATGAATATTTGGATAAGTTACGAAGGCAATTCAAATTGTAATTTTACTTATAAAACAATGGAAATTATGTAATAATTACATAATTCTAAGTCCAAAGTATTTTTGATAATTATCAAAATTTATTTTAAAGTATATACACAATTAATATTTGCTTAGCTCATGATTTTTTTAATCATTTCCTCAAAAAATGCTTTACAAAAAATGCTATGTCATAATAATAGATTACATAACAATATGTCATATTTATCGAATCTGACCCATATTTCAATCTGTCAAAATTGGTTTTTGTAATGTACTCAACAAGACGAACATTTTGATACCCATGACGACTTGTTATACTGGGTGCGGGGGTCAAGTTGATATTTGGCTCATTGGTAGCCTGCACTATTACAGTTTAGTAGCCAAACAATCTGGCTTATAATGTTTTTTAACAAAGCCGCTCATATGTATGTATTGTTATCATTTGATTTATGAAAATAAAGTTATGATAAAAAAGGAGCCAAACAGTCCTGGTGAACCACAGATGGTAGGATTTTAAAGCTTTCCTGTTCATCTTAATCGAATGCAGTGGACTTTTGCAAACATACCTTGACCTTTGACTCTAAAACCGGGAAATTACGGAATATATCCTGTGCCATCCCCCGTAGGATGATCTCAACTTCACCATTTACCGACAGCAGGCATTCCATAGCTGGTCGTTTGTATACAGATATATAATCATTAATCAAACGCTCACATACGGGGTAGGTGTTGGCGAATGTTGGTAGTTCGTTACCCCTTTGGGCTTTGATTTCAGTCTTGATATTATCGAGAAACGATGCATCTTGATCTATAAAGTTAAAACGATTTAATTTGAATGTTACGTCGTATTTTATTACCTGGTTTTCACAAATGAAAGGTTATGAATATTGGAGTTCGAAAACTTTCATTTTATTTAATTCAAAAATGCGCGTCTTTCTCATATCTTTTGAAAGATAATTTTTCTTTCGTCTTCAAATGAGCTTATACATAGTCTGTTATCAAGAAATGATATCGCCAAGATTTAATTGTATCAGAAGTTCAGAACGAATCTGAGAGATGTACCTCTGCCGAGTTCTGTTTTGGTGGCTTACTACATATCTCTCTAGCACGAGGCTAATAATGCATGTCATCCAATGCATTATACAGATCTCTAGATACACGGGTAACTAGAGTATCCTCGTATATTGAGTATGACCGGTTCTTAGGCTACGAATATGACCTGTTTTGGAAAGTCATGAGAGGCACAGCTGCTTAAAAATGGAAAATAAAGGTTAACTTCTATATTATCCTTTTTGAAATTGTGTTTGTTGAATATAGTTTATGCTGTATTTAATAGTAATGTAACAAAAAAATGTTAAACATGAGCTATTTTAGCAATGTAACTGTTCATAATGGAATATCAATCAGAAAGTACAGATTTCTCGCCTTAAAGCCAAACCATTAATATCACAGTAGAAAAAAACAAATCCCAAACCTTTTTATGGCTAACCTGAACAAGATCTCCAAATCTCAGTTTATATGATCCCCCGTAGAGTGAGCAAGAGAAGGATTTATCTTTTCCCAGAGGATACGCTTGTGAAATGTCATGGAAATGAGTGTAACACGGCCCACTGATTGTTTCACAATCGTATTCTCCAATAATGGGGCACCAGTGACATTCGTATTCTCAAAAATTCAAAGATGTATCATATTTGGACAGAGCAGGCTAAATTATTTAAAATATTCATGACTAATTCGTAGATCTAGCTATATATTATACATAAGATGTGTCATCCTCTTCGGAGTTGCGTTGTGTTACACAAAAACTGATCAAAGATGCTGGAAACTAGGATTTTACGGCTTCAATCTAATATTAATACGCTTTCTCTTGATTAAGGCCCCTTGTGATATGCCTGGCATTATAAGTATACCAAGTATCATTCATTGACCAAGTAGGATAAAAAGAAAACGTTCGAAAGTGTTCATAAAAAGCAACTACTCACCTCGTCTGTTTATAGGAACAGAAATACGGTCACACTCGTAAGCTTAGAACCGGTCATACTCAATATACGCGGATACTCTAGTATCCCGTGTAGATACATACACTTATAAACAACTATTATAAATTTATAATACAAAAAAAAAACTTGCCTGTAGGGGTTCTCTCTTCAATATCAGTTGCGAATTTATCAGTGAGTTCTCTAACTTTGGAAAACAATCGAATCTTTTTCTTATGGTGTCTGTAGTCACCTATTGACACTCTTTGGAGCTTATCACAATACTCGTCCAATAGCTGAAACATTTATTGTCATTCCATTCGGAAAGATTCTAAGAGTTTAATGAATTCAATCATCTACGCAATAAGTTTAATAGCTGTAATAAAATATAAAGCAGAAATGGGGGGAGGGGAAGTATTTGATATAGTTTAGGACCTGAAAACAAGGGATTCCAAAGGAATTTTCAAACGGGGGCGAATCATTAAAATAAATAATACCATGGGTACTGTGCTCACATTGTGTCGTGATTTCAGTCTAAATGGCAGCCATGTTGACTTGGAAACCTCATTGGTACAGTATAACATATGAGAACATAAATGTATCTGTCCATTTCTATACTTAGTGAGCAATGATCCCTGAACTTGGCTTCAAAATAGTCTTTTTTCCAACAAATACGATGGCTGTTTTTGTGTGATTCCAAGTATTCTTGTACACATCTCAATTGTATTACATAAGATTACATATTTAGTAATTTCAATGCAAATTAAAGCAACGATACCTTGCTTAAAATTATACATGTTACTTTTTTCGTAGAAAAGTATGACAAGAATGTTATTGCTAAAAAATTGCCAGCAGCACAATGACGGTATTTTCTCATTTTTCTAAGAATCTTTTCGAAACTTTAAAATCTCATTGATACTACAAAAAAAATTATACTTGGAGATTCTGATGCAAATCAAAACAATTATCTCTTAGTTATGGCTCTAAGAAATTTTGCAACAAAAGAAAAATTTTTATCAATAGATAAAAAAAAAAAAGGCTCAAAATGTGGATGCAGTCCCACCCCTCTTTCCCATCCCCCTTGGAGGTCCATGTGGAGTGTAGCATTGTTTTTACACAAAGACCTATAACTTGGTTCTGGGATCCGTACAAGTAATAAAGTCTAATATCTAATTTGCGTGTGGTTTTCAAACAAGAAATATACAGTTCACAAGGAAATATAGTACAAGGTTTGGATTAGGTCTATTACAAGAATCATACACGAAAATTCAAGTATCTGAAATACACAGGGTTTTATTTTATATATATCTATAAAAGTCGTCTCGCGTATTTGAATGTAATTTTTCTCACCTGAATGAGGTATCTGACCCTTTCTTTTGCATCAATTGGGAGACCAATCCCTCCAAGAAACTTAATTTCGTGGTTTGCAGTCATAAGTTTTGCATTGATCTCTTCAAGAAGCATCGGAATGCAGTTCTGCAATATGATTCGTAGTCTCAATAGTGTATTAATGTGATTCTAGTATAACCATTTTGAAAAAATGCCCCTGACCTCGCTACACAAAACTACATTTTATTTAGATTAAAGGTTCGTACTTTTTCATTCTTATCATTTTCATGTTCTATCCAAAAGTTGATTTTCTACTTTTCCTCACTAATGTCGTGGTCACATTTGCTCTGATTTTTACTACGGCGCCCGGCCGATTGAGTATTTTGTTCAATATTATGTATTCAATTTTGAACAGAATACTCATTTGCCGGGCGCCGGTGCTGAAAATCGGTGCAAATGTGACCACGGCATGAACCTAATGCATTAACGTTGGTATTACAGACAACTTAAAGAAAAACTTCAAATTCATGTGTTGATGATGTTGCTTAAAGTTGGTGAACAAATAGATGAAATAAAAGTGTTTTAATGAAAATTACCTTGATAATGAGGTAAAGTTCGTGTGTCAGTTTTGATGACAATTGTTTGATTCCACATTGCATCGGATTAATGACCCTGAAAGAAAAATATGAACATTACGTAAAAGAAAACTTTTATCAAGAATTTTTTACTATTGCTACAATTGCAGATTACAAACTTATCTGATAATTTCCAGCAAACCTGAATCTCTCATTAGTACGGAAGAATTGAACTTCTTCAGCAAGGGCTTGTTCTAAACTTTGGCCTTCTTCTATTCGTTTCTGACTGCGACATTTAACCACATAGAACCCCTTCTTTAGCTTCATTTTCTTGTTCTCGAGGATGTCTAGCACCTCTTTGATTGGTCCTACCCCGTGATCTATCAAGTCAGGTCGTGTCAGAACACCTACGACAATCAAGGGTTCCTTTATCATGTTGATTGATTACATTTCAAACGCCCCAAATACGCAAGAGAAATGTTCTTACCTATTGTTCTATCGCCATTTGGGTCAACCTGCTTGGCCAAGTTACACGCTTCCACCGTATCTATATCGACATTACAAGGTATCAATACTAAGATAATTGTCTCAGGCCTCGATATATATGACGTAATGAGCTTTCTTGTCTAAAATTGCAATTTGAAAGACAATTCAAGAATGTTTAAGGTAAATTAAGGTATTGAATTCTTAAATAAGTCAAATTAAGACATTATGATAGGATAATAGTGTAAATCGAAATACCATATACACATAACAGTGAAGAAATTCGAATTACTTTAAATTAAATCAAATGATCAAGAACATTATATGCGCATTTTCCGAGTAACATGTATACCGTTTTATGCCATACTGTACTGCACATTGTGATATGTGACGATACTCACCTCCTGAACAACAGTATCATTGCCTTCGGAAAATCTAACGATGCCAGGTAGGTCTATCAAGGTTAGATCAGGTACATTGTGCGCCTCCACTTGGAGGCGGATTAACCTGTTGCTAACGCCCCTTGAGTCGCCTGCTAACACCCTCTGAGCTAAAACAGGCATAAGGTATTAATGAGCCTGCTACTATTATTAAAGTATATAGTATCCACCGTCTTCTACTCCTCTTTTTCCCCTTCACGTAATCTTTTCTCCTACGATTTTCCCTTCCGTCTGACTTCCAACTGATCTTATACATCTCCTTTCATTTTGTCCTTGTCCATCCCTCCGATCCTTATATTATCATTACTTTTGACTATCTATTGTAGTATTAATGTGTAATCTTTCAGTTGTTTGTGGTGCAATGCGAGGGATTGTTTAGTCAAAACACGTTTCTATTTCTTTATATTGAAGTTTGACATGAAGTAAAATGTAACGCGGAATATGGCATGTATTCATGGTCGTGTGGTATTTGTGATACATGTGGAAATTCCGCAATGAATATGCGATACATTGATTTAAGTGACAACCTAATCCTCACCTGCGGAATATGTCATATTTACCTGCGGAATATGCCATATACCTCAGGTGAATATGACATATACCGCAGCCTCGATTTGATTGGAAGACGTGTATGAATTATTATAATAATGATGTATTGAATATAATGCGTATTGAATATGGTATTGTGTAATTAGAGGTTATGTCACTATCTTGGCATATATGCCCGTGGTCTCAGTGATATATGGCCCGACCTTGGGAGGGACATTGATCTCTGAGAACCGAGGGCATATGTGCCACGATAGTGACATAAACGATTTATAACATACCTATGATGATGTAGACTGGTCAGAGAGTACCGTTTTCTTATAGAATTGACAAACAAATGGTTTGAAAATGATTGACATGAGTTTAGAAAAATTGCTCGCGCAGTTTTATCTTCGATTGATTGGTTATGACGTCAGCGCCTTGACCAATCAGAAAGTTAGCGGGCGCGGGCTTTTCAAAACTTATATTGGCCCGCTGTCTTGTGTACACTTTGTACTATACATCATCATAGGTATGTTATAATCATTGTTATATTACCTTCCCTGATTTCAAAATCAATATTTGACGGGTCTGTGATTGTTTTTTCCAGGGGCTGATGTCCTCCCTGTATATCGTATAAAATCTTGGCGTTGAAGTTTTCGGTGTCACATTGTTTCATTCTTAGCTCAAGGGGGCATCGAGTCACTATCCCTGTTAAAGAGTAATACAAATCGATGAAAGTTAGGGACTCTGCCAAGTTACATATGCCATTATGACTCCAATTTTGCAATTACTCAAACACTTTTTCCGGAGCTATTTTATTGGATCTAGGAAAACTTACTTTTTCCCTTGAAATGTAGGTTTGCTAAGGTTTTATAAAACGGCGTTCTAGTATACAAATAAATTAAAATGTTCTCATAGCCATATGAATTTATATCAAGAAATAATGCCATGACTCGACTCTCAGTCAATTAAACAGTTAGCTATATACAGAGTGTCCCAAACATGAATAAGAAAGGAATTGCTCTTAGGAGAAAGAAGGAATGGTCATTTCACTAAGATTAAATAGAGTAAGCTAGTGAAACTTAATGAAACTTTCAGATCCTTAATAAAAGTGAATTGTCTGTCAGATGATTAAATGTTCCCATGTTTATCCGGTTATAACTTTTTGGGACCGTACATGGATACTTGTATTGCCCCGGATTATACTAGCATTCACGAAATACTTGGAATTTAATCTTTTAGCCTTAATAGATTCACCTGAATTTGTAATAATACTATCACTACTTATTATTCCTCTTAATCGGAAAGTTGGACAGCAAGTTAAGCAACTCCCTAAGTCGTTATAGGGTGAACTTTGACATTTGAGCTGTATTTCTGTAGTGATACGACACTATCACAAATTCACCTTTTTTGGGGGGAGTCACATTATACAGAAAATGTTGGTATGTCCCTTTAAGTCAAATCAGTTGGTATTTGCATAAATCATATGAAACGTATTCCAATTAATCATTTTTTGAAAACACTCTAAGCCTGTAATCAATTTGTGTTTTCTAGTGTTAAGTGTCCTACTTAACTGTAACTCTCTAAATACTTTTAAAACATGAATAACCCATGTGCAATGAGGAAATAAAATGGCCTGATGCCACAGGGACAACCCGTCCTGAATTGCATGTCATATTTATCAGATCTGTTTAAAGTTATCATTTCTACGAATAGCCTACACTTCTAGCCTGTAGCAGAGACAATATTCTAGAAGTTCTAGGTAATACCGAAAGTATATTTCTTATTCCGAGTAAATGTATAGGAGAAGGATATAATTATCAACCTGTTCCTCTCGGTAGTTGTACCCCAGACATAGCCTCCAGAACCGAGCTTTTCCCTACACTCTGATCACCAATGACTACAACAGCAGGAAGGGCAACGTCCTTCTCCAAGCCATACTGTCTTAAGTCATCTATGGCATCAATACATGGACGAACCTTCCTGTTAAACTCATCAGCTAGCACTGCCTTGTCATCTTGGGTGTTAGTAGATGATGTCATATTCAAAGTAAGCTTTCTTAATTTCTGTTGTCTCGGAAGTATGACCTGTAAAGGGATATTTGTATATTGCTAAGAGTATATGGCTAAGAATATTCTTAAATTAATATGGAAACATGCGGGATATCAACCGATCCAATGTGCATATTATTATATGCTCCAATTAGGGTCGTCCGCGTTCAATACAAGTGTACAACAAATACTTGCACCAATGCACTGTTGAACATAGGATAGGGGAGGTCCCTTAGAACTAAAACGATGGCGAAATTAATGATATGGGGTAATTGTTATGTTAAAAAACTCATTACTATCCTTATTCGACACATATTTCGGTATTTATCAGCTAAGTATAAGACATTTTATAGATTTATAGGTGATTATGAAAGGCTAAGGGTATATAAACTTAAAATTTGAATTGAGGTGTATTGTTATCTATTTTATCTGTTGTTAATTTTCCGCATTTGGATAGTAATATTTCACCGAAATCAGCATATGGGGTTATGTATTCCAGCTTATTAGATGTAGCAAGGAGTGTTCAAATATATAGATTTTAAATCAAGACACCATATTTTAGTGAGATCAAATTGTTAGGC
Source organism: Owenia fusiformis (assembly GCA_903813345.2). Taxonomy (NCBI): domain Eukaryota; kingdom Metazoa; phylum Annelida; class Polychaeta; order Sabellida; family Oweniidae; genus Owenia; species Owenia fusiformis. Next base: position 28,275,636 of record CAIIXF020000012.1, read on the forward strand.
CAAGAATATACTTGTTAAAACATAAGAACTCCTTTCTGGGCTTCGCTGAAATAATGTAGATCTTTAATTACGAAATTTCAAGCTTTACCACTAGAGATGCTGAATGATGTTGGAATTTAATTTAACTCAAAATGTTTTCACTCTGCACCTTTTAAGATGAATCCCGGTGTGAAAGAAATTATGGTCCCCCATGGATTATGGTCCCCCTTTTTAAAGCCCCTTACTGGCCCTGATTGTGTATAAGATAATAAGGGAAAGAGGTCATCATATAAATCAATGGAGAGCAGGACCATAAATTAATGGGACATTCTACCCTTTTACACCGGTTTTGGTATTAATGGTTCAGATATAGGGATAGGAATAGGGATCCGAACTAACATTCTCCTGATGAATATTTTGAAATATTGTGTTTTATGGATTATGGCGAGACCTTTGCGAATGGATGTTGACCCTTTTAATCACCGATGGACTTTGATACTGAATTTCGTCTATCCCACATCATTTGAATACTAATATATACAATTATTTATGATGTAATGAGTATTCGCTTTAAATGTTTCCAAAATTTCTTCAACATGTAAAGTAATGACTTCAGTATAAAGTATCTTTATTTTTGGGCAAATTGTAGACTATTTATTATAAAAAAAATCATTTCCTTCATTATCACGGCATAATCGCCCAAAAAGGGGCATTTCTACTGCCACTTAAATGTTAAAAAAGCTATCCCTTACATAATCATAGCATAGGTATATATATATTGAAATTGTTTAAAGTAAACACTTGTATTTATAAATGTTTAGTTTGTTAGATAATAAAGCAAACAAAAATAATGAAATTAGCACCATGCTTTTTCACGTAGAGTATATTATTAATAGAGGATTAGTAGAGACTCACCTATTCATATTCTGCATTCCTTCACAATTGATGAACGGTATCGGGTCTGTCCATGTTAACTAGATTTTAAAACGAGCATTTCAATCAACATACGAGGGATGATTCAACATTAACGAATAATACTACTTTATACTATCGCAAACAATGTAACTTTTATCCAATCTACGATCACAACTTTTAAATATCTTTAACATGTGGTCCCAAATGGGATTTTCAGCAATACTTGAGGAACTGCTAGTGTGCTTGGAAAAACACTTTCATTGCCAGCATTTTAGCTGTTTTGAACGAATATTTAAGGTCCACGGGAGTTTGAGTCACGTGGTCTTTCATCTTTTTAAGGATGGTAAAATACATAAAGGCAGTATGACAGGGTGCGTCATATTCAAATGCATGATCACACATACATATAAGGGGTACCTGCAAATAATTCACTGACTATGTGAGTAATTGCCAACAAGTTCTAGAAATACAGAAAAATGTTTAACTCGCAGCCTACTGATTTCGCGAGTTCCGTTTTATTCTGAAAACTATTTTCGTGTAATTTATTCTAGAAATCTAAATTCGTTAGGAATCATCAAACATCGATAAAAAGGTAATATCTATTCATGTCAAAAACCGTTGTACTTGTGAATGACCCCTCGTAGTATATTCTATTTTTCAATAAATCCATGAACACATTTTAAACACTGCGTTAATTACGTAGGTACTTGAACTGTTATTCGATTTATCATATGATATCATAACATATCACATCAATACCAAGTGTTGAAAACAGTGTACGGGCCGGTGTAAATTTAGTGACTTCCATGACATATCGTTATTATAAGAGCAGTTTATTTGTTCATGACTTAATTTATAAGGAGAAGTTGAAATTACAGAGAAGTATCGAGGTCATCGCACTATGTCGAATCATTCGCACTATAAAAAGGAAAATTAACAAAAAACATAGATTATGAGATATATTAAATTATAACAAATGGATTATGAGATAATCCTCTTCTTATTTTGTTATTTTTTTCTTTTCGAAGATCAATTATGTAATATGACCTAAAACTTTTTTTTGGACATAAACCATATCAAAAAATGTTGCTTTTGGGCCAAATATTTGACCTCAAATTTCCATTGTTTTCGGATTATTCTAATCCCAAGGGGTCTCACTTTCCTTTTCAGAGGTAAATCATGACTTATAGTACATTTCAATTTAGTAGTAAAAATTGAAATAAAATGTTGCATTTTGGTACTATATACCCGGGAGTTATCTCGTACCAAGACCATCTCTTCGTTCGTACATTGTTATGATTAGTTAGACACCAATAGCTTGTTAATTAATAATATGAGTGAGGAAAATAATAGTTAATAATAAAACATACATGTATATTTATGTAATAAATCAATTTTAATGTAAGCGACATATTTTATAATTAGTAATTGCAATTTGCGCATGCGTTTCTCTAGTTCATATTGTACGTGTAGCAAGGATAGGAGTGGACAGCTTTAAAGGGTGACGCATATCGTTTAGCAAATCGAACGCTCGTTTCTGGTGTTGCTCACCGTTTAGTATAAAAGGCCCGATCCCGGAATAATACTCAAGGGTTCACAGGCTCGAGGTCGTTGTGTCAACACCTCTAACTGTTATACGGCATAAGTATATTATAGATCGTCACCTATTTATAAAACGGTGATTTTTATTTTGACAAATCAATTCCACATTTATGGGTGAAGTTTCAGGATCTTCTATTTGTGTATAATAAGGAAAAATTGACATCTAAATTTACCCATAACGTAATAGCACACAGCTTGGTATATGAAATTCCTACAAATGAAACAAAGCAGTTCTAATACAAGGATTTATATTGGCTGTTGTACATATTCTTTGAACGCAATCACTCTATGGATAATGTTTTCAAAATCATTATAAACGGATTACTTTATCTCAAAGACAATTTCAATAAACTGGATTTTACAGAACTCCCCTTATTTCTTAAAAATGGACTGATCCAGTCGATTCGCCTGGAGCCGCCATATTGTTTTTATACGGGATGCTTATCGGAACCCTTTAAACACCCCCTCCCATCCCGTATCTTTTTAGTATCCATTTAGCCCAACACATGTTGTCTTGTTATGGTTTTAGAAGCATTACATGACATTAATTTATATCTACCCATATGAATACCTGTGACACTTTCACAAGATGAAATTCCAATCGAATTAAATATTTGTATAATTTTACTTTCTAGAAATCTCTAAAAACACAACATCACACTGCATTTTGTGATAAATATGTCATGGTGATTAAAAGATGATGGCACGGTGGAATAAATCATATTTACAATATTAAGCACTCTATACAATTGCTTCTATTACATACAATCAATATATACAAAGATACAAAATGCTACAATAATTTATATGGTAAAATATTCATATATGTATGAGTTCCCTTCAAAAGGGGCATTTGCAGAGAAGCCGTATGTACGAGTATATGTTTAATGAATTGGTCTTCATTTCAGACGTTGTTCACCGAGACACGTATTACTGTTTCACAAATATTCCAGAAGCAACGACCCTTTCAGCTGCTCTATATGCAGAAATCTCGATTTATATGTCCAGGTCCTCTGATCATATCAGAAATATTCCTTAACAACCCTTTAAAATAGTTTCCCTATTATATTTTGTTCTTTTAAATTTTGGCCAATGCAGCTGCTGCGAATTCAAGTCTTTCAATTTTACGCTTCAGTGTCTCTCGTTTTTCTTTCACGTTCTGGTCTTCCTCAAGTAAATGATCCAGATCATCTGGACAAGTTGATAACGCCAGTACCTCCTTTTTGGTCTCATTTGAAAGACCATGAAGGAAATGTAACATAATGTTCAATGGGATCATATCCATGATTCGTCGACTAGCAATCTAAAAATAAACAATGTAATTTGTTAAACAAAAGTGTTTACATTATGCTTGTATATGCGTAAAACACCTTTAGGAAATATGGTATTACGTTATCTTGCACACATTTTAGGATTAAATGAACCTGTAGCTTGTCAGTTGTGTTAAGATGAGTGACCAAATGAGAATGAACATTACAAAATTTGTACCTGCATGTACGCCTGAACTCCTAGCACAACTTTTTGTGCCTCGCTACTTAGTTCAGTATCATCGATGCTTTTCATCCGGTCTTTTTCACTCTTGCTCCCTTTCCCCTCAGTTGCCCTACTACTCGTTGGTGGCACTTTGCTCGAGGCATCCTTCTTGCCACCATCTTAAGTCAGAACATGTAAAAAGATGTATAAAATATATCCAAGAATAAATTTTTGTCCCTTTCTTCCCGTCGATATTTTTCATCTCTATAAATATTTAACTAGCGCTATTTTTATGTAATACTAGTCATTCAAAGTCAATTCAAATAATAGTAGTCATTCAAAGTGACATGCTTTATCGTAAATGCGTCAAAACTTACCGAACATTTCTTCTTTGAAAATTCTGTCTTGTGTCCAAACAATATTCTCCATGTCAAATTGTCTGTATACATTTCTCTCGCAGTCTTTGTAAGCCTTATTTCTGAGACGATCCGTCACTTCCTGAAGAGTCAAAGAATATATAAATGTATTTGTTTACAATAAAAATATATCATACAAGAGGGTTGTATATGATTGGGTTTCATGATGTGAAAAGTTATGTATTTTCTCAACATTTGTCATCCAATCGCATGAAATGAATACAATTTTTATCATAACGTGTTTATTCAATGATATTGATATATTTATAGAGGATCATACTATCTATTTATGCAACAAAACTTTAAAGTTTTGATAAATATAGCAGAAGCTGTTCTTATTAGTTTGCAAAATTATAAACTCTTATTGTATTGAGGAATATTTAGCAATATGATACTAGCAGGACAAGTTATATAATCCTTACAAAGTCTCATAATCAGATTAGTATTTAATAAGTCAACATATCATTTGTGGGTCATAAACACAATGACGACAAATCACTGTCAAGGACTCCCAGTGGTTAAGAAAAAGTCAAGACCCACTACAAAGAGATGGCCAGAGATACTTCATAGTACGGAAACATTGTAACTGTGTTCGATCATTGAATTAACGCGTATACATACATGAAACATACCTTTACTTTCGATTCTAAAAATGGAAAATCACGGAATATATCTTGTGCCAGCTCCCTTAGAATTATCTCTACTTCACCATTTACTGACAGTAGGCACTCCATTGCTGGTCGTTTATATAGGGATATATACTCCAGGATCAAACGCTCGCATACTGGGTACGTGTTGGTGAAAGTGGGGAGTTCGTTACCCCTTTGAGCTTGGATTTCAGTTTTGATGTTATCCAGAAATGATGCATCTTGATCTGAAAGTTAAAAAAATATTTGTTAATAATCTCTCGGGATTGACTGTATGTGCAATACCTCCCTAGGTATCAGTATAACAGTGTGTCATACAGTATGTCAACATTGCATAATTGTATTGTTTCATTATAAACTATAATGTAAGTATATATTTTTGCATCTAATAAGACAGTTACATGATTGTGATTTATTGTAACATTGAACAGTTACTCGCCTGTTGGGGTCCTTTCTTCAATATCAGTTGCGAATTTATCAGTGAGTTCTCTAACTTTGGAAAACAACCGGATCTTTTTGTTATGGTGTCTGTAGTCACCTATTGACACTCTGTGAACCTTGTCGCAATACTCGTCCAGTAGCTGAAATGTATATACCAATGTATATATATATATTTTAAAATTGTTAGGTGAATACACAAGGCTTGTGTACTAGGATAATTTGGATACAGAGTCTATGTTTGGGGAAATATGTGTATTCAACAAGGACTGAGGAAATACACATATTATAAGTCATAATATAAATAACATAATATAAGTGCTTTCTTTTATATGTAGTCTAGATGTCATTTTAAAAATTTCTGTTAAACCGCAACATATACCAACTAGGGTGTCCAGCGGCTTGTTTTTATAGTGTATATTATATAAGAATTATGAAATAAATAAATTGAATTGAATTGAAATATTTCCTCTGGATGAACCCTGTATCTTAAACGGATGGAAAGGATATGACTTGAGCAATCTATATATTTATAGATGTCATCATTTGTTTCTCACCTGTATAAGGTATCTAACCCTCAGATTAGCACCTTCAGGGAGACCAAGCCCTCCAAGAAATTCGATTTCATGGTTTGTAGCTAGGAGTTTTGCATTGATGTCTTCAAGGAGCATGGGAACACAATTCTGGAATTTAAATGTCCCATGCATTTTAGCGTCGTTTTGAATATACTTGCCGTCAATATACATATAAAGATGACTTCAGAATACTGCACCTAATTCAACATAACCCGTGTGTACCTCATATATGCTCTCTCCTAATACCCTTTCCCCTTCTCAACATCAGAGTCTTGTCAAAAATGCGTGTGATAAAAAGGCGCACGTTTTAAAGGCTGTGTGGCGTTTCCAACGTACATATACACATATACAACATACTTCCGGAATAATAAATAGATTTGAATCTTATTGGTTTATATTGTCAGTTATCTAATACCGGAAATGAGGAAGTAGTTAATTTGCGTTCCTTGTATTCTGTTTGTCATAACATTGCATACTTTTGCCATTTTCAACATTGGACTATTGATAGACTGGCTGGCGATGAAGAAATTTTGTTTCAATACATATTTCCCTTTACTAGCTGGTCTAAATAACTTTCCTATGATATTATACTTCATTGAATGTATTATTGATTTAAATTAGATTTAGATAACAAATACAAATAGGTAAAAGGGATTCAAATGAAAAGGTAAAGGATATAATAAAAAAATCATCTGTGTTGATTACCTTTATATGAAGGAAAAGCTCATTGGTCAGTTTTGATGACAACTGTTTCACTCCACATTGACTTGGATTGATTACCCTAAAACGAGAATGAATTCAGTAAATTATTTAAAGCATAATTTCAGTTTATTGCAAATTGATTGTTTTGAAAAGAAAGCAATGCCCAGCAACTTAAATTATGTTGATGCAAACTGACATACCTGAATCTTTCATCAGAACGGAAGAATTGAACTTCTTCAGCAAGGGCTTGTTCTAAACTTTGGCCTTCTTCTATTCGTTTCTGACTGCGACATTTAACCACATAAAAACCCTTCTTTAGCTTCATTTTCTTGTTCTCGAGGATGTCTAGCACCTCTTTGATTGGTCCTACCCCGTGATCTATCAAGTCAGGTCGAGTCAAAACACCTACAGCAAAAAGAGATTATCATTTCCATAAAGTAAAGGAAATATGGCAGAATATCGTAACCAAGAACCTAAATCTCTGAAACCCTGAACCACATGATCTTGAAACAACAGACACATTACCATTGAAAAATATTAAACACTAGCCCTCATGACAAACAAGCAAATCGTTCTTACCAATTGTTCTATCGCCATTTGGGTCAACCTGCTTGGCAAGATTACACGCCTCCACCGTGTCTATATCAACATTACAGGGTATCACCACTAGAATGATTGTCTCTGGCCTAGATACATATGTCTTGATGAGATTTTTAGTCTAAAATTGCAAATAAATTCTATACACAGTAACAAGACATTAAAAGTCAGTATTGCATCCAATCTGTGTTATCAAACATATATGAGAGATTTATGTTAAGTACAGCTTGGAAGTTATTTAAGGTTATTTGGGACACCATCTACCATATGGAAATGAAAACTCTGTGATACGGTAGGAGAAGGATACAGTAACTACCTCTTCAACGATAGTATCGCTACCCTCTGAGTATCTGACAATGCCAGGTAGATCTATCAGGGTTAGGTCGGGCACATAGTCAGCCTGAACTTCGAGACGGATCAGTCTGTCGCTTACACCCCCCGAGTCTCCAACCAACGCTCTCTGAGCTGAAACGGACAAATATATTTACTAATCTACAGTGTTTTAATTCATTGATAAGATGTCAAATAATTATATATTACAGTACTAATATAGTACGACATCTATACATTTATAAAGAAAGATAACAGATAGGACCAAAATCTAGCCGGGCCATGTGCCCGACCCGAGAATTTCCGTCATAACTATTTCAGCACTGAACTAAACAAAAGACAAATATGGCAGGCGAACGGAGTGAGCAAAATTAGAGATTCAAAACAAATAATATGGGTGAATTATTTTTATACTTTTGCAATGGATTTTATATTTTGAGAAGTACGCATCAAATACTTTAAAATAATTGCATATTATATATTGCAAGTTAAAACATCAGTATATGGGATAAATGCTTATTATTTCAAACCTAGGTATCGGATACAACAGTTATGCACAGTGATCACCAAGGTCCCAAACCGGCCATGAGGGTTATTTCCCTCTTGATAAACCCTGTTTCCGAAACCTCCCGCAGAATACAACCCTCATTTATACATCATTTTCCTCGAGATAACTCTGCACGACCCTATACTTAACACAATTAGATTACATACTTTGATGAGTACAATAATCTAAAACGTGCTCATAAAAAATGTTTCCTCGTTTTTTTCAAGATTACATCAAAATGATGAACAAAAAATATGTTCAAATTGCTCTCCATAACAGATCTAATCTCATGTCCTCATTTCTCATAGCATTTTATTCTCACTTGAATGAGAATACTGGGACGATGTGGATGATCGAGGTGGATCATATAATGTATATTTAATCAAATTTATACTCGGAACAACCTTTATATTACCTTGTCTAATTTCAAAATCAATATTTGAAGGGTCAGTGATTGTTTTTTCCAGTGGCTGGTGTCCTCCCTGTATGTCATATGATATCTTAGCGTGAAAATTACCGGGGTCACATTGTTTCATCCTTAGCTCAAGGGGGCATCTGGTCACTATTCCTGTAAAGGGAAAATAATAGAATTGATATTTCAAAGGTTCATACTCAATCCCCACGCCTAGCCATCGACAACGTACAGTGACAAAACACGCCGTCGTACACAGATGTTCAGCGTCACTATTAACCGATTTGAAAAAGACAATGATGTAGATTTGATGTAGGTTTTAAAAAAAGTATCTGAGCAAAACATTAAGGATTTCAAGTTTGATTCCGTGTGTATTAGTTTTGGAAGATATTTAAATTTCTAGTAACGTTAAAATATTTTCAAACAGTGCTCGAAATTTCGTGGTTAATCTTATACCCATATGATTAGTCTGTTGAAAAAGGTGGTTTTTTGTTAACCTGTACTGATTCTTCTTCATTAGTTCAGGTTTTCTGTACCAGTTATAGTTGACACAAAGCCCTTCAGAAGAGAGCTACTTGAGTACCCTTTGTAAATTAAAAATACTTAACTGAGCTTGTTTATATCCCACGATGTACCAATACGCTACATTTTCAGCTAATATGTACCAACTTAACGTTAATCACAAACAAACCCCAACATACATCCACTATAACTCATTTAAGATCAATAAGATGTTTATATGATCACAACCGTAAATGATCATTATGTGGGGCAGCTAGGCAATATATGGGTTAGGAGTATATGTTCTTAAAACACGTTCTTCAGGTTGGATTATTAAATCACAAAACTATTTTTTCTTCTTTTCACAAGTTTTGAAAGAGTATATACATTAAAAAGAAAGCTAATTTTCTCTGATTCATACTTTAACTACTTCAGGTACACCGTAGATGATCACGAGATCATTTTTCTATGAACAGCATTGTTCGTGCTAGATATCCAGTTAGCTCTTTGTTGAGGTACTATTCTATTAGGCAGTACAGTCTCGTATTTTACTTTCATTTTGAAAATCTTTTGAATATTATATGTACATCCTACAGTATGTAACAACATACCTGTTCCTCTTGGTAATTGCACCCCAGACATAGCCTCCAGGACAGAGCTTTTCCCTACGCTCTGATCGCCTATGACCACGACTGCGGGAAGAGCAACGTCCTTCTCCAAGCCATACTGTCTTAAGTCATCTATGGCATCTATACATGGACGAACCTTCCTGTTAAACTCATCAGCTAACACTGGCTTGTCATCTTGGGCGTTTGTGGATGGTGGCATCTTTCGAATGGGGTTTCTATATTCCTACATGTGTGCACAAAATAATTTAGAGCACATTCATAGCTTGGCCAGACATTTCGTTCAGAAAACAAGGTAACTCTGACTTTCCATTTAGTAGCCTAGCATATTTATATTTGAAATTCTGCGAGAAATTAAACACTCGCATCACAAAATTAAACACGTGGTCTAAAGGAGTTAATTTTTCTGAACTTTTTGAGAGAAGTGTAGGTATCATACAGGTACTGAGTAGGTAATATGTGGCTGGTCAGTTGTATCAGTTGTATCAATAATGAAAATCTATTAAAATCAAAAGGGGAAGTTTACATTGTATGTGTGATTCACAGAAATAACGAAACTAAATTACACTTTGCTCGATAAAAAATTACCATACGTTTTTCTTTTTCAAGTTCAATTAGTAGACTTGCGGTGTAATATTGCAATCTGTGGGTGGGGATCTTTAAAAAAGTCAGTATTTTAATCTAAGTACCTGTGACCACCCCCCCCCTCTAGTGGGGGGTCACAAGGCATTGTAGCTAGACTATCTATTATTGTAAAATACAATGAATGTGTTCGCTTAAATTAAGACGCAAGACAATTCCGATTTAAGTCATAGCATTTAGATGTCTTATATGCAAATTTCAAATACTTACGTATTCCTATTTCGATTTTATGCAGATAACACGATTGATCCCGCTCCTCTGAAATCCTTTCACCTTTTACTTTCCTTTCAGTTTGTCCCTTTATATACGAGCGTATTTGTTATAGATTAATCAGGCGGGTTTCCCAAAGAGACGAACAGTCATCAGTTGTGCTTCATAGGAATAGGAATACTTTGACTCTGTATGTTTAGATGGAAATTTTGGAATAATCATTTTACTTCCTTGTTCTTAGAACATTTTATCATATTATAATTGGCAGAGGGGTTCACAGAATCAATACTTTCGTTATCGTATACAAGCATAGGGAACAACATTGCAATTAATTATTAAATTATAGTATTTACTCAAAACCTCACATGTTACTTTTGGACTTTGATTTACCTTCCTCGTTGATTTTGATATAAAGATGCAAGAACATAATCAACCCGATGTAACAGATTGGGTTGTCCCAAAATGTCCGTTGGGGGACATGGAAAACTAGGGTATATTTACGAGGATAATGGGCAGAAAGTAGTAACTTACACTGTGCAAAAAAGGCTATATAGAAATAGAATATCCTGTTAACTATGCTCTAATATCAACTGTCATAGTGTGAAATATCTCCCGTATCTCCCGTGTTGTATAGACACATGCTATATCCAGATATTTGGCGGACAACTAGTATAGTTAGTACTATTTGCCACTCTACTAAATATGAACTAATATAAGCTGTGTTATATATCAAGGCTAACATATAGTTTGTCTACCACTCTATCATATCTACAGAAAGGATATACTAGCCGATTCTATGAACAACAGCTTCTTCTAGCATATATCAGGATATACTATTAAATCAGAGGTCCAAAAACAAGAGATACGCTAACTATACGAAATGACGTCATCACATCTTATTTCTGTAACTTATCTGGCTTATTAATGATTGATGACTTGTTTACATTGATAATTAATCCGTTTGTTAGAGTGAATGGATTAATTTTCTACAACCGATGGTTCTTATTTCCTTAATAAATATAATTTGCATATGAATTATTTTAAATAAATTTGATGGCATAATGTCCCCAACACTATGATAAACATTGTGTCAAATTTTGAATTAAATCCATCATGTGGAAAGATACTATTTTAATGAATGAGTTTTCCACTCGGTTTTACTACATTGTTTCACCTTCAGATTGAGTTTACATTAGAGAACAGAGGCTCCATATTACACAGATACAACCTACAATCTGTATGCCCTTTGTTAAACAACGTGTATTCTCTTATATTTCACAATTCATGTTTTCTGTTATCTATGTATTATAAGTGTTAAAAACAATTTAGTTATCTCAAACAATGTGTTTATAAAATCTGAAAAACCACCAGATTATAGTCCCTTTGATGAAGTAGTTTCTATTTAGAAATCCACGTGACAAGTTTACATTAATCCGTTTGTTATAATTTATGGATTAATCTCATGGTACTTGTGTGGGGTACTATGATATAAAATTATAGAAAACAGTTTTGAACAATGGAATGTAACTAATCCTTATTAACTTTTGTACATACATTTTACCTCACTGAATGTTAAAATCACAAAGTTATTTATCTTAATGACAATTCACTTTATTAATAGACAACAGAGAGGGGATAAGCTTCTCCAATTTGTTTATCTAATAGCTAAAATATTTAACTTGTGGTTAATAAGCTAGATAAGTGATTTTACTTTATTAGCGCTGCAAGCAATGAGACCTGATGACGTCATTTCGTATAGTTAGAGTATCTCCTGTTTTGGGGGTCTGATTTGGGAGTATCTCCTGATATAAGCTGAAATAAGCTGTCTCTAGCACAGGATAGGCTGCATATCTCCTGTTCTGTATATCCAGTACTGTATGATTAGTAAGATATAGTCAGTTTTTTAAGAGTATAGACAGAAGATATTTAATATAGATTGCAAATCTCCTGATCATATCTCCATTTAAATTAGTATAATGTGGGACCTATTCTTTGACATACCATCAAATAATTTGATATAGGTGGTATGATACTCAAATTTGTCCGTATTAAACATTTGATATCTGACTATATTTTAGGGGATTCTAAGCAGATTTGCAAACTATTTATGCAAATCTCTTGAAATAAAACAGGAGATATCGCACATTTTGCACAGTGTTAGGCGATTCTTAAATCTGCTGCACCGGCGATAAGCATGGTATGATATGTTATGGTTATGTATGTAGTGGCATGGTATGGTATGGTATGGTATGGTATGGTATAGTATGGTGTGGTAAGGTGTGGTATGATATAGTATGGTCTGGTATGGTTTGGTATGGTATGGTATGGTATGGTATAGTATGGTATGGTATGGTATGGTATGGTATGGTATGGTATGGTATGGTAAGGTATGTTATGATATAGTATGGTGTGGTATGGTATGATAAGGTGAGCTATGATATGAATTAATCTGATATAGAATAATTTCGAGGATTATTTACGAGTATGTCATCATTCACCCTATTATAATTGTTATAGTGTCATCTAAGCCAACAAGACCATTGGTTATGGGGAATCCCCGTTTAATCATCAAAGGAAGATCCAGAGTAACACCCATACAACTAATTATCTAAACCGCAAACTAGTAGTATGACTCTGAGTCATTCTAGCTGACTTCTGGCGGAGTTCCGGGTTTTATAATATCTTATAGACTCTATTTCAAAATCCGGAACTACTTAGTTTTACTAGGGACCTCTGTAACAAGAACAAAAACTAGAGACCTCTGTATCACCTCTTTGAAATGCTTAAGGATTTAAGCCTTGGACTCGGTGCATCGTTTGCTGAATCATACCATGGAAGTGCTATTTCTAAATCTTTGCATGACCGCGTAAGGAACAACGTCTGAGTGAAATGAAGCAGCTAAAATGCATTGGGTCTTGGGCGTAAATTCTTTTCACACATTGCACAATATTTTCTATAAAATCACCAACAAACATATTTTCAATATTTTTTGCAAGGGTCATGGTATTGGCAACACATCTCCTCATCTTGGTAACCATACAAAACAAATGCATTATTGCATTATTATATTATTTCATGCACTGCTGTCACTCAGAAATGCTCTGCTCGGATTGGCTGGAATCGCACACACCTTGCCTAGCCATGTGTGAATATACGACCATTCACGAAGCCAATACGTAACTTTACTCTGCTGGCGTGTTTGGGAAGCTCATGTTTAATCGTGAATGCTATAGATATAACGTTTCAAATGAAAAGCTTAATTTTTACTGTTGATCTCTTTTGACAAAAACTTTGTCTCTGAATTCACACCACAATAATTCACAAAAATCAATAGAATGTGTGGTATTCTTGTTGATTTCAGAACAAAATTACTGCCTTGTTCTTAGAACTGATTATCATATCATACTGGATAGTCTGACCCTTTCATGAAGTGAGAAGGCAATATGTATCTTTACCTCGGTTGAGATTGCGACTTCATTTAAAAATCCAATTCCCAACTGCGTATATTCATTAAATGTTAGCAAAATTATAATCTTAAACTTGCCTTTAAAGTAGGTTTAAATCGAGAAATCAAAAAATCTCATGTCAAAGTAATTAGTTAGGGAACATTATTAAGGTAGCCACTTCAATAGATCTTACTTAACGTCAGCGTATCATAATAAATCAGTTAACATGTCATTAGCAAACAAAGAAATCATATTTCCGTATCCTTGGCGGTTAATGATCTCTTTGGTATATGATGACAGCGTATGCTGAAGCATCTATTTAGCAGTGGCGGATCCAAGAACCAACAGGGGGGGGGGGAAGATTTGAGGTCAGAGAAAAAAACGAAAAAAATGTTGGGCCCCTAAAACCGAAAAGTGGGCCCAAATTTTGAAATTTTGAGGCCCATTTTCTTCAAAATTGGCCTAAAATTTTAAAAAATAAGGCCTTAGACGGCCCAATAATGACCAAAAGGCCCACTTTTTGGGGCCTTTAAGCCTTTTTTGGCCTAAAATGTTTTTGGGCCCGACTTTTTTTCTGGGCCAACCTTAGGGGGGGGGCGGGCCCCATGCCACCCCCCGCATCCGCCATAGAGGTGGAAGCGTTTCTATGTCATCAGACAGATTGTTGTGGTCGAACGAAAACTTCCTTACCCTTAAATGGTAGAATGTGTATGTTGTTGTTTATGTGACGACAACATATGCTGTGGCGCATATTAATCACTTTGAGGCGTTTCCATGTCAGCAATTGTAGTCTGGTATTTTTGCAATTTTATTTAAAACGAAATGTAGAACAGCAAGGGGTTCAATTTGAATAACTTAAAACGAATGAAAAGCATTAAAACCGTTTGATCCCGTCCGCCATTTTGAAGGGGAATATAACGCCAGTAACCGTCTCTTGATACCGACCAGGGATAATGTTCATTGATGATGTTATCTCAGGTACTTCAAGTCACAATATTTGAATATTTATTGTGACCTGTCTGTATTACTTTTAAGAACATCATTGAATATGTATTGTGACCTCTCTGTATTACTTTTAAGAACATCATTGAATATGGACCTGGTTGACTAATATACAAATATACAGCACTTCCTACTATCAAATAAAAGATGCCATTCTTCGCACCTTTCAAGAGCATTCTACTAATAGTACCGAGAACCCGACTGAATATCAATAAACACGTTATTGTTTTTTTTCTTCTCCTGCCAAAAAATCATGAATAGAATATCTGCATTCATAGGCTTAATCAGGCCTGATTCAACTGAGGCAACTTCCAGGGGGCAACTTCCTCATAATCAAAAAAACTGTAAAATATCAAAGGAGTTTTGACTATTTGGGTTAAATGTTGATATTTCGTCTGGGAGTCAATTGATAGATGGCAGCATTGTTTACATTTTAACCATAAATATGTTATTTGTAAAACACAATCATTAGAGATTGGCCTTCTATAAGCTGCTTTC
Source organism: Owenia fusiformis (assembly GCA_903813345.2). Lineage (NCBI taxonomy): Eukaryota > Metazoa > Annelida > Polychaeta > Sabellida > Oweniidae > Owenia > Owenia fusiformis. The sequence continues at coordinate 28,291,194 of CAIIXF020000012.1, forward strand.
TAGAAGATTATATATTGTTGAAGGCAGAAAGATGTGATGAGAATGGTAAAACACACAGAGGTGTATTCTTAATAATATGTGTATTTATAGAATACTGCGATAATGCCATCTTTAAATACAACATGTCAATAGTATTACCATAGTATTACCATAATAACATAACAGTATTGTACATGATGCAAGAACAAATATATTTAATATATTATAGGTTTTATAAAAAATAAACTCTATACATGTTTAGAACTAAGGTCACACTATTCATGCATGTTAATAAAGAGGCTACAGAAATAGATTTAACCTACACATTACATGTGTTTATTCTAACTTACACATTGCATGCGTTTGATTTGTGTACACATTTTGTGTATTTTAACTTACACATTACATGTGTGTGATTTATGTATACATTTCATATGTCTGTTTTCACACATAACATAGGTGTGACTTATGTACATATAACATATGTGTATTTAAACTTACACATTACATATAATATGTGACTTATGTAAATATAACATGTTTTATTTTTAATTTACACATAACATTAACAATTTTAATACATATTTAATACATTAATAAATAAATATCAAAACGTATTTACAAAGGATGCATACAGGAGATATATATTGCAAAGCATAAGTTTTGTATATTAAATGATACAAATGCATAAGGTAAGAATTGAGAACTTCTGATATAAATACTACGAATATTCACAAAGTATATGTCTAGCATATAAGGTCTATATTATTCCATAAGTATTTTGTAAAGTAAAGCAATACACAATACTGTAGTCCATTTGGACTTAACTGCACGTTCTAAGCCATAAGTTATGGAGTAGTTTTAGTACCCCATGATTTAAAAACAACGCTTCTATAGAAACGCATTGACCCTGTTAAATGAGAATCATCCCCTCGTGTCCTTTTTAGGATTGGAATTACGCATGCACTTATGATTTTTCAGAGAAACCCTCAATTATTTAGCGGCGGATATCATCTCGATCTTCTTAAAAATGTATATTTGTGCAATATCGAAAGCATCACTTTGTCGTATTGATGTGTAATTGAATAGAGGAAATGATATCCCGCGTAAAGAGAGTATTTCAACCTTATTTTAAAAATTTAATACTAGGTTGGTTGCTACAGCAACATCCATTTACTTGGATAGTTGATACTATGGTAACCAATGCATGGCTGCCATTGACGACTGGTTCGTGAACAAACCACAGTTGCGTTCTACTAAGATCATTTGTAAAATACTTAATGCTGTTGTATTATTACAGTATTATATAAGTATTATAACATTCCAGTAAAAATTAATGTGATTGTCATGGAGACGAGGGATAATACTGTTATAAACGGCGATATTTGTTGCTTTGTAGCTGCGCTGACCTGCCCAGGCCTTGCTTCTCTGCAATCCATCCAGAAGGGACCGGATGGCTGGGGATACCCCTCTTCAACGCGCATATTCTCGTCATCGAAACGGTAAAACTTCCTTCCCTTGAAGAAATAGGTTCGGCCTGAAATAAACGATAAGACATTGTGAATAGGAAATAACAAAATTAGCACTGTTGTTAAACCATGGGCTTTCAATTGTAAGCCCATGGTTAAACATAATAGTCATGATGGCCTGGTGTTTGAATCGAAAATATTTCGCCTCTTTATTTATAGATGTCAGTAATTGTTGCCTCTTTAAATTATTGTAGATGTCACATGGCACCAAAGTTCAAATCCAGTAAATCGTGGACTAAGTGCATTGAGGTTAAAGTGTCTGCTATATCAATGCTAGTTTTCAAGAACATCTCAAAGTATCTATAATATTCTATTATTTCTGCCAAACCAAGGCCATCTTAAATATTCGGGAATAAGTTCATGCACTGGACGAAAACTTACCATCCCAGAACTGGAAAGCGGCATCTATTGGCACTGGGACTCCTTTCCATCCGGACATGCTCTTGGTGTATTCGATTTTCTCAGAATATTCATCATACCTTAAAAATGAAATCAGTATTTAGTATACTTGTATATTTGCAAAGGATCTTAATAGGAATATAACTACATATAATTTACAATAATTTGCATTGCACATACGGATTTACGTGTTTTATCTATCAATTTTTATGCGTACTATTATTTACCATTTAGTTCAAGGTAGACGCTTTCAACCAAAGCTGATCGTCATAATTACTTCCTTATAATTTATACATCCGGATACATACCTCCAAAATCTCCTTCCTCGGACGAAATATGTTTTCCCGTTGTTTCCCCATACGAAAGCGGCGTCCAAAGCAGTCAGATAAGAGGGAAGACCGAAATCTTCGAGTGGTCTACCTTGCTTGGGGAAGTTAGGCTTAAGATAGTTGCCATCAAACTTCCAATACCTATCACCTAAAAGATTGATAAAAATCTGTGAATTTGTATTTATAATCTGTCATTAGTTAGCAAATACATTCACCTTTTCACGAGGTCTATCAAATTTGGTTTATGAGAGTAACATTTATGGCTATTGTTGTATATTTCAAATGATTTACCTTTGAAAAACACAATTGTATAATCGCTTTGCTCGTAGACTGCATCGACACTTTGGAACTCTTCGGGTAAACCAATGAAGAACGACTTTATGGGAATTGGATAGTTGTAACTGGCCCCTGTCGCATCACGGATACTACGTCTCCAGAAATACTACAATAAAATAAACAAACTAATTAAATGTGTATACAGTCATAAACATAAACATAAGCATAATCATAAAATATATGATAAACAACCATAAACATACACATAAGCATACAGACAAAACAAATAGCATGTTAAGAAAATAAAATCTAATCTCTATGATTTTTTGTGTTTTGGCCTGATCGATGTAAGATCATCGTGGAAATGTCCATGGCAATACATTTAAGAGCAAGACAAAACCCTAATATCATTTTTGTAAATGAACTTACATTGTCCTTGAACATGAAGACTTCTCCCCTGATCTTAGCCACAGCGTCGAAGTCTGTACTACATGGGTCAGGGCGATCGGGTTTGTTAGTCTCTACAGGTGCTCGTTTTGTCGTAGTTGTTCTTACAGCTGGCGTGGTAGCGTCGACCGTGTAGGGAACTTCAGTTGAGATGGCTCTGGTGGGTTTTACTGTTTTAGGCATAGGTGCGGGTGTTGTCCTGTGCGTGCCGGGGTTTGGACCTGACGGAAAAATATACATTTATATTAGTAGATACTAAAGATTCTATTTTGCCCATCATCGTGCAAAATATAAATACTTAGTATAAGTAGAAGAATACAGAATTTCTATGAAAGTAGTAAAGTTTGGGACTAGAAATGCTTCTTTGCTAATAGTGCCATAGGTTTGAAAGAAAGTGACAGAAAAAATGACATGCCACTCAACAGCAATGGAACCTCACAAGAAAAAGCAAACAAAGTATATCCCTTTCTCATGTTTTTAAACCAATCATAAGAAAAACAAAGCCACTGTATCATAAACCCATGAAAAGAAAAAGACAATGTGTAATACCCCTTCCCTTCACCATTAATAAAATAGATCACAGCTCACCATAAAGCTTTTGAATTCCGCCAATGTCATCCCCATGGAGTTTAAAGTTAGGATTGTGACCTTGGTACCAGGGGTACATGAGAGATCCTCTTACAGACGAGTGCGCAAGCCCCAGAGCGTGTCCAAATTCGTGCACAGCTACCCAAAACAAATCAGTACCTAAAAAAGCAAAAACTCAATTAGTTAGCAATCATGCCGCTTGTACACCAATCATTAATCATCTATTGTTATTTACTATATCGTTTGTTAAGTATTATATCGGTTGTTTGTATGGTATATGAGTACTAGTCGCGATGTGAAGATTAAGTCCAGCACTCTAATGTTGTTTCTTCTGAATAAGGATCGAGATCGAAACCTATTGTACAAGAGGGACATACACAATTGAGCTGGCTATGTTTCTTACCATCACTGGAATCAATGACCCATGGTTCGTCCTCGTCAAAATGTGTGTCTCCTCCCCTCCCATTGCCTGGGAAAAAAGCATGGGCCAACACACCACCAATACCATCGAATGGGTACCCGTCATCGTGGTAACCACGGCGGAAGGATATGTAGATGTCTGCTTCGCTTGCATCTTCTATTTCTGTAAAGGTCAGTGGAGTAACTTCAGCCCAATAGTTGAATGCCCTTGCTATTGTAGACCTGATCTGTTCCCGGTCTAGATCGGGTGAGTAGTTCAGGAATCTAGAAAAATGTGTTTGAATGGTTTTGCCAATTAATGAATACATGTTGAATCATACCTCATAATCTAAAAATCCTCAGCCTCTTTAAGATCACAGTTTTTAACTAAGCTGCTATTGTGGAAGGTGAATCGACTGGAATTAATTTACTTTATAACAGTTCATAAATACGTGAAATCGCATTCACATATTTTAAAAGTAAGTCAATTCTGATATTTGATACATTTAATCTTCTTAAATCTCGCTATAGCCAAAATCATAAAGTCATATAATCAAATATACCTGTATGTGAGATCTGTTTTGTCCCATTTACTCCTCGCCAGTGCATATCGCTTGCGCCTCTTCATCTGTTCCGACGTGCCGACAAGGTCAGGCATGCCACAACGCGGTTTCGTCATTTGGTCCAAAGTCTGTTGGTTCACCTGTCCCGTGACGGGAAGGTTTGCAAACCTTTGGAAAACCTCGATGGCGCTGACAAGAGACTTCTCTGTTCTAAGCTCACCCTTCGTCAGGTCAAGTGGAGGGAGATATCCAAATTTTGAAAGGTAATCCTACAATAACAACGTAATAAGAATAAACCAATTATCCGCAACATAACAAGGCCTCCCCTGAACAATTCAGCAATCCTATATCAAAATAATGATACGAATACTGTGAAGTTTATATCTACAGTTTCTATTGTAATATAAATGTTTGTAAAAATAAAGAAATACGCAACTCTGTAGTCCATTTGAACTATAAAGTGCACTTTCTAAGCCATAAGCTTTGAAGTATTTAAATTGCCAATGTTACCATCACCACTACCGATTACACGCAGCACAACAAGATCCGTTTGTACAACTAAGATAACTGTGATACATTCTTTTGAAAATATGTACATCACTTTACGTAATGTTGTCAAAAGGAAGATGCACCCATGTGCTATGAAACACAAATAAAATAAATAGTTACACATCAAAACGATATATTGACTTAGCACATAACAAATATTACCACCCCATTTATATGTTTTGGGGTCCTTCTGCTTTGGCACTGACGCCTAAATATACATATTTATCATATCTGTTAGATACACTTAAAATCCATAAGTAATTACAATGTATATGTTGCAAATTAATGTGGTCAAATTTGTTTAATGTTATATCTAACAAATTGGCGAAATATGTGACCTGACCCGAACCAACCTTTTGGCCACCGGTAACCAGTTATTACAAGAACGGTTATGCCAATTATTATCCCACGATAAGTTGAGCGTTAACATTGTTTTGATATGAGCTTATTCATTACAAAGATATTGAAATTACAACACATTGTTTTCATACATTTTGTGAGTATATCGACAGCTAATACAACAAATTGTTTTGAGATAAATAGAGTTTGATCTTGTTTGAACTATCAATATATATGCGTACATTGCAATTTAAACCATCAAAATATCCCAAGATGTTTAAATCAAAATATTTGTCAGATCATTATTATAAAGGAACTCGTAGTTGTTAGATGTTGAACTGGTCAGTTGGCAATGAATTCTTGTTAAAGAGCTTAACCTTAGAGGGAATTTTAAAACAAATAATACTTTGTAATGTAATAAATAGAATAGATATTATCTTGATTAAATTTTCTTAGTGCTTAGGTGAACTGACTACTTGATAATCGTTTCTTCATGATTCAAAGGCTCTTTTGTCTCCGTTTTAAGGTACATATTCGTTTATTCAGTCGTTGTTTTATGAATACAAAATGAAGATAAATATCAATTTATATTCAAAGAACATGTGTACATTTTTATAGATTTTATTATATAAAATATAACATATTTACAAACGTTTTGCTCAAAAAAACAAAAAACAATTGTCACGAATTTAAGAGAGTGTATCCAATTTGCTAAAGTTGCTAGAGTTGTAAGCATGGCACAGATATGATTTTGATGATCTTGGAAAGACAATCATGTGATCATCACAAAGAAGGAAGTCAAAATACTCATAGTCGTTCTTCATCAGCGAATCAGATGATGTGAAAAATTATAAATCATGTTTTCACGACCACAATACCACTAAGTAACCACAACACGAAACCTTTAAGAACATGAACCAATTTACAAACCAAAATTTACCACCACTCTAAAATCATCAAGGTTATCTCTGATAGAGGTCAGGAAAAACTTGTAATCGAGGAGAATACAAGTCACGAGACAGAAGAAATAAAAACGATTTTGCAATTGTATTCTATACAAGTATAGCAGTCCATACTTTGATACTTTAATCATAATATTCTATATACACCTATGTAGATAGGTTAAAATTTAATCGTGTTTTTTGTTTTAGAAATATATTTCCTTCTAAAGTTAACATTGATGTTACTCATGCTTATGACATCGATTGCGTTTGAACCTAAGCTGAACTCTAGGATTCAAACAAGGACGCTACCTGAATGTCCTGATCTTAAGGTCAAGTGAAATATTTGGAACATCTCTCCTCTATATTAAATCCTGCAACCTAATTATTTACATAACCCTACTTAGCGAGGAAATACTGAACAGTTCATCCCACTTTAGCAAGGGATCCATTTACTTAAATATGCCCAATTACCAATGAATAAATACATGTTCTTATCAAACGATGACATGAGTGAAAAAGTTCAGCATAACTTTGTTGTAAAATACATCCACTTAGTTTTATGATCTAACCATTTTCGGTATCCTAGTTAATGATTTGAGATGTGTACAATAAAACACTTGTAGTTTTACTTTTTACGACATAAAAACAAGGCTTTAAGAAGATAAGTCAATAGACAAGTAATATAATTAAGATATTTATTTCTACTTCACTGTTTTTGACTTGTTTTATTGTGGCTACGTACTGGGTGCATGGTTGCGAGCCAAAAAGATTGTAACATACTGATCTTCTCATAACTTTCCTAAGTAGTACCACACTGTGATAATTACTGACGATGAGGTGTTGTAAAGAAAATATTATTTATCTTAATAACATAAATATTATAATAGGCTGGCGCCTAGTGATTTCTCTTCTTTTGATTGACTTTTATATTTACCCCAGTCTGATTTGCCAATTCAAATATCATGCAATTTCATAACGGAAATATACGTTATGAGCTAAAATATCGAAAGAAGATGCCAAAATAGTATTTTAAGTTCAAGTTATTAAACACAACATGAATATGAAAAGGTGAATCAACATGTTTTGAACTTTACTGCGTATGTAACAACGTTTTCCTAAATATGCGCAAGTTTACATTCGATGTTTCTCTCAATGGCACTTCCGACTATTTTTTATAAATGTGCCTTATAATTTTTGATTTTGATATTTGACCAAAAAATCTCAACTTCCCAAAAAAGTTGTTAAGTTATTTCCCAATACAATAGGTTAACGTATTTTTATTCAACAAAATGCGCTGAACAATAATTCATTTCAATAGCTATTTTGGTTTTCCCAAATATCAAATTACTCTTCTACTTCAATCTATTACTATGCGATGATAAAATGCATATTTGAAAAAGGCCTAGTTTAAGATGATAGGAATAATTAAGCAATGTATTGCTATTGGCTTTTGCTTTATATATCAATACAAAAATGAAAATATTAACTTAAACTTAGTAGTCGTACAAATACAGTTTAAATATCTTACCACACTACTTGAGAGGGCTGCTAGCGACTTTTCTTCTTTTATATCGGCCCCAAATAGATTACTAGCAGATACGATCGTAAGCGCTGCACATATCACAATGCATTGTAAAAAATAAGGTGTTGGAGTCCTTGATGCGCATCCTTGATGTAAAATGTTTAGTCGATGCATGTTTGATATTTTCGAATATCAAATTAAAAATTAAGTTATCTGGTTGATTTCTTCTTCACGTTAGCTGTCCGAGTTTCTGAATCTTTATGCTGATGTTGCTCTCTGAAACACTTCTTAAAGGTTTGAACTAGCTTAGATATTTAAATTATATGAAGTTACAATAACGATAAATAGTTTGATTAATGCCTCTTGGCTCTGCAACAAAGTACGAGATTACTCCGGTGTTTATCCTCAAATGAATGATTAGAATTCTGATTGACAACCAGTTTTATAACAGCTCTAACAATACGACATTCCCACGCGCACTACTTTTTCCACGATCATGACGTCACTATTTCCGGAAGCGTGTGTCATCACGGCCTGGACCGCGGACTCATATACCACAAGGACATGTACTCAATGTGTATTCACAGAATAATAAAACCACTTGCTAAGAAATAGATTTGTCACTTAAAACCTCATGAAAAGCTTACATGATATATACAAAACAGAAGTTTTTATTTGCATTGTACTGATATGCGTGCATAAAAATCAAAACATCAATAAAATACAAGTAGCGCTTCGGCTTTAAAAGTTGGTTCAATGACAACAGGTTTAAGCTGGCAAATGATCATAAAATTATTTAAACTTAGTGACCCTTGCCTTATAACGTCAATTTCTTTAATTCGCCGAAAATGCTAAATGCACTGGTGATGTTTTTATTTGAAAGTACATTTAGATTCATTGAAGTGTCATCAAACCCATAAAGCCCTATGAGGATATGTGTTATGTTCCGCTTCTACCAGGTGAGGATTTTCAGTGCTTGCGAGATTTTCAATCGACAAATGAGGTTCCAGAACTAGCCTTTTGCCGTTTGAGTAATGAGGAAGTAATTGTTTGATGTTAAGACAATTGACCTAAAAAAGATACGTGATTCAGTCATTTATTATGCGATGTAACAATATACTTTCTTAAAATAATTTATTTCAATGAGACATAAGCACTGGCTTATAACCACTTGACAAATTAGGAAGTATATGTTCTATGTTAAGATTATCAATTTAAATAGATACATGATTAAGCCACTTAATAACAGAAATAACAGTACACATTTTCAAAATAATTGTTTTATAATTCCGAAAATATCATTGGCCACCACGGTACTATATTGCCACTAGATAGTTTATGAGTTAATACTAAGTACATTAATATGTACATTATATTACAATCAGTTCCTGACTCGGGGAAGTGTTTTGTTCAATGTTTACATTCGCCATTACGAGACAAGAACTAGGTGCCCAGCAAACAGTGACGTCCATGTAACGTCACTCATATGTGGTATATAAGTTCACTGGAGACGTTGTATATTTCCGTTATATAAACGTCAAAGCAACGTAAAATTGTGACATTCAGCAAAACGTCGGTGGATGGTTAAAAAATGACGTTGTAGTAATGTGTTAGTAAAGTTCGAAATTTGTGCTGGTGTGAAAAACGTAACAATGACGTTGAATTTTTACCAGTTTGGTTCATTTGCAACGTAATATAAACGGTAAAATTTAACGTTGTCGTAACGTTTTTTAAATGTGTAAAATATTTGTAAGTGCAGGAAACATTACAAAGACGTTGCAGTTCTCACCAAATTGTTTCATTTGCTACGTAATATAAACGGTAAAATTTGACGTTGTCGTAACGTGTTTTAAATGTGAAAGATATTTGTAAGTGTAGAAAACGTTACAAAGACGTTGTGTTCTCACCAAATTTGGTACATTTGCTACGTAATGTAAACGGTAAAATTTGACGTTGTCGTAACGTATTTTAAACGTGAAAGATATTTGTAAGTGTAGAGAACGTTACAAAGACGTTGCACTTCTCACCAAATTGTTTCATTTGCTACGTAATATAAACGGTAAACTTTGACGTTGTCGTAACGTGTTTTAAATGTGAAAGATATTTGTAAGTGTAGAAAACGTTACAAAGACGTTGTGTTCTCACCAAATTTGGTACATTTGCTACGTAATGTAAACGGTAAAATTTGACGTTGTCGTAACGTGTTTTAAACGTGAAAGATATTTGTAAGTGTAAAAAACGTTACAAAGACGTTGCACTTCTCACCAAATTGTTTCATTTGCTAAGTAATATAAACGGTAAAATTTAACGTTGTCGTAACGTTTTTTAAATGTGTAAAATATTTGTAAGTGCAGGAAACATTACAAAGACGTTGCAGTTCTCACCAAATTGTTTCATTTGCTACGTAATATAAACGGTAAAATTTGACGTTGTCGTAACGTGTTTTAAATGTGAAAGATATTTGTAAGTGTAGAAAACGTTACAAAGACGTTGTGTTCTCACCAAATTTGGTACATTTGCTACGTAATGTAAACGGTAAAATTTGACGTTGTCGTAACGTGTTTTAAACGTGAAAGATATTTGTAAGTGTAGAAAACGTTACAAAGACGTTGCACTTCTCACCAAATTGTTTCATTTGCTACGTAATATAAACGGTAAAATTTGATGTTGTCGTAACGTGTTCTAAATGTGAAAGATATTTGTAAGTGTAAAAAACGTTACAAAGACGTTGTGTTCTCACCAAATTTGGTACATTTGCTACGTAATGTAAACGGTAAAATTTGACGTTGTCGTAACGTGTTTTAAAAGTGAAAGATATTTGTAAGTGTAGAAAACGTTACAAAGACGTTGCACTTCTCACCAAATTGTTTCATTTGCTACGTAATATAAACGGTAAAATTTGATGTCGTCGTAACGTGTTCTAAATGTGAAAGATATTTGTAAGTGTAAAAAACGTTACAAAGACGTTGCGTTCTCACCAAATTTGGTACATTTGCTACGTAATGTAAACGGTAAAATTTGACGTTGTCGTAACGTACGTGTTTTAAATGTGAAAGATATTTGTAAGTGTAGAAAACGTTACAAAGACGTTGCAGTTCTCACCAAATTGTTACATTTGCTACGTAATATAAACAGTAAAATTTGACGTTGTCGTAACGTGTTTTAAATGTGAAAGATAATTGTAAGTCTAGGAAACGTTACAAAGTCCTTGTTTTCCCACCAAATTGGTTCATTTGCCACGTAGTAAAAATGGCTAATTGTAACGTTGTCAAAACATGGTTTGAATGTGAAAAATATTTGTAATTGTAACACACGTTACAAAGACGTCATTTTCTGACCAAAATGGTTCATTTTCAACGTAGTGCAAACGGTTAATTTCAACGTTGTCGAAACGTGTTTTCAATTGAAATGTAAAAAAATATTTGTAAGTGCAGGAAACGTTACAAAAAGACGCTATGTCCTCACGAAATTGGTTTATTTGCAACGTTGTCGAAACAGTTAATTTTGACGTTGACGAAACGGGGTTTAAACGTGAAAAATACATATACATGTATGTGAAAAAGAACGTGACAAAGACGTTGTGGTCTCAACAAATTCGTTTAATTTGTGACGTGAAGTAAATGTTAAATATATAACGAATATACATGTATGCCTCGAGTTTTGGTAACTTTAAATACTGATCGGTGGAGGCACAGGCATATGTTGGCTCACACAGATGAACTTAACGTGGTAATTGAGAGTGAGAGTGGAAATATGATGTAAAGAAAACGTTTCTCCGACGTTGTAATTTTGCCATGGGTTATTGCTGACAAAAGTCTGACGTTCTGTCCCGGGGGGTTCATTCCAATATACCTCTTAATACCTATGTGCCGCGCCAAAGACCCCCTTTTTGAGCATTTTTTCCATGTCAATTTCCTCTCAAAATTGGAAGTTTCCATGTATTATTCCTCTCAGAGTTATAAAATTCCATATTTTCTTCCTCTGAACTTCATAGATGTCCATGTCGACTTCCTCTGGAGCTTGCCGGTGTAAAAGAAATTATGGTCCCCTGGGGATTATGGTCCCCTTTCTTAAAGGCCCTTACTGGCCCTGATTGTGGATACGATAATAAGGGAGAGTTGTATTTAGGTCACAATATAAATCAATGGAAAGTAGGACCATAATTTGATAGGACCTCCTACCCTTTTACACCGGGACTAAAGTTTGCGAATTATCGGTAAATTGACTAAAACTCCACTCTTCCGGCGATTTGTCAGACCTCGGGACAAAAATTGTAGTCCCTTTCAACAAGGGCGAGCGTTACAAACGGAAAGTACATCGTTCGCAAATTTGATGTATTTCTCGTTCGGCTTTTTATCGTATTCTGTTCTATCAACCAATAGAAATAGAGCAATTCCCGCGTCGAAATCAACATGGAGGACAGTTCCAAGTTCAAGAATATTGCTGCTTAAAAGCAACTTGGGAGCCGTACTGCCAGCTTTCGAAGGTAAGAATGATGCATGCATGTTACACAATCACCAAAGGTTAAAATGAAAGCATTCCATGGCCGGTACTTGCAGCGAGAACACAAATAATCTCATGTGAAAGTTGGGATCGTTTCAATTTTCAAAATTTTTGTCAGTTGAAATTAGACTTTTGAATATTCTGATATTTGAATCGATGTTATTGATTTTCAATTTCATCCCGATTTTCAATCATAATTCCTGGTTCATAATTTTCGTTAGGTCAATTACAAGGGGTCCAGGGGTCAATTAACCATCAGCGACTTTCAAGTCAGATCCGGTCCCTGGGATCTGGCGCAGAGGTGTTGATTGGATGGTGAAGTGTTTATGGCAAATGGTTTATGCAGTTATCTTAATCTTGATGGTGATCTCTGTTAGATCTACCTCTTTCAAAGAATAGACATTGCCCGGGGAGTCAGTGATTGCCATCTTTAGCCTGATAGATAATCATGATGGCAGAAATAGAGAAATACACAAACATGTATCAGTTTCATATGCTTTAGAAAATGTACATGTTTGCGAACGAATAGTTCAGAAGACAATAGAATCGTCGATTTAATTCCTCACTTAAGTTACATAAACGGTTTTTCGAAAAACAGTTAAGATCTCATTCTGCACTTTTAACCCGAACCGTTTGTGTAACTTAAGTGAGGAATTAAATCGATGATTCTGTTGTCTTCTGAGCTATGCCTATTTTTCGCAAACATGTTCATTTTCTAAAACATATGATGCTGATACATGTTTGTGAGAAAAAATGTTGCGGGGATTCTGCTAGTATGTATCCAACAGACCGAATATAATATTCGGTCTGTTATGATTGATATATTTCCTATGGAAATCGCGGTGATATTTTTTGCACATTAATTTCTCGTTTATTATAAGAATGTTCACCTTGAAAATTGGTGAATATGTTGAAGAGATGTTCATCTTAAACTAGAAGCAAAAATATTTGTATAAGGCGGGTACAAGTTGATATAAAATAATGAAATGTTCAGACTCACCGAAACTTCAGGATGTGTTCATAAGTAGATCGCGAAATCAATGTCAAGGACGTTTGAGTTCACGAGATCCAAACGAGATATGCAAATTTTGAACTTTGACAACACATGACCACTTGATTACCTCGGCCTTCTTCATGAATATTTCCGCTCTATTTACTATAAATGAAGAAAATTAATCGGGATAATGATAATAAATGACTAGATCTAATAAATTCCCGCACAAATGGAATTTAGCAATACGCTTCCGTAATGTTGCTCCCGCTCCACGTGTTATTTGTTTACAAATAGACTGACGTCACTGGCTAAATCTCGTTTATCGTGAGAATTGGCATTGCCAAAATGGCTTGACCTAATCAATGGCTTCGCTACAAGAAGCGTCTGTACATTTTATGAATATCTTCAGTAAGAGGACAATATACGAAAAAATAATATTGTGAGTTCTTCATAAGGTAATCATTTTATCATTAAACAAACTTATTTGTAACATTTATACAACACCACATTTTACAATAGGTGAATATTTATTCAGACGAAGGATACAGTCTAGGGATTCTGCCTACAATGCGTGAAATAAGGAAAAAAGAAAAATCGTACCTTCGACGTTCCGACATTTTGTTACCAAAATGAACCGTTTCGGTAACCAGTGTAATCGAGCGGATCACCAGTGAATAGATAGCATACTATATTTAGGGAGTTCTTTAATTTTTTTGAAAATAACATGGCAGAGAAGCATTGAAATATGAGGTCACAGATATGATAGCTAAACTACAAAACAAACTAAAATAAACAAAAGTAAGAACATGTATAAATGTTTCTATTTTTACATGTTCTGTTTCAATGTGGTCCTTTAATTGCTTATTTTTTAGATTCAGAGAAGTTCCAAACATTCAAAATTTTACTGTAATCTCATCTACTCTACGACCCCCACTTAAATTTGTAAAAAACATAAGTGGGGGTAACCAAACTCGTCTGGCCCTGTTATCCACTCCCTGATTCTGAAATGTCGTAGACCAACAACGTCAGGCGTAGATAACTGGGCCATACAGGTTTTTGTTAAAGTGGGGGTAGAATGCGATAAATCGCATGATGTATGGTCTCTCTAAAATTCTCTTATTTTTAACATGGGAAATCGTCACTTCAGCAAATTCACATGTCATTTATTTATGTTCCAAAATTCACCCTATGCAGACAGAGCCTGTGGGAAATATTGGGTGCGGAGGGTGCTGAGCTAACGGTCATTTTTGAAAAAATTCTTTCAAAATCATGCAGTTTTCACCATTTTGAGCACTTCTCAAGTGATTTTGTCCATATTGGGGCCAAAATTGTCAAATGTGAACCCCCCCTGGAAATTTTTGAAAAATGAACCCCCCTTGGCAAATTCTGGCTACGGGCCTGATTATTGATATTTATATTTTTTAATCGAAATGGTGTTTGTTATAAGCACACGCCTTTTAACAATTGATAGAGACTGAAAAGTGTATTTCATCTTCAGCAAATCTGAAATTAAGCTTTGTTTTTATTGATCGAATTCAATGAAAGTTAATTTCTTTTAAGTTAAGTTAACATTTATCAGCCTTTAAAAAAACTACTATTGTCATCTGTTTTTCCATCTTAGTGTACAATAGTTCTCTACTCTGTTTTCAGAAGTAGGAGATGAACCAGATTTTTGTAGCTTTCCTCCATGATAACCCTGAGACCTTGTTGGTTGTGTTTAGATGATGGTGTTTCATACTAATCAGGTATATTATTTCATCGTTTGATTTAATTAACTTGCATCATTTGTGGCTCTTTGCTTCAGAAAGTATTCATTTGTATTTAATGCAGTTATTATTTAACTTTCACAGTTTCACAGCAAATGAGATACTGTAAATTGCTTTAATTTGGTGCTATTTAATTTGGCGCCCTGTGCAAATTTTAAAAGTATGACTGCTATATAATTAAGTTCTTTTAAAAGGTTTGAACTTAATCCTGATTGACACAATGTTAAAACATCTCAGTAGATTTACTCATCATATTCACAATTTAAAGGTCATATCTTAATCAATACAATTTGAAATAAAAGTATAAAATAAAGTAAGTCTTTTAAAGTACTACTATTGTCCTCTATTTTCCCATCTACCTATTCTGTTTTCAGGATTGTTGTAGCCTTCACCCATGATAACCCTGAGATGATTTTGGCTGTGTTGAGATGAGTGGTGTTATGCTAATCAGGTAGGCCTATATTATTTCTAGAGGTGTCACACTGACCCGAAGTTGACCTGCCATATTTTATCTCAAGGAGGATTGGCTCCCAGGATCGAAACTCGATATTTTCCAACAATGAAAACGTCGAAATGTCGTTATTTTCTGAAATTAAAACCGACTATAAATTCAAAATAAACAGTTCAAAAGATTCGAACCAATATCTCGATCATTTCTTGTGAGTTTTGGAATTTTTCGTTTGGAAATAAGACCAAAATTCATGATTTAAATGTTGAAGTGAACAAAATGGCGGCTGTTTGAATTCGAATTTTGTATTACGACATACCCATATATGGGACAGAATATCGGTGGTGCACTCTGGGAGCCAATCCTCCTTGATTTTATCTCAGAAAGTTAAGAGTCATTCTCAGGTATCTACTTTCCTACCGTTCCAACATTTCAAATTATTATCCAATAGAATATTTTAATAAATAGATCTCTAGTTAAATCATTGGATGAAGATTATGAGAGTCAACGAAGGAATGTTTTGGCTATATGATTCTACTGTAGAAATACAAAAGGATAGTACAAAAAGCTACTAGGGATCTATAAACAGATGAGCATAGGGATTGTTTTACCCCAGAGTAGTCCCAAAAAGTCTCCTGAGACAAAGATCAGATCTGGTGGAAGAAAGATTACACCCTCAGGTGCATTTTCAGATAACCAACTAATAAAATGTTTATACTACAAGTCTCTAAAATATTTCAGACAAACTAGCAGTACAAGCAGAATGGAACATTTGACGGTTTGGAAGTTAGGCAGTCTAGAGTCCTCTGAGCTTGGGGAGTTGCGAGGAAAGTGACTTCGGTAAGTCCAGGTTAATCTATTATTCATTATAGAAGTATTATATATATATTAAGTTTACAGCAGAATCAAATCTAGCAAGATCCTTGTCATTCTATTCTAAAAATATAAAGTGCAGACTTTACTTCAGGAATACTAGAGTATTTTACCAAAGAATTTTACAATTATGTATTTTATTTTATATATATGGCTTCCATATCTATATTTGGAAGAATTTAAAAAATTTCCAGATTTTCACACTTTTAATCCTCAATAACTTACTGATTTACAACACATTGTAGACCTTTGAGACATATTGTATCTGAGATTGTAAAGAATAGATCGCTAGCTCAATTTTGGTTGAAAATGACACTGCAAAATATACAGAGTGGGTATGGGTATACAGGTTACATTTCTTACTTTTCAATAGATTGATTTTTTCCAGGAAAATGTCCAAAAACAAGCAGAAATGGCAATGTGTTAAACATGCAACCAGGGAAACAACGACTGAGCTGTACAAGTCTTTTGAAAAAACATTTGGAAAGTGATGAGGACCAATGAGAGCTCATGCTTTCAAGGAAAAATGAACACTTAGCATAAACAATATCTGTTCCGAGAAGCAAGCCAGTTTGAATTAAATTTTTATCTCTATGACAAGTAATGGGACAGTACTTTTAAGAGTGCATAGATATAATGGCTTCATCTGAAACATGCAATTTTTCTAGATTTATTCCCAACTTAAAATGGTCATTATTGCTTTTTGAAAATCAATACCATGTTAACTAATAGAGCATTTGTTCAAGCTCAAATTAGAATATTTATTCATTCCCGTTCAGAAAAATAACAATATAACCCCTAAACAGTTAGGCTATAGATAATTACATTCATAGTAAAGGGGGTGAATAGATCTGCCGAGATCTGGGCACAATCTCGGAAATGAAATATCGAAATATCATCAAAGTTAATCCCATACTTAGTAGTGTTATAGGTAAATAACATGCGGGAATATAATTGATATCTGAGTTGAGCGGGAGATATACAAGGGTTATGTACTGGGAGGTTTTGGATACAGGTTTTATCCCAAGGGAAATATGTGTATATCCCGACGGACCGCAGGGACCAAGGGATATACACATATTTCCCGAGGGATAAACCCTGTATCCAAAACCGACCGTACATAACAGATGTATTTCATACCTACTGATGTTCTTGGTACGTCATATACCTTATAAAGTTCCAAAATTCAAAAATATACTTAAGATACACATTTTCTTGGTGTTTTAAAGTGGTTTTTAAGTTTCTGAGATTATCAAACTCATAAATGTGAAAATCTTTTTTTTTAAAATGTGAAAAAAAATTTGGGGAAAAATGGGAAATTTCAATGCATATTTAATTCTCATAATCTACTAAGTATAGGATAAATCAGTTATTAAATGCTCGATTTTTGATACAGTGTATATCCCTCAGTAAATACAATATAGTCACGATTTATTAGTTAAAATATGCCTAATTCAATTTTAAGACAAGCCAGAACGGCAAATCTCCCCTGCCCCTTAACCGTTTAGGGGTTAATAAAATACTCAATAAAACTTATTAACGATAGGATAGATTTTTGATAGATGACATACGAGACTGTAATTATATTTAAGTTCAATTCTGTGTGTCAATATTCTCTATTTGGATGCTCAAAAAAGTTCTTGTGTATTAACTCATTAATTATTGGAAAAACAATATACATTTGTTAATAAGTCAAAGCATAAGTTAGTTGTGTTTTACCTTCACATGTGAAAATGTTAGGCTTAGTGTGTTATATATAATTTTACTGAACATCGGTGTCTACATCTTCCTGTACAGGAACTTTAAATTATGTTCATGTAATGATTCATTTAACTGGACGTTAGTCATTACTATCACTATATCTTGTTGATGGCATAATTAAGGTTACTAGAACATTCCTTGCATGTGTTGTCCTAACTTGATGTAACCAGAAGTTATGAATTTGCCATGTATGTGACAAGCACGTTACAGTCTCTTTATTTTGGCAAAGTCGTTGTTAAGGTTGGTACTACATTCCTGGCTCGTGATATCTAAGTCGAACGTAACTTGTATACTCATTTATGCGTGTCCACACTTTCCTTTGCTTACAACGTTCTATAGTTAATGTTACCAGAACTTTAACTTGGCCACGTATATGTGACGTTGCATTAGCACGTTACAGTCTGTTATTTTATTTTTGCAGTCATTGTTAAGGTTGCTACTACATTCCTAGCACATGATATTTAAGTAAAATGTAACGTTGTATAAACATCTGTGCGAGTCCAGACCTTCCTGTGCCTACATCGGTCCAAGACAAACGTTACCAGAACTTTAAACTGGCCAGGTATATGTTACGTTGCATAAGCACATTACAGTTTCACTATTTTTGCGAAGTCATTGTTAAGGTTGGTTCTACATTCCTGGCACGTAATATTTAAGTCAAATGTAACGTTCTTTAAACATCTGTGCGAGTCCACACCTTCCTGTACCTACAACGTTCCATAATTAACGTACCAGAACTTAAAACTGGCCACGTATATGTGACGTTGCATAAGCACATTACAGTCTCGTTATTTTTGCGAAGTTATCGTTTAGGTTGGTTCTACGTTCCTGGCACGTGATATTTAAGTCAAATGTAACGTTCTTTGAACATCTGTGCGAGTCCACAACTTCCTGTACCTACAACGTTCCATAATTAACGTATCAGAAATTTAGATTGGCCACGTATTTATGACGTAATGTAAGTACGTTACATTTTCGTTATTTTGGCGAAGTCATCGTCTAGGTTGGTTCCACGTTCCTGGCACGTGATATTTAAGTCAAATGTAACGTTCTTTAAACATCAGTGCGAGTCCACACCTTCCTGTACCTACAACGTTCCATATCAACGTTACCAGAAATTTAGATTGGCCACGTATATATGACGTAATGTGAGTACGTTACATTTTCGTTATTTTGGTGACGTAATTGTTAAGGTCGCTACTACGTTCCTGACACGTGATATTTAAGTCAAATGTAACGTTCTTTAAACATCTATGCGAGTCCACACCTTCCTGTACCTACAACGTTCCATATCAACGTTACCAGGAATTTAGATTGGCCACGTATATATGACGTAATGTAAGTACGTTACAGTTTCGTTATTTTGGCGACGTAATTGTTAAGGTCGCTACTACGTTCCTGACACGTGATATTTAAGTCAAATGTAACGTTCTTTAAACATCTGTGCGAGTCCACACCTTCCTGTACCTACAACGTTCCATATCAACGTTACCAGAAATTTAGATTGGCCACGTATTTATGACGTAATGTAAGTACGTTACATTTTCGTTATTTTGGTGACGTAATTGTTAAGGTCGCTACTACGTTCCTGACACGTGATATTTAAGTCAAATGTAACGTTCTTTAAACATCTATGCGAGTCCACACCTTCCTGTACCTACAACGTTCCATATCAACGTTACCAGAAATTTAGATTGGCCACGTATATATGACGTAATGTAAGTACGTTACAGTTTCGTTATTTTGGCAACGTTATTGTTAAGGTCGCTACTACGTTCCTGACACGTGATATTTAAGTCAAATGTAACGTTCTTTAAACATCTGTGCGAGTCCACACCTTCCTGTACCTACAACGTTCCATATCAACGTTACCAGAAATTTAGATTGGCCACGTATTTATGACGTAATGTAAATACGTTACATTTTCGTTATTTTGGCGAAGTCATCGTTTAGGTTGGTTCTACGTTCCTGGCACGTGATATTTAAGTCAAATGTAACGTTCTTTAAACATCTGTGCGAGTCCACACCTTCCTGTACCTACAACGTTCCATATCAACGTTACCAGAAATTTAGATTGGCCACGTATTTATGACGTAATGTAAGTACGTTACATTTTCGTTATTTTGGTGACGTAATTGTTAAGGTCGCTACTACGTTCCTGACACGTGATATTTAAGTCAAATGTAACGTTCTTTAAACATCTATGCGAGTCCACACCTTCCTGTACCTACAACGTTCCATATCAACGTTACCAGAAATTTAGATTGGCCACGTATATATGACGTAATGTAAGTACGTTACAGTTTCGTTATTTTGGCAACGTTATTGTTAAGGTCGCTACTACGTTCCTGACACGTGATATTTAAGTCAAATGTAACGTTCTTTAAACATCTGTGCGAGTCCACACCTTCCTGTACCTACAACGTTCCATATCAACGTTACCAGAAATTTAGATTGGCCACGTATATATGACGTAATGTGAGTACGTTACATTTTCGTTATTTTGGTGACGTAATTGTTAAGGTCGCTACTACGTTCCTGACACGTGATATTTAAGTCAAATGTAACGTTCTTTAAACATCTATGCGAGTCCACACCTTCCTGTACCTACAACGTTCCATATCAACGTTACCAGGAATTTAGATTGGCCACGTATATATGACGTAATGTAAGTACGTTATAGTTTCGTTATTTTGGCAACGTTATTGTTAAGGTCGCTACTACGTTCCTGACACGTGATATGTAAGTCAAATGTAACGTTCTTTAAACATCTGTGCGAGTCCACACCTTCCTGTACCTACAACGTTCCATATCAACGTTACCAGAAATTTAGATTGGCCACGTATTTATGACGTAATGTAAGTACGTTACATTTTCGTTATTTTGGTGACGTAATTGTTAAGGTCGCTACTACGTTCCTGACACGTGATATTTAAGTCAAATGTTACGTTCTTTAAACATCTATGCGAGTCCACACCTTCCTGTACCTACAACGTTCCATATCAACGTTACCAGAAATTTAGATTGGCCACGTATATATGACGTAATGTAAGTACGTTACAGTTTCGTTATTTTGGCGACGTAATTGTTAAGGTCGCTACTACGTTCCCGACACGTGATATTTAAGTCAAATGTAACGTTCTTTAAACATCTGTGCGAGTCCACACCTTCCTGTACCTACAACGTTCCATATTTAACGTTGCTACAACTTGAGACATATATTCTGACGACGTTATCACAACGTAAAATTGTTAGCTGGGTGACCTTCAAGCTGTAATATACAGTTTTGTTGTGTAGTACTTCACAAATCAAAACAAATCAGCTATAAAAGTATTCTGAGCGACAGGGCCTTGTGATTAGGCGCTTTTATATAATTAATCAATATATATATTTATTTAATGTACGGTTTGGATTTTAATTTTTAATATATCCTAAAATAACTCCAAAATTGCGGCCTTGATATCAAATGGGAGTTAAAATGTGAAAAATACCAGATATAAAGATTGAATTGGTAATGTAATTGTTATGATTCTGATTTGCTCGCTGGATCTGATTTAACATTTCTTTGAATGAGAGAGTCGATCAAATGAGTATTTCTGAATTCTAGAATGTTGATGAATCTCTCTTTTAAAGTAGATATAAGATATTGACATGAACATTCACTATCAATGGTGACGGTGCAGTGTGAGACTCGTAATCCTTGATTTTCAAGCATCCCGTGGGGCAAAGATTCAAATTAACGGTCGAAGTTAGGACCGCGTGAAACTGGATTAAACATTATCAGATGAGTAAAAATCTTTTATTGAAAAACCAATATCAAAATTAGAACTGAAACTTTCCGTCAAAAAAACTTAAAACTAACAAAAGCCCTGCTCTTGATGGTTTAAAAAAATCAATGGTGATTTATTCTTTTTATATTTTTTTATTTCCATAGAAACATAGAATTAATTAACTTCATCATCCCATTTAATTTAAGGAAGTTTGTACCTTAGTAATTAATCGATTCATGAATCTTTTGCCAGATTTATTTCATTGAACTATGGTTGCTAATTTAGCTAAACTATTATAAAACTCTAACAACTCGTTTATAATGTTGTTATCGCTGTTTTAGTACAGGACGTAGTATTGGCACGAGTCTTTTTACAAACATAATGTATGAAGTAATTGTGTTTTTTGTTAGTATTTTATTTTAAGGCCATGCAAGCATGAAAAAATCCTTGATCTTTAGCAACTAATCGAGTATGGTGGTACTTTTGAGGATTGGGGCTTCAGTGTGACGCTTTAACGATGACCGACAGGTTTTGCTATACCTTGGGGTTACCGCTATCTGGTTGTATCATGTATGTCTATCATCAAACACTCAAAAATGTGGCCGGAAATACAAGAACGAAATTTTTCGATTAATTAATCGATCGGTATCGCTTATTCGTGATTTAATGTTTGATTGGGTTCTTCAACTTTGACCTTTAAGCCTATTATCAATGACCGTGATTCATAAAGCGTTTGTCCACCGACAGAAATGACATCCGTTCGATTAAACTATTTCCAGCTATTATAGGAGAAACATAGATAAAGTCAATAGTTAATATAGTTTAATATTGACTTAATTCTTCATCAAAAAGGCTCGTGTTACGACGGTTCCTGAACAAGAAACTCCCATTTTCGGATTTCGAGTCGCAGTTTTTCACATATACTATGGCTAGTAAATGTTAAAACAAAAAATCTGTTGGTTTTTTATGTTACATCTTTCAAGTTTAAGTTTAGTTTAAGTTAACGTTTATTGGCACAACAAAATATGTCTTACCAAGTACAAGTACAAGCTAAAAATATGTCTTACCAAGACTTTCTTTCAAGTAACTTCGAAAAATCTACTATATATTGATACATATAAATGCAAGGATCGTGTATAATCAAATTTACATTTAAATAAGGAGTGTGTACGGAAGGGGTTGGGGATATACTCTAAGATATTCTCTAAGGTTTATCCTGACAGATAAACGGTGTATATGTATATATCTTCCCTGTGGACTATAATGACTAAAACAACCAAGGATCACCGTCCCCGGTGGGTGGACCCTACATCAACGACCGACTTTATATAACTGGTGTATCTCATATTTCAATGGTTTCCAGTAATTCATCATGATGCGATTTTCGAACTCTAGTTGTTATTAATTCCTTTCCTCAATACAATAAAACAACACAAGTCAGCAATTGGGCTAAAACTGAGCGGATATTTTTATTATTATATAAATAAATTCAAACAAAACAGTTTAAAAACCGCCCTAATGTTACATATATACAGGATTTTAAATAAATGGGTGGGAGGGAGTGGCATAAAATTCCAAAACGAACACGATGCGCATGTGTGAATTGCCACTCACTTTTCAAAGAGCTGATACATAAGACGTCGTATAGATGTCGTGTTATTCGATCAATTCATTAAATACAATTTACATGAATATAAATATAAATTAATTCCTTTCCTCAATACAATAAAACAACACAAGTCAGCAATTGGGCTAAAACTGAGCGGATATTTTTATTATTATATAAATAAATTCAAACAAAACAGTTTAAAAACCGCCCATATTCCGCCCAATGCTGATCAAATGCACCTTAAAATCTGATTCGAACAATCTAAGTACCTTACTCTACAAGTTTTGAAGTTAATTTGGCCAACGTTTCACGTGGTGTTCTAATGTAGCGTTGGAAGCAATCGCTTCGCCATCTACCCATAATTTTTATTTGCCAATCTTGCATGCCAATGTTTCCTGCAGTAGTAGCACCCCCTATGCGAAAAGAATGACCACTGTATCTTTCTGAATTATAACCTAAAAGGCTGATAGACAACTTTAAATGAGAAATGAAGATTGATCTATCTAACACGTTCCCATCTTTGTCTGTTAACAATGATTCATTGCTCATATGTAAGTTTTCTTTGTGTTTTAAGTATTGTTCTGTAATACAAACAGCACATAATTTCAGACCTGTGCAACCAATGACTGCCTCCTTTCCCTTACCAGTAGGGTCAGTTTTTGATATACGTATCTTAATTATCATGTACTTTTCATTGACATCAGGTTTTTGTACAATGATAACGTCATTTTGGTTTAAGTTAATTAATTCTGATGTTCTCAGTAAACCAAAAAATGCTATCGACATTGCTGTAAAATACATCAGTTGATTGAAGTCATTAAAATCGTGCATGTGAATTAACTGAAACATAATTTCAACGGTGATAGCTTCTTTTTGGTTAACGGAGTTGTCTTGCTCCATAAGAACTGCTTTCAGTGCTCGTTTTATCTTAAATGAACCTTCTAAGGGGTCCTCGTAACCCTGTTCTAAATGAAGAGATCTTACTGCGTAGAGGTAGTTGAGTATTGTGCCATGCCTTTTATGATTATTGAAACAATGTGCAATATACATTAAGAGACACTCTTCGTTAGCTGGTAAGCTGTTTAAATCAGCTTTTTCACAAAATTCTATGAATGATTTTTGTCCCGAAGAGTAAGTCTTCCTAGTGGCGGGGCGCAATCCTCGGCGTACCAGATCGTTAGCAGTTTGTTTCAACTCGTTGCAGTCCAAAGACCCTATCAAACATAAATTGAATAATTAAGATTATGCTAATTAACGCTAACTCCTAATTCAAATACCTAACGCTCTAACGTATAATACAAACGTAATTTTTTGTTTTGTTTTCTATGATATAAAAACAATAAAACACTTAATTCCTCAGACCAAAATAAAATACATAGGCCTATATTAATAAAACAGTTTGATGCTTCGGGGTTTACTTCGTTGTAATGCCACTGATTCTGTTAATGTATAAAAACGTTGCATTTGTCCTCTTGACAATGCGTCAGCTATTTCATTACAGGTTCCTTCAATCCAAGATGCTCTACATTCGCACTGGTATAATGCACAATTATAGAACAGAGATCTCACAAGTGCCATGATGTGTTTGTCTTTGCTTTTCCCAGTGTTGATAATTGTGACGACTGCTTGATTGTCACAATGCAGAATTATCTTTTGCTGAGAAAGATTATGTCCCCATGTAGCAATTGAAATTACAATAGCGAAGAGTTCTTTCCATGTAATGTTGAATTCCTGGTATTTGGCTGTGAATAATTCGGAAATCCAATTCCCCTGAAAATAAGCTCCATATCTACTTCCTGATGCGTCGGTGAAGAGTTGTAATTTGTTGCTGGAAATCCAATTTTCTTCGTAAAATAACGTGATCCCGTTCCAAAAAGGAAGATATGATAGCCACCAGTTTATGTCTGCTCTGAACGACTTGTTTAGTTTGATTTTGTGATTGAGATGTTTAACTTTGCTGGACGTGTCTATCAGTCTCCTGAGGAACGTTCTTCCGGATTTAACCACTCTGCAGATAAAACTCAGCTTACCGATCAGAGATAGAATTTCACGTTTAGAAGCTTTATGTCGGAATTTCCAGTTTTTTAATTCATTGATGATGTCGTTCAACCGTTGATCAGTTATTCGAACTTCCATTTTAATAGAATCGATTTCCATTCCCAGGAATTCAAGTGAAGTTGTAGCGTTCACTATTTTGTTTGGGTTACATTTGAATCCTATGTCTTCGCACGTTTTTATCATATTTTGGAGATTTATCTCGCATTGAAGGCTGTTCGGTGGTCCGCATGTAAAGTAATCATCGAGATAATGAATTGTGTATGTGACGTCATTTTGAAGCATGATGTATTGTAGTGCGTCGGCGAAGTCGCTGAAAATCTTAGGCGAACTGCGACTTCCGAATGGAATTACCAAATCAAGAAAATAAACTGTGATCTTTTCTCCTGTAGAACCGTGAATCATTTGCCATGTGGTTCCTAATAGGTTCCAGTCTGATTGATGAACGGGGATGTATTTAAAAGCGTCAGCTAAATCCAACTTCGACATTAAACAACCACGTCCCTGTCTCTTGACTTCGTTTATAGCATCGTCCATAGACACATAGTGACAAGCGTATTCTTCCTTGTTGATGTGATCATTAACCGAGGCACCTGGTGGCCAAGACAAATCGTGTATTAACCTATACTTAATAGGCATCGAGTGTTTTTTGGGGTAAACACCCATCGGCGAACCGACAAAATTATCTATTGGAATTGATGTAAATGGTCCAACTTTTCGACCTATGTTGACATCTTTGAATATCACATTTTCAACTGCCTCACTATATGTGTCTGTCGACTTCCAATTGTTATGAATTCGTAAGTTTTGAGGACCGGTGTATCCTAATTTAACACCGTGTTCAGCTCCTGACAGTATCCTATCGACGAATTCAAGATCAGGGTGTGATAATAGTCCGTTCTTAAATGCATTAAGATTCAGGGGATTGTACGGGATTATTGATTTTGGATCCTGACTTGGAACAGTTACATTTGGAATATGGCAACTCACTAATCTTACACTGTTTGCACACATGTTTCCTCCAACATTTGTCCCCAAAGGAACATTGTCCGGATTGGAATTTGTTGCACACTTCATTCGATACTGAAGAATTGCGAGATTTATCCTTCTCCGTCGTTTTCTCCATCGTTTCCGACGCTGGAAAAGGACAATTCGATACTTGGTGGTCAGGTTGTTTACAGCGGAAGCATTTTGTGGTGTGTTTTATTGCCGATGCATCCAAATTTGTTGTATATAGATAACTATCCAATGATCCAAATTTAAACGACTTTTGACTTCCCAATTTGAGTCTGAACTTTATGTCGTACTCGTAAATGGATGTCCATTTATATTTTTTGTCACATTCTTGTATGTGTATTCGATATTTATGTAATTCTGTATATAGCTGAGGATATCGTTCCATAAGTATCATTTCGTATATGTTCCAGGCAGTGATCCAGGACAGAAAGTTGATTATCTGGGTTTGTTTACGTTTTTTCTTTAGTTTCAGATGATCCCCATCGTGACATAAAAATTGTTCAGTATCCTCACTGTTTTCCGCAGCTTGACCATAGAGATTAGACGGTAGCAATTCGACGAGATTTATGTACTCACCAGATGTTATTTTATTTGTTGTTTTCTCTGGTACCCCTATGGCGCATCCTTCGAACGAACATGGCGTGTTCACTGGACTGGAAACCGGTTTGGGTGTGGCACCACTTTCAACTTTTTCGTTCCTTTTTTCGTTGATATGAATGTCCTTTAATGTTTGTTGTATTAATTCCTGGCCTTTTTGTAATTTTGAGGTGATAACAGTTAATGCATTTACCTGCGTGCTCAGTTGTATAATCGCCTGAGCCCAAGGTTCCGGTGATATTTGCACTTCAACGGTTTCCTCGTGTATTGTTTCATTTTTCAAATCCGTATTTTTTATAGTTTCTGTCATTTTAACTTCACATTTTTCGCCTGTTGGGCCTTGATGTCCCTTGACAAAATCTCCACATTTGGAGCATCGTTTTGGTTTTGCACCTTTTGGTGATATTTCTATACTTTTGCTCATATTTGCTCACAAAATTTATCACGTCCATACACACATAAAATTCCAAAACGAACACGATGCGCATGTGTGAATTGCCACTCACTTTTCAAAGAGCTGATACATAAGACGTCGTATAGATGTCGTGTTATTCGATCAATTCATTAAATACAATTTACATGAATATAAATATAAAGTATACGCATCACAACATTCGTCAGCCGATAATAGAACTTGGTTTCGCGCAACGTTTTTAGCTTAAAGTATATAAAGTTAGTTCAATTAATCCGAAATGCGGTAACAGATATATTTTAGCTAACCCGTTGTTTTGTTCAAAACCTCTCTATTTCTATTGTACAGTTGTATCTATTTCGTTGACGTGTGTTCAAATGAATGATTAGAGATTTCCCAGTTCGGTCGAGGAGATGATTCTCGATACACATTACGTTTGATACCTGTTTAAACTTTAATAGGGGCGTCTGAAAAGTTTTTGAGTTGATTTATTGTTTTCATGATGAACTACTCATCATTTTTGATATTTTTTCTAAAATTTCGTATTTGATTTTCCATCAGTCGAGATACTTTACTATAATCTGCCCACTCAACCGGTCCGTGAAGCCAGCTTGCTAAATCCCGCGCTCGCTTTTTAAAATATTAGCATTTTCTGTTTAGTAGCAAATAGGAAAAAATTAACATCTCTATTTCAATCTATCATTTCTCAAGTATTTTTGGATCCCCGGGGATTAATGTGATTGGAAGGTGCAGAGAGGTAAGCAAGGGACGCACTGAACGAAATGCTACGGATGTTGGTATAGTTAACACGCAAATTGCAAATGAATTAAGTCATACATTTTATTTGCCCAGTGTTTTTAAGAGTAATTTCCTCCAATAAAATAATTTCCAACTTTTCAGGATTTATTAATTGTAACATTTGTCTTTAATATCGTTTTGTTGACACATAAAGGTACATGTTCAAGTTATTTGATCTGAGCAGACGGATTATATTTCGTACACATGGCGTAAAACATAGCCGTTTTAATAAGAATTAGGAAACGAATGCTTTTTCCAGAAAAGGATTGTCTGAAATAATATTTCAACATTTCAATGCAATATAATGCAATGTTACACACCAGGGAAGCTTGGAGAAGCTCGAATTTTGAACCAGTTTTGAAATTAAAAGAATCGACTTGCTAAATAGGGAAAGGATTTGCTATGAGCTGTTTTGCATTTACCACAATCAAATATATACGAACAATGCGGGGCAGAACTGATAACAAATGAACATAAACGATCAAATAAGTACTGTTATGGTGTATTTTTGATCTCCTTTGGAAAATGGTTTCTGGATTGTTACAATAAAATCGAGGATATTTCTTTTGAGCGTTGTTGATTGTGAATATGTGTTTATTCATCATGTATTGATAATGCCTTATACGTCTTACCACCGTGTCGCATGCTCAGCAATATGATGTCATTTTAATAAATGTGGCACCGATTCGTTTTTGAGATAATGCTCCAGTGATCTTAATGTAATGTCACCTCAAGTGCTTCCGTAATCTTACCAGGGTGTACAAAAGCAATACATGATTACTCATCATTCATTTAAAATAAAGTCATGCTAGTTTTTTTTCGTGGTGATTTATTACATAGTACAAGCTATTTACAGCTTTTACGAACTTCTGATTTTTATGAAATCATGTGAAATGTATTTGAAACCTGTGATAAAAGAAAAAACGGGTTTCATCAGAATACAATTTCAATATTATAGCATCAGTGGTCAGGGGTAAAGTGAATAAAATTAAGAGAATGGCACAATTTCTCTTAGGATTTATCCCACGTCGAGCTCAATTTACAGCCAACACTAAAATGTGTATGAGTTTTCTTCAGAGTGTTAAAATCATGAAGCATTGATATATAAATACTTCATCAATAACTTATGCCTGGGTCACATTTGCTCCGATCCATCGGCCGGCGCCCGGCCGATTGAGTGTTTTGCTCAATATTGTATTCAATTTTGAACAAAATACTCAATCGGCCGGGCGCCGTAGTGAAAATCTTAGCAAATGTGACCAAGGCATTAGAGAAAGTTGTTTTTAAATGGCATCTCTATAATATAAAATGATCCATAATTTCTTCAAAGTAAACATTATGTACACAGTTTTATACATTAAGTCTTTTACAAGGTGCATACCTTATCACACTGTATGTACAGTGATCGTCTACTATTAAAAGTGCGTGATCAAAGACTCGACAAGATGCGCAAAATTCAAATATTTTGTAACGGTTATTTTTAAAAGATTTATTTGTGTTTATATTACAGGCTACTGGTTATTCAATTAGCTTTTGTAGGCACAGGAACACCCTTATGCTTTGAGAAATATATATCAGTTTGACCATTTTTCGTAAATGTTATTGATTTTACGATGTAAAGATATAAATGCGATGTAATATTTGTTATTTTATTTAAAAAGCTTAAAAATATCGAAAACAATTGAACATTTTTACTCTCTTTATTTTTAATACTTAGGTAGGGTCTTTGGCTTCCATTTGACCATGATGAAATTCACGTTTCCTCTTAAATAACATGGAATTAATATTCTAAAACAGAAACGAATGGATCAGCCTATAGCGTGAGTTTCAGCAAACCATATATCATTTTCATACATGCTTTTCAAGAAAAGAAAAAAGGGGTTTCTCGCAAAATGTATGTTTAAAATAAACATGTTCATCACCTTTCACTGACTCAGTCAATTAAATGGTCACTGTGTGTGCGTACATTTTGTTTCTGCCTAGGTTTGAATACATTACCATTAATGATAAGTACACTGTACAGTAGAACCTGCTAAGTGAAACACCTCTTGAAGCGTAACACCTTATACGAGGAACAGTTTTTAAGTCCTATTTCAGTCCATTTATTTTACCTTCTGATCCAAGGAACGAGAACTTTACACATTGGCATTCAAGATGATTAACGAATTGTAATGCAAGAATTGAATAAATCATAAATGAAAATGCATGTTACTGTATCGCCCATTGTCATGATTGTGCCTGTTTTGGACATGGGGTCTCATAATAAACTTATGAAATATAAAATCTGTACATTATCTATTTCATTGGGGAATTAAATCATTCTTTTGCATCAAGGTATCAATAAGTATCAGTAGATGCCAGTTGTCAGTTCCCAGTTTCACCACGAGGTGGCTAACTTGGGTCATATATGAATGACAGGTATAAGGGAAAGCTCCTCTAAAGTTCAATATTCAGTAGATGTATTAATCAATTTTCAACTAAGGTCTATAGGTGAATAGCTTGAGGATTTTAGAATTGCATGTAATCGAATACAAACACCCAGTGGGTGTTTTAAAGAAACTCTACAAAGTGTGAAATAAATACCATGCTATTATCTCTAATAATGGTGATTTTATTTTATTTTGTAGCAGTTGAATGAGGGATTTTGGATGATTTCATTCGATTATTGTCAATCACTGAAATTGTCATAAATTAATTACTTTCTACAAGTATGTGTTTATTTATTGATTTCACTTCATTTGGTATTACTCAAGAGAAATTTCTTGTTATCATTCTAAATTTGCCTCTATTTTCAGTAATCTTTCCCATCTTCATCTCTTTTCTTCATGATGTTCTACAAGGTGGTTTATAATGATTTAAAATTTAGGAGTTCGAAATGAAGGACAGTAAAATCATGTAAACCCAACCACTCTGAAATGCAAAGAACATATCATTAGAATCCACATGGTAAAATCACTCACTTGGCTGATCATAAATTGTTTTCATAACATCCTTCTTACTCGACACTGAAGGGGAGTTGGAACGTCTTATATGCATGTAATGTTAAGTATTATGTACATTAATCATAGGCATGTCAGTTTTGTGGTTTTGGTAATCTAAAAACAGAAAATTTGGTGAAATATACATTTTCGTTCGGCGGGTTTTTGATTTTGCTTCATTTATCAACTCAGTTCAGGTAATTCGGTTGAGCCAATCACTGAATTCTGTTGCCAAATAAATCTTGAGTCTCTTATACAGCATATGGAATACCATCTGTAGGTAAAATGACATTAAGGTGGTAAAGAGAAGAGAAACAAACATACCTTTCCTCCGACATTTCGAATTTTGCGCATCTTGTCGAGTCTTTGATCACCCACTTTTAATAGTAGGCGATCACTGTACATACAGTGTATCAGCATAGCATCCATAATATATCCTGTGCTGAT
Organism: Owenia fusiformis; assembly: GCA_903813345.2. Classification (NCBI taxonomy): domain Eukaryota; kingdom Metazoa; phylum Annelida; class Polychaeta; order Sabellida; family Oweniidae; genus Owenia; species Owenia fusiformis. Next base: position 28,323,085 of record CAIIXF020000012.1, read on the forward strand.
GGTCTTAAAGTTAACTGAAGTGATAGATCAATTCTCAGTATTCCAATAATCGACATTTTAGAGGGAGATCAATAGAAAAAATCTAAGAAATTCCACTTTTTGAAAATTCCCAATCCAATCTACATTTTATATGAATCAAGTCCATCTTTTAATGCTTACCTTTTTATCTGATTTTTGGAATTTAGGATAACTTTTCTCCAACTTTCATTATAATACTTAAATCTAAAGTATTTCCAGTTTGTTGGTTCCACATTATTTGAAATGATAATTTGGAATAGTAATTGTTTATATTTTTCTTTAATCGTTTCATTAATCATTGAACAATTTACCTAAGCCTAAAAGGGGCACACATAATAGTGCTGACAACAAAATAAATCTATGTGTAAGGCCAATCAATATTTTTAAAAATGATAATAGTCGATATATTATCTAGTAATTATCAATTCACTCGTCAATGGTCGTTTTTCGAAATGTTTCCCCGTCTTTCACCTGAATTGCACTATTCTTGTCATTTTAAGGGGAAAGTACAGTATACCATTAACATATATACGATGTAAATGTCTATTTATATCCTGCAATATATTTCCAAAGATTGTGTACACACATGCAGATTTTAATGACTGAGGAAGAACGGGTAATCCGTATTTCATTTTCATTTTCACTGAACTACACTGTATCAAAAGGCATCCCGGGTTTACAACACTAATACATTAGGGAGCATATAGTATATAATTGTCACACATAGTGACTTAATTCATTACAAAGTATGTTCGTGAAATGTCCTGTGAATGAAATAAACCAGTTTGAATCTTGATAAATGCAAAAGTATATTAGCTCATGCAATCTTTGGATACCCCCCCCCCCCCAATCATATGGATACAATAATCACCAAACTCCCATCATTTCTAAGAAATAGACTGATCCAATAAACTCGTCTGGAGCCACCATATTGTTTCTACGGGAAACATACAGAAACCTTGAAATCAAACCCTGGGTTTACTGTTCATATAAATGCGATGGCAATAGTCGGCTAACTGTCAAAGTGATATAGTATACAATTATTGACCTCTCCAGAGGTTTACTGTCAAAATTATATCCCGAGACTGTAAATCGAGACCGTAGGTCGAGGTTTACAGTCGAGGGATATAATTTTGACAGTAAACCGAATGGAGAGGTCTATAATTGTTTTGTTAGTCCGAAGAATATCTTAGATTTTTCTGACCCTTGAAGTTGACTTGAAGTTGGATCAGTCCAGACCCTCGAGACGTTCATACGGCAGTAAGTTCACTCAATGGAGTCAAATTACTCTCCTGGGCGAAGTCCACTAAAAGCTTTGTACAAAGTTTTAGATTTTTCTTCGTATTTTGACTGTCTTTACTCTCTAAGAGACTAATAATATCCTCATCTTCAACATTTTTGAAACGGCTAGTGCTAGCGGCGGCCATTTTATCGTCTGATAATGACGTCATTTTAATGGAATGCTGGGAATATTATTCACCGGCAATGCATTGCGCGGTGTACAGTTAAAATTATTCACCGCTCGTTGACCAATCAAAATCGAGTATTTCAACTGAGGTACTAACAAAGATAATTATTAACCTGCAAGAATTTTAGCATGAATCATTAAAATCATATTCTCATTCAATACGCAAACATGTCGTCCATCTAGTAAGAATGAGGAAGCAAAAAACATCACAAGCAATACATCATGTGATTTTTTCCTTTCTCCGCCCTGATTTATTGCGTTGTGCTCGTTTTTGACGCAGCAATTTAAACTTTTTAAAACCTATTATAAAAATTTTAGGAAAGGCACTCAACGGACTACGTTTTTGCTGATATGTTAGATTCAGATGTTTACGCCATTTTGAAAAGTCGAGAGCATTGAAAATAATATTGAAAAATAACAGTTACAGCCTATCATATTATGTATTATATATAATATATCATTCATTACATCATAACACATATATTTTTATTATCTATGACTATGTATCTGCATTGAATTGATTGCTTTTGTATAATTTATAAAGGCGATCTATTCAGTCTTTGAAAATACAATTTTATTGATATACACAACATTGATTTTATCCCCCATGTCGCGTTATTTCAATGAAATATTTAGTCCAAACCCAGACATTTCATAATTTATCACCCCACTTATTGGAATTAGTAAGAATTCACAACGTATCTTAATGGTAAACAATGGATGTACTGGTAGTTTCTTCAATCATATGGATACTATTGTTTTATAATGGACTTCAATTTTCTGAAGGATCATGCCATGCCAACAACAATGGAGTTTTTTATACTCAACACTTTCACTACCAAAACATTGGTAAACTCTACAGGTCTCCAAATTCTCGAATCAAAACATCAGTAATGGATAGGGCACGATTTGATATGACACTTGCTACTCACCAATGCTTCTCGAGTTGCCAAGAACAAACTCAACCAAAGTGTGTCGCGGTGAATTTCAACACTGAGAATGCAACGTGTGAACTTCTTTCCACACAGCCCGTGTACTTATTCGATCCTTACATAATACCCGATGAGAAATGGGCATTGTATACAGAAAAAAAACTAGGTAAGATTATAAGAAACAGATAATTTTATATTCTAAGAATGTGATGATATTATGGGAAAGACAGGGTGTTAAAAACGCAACCTAAAGAAATCGCCATATCTTGGAAAATACTGGTTCAATTATGTTCATTTTTTCGGGAAAGAAAGAAGAGACTGTTTGTGTAAACCTTCCGTGGATGGTTAGTTGTAAAGCATGATGCCTTGGAAACCTGCTCAAAAGAGAGTTGTATTAGGAAAGTACGAAAAACGCAGTCAGGGGTGACTACTTTTGACCAAGACTGTATAGTCCCTGGAGTGATTTTGTTGAAACTCCACAACGTCACTTCACGTTGAATGAAAATAATTTGTGCCAAATCTGAAGTGCAAAAACACTATGGTTATAAATATATTTGGTTTTATTGCTGTGGCAGTCACCTCTGAGTTTTTCGTATTTTCCTAGTTCAACTGTCTTTGACCAGGTGTCCAAGGCACCATGTTTAACAACTAACCATATTTCCAGGAGCTAAACATACACAGTTTATTCTTTCCTGAAAAAATGAACATAATTGAATAAGTATTTTCCAAGATATAGCGATTTTCCATTCGCATTTTTCGTATTTTTCTAATACTAATGTCGTTTGAGCAGGTGTTCAAGACACCATGTTTTAATTACAACCAACTAACAACAGTAGCTATGCATACGCAGTCTCTTCTTTCTTTCCTAAAAAATGAACATAATTGAATTAGCATTTTCAAGATATAGAGATTTCTTTGGGTTGCGTTTTTAATACCCTGTACTATAACAAAGGGTTAATACAAACGGAAGGGGTAATACTTTGGGAATGGGGGATATGATTGGAAATTTGAATAGTATGTGAAAATTGAGATATTGTGGGGATAGGGAAATATGGAAAATGTAAAATATGGGGCAATTATAACCCCTGTTTCAATCTGGAAATTAGTGCAATAGGCCATTCAACGATCATGGACCAGCAGTGTCAAAATATATTTAAGGTTGGATATGTCATCAAGAGAAACATATGTTTTTATTATCTCCAAAGAAACCCCCTGGATGAATATTATTTCAGCTGATATTCCACTTGAAACGTGGTGGATCTTCAAAATTTATAAGTGGGACTCCATTTATAGAAGCCATGAACTGAATTTACACTCATTAATATTAAAATTGATATTTTATTCATACATTTTAAGAAAAAAGGTATGTCAAAGAAGATGTAAAAGTAAAAACTTTCGAATTTTCTCTCTACAGGCCTTGTTGCCCCTTTAAGTCAGATACTCTTCTCTGTAATGTAATTATTTGCGTTGGCTTTAGCTTTGCTCTCCGTATCATAAGTCGCTTCATATCCATCATATTCATTCATTTAATCACTTCATTTTCTTGTAATCTCTTGTACTGACGTGTCGCAAAAAGCTCGCGCACGCATTGTTACACATTTTGTGGCGTAATCCAGAGGATCCTCGCTTTTAACATGATAGAATGTGACGTTTTTGAGAAAAATGTACACACATGAAAATCCTTTCGTCCTCCACATTTACCTCTATATCTCAAAACATTTTAGACGAATAACTCTGATATCATATATATATTGTTAATGGGCTAGGAGCATCATAAAACACGAATCAATTGATATTTTAGGTGAAATAAATATACGTGTTGCTGTGCTTGAAAATAGGCGAATGGTGTAAATTAGCCCTATTTTAATGAATTTTGAAAACCTTTCGTCCTCCACTTTTCCACATACAACAGAAAACACATACTTTTGTGAACAAAATCAACTATTTGTTAATAAACTAAAGTTTAGGAGCAAAATAATCATGTATGATTTATTAAAAATTGATCTCGTATTTTTTGTTTAATGTACACCTGAAAAGTTGAAGGTACCAAAAAAAGAGTAAAAAAGGTCGCTGTCAACATATTCTATTTTTCGGACTCTATGACGTCACAATATGGGACGCTTACTAAAATTCATCCTTTGAAATAAAACTTCCATCTACCTTTATCAAGACGAAAAATAAGTATAATAGTCATATATTGTTTGAGTTATGAGCGTTTAAAGACGAAAAATAATTCAAAATGTAACGTGTCAACATGGGATATTTGCCAGATGTTTTGGTAAAAAACTCTTTTTTAAAAACGAACGCGCAAAAAATGTGAACGGAGTGTAGTTGATCTAAAATCTTCATCGAAACAGCTTTAAAATGATATATAACTTTAATTAGAATATTATCTTATAATCCGGGGAATCAAAGTTACATTCACGCGATACCCTTAAAAAACAAATGCGCCACCTTTTTGCGACACGTCACTATTATGTCTCATTTCAGCGACACTGCCCTTGCAACTTCTAAAGGACTGTAGTGATGATTACCCAGGCTACACAGGCACAACGACAATCCAAACAACGATGAAAGAACATTTGAAGCCAATTGCAATTATGGTTGGCTATTTCTCTTCAGGCGTTTTAACGGGAGTGAAGGCTTCTTTCGAACATATTCTGAATACCAGTCAGGTTTCGGAGATCGAAATGGCGAAAATTTTCTTGAACTAGATAATATTGTGAGTGTTTTGAACCAAGGAGGATACACGCTCATTCTCCGTCAAGCGTGACTTTGAGGTGTCAAAATATTAATTTTTCGACCTCAACCAAAATACAAGCTCTACTTAATTCATGGATGGCTATGGTTTGTGGATGAAAAATGCCAAGTTTCACCAGCCTTGTATCAAAATTGGAGAAGTTATAACGCATTGTATAAACGGTATGCTGTAACACACATTTAATTTACGAACCTAATTTACGGAACACCTCTAAATGCTAAAATGACAAATATTGTACATCACATACTTATATCCTTGGCTGCATATCGACCTCATGGACCTAACAAGTAAATTGATATAAAAATCTAAGTTAATTTTCGTATTATCAAAAAACGTGTGTCCCGTAAATTAATCTCGTAAATTAATTTAGGATTTCAACTAATTATAACATAAGAAATATGAAACCATGATCGGGAATATAGCTGGTTTTAAAAAGAGACCCAACGTGCCTAAATATCTGTTGTATGTTATGTCATTTTATGTTATATTTATTTTCATATTATAATTATTACAATTTGAATAACAAGGTATGCACAAGACGCTGGGCGTATACTGTGCAGTTTACACCACATTACATATTACATTGTATTTCATACTTGAGTGGGTTTGGGGTAGATATCACCCGGGAATATATATCATATCTGAGGAGCGGGCAGGATATATTGTATATGTCCCGCTCTAGGCCAAATGCGGGCAGATATAATATATCCATCCCGCTCCCGGGAATTTTTTCATAAGTTTAAAAAAGTTTAAAAAAATTTAAAATTTAAATTTCAGAAGTTTAAAATTTTTCAAAAAGTTTAAATGTTACAATTCTATTGTATTGAACTGAAGGAATATTATGAAAATGTTAAATATAAATTGTGCTTTTACCGTATAGGCCTATCTTGTTTTTTGAAAAAGGTGGTAAAGGTTATATCTACCCCAAACCCACTCAAGTATGAGATACACCAGTTATGTACGGTCGGTTTTGGATACAGTGTTTATCCCGCGGGAAATATGTGTATCTCCCTCGGTCCCTGCGGTCCCTCGTGAGATACACATATTTCCCTTGGGATAAACCCTGTATCCAAAACCTCCCACTACATAACCCTTATGTAACTTATATAATCAAGAGCACATTCTTTGATGATAAGGATCACCAGATTAGCAACGAAACATGAACACAATGGACCATGACATGATATTTGATATTAGATGTAGGTAGAGAGGAGAAGTGATTTCAAAGAAGATTTAAACAAAAATAAAGGAGAAGACATAATGATGTTTTCATTTACTCCGTTCCATACTCTTAATAGTTCTACATTTATTGACTTTTCACAAAAATTCGTTTTTAAACATATATGAACGTATACGGTCTTTATTTCTAGTCTTATGGACATGTGTATCAGCATTTGTAGAATAGAATTGTTTAAAAAGGTGATGCGGGAACTTGTCAGGTTTATTTATATTTTGGTATGCAAAGTTGGCAACATTGAAGTTAAATATGTCATAAATATTTAAGATTCTAAGATCTTTCAATAAAGGGGCGGCATGAGCTAACTTACTAGAATTTGTTATTAACCTGGCAAATTTCTTCAGGAGTATATACAAAGGCTCGAGGAGTTTTTTATCAGCATTACCCCAAATTATATTACAGTAATCAATTAAAAACAACAGCATGGAAACATTGGATTACTTATCCGATTTGACAAATGCACTTAAAACTTTGGCTGAAGATCCCAATAAGTTGTGCCAAAGTTATGCCAATAATTGAACGTTTTGTTGTGATTTTAACGAAACAACTATTTCATTCGAGAATATACAGGCGGTTCTATGTTTGGTATATTAACGAAGACGCAATTCAAATATCTAGTCCCTCGCTTTTGTTACGTTGACGATCTACGTGAAGATGGTCATGAAATATAATAGGCTGGTAGCAAATTGAATGATGAACAAAAGTGTAAAATATCAGGGAGTTATTTTCTAAAAAATGGTATAAAAGTTGGCAGAAAAGAACTTGGGGAAAATCGGATGGGGTCATCCGACCCCCCACATACCCGCATTAGAGTAAGGCTTGTTTTTATATATCAGATATCAGAACCTTACAGCAAAAGCTATGAAATTACATTCTATCACTATCTGCGGTATTTTATCCACGATATCGAGGAGGTAGTTTAAATTCATTATAGAATTTATATTGAATCGAGTTCTTCAATTGTTCGCCGCATTGTTCATATTTTAATAATTATATGTACAAAAATCATCTCTTGACTGTCTTTATCTTGTAGGGATGAGTAGTATAGGCTGCAACTTTCGACCTACAACCGGCACCGGCACTGTTCCACTTCCACGTTCCACTTCCACCGGAAGTGACGTCATAGCTCACGTGTTCCACTTCCACAGGAAGTGACGTCATAGGTCACGTGTTTACATGGTGTACTGGCAGTGATATAACTGGTCAAAGGTTACTGATAACAGATAAGAGATAGCTCAATTGATAAGATAATCAAACAAACTGGTCAAAGGTTACTGATAATTGATAAGAGAGTGGTTGTGATGATAAGCTATCTGTCTTTTTCATGGATGTTTCATTGTTATAGGTCAAAGGTTGATAACAAACTGATAAAACAGTGAAAAAGATAACTGCACAACAATTTCGACCAATCACATGGCTGTAATATATCAATTTGACCAATTATATTTGACACATACTTCATAGGTTGTATAAGCTGTAGAACCATCATGCCACTTTATATCACTGGTCAAAGGTTACTGATAATTGGTGCAAGATCGAGGGTTTCTGATAACTGATAAGATATTCAAACAAACACTGTTAAGGTAACCTGGTGACTATGTGATAAGCTATCTTGTCTACTTCATGGATGTTTCATTGTTATAGGTCAAAGGTGAATAACAAACTGATAAAACAGTAAAAAAGATAACTGCAGAACCATTTCAACCAAACAGGTTTTAACTTGCAGAATTATGTTAACCATTCAGTGTAGAGTATGTTTTAACCAATCAGGTTTCGAGATGCAGAATTATAACAACCAATCAGGGATAGTATGTTTGTATTATCTGATCCAATCGATGTACAGTATATTTTCATCCATTATTTTAACCAATCGGGTTGCAGTATATTTTCATCTAATCAGAAAGCAGCAAATTCAACCAATCAGAGATAAGTTCCACCAGTAAACCAGTTTAAACATTCTAGTATTATGCAACACAAATATTTACTGAGAGATTGACATTGCTAAGGTCCGGTCAAAGGTTACTGATAATTGATTAAGAGAGAAGTCTACTGATAAGATAACCAAACCAACACTGTTAAGATAACTTGGTGTCTAAGTTATTCAAGCTCTTAAGTAATCTGTAGAACAAACCTTTGACATATGATATCACTGGTTAATGATAACTGATAAGAGAAAAGTAGAGAGTTTAAGTGTACATCATTAATATTATTGAGAACAACAACACAATAAATATATTAAAATAAACATTTAGAAGGTTGATCTGGGGATCAAACCCAGGACCTTTTGCTCCTAAAACAAGCATCATACCACTAGAACAATCAACCATAGATATGGAGAGAATATTTTAATATACTTCATGGCAATCATAAAAAGTATAGCATGTTTTGAATCAGATATTATGTTATGGTCAGGAAAACAATAACTGCAGAACTATTTTAAACAATCGGGGTACAGTATGTTTTCATCCAATCAGATATAAGAAAATCACCCAGTAGGAGAATTTTTGCAACATTACAAGTTCCGGCTGGTATTGAAGTTTTATAACCAACAAGCCTCCTGAGTCATTTTAGAATAATTTTTAAAGTGTCACGTTTGAGCGATTTCAGTCACTGTTGGTCGATTTCTGCTGATTTTTGGAGTTTGAATCTTTTGTTGTTCGATGTATGTAAATAATTCCTCTCAGTTGAATTTACAAACAGAACCTAGGTCATTGCTACATGCTGCTACAAAGGTAGATTAACCAGTTATTTTGGACAGCGACCAAGTGTGAAGCGAAAACTGGCAGCTAACTGGAAGCCCAGCGGGTACTATTTATGTTTACATGAGTTTTCCCTCCAATTGTAATCAACCCCTCAAATGTCTAAAAAACATGTAAGTGTACTTTTTTAGAATCTTTTTTGGAATATTTTCGACCAATCAAAGTGTATATGCAAATGAGCTGCAGAACCATTTCAATCAATCAGATCAGATTATTGCACTCTTTGACCCCGCCGCCGCCGCCACCGCCGCCGCCGCCGCCGCCACCGCCGCCGCCGCCGCCACCGCCGCCACCGCCGCCGCCGCCACCGCCGCCACCGCCGCCGCCACCGCCGCCACCGCCGCCACCCGTTGTGCCTTTAATGGCAGGTGATATTTATATTTAAATAAGTTTTCTATCAAATTGCAATCAGACCCGGTAAAAAGTAAAGATGGCGGCGGCGGTGGCGGCGGCGGCGGTGGCGGCGGCGGCGGCGGCGGCGGTGGCGGCGGCGGTGGCGGCGGCGGCGGCGGCGGCGGTGGCGGCGGCGGTGGCGGCGGCGGCGGCGGCGGCGGTGGCGGCGGCGGCGGTGGCGGCGGCGGCGGCGGCGGTGGCGGCGGCGGCGGGGTCAAAGAGTGCAATAATCTGATCTGATTGATTGAAATGGTTCTGCAGCTCATTTGCATATACACTTTGATTGGTCGAAAATATTCCAAAAAAAGATTCTAAAAAAGTACACTTACATGTTTTTTAGACATTTGAGGGGTTGATTACAATTGGAGGGAAAACTCATGTAAACATAAATAGTACCCGCTGGGCTTCCAGTTAGCTGCCAGTTTTCGCTTCACACTTGGTCGCTGTCCAAAATAACTGGTTAATCTACCTTTGTAGCAGCATGTAGCAATGACCTAGGTTCTGTTTGTAAATTCAACTGAGAGGAATTATTTACATACATCGAACAACAAAAGATTCAAACTCCAAAAATCAGCAGAAATCGACCAACAGTGACTGAAATCGCTCAAACGTGACACTTTAAAAATTATTCTAAAATGACTCAGGAGGCTTGTTGGTTATAAAACTTCAATACCAGCCGGAACTTGTAATGTTGCAAAAATTCTCCTACTGGGTGATTTTCTTATATCTGATTGGATGAAAACATACTGTACCCCGATTGTTTAAAATAGTTCTGCAGTTATTGTTTTCCTGACCATAACATAATATCTGATTCAAAACATGCTATACTTTTTATGATTGCCATGAAGTATATTAAAATATTCTCTCCATATCTATGGTTGATTGTTCTAGTGGTATGATGCTTGTTTTAGGAGCAAAAGGTCCTGGGTTTGATCCCCAGATCAACCTTCTAAATGTTTATTTTAATATATTTATTGTGTTGTTGTTCTCAATAATATTAATGATGTACACTTAAACTCTCTACTTTTCTCTTATCAGTTATCATTAACCAGTGATATCATATGTCAAAGGTTTGTTCTACAGATTACTTAAGAGCTTGAATAACTTAGACACCAAGTTATCTTAACAGTGTTGGTTTGGTTATCTTATCAGTAGACTTCTCTCTTAATCAATTATCAGTAACCTTTGACCGGACCTTAGCAATGTCAATCTCTCAGTAAATATTTGTGTTGCATAATACTAGAATGTTTAAACTGGTTTACTGGTGGAACTTATCTCTGATTGGTTGAATTTGCTGCTTTCTGATTAGATGAAAATATACTGCAACCCGATTGGTTAAAATAATGGATGAAAATATACTGTACATCGATTGGATCAGATAATACAAACATACTATCCCTGATTGGTTGTTATAATTCTGCATCTCGAAACCTGATTGGTTAAAACATACTCTACACTGAATGGTTAACATAATTCTGCAAGTTAAAACCTGTTTGGTTGAAATGGTTCTGCAGTTATCTTTTTTACTGTTTTATCAGTTTGTTATTCACCTTTGACCTATAACAATGAAACATCCATGAAGTAGACAAGATAGCTTATCACATAGTCACCAGGTTACCTTAACAGTGTTTGTTTGAATATCTTATCAGTTATCAGAAACCCTCGATCTTGCACCAATTATCAGTAACCTTTGACCAGTGATATAAAGTGGCATGATGGTTCTACAGCTTATACAACCTATGAAGTATGTGTCAAATATAATTGGTCAAATTGATATATTACAGCCATGTGATTGGTCGAAATTGTTGTGCAGTTATCTTTTTCACTGTTTTATCAGTTTGTTATCAACCTTTGACCTATAACAATGAAACATCCATGAAGTAGACAGATAGCTTATCATCACAACCACTCTCTTATCAATTATCAGTAACCTTTGACCAGTTTGTTTGATTATCTTATCAATTGAGCTATCTCTTATCTGTTATCAGTAACCTTTGACCAGTTATATCACTGCCAGTACACCATGTAAACACGTGACCTATGACGTCACTTCCTGTGGAAGTGGAACACGTGAGCTATGACGTCACTTCCGGTGGAAGTGGAACGTGGAAGTGGAACAGTGCTGGTGCCGGTTGTAGGTCGAAAGTTGCAGCCTATACTACTGGGATGCATCTGCATTACCAGTCCAAGTACTGACTTGCGCGAGTCGTAGTTTGGAGGGCATCCTTCTCGCTCAGGGCATATTGTGTAGCGCTGGAGCAAAGTGGTCATAAAAAGAAACATTCGAATCCTGGCCAGCTGTTCTCCAATACATACCCTCTTGCCAGCCCCAAATGGCATCAAACTGCAAAGTACAAATTCAGAGTTCCAGAAGAGTACACAATTGTAGAAATCATTCACAGAATATTCCCAGTGAATCCAGAGGATCTCTCAAATTTGTAATGAATATAAAGTTTTCAAGATGGAGGTAGGACCATAAAAATAATAGTCCCTACCCTCGTTTATTACTTCCATGTGTAGATAGGCGAAACAACGCAGATGCGAGTAGGTAGTTACCAGTTTCACCACCTGGTGGCTCGTACGGGTCAGATAGCATGGCGGGTATAGAAGAAAGTTCCCTTTAACTTAAATTACATCTGTTTTAGTGGTTCAATTTTCATATAACCCTTATGCATCTAATAGTTATGCAAATCAAAATATGTCCAGTAAATGAAAATGTTATCTGACCAGTACAAGAAAATATATTTCACTTTTTGTGATTTTGTAACATGGGCTCTATGGAGAATCAACCCGAACTAGAAGTCACACTTTCAAAAATAATTAAATTTTCAAACTTGATAAACAATTTTCGAAACCATATTTCTAGATGTACTTTTACATGTAGATTTCAAATATAACATCGCTTTGACTGAATTTTGAATAATTAATGGCGTACATCAAGATTTTTTCTACTCGCATCTAGTATATTGCAGTTGGTGGATTTGACATTTTGAATACGTCAAAATAACAAATGGATGTTTCAACCAATAAATATTAACACATCACTCACTATTTTCTCTCGTCAGCTGGTATCAGCTCTCCTTTTGAGTTTATGAAGCGTTCAGGTTTAAACGTGTAAGGATCTGGAAAGAATCGCTCATCGTGATGAAGTCCATACAAGTTTGGCCAAATCTAAAAATAAAATGCAATCTGCAATAATTAATAACTTGAACATGTTTAAAATTTTCATTAATTTCAAATTATCCTCGAGGTACTTGTAGAGGTATAAATGTTTGAAATTTGTTTTGTCAGATGCATTTTACAGACACTCCAAGTGCCACGTTTTCACGTTTTTTTATCACGTTTTATCTATCAATTTGTAGCTTATCACGATTCACGTTTTGGTATTTGAGAATCATCGGTTAAATAGGCACAGTTCAACTATGCTTGAAAAAATTATTTCTGACTGATTTTCTGTCATCGTTTTCACAATCATAGCTGTGGATGTGGTTAGATTTCATGCTATATATAAAGATGTATGCTCACCCTTGTAGCTTGTTTTAAAATTGATAAATTCTCATTTGGTACTTCAGTTTTGACAAACTGGAGTAATCAAATATTTCCAGTAAGAAAAATGGCTGGCACCAATTTCCAGCATTATTCACTAAAATTGAGAACGTCCAAAAATTATAATGTTCTGACTTTTAATATCATGAATATTGACATGCATGTCACTGGTCATGTCTGAATACTTAATAAACAGGCCTAGGTGTTGCCCAGTGGCAACTTTTTCTATATCATACTGTCATGCATTACTCAAAAATTTAATAATCAAGGAGTATACCATTGTGCATATTTAAAAAGACATTTTTTAATTTTGACACCTCAATTTCTGGGGGGACATATCGTGTTGTTCTTCATGGTTTATATTGTGTATAGTCGCGAATGCGACCCGCGAGGCGCGACCAGTGGAGTGTCAAGATTTCAATGGATTTTGATAATCAGAGTCAAGATATGTACTGATGTTCACTTGGAGTGTCTGATTTTATAGAAGTTTAGTGATCATCTGATAATAATTGACATCTCAAATTGTTACTCTCGTTATCAAACTAGATGGAAATATTTATAGATCTTATCTTGCAGGGTCAAATTTCAAAAGAGTAGGCAGAAATTTTAAAGAATCCAGATTTTCTCTCTTCAAATTTTGTAAAATGGATTTTGGTCCGCATCAGATATTTATAATTGACATCTTACTTGGGTGCCTTTAGGTATGAAGTACCCCCTCAATGTTACGTCCTTCAGAGTTTCGTGCGGTACGGCTAAAGCTGCCTCTGACATGTAGCGCAATCCCTCTAACATGAACGCCTCCATGTATGGCATTGAGCGCCGATCCTCATACGTTGGTAATCTAAAAGTCGTATTCGCTAGTATAAACACACACAATAGAAGTTTAGTATAAACACAGCTAAAGTTTAAGTTTGGAAACTGTTACATGTTTCAGTGTTTCGTGCGGTATAGCTAAAGCACCCTCCGACATATAACGCATTGACTCCAATATGAATGCCTCCATGTATGGCATGGATCGCCGATCCTCATACGTTGGTAATCTAAGGGTCATATTCTTTAGTATAATCTAAGGGTCATATTCTTTAGTATAAACACATATATAATTCCCTTATAAGTTTTGTATCATTTCTGACCACATGTTAATAAAAGAAAGATTCAAAAGTAAACTACTCTAACCCCCGGTTGACAAATTTTGAAGGGAGTGGGATGAATTGAACTTGAAGTGGCGTAACATTTGATGTAACGTCTCGGTTTTATATCTGATCACATTAATTCCATATGTGTATGGATAATCAGGCGTTTTGCAAATTGCATGAGGTAAATTGGTATATACCTTTGTCCTATCACCCTTTCTATTTCGTCTTGTAATTTCTGTTGTACTTTCGGATAGTCCACTGTTAATGCAATCATTGATTTGATTTGTGCTGCTGTTGTCATTGTGCCAGCAATTGTAATATCGTTGGTCATGCCTTTAATGAAGGATTTGTCCAAATATTCGTTGTTCGAATGAATGGCATCAAATACACCAACAATATTCGACTTCTCCACGTTGGACTACAAGAAAGTTTTTTCATGTTAAGTAATTATCCTATATCTATACTTTATACACCGACTTCTTGTCACAATTTAATTTTTCATTGTCTAATCGTTCTATTTATTGTACCATGACACTTGGTAATATCATCAGAGCTCTGGAATTCATAGGGGCGATTGTGTATCCTAATAAAGTAACCCCAAGTGGCCAAAGTTTAATCCGAATATTTTCATTTTGACGTATCACAACAATACAGTTTTTGCTGAAAAGGGGATCGCATTGTTTCCGTATAATCCGTATACATGTGTAAATGATGGAGTATTAAACTGTGTACAGTATATATAATATGTCTGATGCCTGGTTCTTCGAGTATTTTGGGAAATTAAAAGGTACATACCATTGATCTCTGAAAAATTTCCAATTCCAATTGTCGCGTTGCGTCGATTGCATCATTAAAAACTTTAGCAGTCTCGTTGGGAAAATATCTTAGCCAAGGAACCACGTCGAGGTATGACGAATCAACCCCAAATGCAAAAGGGGTCAATTTTTCAACACGTTTGATCTTCTGATGTAACGAATCATCGGCGCTCAGTTTCACACCCATTGACTGCAATTTTAAAAGGCAAATGGTTTAATTAATTGGAACCCACCTCAACACTTTTTCAAAATGTTGGACTAAATTTCGAAAAAAATCATAATGAGAGGTATCACTCCGAATCAAATTAAATCTTTTCATAACACTCACAACTATTATAATGATTCCAATAACCATATCGTTAATGGCGTCATATGGATCGAATGCTTCTGTTCTATCGAACTTATCAAGGCATTCACGAATCTCTTCCATACTGATACGCTCGATGTTGGCCACGCCTTCTCCGTACTGCTTCAAACATTTTTGAGTAATCTTCCGCATGGCCTTCCATTCTTTATCAGGTTGCCTATTAGCAATGATGAATAATAGAGTTGTTTCAAACTCGCCGACTCCGACACCCGACACTCGATATAAACTAACAGCTACTGTAAATCATCATAGCATTGATATTTGCAATATTTATTTTCAAATAATTTGGATGTTATAATAAGTAATGATAACAAATACAGCAATTTATGATACTATCAATCAATCAATAAGCATTCAGATATAAATGTATATATACATTGCCACTTACATTTATTTTGATAACTAATGAAAACCTATACATGTAAGCTACAAGTTCAAATATCTAGTTCATGAAATAAACTGATTTTTCGAACACTGAGCCCTGCACAAAGTTCAACTATTCTTGCTAAATTTTTCCTGGGGTGTCTGAATAGTGTTACCATCACCCTGAAAGCCTTAAGATTACCAATGACTTGTTCAACATACACACGATTGGACCCGATAATCTTATTTAGTCGCTTGCATTTTCTCTTCAAATGCCCTGGCTTTCGTCTTAATTCAGATGATTTATATTTTCTAATTATAGGATATTTACACGCATAAATTTTATCTGCCAAAATTCTACAATCAGCTGGGAAAACTAAATGTTCATTTGGGCCAATCGAATCCATCATTGCAAATGTTTGGGCATCGTTCATATGTCCAAGAAACCCACTATGAATGTGTCGGATAACCTTGTTGTTATCAATGATAACTTGAGTATGCATGCAGTGAAAGCCTCTGTTTCCAGAATAGAATTCTTCTTGATTTTCTACCTTGGGCCGATAAACTTCATGTGAAGTGCCATCAATTGCACCTAGTGCAAATGGGAGATCATTCCATTGACCACGCATACCATTCCACTCGTCCAAGTTAGGCCATCGGACCTTTGGGGCATATAATTGATGAAGAATTGGCCATGTGTCATTTATCACCTTGCAAATGGTCGTCCTATGGACATCAAACATAAGTGACAGGAGACTGTAGCACGGATATGATCTTAACCATAGGAGTGTCAGTAGGAGTCGATT
This sequence comes from Owenia fusiformis, assembly GCA_903813345.2. Classification (NCBI taxonomy): domain Eukaryota; kingdom Metazoa; phylum Annelida; class Polychaeta; order Sabellida; family Oweniidae; genus Owenia; species Owenia fusiformis. The sequence continues at coordinate 28,339,686 of CAIIXF020000012.1, forward strand.
TCGTGGGGATAGACTTTGCTGTTCCTGATGTCTAATTTGTGGAAGAAATTCAAGGTACATACTTTGGAAAGTTTCAAGTGTCTCTCCAATGGACTGAAAAAGTTCAAATTCATGCGATGAGAACATTTTGAAAACATCCCGACCGTTCCAAACATTTTCCTCATGTGGAAATAAATGTTGCCGTATTCCCGGTAGGGGAGCCAAGGGTGTGATGGCCATTAGCAACAAAGGGATAATATTGGCATCCATGATCGGTGGTAGTGGTATTGGTTGGAGTACAAACATAAGTATCGTGATGAGAAGTTGTTTCTGAACCATTGTTAGATGTACCTGGAGATAATTCGAAATATTTTCAGCAAAATAAATCGATTTACAATATGCCTGGGTCACATTTGCTCCGATCCATCGGCCGGCGCCCGGCCGATTGAATATTTTTTTCAAAAGTGTATTCAATTGTGAACAAAATACTCAATCGGCCGGGCGCCGTAGTGAAAATCGGAGCAAATGTGACCAAGGCATTATTTATGGATCATTTCACACACAGCTTTGAGTAGTGCTACTTTTAGAGCCGCTTGAATCACTTGTTTTATTGATCAGTGTGTAACTTGAATTTGGTACACGTGGACATGGCCTCAAAAGAGCAACATGCAGGTAAGTTATTTTGCTATGCACAACTTATGTAAACATGATATAAATGAACTTACGGGCATCTTGGAACTGTTTATTTCACCAACGGACGTATAGATTGTTTCCTAAATTCAAACACCGATATAACTGATCAAATGCGTCCACCAAAATTGATGAGAACAAGTAAACACTCATGCCTGGATCACATTTGCCCCGATTCATCAGCTGGCGCCCGGCCGATTGAGTATTTTGTTCAATACTGAATACAATTTTGAACAAATTATTCAATCGGCCGGGCGCCGGCCGATGAATCGGAGCAATTTTTCTAGATCTAGCTAATTTTTAGGATTAAAATCTTGCTCGCATGTACAAAAATGTAATTTGCACTGCGGGGTTTATTGTTCTTTTAAAAAACATTTTATTTTTGAATACATGCTACTTTATCCTATAATTATTTTAAACTGCTTTTTCAGAGACCACACTTCTCACAAAACGAAAGCGAAAAGTATTATTTTCTAAGGAGGAGATACTACTCTTGCTTCGTAGCTACTTGGTACATCCTTGTCGGTGGATTGAAGTGATCGAGACTATGAAAGAAATTCTACATTTAATGCCTCACGATGCTGCTGTATATTACAAGAAAACAAAATACGAGCAGCTTCACTCCCGGCTATCAACAAAACTAGGAAAACTAATAACGGGAAAGGAAACAGTAAAAGATACTGAAATACAGTAAGCCAAGTGTTGTGTTGTCAAATTCATTAATCTGATTTGTTCAAAAAGACAAAGGCACATCTTCTTGATACTTTGATCTAAAATTAAAAAATAAGGCCCCAAAAAGGTCCTACATTTTTTCATAAGGGGAATTGCCAGATCCGCAAGCGGTACAATATTTATTTCTACTTAATTCATTAATACAGTAAGCTCAGGTGTTGTGATACTAAATTCATTAAAATGCATTTATAAGTCATAATTGTGGCTACACACCGCCAGAAAATAACTATTTAATAAATTTCTCTCTGATATTTGTTTCAGAATGGCTATTGATGACATTAAAAAAATGGAGATGCGTTACGCTGAAAAAGCCCGTCCCCAGCCTACATCGATATCGAATGCCCCACGTCCCAGTGTTGCTACCGCATTTAAAGTAAGAGCTTCACCTCCCCAGGTTGCTACAACGTCGAAACAAATTGAAAATGAAAACATCCCCAATGATACGGATGATGATGATGATGATGATTTGAAATTTAGGGATAGTGTAGCAAATAAATTATCCAGTGATGAGGAAACTGTACAACAACCGAAGAGAAAGAAGAAGAAATCAGAAACAATTGGGGAACTTCATAAAAGAGTTCTGAGGTCGCAGGAAAAGTTCCTTTTAAAGAAGATGCCAAAAATCATTAAAGGACTTGGTATAAATTTAACATCGTCCGATTCTTCAGATTAGAAGTTTGTATACAAAAAGTATCATAAATAAATCACAAACATCAGCTGATTGATATTATCATATATTGCTGTTTTTGTAATAACATTATAACTTATAACATCCAAATTATTTGAAAATAAATATTGCAAATATCAATGCTATGATGATTTACAGTAGCTGTTAGTCTATATCGAGTGTCGGGTGTCGGAGTCGGCGAGTTTGAAACAACTCTACTACTGACAACTGTTTTCTGGCTTCTGAACAGGTGAATCATCCGTTTGTGTCCTTGAGTATTATTTTGTTTTCAATATACATCGATATTATAAAACCGCTATTCTATAATATTGATATAAATGTATGTGCCAAAGGAAGTTTTAAAGTGTGATTCGAAACAGAGCAAGAAAGTAAAGATTTTGAGAGGACAACCATTCATTTGAAAAACAAACCCCAGTGGATACTTTGTTCTTTATTGTAAGGGTGGTGATTAATGTAATACACCCCCCCCCCCTCCCCATTATTTGTGAAACTATATTAATATCAAAGACAACAACCCCATAGGACATGTAATTCAGACAGAAGGGACCACATGTTACTGAAACCCAAAAAATGCATTTTAATTGAGCAGTTGCCTATTGTATGGCTATAATTATTTAATACTCCTTTTGTCCATAGGTTGTGTGCGTCTTACCTAGCAGCAATAGCTTTAAATCCGTTGGAGTAGATTTTAGTGCGTGCTCCCTGGACTCGCCCACCATAATCATCCCCGCTCGTAACCAAGACATCATAAATGGCATCTCCATTCACCACAACAACTTCTTCGGTAAACAGATTCAATTTGTAGACATCTCCAAACTCCTTTTGCCAATCGCATAGTTTTAGGAACACTTGTTTGTCAAACACCTGGATGAGGTTACCAAGAATCGGTAGCCCACGTGGTGGTCCAGGAGCTGTACATTTTTTACGGATGTATCTGTTGTAGGCGTATATAACGAGTAACGTAGACAAACATAATGCAAGAATTTCGAATAGCATGATGTCTAATATCCTTCGATGTTGCTTGCTACTTGCGTTCGTTGCTGTCTGATGAAGCTACTATACTATACCTAACCCCTAGATATTAACATCTTACAGTCACCTGATAAACCATTAATAAGGAACAGACGAATTAAAAAATAACACAAACATTACTGATAGGTTGCTCATGAACACCAAATGCAAGGTATAGTATAGTGAAAGCAGTGTAGTAAATATTTATTACCCGCCAAAATGTATATTAAGTTGTCTAGGGGTCAATACAACCCCTGGTTGTTGGAACATAAGAACATATATTGCCTTGTTAAATGATCTCAATATGTGTTGTGTATGGGAATGGAATGGAATCATACACTCTCTTGATACACAATTCAAGACAGAAATTCAACTTGAACTGACGGATCGATATTATTCACTGTTATATTCACCACTCTCTTACTGTTGGGGATGTCTTATAAGATGATATCATAAGATTTCTTCGAATCACTTTCAGATTTACACTGAACGAAATGACTCACCTGGTGAAGAATACGCCTTTTTCTAACGTCACAGGCATGGTCCTTGAATGCGTCTTCTTATTTTTATGCTACCACAGTACACAACCCCCTCCCACTTAAATCTCAAAAAGAACCCCGTGTTACAGTATGTGCAATGTGTAGTCCAATGAGAGAGTATGGAATATGGCAGTGATATAATAACAAAGCGATATTCGACGAAGTAACGCGGCTTCCGTTGAATATCAAATGATATTCACCGGTCCAACTTTGGATTAACTCAAATGCAACTGATAATCTAACACGTCTGAGATTTGTTTTTAGTTAATTCATATGGACACACACCCAGGATTGTTTGGATTTTGAATAAAAGCTGGCAGTTCCAAAACTTGCCATAAAGGGATTTACATAACAAGTCATATTAAATCTTCCGAATGAACGAGAGTGTGCACTAAATAGTTCACATTTTGTAATTATTTAAACATTTATCATCTCTTGATTGTTTTTATCTTGTAGGGATGCATCTGCATTACCAGTCCAAGTACTGACTTGCGCGAGTCGTAGTTTGGAGGGCATCCGTCCCTCTCAGGGCACAGTGTGTAGCGCTGAAGCAAGGTGGTCATAAAAAGGAACATTCGAATCTTTGCCAGCTGTTCTCCAATGCAGACTCTCTTGCCACCTCCAAATGGCATAAAACTGCAAAGTACAAATGCATAGGCATAGGACCATGCATCTTTTTCTGACAAAGCTGATATTTTCTAACGATTGAGCGTAGCGAATAAGTTTGAAAATTATTTAATACAGGTACTTCACACTGTTTTGATATCAGATTTGGAGAAGGTGTTCTATAGTTTGTTACGGGGGTGTATATTTGAGTATGTTCTGTTCTATTTAAGTGACGACAAACGGTGGTATTGATTGAATGAGTTGTGAGTGATTTATGTTTAGGAAATAGGTTTTGAGTCATTCGGCTTTGTGACGCTAACACGGCAGCATTTGCTAAATTTACCAAACAACTTTAAGGTTAACTGTTTTAAAATATTTTGTCAAATGTATTTTTACTTTGATATAAAGTAAGAAATAGTTTTTGTTTTAAGTAAATTGTGTGTTTCGAATTCTTAAATCCTACAAACGCCAATTTCATCTTAGGGGTAGGTGGACCTCCTTGTATATAAAAAACAAAATGTACAAGGTACCTTTCGCACTTTGCAAAAGGGGTCGCCGCGAGGTTGGCATTAAAGAATTCAATTATTAGCCTACAGGGCATAAGTACTGTAAATATAATACTAAGAAATTGTATACAGAGTATGTAAGCAAGGTTTCCGAAACCACATGAATGTAAAATGTAAATTATAGGCAGGAATTGAGATAAAAAGCTGGATAAAAAGCTTTGCCTCCGAGGCATATGGAACGAGTTTAATGTTTGGGCAAGGAGTGACCATATATTTGTTAATTTAATTTATAACTGAGATAAAAAGCTGGATAAAAAGCTTTGCCTCCGAGGCATATGGAACGAGTTTAATGTTTGGGCAAGGAGTGACCATATATTTGATTATTTATAATTTCAGACGAGACTCGTCTCTGAGACGTTTGTGGAGCTATAAAAGATTACTATTTATACATTATAAGATTTGAGATATTTGCCTCCGAGGCTAAATAATGATTTCATTTTGAAATTTGTCAAAAGAATTAAGTCCCATGAATCAATATTGGACTATTATGGAGTTTTTGCCTCAGGAGCATCTGGAGATAAGGAATATTTGGTATTATAAGTTTACCTCTGGAGAACACGTACTTTAGAAGTTAATAGAATCTTAATATATGCCAGGATTATGATCAGATCATTGGACTATTATTGAATTTTGCCTCCGGGGCATATGTAGATAAGGATTGTTTAATATTAAAAGTTTACCTCTGAGGAATAATCTACTTTAGAAGTTGAAAATGTAATATTTACAAAATGTTTTGTATGCCAGGATTATGATCAGATCAATTGAACTAGTATTTAAGTTTGCCCATAGGGGCATCTGTGCATAAGTAATATTTAATATTAAAAGTTTACCTCCGAGGGATGTGTACTTTAGAAGTTGATAATATAATATTTAACAAAATATGGATTCATATGCCAGGATTAAGATCATTGGACTATTATTGAATTTTGTCTCCGGGGCATCTGTAGATAAATATTGTTTTTATATTATATGACTGTTTACCTCTGAGGAATAATCCACTTGAGAAGTTAGAAAATATGATATTAATAATATGGCTTTTAATACCGGGACTAAGATCAGGCAATTATTGAATATTATTGAATTTTGCCTCCGGGGCATCTGTAGATAAGGATTGTTTTATATTATAAGTTTACCTCTGAGGAATAATCCATTTTAGAAGAATTAGAAAATAATATTAATGATATGGCTTTAAATGCCGGGATTAAGATCATGTCATTGGACTATTATTGAATTTTGCCTCTGGGGCATCTGCACAATATTTGATATAAAACGTTAACCTCTGAGGGATTTAGAAGTTGATTACAGAATATTAATGATATATGGCTTTCTATGCCAGGATTATGATCCGATCATAAGTCCGGGACACCTCCGAGGTGCTGCCCAAAGGGTCATTGTGTATGTGGAGTTTGTATGTACGATATTATCATAGGCCAATAAATAGCGACATAGCGGCATATAAGAGCCAATGCAAATTTATATGGTGGTTGTGTTCTTTTAAGATTTAAGTACGGAGGACCAGTTTTAAACTAATTTTCTCAAATATTGCTTGGACAATATGATATGCACAAATGATTTACACAATATCTATTTAGAGTGCTGTGTTTGTCACAAATAAACATTTCAACTCATTAAACATCACTCACAATTTTCTCTCGTCAGCCGGTATCAGCTCCCCTTTTGAGTCCAGGAATCTCTCGGGTTTAAACGTGTAGGGATCTGGAAAGAATCGCTCATCGTGATGAAGTCCATACAGGTTTGGCCAAATCTAAAGATTAAAATGCAATCTGATATTGATTATTTATTACACATGTTTAAAAATGGCATTCATCTCATATGATCTTCCTCGATGCACATTTGGATGTCTCAATATTTTATATTTGAGTTTTCAGAATTTATTTAATACTAGTATGTATTCAAAAAGTCTACTCTACATGTTCACCTGATCTTTATTGACCGATCAAATTGTTTTCCAATTGTCATGCCAGAAGGTACAAATTATAAAGGGGCATGTAAAATATGGCAAGCCATTTTCAAAGGGCTATATCTTTAGTTCTAAGAATACTTTAACCACAAAAACAAATGGTTCTGTTAGATCCATGTCTTGTCTTTAGTAAATGACAGTAGGATGATAATCAAGTTGAATGGATTATCTCTTAAGCTGTTCCTAATCCAACCATCTTCACCAATTTTCCCTAGTTCTGACGCAATTTTCACCAAAAATGCAGCATTTTATTTCAGCTTTTATGGCAAAATTACAATTTATTGTAAGGAATGATTTACCTCTAAAAAGGAAAACTTAATTACTTTGGGATTAGGATAATCCGAAAACAATGATTTTTTAGGCCGAATTTTCGACCTAAAAGTAGCAATTTTTTAATAAGTTTAATGCACGAAAACATTGAGCTATGTCACATGATTGATCTCCAAAAAGAAAAAAATGATCTAAATGAGATAGCATTATCTGATAATCCATTTGTCATTTTTACCTCATAGGTCATGACCTTAGTGTATAGTGTATGAAAAGATGTCACTAAGAGCGATATTAAGATGTACCCTATTTTATGCAATGATGTTTATAGATAGAGTTATATATGGTCCATAGATGGCATGATATATTCTATGGTGAGTGCTTAATACCCTGTGTATTCATTGTTGCATAATTGCGTATTATAGAAATGAGCATGGATATGTCAACATGACTGTGTCGTGTAAAGTATGTACAGTAAAACATAAATGTGTTTAACACCTAGTAAAACACATAATATGAAATACTTGTTTATATATTTGTATTGTATAGTGTAAATGGATATTTGAAATGTTACACATTTGCGATGTTTCAAAACATGATTCAATACCATCTTATTTGAATTAACTCTTCCCATATGTATCTTTCTTTATCATCAACCATCTTGGATGTTTCGAAAGTGCCTTCTGTAAAGGGGTTTGTTGTAAATGAATAGTGTTATTTGTAGTAGTATTGATACAGGTACCACTGTATACAGAGTACATGCAAATAATAATTTTCTCCAATGGTTTGGCCAAACATTTGTTGCATTTTTTGTTCATTTCAAATTATATTGGATTATTTTTGCTGATTGGAATTTTTATGGAATAAACAGTTTAATGCTATGGGTTTTGCTCTTTGACAATAGGTATATCGCCTTGTGTAATTATGATATTGTCATTCGATCGCTCTACTAGTATTCCCTCAGTCAATACTTCGGGCTTTGTATAAAAAACCTTATAACTGACGTACCCACGTACCTACGTACTTGGGGCATGATGCATTCTTTGAAGGGTTCATTTCTAACGTTTCAGATTATTCAGATTATATGAATTGTAGGTGCATTAATGCACTCGTAGACCTATGTGTATGTCTTAATTCCTGTGTTTAATGGATTATGGCGACGGCTTTTTAGAATGGATGTTGACCCTTTAAAACGCCTATGGACTTGGAAGAGACTGGATTTTATCTATCCCACATCATTTGAGACTGAATGATCTATCTTGTATGAGTACTTGTATCTACAACTATTTTTGAGGTTATGAGTATTGGCTATCAATTTCTAATTTTTTCTTCTACATGTATTGTAATGACTTCAGTATGAATGAAATGTCCCTTGGTGTTGTGGTCTTTGATTGTGATATCGGTTCTTGGATGTTTGGGGGAAAGGGGGTATAAGACATTGTTTCTTTTCACGTTAGATCATGGTTTTGAGATATATGGGGTTTGTTTTTCTTGACTGGTATGCACTTAGAGTTTGCTTTTTCTTGCTAAGTTTCATTACACTTTTGGTCCTTTCCCTTGACACTAGTGCTTAGATATTCTTATAGATCTAACATTTCTAGTCATACAATAAGGCCAGAATTGCAAAATTGTTTATCTTTGCTATTTTATCCTCGATAAAAAATGCCTTATTGAAATGCTCGTTCACTATAGAACCAATATACACTAAAACGTTTTTTATTTGCTGGGAAATTCCAGGAAGTCGTCTAAAGGTGTCACCTATATTGCCACATTTACATTGCTCCCCCATTCAATATGGAATCATCATCCACTGTAAAGCACAACTGCACAAATTACACTGTCGTGTGTTGGGGTGAATTTAAGATTCCTGAGACTAAAATTATCTTTATTCATCCTGTGATTAAATAAAATGAAACATAGAATACCCCGACATATTTAAAACTCAGACTTAACTCACTTAACTCAGTGTTAGAATGGATATTCTCTATTGAAAAGTCCTTTGAAAGGCACTATTTTGACAATCAATAAAAACTAAAATTAACAATTTTGGCTTTATTTTATGACTCTATATCTATCTATCTTTGCCTAGACGAAGTTCACATCTATGGATACTATGAATGTTAATTAATACCTTAGATAGCATTACGATTGAATAATCTTTTAAAACTTTAAAAATTGAACCCTTCAAAAACTGTATCACCACCTACGCACATGGGTACGAGGTACAAAGCCAATACTTTGTCAATTTGGTCAATTTGAAGACCTTTTTTTACCTTAAAGAATGTACAGTAGTAACAAAGAAGAGCGCATTCTTGTTCTATTGTTTTTAAAAAGTGGACACTAAAAGCTATCTAAAACCAGTGTGACACAAAATATGATGGACAGTGTTTGGCTCAATATTAACACCTTGACTGTCACATGCAATGCACCGAAGCTGCACTAATTAAACCCTTTTCAATCACTCAATAGTTGAATTGTAAACAAAAAATAAATAAATCTTTTAACTGTACCTTGCCTGGCACATGCAGTGCATTGAAGCTGAACCAATTAAACCAACCCACTTCTTTACACGCTTACCTCATAGTTAATACAAAAGATTTTTTCTAAACTTGGATCATGGGTCATTTACCTTTCATAAGAGTCAGTGTGGGGTTTAAATAAGATAAACTATTCGAACTTGTTCTTATGAGAACTAATAGACTCAGGCCAAGCCCCTCTGCTATTATTTCTCATAAAACCCAGTACTCATAGTTTATCATAGTTTATGAATGATAAGAAGATTCAGTGACCTTCTATAAAATTACAAACTGAACATGTTGCTATACCACTGGTGGTCCACTCGATTACGCTGGTTACCGAAACTGTTCGTTTTGGTAACAAAATGTCGGAACACCGAAGGTACGATTTTTCTTTTTTCCTCATTTCACACGTTGTAGGCAGAATTCCCACGACATTTTTTAACACAAACATGTATCAGTATCATATGTTTAAGAAAATGTACATATTTGCGAACAAATAGTTCAGGAGACAACAGAATCGTCGATTTAATTCCTCACTTAAGTTACATAAACGGTTTTTTCAAAACCAGTTAAGATCTACACTTTTAACCCAAACCGTTTATGTAACTTAAATGAGGAATTAAATCGACGATTCTGTTGTCTTCTGAGCTATTTTTCCGCAAACATGTACATTTTCTAAAACATATGATGCTGATACACGTCGTTGGGATTCTGCCTACAACGCATGAAATAAGGAAAACAGAAAAATCGTACCTATGACGTTCCGACATTTTGTTACCAAAACGAACCGTTTCGGTAACCAGCGTAATCAAGCGGATCACCAGTGTATACTTTAGACGACTACCTGGTTGTTATTCACTAAAGGGAGTCTCATTATAGGTTGGCACATAAACATGCTTTTAGGTTCCCTGGCTGACACTTGGTTTGGGGTTGTTGCTTTTAGGGGCTGTAATTAGGAATAGAGGTTTTGGTTCAAATGAGGGATCCCAAACTTATCTGTAGGATATATGCCTATGTAAAAGTAGAAGTAAGCTTATGAACATCGAGAGGACTCATAAGCTGCCTTCCTACTACTTTTCCCTAGGCCTATGCTGTAGGTCAATCGACGGAATTATGATTAAGCTTAGAGGTGCTGTGAATCCAGAGATTAATAAATGCTGCATCAAATATAACACCATTGTAATTAAGGGCATTCTTGAGTGGATTTGACCTAGGATGAAGAAACTATATAGGTGACCACGGGCCTTGAAAGTACATTATAAGTAGTATTCGCGAATTCAACTAACAGCTGCCAGATCAACCTACAATTTTATGCCTCATTAAATATTAATAGTACCTGCCACTATTTCATTCATATTAAAATGAATTTTGCCATCAAAAGTAGGTTAAATCACCCAACATATGACATCATGAATACTTTCAAAGTGCAGTCTAATACTGAGTGAGCCAAAAATGTAGCCCAAACAAATTCCGCATCTGCTAACGTGTTATTTCGCATAATAAAACCTTGTTTAATGGTCTTTCATTTTACTAAGTTTAATTGGCCCTGCCCAAATGGTCGGGATTTTATGGCTATAATACGAAACATGGTCCAAAACGCCAGCCTCATCTCATGACTACAGGCTATCTCTGATGTCAACCCCTACAACAAGTTGGACAAAATTTCTGTGACCGTGAACTTACAACCTCAACCGACCAGTGCAGGTCTGCCTGAAGGGACGAGGCTGAAATTTGTAGAATGGCCATAGAATTGTGTGAAATGGACCCATGAAACATGGTAAAACGCAAAAAGATATTACATGGTAAAGTTGACCAAATATGATTTCAACTCATACTGGATGAATGAGTTTATATCATTTCTTTTGATAGCATTTTTGTCTCACCCTGTAATCCATTTTTTCACACTTATTCATTTCAGCCTGCCCGAACAAAAATCTAGGTTGAATAGTCAAAACCAGGTACATGTAATTACAAAGAACTATTCATTATATAAATAGCTCTACGTGAATGACACAACTGTTTTATACACAAACAATATAAAGGTAAAATACAGGATTAACCCTATTCATAATGCTGAGTAAGTCACTAGCTGAGTGTTTGAAACAGTGTAACAAAAAAATATTGTAACACTTAGCTGCCCTCTATTTTGTTATTGTATAATATTAGTATGAAGCACTTAATAATATCAGAAACAATTAGGAAAAAATCACGAAAAAAATACCAAAAAGTAGGTTCCTAATTAACTTTTCCCCTTTACAGTTTAAATCATGTCTAAAAGTTCAATACAACTTTGCACTAAAAATTATTTAAAAGGCCTGCATTTTTGGTGAAAATTGCGGAAGTATTAGGGAAAATTGGAGAGGATGGGTGGATTAGGGACAGCTTAAGAGATAATCCAATCAACTTGATTATCATCCTAATGTAATCTATTGAAGATAAGACATGGATCTAACAGAACCATTTGTTTTTGTGGTTAAATTATTTTTCGAACTAAAGATATAGCCCTTTGAAAAATGCTTGCCATATCTTACATGCTCTTTTAAACTCACAAAGATCGGTCTAATTCTAAAAAGTGGGAAGATATTTTATAGAGCCTAGATATTCTCTCGCAAATTTTTTTAAAATGATTTGTGAACCGCATCAGATATTTGCAATTGTCATCTTACTTGGGTTCCTTTAGGTATGAAGTTCCCCCTCAATGTTACGTCCTTCAGAGTTTCGTGCGGTACAGCTAAAGCTGCCTCTGACATGTAGCGCAATCCCTCTAACATGAACGCCTCCATGTATGGCATTGAGCGCCGATCCTCATACGTTGGTAATCTAAAAGTCGTATTCGCTAGTATAAACACACACAATAGAAGTTTAGTATAAACACAGCTAAAGTTTAAGTTTGGAAACGGGAGTCATTTTGGGCCACGTGTTCATGAAAATTAGGATTCAAACATAAATAGACACGATTTGCCTTCTGCCTCAATTTTTTTAAGGGGGAATGTATTGTTATTGACTCATACATAACTAAGTGTGCCCAGGTCATTACGTCTTTTGTGGTTGTTAAGGTAACAATCCATGATGCAGGTCTTGACACTCAGTTTTTATATTTGATCAAATTGATTTGATCCATGTGCATGGAGATAGGACAGACTTATTACGATTTACTACTACAATTAGATGGTGTATGTACCTTTGTCCTAACACAGTTTCTATTTCGTCTTGTAATTTCTGTTGTACTTTCGGATAGTCCACTGTTAATGCAATCATTGATTTTATTTGAGTTGTTGTTGTCATTGTGCCACCGATTGTAATATCGTTGCTCATGCCTTTAAGGAAGGACTTGTCCAAAGACTCGCCATTCGAATTAATGGCATCAAACACACCAGCGATTCCTGACTTCTCCACGTTAGACTACAAGACAACCATTTACCTTAGTTAATATCTTATATCTGTTTAATACAATAGATAGATCTTAATCGGATTGTATCACCAAGTGGCTAATCTTTATCTGTGAATGTTGAAAATCAAGTATGTTTATTTTGTTATCCAAATCTTCCCTGGTTCTGTACTCGATTACGCTGTTACCGAAATGGATCCGTCTGACTACGGTTTTCGTTGGGAAGATTTTTATTTACCCCTAATATCTCAAGATGTCGCATAAATCATCCAAATCCTTTTGGTACAAACATGTGTAAGCATCATATGCTTTGGGAAATCTAAGTGATTCCACACATAATAGTTCGTGGGATGACAAAATCGCCAAATTCCTCACGTTTGTTACGGTTAAAAACGGTTAAAATCTGCACTTTTAACCCGATCCGTTTATGTATCAATAGTGAGATTTAAATGTGGAAATAATGGGACGATGTGGCAAAACAAACAATTTGCAATGAGCTGCATAACCTGGTGAATTTATATAATGCATGACATGTGTTATTAGGAAACTCAAGTTATTAGAAAACTCAAGTTTTTTATTTAAAAGATAATAGATGGAATCTAACACGATGTATGAAACTATATTTTTGACATCTTATAAACATAAACCAATGGTGTGTCACATACTGAATACATCATCCACCTTGTAATCCGAGTATTTCGGGAAAATGAAAACGTACAGACCGTTGATCTCTGAAAAATTTCTGATTCCATTTGTCGCGCTGCGTCCATTGCATCATTAAACACTTTAGTAGCCTTGTTGGGAAGATTTCTTAGCCAAGGAACCACGTCAAGGTATGACGTATCAACTCCAAACGCAAAAGGGAACAGTTTTTCAGCACGTTTGATCTTCTGGTGTAAGGGATCATCGGCGCTTAGTTTCAGACCCGTTGACTGCAATTTTAAAAGAAGTATTAGGCTATGATTCTGTCCCAAGTAAAGCTCGCGAGATGATGAATTTGAAAATGAAAATCTGCGACAATCGGCTGATTAGTAAACACCTCTTCTCACCAGGAAATTTTTAGACCCACGGATTTTTAGCAGTTTTGTGACTACTTTTTTGCGGTATCGCGACTACTTCTCCCCCATGTGATATCAGATATATCCTATTAGTATACTTTTCAACATACGTCTTAAGATTATCTTGCTATTTTAATCCCAATATTTATTTCTAAAAGGTTTCTGACTCCCTATTCCTTGTTTGTATCCAGTTTTATGTATTTTCTCAAGAGTATTACCGCAAATAATGTGACAAAAATGTAAAATTAGACTCCGGAAAAATTACTTTGGACTCCGGAAAAGCTGTTAGACTCTGGAGCAAGCGGGTTTTAAGACATTAGACTCTGGAGAATCTACGTAGTCTAAAAGCCTAGTGAGAACCCTGCACCTCAACATTTTTTTAGATTATTGGACTTAAAATTGAAAGAAGTGATGAGAGGTATGACTCAAATTAATTGAAATGATTACGCAGCACTCACAATTATAATGATGATTCCAATGACCATATCGTTGATGGCGTGATACGGATCAAACGCCTCTGTTTTGTCAAACTTATCAAGACATTCACGAATCTCTTCCATACTGATACGCTCAATGTTGGCCACGCCTTCTCCGTACTGCTTCAAACATTTCTGGGCAATCCTCCGCATGGCTTTCCATTCTTTATCAGGCTGCCTAGCAATAGTATAATTTCATATTGTCCACAATACAATACTCGTGAATCGTCTGTTTATTTGCAAAATAGTATGTACTCGTACGTCGATATTTTAAAACTGTTGTTCTAGAATTAGGATAGAAATGCATACGTACAAGTGCTAAAAGGAAAGGATTATGAACAACGTGATCCAAAACAGAGCAAGACAGGGCATTAACATGACAAAATGTCACCACCTACTTGCTCACAATATTATAAGTTCAATCTTAAGTCAGCTTTGAATTTCTGAGATCTTGTAGACAATTTTGAAAAAATATTGGTGAGATTTGAAGTAACTTTAAAATACCTTTTTGAAGGACCCTGAGATGGTCATTGAAGGTGAAATGTCAAAGCTAAAGTCAGATTTGAACTTGAGAACTTGTAGTTCATTTTGAAAAATAAAATTGGTCAATTTGAAGCAAGTTTAAAAAATACCTTTTTTGACCTTGAGAAGGTTATTGAAGGTCAAATCTTTTTTGACCTTGAGGATGTCATTAAAGGTCAAATCCATAGTCAGAGCTGGTAGTAGAGAACTAGTAGATTATTTTGAAAAACTAATGGTCAATTTGAAACAGGATGAAAAAAGACATTTTTGACCTTTTTTTTACCTTGAGAAGGTTATTGAAGGTCAAATCTCAACTCTAAAGTCAGATTTAGACTTTTGATAACTTGTAGATTATTTGTTCTCAGAATTTGTAGATGATTTTGAAAAAGGTTATCGAAGGTCAACTCTTTTGGTCAAATCTTTTTTGACCTTGAGGATGTCATTTAAGGTCAAATCCAGAGTCAGAGCTGAAGTTTTGAGAACTCGAAGATGATTTTGAAAATAAATGGTCAATTTGAAGCAAGTTGAAAAAATACCTGTTTGACCTTTTTTGACCTTGAGAAGATTATTGAATGTCAAATTTCAAGTCTAAAGTCAGATTTGGACTTTTGATAACTTGTAGGTGATTTTGAAAAAAGGTCAATTTGAAGCAAGTTGACCTTGTTAACCTCGTTTGACCTTGAAAGACCATTGAAGGTCAATCCTTAAATATAAAGTCAGATTTGAACTTCTGAAAAATTGTAGATGATTTTGAAAAAAATTAAGTCTGTCTAAACAGAATTTGTTATTTAATAAGTTCTTGGAAGTTGAAAGAATTTGTTAAAATACAGACGCCAACCGTCGATCGCCAACCGCCGATCGCCGCCACAAAAAAAACGGAGACCATAACAATGAGAGTACAAACCCCAAGACGAAGTTTCCAAAACTATAAAGTGAAATTACGTGTTATAAATAGTCTTACATCAAGACCCTGGACTATTACCAATTGTTGGAATAGATAGTCCAGGGTCTTAAAGCAAGAGTTGTGTAAAAAAATGTTTAATACCACCTTATTCCACCATTCAACCATCATGAGAACCAAAGACCACAAAATCATGGGACATTCCATTCAGACTTGAAGACCATACAATGTTGAATTGAAGAATAAATTAAAATAAAAACGAAATAGTATTGGCATCGAAAAAAATACGTCTCCATTGTGCAGTTCTGTGATGGCTATATGGTTAGAATTACTAAATTTAATATTCCGTTTAAGGTAGTGTGCGTTTTACCTAAAAGTGATACTCCTAAAGTCGTTAGAGTACATTTTACTGCGTGCTGCCTGGACTCGCCCACCATAATCATCCCCGCTCGTAACTAAGACATCATAAATGGCATCTCCATTCACCACAACAACTTCTTCAGTAAACAGATTCAATTTGTAGACATCTCCGAACTCCTTTTGCCAATCGCACAGTTTTAGGAACACCTGTTTGTCAAACACCTGGAGAAGGTTTCCAAGAATTGGTAGCCCGTGTGGTGGTCCAGGAGCTGTACATTTCTTACGGCTGTATCTATTGAAGACGAATATAACGAGTAAAATAGACGCACAAAATGCAAAAAGTTCAAACAGCATTTCTAGGCTCTAGCTTTAACCGATATAAAATGCGTTGTTATCTCATAAAGACGTTGTAAATGCAAAACACAACACAAAAAAGTATGAAGCAAAGTTCAAATAAAGCATGTAACCGATTAGCCTTGATGAATGCAAGATGTTTAGAGGTCAATATCACCCTTGGTATATGGGTACTTAAAACTCGACTGGTTTCTTTCAATTCTTTTTAGGACAAATAAGTATATCAATAATCTGGTAAGTTGACACTGTAAATTTCGTTTAATAGCCCTTTTGTTTAGTTTGTTAGTTAAATAAATCCTAAAAAACAAAAATATTTTTTTCTTCTTTTCACAACCTTTATTTTAATAAACAGTACGTTTCGGTAGCGCTTCAGTTCAGTTTTCATACAGTTGAAAAAGGATCCAGACAGGATCCGAAACGTACTGTCTAATAAAAATGGTTGTGAAAAGAAAAAAATATTTTTGTGATTTGATAATCCAATCTGAAGAACATGTTTAAGTAAATAAATCCTGTTTGAATTTATATATCATTATTTTTATTAATAATAAGTTTATTGGTCTCTCGAACATCTAACATACATCGAGAAAAAATAATTACAATCTTATTTTAACAATCACTAAAGTACTAAGTATCTCAGTTGTCATTTTTAACAAGCCTTCATTGGAAACTATATAAGAAAATAACTTGTTTTTGTTATCTTAAATTAATGATTTTTTCATTTCATATAGGTAAACACACACTAGGGGGTCTATTTGAAAAACTACAGATTTCAGAATGTTATTCAATAATGCTATTCTTAAGCATTTAATGTTTTAAAATTAAAAAAAAACGAATAAGAATTTCAAGAATAAATTGTAGAACAATGTTTCAAGAACATTGTATTGTGTATAAAAATGGTTTCCGAAACCTAAACGACCATTATTCCAAACAAGTGGCCGAGAATATCTCCGAGATATTATTGTTATGGAATAGAAGCAATTTAAAAGTTAAGAGCATACTTTTATGCTTTTCTAAGGTTTTATACCGACTGTAGTATATATTTCAAGGCAGTTAAAATGTGTATAAAAATGGGTTCCGAAACCTAAACGACCATTGTTCCGCACAAGTGGCCGAGAATATGTCCGAGATTGTTCTTTGAGTATTGGGTTCGGAGTTGGAGTTCAGAGATTGATTGGACGTGTTATGTTATATGTTAGTTTCAGTGTTCACCAATAAATGGGTCGCGCACAGCCATCCACATCGTAAAAAAAGTGTTTTGTTTAATTGTGTTATAACCGCCTAAGAGCGGTGGATGTGCATTGAGGACAGATTGCGCATAGGGTGAATTGTAAGGGAAATCGTGTTTACCTTAACCTTAGTCGTCAACCAAGTCAGGGTGCAAGGAGGATTGGCTCCCAGGATCGAAACTCGATATTTTCCAACAATGAAAACGTCGAAATGTCGTTATTTTCTGAAATTAAAACCGACTATAAATTCAAAATAAACAGTTCAAAAGATTCGAACCAATATCTCGATCGTTTCTTGTGAGTTTTGGAATTTTTCGTTTGGAAATAAGACCAAAATTCACGATTTAAATGTTGAAGTGAACAAAATGGCGGCTGTTTGAATTCGAATTTTGTATTACGACATACCCATATATGGGACAGAATATCGGTGGTGCACTCTGGGAGCCAATCCTCCTTGGTCAGGGTGCCAACTTGAGAAATCCGCTATTTTTTCTATGCACAATTCAATAAACATTTTTTACAAATAGTTTTGCCAAATGTTTGGATTCATACTATTCTTTCATAAAATGTATCCATTTAAAATCAAATTCAGATTTATTGAATTTACAACAAAGCGTCCTTACAAGGGTGTATAAAATGTTATACACGCAATACATTGATTTTAAAGGTTATTGATTATTTCCATCATGATCAGTGGCACCAATGCTATGAAGAGCTCAGATCTTGGACTGGTATGATGCCATGATATTACTGGATAGGAAAACTAGAATATCTCATATTCAGGGTCTTTGATATGAACTAAAAACGTTTGAATAAATAGTTTGTAGTAAAAGGAAAGGAATTTGAATTAACATTCGTGATAGATTACATCATAAATTCAAACGTTCAAATAATCCTGACTATTTTAATAAATTTAAAACTCAGAGTGAAAAGATAGTCAAATTAATTAAGGAAGCAAAACAATCTTACATTGGAAGAGACTTGTAATAAGATATGTATTCTAATTTCCAACTCTTCTGATTATTGGGTTCTTCTTAATAAATTGCTTGGTAAATCCTTTGACACATCACTGCCCTTTTTACATTTAAAAATTCCAAAGTTATCAGCTGGTACTTCTATTGGAAAGGCCGAACTTTTTCTTAAATTCTATACTCAGAAAAATCACATTAACATTATCAATCCAGTTGTGTTACCTGAGTTTCCTTCTCGATGTAATAATGTCCTACGCAATGTAAAGACTAGTGAAGAAGTTTTAAAACTTAAAAAAGATTTAGATTTATCATTCAACGAGGTATTAAATGCACATACATTTCCAAAAGTTTGGAAAGAGGGTATCATCATTCCTCTCCATAAAAAGAAAGATAAATCGAATATTGAAAATTATCGACCGATTACCATCTTAAATTCAATGTCAAAAATTTTAGAAAAAGTGCTTAACAAGAGAATTTTTAATCGCTTGAGTCAAAATAATATTTTCTATGATGTTCAATCTGGTTTTCTCCCTTTACACAATACCACATCCCAACTTGCCTATATTGTTCATTGTATTCACGAGGAGCTTAGTAATGGAAATAATGTCCGTACAATATTTTTAGACCTGGGATCAGCAATGATGTCGTCCCTCATCATCTTCTGCCTCACAAATATCAGCTTATGGTATAAAGGATGACCTACTCTTGCTTTATATCTTTCGAGTAGACAGGTTAAAGTCAAAATAAATAAAAAGTTTTCAAATTTGTCTCAACCAAACTTTCTAAATGCAGGTGTACCCCAGGGCAGCATTTTAGATCCTTTAATGTTTCTTATCTACATGAATGATCTGCCAAATAATTCAACCTCCAACACTTTTATCTTTATAGATAATACTTTTAGCTCCTATCCCAAAGATCAGCCTAAAAATGTCTTGATTTCCAAGAAGATCTAAATAAAATGTACAACTGGGCCAAAACATGGCAAATGAACTTTAAAGCCTCAATGTCAGTTGATTTGACTTTCACCCCACCAACAACCATTGTTCAAATTGAACCAATTTTATTATTGGGAACTAACCCAATAGAAAAACAAAATTCTCCTAAGCACCTGGGTATTATTTTTCATCAAAAACTAACATTTAAGAGCATATAAATGAATTAATAAAACAGTCTCAGGCTTTTAAGATCCAAACACTTAGAGACCATATATTACGCCTTTCTTTTGGGTCGAATTGACTATGGAGATATTCGCGTGAGGTTCTTGTGTTTATTCATTTATGATCACTGTCTGCGCTTTCAGTTGCAGAGGTAATAACCCGCTCTGGGTTCTTAATGACAGTCGAGCTTATTATGTGTGTGTGAATGTGTGTATGAATGATACCTCTGGTGTGTTCGAGACGCTTGAGCTCATTGGGTTTATTCATTGTATGAAAACAGGTATTTCAATTTTGAAACGTAGGATTGAGGCACACTTTGGAAATCCTACTAATCTTATAACTTATTGTAATGTGACAAGAAAAAATGAAGTCTCATTTAATAGACTCAGAGTAGACCTTAATTTAAAAAGTCAGCTTTTTGCACATCATTTTAATAATGTGCCTTCACCAGAATGTGCCTTTGGTCACCACATTGAAACATCACAACACTTTTTTCTACAACGCCCTCTGTATATAAATCCAATATGCCAACTCCTTAGAGATCTTGATTTGGCAGATTGCTTAAGTGCATTTTTAGATTGCAATTCCTCTGATAAAATAGACATGCTTTTAAATGGACATTCAGATTTTGATGATAATACAGATATTTCTATAATCAAAGCAAATGTATCATTTTTGCAATGAACCAAAAACAAACTGGACTCTTAACCAAATTTAAATCTATGAGCACACAACTTGACCATTTTTAATAAAATAATGTGTTTTTCTTTTGTAAATTAAAACCTTACATGAAATATATTGTACCAGTTATAATATCAGTTTGACAATAATGTTCTTAACTTTGTCAAACCTTATTATTTGTATTATTGCTTGTATTCTATACATGAAATAAATGATTATTAAAAAAATTGCCCATCCTGCAAAATACACGGTAACATAAATGTTCATAATATTGTAGTTTATTAATAACTGTGTAGTCAATGCTATAAATGGCATATATTGGGAATCAATTGCTTTAATTGCTTTGTTTAAAGTAAAAACTTGCATTTATAGCTTTCCCCTTTCCAGTGTTAGACTCCATCAAGAACAATGATTAAAATTTTACATAGCTTCATTTCTTTAACGTAACAGAGCCAATAACCTATACTTATGATCTATTTTTAGATCTACCTTATATTATTTGTAGGTTCTTTTTTTTCATAGATATAATTATCAGTAACGAAAACTTATTTTTCAAAACATTTTTTCACTCAAAATTGAGTGAACGCATTAGCGTTTCATATTTTGTTGTAATGTGCAACGCGTCATCTCGCGACCGTCTTTATCTTGTAAGGATGCATCTGCATCACTATTCCAAGTACTGACTTGCGCGAGTCGTAGTTTGGAGGGCATCCTTCTCGCTCGGGGCACAGTGTGTAGCGCTGAAGCAAGGTGGTCATGAATAGGAACATTCGAATCTTGGCCAGCTGTTCTCCAATACATACTCTCTTTCCACCTCCAAATGGCATCAAACTGCAAAGAACAAATTCAAAGGCCCAGAAACATGCATAATAGGTGCAAAATCGGTCAGGGTGCCAGGGTTACAAGATGGAAGTAGGACCATAACTAGAAATCTGCAACTCCACGGTGGAGCAAATTCCAACTATGAGATCTATAATTTATAGTGAATTCCATCCTCAGGCAGCCATTTTGAATTTTCTGAGGCACGAATCAGAAAAACAATACCATATAACTGTGATCAACTCTAGATTTTCTTCAATTCAAGAATAATATAATGGTCATACTTTGAAGAGATTGGAACATTATTTCAAAATCTCCATTTAGATGACAATCGTTGAATTTCTGAGCCCCAAATCAGAAAAATGACACAATATTTGCAGTCTACTCTAAATTGCCTTTCATTTGATAACATAGACAACAGCAACGCCAAAATGTAGCAAATCCCATGGAACAGCCATGGCTGGCATTTTGAAAAACGAAGTAGGTAGCAAAACTATTAAAAGAACACACAAAATGGCTGCCTTCTACCAAAACTGCCATTAGACAGTGTGCCATGCATATAGTATACATATATCAAATATGAACAAAATCGCTCCACTCCACACACAAAAATCGTAAAAATAGCATGTAAAGGCCGCCATTTTTCAAGATGGCAGCCACGTGCTTCTTAAATATCTACATTTGTAGCTTTATTGATGTCCTATATAATTTTTTTATATTTAAAAGAGTTTTATATATTGTACCTAAATAACTCTAAAATCTGCACTAAAATTGCCGCCTTTTTTAAACGAGCAGCCATTTTGATAAATTGGTTTCGAGCAAAACTTCTACCCCCAAAGAGCATATGTGTACAACAAAATCGGGACAACGGTATTTGAGTTATCGCCTGGACGGACGGACGGACGGACGGAGGCGTTCCCTATATCCCTCCGAACTTCGTTGGATGGGAAAATAAACATGCACTTCAAAGACCTCAAAAATCCAAATTCCCCCGTACATAGCCCCTGGAGTTCGTGCAAAAACATGGGGTATAATTTAGTTGAAAGAATAACTCACTATTTTCTCTCATCGACCGGTATTAACTCTCCTTTTGAGTCAAGGAATCTCTCGGGATTAAAGGTGTAGGGATCTGGAAAGAATCGCTCATCGTGATGAAGTCCATACAGGTTTGGCCAAATCTAAAAATCAAATTAAATTTAAATGCAAGACACGGACATGTTAAAAGGTAAAAGGTTTCATTAATTTCAAATTATCTTCATTATAGTACTATATCTAGTATAGAGGTATCATTACTCATTTGCAATTGCCATCTTACTTGGGTGCCTTTGGGTATGAAGTACCCCCTCAATGTTACGTCCTTCAGGGTTTCGTGCGGTACAGATAGTGCGACCTCCGACATATAACGCATTGACTCCAATATGAATGCCTCCATGTATGGCATAGAGTGCCGATCGTCATACTTTGGTAATCTAAAGGTCACATGCGTCACTATGAAGAAATATATTTAGCCAACAAAAGGACTCGATCAACTTGACTTTCTCTGAGAAAATTAGGATTTCAACAAGTGTGTATTGAATTAACATTGGCTTTACATAGGAATACAATGACTCAAAACCTGCATATTATCAAGTATCTCATACTTGAGCGGGTTTGGGGTAGATATTACCCGGGAATATATATCATATATATCTGATGAGTGGGCAGGATATATTGTATTTATTCCATACTTGGTTATAGGTACGTAAAGCCAGTTTGTAAAAACTTATATTTTCATCAGCGGGCAGATATAGCTTTACGTCCCGCTCCGAGCGGGCAGATATAGTATATCTGCCCGCTACGTCATAATCGCCGCTCGCATATTTGTTCATAATCAAAAATTCGAGAAAATAAATGTGGGAATATTTGAGAGAACAGGAAAATCCATCCACGGCCAAGAAAACAAAACTGGACATGAATATTATAAAATATTTCCACAATTGAACAATGTGAACCAGATGACCAAGATTGGTATGGGATAAACATATTATCCTATAGTCGGTTCAGGATATTGAAATTATCCCTTGGCCAAT
This sequence comes from Owenia fusiformis, assembly GCA_903813345.2. Lineage (NCBI taxonomy): Eukaryota > Metazoa > Annelida > Polychaeta > Sabellida > Oweniidae > Owenia > Owenia fusiformis. Next base: position 28,363,246 of record CAIIXF020000012.1, read on the forward strand.
ATAATACATTTTCCCTCGGGACCTCGGGCAAATATATTATATTGGCCTCGGGATAATCCCAATATCCTGAACCTCATATAGGATAATCTCTATATATTTGAGTGATAAAGAAAGAGCTACCAAAAATCTTGAGGATCTTCTATGAACTACTGAAGATGAAACAATCCCAACCCCATACAAGTATGAGCATGGGATTTTGAATTGAAAGCCCATGGTATGAGGTACACCAGCTATGTACGGTCGGTTTTGAATATACGGTATATCCTGAGAATATCCAAAACCTCCCAGTACACACACCTTAATATGTACATGTACGTCATTATAGGAATAAACACAAACCCCTCGTTATCTCAGAACTAAGTTTATCGAGCAGCAGTCTCATGTGGGAGAGCATTGGTGGAACAAATAAGTAAGAATATATTTTTTAAAGTAAACATAGATTAAAGCTAAACTAAGTCCTTTTTGAAAAAGTTGGTTAGCTATAATGAAAGTTCATTCCCCTCTGAGTTTGGCAATCAGAAGTCACGTTTCAGATAACGTGTTAACTAAACTAGGATTCAAACTTAAAGTAGCTTTAACACGCTTTGCCCTCCGACACCTGATTGCCTAATTTTGAAGGGGGTAGGATGTATCTGTATTGATTAATTGAAGTGGCTTCATATTTGATAAAAGTTTACAAATGCCTACTATACTTAGTTTTTATGTTTGATTAAATTAATTCAATGCGCATGAGAATCGAACTGGCCTATTCATTACGAATAACATGAGTAACATGAGTGCATGTACCTTTGTCCTAATACCGTTTCTATTTCGTCTTGTAATTTCTGTTGTACTTTCGGATAGTCAACTGTTAATGCAATCAATGATTTTATCTGTGCTGTAGTTGTTATTGTTCCGGCGATTGTTATATCGTTGGTCATGCCTTTAATGAAGGATTTGTCCAGATGTTCGCTATTTGAATTAATGGCATCAAATACACCAGCAATTTTCGATTTCTCCACGTTAGACTACAATAAAATGACATTGATACTAGGGTGTGATCGACATTTCCAAATGTATACAGGGCGTCAAAATTATACTTTAATACATTAATGTGTTGGATGTCATATACGTTATTATGGAGTAAGGTGATAGCATTACCTTGTATGATTCAAAATCACTAGGATACAATTAGTGTAATTAGTCTGTTTTGACACATGGAAAACATGACAATCCATTCCTTTGAAAAGTACATACCATTGATCTCTGAAATATTTCTGATTCCATTTGTCGCACTGCGTTGATTGCATCATTGAACCCCTGAGTAGCCTTGTTGGGAATATTTCTTAGCCAAGGAACCACGTCAATGTATGACGTATCAACTCCAAACGCAAACGGGAACAGTTTTTCAGCACGTTTGATCTTCTTGAATAACGGATCATCGGCGCTCAGTTTAACACCCATTGACTGCAATTGTAAAACAAATGTTGCAGACTAGCAAAGTAGCAAAGAGGTGTCTCATCGTTTCTGTTTGAAATTAAAATGATACCTTTTAATATTTTTAATTTTATACTATTTTCTGACAACAAATGCTACTTATCATTATAAGAATAATGCTTCGCCCTCGAAAAATAAAAATGCCGAGAAATATCGAACCAGACATTTTACCTAAATGTTGAATTTATTTTAGGCATGATATCAGTAGGATGATACATTAATTTCACAACCCTCACAATTATTATGATGATTCCAATAACCATGTCTTTGATTGCATCATACGGATCGAAAGGCTCTGTTTTGTCAAACTTATTGAGGCATTCGCAAATCTCTTCCATACTGATACGCTCAATGTTGGCCACGCCTTCTCCGTACTGCTTCAAACCTTTCTGAGCAATTTTCCGCATGGTCTTCCATTCTTTATCAGGATGCCTAATATCAAATATCAAATGTTTTACAAAAATCATTTAGAAAAATGATGAATATATGTATGGTAAGTGCAAAAAGGAACGTGTCGACTTACAGGTGTAAGACTAAAATTGTTACAAATAAAAAAAAAAGAACACCTGGGAGCATAATTGCAACCAGTCATTAGAAAAACAAATTTCAAATATCCCAATGTATGATCCAACATGTAAGGGAACCATTTCAGAACTATAATAACGTTCAAACCATGGCCATTAAAGGGATCATTAAATACATATTGAAAAAATAAAATAAATCCAATACTAACATCAAAAAATGCGTCTCCTTTAAGCAGTTTTGTGATGGCTATATGGGTCAAGTTATTGAATACTGCTTTTATCCACAGGGTAGTATGCTTCTTACCTAAAACCAATATTTCTAAAGCCATTGGAGTAAATTCTACCTCGAGCTGCCTGGACTCGCCCACCGTAATCATCCCCGCTCGTAACTAAGACATCATAAATGGCATCTCCATTCACCACAACAACTTCTTCGGTAAACAGATTCAATTTGTAGACATCTCCGAACTCCTTTTGCCAATCGCACAGTTTAAGGAACACCTGTTTGTCAAACACCTGGAAAAGGTTTCCAAGAACGGGAACTCCGTGTGGTGGTCCAGGAGCTGTGCATTTCTTGCGGCTGTATTTATTGAAGACGAATATAACGAGTAAAATAGACGCACATAATGCAAAAATTTCGAGCAGCATGTTTAAGTTCCAGCTTAACCGATGTCAAAGGTATTGTTGTATGATAAAGACTTGTTTTAATTGCAAAGCTCAATGACATGTACCAAAGTTAAAAAAACATGTAATGACTGATAAGCCTTGATGAGATCTACTGTCTATGTAGGTTTTAGGTCAATAAGACCCTTGGTATACCAAGACTGAGATAATTGACATGTTTCGATATCTCAAAAACATATAAGACAGATAGGTATATTATTGACCTGGTTCAATAAATAAATAGACAAATCCCTTAATATTTGAAAATCATATGAAAATGAAATGTATACTAGTATGTATGGATTAAACATTCCAAACAGGCGAATCCGCTTTTGAAAGAATATCTAAAGAATATGGAAACTATTCATGCCTAAATTAGCCCACCTCGACGCCGATAACATCTGAAACACCACAACACACCACTTTAAACACCACAACACTTTTTCTATAATGCCCTCTGTATATAAATCCAATATACCAACTCCTTAGCGATCTCCATATGGCCGAGTGTTTAAGTGCATTTTTAGATTGCAATTCCTCTGATAAAATAGACATGCTTTTAAATAGATATTCCGATTTTGATGATAATACAAATATTTCTATAACCAAAGCAAATGTATCATTTTTGCAATCGACGAAAAACAAACTGGACCCTTAACCAAACTTAAATCTATGAGCACACAACTTTTTAATAAAATAATGTATTTTTCTTTTGTATATTAAAACCTTACATGGAATATATTGTACCAGTTATACTATCAGTTTGACAGTTCTATCATATTCATAATATTGTCGTTTATTAATAACTATGTAGTCAATGTTATAGATGGCATATATTGAGAATCAATCGCTTTGTTTAAAGTAAAAACTTGCATTTATAACTTTCCCCTTTCCAGTGTTAGAGTCTTCCTTTGAGTCTATCAAGAACGATTAAAATTTTTACATAGCTTCATTTCTCTTACATAACAGGCCCAATAACCTACTTGAAATCTTTTTTAGATCTATCTTATATTATTTGAAGGTTCTTTATTTTTCATATATATAATTATCATTATCGAACACTTTTCACTCATAATTGAGTGAACGCAGCAGCGTTTCATATTTTGTTGTAATGTGCAACGCGTCATCTCGCGACAGTCTTTATCTTGTAGGGATGCATCTGCATTACCAGTCCAAGTACTGACTTGCGCGAGTCGTAGTTTGGAGGGCATCCTTCTCGCTCGGGGCACAGTGTGTAACGTTGAAGCAAGGTAGTCATGAAAAGGAACATTCGAATCTTGGCCAGCTGTTCTCCAATACATACCCTCTTACCACCTCCAAATGGCATCAAACTGCAAAGTACAAATTCAAACATGCAACTTAAAACAGGTGCAACATCGGCCAGGGTGCCAGGGTTACAAGATGGAAGTAGGATCATAACTAGAAATCTGCAACTCCACGGAGGAGCAAATCCCAACTAAGAGATCTCTAATTTATAGTGAATTCCATCTTCAGGCAGCCATTTTGAATTTTCTGAGGCACGAATCAGAAAAACAATACCATATAACTGTGATCTACTCTAGATTTTCTTCAATTCAAGAATAATATAATGGTCATACTTTGAAGAGATTGGTACATTATTTCAAAATCTCCATTTAGATGACAATCGTTGAATTTCTGAGCCCCAAATAAAAAAATTACACAATATTTGCAATCTACTCTAAATTGCCTTTCATTTGATAACTAGACAACAGCAACGCCAACGTGTAGCAAATCCCATCGAACAGTCATGGCTGGCATTTTACAAACGAAGTATATAGCAAAACTCATAAAAGAACACACAAAATGGCCGCCTTCTACCAAAACTGCCATTAGACAGTGTGCCAAGCATATAGTATTCATATATCAAATATGAACAAAATCGGAGTTACAACAAAAAACGTAAAAATAGCATGTAAAGGCCGCCATTTCTCAAGATGACTGCCACGTGCTTCTTAAATACTAGTATCTACATTTGTAGCTTTATTGATGTCCTATATAATTTTTTTAATATTTAAAACAGTTTTATATATTGTACCTAAATAACTCTAAAATCCGCACTAAAATGGCCGCCTTTTTTAAACGAGTGGCCATTTTGAAAATTTGGTTTCGAGCAGAACATCTACCCCGATAGGGCATATGTGTACAACATATGAGCAAACTCGGACCAACGGTATTTGAGTCATCGCCCGGACAGACGGACGGACGGACGGACGGATCCAATTTCCCCCGTACATAGCCCCTGGAGTTCATGCAAAAACATAGGATGTAATTTAGTTGAAAGAATAACTCACTATTTTCTCTCATCGACCGGTATTAACTCTCCTTTTGAGTCAAGGAATCTCTCGGGATTAAAGGTGTAGGGATCTGGAAAGAATCGCTCATCGTGATGAAGTCCATACAGGTTTGGCCAAATCTAAAAATCAAATTAAATTAAAATGCAAGACTTGGACATGTTTCATTAATTTCAAAATCGTCATTGTGGTATTATATCTAGTATAGCGGTATCAGTATTTTATATCTTTATTTTGTTTTCAATTTCAAAAAAGTTTTCAGAAAATTTCAAATAGTCCAGATTATCTTTCGTGATTATTTGCAAGTTCGCCTAACCCATTTGCAATTGCCATCTTACTTGGGTGCCTTTGGGTATGAAGTTCCCCCTCAATGTTACGTCCTTCAACGTCTCGTGCGGTATAGATAGTGCGACCTCCGACATATAACGCATTGACTCCAATATGAATGCCTCCATGTATGGCATAGAGTGCCGATCGTCATACTTTGGTAATCTTAAGGTCACATGCTTCACAATGAAGACATATATATAGCCAACAAAAGGTTCTAAGCAAGCCCAATTTTTTGTTTAAGAAACCCCGTTATTACTATTGAAATTGGATTCTGGTAGTACAATCCCACATGATTCTACTCGTTGAGACTCGATCAACTTGACTTCCTCTGAGAAAATGAGGATTTCAGCAAGGGTGAATTGAATTAACATTGCCTTTACATAGGAATACAATGACTCAAAACCTGCATATTATCAAGTATCTCATACTTGAGTTGGTTTGGGGTGTTTGAATGTTACACTGATTTGAGTGATAAGGAAGGAGGTACCAAAAATGTTGAGGATCTTCAAAAAGAGGCTATCAAAAGTCACTTTTCAGATAACGTGTTAACTAAACTAAGATTCAAACTTAAAGTAGTTTTAACACGCTTTGCCCTCCGACCCCCGGTTGCCTAATTTTGAAAGGGGTAGGGTGTATCTGTATTGATTAATTGGAGTGGCTTCATATTTGATAAAAGTTTACATTATGCCTGCTCAGGTTTTATGTATGATTTCATTTTATGCGCATGAGAATCGAACTGGCCTATTCATTACGAATAACTTGAGTAACATGGGTGCATGTACCTTTGTCCTAATACCGTTTTTATTTCGTCTTGTAATTTCTGTTGTACTTTCGGATAGTCCACTGTTAATGCAATCATTGATTTTATCTGTGCTGTCGTTGTTGTTGTTCCGGCGATTGTTATATCGTTGGTCATGCCTTTAATGAAGGATTTGTCCAGATGTTCGCTATTTGAATTAATGGCATCAAATACACCAGCAATTTTCGATTTCTCCACGTTAGACTACAATAAAACGACATTGATACGAGGGTGTAATAGATATTTCCAAATGTATACTCGGCGTCAAAATATACTAATGTGTTGGAAGTCATATAAGCTATTTTATGATTCAAAATCACTAGGATACAATTAATGTAATTAGTCTGTTTTGACACATGGAAAAGATGACAACCCATTCCTTTGAAAAGTACAAACCGTTGATCTCTGAAATATTTCTGATTCCATTTGTCGCACTGCGTTAATTGCATCATTGAACCCCTGAGTAGCCTTGTTGGGAAGATTTCTTAGCCAAGGAACCACGTCAAGGTATGACGTATCAACTCCGAACGCAAGAGGAAACAGTTTTTCAGTACGTTTGATCTTCTTGAATAACGGATCATCAGCGCTTAGTTTAACACCCATTGACTGCAATTGTAAATCAAATGTTGCAGACTAGCAAAGCGGCGTTGCATCGTTTCTGTTTTAAATTAAAATGATACCTTGACTATTTTCTGACAACAAATGCTACTTTTCATTATAAGAATAAATTTTCGCCCTCGAAAAATTAAAATGCCGAAGAATATCGAACCAGACATTTTACCTAAATGTTGAACTTGTTTTAGGCATGATATTAATTTCACAACACTCACAACTATTATGATGATTCCAATAACCATGTCTTTGATTGCGTCAGACGGATCGAAAGGCTCTGTTATGTCAAATTTATCAAGGCATTCACGAATCTCTTCCATACTTATACGCTCAATGTTGGCCACGCCTTCTCCATACTGCTTCAAACCTTTCTGAGCAATTTTCCGCATGGTCTTCCATTCTTTATCAGGATGCCTAGCATAATAACTGAGCAATATCAAATGCAAAAAGGATCGTGTCGACTTACAGGTGTAAGACTAAAATTGTTACAAATAAAAACAAAAAAGAACACCTAAGAGCATAATTGCAACCAGTCATTAGAAAAACAAATTTCAAATATCCCAATGTATGATCCAACATGTAGGGAAACCATTTCAAAACTATGAGAACGTACAAACCATGACCAATAAAGAGACCATTGAATACATATTGAAAATATAAAATAAATCCAATAATAACATCGAAAATGCGTCACCTTTAAACAGTTTTGTGATGGCTATATGGGTCAAGTTATTGAACACTGTTTATATCCACAGGGTAGTATGCGTCTTACCTAAAACCAATATTTCTAAAGCCATTGGAGTAAATTCTACCTCGAGCTGCCTGGACTCGCCCACCGTAATCATCCCCGCTCGTAACTAAGACATCATAAATGGCATCTCCATTCACCACAACAACTTCTTCGGTAAACAGATTCAATTTGTAGACATCTCCGAACTCCTTTTGCCAATCGCACAGTTTAAGGAACGCCTGTTTGTCAAACACCTGGAAAAGGTTTCCAAGAACGGGAACTCCGTGTGGTGGTCCAGGAGCTGTGCATTTCTTGCGGCTGTATTTATTGAAAACGAATATAACGAGTAAAATAGACGCACATAATGCAAAAGTTTCAAGCAGCATGTTTAAGTTCCAGCTTAACCGAAGTCAAAGGTATTGTTGTATGATAAAGACTTGTTTTAATTGCACGGCACAATGACATGTACCAAAGTTAAAAAAACATGTAACGACCGATAAGCCTTGATATATTCTATGTAGGTTTTAGGTCAATAAGACTCTTGGCAGGGCCGGATCTGGGAACCAACAAGGGGGGGGGGGGGGGCAAATGTCAGGTCAGAGAAAAAAAACCAAAAGTGGGCCCGAATTTTGAAATGTTGAGACCAATTTTCTTCAAAATTTGGCTTGAAATTAAAAATTAGGCCTTAAAAGGCCCAGTTATGACAAAAAGGCCCACTTTTTGGGGCTTTAAGGCCCACCAAGGGGGGAGGGGGGAGTCCGGGCCCCCAGCCCCCCCCCCAGATCCGCCAGTGCTTGGTTTACGGAGACTGAGATAATTGACTGGTTTTGATATCTCAAAATCATTAAAGAAAGATAGGTATATTATTGACCTGTAGTACACGGAATTCATTACAAAAAATGGCCCTTACGATTTTGTATGGAACAAATCGTGAATTTTATTTTAGTGTATCTGTGATCCATTTAAAACATTTTTATCCGCATGTACAAAGTTCTAGAGCTGTTTTGGGGGAGAAAATTGATTTTGTACCCCCCACCCATAATTTTCAGAGGGGTAAAGTTTCAAAAAATTATAATAAAATAATCCTCCTTAATTCTGGGGAATCTAATGTTGCCACAATCTAAATATGTTATATTTTAGGCGTATAAGCTATTTTAATGATGTCTGCCTAAAGAAAAGTATGGTTTTAACCCTTTGATGTCCAAATATAGACATTCTTTAAGTTCTATGTTAATTACGTTTTATTGTATATCTTCTCTTCCAAGATGGTTCTAGAACTGAAATAAAATCAAGGAAAAATTTGATTCATGCCTCAATACATGTAAACATTTTTGAGTTCATGCAGGATTTATTACATAAAAAAAAAATTAGTAAAATATCTGGCCTGTGGTTATAGAGGGGAGGGGGTAAGTAGACATTAATGTCAAATTTAAGTATACTGTCATACTAGTTATATTTTGTACATTAGTTGTATCAGTATTGATGAAATTCCTATGTTACATTGTAATTTATTGCCTGCAGGTGACAGTCCAGGCTCAAAAGTGCTGATTCAGCATATTTTATTATATCAGTGTCAAAGTCCGAAAGCTCGTTAGAAACTATTCAATAGCAAACATTTTGATTTTTGCATTTTGTGTTGCTGGAAATAGATGTAACAGATCTTTAACTTACAGAAAAATATCTTCATCCGTATAATAGAAAATGCAATTGATAGAAAAAGTGCACATTTTGCTTCATTTTTTATTACAATGCTTATCTTATTGTGGTAGCTACAAAGTAATGTATATTCATTAAGCACATTTGATAACAAAGCACATCTATAAACACTTTGTGACATTGAAAGTATTAGATATAATTCTAAACAAACTTTGTTAAGTATTTTTGAATAATTGATTAGAGCCCTAATGGGAACCCAATAGTAGAAGATTGGCAACCACTGACCAATTACTGCCAAACACCAACCACTGAACCCACCCACAAAAATATTGAAGATTTTTAACAATATGTCATCACAAGTGGTAGTGAAATTTTACATGGCAATATAGTTATATGTTTGAAAAGCACCTACAAACTACACATGGTATTATAATATGTAGATTTTATTATTACACACTAATAACCCTTAAATGGTTTTTAGGGTCCCCGGCCAGAGCTCATTCTTTGCAATAATTATATATCAGAAATCATCATTCTATCAATATGAAATTCCATCTAATCAAATCCTCAATTAATCCAATTCCTTTCAGATAAATAAACCAGATGTACATCGCATGATGACTTTTTGTGCTACCTGAGACCAAAGAACATCACTATCACCAAAAGATATTCAATTCATTCAGGGTTATATACTAAATGCTATGATGAAATGATACAAAATGCTAAAACACTTGACTCCTTATGATAAGGTTTTCACATATTTTCTTGCATTCATGATAAATAATGCATACATATTCTGAAAGGTAATTGATTAAACTATGTTGAACTGAAGTCAGAATGAAAAAAGCTTCTCTGGTTGCAAATACCCCAAAAACGTTGAGAGGGTGTAAAAAACAATTAAGGATTAACTTGCTCTATATGAGATAAGTAAAGGTGATGAGGTTCAGATGAGCAAATAACATCTTCTGCTGATATTTAAACAATCTAGTTGCTTATCATTGAACATTTGAAATCAAAAATCAGAACAGTAACAATAAGTGTCAAAGCTGATTGAGATGGAATTCCTGCCAAAAGAATACTAAGTGCTTAGAAAGAGTCGGTGATAATAGGCAATGAAAAAGAATATGCTCTTTTAAATATTCTGAACTGTAAATTGTTTATGGTAGGGATGAGGGGCTAGACATTGTTTCCCATTCACATTGGATTATGGTATTGGATAGTTGGGGTTTGTTTTCCTTATGACTGGTCTATACTTAGATGTCTTCTTTTATCTGCTGGGTTCTGGAACTATTAGTCCTTTCTCTTTTGCACTTTATAGGGTTATATAGAATGGAGAACTTGATTAGAAAAATGAGACCAAAAAATGGATATCGGTGGGGCATGGAAGAGATATAAAGTTTTAGGACGCTAATAGAATGAGCAAATTCAATAGATTCATTCAATATATTGATGGAAACCTCATTAACAGTCATAAAATCATCATTCATAAAATTATCATTCATAAGTGTGACTGCCTGTTAACAGATATTAGGAGACTTTTGATTAATGATGTGAAGATATTCACAGGTGACACAGCACACAGTATCAGGTGAGAAAAGCCAGCATAATTGCACCCAAGGTGTGTTATTATCACTTAAGATTATTATAGTATGTAATCCCATTGCCTGAATAAACAAAACAAAATTTAAATGATAATTTCAATTAATCCCAGTTTGATTATAGATAAACATCAAATCAATAGCTTCTTTTAATAGTTTAATAGTCTTTTAAAACTTTAGAAGTGTGACTCCCGGTGAAACAAATATTTTGATTGGTTCCGTGAAGATTTTCATGGGTGACACACCCCACATTCATACCATTTGGTCATTTGAAGAAGTCCTATATAGCACTCAAAAATCAGGACACAACTCAGATCCAAGCACCATTATCAATAAAAATTCATAGTATGTATCATATCATTTATCCAAAATTACATTGATTTGGCAAGTATCATGGTTCAACTCTCCAATGTGAAAAAATTAAAGGCATTTCAATCTTTAGTGTTTGGCCAAAATTAAGTTCAATTTAACACCAAATCACTAGTCAATGTGTCCTCCCCTGCCATCTTAACAGCAGCAATTGTTTTCGGGTTGGATGGATATTGAGTTGGAAAAAGAGACAATGAGGGTTGATACTCAAAGGAAACTCTTCAAAAGTGCCTTAAAAGGTTTTAAGAGGATTACAAAATTCCACAACCCAAAGAGCTTTTAAGGTCCTATCTGAAAAGAATTGCTGCTGATAACATGACCAACTCATTGACTTGTAATGTGGAGTGAAATTGAACTTTATTTTGGCCAAACACTAAATTTTAAAATGACTCAATTTTTCCCATTTGAGAGTTGAACCATTATTCTTGGCAAATCAATGTAACTTTGGATGAGCTTTAAAATGATATATGACACATACTGTGATGACGCTGGTATATGTTTGCATAGGAGAGGGGGGGGGCAAACTTTTGGAACAGTCTGTAAAATGATACATCAAACATTGAAAAAACATGTTGGTGGGTTGTTTGCACCTTCCCTGTCTCAAATCCAAATCTTTTTATCTCTATGAGTGCTTGTCCTGGAGTAATGCACTGGCCTAACATATGCACCTGTTTAAAACCTCAGAAATAAGCCCAAATCCAATATGTGAATGTCTGTAGCCTGTTTTGATACTTTCGGTGCTTCTTTTCATGTTTTTCTAATTCATGTATGCAATTGCATATTTTTTTTATATGGATGACAATATTTTAGTGAAACTTAAGTATTTAGTCGATAATTCTTCTAATGTCATATGGTGTACAAGCTAGAACTATTGCTCTTTTGTCAAGTGAACCATTAGTCAGTTCACAACATAATGTCAAACTCAGACTCAAAAATGTTAAAATGTGCCGAATCAGCACTTTTGATAGTGATTCATAAAATATCAACAATCAAATTTTGCATGTTTTGAGGTACCCTACATGGATCTGAAGTCAATTTGAATATTGGTGATATGCTTAGATATATGACTTGCTAGATTTTATCAATTTTCAATGGTACCCCTTCAATCCTGGAAGAAGCACCAATGTGCTAAAGAATTTTTTACTCTGTTCATACTTTATATTTTTGATCATGATTTTGCATGGGTATTAGGCATAGCCTCCACATCATCTGTGATTTTTTACAGTAGAAAATATCAAGGAATTAAAAAAATGTTGATCCTTTTATAAAGTGTTTGTCTAGTAGCCATTTCAAAATATTGGTTGTCAAAGGGTTAAAAAGAGACTTTTAAGTTAAATTCAGCTCAAATAATTTTTTTGAGTGTGACATATACTTTGTTATCATCAAAGTTATCATAAAATGGCCTGATATCTAAAAATTTGGATAGCTATGATTTTTTTCATTTTTGACCCCCTCCCTAAAAATGGCTGAGGGGTATAACTTGACATTTTTCCAAAATGAGGCTTGTACATCTTTGTACACGCGACTAAAATTGCTTGAAATACAATACAGAACCACCCCACAAAGTTTAACGATTTGTTCCATCAAAAATTATAAGAAACATGAATTCCGTGTACTACTGGTTCAATAAATAAATAGACCAATCCCTTTATATTTGAAAATCATATGAAAAGGAAATGTCATGTATGGATTAAATATTCCAAACAGGCGAATCCGCTTATGAAGGAATATCTAAAGCATATGGAAACTTTTCATGCCTAAATTAGCCCACCTCGACGCCGATAACACCTGAAAATTGTTATTGTCTGCTGTCTGACACATAAGACAATAAGCAAACTAGACCTAAATTAATTACATCCAGAAAAACGAACTCTTGATTTTAATAAAGAAATGAATCATTTGCCCCTTCAATAGCTTATTTAGACTACTGAATTGTTTATAAAAAGAATACATACATCATACATACATATAATACATATGTCACCAAATCATGTTACCTTCTACCCCAAAATGGAAAGAAAATCCTTCAAGAAATCAAAAAGGTAGGTACTAATTTTTAGGAGATATCAGGGAGAGAGGGGTGACCTGGCAAGGTCATTATTGCACATGGTTCAGCAACCAAGCAAGGGTTTGGGAAGTTATAGAGCCACCTACCAGACATTATTTTTCAGAAAGGTGACATTATTCAGCACCAATTTACATATGTCTAGGTCCTGATTGTTGGTGGACGAAGGATTTTGAGCAGTTTTATCTCCCTAAATATTTCCGGGTGGGATTCTCTATTATCATTTAAGGAAATCAATGATACATGTGATACATTTGCTATGATTTATGCATAACATGCTACCTGTACCTGTATGTAGTGGTAGCGTGTATTTTCGTTTCGAGGACTCAACTCAATATTAGACCTTGACCTTGATCGATATATAAACATTGAAAATGTTGTTATTTTGTGACATTGTAATTGCCTATAAATTCATAATCAGCGGTCCAAAAGATTCAAAACAATATCTTGATCACTTCTTGTGTATTTTGGATTTTTTGTATGGAAATAAGACCAAAACTCGCGATTCAAAGTCTGAAGCGAACAAAAAAGCTGCTCTATCAATTAGACTTTTGTAATTAGGACATCTCCATATATGGCAGAATAACGAGTTTGAACCCTGGGAGCCAATGCTCCTTGGTTATATAGTTAACTTTCAAAATGGCAAGTTGTTGGGTTTTAAATCTATCGATCGATTTAATCAAGCATCATAATAAGCATGGTATTGTTGTTGGATAAAACATGTAAAAATGTTCCATATTCTGGGGCATAAGCCATGTTAACAATTAGACGAAACTTATTTTAGCTTATTGTTTAAAAACGCCTGAAAAATATGTTTCTAGAAAGATTTGACAAGTCAGTTGCTCAGCCTACAAATGTGCATGATATCATAGTTTATTAATAACTATGTAGTCAATATTTTACATTAATCAACGTTGTACATGGTACATAGTGAGAATCAATCACTGAATTTGTTTCAAGTAAAAATTTGCATTGATTCTAGTAGCTTACATTTTCCTAGTGTTAAAGTCTTCCTGCGAGTCCATAATAATTTTTCTAACGGTTACACAAAGAATGATTAATTTTTTGAATAATTTTTTTTGATATAATTCATGATCAGGTCCAACAAGGAACTTGAAATCTGGTTTCAGATCTATGTTATATTATCATGTTCACTCTACTATACCTTGCATTTGGCTTTCATGAGCAACCCATTTGGCTTATTAGTAATGATTATATATTTGTTTTTATTCCTCTGTTCCTTATTAATGGTTTATCGGTTGAAAGTTAGATGTTGATAAGGTACTTTCAAAAATATACTAAACAATCCAATTAGACAAACAAAGTATCTTATGCATTTCTAGGTGTTAGGTATAGTAGTGTGATGTTACTGTATAAAGTATGTGAGATCATTCAATTTTCATAAACATTATTTATTCTTTTCGAAATGTTTATTTTTCTTTGAAATTGAATGCACGCTGCAGCGTTCATTTTTTGTAATAATATGAACATTAATCATCTCTTGACTGTCTTAATCTTGTAGGGATGCATCTGCATTACCAGTCCAAGTACTGACTTGCGCGAGTCGTAGTTTGGAGGGCATCCGTCCCGCTCAGGGTACAGTGTGTAGCGCTGAAGCAAGGTTGTCATGAAAAGAAACATTCGAATCTTGGCCAGCTGTTCTCCAATGCATACTCTCTTTCCACCCCCAAATGGCATCAGACTGGAAAGTAAAAAAGAATATATGCATAATTCATGCAACAGCGACAATTTTCTTTCTTTTGTGATAACTAATCATGAAAAATGTTGCTGCGCCAATGCACAAAATATCTACGATCTACACAATATCTAAAGTGAACCCGGAGATTTTTGCAATGAGTGTCAGGGTTTCAAGATGGAAGAGGGACCGTAAAAATAGAGACGTCCAGGGGCATTAAGGTGGTTAGGCGTAATTTTGAAAACGTCCCCAGTTGGTTTATTTGTTCCTTAGAATAAGTAGAATAACAAATGGACATTAAACAAATTAAAGATTAACGCTTGGCTCACTATTTTCTTTGGTCAGTGGGTATCATCTCTCCTTTTTGGTCGAGGAAACGTTCGGGTTTAAACGTGTAGGGATCTGGGAAGAAACGCTCATCGTGATGAAGTCCATACAGGTTTGGCCAAATCTAATAATTAAATTGAACTTAAACCTTACATGACTTGACCATATAAAAATGGCAAAAAACTCATTTCAAATGATCTTTCTCGATGAATTTGTAAAGTAATCAGTATTTTTCTTATTTGTGTTTTGTTTTCAGCATTTTGCATACTGTCCATTCTAAAAGTATTTTTGATCACGTTATCATCATCGATCAAGGAAAGCATTTCAGTACTATCGATCAAGGAAGTTATCAGTACTAGATGAAAAAATAAGGAAAAGAACTTTCAAATATGTGGTTTAATTAATCACAAGAGCAAAGATTCTTTCTCACTATTATTTTAAGATCTGCCTTCCTCAGAGATCTGCAATTGGCATCTTACCTGGGTGCCTTTAGGTATGAAGTACCCCCTCAATGTCACGTCCTTCAAGGTTTCGTGTGGAACAGATAGTGCGAGCTCCGACATATAACGCAGTGACTCCAATATGAACGCCTCCATGTATGGCATTGAGCGCCGATCCTCATATGTCGGTACTCTAAAAGTCACATTCACATTTGTTAGTATGGAGACATATACAGGGTGGTAAAAAAAAACTGGAAACCCTAAAACCATTTTCTTAATATCTTGGTCATTTTAAGAAATAACTTTGTACATTTGTACATCACTCAATTTCCTACCTGCCTACCTTATTTCATGACCATCAGATTGATAGTCACAGTGTTACAGCACTTAAAAGAATATTCCAGGTGGCCACTATTGCGCTGTAGACCAACCTGCACATGTCGTCAAAAATGTCCTTACCTATGGGGATATGGCAGAGATAGAGTATATGAGAATGATCTCAGGACAATTCCAGACCTCAAAAGTGAGATCATCTGTATCATTCAGGCCATACCTGCTGAGGCATGCATTTGGATCATTGAGAACTGTGCAGGTTTGCCTACAGCGCAATGATGGCCAAACCTGAAGCATGTTGTTCAAAGTGCTGTAAAAGTGTGACTATTAGTCTGATGGTCATGTAATATGGTAGGGTAGTAGGAAATTGAATGATTTACAAACGTGTGAAATATCAGGGAGTAATTTTCTAAAATGACAAAGATATGAGGAAAATGCAGGGTTTCCATTTTTTTGACCACCCTGTAGTACAGGTACAACCCCTCTAAGCTCGGCAATCAGA
The DNA here is from genome assembly GCA_903813345.2 of Owenia fusiformis. Classification (NCBI taxonomy): domain Eukaryota; kingdom Metazoa; phylum Annelida; class Polychaeta; order Sabellida; family Oweniidae; genus Owenia; species Owenia fusiformis. Next base: position 28,379,678 of record CAIIXF020000012.1, read on the forward strand.
AGTCTCCTTTGGGATCATGTGTTCCACTTGATCACGCTTTACCCAAATTTTGGAGGAGGGAGGGGGATGTATTGGCATTCCCTCCTCACTTTTAATATGTACTCAAATTGTTAATTCGATTCCATGGGCATGAAGATTGAAATTGCCTATTTATTACATTGGTTATTAGTTATTGGGGTATGTTGCGCGTACCTTTGTCCCAACACCGTTTCTATTTCGTCTTGCAATTTCTGTTGTACTTCCGGATAGTCCACTGTTAATGCAATCAATGATTTTATTTGTGCTGTTGTTGTCATCGAGCCAGCGATTGTAATATCGTTGGTCATGCCTTTAATGAAGGTTTCGTCCAAATGGTCGCTGCTCGACTTAATGGCATCAAATACACCAGCAATTTCTGACCTCTCAGCGTTGGACTACAAGAAAAGTTAACATCCTGCATCTATAATTATAGTATTGACAGGTGACTATCACAATTTTGCCATAGATTGCTAAGCATAAACATTTATTTTATTGAATCACGAGACACATCACCGTTGTTAATATATATAATATAATCTAACGGCGGATATTTTGCACGAAACGAAAGTAAGTACTTTATGTACGAGGTTTTAGCAATTTAGTAAAGCTGTCAAATCTGGATAATTGAATGTTTTTCCTTAAAGATTCTCGCAATCTTTATCCAAACAGCGTTTGCGATGTGTACCGGCTCACGTATAAAAGGCGAATCCAACTCAAATCCATGCAGGGGTGTATGAGGTACTCGAATAGGAAAGAGCTCGTGAAATCTTAATTTATATGCACATGGTCAATGTTTACACATGTTTGGAGTTATTGAAGAAAATTTGATATGGGTGTGGTTCCGAACTTGAAGTCATTGCTGGAAAATATGATTTTAATACGTGAAATTATATCGATAAATACAGCACTAGAGTACATGTATGATTGTGTCCAGAAATGTTTGAAACCCTTACGGAAAATTCTGTCTGCATTTTGTCACCATTGCTCTTTCTTCCCGCATTCTAGTGCTGTTTGAATGGATATATTAATTAATGTATTTCTAACTAAAATATATCACATTTTTTTTATAAACCACAAACATTTAGATCAAAAATTATTCAATACTTGAGTGAGCACGATATGCAAGGGTTACTAAGTTGACACAGTATGACCACTGATATTTAAAATTCAACACGTTTGAAATTAGAGTTGAATTATTTTATTTCCGGTTGATATAACGTCTTAGCGTTAGTGAAATCGAACGCGATTTCAACTGATTGGATAACATGATGTGATCATGAGTAGATTATGTGAGTGGATGCACGATGGGATCGTGTTATTCTGCGAGTAGCAACCGAAGCGTTTATACACAGTTTTAGCATGATGCGTCTATTTTTAGTGCATTCGGTCTTTATTATTTAGCCCTTGTTATATGCTTATACTGATACCTAAATATACGATGAACAGAGGATGCATGTACTGCAATACCGTCAATGTGTTTCTACATTGGATTGATACTCATCTTTCGTGCTGATGCAGTAAGAAAACGCCAACGATTTGGCAAGGGTAAGAAGTAGTTTATATTGAAACATGTAATCTTTTGCAATTTCGTAAGGTTTAGAAAAGATAGAAAAGATTGTTGGACCTTTTATGAAAATGCTCTGCATAAACGATTTAAACGATTTTATACATGTAAACCCGAAAAGTGACCATGTGATCGTTTGAGTTCCAGTAACATCGAAAGATGCGACGCTAACCGAGAGGTGCGCCGGTGCATGAGAAGAAGTAACGCTGAGGGCCAATGTTTGGATTGTGAGTAACGCTAAACAAGGAGGGTTCAGCTATCGCAATGAATAAGATAAGTAGTTGTTAACAGATTTGCTTAGTATATCAAATATCCTTTTTTAATGTAAGGATACTGGGTTTTGCTAAACATATTTAGATTGGTCATAGGTGCAGGAGCACTAAAGATTGCAAGATCTATTGTTCAGTCACGCGCAACACGCCACACTGCTACATACGTTGGATATTTGTTACTTGACTGTCAAAATGTTCATGTTTTTGAAATCTTTCAGATATTTAGGTAACGACGCAAACTGGTACGTTTTCCGATGATTTGTATAAACTGCATTTTAGGTGTTTTTAGGGAGATGGGATCCATACAATCAAACATCCTATTTAGATGTGGCAGTTTTTAAACCGGAGTTACGGTTTTAGGATTGTTAAGTTGTTTCAGACATGGTATTAGCAAGGTGCAAATATGCTCCCTCAGTTTTGCAAAAAACAGCGTTGGGCAAAGATTTTTAAAATGATATTTTATAGCAAACGTTTTCCAAATGAACTCTGTGTTGCGCATATACAGAGATAGATATTACAATTATAGTTTTTGTATAAAGTTGTGCAACGTAAGCATTTTAATGTTGTAAGTCATGACAAACAACTAACGAGTTGTGTTACTGAAGAGTCATTGAATTGTTAAATGTCGTCGATTGGTGAGCCATATTGGTATACCATTTAAGTTATTAACTAATAACGCGTATTTGTATTTAGAACAGACATTAATTGTCGTGAATCGTTACTGGGAAGGTTGGATTCAGACAAACACCTTGGATACTTCATATCCTGCAAGTGAAATTGTACACTTGTATTTTCATATCTTTTATTATCAAGAGGATACTTGGATTCGACAGATTCATAATGAATTTTTGTGAGCTACATGTTATCGCAAACATCTTCGTTTGCTACTCAAAACATTCATTCATATTTAGAAATGATCAAAATGCCATTAAAGGGCTCTGAGAGTAATCATAACAGTCTTTTTGGTTGGGAAATGTCGTGAATCGTTGCCAGGAGGGTAGGGTTCAGGCATATGTTTAAGATACCGAATATCCGTACAAGAATAAATTGCATACTGTATAATTTTCTATATTCAGAACTTTTCTTCTTCAAAGATAAGTTGCTTAATTATGGAGAATATTTTATTTGACTGATTCAGTTAAATAAACTGCTTGATCAAATGAGTTCTAAGACTAGTCGTATTCAGGCTCAAACAGTTAATGTTGATAGATGCAAAAAGGTTACTAGAATATTTTTAATTTGCATGTTCATAAATAGCTTTTTTGCTAAAATATCGGACGCGATATCTTTGAATACTGGTTATGTGAAATAGAAGTGAAATGCTGGTCTATAAAAGTGCATTGTATAATATCAGCATTTTAAGTTTACTAATAAGGTGTTTATACCAACAGTTTGGTTTAGTATCTCTGTTTATTATAACATTGATGAATAGGGTGGTTATCTTTGATGGTATGTTGTAAATCGATACATGGGTAGTCGGATTCAGACATATGCTTGGTACGCATACTTTACAATAATACTTGTATTTGCTTGTTTTCGATTTGTTTGAAAATCGATCGATACTTTTCTAAAGCGATTAGAAGATTTTGAATAATACTTAAATAGTCTGATTTGGCAGGTGAATTGATTTCCCGAATATAATCATTTAGATTTAAAACCTGGACTATTTTTTAGAAGATAGTTGATTTGTCTTGATTCGAGACTGGGAGTAGACAGATTTGGACATTTACTTTGGTTACATTGTTAGATAAATGCATGATTATTGCATGTTGAATAGTTTATCGAAGATTAAAATAAAAACTTGCGGAGTTCATAATATTGTACATTCATGTACAAGTTCTATCAAAAAATGTATCATAACCTCCCTATTTACATACCTACATATATCCCATGTTTATTTACTTTTGGTTTTTAGGCTGAATGATGCCTGTCATTAGCAGGGGTCAAATAATTACTAAAAAACTAAATCCTATTTTTCACAATTTGGAGTACACAATGCTAAACAATTATATGGAATTGATTTTAGATATACGAGGGGTGATTCAAAAGTAATAGACCAAATTTTATAGGCATACTAAATTTCACCCAATCAGTCTAATTTTTTTCACAGTGAATAGATCAATCAATTCTCTACTTTTTGTCGAATTCTCATTTAAATGCATTTGAAATTGTTTCAGCTATGCGTAACCATGGTAGCAAGGGTAAGCATGGGTGGAATTGTTTTTTTAACGATTTTTTTAAACATATTATTTATTTCCTTCATAATAAAAAAAATACACAAAATATCCACTACCAATCGCCATAGGCATTCTAGGTAGTTTAAATTACAATAAAGGATTAATTACAGTAATCATAGATGGTTTATTGGTAATGTGAGAGGTTGGGAGGGAGGGGGGGGGGTTGTCACAAGATACAAATGAGAATAACATTAATTTGATGGAAACTTATAACAGGCCTGTACAAATTGCATCACTATATCTATCAGGATTTTCTGAGAATCAATAGTCACACCCGGTGATCGTGAATATGGGACGGAGGGGGGGGGGAGCAGGCAATATCTGCTAGGAAATTCAACAAATCTGGAAGATTTATTTTTGCAAGAAAAAGTTTACTATTGAATTGCTAAATGGATAGGCACACGGTATGGTAGAATATGTTAGGTTTTCTGGGATTTTTTCTGAAACGATACGCATCTAAGGTATGAGATCTATTAAAAAAGGCGCAAGGCCATCAACAGGCACAAATCAACGTTTTTGCTATAAATCAAGGAACAATGGTCTGGACGACCTGTAATAAATACTTGTAAGTGATGTTATCATAACTAAATTAATGTCATTGCTGAATTTAATAAAATAAGTTTCCATATGTGAAATAAAAAATAATCGAAAATAATGAATTTGGGACGGAGGGGGGGGGGGGAGGGGACGGAGGGGGGGGGGGGAGCAATATGTATATAAGACATGATTAGAGATGTTTCGCGACTTTAAGTCTTTTTACTCCAAATGTCCCCATTTTTCAGTCTCTAGGGTTATATCATCCAGTTTCTTACTAAGTTAATGAGTTCATTTTTCAAATACAAGAATTCGTGTGAAGTTGTTTCACTTTATAGAATTATTACTCCCCCCCTCCGTCCCCTCCCCCCCTCCGTCCCATTTTAATTATTTTCGATTATTTTTTATTTTACGTATGGAAACTTATTTTATAAATTCAGCAATGACATTAATTTAGTTATGATAACATCACTTACAAGTATTTATTACAGGTCTTGTAGTCCATTGTTGCTTGATTTATAGCAAAAACTTTGACTTTTGCACGTTTGTTGCGTTGCGCCTTTTTTAATAGATCTTATATCTTTAAAGAGTATCGGTTGAAAAATAATCCTAGAATACCTAACATATTTTATCATACCGTGCGCTTATCTAATTTGCAATTCAATCGTAAACTCTGTCTTGAAAAAATAATTTTACCAGATTTGTTGAATTTTCTAGCGGAAATTGCCTGCTCCCCCCTCCGTCCCATTTTCACGATCACCGGGTGTGATAGTGAGTTCATTTTCATAAATTAAGTATTTGACCTGTTCTGTCTTACTAGAAATAAGTTGAGTATCAAACAATAAATTTTTTTCACGAAGTGCAGTCATCATTTTATTACGGTCATGGGTATGGCGAGGTCAGGTTAGAATGAAATGCTTTGTGTCTTCAGTAGAGCCACAGAGGCATTTGTTGTCAATTATTCCAGTGAAATTATGAGTAAAGAAATGGTATTTAAGGGCAAAATCAACTCGAAGCCTATTTAGCAGTTTTTCGTTGGTTCTACTTAAATTTAGTTTTGTAGTTGGTATGAAGTTTGAAATAGGGATAAATATCTGTTTAATAGAGCTTTTGAATCTAGAAATGGTTTGAATTTCACAAAAAGTCTGGCTTAGCTGGTTCCAATCATTTATAAGTTTTAAAACTGGTGCTTTGGAGAGTCTCATTGAAATATTTCTTGGGCAGGAAAAGGGTTAAGAGTGTCTTAAAATTCTAGTTGCTTGGTTGCGATGTTGGTCAAAAAGACTATGGACATAATACGGCACTTCCTTTCTTACAATTTTGAACATCAGTCTTAGATTTTTTTCGTGTCTTTTGTCAGTAAGCGATTTCCACTGTAAACATTTTAAAGTTTTTGAGGTGTAAGAGCCATGCAGTACCCCAGCACATATAACAGCAGCTTGGTAGTGGATTCTATCAAGCTTTGACAAGGCCGCCAAGGATGACGATCCGTCAATGGAGCTACAATAGTCAAAATGAGACGCCAAATATGAATTATACATTATTTCAAGATGGTGCGACTGTATTTTGTTTGATATGAGCTTCAAAGGATTTAACAGTTTTTGAACTTTATTAGACAGATAGTTTATATGGTCATTAAAAGTCAAATTCTCATCTAAGATGAAACCCAGGTGCTTGTGTGATTGCTTTTGGGGGATCATTTCACCATCAAAGTAAAGCGGAGACATTTGAATATTTTTTGTCGGGTTGAGCGAAAAACTAAATGAGCACTTTTAGATGCTTTAAATTTCAATTGCCAGGTTCTAGACCAACCACTTAAAAGATTTAGGTCATTTTGGAGTTGGCCAGTTTGATTACCAGAAGGGTGAAAGAAAGAGTATAAGGAGGTATCATCTGCATAAATAAAAGTTTTCGAGGTCAGAGTGTCAGGGAGGTCATTTATGTATATCAGAAACATCAGGGGTCTGATTATGGAGCCCTGAGGCACACCAGAGTTTATGAAGTGGTCAGGAGAAAAGTTTGATGTGTGATCATCTACAGTGACACAGACTTTTCGATTTTCTAAGTAAGAAGAGGAGAGGTTTTTGTCATTGTTGCTTGATTTCGTTTTAATGACTCAATTACCACACATGATATGTCTAACAAGCATGGTAATGCAATTGTCAAGCAAGACTCACATGCCCATGTGTTTGCTGTTGAGTTCTAAATTCAGCAACCAATTGTGCTATGACATCACAATGATATTTCTAAGAATGATGAGTCACAGTGAGCAGAAAGTAGATCAGACTCTTAGACTCACACACATCCAAGAAATGTCTACTTTACAACAAATCAAAGTTAAGCAAAGGATTGTTATTGAATATTTGGTAGCTACTGGAGAGACAAGGCAGGCAGTTGTCAAGAAAATAAAAGAGACACATGGAGACAAGGCCTTGTCAAGGCAAGCCATTGAGCGATGGTACAAACACTTTAGTGAAGGGGATACGAGAGTCTTAGATCTAAAGCGATCTGGAAGGGCCAAGACAATATCAATTTATTTCGATTATTTTTTGTATAACGCATGGAAAGTAACTTTAAAAATTGAGCAATGTCATTAATCTTGTGATAATAACGTCCCTTATACCTATTTATTACAGGTCATGTAGACCATGGGCATGTGAGTCTTGCTTGACAATTGCATTACCATGCTTGTTAGACATATCATGTGTGGTAATTGAGTCATTAAAACGAAATCAAGCAAAAATGACAAAAACATTCAATTATCATTAAAAAACCATTCCACACATGCTTACCCATGTTACCATGGTTATGCATAGCTGAAACAATTTCAAAAAATTTTCATAAAATTTTGTCCATTACTTTTGAATCACCCCTCGTATGTTTTAGGTTTCTCAGCTAAGATGTTTAGGTTATTTTTCTCAAAAATACAGAAAATTTTGTAATTAATGCATTGACATTTTGCATTTTTTTCAAAATATTCTTGGGATAAATGGCTTAAAGGGATCACCTACACATGCTTAGTTTCACAGTCTGTGTCTGATAAAAAGCAAAAGTAGAACAAAATTGTTTACGTTTTTAACCCTTGTGATGATCTGAAAACCGGAAGGTTTCTCAACAAATGGTATTTAAAAGGAATGAGGAAACATTATTGACAGCTACAAGTTGAATCATTTATTGTATGCCTTCCATGGTTTCTGGGTTATTCTGAAAATTTGAATAGTACATACCATTGATCTCTGAAAAATTTCTGATTCCATTTGTCGCGCTGCGTCGATTGCATCATTAAAAACTTTAGCAGCTTCGTTGGGAAGATTTCTTAGCCAAGGAACCACATCGAGGTACGACGTATCAACTCCAAACGCAAGAGGGAACAGTTTTTCAGCACGTTTGATCTTTTGATGTAACGGATCATGGGTGCCCAGTTTCACACCCATTGACTACAAAACAAGAGTCGTAAAACTACAGTTTGGAACAAAATAAATGACTGGTTGATTTTCTATGAGCATTTCCTAACCATGGTCGTCTGAAGGCCCATAGTTTCGAATATTGTCTAGATACATATCACCTAAAATTTGTATATTTTACATTTTGCATAAATGTCATCCACTGATGTATGGCCTCTTGAGAATTCTCTTATTTTTAACATGGGAAATTCTCACTTCAGCAAATCCACCTGTCATTTATTTTGTTCAAAACCGTTGCACAGAGGTGTTGCTCCCTTGTGGTTGAGACGATTTTCCCAAGGAACTATTATAGTAATAGTGGTTTTAGGTTTTAGATCCAAATATATTACGAAACGAGCTTCTTTACAATATGTATAGAATTGTATTGGCATTATTACATACTGCGGAGTAGTCTGAACAAATACTGAAGCCGATGATAAACTATCAAGGCTATTATTTATTCTGAACCCCAATACGAATTGTTTATCTTACTTAAATCCCACAACTCTTATAAAAGTTAAATGGTCCAAGATCCAATCTGGATTTTTTTGTTTTGACCATTCAAAGTTAGTAAACTGCAATCAGGAGCCTGGTTGTAGTTTACACAGACACATTCAACTGGAACTATTGTGAGTTGATACATGAAAGTCAAATGAGTGAGTGGGTGGGCTATAGTTAGTTTAGCTTCAGTGCAGGTGATAGTCTTGATATAAACATTAAATGATAAATTGTTTTATTCTAAAGAATGCGCAATAACAAGAGAGAGGAACATGTATATTTTTATATTGTTTTTAGGGGATGGAAACTATCAAAAACTGTCAATTTTTATTTCTGTCACATGTTTTTATAGCTTGCCCAGTAGCCATTCTTTAAAAACAATAGAAAAAATATGTACTATCTTTTTGAACCTGTTCATTATTTTAAATAAACAACAGCTCATGCCAGTGTGTTGCTACCTAAGTATGGTATACATAAGTGAGAAAACAGCATGCATTTATATATGAGTGATTGATACGTACGGGTTGCCCTTTCGATTTTATATACAAGTTTAAACTCTCTAATGTCTCTCGAAAAACGTCCCTCGGGATAATGGAAATGTCTATATACTATGAATATTGACCAAACAATTCGATTTTTTGCAAAATGTTGGAATTATTTTGACAATTCATTCATTCCAAAACACTCACAACTGTTATGATGATTGCAATGACCATATCGTTGATAACGTCAGACGGATCAAACGCCTCTGTTTTGTCAAACTTATCGAGGCATTCACGAATCTCTTCCATACTGATACGCTCAATGTTGGCCACGCCTTCTCCGTACTGCTTCAAACCTTTCTGTGCAATCTTCCGCATGGTCTTCCATTCTTTATCAGGGTGCCTAGCATAATCAATGAGCAATCTAAATGTTCACAACAATGATTGATACATGTATTTGTATGGAAAGTACAAAAAGGCGAGGCCTTCAAAGTGTTGCACAACAGAGCAAAGCAAAAATCGAACACCTGCAACAGTCCGTTAGGAAACAGTCATTAGGGAAACAAATTCCAAATATTCTGAAGCACGGATCTCTGTTCGCGAGCGGAGAAATATGTTCAGGAGCGAGGAAATGGTGGTGCGCGACATAAGATTTCACGTTGGCGATGTGAGAAGCGTGGTTCGAGTGCAAAAGAACGTATAGTAGTTCGCGAGGTCAGAAATAATGTCCGCGTTGTTGGAAGTCTAGGAGGCCTGACACTATACGTTGGTGAACCACTAACATTTCCATAATTAATTTTGTCATGATATCGAGGATATTAAGTCAGCACTAGTCAGAACTTTAACGCAACGTGACCCGACTTTGAAATGACGGCTGTGATGGCAACAATTTGCCGCAAAATACGATTGTAAATTAAAATAAAACCCTGGCCTGCAAATGTAACACATATTTCTACTTTGGATCAGCCTTCGTAGGAACAACTTTTACATTTGGCGCCAGAGTAGCTTGACACACGTCACGTCAAAACTATCATAGTCACACGACCCCCAAGAGTACGACACTCAAATACATGTTGTAGAATAAAATGAAAAATGCGTCATCATCGAGCAGTTTCGTAATGGCTATATGGTTAAATTTTTTGAATACTTTTATCCACAGGGTAGTGTGCTTCTCACCTATAACCAATATTTCTAAAGCCGTTGGAGTAAATTTTAGTGCGTGCTGCCTGGACTCGCCCACCATAATCATCCCCACACGTAACCAAGACTTCATAAACAGCATCTCCATTCACCACAACAACTTCTTCGGTAAACAGATTCAATTTGTATACATCTCCTAATTCCTTTTGCCAATCGCAGAGTTTTAAGAACGCTTGTTTATCAAACATCTGGACGAGATTTCCAAGAACGGGGACCCCTCGTGGTGGCCCAGGAGCTGTACATTTCTTACGACTGTATCTATTGAAAGCGTATATAAAGAGAAAAATAGACACACATAATGCAAGAATTTCGAATAGCATGTCTAGCTAGATTTCAGCTTCACCAATGTGATCAATATGATGTCAACGGCGTTGTTCTTTGATAAAAACATGTTATAAAAAGAGTTTAAATAAAACATGATCGATTAGTCCATGTGCCTGTCAGCTAATTTAGAGGTCAACGCCACCCTCGAAATATTAACCCTGGATAATGGAGTTGATTTGAGCACGAGGAGGTGCCTCTTCTGTAGGCGTTTTCATTTGGTATATGATTCTTAAAGAGGTAGATGTAAATAGTATGATACAATCTTTATCCGAGTGACACTATCACGAGGTCCACTCTCCCATGGAAAGAGAAATTCCATTATTATCGCAAGCTCCATGTTACAGTAAAAATCGAATGCACTCAATTCCATTTGTTAAAAAATATATCGCAAACATCACAAGACGACATGATAACATAATTCTAATGGAATGAAAATCAAGTCAAGCACTTCTTCAGAGACATGCCACTTATTCAAAATTCAGATGTTGAAAATAAACATTGAGAAGGGCCTTGTATAACTAAAAAAAGTCATATCGACTTACTCTATATTTATTTAATTATGAGACATGCCCTTGTAAATAAGTTATGAAGATATGTACTCTTTTTATGCTCGGCGTGCCATTTGGTGGCAGTATTTGTCATGTATTATAATTGCATATAGTTCATATAAATGGTTAAATAAATCTTCATTTTACAAGGCTAGCGATCAGAAGGTTCTTGTCTGCAGTCTAAGAATTTCATTCCTTAGCAAAAGGGTCCAATAACAGTTGCCACGTTCTAATGCCATGACTTAAAAAACACGTTGCATATTTGGCAATGGACTGATTCACTGTTCCACAGCTGGATGACTCTAACTGCATTAAGCTTCATTCAAGATGGTTGCCGAAATTCTCTCGTTTTCAATCAGCAACCTCCCATATTAGCTAAACTAAGTTGAATCTGGATTCCAAATGTTTCGCCATGCAAATTAACAAAGCTACGATGGTAAATAACCACAGATAAATGCTCAAACAACCGCGATATTGGAGAATTTTAAAGAAAATGGCTTCACTTAGAATTACTCTAACTGAAGTTGATGATTACGTACACGTTCAACCTTAGTCATCAATCAACATGTCTTGGGTTTGTTAAAAATCCGATTCAGATTTATTGAATTTCTAAAAGAGTTCAATTCAATTCAACTTTATATATTTTCTTTTATACAATATTATTTACAAGGTTTTACATGCCACCCTTGTGGGTGTGTACAATTGAGTAAGAGTATATAGAAGTAAACATTGAGTATGCACAATCTCAATTTTAAATCTACTGGTAGGTAGATAACAGACTGGTGTGGATGAGACAGTTAAACATTCCGTATTTAAAAGCCTAAGCCAGGTTAAAGTTTAGACAAGCCATTAAGCTATACTGTGATTAAAAACGCTTGAATAGATATAGTTCAAGTAAGCTTTGGTTAGGCACTTTCACAGCCTGCAAAATGCCTGGTTACATAAATTGTTATGATATTGTTTATTTTAAACTCTATAATAAATGTTATACATTAGTTAATGCTATACATGGTGTATATTGAGAAATCAATCACTTTGTTTATGGAAAACATGTAAAAATATAGAAACGTAACGTGCAGTAGATCTAGACTGATGAATTTCGTTCTCCAATTCTTGGATATAATACACTCGAATAACCTACTTGAAATCTAGTTTTAGATATACTTATATTATGTTATTTGTAGAATTCTTCATATTTGATTGATATATTTTTCTTCTCAAAATTTTTATTTTTCTCTAAAAATCTAGTGAACACCTAAGGTTTCATTGCATTTTATTATCTGTACGCGCATCATCTCTTGATCGTCTTAATCTTGTAGGGATGCATCTGCATTACTATTCCAAGTACTGACTTGCGCGAGTCGTAATTAGGAGGGCATCCTTCCCGCTCAGGGCACAGTGTGTAGCGCTGAAGCAAGGTTGTCATGAAAAGAAACATTCGAATCCTGGCCAGCTGTTCTCCAATACATACTCTTTTGCCAGCCCCAAATGGCATCAAACTGCAAAGTACAAATTCATAGGTCCAGGAATATCGATATTGATACAACATCAACAGTTTTCTTGTTGTTTGGGACAACTTACTTATAATGTCAATACTGTTTATGGAATCTAGAGTGAATTTGGAGATTTATGCAATGAGTGCTAGGGTTTCAAGATGGAAGAAGGGCCACACGAATAGCAGATTCTACCTTCTTTCACTACTCTCTCTGACATTAAGACGGTTGGATAGGCATACTTTTGAGAACGTTGGTAGGTGTATTTGTTCCTTAGAATAAGTAAAATAACAAATGGACACTCAGACAAATTAAAGATTAACACATCACTCACTATTTTCTCTCATCAGCTGGTATCAACTCTCCTTTTGAGTCCAGGAATCTCTCGGGTTTAAACGTGTAGGGATCTGGAAAGAATCGCTCATCGTGATGAAGTCCATATAGGTTTGGCCAAATCTAAAAATCGAATTAAAATGCAATATTACATAACTTGAACATGTTAAAAGTGGTAATTATTTTTCATAATTGTGTTTTGTTTTCAGCATTTACCTAATGTGAATTCTAGAAGTCTACATGATAACATTATCAGTATTGTCAAATCAAGCGGTATCTCAAGTAATCAAAACATAATTAAAAATTTGAAACTGAACTTACAAAAACGTTCCCTAATTTAAAAAAAACGTATGTAGAAAAGAGCAAAGATTCTTTCTCACGATTGTCATCTTACCTGGGTGCCTTTGGGTATGAAGTACCCCCTCAGTGTTACGTCCTTCAACGTTGCGTGTGGTACAGATAGTGCCGCCTCCGACATATAACGCATTGACTCCAATATGAACGCTTCCATGTATGGCATTGAGCGCCGATCCTCATACGTTGGTAATCTAAAGGTCATATATGTTAGTGTATAACATGAGGAAGAAATATTATGTACACTATGTAACGATAACTCAGATGAAACAGAAATACATTTATTATTTCATTGCAATATATATGATAATCTGAGAAAAACATACTTTGATATGGTGAATTTTAGAGATTTGGATAATGAAGGTAGCAAAATTGAATTTCTTTTTAGGGAACATACCTGTAAAATTGTTAAATTTATTAAGATGGCTTTTGTGCGGAGAAGGCAATTCATTTACAACCTGTGATATTGATTATCGTGTGTTAATTTTGTATTTCCTATTTTTAACAGTGGTTAATAAGCCCAAGGTGGGCTGGGTAAAATTGTAATTATTTTTGTTATATTTTATAATTGAATTGTAAAGACTGACCACTATAAATAAATAAATAAATAAACTAAACCTATTAAATTGCACTGAGATAGCATCATACCTGTGCTGTGCTTTATTTTAAAGAATGTCCAGTTGTTACATTATAAGCATCCTCCGTACGCAGGGTTTTAAAATCCAGAATCTAGTCTTCCTTTCTACGATTCTGGAAGCCTGCTAAGGAGGATGCATTATAAGAGTACATAATTTTTCTATTGTTTTTAAAGAATGGACACTTGGCAAGCTATAAAAAACAGTTTGGCACAAAAGACAATTGACAATTTTTGATAGTTTTCTTCATTTAAAATCAATATACAAATGGATATGAACTATTTTTTAAAATGAAATAGTTTATTATTTTGTATCCCTTCCTGCAGTATTGTGCTTACCCTACTTATAATTTTTCATATAATATTCCCTGTTCAAATGTCGACATGCAGTGAATTGAAGCAGAACTAATTACACCTAATAACTCATGAACTCACTTACCTCTAGTTGAATAATTAATACAAAAGAAATCAAACTTTCATGACCAATAGTAATGTGTGACCTAAATTGGATCATGAACCATTTACCTTTCATAAGAGTCAATGTGGGGCTTAAATTAGATAAACCATTTGGACGGAGGAAATAATTGCCTCGCTCCTTCTGTCCTTGGCCATTATTTTACCTCATACCAAGTACTCATCGTTTATTCATTACTGAAGACATAAGCCAGTGCAAGCCCTCTAAGTTTACCAATCAAACGTCTAATTTCGGACAAGTGTTAATGATTCAAATCTTAAGTCGCTTTAACACCCCCCTGATCTCCCGTTGCCTAATTTTGGGATGTATCTGCATTGATTAAATGAAGTACCGTCACATTTCATTTAATGACTCATGTGACTAGATTGACTGGTTTTTGATAATGATAGATGACTAACAATTAGATAAATCTATGCGCATAAAGATTGAACAGGCCTATTACGAATTACACGAGTTACATGGGTTTATATACCTTTGACCTATCACTCTTTCTATTTCATCTTGTAACTTCTGTTGTACTTTCGGATAGTCCACTGTTAATGCAACCATTGAACTGATTTGTGTTGTTGTTGTTACTGTTCCGGCAAGTGTAATATCGTTAGTCACGCCTTTAATGAAGGATTCGTCCAAATGTTCACTATTCGAATTAATGGCATCAAACACACCAGCAATATTCGACCTCTCCAAGTTAGACTATAATAAAATATTTATTCAAGTTTATATTCTATAGTGTTTGATAGAAATATGGATATTTATTTTATCGAATCATGAGACAGTCACATAGTATCCCCCTTGTTGACAATCATCACCCGTCGGATATTTTGAGGGAAACAAAATAACTTTCTGTGAGAAATTGTCACGCAGAAATATTAAAGGGAGAATCAGATATAGCAAACAAGCTTAACAAAAAACTTCTACTATAGCAGGTGTCCAGAATCCGTATCTCCTTCTTCCCTTCTATGAGTACTATATCTAGTGTCTAATTTACAAATGTATTTGATCATGGTTTTGGATATACTTGGTCTATTTTTAATGACAGGTTTACACTTAGAGTTTGTTTTCTCACATGACGAAGATAAGGTCATCTTTATTCCGTGCAA
This sequence comes from Owenia fusiformis, assembly GCA_903813345.2. NCBI lineage: Eukaryota > Metazoa > Annelida > Polychaeta > Sabellida > Oweniidae > Owenia > Owenia fusiformis. The sequence continues at coordinate 28,395,187 of CAIIXF020000012.1, forward strand.
GATATTGCCATCTTTCATTCTAAAAAGTCACACGTGCAAGATGAGATTTACTTTTGACATCACTGGTTTACAAACATCAACATTATGGCAAAATATATACCGTTGCTATGGGTACCCATGCTCATTCTACAAAATAAACTGTGACGTCATTACAACGGAGCTTTGTTGCCAACCGTTTCCATGTATTTTCTACAATATTGTTACGACGTCATAACAATTGAGAGATGAAGAAGTTTCATTAATTTGAAGCTATTTTTTATAAAAAGGTGACAAGATGGCATTAAAGTTAGTCATATGAGAAAACATTTCTTGGACTCGTAACTGTGCAATATCGTCCACTTTTGAACAATTATCAAAGCTCATCGAGAATGGAAAGGTGCACGGGTGCTCATACAAGAACCTATATTTCTTGCTAGGGTTCCTTACAGTTTTTGGTCCTTTCCATTTGGTACTTGCGCTTAGATATTTACTGTATTATTTTTCTATAATTATTGTTACCATTATTATTTAGGAGGATTTAAACTTTACTCCCCCATTTTGATGAACAAATTCACCAATTTATAACATATCGCGAATCTTTTTGGAGATACTGTATTCAAAATTGTAAGGACTTGATTGGTAGGTCAATTATTTAGGTGGTTTGCAATTATTCCACCCCCTATAGATCTGATTTTGCCTTTAAATCGGAGGATAGCTTTACCAAGGTTGTCCGAGTATTTCGGGAAAATTGAAGTGAACATACCATTGATCTCTGAAATATCTCCGATTCCATTTGTCGCACGGCGTCGATTGCATCATTGAAAACTCTAGTAGCCTCAATGGGAATATTTCTTAGCCAAGGAACCAAATCGAGGTATGACGTATCAACTGCAAACGCAAATGGAGTCAGTTTTTCAGCAAGTTTGATCTTTTGGTGTAACGGATCATCGACGCCCAGTTTCACGCCCATTGACTGCAATTGTAAAACAAAAAATTTAGACTAGCACAGAATCGTAGCGAAACATTAACAATTCACAGAAAAATCATTTGTTTATGAAATGTTACCTGGCATATTTTCCATATGCTTAACAAATGTTTCACGGGAAATTGGTAGTTTTTGACTCAAAATACAACATTCAATAAAAACAGTCTTTGTTACAGTTGTGATAGTTGTGAGATCTGTTTTTGGTTGGGGCTCATATTCGGTTTTTGAAACATTTTGGTCCTTAGTTAAAGATGCAACAATTAGTGCAGGGGGGCCATTCAACAATCATCTACCAGTGTCAAAATATATTTAAATTTGGATATTTCATCAAGACTAACATATATTTTCATTATAACAAAGAAACCCCCTGGATGAACATTATTTCAGCGGATATTCCTCTTGAAACGTGGTGGATCTTAAAGATCTATGGGACTTTAGTGGGACTCCCTTTTATTTATAGAAGCTTTGAGCTGAATTTACACTAATGCTGAAATTGATAGTTAATACATACATTTTAAAAATAGGTATGTCAAAGAAGGTGTTAAGCCAAATATTGACCTGATAACTCAGAAAAAATTAAAAAAATTCGAAGTTTCTCTCTACAGTCTTTGTTGCCCCTGTATGCCTGGGTCACATTTGCTGCTTTTCATCGATCGGCGCCCGGCCGATTGAGTGTTTTGTTCAGTATTGTATTCAATTTTGAACAGACCGTAGTGAAAATCTGAGCAAATGTGACCAAGGCATTAAGGTCACAATGTTGATCATTATATTTTATTTGGTAAACAATCCAATTAAATAGATAATCAGCCTCAAAACTAGAAAATTATTTGACATAGTAAACAAGCAATCATTTAAGCTGACCAGTTAAAGTAATTAGTAAAGGCAATCTAAATTGAACTTGACCGGAGATATCAAGTCAAATCACAGTTAAAGAAATCTTCAAATTCTAAAAAATTCAAATATACTACATGTATATAAGAAACAGCAACGCAAACTTCGAGGACATGAAAAGGGAATAAGGGAATGACAAAATATAGCAGAACAAACGATCGAACAATTAACACTTACAACTATTATGATGATTCCGATAACCATATCTTCGATGGCGTCATACGGATCAAACGCCTCTGTTTTGTCAAACTTATCGAGGCATTCGCGAATCTCTTCCATACTGATACGTTCTATGTTGGCAATGCCTTCTCCGTATTGCTTCAAACCTTTCTGAGCAATCCTCCGCATGGTTTTCCATTCTTTATCAGGATTCCTAGCATAATTAAAGAGCAATATCAAATGTTTAACTACAATGTTTTAGAATAATGATATGTATGTATGTAAAAGTGCAAAATGGAATGAACTTAAACAGAGCAAAAATGGAACACCAGAGAATACAATTTTTATCAGTTACGTGGAAAATACATCGAAAATCCAACACTATTTAAAGAAACAATGTATGGAATCCCCTCATTCAGAAACCATTATCACAAAAGTTAAAGTACCCTTGACAAAGAAAAGGTGAGTCTGAATTTGAAATGTGACTTCTAGTTCGGGTTGATTCCCCTCTGACCCCATATTACAAAATCACAAAAAGTAAATATCTCTTCTTGTATTGGACATATACCATTTTCTTTTACTGGACATACTTTAATTTCCATAACTATTCGATACATAAGGGCTATATGAGAATTGAACCACTAAAACAGATGCAATTTAAGTTAAAGGGAACTTTCTACTATACCCGCCATGCTATCTGACCCGAGCGAACCACCTGGTGGTGAAACTGGTAACTACCGACTCGCATTTGCGTTATTGAGCAGTTACGTGATGACATATGGCTTAAACTTTTGGATACTCCTTTTAGGATAATATTCTTACCTAAAAGTTATAGTTTTAAAGCCATTGGAGTAGATTCTAGTTCGTGCTCCCTGGACTCGCCCACCATAATCATCCCCGCTCGTAACTAAGACATCATAAATGGCATCTCCATTTACCACAACAACTTCTTCGGTAAACAAATTCAATTTGTAGACATCTCCCAACTCTTTTTGCCAATCGCATATTTTTAAGAACACCTGTTTGTCAAACACCTGGATGATGTTTCCAAGAACGGGAAGCCCCCGTGGTGGTCCAGGAGCTGTACATTTCTTACGGCTGTATCTATTAAAGGCGTATATAACGAGTAAAATAGACGCAGATAATGCAAAAAGTTCGAACAGCATTTCTAGGTTCCAGCTTAACCGATATAAAGTGCGTTGTTATCTAATAAAGACGTGTTATAAATACAATAAACACGTAGCAAAGTTCAAAAAACATGTAGTTATTTATTAGCCTTGGTGTATGCAAGACGCCTTATAAATATAGAGCACAAACGTAAATAACAAAATTCAAATAAAGCCTGTATCGATTAGCCTTGATGTACAGGTACGTCGGGTATTTTAGAGGTCAATGTCACATTTTTTGTTCATGGAGACTGGTTTTTCAAAGTTTAAAACTATTTAGCAGATAAGTATATTGATGGCCTTGTCAGTTGAGCTCAGTTGGTTGACCCTGTAAGTTGTGTTGGACCCACACAGATTTTGTAATCTCAATAGCTTGACCCTGATTGACACTTTAAATTAATGTATCATATACACACGCTCATAATGGGAAATTTAAATAAACAATACAAAATAGCTATATCTGAGCTGTTAGTCTCAGATCTGAGTGACAATATCCTGTGATTCAAGCTTCATTTTATAGTCCACGAAGAATGGCCTTAATTCTATTTGTTTAACAATATATTATAAACATGATACAACGTGTAAGTTCATTATTGCATATGGTTACGGAAGTTTAACAATTTAAAACTGACGCCGACTGCCATGGGTAACAAAAACTATGGTTAGCCTATAACATAAATCACAACGTCTAGGGGTGATTTTGAGAATGAATTCGAAGTCATTCAGACATTGAAAGTTACCGATCAGAAATGCCTTGTCTTACCGACTAATCTACATTACAATAGTCTGACGACAAGATACTTGTCTGAGAATTTAATACTTTAGCGACAGAGTCCAGAAACATTTGCCACATTCTAACGCAATGACGTCAGTTGTAGCAATGCAATTGTTAACTCAGGTTGCCTATTGGGCATTGACTGATTGCCAATAAGGTAAATTGTGGCAATCATGTTCATGTTCAACCTTAGTCAACCTAGCTAGGGACCTACATGTAGCTTGAGAAATCAGCTATTTTCACACACAGTTCAACAAATATTTTTACTTTTTTATACCTTGTATGAATTATATGAATGTGACTCTTTCATAAAACGTGTTCCACTTTAAAATCTGATCCAGAGTTATTGAATTTGTAACAAAGGTTTTTAAAAAGAGTTTATACATTGATATACGCAATTCATTGAGTTAAAAGCTTTTGATGAATTCAATCAATGGTACCCTTGCTATAAAGAGCTTGGATAATAGACTGGTGTGGATAGGACAGCTAAAAATATTCCATATTCAGGAGCATAAGGCAGGTTAAAAATTAAACAACACAGATTTAAGTTAATTGTTAAAAACCGTCAGAATAAATATATTTCAAGAGTAGTAGGAAAATTGGTCCCATGAGGCCAGGCTGGTCACTAGGCTGGTCATCTAAAACCGGAAGTTAGCCATTTTGACAGGAAGTCAGCCATTTTGACCGGAAGTCAGCCATTTTAACCGGAAGTCAGCCATTTTGAATCTCCTGGCAGGAAGTCAGCCATTTTGAATCTATCCGGGCAAGAGGGTGACATCATAGCGGAAGTGAGGCATCTTTGAGTCGGTCTGAACAGGTAAATGATATCATAGAGGAAGCTCAGTCATTTTAACTTTGTCTAGGCAAGTGGGTGACACCATAGCAGGAAACGTAAGATTAGCCATATTGATAACCTTATGTCATATGAGTAAGGATTACGATGACATTGGTCTCACTCGAATCATGAATACATTATGCAAAATCACTTAATAGCTCTTGATGCGTCTATATTCAGGAATCTTTAGTTAAAATTGGGTAATTTATGGAGGCTCGCCTTTGACCAAATTTCTATGAGTTTTGTACGTGTGTTAGGTTTACTATAGTCTCAATGAAAAATGGGGGGGGGGGGTGATTATATATAACAACTTGACCTCTCTCTACTTTCACATATGAACATAACAATAATTATTTCAACACACATACAATTTATTTACATATAATACAGCATAATATACATCATAATTACATTTTTATACAATATTTACAATAATGTTATATCAGAGTCCTTGACCCACGAGTCAAACTTTTTAGGCCAATATTGCCAACGCACTAAATGTTCCTTTTGACCCTTTCTTGTTCGGGTTTTTAGGATCTTTTCCACCTTCCAAATATCATCTTCATTTGCTTGTACCCTCTGGAGCTCTGCTTGGTAAAAAGTACCCTTAATGTCTTCATTTTGAAAATCTTTTAAACGATACAATGGAAGGCCCTGTCTGATGAAACGTTGCGCTACTTCAAAAATTTCACCAGTCCAATGCTCGTTGTATTCTCTTGTAAAAATATGTTTCGATTGGGTAATTCTAACCAAAGCTCCAATGGGAAATTTAAATATATATTTTGACCTAGTTTTAACAGCAGCTGATTTTGGATAGTACATCCGCCACCAAATAGCCAGTTCATCGTCTTTAGATACATTTTTAGGAGCCATCTTTATGCTCCTATGCCAGGTGGCATTATAACTTTTAACAAAATTTTGCAAATCGTCTATATATCTATAGTTCTGTTTATATGTCATGAACCTCATTATTTTCGTCTTCAATGTCTTTATAAGGCGCTCGGAAAAGTTGGCTTTGGGTGTGTTTTCCGTAACAAAATGGCGTACTCCCCATCGAGCCAGCAATGTCTGTACGACCCTCGCACGAAATTCTTGACCTTTATCCGTTCTTATGACATCTGGTTGACGTTGCCCTTCTTTGAAGATGTCACCAAAGGCCTCTGCAACAGCTTTACCCGTCTTATTAGGTAGAGGCTTCACCCAGGCAAAACGGGACATGATGTCAATGACGACGAGGATAAACTTCGTATTGTCATTCTCTGTTGACCAAGTAGACATATCCATGAGATCAGCATCCCATTGTTCATCAATATGTGAAACATATACTTTGTTCCGAGTAAATTGTCCCTTAGAAGGTCTCTGTAGGCCATAAGCTTCTTGATTGTCCAGCCATTTCTTTATCTGATAACGGGACAGCTGGTATTTCCCATCATTTAGTACAGCTCTATAGAGTTTGTCTGGTCCAGCAAAGGCTCCAGAATTTCGACTGTCGAAGTATAATTTCTTTAAATAGTCTTGATATGCCATCTTACACTGTCGGAATCTGACTCCTTAATGACGATCTCTCTTTAAATTGCTAATATTTATCACTCAGTGCTTGATTCAACAGCCTCGTTTTCGGATTCACTCTGTTCTTCCTCAGAGCTACTTTCCTGGTCGGTATCCTCTATAAAGACCTCATCAAACTTGTGTTTGTTTTTTAAAAGTGTCTTCCTAATGGCTAAGTTCACAGAGACACCCCTCCTCGTCATATTATTTATCGAATCAATTATATTTCTGTGTAACGCATTGTCTTTTACATCAACTGTTAGATTGACGAATTGTTTATATCCTTTCATAAATTCTTCCTTATACTTCGATAATAGTTTATCATCTGCCTTTTCTACGGCCTCTGTCTTATCCATCCCTCTATCCATATACTCATCCACTTTACGTCTGTGGTCTTCCTCATTCTGTCTTATTGACCACTTCTTTAAGAATGCAAATGTTTCATTTGCTTTCAAATCACCATCATCGTCATCAACGTCATTGTCTTTGTCTTGAGGAATCTTCTCCTCAATATTTTGGGTAGACTGGGTCCTCATCCTCTTGGGTAGTGGTCCCTGATCTTGACACCAATTTTTTATATGCCTCTGTAAGTCGTGAATGCTTTCAAATACTAAACCACAGTCATCACAGGATACCATGTTGTCTTCTCGAACTTCACGTTCCAAGTAAGGGTAGTTCTTAACATCCCTACTATTTATAAATGTTGTCGTCGGATAGTCGACTTCTGAAATACCCTGTCTTTCAAGTAAGTGTTTTGAATCATTCATTGGTTCCTTGTAGGTGCGGGAATCGTGATGACTTTCAAATTCAACTTCACTTTTAGTAAAGGCATTTGGTTTCAATCTGCTGTGTTCCGAGGTTTCTTGCTTCAGATCAAGAAGCAAGTAACCATAGGGTCGACTAGTTGCGTTGGTATATGCTCTGACCAACTTGTTTCCATTTCCGGGGTACATCTGTCTCGATAAGAATGCCACCTGTTGGCGATCTCTCGGGTTATTGAATAGTATCATATAGTGAGAGTTTAAGCTCATCGATCTATTCATTTTTCCTTGATGATACATATTCTGGAGCAGGCATATCACAGACAGATTTCGATGGTGACTGCCTTTGCTATAGAGATCACATATCCGTTGATCATTTGTTGCTTCATTCATAAGATCATCGAGAAGTATCAAAGTAGGAACCGAAGTGTCAAGGTATCTTGAATCATCAATATCCTCTGGTATTCCCTTCACAAATTCCAAACGTGGGTTTTTTCTTAGCTCTTCGTAGGCAGGCTGCCATTGACCATAACACCAGATAATTCTTCTAGGAATTGGGGATATATACCGTTCAATATTTTGAATCAAGTGCTTCATAAGCCAGGTCTTCCCCGACGATGTTGGTCCGGCTGAAAATACAACAACAAAAAATAATTTTAATACATTACCAAGCTCTTTTTCTATATTTGTGTATTTATACATCTATCAGACTATACCTATACCTGCTATCATAGTAAACGGATGTTTCAGCATAACATCCGATTGATGTATATTTTCTCCATGAAACTTATTCATATGCCGTGATAGGTTATCACCTCTCGTGAAATTCACACTACACTCAGAACAATTGAAAGACATGTTGTCTGTTCAAGATCTATCAGTAAAATGACTCAAAACATGGACAACTTAAAATATATAAGAATATTCTAAAGTGCAGTATTTGGATTGATTCAAAATGTATCAATTAAGATCAATTGAAAATATAAACATGCATTGATGACATTATAAACTATTGTATAATTAAGTATGGGGAGGAGGTCTGGAGGATAGAGAAGAGAAAAGAGGAGGTTCTGAGGAGTTAAGGATGAGGTAGGGAGGTGGGAGGAGGTAGGGAGGAGATAGGAGGAGGTAAGGAGGAGGTAGGGAGGATGTGGGAGGAAGCGAAAGGAGGTAGGGAGGAGTTGGGAGGAGGTTAGGAGGAGGTAAGGAGGTAGGGAGGAGGAAAGGAGGAGAAAGGAAGGATGTGAGAGGAAGAGGGAGGAGGTAGGGAGGAGGTGGGAGGAGGTAAGGAGGAGGTAGGGAGGATGTGGGAGGAGGCAGGAGGAGGTAGGGAGGATGTGGGAGGAGGTAGGAGGAGACTGAAGGATATTTAAAGAGGGTGTAAGTTTCGATATGTACTTACTTGCTTATCTTATAATGACCATGTGCCAAAGTCCTGATCCCATCATCTAGCACATACCTCTTGTCATCATATGGGTTAAGCGTAATCTTATTGATCTTTAACATGTATATCTCATGTTTGAAAGACCTGAATTGCTTCATGCATCCCATAGACAGCTTATGACCTAGCACTGCCTCTCTATAGTCGTCATGAGTGATGGTGTTCTTGACAACTGCTCTATTAACCCCCTTCGCAGTTTTCTTGGCTTCACCAGCCACTAGCAGAGAGTACATCTTTGGTTTTAAACCAACAAATTCAGATGGAGGTATTCCCGCGGTTTCATCTTTAAACTTCCCGATGACCTTCTTGTTATCTAAAGAGAATAATGGGTGGTCCTTCGGAAAGTCAGATGTATCATAAAGATCCTTTTGCTGACCCATATCTGCATAAATGTCATCTGTGTATATGTGATAACACAGGCTGAAATATAAAATATAAACACATAATACTACTTTATTAGTGATAAAATAGTTATACTAATGATATAAACACAACAATATTATTATAATATGTAAATCATTTTTGAAACATTATAAATACCTGTCAGTATCTGTAAAAAGAAGAGTTGCATCGTCTCCATATGTCGGAACAATATGATCATAGTGGTAATTGTACATCAGTGTCTTGCTGACATCAAGAATGGTGAAGCCACAGTATATTGGGCGGTTAAGGTAGAGCTTAGTTTTCCTTAGTTCAACAGCGGCCAGATCTTTATTGAATATGTTGAAGGCATAAAAGCTCGGTTTGCAGACTAATTTCCGGAGTCTTTTATCTTTATGAACAAGCTCAATCTGTCTCCGTCGGCGTAAATTTTCACAGGTTTTGCCAAAGACACTGAAAACAGATACGATTCTCAATTAATAAGATTAATATGAATTGAGGATGTCGATTTAATAACTTAAATAATTTATATGACATAACTATAGAGTTGCATCTCACCTGTTGTTCATTAACTTGAACAGATCCTTTTCAAACGCATTCTTTGCCAGCTTTCTTCTTTCTGTATTGAGATCGATATATGATTTCAACCATCTTGACTGTTTGAAGGTTATCGCACGATGTATTTTCTTGAGTTTTAAGCCATACCCCATATATTGTTGAAGGTTTCTGTAGTGCACAACATATTTTTCTTTGTTGCTCAGATTGGGAATCAACTTCTTCGTTGTATTACAATTCAGCTCTAGGTCTTCAGCCAGATGTTTACAGAATGGAGAGATTAGGTCATTGTCTAAACAACACGATTCAGGGGCCAATGGATAGTCTGAATGGATATCATGCAGATTTTGAGGATATTCCAAATCCACTTCAAGAAAGTATCCATCCTCTGCATCCTCTGCAATGTTGTTTATATCTAGGTCGTTGATTTCATCTTCTCCCAACCATCTAAATCCATGTGTTGGCAAAGGTTTACTCATGGCCCAACCATACAGATTGTTTGCATCGACATATGATATATACGATTTTGGCTCATCTGGAGAATAGTCGGACATATACGGGTTGTTGGCTTTAGCATATCGATGGGAAATCATGGCTATACCACCTCGGAGCCCAGCCTCGATAAACAGATGCATATCTGGATCAGTGAATAATTCTAACCTCACCCCAGCACTCGGAAAAACTAATAAAATAAGAGGTATGATTACCTTTTATATGGTAATATAGAAGGTGTGGTAATTCAGTATAGAAGGTAATTACAGCTTGAATTATTTGCGTGTATACGGAAAAAAAATTTAATCTGCAAATCATAACATCTTATCTAAATATTGTAGAAAATAATTGAATATAACCTGTTTACTTACATCTTATTCTGCATCTAAACGGGTATAATAGGTTTCTAATACAGATTGCATTGTATTATATCCTACAAGAAAACAGATTATACTCAACTATTCTAGGATTATGTGACTGAAACCTATGATACGGGCGTATAACAGGTTTTCGAGATTTGTTTACATAGCGCAGGCTCCAAGTGTCTGGAACACAGTAAATATTTAAATTGCGAACTAATTAAGCAATTCGTTGTCAAATTAACTGTTTTTAAAATATAAATCACAGAACCCATCGTCATTTAAAAATAATTTACTCAAAATTAACAATTGCATTTCGTTAATTGTTGAACTATATTGATCGAAATTAAATAAACTACTCTGAAGTGTCAATACACAGCAAAGATGGATTTTCGCAATAGGGATAAGAAGATAAATCATATCTAATTCCGTAACTGTGTGCAATATATTTATATCGTAGCCTAAGATTTTTTCATAGTTTTTGGAAAATTATATACAGAATTATTAAATTTGTAATTTTAGTAGGCGCTCAATTATTTCCAAGAGCAAAGCCGATTTTTAATATTAATCTCCAAACCAAAGCAACTATTTCGACTGTTAAGTCTTCAACGTAACACAGAACAACATAATGGCCATGCATTTAAAAATCAAATTCGAAATATCAGTTGTCCAGATCGTATTAATTTGTATGACAAAGGTCTATAGATTATCGGAAACTGGAGAAAATATTTGTAAAATGTTCATACGCATCGGGTGAAGAACTGTCATACGGGCGGTCGTGTATTACTGTTTCCAAGATTGCGTTTTATGTTGATGTGATAATTATTGTTTGCGTCTCTGAGTATAAAATAGATATAATATATCTGACGTTTCCTTCAACACCGGGCTTCAACAGTTGCAAAATTGTACGTGATATGGGAAAGGGAGAAAAGTTTTACAACAAAATAAAAACAACTGTTTTAGTGATTTTCAGTGTAGTAGTTAGGCGCGATGGGTATCTATACTATCTTCCATAAAATAGTATATTTATCCGTCAGCGGACAGTTGAATTGTACACTACCTGAGATATTCATTGTTGAACAATTGACATGAATTCGGGCCCTCTGATAATCATTAGAGAAAAAGAGATCATCTCGATATTTGTCATCAATAGCCAATGTTTGAAAGGACTACGTGTAGTATGGCAAGTGGTTTTAGAAGGTCATATCTTTCACCACGAGTGGACTTTCTGGCCATAACTATAGAGATTTTCATTAAAACAATAGAGAGATTTCGCACATAAGTGAAAGTACAACTTATACGTATTCGTATGCTTTAAAGGGTCATGTCGAATTATTATATTTACTAAAATCAATTTCAAATTGTACTTAATGGAACATAACTATTCCCGATATAGAAAAGCTCCATCAACTAGAGACTGTGAATGCACTGTCATCTGCACGTGTAGATTATGCACATTATAATTCATGATCCTTTAACGTGAGTCATTACATAAACAATTTGATTATTTCAAAGTTTTCATGATCAGTATAAGTTCAATGAACTTACAAAACGGTATATATACGTAGATGATAAACGTATACAGTTGGATCTCCATATAAAGCTTTACCTACATCTGTGTGGAACAATTGACCTCAAGCATTTTTTAAAAATAATTGGCTGAGTGATCAGCCCCCCTCCCCCCGTCTGAAAACCGATATTGTTTTTTTGGCGATCGCACCCCCCCCCCCCCCCCGACTGAAAGTTGGCTACGCCCCTGAACATGGATAATAGGGGCACTATAACGCTGCGTGCAGAGTCTAGTTAAAAACTACGAGAAGACGAAACTCTCTTTTAAGAAGTGAAGTCGAACGGATGCAAAGGGTAGGGCTCTATAGAAGGGGATCATATAAAAGGATTAATTGCTATATAGTTCTCTTTGTCTTAGTCTTTGTTTTCTTAACTGCGGAAGTGTACCAACATCACCTTGATTACATAAGAGATCGTCTAACAGTCTAAAATGGCAAGTTAAAGCATTCCGACCAAAAGCTGTATACCTGTAATTTTTTTTTTGGGGGGGGGATATTACATCACATAACTACAATGTTCATATAGAAATATACAATAAGCATCTCCGTATTTAGCTAAAATTATAAAAACTCATTTCAAAGTCATTCTGTTCATGGAAGCGTCAAGTTATGAAAAACAATGTTTTTTAACACTCAAACAAATCGACTTGATTACTTTTGAAAACTTTTGAGAGGAAACGGACAAATGTATTTTTCTAACTCATTAGAACGTCTGTCTGATTGAAATACTATTTTTTTAAATACAAACATAAATGAATAAATCTTGGTCAGAAGTGTGAACATTGACGAACAAAGTAATAAGAATCTAACATTTAATGGTTACAAAAGGATTAATTGCTATATGGGTCTTTTTCAAAAGTTCGTCACTTTCTCCGAAAAATTAAAACGGTTGATATTTCAATCAATTTTTGATTTTTTGGGACGAACAAGAAACATTGTTCCAGAAAATTGCCTTTAAAAGATAGTTTAAGTGGAAATTACGAAATAACACAGCAAAATGTAAAAAATCTAACGTGCGTGACGTTTTTGATGAAATCAACAGTTACTTTTGTAATACAGACGATAAAATACATTTAAGTCTCTCAAACTGTGTAAATGCATATGACGAAAAAATCGTTTGTCGATATTTCATGAATTTATGCATTTAAGGTTTCTCAGCTAATTTTCAATATGCTAACGTGCGTGACGTTTTTAAATATCTGCATTTTTCATCTGCTATCCTGAGTTTCTCATATAACATGATATATTAGGAATAAATATGTTTTAACCAATCTAAAGCTTTAAATAAACGTTATACCCTTGTAAGTTTTGTATCATAAGGCATTAAGCAAGGTTTTTACTAAAAACTAACGTGCGTGATGAATTGATTGTGTTGACACGAAATATGTTAAACTCAATAATAAGTGTACATCTTAGTGATCAAGTAACAGCAGTCGATTTCTTAGTGTATAATACATGTTATACCTTGTCAAACATCATACGTATTATATTTTTAAACTGGCAAAATATGGATATCCGATTAATACAATGGTTTAGGACTTATTTCAACCACAGAAGTAAATTATTCTATAACGTACAGTATCTTGCTTCATGGTCATTCCATTTCCCCAGCAGGATACGTTACAATTAACATTAATAGCTTTCCTCAAATTATTTAGTTTGAAGAATGACATAGCGATATATTGTTATGTGTATTCATTATTTTATTCAAGAAAATGTTTGCTTGAATTCTACGTGCGTGACGATTTTAAGTTGACACGATTTTAACAATAACAGTAAAATGCTAATGGACTTCATGAGACCAACATATCTTGTAACTGGCACAAAACAATTACTTTGAAAATGTAACAACCACAAGGTTAACATTAAGACGGTAATCTATCTACTTACAACTGACTACAATACAATACAGTTACATTTTAAATAGCACTGTTTGAATTTCATACATTTTATATCAAAACCAGTGGAAATTTAAGTTACTATTGACATTTGATCACCATGATGATCGGGATTTTAATTCAGGCTCCTCGGGTTTTGATTTTTCTTCCCTCACAAAAGTTTATCAAATTCTGTCAAATTGGAAAAAAGCCTTCCAAACTTAAATAAGGAGCGTGTAACTAGTCAACCTGTCAATTATCAATATTGGCCAAGTCCCTCAATATATGCGTGAATATTCCTTAAGTTCCTCTGGGCATCAAACTCCAGGCAACTATGGTGAATATTGGCTAAGTCCCTCAATATATGCGTGAATATTCCTTAAGTTCCTCTGGGCATCAAACTCCAGGCAACTATGGTGAATATTGGCTAAGTCCCTCAATATATGCGTGAATATTCCTTAAGTTCCTCTTGGCATCAAACTCCAGGCAACTATGGTGAATATTGGCTAAGTCCCTCAATATATGCGTGAATATTCCTTAAGTTCCTCTGGGCATCAAACTCCAGGCAACTATGGTGAATATTGGCTAAGTCCCTCAAGGTAATATCTCCTAAGTGCATCGACCGAAGAATTCTCCGAAGTCCATCAAATGGTATGCAGAATTTGTCTAAGTCCCTCAGGCATCAATCTCTTGAGGCGCGTGGAGGTTCCTTCTCATCAAAAGTTGTGTACGTGCCTCTCAGTATATGTAGAATCTGCCTAAGATCCTCTAAGTATGCCAGGGTAAAATCCTCTAAGTCCCTCAACGGGTATGTCGAATCTGCCTAAGATCCTCTAAGTATATCCTCAAAGTCCCTCAACGGGTATGTCGAATCTGGCTAAGATCCTCTAAGTATATCCTCAAAGTCCCTCAACGGGTTTGTCGAATCTGCCTAAGATCCTCTAAGTATATCCTCAAAGTCCCTCAACGGGTATGTCGAATCTGCCTAAGATCCTCTAAGTATATCCTCAAAGTCCCTCAACGGGTATGTCGAATCTGCCTAAGATCCTCTAAGTATACCAGGGTAAAATCCGCTAAGTCCCTCAATATGTGAGATAGTCCATCAATATATGTGTAGAATCAGCCTAAGTCCATCAAATGGTATGCAGAATTTATCTAAGTCCCTCAAGCATAAATCTTGAGGCGCGTGGATGTTCCTTCTCATCAAAAGTTGTGTACGTGCCTCTCAGTATATGTAGAATCTGCCTAAGATCCTCTAAGTATACCATGGTAAAATCCTCTAAGTCCCTCAACAGGTATGTCGAATCTGCCTAAGATCCTTTAAGTATATCCTCAAAGTCCCTCAACGGGTATGTCGAATCTGCCTAAGATCCTCTAAGTATACCAGGGTAAAATCCCCTAAGTCCCTCAATATGTGAGATGAAAATCTTCTAAGTCCATCAATATATGTGTAGAATCAGCCTAAGTCCATCAAGTGTCAATCCCTGGAGGCACACAGGTCTGTCCTCTCTCAGTTCCAGCAAGAAAGTGCCTGCTGAGTCACCTGGTCGTCTCTATTTATACCCCAGACAGGTGTACACTGCTGTATTCACTCATGATTAGCACATGGGCTGATGCAATACCTAGGCCCCTGGACAGGACAAGACTGGTGTACAATTACTATGATGCAATCAGGATTTGAAAAGTGCAAAATAACTGGCTTCATTTAGAACTCACAATCTGTGCTATCTAATGTAACATTAATACATTTTTAGTATATAATTAACTAGATAAATGTATAAACTAAATAAATATAACATAAACCAATCATCATTGGTTATAATCATGCCGAAATTGACCGAAAAAACTAGTGATTGAATGTAGGTCAATATAGCTCTTCATAAGTAAGATGAGAAAAATGTAAACAAATGAAAGCAAAAAAGAAATCTCATAAAAATTAGCAATTTACATGAGTCTGACTACTTCTCTAGTGTCACATACATTCATGTATATACTACTTGTCAACCAAAAATGGAAAACACTTTCTCACTGTGTTAACTGTAAGAAAACTGGTACAATGGCACTGGACTACAAAGAATCGAAAATTTGAAAAGTAAAAATTTGTTACAATATGTTGAAAGCAATACAAGTTATGGGGAAAATACGTCGAATTATACGAAATACAACGTCTTCTGCTAGCCAAAATGGCCTCAGCCGGGACGAATCTAAATTGCGAATGGTTTATGTGGAACGAAACTGTAGCAATTTCTATCAATGCAATATCATTTATGGAATAAATAGTCTAAATAGTCGATCAAAGATCATTTATATAATTCAAATAACCATGCATAAAGAATTTGTTTTCAGTGAAGTCGAGAAGAATTGAGTCCATCTGAACCGACGCTCAATCACTTTGTCACGCACGTTAGAATTTTATTGGTTCTATTCTATTTTCTGCATACAATAATTGACGAAATTTTCTGAACTGTGAAACTGAGATTAGTAAAAGCAATAAAAATCAGTGCTTGGCACTCCTGACAAGACTATTGACATAACCATTAACATAAAGACAAGATGTACATCTTTTATAACGTGCGTGATTGCTTGACACGAACACTTTTATCACATATAAATTAAGCTATGTTGTCAAAAAACAGATTAATGACGAAAACAACCACAATATTTGCTGATTCCAGATGAATGTTCCCTTTCTTACATTAAGGTGTGTGTGAAAATCGTTTTATATCAACGAGAAATTTAAGTAATTCGTTAATGCGAGAGTATGACACGATAAAGGACTACGTGCGTGGCGGATTAACGTGCGTAACGAAGTTTGACACCAATCTTCGAGCAACTTATAAAGACCATATTGCCGCTTCAGAGTTGAAACTTACCACTGGATCTATAACATCTCGTAAATGTGTAAATAAAATACAATTTCATTTACACATGTGATCGCGTATTTTGTATGAAAATAGGCTTTCTAACGTGCGTGACGAGTTTGACACGAAAAACGATAATGCACGCAACTGAGCATAAAAATTATTTTCCATATATAATTCGTATAGCATTGAACACAATGAGAGCTCGGTGTATCCTCCTTTCGAAAAAACACTTCATCTGACTTTTTGTAAAAATAATCAGCCTGGAGCTCATGAATAACGTGCGTGATGGTGTTTGACACCATGCATCACGCACGTTAGTTCTAAATTGACATTGTCTTATTTTTCGAGTATGGTAGATTTATTATCTGAAAACGAAATGATTCACATAGATAACCTCTGTAGACTTGTGGCAACACATTTTTCCGCCTCATTTCCAGAAAGAAAGATCCAGGGGATGTATCTCTGATGTACCCCCCAAAATTGCTTAAAAAACTGCAAAAACAGCTGGACACGAAGCCCAAAAAAGTGAATAACTTCAACAAATTTTAACATTTTCACCTGATATTATCCTCAGTATCTTTTTGACCTCTACTGAGTTGAATAAAATAATCGTTTTTGGCTATACTTCTCAAAATGTTGAGATATCGAGCATGTACTATTTGAACTTTTGAGTGACGAACTTTTGAAAAAGACCCATATAGTCTTTGTCTTAATCTTTGTTTTTCTAACGGCGGAAGTGTACCAACATCACCTTGATTACAGAAGAGATCATATAACAGTCTAAAATTGCTTTTAATTCCCGGGTTTTAATTACATTTTATGAATAGAGTTTTTTGCCTCTTTTATCATTTTTAAACCGGTCTCTGTTTGCGTATTTAACAATTGTGATAAATTATTTCAGTTAGTGTTGAAATCAAAACGATTTTCTACACTATAGTCCCGTCCTCTTGCACTGACTAAATATTAAATCAAGTCAGTCTGATTGCGAATTTACAAATCCTGTAAAAGTAGCTTCAAACCGCCTTTAATCAGAGAAAGCAATAAGTTAATTCATCTGATTGCAAAAATACGAATCAATCTGATTATCTGATATCCATGCTATTTGATTCGTGCATTATCTCGTGCCAGTCGGGAGAGGGTGAAATTATTTCATTTGAAAACAGAAATAAATATTAGAACCCCTCTAGCATAATTATTCGGGAGAAATCCATACAAAATAAGGTACGCAACTGATGAGACCATATTTGACAATTTTTCAAAGGAAAAACCGTTTTCCCCGGGAATATAGGTGTAGCGGTTGCCAGAAGTCGCACAGCTTGGGAGTCGGGGTATCCTGATCCACACCTCAACGCCTGACGGGTCTGATATTTAGAGGGGGTGCAAAAATGATTAGGGGGCGGGGTAAACGTGAAGGTTGCCAAAATATCCATAGGCGTAGCCAGGGGGGGGGGGGGTTGCGATGGATGCGATCGCACCTCCCCCATAACAATAAAAAAAATAAAACCCTGAGAAAGAAGAAGACCCTGACTGAAAGCTGGCTACGCCCCTGATATCTGTTTTTGGTCATCAATAAAAGTATATTTATATGGTGAGGATTTATGGGTTTTGATAACAATAGGATTAATCCAAATTCATGTTGTATCATGTTTCAAATGAAGAATTAAGAACTGAATCGGGGTTGGCTTAGTTTGAGCAGAGACATATAAAATATATATATATATGTTTTTATGTCTCTGGTTTGAGTCAGGGAACAAAATGTAGCGGATTAATTATTAATATTTGTTTTGATAAATGAGTATTATAGGTTAAAGGCAGTATCATGGGAACCAAGGAAACGTGTATCGGATTATTTTTTGTTTACTTCGGAATTCAGTTGACCATATGTACATTAAAAAACAAGGATTAATAAATACAACTACTCAAAATCAAATTTTAGACATCTATTTTTGACTGGACACATTTTTGTTCTCGAATGCCAAACAGAACCTTCATTTTCTTTATTCATTTGGAACTTTGATTTGAATAATGTCAATCAAACGTCTGTTGATGCCCCGGGCTAATGCCATTAATTGACAAAATGTTGCAGTAGGGGGGCATTATTGTCCTTATTACATCAGAGATATATAAAACGCGACCCGATCGGGAGGGGATTCGGATTGTACATGGTATACACATTGCTATCTCTTTATGATGTTTTATTGCCAAATTAATATAAAAACAAGCTGGAGTAACATATTAAGTATTTATTTGGTATTTTGTTATCACACATCAAAAGGCGCATTTGAAGTTAAGAAAATGCAAGGAGACTTGGCTAGATACTATGTACTTATATATTTATATGTTATGAATTTATTTTGTATTCAATTCGAATTCTGTTCACTTTGCACTCCTTGAACACCCTCCTCCCCCTTGGCTACGGGTATAAGTACCTTCGGCACAGGAGAGAATAATATTAGACTTCTGCAATGCAACTAATAAGAGAGACCTAAAATCAAAGTAATGTAACAAGTGGTTTACCCCGGGTCTACTTTGGTTATAAAAATAACTGTTCCTGTAAAAATATTGTACAGTAATCCGGGACAGTAATCCATCACAAAGTTCATTTATTCCACGAAAGCGTCAAAGGACAATGCCTCTAAACACTAAGATAAACAAATTAACTTCCGCAGAAACATCCTGTAGAGGAAATAACAAATGGCTTTTCATAACGGATTAGAATAGCCAGTCTGTCTGATGTATAATATATTAGATACATTTTAAATTAAATGAATTTTGACGGATTATGTGATTCCTGGGAAATGAAAAATAGTTTATTTTTCCTGGCTGTTTAATGAAAACATATTTAAAAAATCTCAATTCATTAACATCTAACGGGCTTTGAAAATCCGGGATTGAAAACGAGGAATCAATGGTAATTAATCAGATCTTAGAATTTGTACACGTGTATGAGAGGTATGAAAGGCAGGCTGACCATGCGGTCGCCGTATGGTTGACATGCGGACAATGTAAGAATGCGAAGGGTAACTGTGTTCCCCTGGTATGGGCCGTATGATTGCTACAAATGGACATGCATGGATAGATTGCACTCGACAGAGTTATGTTTATGTCGTCTTTTGAACAGTGGCTTTACCTCGATGCATCTGTTAATAAATGATATTATAAGCTTTATTGGATCGTAAATTCACCTTTTCAAATTCAAATCCCAAATAAATAAAGCACACAATTTAAGCGTGGCAAAAAGAGCAAAACTGAAAACCCGTTACCCTATATGCCCGACATTAGGTTAATAAATTATTTCCATATGTTGAAATATTGCTATTTGATTGAGTTCAAGACAAAACTGTTTGGAATTGTTTCACTGACACATAATGTAATATTTCTCGGATTTGATGCATACACATGTTTCACAATCAGAGACAAGGGTCTTATACGGGGTCTTACATTTTGCGAACCAATCAATAAGTAGTATTAGATTATCACAAAAGATAAATAACTTTTCCCTTTTAAAACTGCGGTTAGGTTACTTAGGTAGCATCTTGATTACAGTAAAGACAGGTCATCTAGGAATTAATTCTGCCTCTCATTCCTTAAACCGGCTTTGTTAAACAGTGCCAAAATATTTAAGTCAGAGCCAAAATTTTTATTTTTAAATCCCCTCACCTTGTCATTGTCTATACCTGCATCTAGTTTTTCCCACCTTTGGCAGGGAGCCAATATACACATAGATTACTTACTGGCCATGGACGGGGGGGGGGGCACAGAAACGAACATTCTGGGGTCATAAGGGATAATTGGGGAAGGGGGAGGGATGGTGGTGAATAGTGAAGTCCGGGAGTGAAGTTAAGGGGTACTAAAATCTTTCTTTTGATATTTAGTGCTTGAATGGAGACTCGTTTCCACTCCCCGCACTCTAGTAGAATTTAAATATTTGATCCAAAGGAGTTATGTTAAATCAAACTTGCATTCAGATTAATTAACACTTCCATTATTGTACCGCTTCACTATTGTCTAAGATAATTATAATGAATTCACGGGACACTATATTCTTCCTCTTAAACTTTGGTTGGATGGAGACTTGTTTCCCCACCCGTACACTTGTAAATTTGTAAATTTTAAATATTTGAGTTAGGGAGGTATTTGGAATCCAACGCTGATGATACAAGACTAGTTAGCCAAGACTAAATTATGAAGTTGTTTATTATTTAGACTATTGAGTTCATTAAATTATAATTCCATAGATATCACATTTAATCCTGCCAACACAATCATGGTATTAATTGGCATGATATGTAATCAGTTGTTTATGGTTTTACGCCCTTGCATTATTCTTTTTAATTATTAGACAAACCATAGCCAGGTTTATCATTATAAAAACTTTTTTTTATAATATTACTGTTCGCTGAATATGTCCGGAATTTAGGATTTATGTGAAGATGTATGTTAAAATGTTGACGGGTTATTTTATGAACATATTTGTTTTACACATCGTTGCATCTATATTGCATTATTTTATTGTATTCTCATCAATCCTTCAATCTAGGCATTTTGTTCTCCTTCTAACAATTAATTTTTAATTTCATAAAAGAGGGTTTAAAATTAAAAACTTTGACTAGGTAACAAAAGACAAAGCGGCAATTATATCGTCGCGCCAATTGAATACAGAAATACTTTGTTTTTGTTTACTTAATTTGTTTACTGTGGGTTCAAGAATAGTAGCGTATCTCCGGTTTTGATTGCACATGACTAAAAAGAATAATTTGTATTATACGCCAGGCTAGATTAATTATGTACGCGTATAATATTATTATTTTCAGGAGAAATTAGAATATACTAGGATATATTTTTTTTCCGTATCATATACCAAAATCTGCTCCTGTTATACGGCCGATATTATTCCTAGTTAAAACCGATTACAACATCTTATACGGCCATTTAATAGGCGTATAGAAACCTCGTATTTTGTCTATTCTACCCAGTGCAGTGTACTTTAGTGCGGCATTCCATGCTAATCCAGGAGCAGTGTAGAAATGAGCAGGATCAAGGTCATAAAGATTCATTGAGAGAGTTCGGAAGTTTTCAAAGACATCAGCTAGTAGCAGAACATCTGTCATCAGATATAAATTGTGATATTCTTCAAATGTTTTCATATTGAAACGTTGCCAAACATTCTGCGCATGTTTATAGTCAGCATCAGTTAACATTTCATCTGTTAAATCATTGAAAAAATCATGTTGGGGTGGGAGTTCATGACACATGAATTTCTCTGACGTATCGAACCATGAATATGGGAAAACCCCCTTTCGCAAAAGAAGATCAATATCTTCTTGGGAGCATTCACTTGATAAATGTTGAAACTTTTCTGATCCTTCCTGAGCTAGATTTTGAGTCAGCTTTTCGAGAGATGTGCCAAGAAATTGATATGAATCAATAAAATCCATCGATCCCATTGAAAATGAAATATATTTCTCCATGTTTGTTGGTATAACCTTCAGCTTACCATGTTGGTACTGGCCTATACTCTTCATTATTAGGTGTGCATCATAGTTCTGTAAAAACAAAGAATATTTTGTTCGTGTATATTCAATTAATATTCAAGTTTAACATACTAAATATGCGTAATCCCACAATGATTTAACATGTTAGCGATATTAATAGATATCAGTGATTTATGAGTATATCATACCTTTAGATTATGGAAGACAACTGGAATTTTCCCTCTGAACCGGAAATTGACGTTACATGTACTATGTGCAGCTCCTCTGAAGCGACCTGGAAACAATGATTTAGAATGAAAATGTTAGTTATCATCAAACTAAATGTATAAAACTATGAAATGGAGCATTTGTAATATAAAGTATCCCACCTGTCACATGATCGTGGTCCCTCACTCTGTCATCGCCCATTGGTTTCTTACAGATGTGGCAGTTCACAGCATTGTTAAAAGAATTCAAATCCCCGGGTTGCATTCTGAGAGGCTTTTGTTCATGCCTGTACCATTGGTCGATCCTATCTTGCACTTTAACCATATGTTCAATAAAGGTGTCTGTCACATCTTCACCACTATACACAACCGTTGGTTTTGTAAGGCCTTCAGTGGGTCCGACTACTTTGTAGGCAAACCCCGATGGGCTGTGTTTAGTCATCTTTTGAGTATTCGTATGACTTGGGTTGGGTTGACAACCTTGGACTTTCTCAGTGGCGGCCTCAAAGTCAGCATATACAATCCATGGCGCCTTAAGTTGTTTCTCTACGTTGTTGTAATAAAGCCATTTATCTTCTTCTGATGGCATTTCTATCTTCTGTGGTCCGTGTATTTGACAATAGTCAATGTGAGACTCCAGTAAAGAAGCTTTTGTGAATCCATGGAGACAGTAGGGACAAAAATGACGTTTTCTATTGCCAGGAGCTGTTTCATACAGTAATCTGTTTAAGTCCTTTATCCAACAATAGTGAGACCGTCTCTGGTTAGATAACAAAAGTAGATCCACGTGCTTGTCAAAACGGTTCGGAGTGATATGAATGGGGAATGTTGTCCCATCGTAACCAAACAGATTAATAGAGATATTATTGTTTCTCTCAAATGTAGGGATGTCGCCGATTTTCACTGGATATTCTATTCCTGTCATGTCCAAACTTGATTGATATTGTTTATACTTTTGGACGCGAGATGTATGCTCTTGTTTAGGGTGAAGCGCTGATAAAATAGCCCACAGGAAACACATCTTATCTCTATTCTGTACATTCACTATGGCACGTTTATTCCTTAATCGGACTGGTGTTGGAATATAGCTACTACCTCTCAGGGGTTTCCATTGTGCTATATGAAGATGCAGATGAATGACAAAGTCTAATATCCATGAACTACCCTCCCTCTGGTAGGAAATGAAAGAATCATATATTTTCTTGACACTATCTTTCCAGGATTCGTCAAGGTCCCCCCCGTTTTAAGGCTATTTGACAATGACCTCTGAAATGAGGCCATGCTAATTCAGTCTCTTCCATCTTTTGCTTTTTAAATTGAACCATAATGGAAGCATACCATTTTATGCCACCCTTCTTCTTCATTTGTTTTTGTAATATTGATTTAACTTTATCCTCTTTTTCCTTTAGAAAACGCAAAGGATCAAATCTAGAGAGTCCATTCGCATTGATCTTTTTAACAAGTAGTGTTCCCTTCAATGCTTCATCGTCAAAGTCACACATTTCATCTTCTGACGTATTTGAATTTTCTGTCTCCATTGGCTCATCCTCGTTTGAGTTGACGTTTTGAGTCGAATCACCGTATGATGTAGATGGCACTTGTATAATTGGTTCAGTATCTAAGTTACCTTTTGACGATGTATCCACTCCTGCTCCATACTGATTGACATCGTGTGTCTCCATATGATTTTTTAAGTTGTCTTTTCTGTTAAATTTCCTACTACATATTCCGCATTCATAATTGGACCTTTCGTGTATTTTCTTGTGACGTTTAAGGTCATGACTGTATGTAAATGATTTTTGACATGAATCACACTGATATGATGACTTTTGCTGAGCGTGTTCAGTCCTTCTATGTCTTGATAAATGTGTTAAATGGCGATATTCCTTGGCGCAATACTGACATTTGTAACTTGTATGTGCAGCAGGCATCTTGATCCTGTAACTGTAAAAGTTTAATTTACAATAACACAAGTACGATTGTAATGTATGTAAATACTTTATCTTGACATAATAATAGTATATTTTACTTTATTCGTTGATATTTCTATGTTTTATACTTTAAACATTGGATTTGCCCCCATACCTACCATTTATTCCAAAATGAATGATATTCCTTCTGTGTCTGTTGATTATGAATTTTGTTTCACCAATCTTCGTATATAATATTTATATCCAAATATTATTGAAATATTATTCTCTCTATATTCTTAGATCCGGTATTGTCAAACTTCAACTGTAAAAGAACACTATTATTTTGTTCCGAGATATTTATAATGTAGGATCAGTCCAAATAGTTGGAAAGGTGAAACAGGTTAAACTCTTTCATTTTGGCCTGATACCTTAAAAATAAGTCATATAAATTTACAATACTGACCGTGTGTACTGGACGAGTCCACTTTCCTGAAGCGAGCAAATGAAATATGTCTTAAATATTAAATTGTGAATTAAGATTATTTTAACGTGTCTAGGCAGAGTTTATAAGAGAATTTAAAAGATAACAGAGTATGCCCAGACAGGGCTGATCTCCTGGTCATAACATCCTGTTGCACATGTGCAGAGAAGCTTTATCTGATCAAACTAAAATCAATAAAGTACTTACCAGAGCAATAATCTGAAGGTTTGAAATGCATCCTATGTCTAATTCCTACTTGTAAATCAGAGTATATTAATATCAATGATATGTTTAATCAGTGATAATCATATACTTATATTCTGTCACGAATTCTAGTGAAATCATGACTTGACCCTCTGAGTTTTATTCATTCTACCACATGTATCTGCTATAACTAAGCGTTACTCGAAATTTTCCGATTGGCATCGTTAGTAATTTAGCATTTAATGTTGTAACAGATAAGTTAATCTGTCTTTATATATACTGGGACTGCTTAACGGCCGTTTCGAACTTGGTAATCGAAGTTGGGTTTATGAGTTTAATTATTCCTTTTTTACGACTTACAGCTGTCAAACTTCTCATCAAATTGCTAGGATTGTACCGTAAGTGCGGGCTGAAGCTAGATTATAAATTCATGATAAACCATCCATCAATGTTAATGAGACATTTATTGCCCATTAACCCATGTTATTAAACCCATAGAGGCTAATAAGTACCGGGTCACGTGGCTTATAAATTGACCAATCACAGCGAGGTCACGTGATTAAAATTGACCAATCAGAGCGCTTATATCTAACTTCCGATTTAAAACCTGCCCAGGCCGACTCAAAGATGCCTCACTTCCGCTATGATGTCACCCTCTTGCCCGGATAGATTCAAAATGGCTGACTTCCTGCCAGGAGATTCAAAATGGCTGACTTCCGGTTAAAATGGCTGACTTCCGGTCAAAATGGCTGACTTCCTGTCAAAATGGCTAACTTCCGGTTTTAGATGACCAGCCTAGTGACCAGCCTGGCCTCATGGGACCAATTTTCCTACTACTTTCAAGTATTAGGATAAGTCAGGGAATGGGTCAGGATGTCGATTAACATCTCCCGAGAGTCCAAAAATATGCATTTGTATCACAATTGATTAATGAAGAATATTGGCACTAAAGGCAATGTACATACAGTATATCTTCATGCTAGCGAGAACTGAAAAGATTCAAGTGCAACTACTTTAATGGATAATTTGTACAAAAAAAGTTTGAAACGTATCCTCTTAAACATTTGGTTGACCCCAAATATCTCTGTTACATGAACACATTACCCATTTGTTTTTTCCTGCAGTGACAATTGCAGGAAATATGAGAAGATTTCACTATTAAAAGTATTTACAATGTCGAGCATGAGTTCATGTCTAATGGAGCGATCGGCTGGACATTCAAACAGTCTATGTTAAATTGTATCGCGGTAATTAAAATCACATACTGTACACATATCTTTGCATTTGCCCTGTCTATTTAAATCAACATCAGAGCTAAAGCAGCCACTACGAGCCTTAAATCTTATCTTCTGGTAATCCTCCTTGACAAGTACACTAGGCCGAAGGTCACGATAGGTGGTCAAAAATGATTTCTCCTTTTTTTGCCTTCAAGAAGTTGTTCTGAAGCTCTTCCTTAGATATTGAGAGAAAGAATAAATACCAGTCTCTATCATTTCTAACATAACATCATCTAACCCATTCTTTGTGAAAATATACTGAATATTCTTCTTCTTATTTTTCTATTAATCCTATAAAAAGTATGTACAAAAAATGCAGCATGACAAAAATCGAGACACCAAAGGGCATATATTGGTATTAATCAAGAGCTTAAAGAAAGTATTCAATGAAAATTTAACTATTTAATTGTGTCATCAAGTGTGGACCAAAGGGAAGGTCCATGGTATCTTACAGAGAATTTGTCAGACGTATCGATATGAACGTTTTCCCTTTGACGTGTATTTTGGCTATGTAGATATTTATTCTTTCCCAAAGGTTAACTTTGAAGTTATGTTATAAATTTGTTATTGTTTGAATATTTGTACATAAAAATGCTTGTATTGAGTTTGTTGATATCAAAAATGTTTAGAATCTTTAATTCTTTAAAAAGAGGGTCAGTGTGTTCTAGGTAGTGTTTATCTAGTATTAGTCGAGTGAAGAGTTTCTGAATTAGATAAATACTATTCAAATTTGACGTATAGTCATTTCCCCAAACCAAGTTACAATAGTTTATATGAGAGTGGATAAGGGAATAGTACATCGTAAGAAGCGATTTCTTTGTTAATAAGTCTTTTACTCCGTATAATACATTAATGCACTGTGATATTTTGTTTTCAACCTTTTTAGAGAGATCTTTAAAAAATATGCTTTTACCAAATAATATGCAATTTGTTTTGTCAATATTCAGTGATACCTTATTTGCTCTTATCCAGTCGTCGCTTTTTTCCAATTCAATGTTTGCGTTAATATCATTATGTGAGGTAAATAAGTTTGTGTCATCTGCAAAAGATATGAATTCAAAAAATGTTACTAGATTTGTACATGTCGTTAATATATAAAATAAATAATATGGGCCCAAGGACAGTGCCTTGGGGTATCCCATGAGTTATATCTGAGATCTTAGACTTGTTTTTTTCAAAGGAGACAATTTGTGTACGATTACTTAGGTAGCTGGTAAACCAAGAGAGAGCTTTGCCGCGAATACCATAGTGTGATAGTTTATGAAGTAGTATATTATGGCCAATTGTATCGAACGCTTTTGATAAATCTAATTTTATACCAAGAGATGGTGTTTTCTTATCATTAGCATGCCCTATTTTTTCAATGAATGTTAATAGGGCCATATATGCAATTTTTTTTCTTAAATCAAAATTATCTGCCATCATTTCCAACATTTTTAAAGTAGTTATTAAATCAATCAGCTATTGCTTGCTTATTTTCTGTAATTGACCCATCAATCATCATTTTAGTATTGTCAATTTTATTGAATTTCTTCCTGTCAAGTACTTCATTTATAATAGTCCAAGTTTTCTTGATACTTCCATTTATCTGATTAAATCTATTTTCATGGTACTTCTTTTTTTGCTATTCTAATAATATGCTTTAATTTAATGCTCTAATATCACTTGTGATTTTTTAAGTTTGCCCATAGGCTTAGCATTAGTTTAAGCCAAGACGTCTTAGAATGCCGCGTGTAGTGTAAATTGGGCTAAGAAGACGTGGAAATTTATCTTTGTTTGCTAAGTTTACTTGTCTGAACGAGAAAGCAGGAGTTTGATATTTTTTCACTTTTGTGTTAGAAATTAAATAAGTTGGTAGATGCTCTGATATGTCTTCAAGAATTATACCTACGTTTAACACGTTGGGGGCATTTGTGAAAATATTGTCAATTAGGGTTGCTGTGGTATTTGTTATTCTTGTAGGTCTCCATTTAAGTGGTATGAAATTGAAGGAATAAAATAAGTTAATTAAGTCTTGTGTTGCATCATTCAAATTAGTTTTTAGTAAATTACAATTGGAATCACCAAGTACGTAAACTATTTTATTTTCCTTGGCTTAATTACTCATTAACTGATGTAGTTCAGAATTGAAGTCATTAGGATTATTAATATTCGAAGGCCTGTAAAAATTGTTACAAGTATAGACTAGGCCATTCAGAATTAATTATGAGTTGACAATCTGATGAAGGGCCTCATATTTAAAACTACAAAACCTTTATTTGTGTTAAGAGTTTTATATATTATGCAATATTCACACAATACACTGAGTCCAGGGCTTAAATCCTTAAGTGAAAATACAATAACGCATTCAGGCAAAGCAAGTTACACACCTCTTGATTTCAGATAACCTTGAGTAATGTAGAGTACATGTATGCCCTATTTTTTATATTAATGATTTATTTCCATTTAAATATATAACATTCACATGTCTGCGGCTTTGCAGAACTTCATTATAAGCCACAAGTAAACAAGTTTGTAAGAAGAAAATTGGCAATACATTTGTTTGCTACAAGCAAACGAATAATGTCTATACAAGATAATAGAGATAATGGTGGAGGAAAAACCTACACACTTGCAGAACTTTCAATAAAACCTGAAGTGAGCTTTAAGATTTTGATATAGTATCTTTTGACAAGCTGCTGTCCCGATACAAAAATAATGAAAACTTATCTTGCACGCTTTTAAATCTGGTGTGATTAAATTTTTTAGAAAAGTGAGTGCATCTTCTAAGTATTGAAGATATTGAGATCTTAAGGTACAGGAAAACATAACATGAAAGTATGATTCATTGATACATCCACATTTACATTTAGGGGATGGTACATTGGTAAAGTTGTGAGGGTAAAGTTGTGAGTGAAAGATCAGATCACAGCGCACCTTATTCAGGGAAATCTCAGAAGAACTTATGATGTTGGTTGTATGTAATATTCTTTTTAGATCTGATTTAAAATTGTTTAAGTTTGGTGATTCCTTGCGGTCAGGTTGAAGAAAATCAAAGTAAATGATGGATTAAAAGATGCACGATCTATTTGAAAATGTTGACATCTTCACTGGAATTTGGTAATCTTGGCTTTTTCCTGTTACTAAACTAGAAAGTTACTTCGTGTTGTAAAATTTTGTTATTTTCAATAAGGTTTGATTTGGAATATGGTTTTGAACGAGATGTATCGTCGGTGTAAATATAGTATTTGCTTGATAAAGTTTCCGGGATATCATTTATATATATCAGAAAAGGTAGAGGTCCCAAAATAGAGCCATGTGGAACGCCGGCATTTATATAATGTTCATCGCTTAAAACAGATTCTTGCAAGAATCACCTTGGCTTGTCTGTTTGAGGGATAAGATGTTAAAAGTGAAAGAATGCTAGGCCCAATTCCATAAGATTTCAGTTTTTGTAACATTAACGAATGAGGAACGGTATCAAACAAATCAAATGGTGTCAAACAAATCAAATAAACCCCCCTTACATTTCCCCCAGACTGTTTTTCATTAGTTACAAAATCAATAGTACTTAATGCTTAAATAATCCAAAGTATTATGTGACATTGTACTTTTTATGTTACACCTAAAAATGATTAATTTTGTTCATGGGGAAATCATAGTGGAGAGTGCGTGTGCACGTGCAAGTCATGAACATGTTTTGCTTTCATTATAACATCGTTGACTAGCGTACATTGATCATTGTATTTCTGAATGTATATACAGGGTGGGCCAAAAAATTTTGCAACTTTTTTAACATGCTAGAAAAGTATCATAACATGAAGGTATTGCCATAAAAAATTATCTACAGAAACTTTAGGATAGGCATATTTTTAAAATCTAAATACTAAAGCTAAACCTGACTTCATTAAATCTGCTACAATCTTAGATAACTGTTTAAAAAATGTCTAGTACAGGTTTATATTAGTATCTAGTCACTATGGTGTTATGTTATACTGTATCTCTACTAATTAAATATCAATTAAATGTTCTATGCATCCGCCTTTCACCTTTACTTTCGCTCCCACCCATCGGGCAAAAGTCTAGAGGAGAATACCCCTTGATTCATTAGTCATGATGAATGGCCACCAAATACACCAGATGCCTACCCCTGTGACTATCACACATGGGGGCACCTGGAGCAGCTTATTGCAGTTAGTGGTATTCCCCCACGAATTTTTGATCACTAAGTTCTGCAGAAGTAGAGAGAACTACCACAAGAATCGTTGGATCGCGCCATTGACCCGTTCCGCCTTTGTATTCTTGCGCTAGTGAAGGTGAAATGTAGATGCATAAGACATAATTTTGTTTAATAAATAATCAATAGATATGGTCTAACATTATATCATAATGACAAGATAGTGATATAAACCTGTACTAGACATAGGTTATACAGTTTTCCAAGATTGTAGCAGATTTGATGAACATAATGCATGTGTTATTGTTGATCACATAAACTCATAGAAAGTCACATTTTCTAGGAAAATGGTAAATCTTGGACACATGAACAATTGACCATTGATATTCGAAGATCTGACAAAAAATGTGAAGTCAGGTTTAAGCTTTAGTATTTGATTTGTAAAATATGCCTATCCTTAAGTTTCTGTAGATAACTTTTTATGGCAATATATTAATGTTATGATACTTTTATAGCCTTTTACAAAAGTTGCAAAATTTTTTGGCCCACCCTGTATATATGTATATATGAATGTATGTCAGGTTATAATTTTTCCTAAATTGATAATGGAGCTTATTCCTCTTATTTATCAGAGTTTTGATTTTGTTGTTAAACCAAGATTTGTTGGTAGTTTTGATTTTAATTACTGAATTTGGGATCAGGTCGGAGAAGATTGTAAATATATTATCACCAAGCTGTTCCAGAAGGTTAATATGTATATCATTTACTGATTCTATTAACTGTTCCAGATTTGCTTCGCAAAAGTGAAAAAGTATTAGTATTAACTAATGTTATGTCGGTTTTTGAATACTGCCGAACTCGCCTTGAAAATGACGCCTTTTTCAAATACCCAAGTTAGCAGCGACATTGAAAACATTAACCAGTAATCAGTTAAGTTATGTTTTAGTGGTGAGTCGACACTCTCACAACAATGATATTTGCAGAGAAGCTACTTTACAGTCTTTGCATTATACAGTATCAATATTTTTGTGGGAGTGTGTGCTGGTAGTTAATTTTTCAATGAAAGGGAATGATCACCATACTAAAACTTGGTGACAAAATGAACAAAAAAGGACAATGTTTTCCGGAATTGCTTAGATAAACTACATACATAACTAGATTTTGTCAACGTTCCACTCCGAATACTTGTTTGCCATATGTTCCATATAATAAATTCTATTTAATGATAACCTTTGATATTATTTTGATGGTGAACGCAGTTTGTACCTATATTCATACAGCCTCAGGAAAGGGATTCTAACTGCAAATTTTCCAAAGAAAATAAAAACTAACTCGCACATCTCAAGAAAAAGGTTTATCTACAACATGCCATCGGTTTTAAAAGTAAACGAAAGAATGAGCTTTTCGGAAAAAGCCCACGTGGACCAATAGTCCTTTAAATGGACCCTCTTATTTATATGCTGATGTCGAAGGACACGTAAATACCAGTGAACTCAAATACCAGTGAACGGATTCAAATTTTGATGTTTTGATGTTGATGGCAATGGACAAATGAGCTCTGTTGAAAAAGACATATTCAAGATGGCCATTGAATTTCAAAATTGCCGCCATTGACAGATTTAATTCACATTTTGCATGTTGATGCCAAGGGACAAAGGCGCTCTGCTCTAAGAAGACATTTTCAAGATGGCCACTGAATTCCAAGTGGCCATCATTTCAAAAATGTAATCGTTGATAACTCAACTACCAGTAGACAAATATGGTTCAAATGTTCTATGCTAATGTTTAGCGACAAACAAGCTCAGCTCAAGAAGGAATATTAAAAATGACGAAATAATTTTAAAAATGGTTACCCGATGCTTTGTTAAAAATATAATCTTTGAAAACTCAAATATCAGTGGATAGATTTGGTTCAAATTTTATATACTGATACTGTAAGACAAAGCAGGTTCGCTCAAGAATATGTTACCGCTATCATCAAATTGACCGCTTGTTGTCATTAAAAATGTTATCTTTGAGAACTCGAATACCATTAGAACATTGCAACTGAATTTCAAAATGGCTCCCATTTTTTGGACAGATTTATTTTTGGACAACGGAGAAGAAATTGTCAAGATGGCAGCTGAATGGCTGCTTTTGCCAGAAGTACATAATATTTGATCACTCAAATACCAATGGATGGACTTGGTTCAAACTTTATAAACTGATATATACATGTTGGCTAATAGTAGTTGTTGGTATATATCTAATGATCAGTCAATCACATTATATTGTCATTATATGCCATGTAAAATTTGCATTGTATGTTATTGTAATTGTATGTATAGTTTAATTTTTATTTTATCATGTTTATTTGCTGTACACTCACCCGAAAGGGATTTTTAGTACAATAAAGCATTGAATAATATACTCTGTTCAAAATTCTCGAGATGTTTTTATAGGTGGGATATGCTTCTTCTTGGAGTTACTGTTTTCTAGTTCTTGATTCAGACATTAAAAAGACATTGTACTTGAAATGACTTCAGTGTTTGTAATGAATTTGGAAAAACTAGTATACATTCAATTTGCTGTTTTCTCGCTTTCCTCCAAATTATTTTTATTCAAATCTCAGCTTAGCAAAACGTTCAATATATTTGCCTTGCAAATTCAATTTTCTACCTGACTTGTATATTTTCGAGTACTCGGATGGATGGATATTCTGTCAAATGACTAACCTATCAGTTCCCCTTGTTTAACATGGGAATTTTGATTTTCTAAGGTTCATCAGATTTGTCACCAATATCCGGCTTATTGTTATTGTTGAAAGAAATTGAGAAAGGTTGAACGAATTCAAAATGATGTCAATTGATATTTCAAGCCCCGAAAATAGTATTTTCTCAACAGACTATGCAAATAAAAATTCAAACATAAATAGGCCTTAGCACGTGATCCAATGGGGAAATTAGGGTTGCAAACCTATGGAGGGGAGTGTATGACTGTTTAAATCATTTGTCATACTACAGTATACCTAGTCCTTTAGGCTAATTATTCAATAACGTCTGAAAAATATATTTCTTGTAAAGTCTAGGTAGATACAAAGTGTACAAATGCCTTGTGATATAAATGTTCATGATATTTAATCTGTTTATAGCTACAAGTGTACAGTCTATTTCATATTAACAAGGTTCATATTTCTTTTGATATAATACAGGTCCAATAATCTAGTTTTAGATCTATGTTATACTAGATTCTTCATTTTGCATTGATACATTTATTCTTACAAGTATACAGTCAATTTCATATTAACAAGGTACTTTCGACTTTCGTCTTTCCAGTGTTAGAGTCGTCCTGCGAGTCCATAATAATTTCATTTGACTCTTACTAGAGGAACAATTGAAACTTCTTATTCCTTTAAATATACTTTACATAAATGTTCATGTTCATGTTCATGATATTTAATCTGTTTATAGCTACAAGTGTACAGTCAATTTCATGTTAACGAGGTTCATATTTCTTTTGATATAATACAGGTCCAATAATCTACTTGAAATCTAGTTTTAGGTACTAGATTCTTCATTTTTCATTGAAACATTTATTCTTCTAATATTTGTAATTCATCTTTCAAAATTGAGAGTAGCGTTCATATTTTGTAATTATGTGTACACGTATCATCTCTTGATCACCTTAATCTTGTAGGGATGCATCTGCATAACCACCCCAAGTACTGGCTTGCGCGAGTCGTAATTTGGGGGGCATCCTTCTCGCTCGGGGCAAAGTGTATAACGCTGAAGCAGGGTAGTCATGAAAAGAAACATTCGGATCTTTGCCAGCTGTAATCCAATACATACTCTTTTACCAGCTCCAAATGGCCACTCTTAAAAATTATTACTTGGATTTCCTTATATTGAGAAATTGTACTACTCATTTTAAGTCGAAAATTACTTAAGTAATCTTGAACTACTGAATAATTTTTAAGTAATTTTTAAGTAATTCATTTATGGTGAATTTACTAATGCAAGGAGAGAAATTGAAATACTTACTGTAGTAATTGTAATACTCATTTACATAATTAAGCAATTAAAAAACTAAAAATGACAATATAAGTTAAACCTAAGTAAAATGAAGTAAAACTAAGTATTTGACTTTAAGTAATTTTTATACTTGGGAAATACTCAAGTAATTCATTTTTAAGAGTGGCATCAAACTGCAAAGTACAAATTCAAAGTCCAAGCAACATGTCATCATGGAATACCATGGCCCTCTCTTCTTGCATCATAGATCGCCATGGAAAGTATAGACCACTTTCGATTTAGAATTGATGGAATCGACGGACAAATCAAATTCGTTTTGACAAACACGTGATTTAAACGTCACATCTCAAAAGAAATTCTCAAAGAACTTCATGTGCAATAAACAATTTCTGATCGCAAAAGGTCCTTGCAAAATCTTAAGTATTCACTTATATTTCAATATTTTCTGATTGTTCCTACGATGTTGAATTCTTATAACATTAGACATAAACATTTTATAAAATACTAGCGACTCAACACAGACAGGTTTTTAGATGCGATGTGCATCAGAATGGGAACATGTCTAATTAGTATAATATCAACGTTTTTCTTCCATGTGTACACTACGTCGTCTGAGCTGGAGATATTGCACTAATTGTATTACACAGTCATATTGTTCACATTGGCGTTTGTTTAAATAATTTATCAATTAAGATGATTTACTTTTAAGAGTAAATCCTAAAGTTTTTGCACTGGGTCCCATGGTAGCTATACCCTCGTTTATTACTCTATGGGTTTCAAACTGAAAGCTTCGAAATACCAATGAGCATACACAGGGTGTCAAATAAGTCCCGTCCCCCCTCTACAGCCAAAACCAAGATATTTGGTACCAAGTGTGATGTATCATTGGAAAGGTCTTCCAAAGTTATGTTGATTAGCATATATCCAACACATGTCAATCAATCTCACAAATTCTTACATTGTATCAATTGAGGTGACCATAGGCCTAGAAACATGGCAATTTGGCGTATTTGGCAGGATTTTAAGAATCGGGTATAAGAAAGGTCAAAGGACCAAAATATGACTAAATATGTACATGGCAATGAATTTAACCAATTTCTGGATAGGGTTAGATGTGTAGAAAAAAGAGGTGCAAGGAAAGTGGTGAAAACCTTTTTTTAACAAGTGGGAGGCGAAAAAGATTAACTTTTTGACAAATTTCTGAGGCCATATCCTTGTCATCTTGACGCAAAAAAGCTGCTTAAAGAGGGTACGTTAACTATAAAGGACATCATAAAAATATAGGTAAATTTCATCCAAAATACTTGAGAGTTGGTGAGTTAACATAACTTTTGATGATCTTTCCAATGGTATATCACACTAGGTACCGTCTATTAAGGTGTTAGCTGTAGCAGGGGGACGGGACTTATTTGACACCCTGTATAACTTTAAAAAATGACGATGGATAAAGGGTAACACATCAAACTCACTATTTCATCTCGTCGGCTGGTATCAAGTCGCCTTTTGAGTCAAGGAATCTCTCGGGTTTAAACGTGTAGGGATCTTGAAAGAATCGCTCATCGTGATGAAGTCCATACAGGTTTGGCCAAATTTAAAAGTCAAATTGAAATGCAATCTAATATAATTTACTCGAACAGGTGAAAAGTTGCATCTGTCTTAGATATTTTAATTGGCCTTCCTAGAGGTTTTTCAGCATTTGCCTAATATTCATTGTAGACGTTTTCCTGGTCCCAAGATCATGATTATATACCAATAAGATTGATTCTCAAGTTATCAAATTACTGTAGATGAAGAAAAACAAAGACGGGCCTTGCTTATGAAAAAGTGGAAAGATTTCGTCCGGGAAATGTTTACACAATCCCGGATGCTCTCTCGTGAAATCACTTAAAAGATACTAAGGTATGTCTCAGACATTTTTCATTGCCATCTTACTTGGGTGCCTTTAGGTATGAAGTACCCCCTCAATGTTACGTCCTTCAGCGTTTCGTGCGGTACAGCAAGTGCGACCTCCGACATATAACGAAGTGACTCCAATATGAACGCCTCCATGTAAGGCATTGAGTGTCGATCCTCATACCTTGGCAATCTAAATGTCATATTCGATAGTTTGAAGACATATAATACAAGAACAACCCCATCTTAGTTAAGCAATCTGAAGTCTCATTTCAGATAACGAGTTTATATTTGTTAGTTGTTTAACCCTAATGTGTACAGGGGGGAGGTCCCCCTTTGGATTTTCCCCCGATACTTCTCAGAAACGAAAAACTATTTTTTTTGCAAAAATCGAGGTTATCAGGGCCTTGGCTGTGTTAGGATGGTGGGAACTTTGGATTAATTCCAGGAATTGCTTGAAAATCACACCATCTCTATGGTTTCATAGAATAAAAAAATATAAGCTGGTTCTCACTACTTTCTTCTGGATATAGACCATATAGTACAGTAAAAACCCTTACAAATTAGCCATATTAAAAGATAATCTGACTTTAATTGACTGAGATACGAAGTTTTCAATATTATATTGTGGTCCTCGACTCACGTTTCGATCCAAATAATTTGAGTAAAAAATTGTTTTTTTCCTAGAACTAGTGATACTAACTTTTTTTAACATGTTTGTCAGTGTCTGCAAAACAATATAATGACCATATCTTTATTTGTTTTGTAGAAATGATATTTTTATGTCTCTCCTACCCCAAGATTTTTCCGTTTTGCGGCTGTTTTTAGTCATTTTTCCATCTCAATATGCATATAATTTACAAACTTGAGATTATGCATGTATATACAGGGCGTATAAAAAAAACGCAACAAGTAGTTATCTCGTAAAATCACAAAACTAGTGATGACTCTGCTCCAAGTTTTAGATATTGCAAAAATCAGTACAAGGAGTAAGTGCCAATGGAAGTTTCCCTGACTTGAATTGTTGTGACTTTTTCTTTTGGAGCTATCTCAGGAGCATCTGTGCTAACAATTCCTCCACCAGATATTGCAAAACCTCAAGAAAGAATTGCCCATGGGCTGCTTTTCTCTGCTTTAACCCACAGATGACTCAGGGCTGAACCATGCATGACATGGACAGATGAGCGCATCTTTATGTCCAAGGAAGTGGTGGCAATTTGGAGGGGTTATACGATGTATTCTTGCAAGAGTATGAGTATGAACACTTTACTGTCTGTGCCACACCTGTCACACCTTCTTTCAATAGCCCCTATGCCCCTTGTACTGACTTTTGCAATGTTTAAAACTTAGGTCCGAGCTGAATTTTGCCCCACTTTGCAAAATTAATGATTATTCGGCCAATCATGACTCCCTGTGAATGAATGATATTCCATTGCAAAGAGGAGTAATTTGGCTTTTTGGTACATTGAATGAAAAGGATTCAGTCAGCATTGGTTTTATGTATTCTTCCAATATTGCATCGGGCTCCGTACACTGACTTTTGCGATGTTTATAACTTGGTCCCAAGCTAATTTTGGCCCATTTTGCAAATGGAATGATTACTCGCTCAACCATGACCAAATATCAATGAATGATATATCATTGTAAAGAGGAGACAGGTGGCTTTATGGTGCATTGAATGAAATCAATGCTGTTATCACTGGTTTTGTGCTTTTCCGAGATAACAATCTGTTGCGTTTTTTTGATTCGCACTGTATATCAAAAGGTTTTATTTTTATTTACTTTAGGAATTATGTAACAAACAAGTCGGTAAGAGTAAATTGTATTTAAAGTTTTAATCTTTGAGAAAAAAATTATTTATTTTAAAATAACATGTGATTCTATGTAAAATTTTGATTGTGTACAAGTAGAAACAAATGGCATCTATAATAAGAAGCAAAATAAACCATGAAAATATGTCAATGTTGCAACTTCTGGCTCAAATACACTTATTTCCAACTCGCGACATTGCATTTTCGCTAGCCGATATGCACTAAAAACAAATTTTCTCAGCTAAAACCAATGTGCAATTTTTTACACAATATTATAGTCAGGGGTATGTCCTATGAGATTATTCAAAAAAATCTATTCAGTGTGCGAAAAAGCTAGATATGTAGTACTAGTACTATACACATTTTCTGGGGAATTTAGTGACTTGACCCTTAACAAATATTTCAAAGGGGGACGTGTTTCTACCTGTAGCAAAACCTTTTGTGTTTTTCAGGTCATATTTTGAGAGGGACCCGGAATACCTATTTCAGCAAGTAAGTTTAATTGTTATAAAAATTTGCATTTTTTGCTTTACTCAACTAATTTAAATTGTACAATTTTATATTTTTCAACACTTGATAATTTGACTGATAAACCCTTCTATAGGTATCTACATTGCGAGCCTTGTAAATGAAATGCTAGATAATTTAATTGTAAATAGACAGAAAAATAAAAATTCTGTGATGAATATTTAACAGACTAAATACGTAGTACATGGATATATACCTTTGTCCTAACACTGTTTCTATTTCGCCTTGCAAATTCTGTTGCACTTTCGGATAATCTACTATTAATGCAATCATCGATTTTATTTGTGTTGATGTTGTCACTGTTCCTCCGATAGTCAGATCGTTGCTCATGCCTTTAATAAAGGATTTGTCCAAATGTTCGCTGTTGGAATTAATGGCATCAAATAAACCAGTAACATTTGACTTCTCCACATTCGACTACAATAAAACCTTTTTTATAAGTGGATAATCGTCAAATATATTTTAGGAAACTAAAGAGCTTTTAGGTAAGAGCTTTTCACTCCAGAGCTTTTAAATCAGAGGATAGCTGTTTATCTTGTCAAAGGGAACTGTAAACAATGAGCTGTAACAAGATATTATTGAATCATATACGGCTAATATTATCAGGCAACTATGGGATTACATTCCATTTTAGAGTGTAGATACACATTTATTGTATTAAGACCTAAATGCAGGTTTTGCTGTACATTGGGGTGTTTGCTGTTTGACACACTGTATATATTTGGAAATGTTGTGTTAAAGACTGAATAGAACATCTTATTTTTTTGGACTTAATACATACCATGGATCTCTGGAAAATTTCCGATTCCATTTGTCGCAATGCGTCGATTGCATCATTGAAACCTCGAGTGGCCTTGTTGGGGAGGTTTCTTAACCAAGGAAGTACGTCGAGATATGACGTATCAACTCCGAACGCAAGGGGGAACCGTTTTTCGGCCAGTTTAATCTTCTGGTGTAACGGATCATTGGCGCTCAGTTTCACACCCATTGACTGAAATTTTAAAAATACGTTTAATAGACGTAGTACATAGCAGTGGCAAAGGAATAATTTACGCCAATTATAAAAAAAATATTTTTTTCTGCGTTCTTTAATCATATTTTCTCATTGTGCATGAATTTCGAGCACACTAGCATAAAGAAATTTTTTTGGACATCATATGATAAACTCGATTTTTCCAATAGTACTCTTTTGCAAGG
This sequence comes from Owenia fusiformis, assembly GCA_903813345.2. Classification (NCBI taxonomy): domain Eukaryota; kingdom Metazoa; phylum Annelida; class Polychaeta; order Sabellida; family Oweniidae; genus Owenia; species Owenia fusiformis. Next base: position 28,434,994 of record CAIIXF020000012.1, read on the forward strand.
TTTTTCTACATCTGTTATTTATCTAACCCTGGCTTCAAATAAACGACACTCTTAAAAAATCAAATTCATAAAATATCGAAAGTTACCTTGTTTCTAATAAAAATGCAACTCATTATTGTTCCATTCGGTAAATAATCATTTAAAAGAATGAATTTCTGAAAGTATAGAGCCAAAATCAGGGTTGTCTCATCTTTTAAAACACATTGACATTTATTTATTTATTCATTTAATGGACACCTCTACTCACAACTATTATGATAATTCCAATAACCATGTCGTTGATTGCGTCATACGGATCGAATGCTTCTGTTCTATCGAATTTATCAAGGCATTCGCAAATCTCTTCCATACTGATACGCTCAATGTTTGTCACTCCTTCTCCGTACTGCTTCAAACCCTTTTGTGCAATCTTCCGCATTGTCTTCCATTCTTCATCAGGGTTCCTTGCATAATAAAGTAATAGTAGCAATAAAAGGACAATAATTTCATTTCAAAAGGAAATATTTAGTGGAATATTGGGCCGAAGGTCCAACTTTTCCCTATTTTACCCGCAGAAATGACGTTATTAGTATTATTACCACCGTTTATGCCCTTGGCTGCGATAGCAGAAACTGGTCAGGACAATATAGTAAAATACCTTCTAAACTAGTACAATATCTCAGGCCAGATGTGAAAGAAATGATGGTCCCCGAGGAATTATGGTCCCCCTTCTTATCGCCCCTTACCACTTACTGGCCCTTATTGTGTATTAGCGTAAGTAAGATAATAAGGGAAAGAGTTCACCATATAAATCAATGGAGAGTAGGACTATAATTTTGATAGAACCTCCTACCCTTTTACACCGACAGGGTCGCAATAATCATTAATAGTGAACACACGTCTCCGGTTTCTTTCGCCTGAATCACCACGAGTCATTAAAGGAGAGTGTATACACGTCGCACGAAACTGGGGACAATTAGCGTAACATTTTGGCGTCAAAATACCAAAAAAAAACAATGGGCGCAAATAGCAACGTCAAAAACGACAAGTGGTGTTACATTTTGCCAAGTTTAGTCAACCTAAAAATAGGTTGCTTTATTCTTATTCAATCCTGGTAAAATTCACAATGCAACAAGATCTCGAGGACAATATTTCTAAAATGTTTTTGATTTTTGTAAAAAAGGTTGGGAACTTAACTCGGGGCGTTTGTAAAAATTGATATGCATGGAATTTTTGGTAAAAAATCGATGCGTTACATTTTTTCAATCTTCTAAACTTTACGCAATTTTGAAAATTTTAAAAGCGTTCATAAAAGACGATTTTAACTGTAGCCGTTATGCAATTGTGACATGTGTCATAAATGCACATGTTCAATTGAATAAAATGTGAAATTTTAGTAAAATTCTGATCAGTATTTCAAAAGTTATCCCGATTTCAACGAACCGTGTAAGCGTGAAATGTTACGTCTTACCGCGTATATGACGTTGTCGGGGTACATTTAACTTTCAAAATATGGTAGATCCCATCAAACTTTTCAAGGAAAAGTAAAGTAAAAATACTTCAAAATGATATCTAAAGCAAATAGTTAGCTATTTAGATAAGGTAGATATTTAACGCTTAAAGATGAGATTAGCCCGTATCTCCCAAATTGTCCCGAGGTCCATGCACGTCATAATAACATTTTTCAGGAGTAAGTGTTTGGTCATCCTGGGTCCAGAAGAAGTGAGTACTCCTTCAATTCTTTTATATTCTATCGTATTCGGGGATTCCCAATTATCCTGCAATCTCCTGCATCACCTCAAATTAAATTGCAGGATGTGATCACGTGAACAATCATGAGCCCGTGCTTTTTAAATTTGAAATCGAGGGAATGGCTAGAACATCATCATTTTAAACCTGCGGTAATACTATTGAAGTTACTCGATCAATACTTGGAGAGAATATTCATAAAACTACAGAGAAAACATTTGAAGATCTATTTCAATGGCAAATGAGGCCTGGTAATAAAATTCATTTCGAACGTGCCAATACTGTGCTGGGTCTTAAGAGAAAATAATGACCCCAGGCCTGTCGGTCCTTGGCCTTTCACCTATGACAAGGAAGAACGATTTATCCATAATGCCTGGGTCTCATTTGCGCCGATCCATCGGCGCCTGGCCGATTGAGTGTTTTGCTCAATATTGTATTCAATTTTGAACAAATTACACAATCGGCCGGGCGCCGTGGTGAAAATCAGAGCTAATGTGACCAAGGCATCATATTTGCTCAAATCCATCGGCCGGCGCCTGGCCGATGCATTTTTGAACAAAATACTCGATCGGATCATAAGCGCCGGGCGTTGACTCGGGGAAATGTAACTCATGCACAGAATAGAGTAGTGTAGTGTAGTCCTTACCTAAAGCCAATATTTTTAAAGCCGTCGGTGTACATATTACTTCGCGCTGACTGGACTCGCCCACCATAATCACCCCCGCTCGTAACCAAGACATCATAAATGGCATCTCCATTCACCACAACAACTTCTTCAGTAAACAGATTCAATTTGTAGACATCTCCGAACTCCTTTTGCCAATCACACAGTTTTAGGAACATCTTTTTGTCAAACACTTGGATGAGGTTTCCAAAAACTGGCAGCCCGCGAGGTGGTCCAGGGGCTGTACATTTCTTAACCCTAGAAGCCCTAAGGGGGGGTCAAAATGACCCCCCCTGTTAAGTTTTTTCCCCATAACTTTTTATTGGCATCTGGTAGGGTCTTCAAATTTTCAGTAGCTGAAGCTACAGATATAAGACATGTTTTCTGAAAAAATCAGCAGAATTGTACATAGGGTTACTGATTTATTATGATGTAATCATCAGCTGCAATAGACACAATCGGAAAAAGCTAGCACTATTTCTACCATACATGTTATCTTTTGAATAAGATTACACAATCTTCCATCATCATAGTTGTTAAAGTTATTACACCAAGTTGTAGATAATTGAATGAAGTATATTTTGGTAAAAGTTTGAACATCCTAGCTTTACTAATTTGTTATTAATCTATTATGATGTAATCATCAGCTCTTATAGACAAAATCAGAAAAAAGCTAGCACTAATTCTACCCTACGTGTTGTCTTAAGAATAAAATTACGCAATCTCACATCATCGTAGTTGTTAAAACTTTTATACCAAGTTGTAGATAATTGAATGAAGTATATGTGGAAAAAGTTTGAACATCTTAGCTCTACTAATAAAAATTTTACAAGGGGGGTGCCCTTTTGACCCCCCCTTAGGTGTTCGTGTGACTATTTTTACCTTAGGGCTTCTAGGGTTAAGACTGTACCTGGTCAAGGCGTATATAAAGAGTAAAACAGAAACAAATAATGCAAAAATTTCGGATTGCATAATGGCTAAATCCATCCTAACTGTTGATTACTGCGTGATTTGTCTGCAAAAGCCTAATTAGTTATCAAGTAGGCCTACGTCACAGGGAACTTTAGTCAATTTGCACTAAGTCACGCCCGGTGATCGTACAAAATGGATGGAGGGGGGAGTAGGCGATGTCTACAAGAAAATTTAACAAATCTGGAAGATTTATTTTTTCAAGGCGCACTGCATGGCAAAATATTTCGATTATTTTTTTTATGACGCATGGAAACTAACTTTAAAAAGTGAGTTACGTCATTAGTGTTGTGATAATAACGTCCGTTATACCTATTTATTACCAATTACAGGTCGTGTAGACCTTTGTTGCCTGATTTATAGCAAACAAATTGACCTTCGCACGTTAGTGATGATGCGCCTTTTTAATAGATGTCATATCTTAGAAGTGTATCAGTTCAAAAAATACTAGGAGACTTAACATATTTTGGCATGTTCTAAAAGGTGTACTGGCGTCAGATTAGTGGACTTTGTGGATCCAGCCATCATTTAGTCATAATGTGATTAAAATGACTAAAAGGTGGCCCCATATAAAGGCCACTGTTTAGATATTTTGGCAGATGAATGACGAAAAAGTGGCCCCAAACTGGAGTATAAAGGGTTAAATAAAAGGATGGTACTAAGTGATCAAACCCACCCGATGTGCATGCTCAACTTAGTCCTATTTCCATGTCAATGGGGACAATCTAGCTGACAATCTATACCTAACACTCATCTGCATTCCTCCTAAATATCTTGTATATGTTGACTGTATATGTTGAAAAGTGAAGCTCCTCATGTTATAATGTTGAACCCCTGGACTTGAAAACCAACCTCAACTCAATTTAATTTCGAGAGGGGGAGGGGTAAGCACTGGTAAATCAATTGATTAAATTAACTCACTTATCCCAACAACTATCAATTTGTAAGGACAGATGTGAATTCCAATTGATATAAAATTTTCCCTTACTGAAAATTTCATTGAAGTTTGCAGTCAGTAGTTTTAATCCTTCGGCATATATTTCATAAAAATGAAAAAGTGTATAGTTGTATTATATTTTTGTAAAAATGACCAAGATAACCAATTCATTTTTTGTAAGTATATCAGAATTATTTTTCATTCCATTAAAAGGGTCGACTCTTAATGGCATGGTAAATATGGAGGTAGGTGCGGAAAGTAACTTTTATGTGCTACTTTTCCCAGCCCCATGTAATTTGAATGGTAGCTTTTATCAAATTGCTACAAGTTTCGCTTATTCTTATAAAGACTAAATCTGAAAAATCTGTTTTCTCTGAAGCCCATGTGATTTGAGTTTTATTGTTAATAGCAATTATTACTCCATCATTTTATTTTTATTTTCACTTAATCAAAAATTTAGGGCAAATGTTCATCTGATAATATTGATAATTATCAAAACTATGGCTAATAGTTCTGATTATAGTAACATCAAAACTATAACTTTTATAAGTTACAATTATTTGTCTTGAGCAAATATTTCATAGAAAAGGGCCTGTGTGAGATTAGCATTATCTGATAATTTATAAAAACAATTGATAATTATCAAATTTATCACTTATTTTGGTAATTTAACTTTTATCAAAAATATCACTTTTATCTATTATATATTTTTGAGCTGGCTGGTAACAATAACATTTTATAGTATCACATATTGATAAAGGTCAGTTTCTGTACATAAATGAAAATCCATAAGGGTCGAATTGCATGTGGTGATAATACCTCTACATATTTTATCTCTAAAATCTCAAATTTACACGCTTTTTAATTTTTATGGAAATGGCCACACTTGATATCAAATTCACACAATGGGTACTTATGAACACGGTGAATATAGTTCAGTAGTTAGCATGTAGAAAAGCAGTTTTTCCTGCTGCTGGATTTCATGAAGTTTTTGTGATATAGCGATGCTCAATTGGATTATCTGGCATTCATGGTTACTGAGTTATACATGAACATACAGGGATCATAGACATTCACTTGTTTGCTTCATAACTCGACTAGTGATCCAAATTTATCACACTGAAACTTGGAGACATGCTGAACTTTCACTCAATATCAATTTGCCATGTCAACTTTAACATTTTCAGGGATGATTTTAAGCATTCAGGGCAAATGATAAGGTGATCATTTGGATCTTCCATCCTAAATCGTGTGTGCAAAGACTTATCTACATCACAGGTGAAACATTTGAAAGATCGAATTCAACTTTCCAGAGGTGATTCTTTGTATGAAAATCTGATTAGTTTTTGGGCATTCTGGCTAATGTTGCCATTTTGATTTTTACATCAAATCTTATCTTTTCAACTGATTAAAGAATTGGGCATTGGGGATAAAAACTGTACGACCACCCATTGGTACTTGACATATTGTACACGTTCGTGTTCTTGTTAAAAAGTTAAAATGGAAGAAACAACTGGATTAATTTAAATACCTGCCATCTTGTGATCAGTAGCATATTAATGAGAGAACAAATATATTATATGAAACCAGTCCATTCCGTGTGAGTGAATTATCGTACGAGTACCACAAGAGGGGGTGTGATGGGTCACATCCCCTCCATTACCAATAAAAATAGAACCCTTGGTGGTCAAACCTTCTAAATTCCATATTCTTAATTTGAAAGGAAGATATTTTAAAAATCCACATATTTTATTATGCTTGGGAAAAGGACTTGACAAACGAAGGGCTTCGTGATATCCCTATTGAACTTCATTTGTTGGGATAATGATGGGTTAAATTCAATTTTAGATATGTATTGCTTGAGGCCATCTTTCAGTCAAAAATACTTACAGAAAACCTAAAGTGTGACCCGTAATGGAGTATTGAGGGTTTAATCAACTTTTTAGTAATTTTGTGAAGTAATGTCTAAAACATGGCCCAGAGTCCAGTCCACATTTCCCTGGGGCCAGTCCACTGTTTAGAACATGCCACATATTTTTCCATGCACTGCACCTATTCATTTGGCAATTCAGTCGTAAATTTTCTCTTTTGTACGATCACCGGGCGTGTAAGACGCAACATAAAATCTGTCTGTTTTAAAACCTGAAATAAGGAAAGTTTACCTTAAAGCCAATATGATTATACACAGCTGTATAAGTTTTCTCTTCTGAATGAATTCCGCAATGTAGGACAGCGGAATAGCAGCTGCTTACATTTACATGTTGTAAAGTTTTTTGTTTATTTGGTTGCGTCGTATATATCGGTGACGTCTTTTTTAATAATTAATACTCTTTATTTCTTAAAAATCATAAATAAATTTACATATCAATCACGGCGTAATCGCCCAGAAAGGGCATTTTTACTTCCAATTTAAATTACAATATAGATTGAAATATAGATTTAATTACAATCTGTTTTTCTACCTGTCTGCATGTACCCCTGTTGGTGCCCTGAATTTGAATTACTGTTATCGCATGTTTAATTTGAATTTAAAATGAAATTTAAAACTACCTTAAAAATTTGGGAATCGTTTTCATCTGTAAGATACTTCTCGCCAAAAAGTAGGAAATTTGTCTGTTTTTAAATGTTTTGTATTTAGTTACATCTAAGTTTAGTTCACGTTTAACCACCACTAGCGCATTTGCTTCTCTCAGAGGGCAGGACAAGATTTTATGTTGTGCTGTCTCTCGAACTCCACAGTCACAATATGGATCTTTAATGAAAGAAAAATTATGGTAAAAAAGATCGGATCTAAAATATCGATTTACTCTTATCTCATTAATAGGTCAGCAGCTGAGCAAATTTTAAAAAATAAGTTTGTCCCCTAAGTTTCTCACTGGATATATGTAGAGCAAGGTCTTGGGCTTATTTTGAGCTTGGGTTCTCTGTCCTAGCCCCGGCAACGAATGTGAAAAATGGTCCTTTAGGTGGCGCCCCCTACAATTTACCCCCAAACTTAAAACTAATTATTATTTTCATAACTGAAACATAAAGACATCTCAAATAGCTTAAATTGATCAATGGTACATTAAATTATCCATTAAATTTTTTTTCAATGTGTGAAAATCATAATTTATGGAGAAATAGTTGATTAACCCCTTAAAACGCCCCCTATTTTAAAGGGGATACTTAAGTTAACTTCCGTAACTTTTGTGTTGTTCAGGATTTGGGCTTAAAAATATTCCTGAATATGTACAATTATGGTGTTGAGAGACTGCAGTAACCCTATGTTCATAGCTTTATAACTTTTTGAGAGAAAAATAAAACGTATTTCCATATAATTTGGATTTGTATTATTTTCAGATAAACCATCATCTATACTTTTTAATTTACTTTCCACACCTTATACCCATGCATAGTATTGATAGTTTTCTTTCATTTTAGACCAATATAGATGACTGTAGTTCACTTAAAATAAATAAAAATAAAAAATTTAAGCAGAAATTATTGATTTACCTCTTAAAACACCCCTTATATAGGGATACATACACCATAGCTTCTATAACTCACTGTAACGTATGTTTGTTCAAGATTTAGGCTTGAAAATATCCTTGAATTTGAAGACTTGCCTTTGCTCCTAAATAAATAAATAATTTACCATATGCTGTTGTCTTTAATGTAAATTATCTCAAATTCAGATTCTGTTGTCAGTGACGATATCGAAGACGCTATATTGTGGCGATTCACGACCCCATTTGATAGAAATTTGGATTTCATATAATACATCATCACATGAGCTTAATACATGCACAGAATTAGTGATGATAAAATCCCATGAGAAATGAGGACCAAGTGATTAAAGAGTTGAAGCGACAGTTATGTCCGGCATTTGTGACGACGGTATCTGACTTTATCAAATACTCACCTTGACCCATTGGAATATGACTTCGTTCTTGAAAATGATCTTGATACAAAGGATATTCTGTATATCACCCGATGATCTGATTTTACAATGTAATAAACCAGATGCGAATAGGCAGTTACCAGTTTCACCGCTGGGAGGCTAATTCGGGGCTGAACATGGCAGGGTATTAGAAAGTTCCCCTAAACTTGAATATTCATCAGCTTTAGTGTTTCAATTTTCATATCACCTTATGTATCTGATAGTTATATACCGTACAAATTAAAAAATATGCCCAGTAAAAGAAAATATTATCTGTCCAATACAAGCAAAGATTCACTTCTTGTGATTTTATTAACATGGGGTCTATGGAGAATCTCTCGACCTAGAAATTGCATTTTCAAAGAAAATTAAATTTTCAAAGTTGCAAAAACACATTCCTAGATGTAATTTTACATGTAGATTTCAAATATGATATCACTTTGACTGGATTTTTAATGGCGCAAATAAAGATTATTTCTACTTCCATCTAATTTATTATAGTAAGTGTGGTAAAAAACAGATTATGTGAACTGAACAAAATTAATTGTTGCATGTTTTGTAAGTGCAAGGGAAGTGGTAACTGTAATTACCATCTAATCAAGCTTTTAGAAAGTGTTGTAAGTAATGCAAGAACTTATTAAGCTGATGTCACTGTGATACTGTATGTATGTTTTTTCGAAGAATCATCATAACACAACCAGCATAAAGTATTTTTCTTCGTATGTCGTATCTTTGTATCTATTGGTCAGGAAGATGAGAAATAATATATATATTTGTTAAAGTGTACACGCATTAATATTTCTCCATAAACAAAGAAAGGTATTTATTGGTTGTGTTGCAGGAATTGTGCCAGCACAACTCAGTCAATAAGGTCAGCACAATACAAAAATATTACACATACCATCTCCCTAGTTGGTTTTTCAATTGTCTTAACTGAACCCCTAGTAAGCTAAAGACTGAAAGAGGTGCTGTAATATACTTTTTTGGTTCTTTGGTTATTTTATAGCCTTAGTGCTATCATAATATGCACTGGTTGTGCCATAATACCCCATTATTTGTTTCATTATATCCCTTATCAATTCCTTAGTATACCCAGAGAGCTTTAATTAGTTTCTAAATACCCATTAGTGCTTCCTAATATGCCTTGTAGTGCTCTTTAGGGGCTAACAGAACACCATGATGACCTACTTGGAACCATCATGAGCTTTCAAGAGAAAGCCCATCGAACCAATCAGGGTATCTAGGAAACCATGAAGGAATACTGCAGCACCACAAGGCATACTAGGGGTCTCCAAGAGCTATGAATTTAAACACTTCCTAGGTATACTAGGGAATCGCTAGAGGCTACATGGAACCAATGTGGGTGACAAAAGCACAACAAGGGCATCTTTGGGAATCACTAATAGATATTAAAGTACCAATTGTGGCTATCAAAGCACCAGCAAGGCATATTAGAGAGTACTAGGGCAGATTTAGAAACCAATAGGGATTATTAAAGCATCACTAAGCAAACTGAGGAATCACTTAGTGTTATTAAGGAACCAATTGTGGGTATCAAGTTCAATCAGAGCCAATCAGGGCATACTAGGTTATCACTTAAAAAGGAACCAATTTGGGATATTAAACCACAACCAGCCATACTCGGTTATTGCTAAGGTTATTTCATGAACCTGATAGGAGTTAAGCACAACCAAGCATCACAAAGGTCTTTTAGGAAACGTATGTTAAAAGCACAACCAGACTACCAAGGAACCAATTTGGTGTATTAAACCACAACCAGAGCATACTACATGTTGGTAATTGCTAAGGCTATTTAATGAACCAATGGGGGAAATTAAAGCACAACCAAGCATACAGAGGAATCACAAAGGTCTATTAGGAACCATATGTTTAAAGCACAACCAGGATATACTAGGTTATTGCCTAGACTATTGATGAACCAATAAGGGTTATTAAAGCACAACCAGGGCATGCGATCTTATCACTAAGGCCATTACTAAAGCTATTAAAGAACCAAACAGGATTACTAAAACAACACCAAGCATTCTAAGTAGTCCCCAAGGGCTACTAAGGAATAAATAGGGGTTATTAAAGCACAACCAGACACCAAGCATTCTAAGCAGTCCCCAAGGGCTACTAAGGAATCAATAGGAGTTATTAAAGCACAACCAGGGCATACTGGTTATCAGTAAAGCTATTAAGGAATAAAAGGGGGCTATTAAAGCACCTCCATGGCATTCTAGGGAATCACCAAAGGCTATAGAAGAGCTAATTGGAGCTATCTATTTATCATTTTTGTATTGTGCTGACACAATTTACTGGGTTTTGTTGGCACAATCACTACAACACAACCAGTAAATATCTATTTTTGTATGGAGAAATATTTATATCTGTACATTTTAACTAATATATGCATACAGGGTGTTTCATATGTATACATCCCCCATAAACTCATACATGTCATATTGCCACACCATCATGTTATATATATTTTGCTCCTTATGGAAAGTTACATAAGATTGCAAAGTTTCAGAATCCAGCGGTATCCCTGAAAAAAGAAATGCCGTATCAAAGTATGTGTGTACGGGTCATTTCGAGGGGAATTTCTGGTCACTTTGAAGGCACTTTTAAGGGGAAATTGAGTTTCTGTATTGCAAATTGCAAACAGTTGTCATCATAGCAGAGTTCAGTGCACATGAGTGTGACAGTTATGCGCAAAGATGTATAGATAGGATTCTTGCAGTGGCTTATGGAGAGGCCAGGGACCCTGGTGCAGCCTCTATAATTAAATAAAAATGGATATGAGAAAAAGTGCACAGATCACTGGCCTGAGTCCAAAAATCACCAGGAAATGCCCTCTAAATGACCCCGTACCCGCAATCTTTGATACAATGTATCTTTTTTCAGCGATACACCTTGATTCTGAAACTTTGCAATCTTATATAACTTTCGATATGATACATAAAATGATAGGGTAGCAATGCTAGATGTATGAGGTCATTGGGGGGGGGGGGGGGTGCAAAGATATGAAATACCCTGTATGTACATTATTACTTCTCATCTTTCAGATCACTTGATGAAGCAAACAAAGAGAAATAAATGTACCTCTTGACTGTGTTGACGTGATTGTGTCAGCACAATTCAGTCATTGTAACAGCACAATCCAAAAAACAATATATGTTAAGTAGTAATTGTTTTAATTACTTTACATGTTAGTAAGTAACCTGCAAGGTGAGATTGAATCTTTAATTATGTAAGCCCATACATTGGTTCATCCTCTTGGAATGCATGCTAGAGTATTTAAAACTCAGTTATTGGATTGTGGATCTTGGTGAAAACATGGACTTAATGGTCGCTAGGAAATATATCAGGTTTGGGGTTGTCTTATGATGTAAAATCGATTATAATTTTGCTTTTATTCAGAAATGTTGGATGGTTTACATTTGCTATTAATATTAAACTCACCATTATGAATACCAGCATATTAAAACATTCATTGCCAAACATCATAAGCTTTTAATGCATGTGAATTTCAAAAATATTTCCTTAGTCTCCCACACACACTCTTTAAAATAGGGGGCATTTTAAGGGGTAAATCAATTATTTCTGCTTAAATTTTATTTTATTATTTATTATTATGAACTATTATGAACTCCAGTCATCTATATTGGTCTAAAATGAAAGAAAACTATCAATACTATGCATGGGTATAAGGTGTGGAAAGTAAATTAAAAAGTATAGATGATGGTTTACCTGAAAATAATACAAATCCAATTTATATGGAAATACGTTTTATTTTTTTTCTCAAAAAGTTATAAAGCTATGAACATAGGGTTACTGCAGTCTCTCAACACCATAATTGTACATATTCAGGAATATTTTTAAGCCCAAATCCTGAATAATACAAAAGTTACGGAAGTTAACTTAAGTATCCCCTTTAAAATAGGGGGTGTTTTAAGGGGTTAATCAACTATTTCTCCATAAATTATGATTTTCACACATTGAAAAATTTTTTAATGCATAATTTAATGTACCTATGATCAATTTAAGCTATTTGAGATGTCATTATGTTTCAGTTATGAAAATAATAATTAGTTTTAAGTTTGGGGGTGAATTGTAGGGGGCGCCACCTATAGGACCATTTTTCACATCCGTTGCCGGGGCTAGGACAGAGAACCCAAGCTCAAAATAAGCCCAAGACCTTGCTCTACATGAATCCAGTGAGAAACTTAGGGGACAAACTTATTTTTTAAAATTTGCTCAGCTGCTGACCTATAAGTACTATTTCTTCTTTTCTATCAAGGTTCTGTATGTAGGAGGTTGAAATTGTAGGTGCGATGTTTTTAGTGAGGTGATCGTTTAGTTGTTTTTTGAAAATGAGAAGCTGTTCGTTTCCTTATGGTCTCTAGGAAGACGGTTCCACAAGGTTATCATTGAGCAGACTGTTCCCGTTTCCATTTTTACTAATTAAGTCGTTGGTTGTTCTAAGAACTCGAGTCTGAGGTGATTTATATCGTCCAAAATCCGTTTTACGTAAGATGGTACCAAACGCGCAATTAATGTTCATCCCGTCTATTCTGAAGATTACCCCAATTTAATATTTCAAGTTTTTTTTCGGTGCTTGCTCCCTGTACAACACCAGAACAAATAACAGCTGCCCTATAATGTAGCTTGTCTCACTGGTCTAGGCTGGTAGCTGGAGCAGCGTCATAAATGATATAACAATAGTCCAGATGAGACGGGATTAAGGAAGAGTAAATTTTTCCAGGTGTTCGAAATTTAATCTATGCTTAAGTGCCATAAGTGGGTTTAATAATTTTTGAACTTTACCTTCCAGATGTTCAATATGGGTTTTGAAAGTTTACTTTTCATCAAGAATTAGACCGAGGTGCTTATGATGTTTAATTTGATCTATTGGAGTGTCATTGAAAACAAAATTTGGATATGTTCTCTTAATTGGTCTATTTGTTTAAAGATAAATTCATGACTTTTTGTGGTGCTAAAGTCTGATTTGCTGGGACCACATTTGGATATGAATTAAGTCTTCTTGGAGGACATGTTTTATGCTCAAAGCCAAAATTGACCGTGCTGCGCATACCTACCTAAATCATTTGGAGTGAACCCCCGGGTATCCAATTTGCACTGATTCCCGCTCAAATTAAATAGCTATAGTTTGATTTACATGCCAGACATGTAAATTGCTACACATATTCAAATCGTGGTTTATGTAAAAAATCATGGCAATGTGTATTAATTTTTTATTTACTTTTCAGATATTCTAAAAACTTGCATAAAATCTAAAAAATACATTCTATCAAAATCTATTAAATACTATATTTAATATTTTATCCACGACCCCATGGGCGTTTTTTGGATTCATTATTGAATAATTTTATATTAAAGAGATGATGTTAACAATCTATCTTATCAACCTCTGGAGAGGTCAATTATTGTATACAAATACAATAAGAAATCAAGTAGTTGATACAATAAACAATCTGGCCATCTGTTAAAAGACTTGCATCAAGTTTTTGAATGTCTTCCCTATATCTGCTTTACCTCGAGAGGAAGACGAGGGAATACCCCAGAATTGATAGATACTGTAACATGTACATAATGTATATCCCCATTTAAGCCTTAAACGGTTAGGGGGCAGCGCTGTACTCCCGCCTATAGTATCTTTTTTCGTATATCTTTTGATCTGAAACTTTCTGATTTACCTTAAAAGTGAATATGGGATGTTTTAGGGAAAAATAGGACTCTAACCCCCGTAGGAAGAAAGTAAGAGCTGGTCAAGGTTACAGAAATAAGCAAATTGTCAGTAGTTTAGACGTGAAAGAATAAACTCCTATGTTCTTAGAATATGAATTTCTCCATCAAAATTGGCTCAATATAGTTACAAGTTACAGTAGCTCAATGCTTGGAATTAAACTTTCCAATTTAATACATAATACTCTTAAGATTGGTCATTTGCATTGGTGCTGCCATCTTTTTATCGACCCAGAAGCTATAGCAAGATCATAAGGGGGGTGGTAGCCATTTTGTAGGGCCTCACAAATGGGACTTTTTGGGCATATTCGGCCAATTTAAAAATGATCCTTGATTTTTCAAAATTTCGGTTTTTAGGGACCCAACATATTTTTCTAGACTCAAACATGGCCCCTTGTTAATTTCCCAATCCGCTACTACACATAGTGGTATGTTAAAAGTTTACTGGACAAAAAATCTGAAATTGTCACCTAATAATTACCCAGAATTTTCAAAAGAACAATGTTTAAAGCTTTGATAATCACAGAATAGTCCTTTGAGCTGAAATTGAAGCTTTATCGAAAAAATAAACGATTATGCATCATTGAATTATTTCAGAAATAGAATTTCACTATTTATCATTTAACTTCTTTTCTGCTTTTTGTCAGTGTATCTATCCGTGAAGAGCATCACATACAGCAACAGAAGAGGTACCAAGATATATGGAAGATAGATCCCTGTAAGCGTCATTTTCTCATTGTATGTGAGAGGAGCAGGATATTTCTTTGATTCAACGAAATCACCCCACCAAATATGGGCAAGTATTGGTACAAGTGTTGTGGCTACATGCGTGCCGTATACGATGGATGGAATGCGAATCCAGGGACAATTACCTGAAATCATTGTAAAAAATTCTAGTATGACTGTGGTGGCTTTTCAATTAAATAAAACATTGGTTATTTACTCATCAAGGATTTTATGAGAGATTATGCGACAATGTACATTAAATTGCCATATATATACATGTATGATCTGACAATGTACCACAAATCCTAGACTTTAATGAAATATTGTACAATATGACAGTGCGATATGAATCCTAGGCTTTAATGTGACATATTCGATGTATCATGTGCTATGTGGCAATACAATACATACATGGGGCCTTAAGTGGGCCCAAAAAAAAATTTTAGGCCCCAACATTTTGTAAGGCATCAAAATGGGCCTTTTTAGGCATAATTTGACCTTTAAAGGTCTTAAGTGGACCAATTTATCAAAAATGGGCCTTAATTTTTCAAAATTTGGGCCTAATTTTGGGTTTTAGTGGCCCAAAATCTTTTTCAGACTTGAAATTGGGACCATCCCCTTGCTATACATATACTCACCTTTCCAAAAGGCATAGCATGCAACAAAAAAGAATGGGAACTGCATTGTGAGCTCACAGATGACAAATGATTGGAACCAAGCAGGACTCAAAGCTATCATCTGATCCTTAATCTCCACCTTGTACCACTCAAGCAAATCAACAGCCTAAAAATAAAATATTTTCATGATTACAAAATTCAAAATAATACTGCCACAATTTTTTCAGTTCAAAATTTCTGTCGTGGATTTTGATCTCATAATAATGAAATGTTTCAAAATAACCAAGAAGCATTATTTCAAATATTTAAGATTGGTTCCATCAATTCAAAGCCAGTTACTATTGTTGGACAGAAATGCCAACCTTGCACCAACCGTTTTTTTCATGAGACACAGTCAAAATATGCATACCCTTCAAGAATCTTCAAAACCTGATATATGCAACACTGCTAGTTATGAAAAGCCCATGATGAAAACACAGAATGAAATTTTGGGATCAGGACTGATGTAAAAAAGTAAATGCACCCTGGTGGGGTTTGAACCCACAACCCTTTCAGTATTCTAACTCTAAAAAAGTTCAGGCCATTTGAAGGTTGGCTATGAAACCAAAATCCTATCTCCCAACCGCAGAATCTCCTGCATCATCACAAAAGTGGGCATACCCAACTCAATAGCCACAGCCAAAATAAACCCAAATACAACAAACATCTGTGAACTCTGTAATAAACCAGACACTGTGGACCACTACATAAGTTTAACTCTAGATTGGATTATCCTCGGAGAAAACACAAATCCACTCATTGATCTATAGACTATGTACCCTCTGGGACTAAACATGAACCTGTTAGAATCATCAAACAGGGAATTATATAATACCTTTTGTAGCTACTGTACATGAGGCACCATAAGTTTCTAATGAGCACAATGTATAAGTAACAGTATATAAAACTGTATTAGTATAAGTGATTTAAGACTTTATGAAAATATAAGCACAAGTGAGAAGCACAAGTGTAAGCACAGGTGAAAAACAAGCACCACATGATCATTTAGCTGCATTATAGCGCATAAAAAGATACAAACAACAAACTTTCTGAACAAGTGCTCTCAAAAATATATTTGTGACCTTAAAAACAAGATGGCTGCCAAAAGTTAGAAGATCTTATAATGTAGTATGACTGGAAATTTGGAGTAAATCCGTTAAGTAGATTTTTTTGAATTGTGATGACAAGATTTATCTAAAAATGGCCTCCAGAATGCAAAATGGTCACTGAAAAGTGAATCAGCTGTAGAACTTCATTCCATGTAATATGTGTGGAAATTTGAAATAAATCCGTTAAGTGGTTCTGTAATCGCAATGAGAAGATTTATCTAAAAATATCCAAGATGGTTGCCAGAATGCAAGATGGCTGCCGAAAATTTAATCAGCTCTACAATTTCTTACCATGTAACATGTGTGAAAATTTGAAGTAAATCTGTTTGAAGTGTTTTTTATCTAAAAACGTCCAAGATTGCTACATGAATGCAAAAGGGACGCTGAAAAGATGATTAGTCCTAGAAAATTTGAATTAAGTCCGTAAAGGGGTTTTCCTGGAACGTTCTGAAATTGTGATGACAAGATTAATTTAAAAACTTCCCAAAAGGCCGCCAGAATGCAACATGGCTGCCCAAAAGCATATCAGCTCTAGAACTTCTTACCATGTTACATGAGTGGAAATTTGAATAAAAACTGTCAATTGCTTTTCCTGAATCATGATGACCACAGAGACATGTAGCACTATGATATGAGATGAGCACTATGATAGGCCCTATAGTATAAGTAATAAGGGTAATAACACTTCACTACTTCCGGGTTCTGTAAATGAAAAAATAAAAAAAACTATTGTTCAGAATTCCACAATAAGGGTCTCATTTTTAAGAAAAATTATTTAGCGGCAACATACATGTCATTATATTACTTGTAGACACGCTGCAAATATGATTTTTTCGTCTTATCTGTTACCTTAGCATCAGACCATGAATACTTCTATACAGACATATTTTTCATAGTTTACCTTATCGATCGATTTCTCCCTCAATGTTTCGTCGATTGATCTCTGGTTTGATGCAGTTGTAATACACACATACGAAATGGTATACGCTGTTCCAATTGTACTATTATTGTTCAAAAATGTGTAAAAGCATACTAATTTTAAAAATACGTCTGTCGAACGATTCTCTGCCGCCATCTTGAAATAATGACGTAGTAAACTTGACCCGTCTGACCTTTCATAATTCTATATAGAAAGGGGCTATTAAAAATTGTGTAAATAGTTAATAAACAAAAATATATATTTATCTTTTGTTTTTTTAAATGTTTTACTGCCCAAATATATTTTAAATCATAAATAGATATTATGAATTTTGCTCTTCTCCGGGGTTCTGCAATTTGATTGGTTCAAAATTTACGTCACAATTATTCACAAAGATGGCCGTTAGAATTTGCCAAAATATCTACGAAATCACATTTCATTTTTAAAACGGCAAAATAACATATTTTTACAGGCTGAACAGCATAAGCGCAGCATCGCTACAAATCTCTAGTGGGTCAATGATTCCATGATGACCAACCATGATTCTGACAAGTTAATTGGCGAAAGATTTGGGGAGAAATCGCTATAAAGGTGAGTTTTGGTTGTATAGAACAGATAACGGTCGTTAGCATGGGTATCAGAAAGTAAAGAAACTTTTTTATTTAAATTTATCTAAATGTTAGGCAGTGACATTTATCTTACAGAAGAAAGATTTTTTTTCAAAATGAGACCCTAATTATAAAATTCTGACAAATAATTCATATATTTTTTTTACTTCCAGTTTTCGAAATTTGTCGGCGATATACTCCTTCTCTATCTATATAAAGCCCCATATCAGTCATCATAAACAATACCATATAAGGTGCTACAAGATCCTGTGATGATGACAAGAAAGTGAGGCGCCGCCCGTCAAGCTGACAACAATATCGTACGTTTTTAGTTACAATAAAAATTAACTGATAGACTAGTGGGTCTCCTTACAATATCACTTCGAAAATATACTGTATAGAATTCCAGGGGAAAATATTTCAAATTATTTATTGGGCGATATTAGAGTAATTTACTCGGTACTCACGATTTTAGGATAGATCCATTGAGGAAAAACAGCTTGAGCATCAATGAAGATAGTAATTGGTATATGAGATCCAAAATACAGTAGGAAAATTGCCTCAAATTGACCCATGCTGTCTAAATATAATAAAGAAATAAGAAGCAAACTTTGAAACTTTTTAAACCGGAAGCGTACACTAAACGAAAAAGATCCGAACTCGTCCAACTTTCGTATCTCCCGGGTATCAGTTTCATCTCATTCTCATATGGCAACTTGGCAAGACACCTCAAGAAATGTGATGAATTGATGATGTCAGCTTATCTAGTCATAGACCTAACTTTGCTCAAAAGTTCACCTCCTAATGAAATAAGGTACTGCATATAATGAGTAAGCCTACTCAGTGGTAAATTCCTAAGACTGAATATGTTTGTTCTCTTTTCTGAAATTATTAAAACAGTGTATTTTTAGAAAACCTTGTACATAATTTTACATTCCTATTGTCTTATGTCTGAGTATTTGCTATGTAAGTTGAAATAAAGACATACAAAACTAGTGGTGTAATTTTGTGAAGTAGACAATGAATATGAAGGTATAGTAGAGAGCTGGGTAAGCTTGAGGATAAGGTGGATTGGATCGAACTGATTGGTTTTCTCGTAAAAGGTGGATTAGATTGGAATTCTACCAAATATGGAATTTCCATTCCGTTGCTAGCAAGCTAATTCAAAAGCATGGTACCAGAAGAGTGGCCCCTGAGATATGTAAGCTTATTTAAATAATGTGATGCTTTGCAAACGTTTTATTCACAAATCATTGCTAGTAATAGATCCTCTTTATTTTTCAAAGACATATCTCTATTACTTTTTTGTTTTCGCAGCAAATATATTCGGTCCTATTAGCTATTTGTGATGAAAAGAAACAGTATCCCATTCAATCATGTTTCGCCGAAAAGGATCAATTCTTATGTTTCCCCTCATGTCAGCTAACATGCGTTTTTGTAGAATAACAAGGATTGAATATTCGAAACGCGTTCAATACCAAGGCTTACTGTTCAAATACGAGGAAAGGAAGAATGACATCTAAATGATTAACAACATTTATATAAGGAATACTTTATTGGATAAACATTCGAATTTCCAAGCAGAAACTTATGGAATTTGAAGTTCAATATATTTCAACTCATAAATTCTAATGAATCGCCACCATACAGTCAATGCGTTAACGTACAGATCTGATTTTTTACTGAGGTATACACAGTGTCTTGACAGATTATTTGCTGGATCTTCTTCTGTTCTAAAACATGTAAAATGTGAAGTTTTATTTAAGTAGTTTATGTGTATTTAACAAAAAACATTTTTTCATATAAGAATAATCCGTAATCTCAGACACATTTTTCTCTTGCGTCGATTATGTGGACTGATTCACTCAGAAAAATTCCGAGCTTTTATAATAATTAGAATTCTGTTTTTATTTCACCTGGAATCGTATTTATTTTCATCAAATTTTAATTTTTTAAAGCCCTCATAGTTTTTGCTTCAAATCAATTAATGTTGTCACCGTACAGAACACTGTACTTCAGTATTTTTGACGCTGAACGTTAATCCGATGGCTAGGCATGCATTTTAGTGCGATATGGTACTGCTCACGACGTAAGTAGACGTTTGTTCTCAATCGAGGATAAACTAGCAATTTGTTTCATATTCTGCGGTTTGAAATAAATTCCGAGATGTGTATGGTTTTAAAAACAGAATTATGACGTGCACGAACCTGGGGACAATTCGGGAAATGCGGGCTTATCTCAGCTTTGAACGTTAATCTCTGCCTTATTTAAAAAACCAACTATGTGTTTTACATATCATTTTGAAGTATTTTTTATTCGCATTTCAATGAAATTATTTTTCCTTCAAAATTTTGATGGGAACCAACACATTTTTAAAGTTAAATATACTCCGACATCGTCAAATACGCTGTAAGACGTAACACTTTACGCTTACAGGGCTCGTTGAAATTGAGATAACTTTTGAAATAATGATCAAAATCCCACTTAAATTTCACAATTTATTCAATGGAACATTTGCATTTATGACGTCACAATTGCTTAACGGCTACATTTCAAATTATCTTATACGAACGCTTTTAAAATTTTCAAAATTGTGTAAGGTTTTGAAGGCGAATGGGACGAGCAATAAGTTTACCTTCATTTAACCTTCTAATTTAGGTCTGATTTGAAAGAAAATTTAACTGCACAATATTGTCATGGCGAAATTTACAAAACAATAATCGGTTTGTTTATTTTGCAAATAATATCAAAATAAGAGCTGGTTTTCGAGACTTGAAAAAATGTGACGCATCGACTTTTTACCACAAATTCCATACATATCAATTTTTACTAACGCCCCAAGTGGATTTTTTGACCGTTTTTCAAAATTCAAAAACATTTTAGAAATATTGTCCTCGAGATCTTGCTACCCTGTAAATTTTGTAATGATTAGATAAGAATAAAGTATTTTATTTTTAGGTTGACTAAACTTGTAAAAAATGTGACGCTTGTCGTTTTTGACGTTGTAAGGCTGTTTGCGCCCTATACTGCTCATTGTTTTGTTTTGTTTTTGACGCCATAATGTTACGCTAATTGTCCCCAGTTTCGTGCGACGTGTAAATACGTAAACCCTAGGCCTAGGTGTTTAAAGGCCCTTGAAAAGAACATCTGTTACCATCTTTTGCCATCATCGCGGAGGTTCATTTTTAAAGAAAACCAGAAGGGTAAACTTTGACAATTTGGTTCAAAAACACTTGGAAATGCTCCAAACGGGGACAACTGCATGGTTTTGATAGTATTTTTCTGGCCAGTGGGAGAAGGGAAGTTCGCTCGAAATTATCGACCAACTCCCCTGCTACGACCCTGCTTGAGTTCGAAATTGACGACAAAGGTGAAAGAATAATATATCGTTGTTTTTTGAAAAATATCTCTCTGAATACTTGATACAGGGTGGTCAAGAAAACGGAAACCCTGCATTTTCCTCATATCTTTGTCATTTTAAGAAATTACTCCCTGATATTTCACACATTTGTTAATCATTCGATTTCGAACCACCCTGCCATTTTATGACCATCAGACTGATAGTCACAATTTCATAGCACTTTGAACAACATGCATCAGGTTTGGCCATCATCGCGCTGTAGGCAAACCTGCACAATTGTCAATTATCTGAATACATTCCTCAGCAGGTATGGCCTGAATGATACAGATGATCTCACTTTTGAGGGCTACAATTGTCCTGAGGTCATTCTTATACACTTTATCTATCTCTGCCATATCCCCATAGGTAGGGACATTTTGGACAACCTGCAATGTTCTTTGAAGTTCTGTAACACTGTGATAATCAATCTGATGATCATGAAATAAGGTAGGCAAGTAGGAAATTGAGTGATGTACAAATGTGCAAAGTTATTTCTTAAAATGACAAAGATATTAGGAAAATAGTGTAAGGGTTTCCAGTTTTTTTGACCACCCTGTATATCATTCAAATAAGAAAGGTTAGGAAACTAAATTGAATATGTTGAATATATATAAATAAAACTAAATATATTTCCATGGTTTCCAGAAGATTTCTACATGCAGTCTGTTCAAAATCAATCGCCTGCATGAAACTTAACAAGTTGGAATGCTCAGTTAAAAGTACAACAGTCAAACATAACACGAATTTCAACTAGAGAATTTAGTTTCTTAAGTTACATAAATTAATGATGTTACAATTGATTTTGCTTTAATTGTCCAGTTCGCTGTTGAATCTACAGACGCGTTTGCGCAATAATTATGGGACTCTGTCCCTGGGACGCCTCCCAAAAATCAACCTGACTGTACCCGTCGTTAACACAGCATGCTGGCGCTATTTGTTCCTTGGCTGATTTGCCCTTCTTTAGTCGGTTCTTCAGTGTCTTGCAAAGATTTATCAATTTAGTTGGCTTCATTGGTGCCATGGCTCTCTTCACGCTCTTTCTGAACGTGTTCTTCTTTTCTTTGGAGTACTTGTCACTCTCTCGGCCAGGGATTTCCATGATAGCTACACCTCCATCCTGTGGTTTTTTAAAGCTGACTTGCTTTGTCTTGATCTTGGGGACAACTGCATCATTCACCATGATATCAACATCGGGAGTTTTATCATCGCCATGTTTTAGAACTGAGCCCTCGTCAATCTTCTCGATGACGTTGGATGACAGAACTTGCCTCCCCAAATCGTGTGGCTTATTCGCACAGAGTCCGCGTGTTTCCTTCTTTGTGTAAACTCTGGGTGATCTTCTCAGACTAAGTCGGTGTGGTGTCTTCACAGAAGCGACAACTGCAATTGCGTTCTGAACAACTTTCTCACTGTCATCTAACATACGCTGCAGAGCCAACAGCTCCGCTATATGGCTATTCGCAGGACATGGATGAATGCCATCAGCTTTTTGACCAAGATCATCATTGTTATTCTCTTTCACTTTGGGATCAGCCTGATTTGTCTGCTCTTTACGTTTGTCCTCATCGTGTTTCTCTGTATCCTTAACGACAGCACTGAGACTAAGATCAACTGGTTTTAATTTGCAATTAGCCTCATTTGCGATGTCAGAGACGATTGTAGGACGGATAATATCTTGAGATATTTTGCTGCTTCTCCCATTGTCATCTTTTAGTTGTACTGATGGGCGCTCGTGAATCTTCTCATGGCATTTGGATGATGACACTTGTCTCTCCAAAGCAGGTGGCTTATTCCCAAGGTGTCCGCGTCTTCCCTTCATCATGTCAAATTTGGGTGACCTTCCCAAACTATATCGGTGTGGTGTCTTCACAGAATCAACAAATGCAATGGCGTTTTTAACAACTCTCTCACTGTTATCCAACATACGCTTCAAAGCAAACAGCTCCTCTATACGCCCATTCGAAGTACATGAATGCATGAGATCGGATTTCCAAAAGAGATCACCGTCGGTATCAACCTTTCCTTTGGGTCCAGCCTTATTTGTCTCGTCCTTACTTTCGGAGTCATCGTGTTTCTCAGTTCCCCAATTGGCGATGTCAGAGACAGCTGTGGGCCTAATTCGTTCCTGATTGATATTAACCTGTTGAGATCTTTGTCTGTTTTTCCCCTTGGTGTTTAAAGGATCTTGGTCACGATGGTCATTAGTTTGTGGATTGGCACCTTCTGCAAAGAGGCTGGTGTAGTCATGACGACAGTCCTTGGTGATATCTTTCCGATTATTGAGCGTGGATTTCATTATCTCATCGAGCGTATCAATTGCAGACTTTTTCTCAGCATGTGGAGTTATGATGTTCGTTTCTTTCGGCATCTTTGGGTATGGCTCACCACATTGCTGTATGTCATCTGAAAAGATACAGTCTAGGGTGTTTCATTTTTCAAGAATGTTTTCAGATCACAACGGCCCTACCTTTAACACGGGCCCCTTTTAAACAAAATTGAATTTTTTCAATTGAAAACACTGTTTAATTACTATTGGCGTTTAGTAGAGCGCTATTTTGTCCATTGTTACATGAATTTTGATACGTCTTCAATCTTTCTGTAATATATAATATATAAAACACTAATGGGCGGGGGGGGGGGATCATCTGACCTGGCGTTTCATAAATTGAAGAGGTAAAGCAAAAAATAAGGTACCATATTGGAGTTCATTCAAAACTTTCGAGGGGGTGTATTAAAATCTAAAAAAGTAGGTCAAATGGGGTCAGAAGTAGGTCAAAGTAACAGGTGAGCTTTTTTCGCGTATTTTTTACTTTTTTCAGTCAAAAACATCATATACTGTATTTTTAGACAGAAAGGGTACTAAATGTGATACATGTATATAGTATCTACCTTTTCTGGACAAAAAAACTGTGGGTAGATACCTTTCCTAGATCCAGATATAGGTAATTTGGTCGAAAATTTGACGAAAACGTTCCGGGTATTACGTTCGCCCTTGCGCTATGCAGTTCAGGCACTTTTATTCTTAAAATATGTTTTATTAGATTTACAATGGGATATTTTACGGTAAAAAATTTCTAAAATAATCAAATTGTTGACAGAAATTGCTGAATTTATTCGCCCGATGTGCATTTTAAAATTTTTTCGACCACAGGGGTCGTGTAAATCTGCAATATGTTTGCGATAAAAAGTGCGAGAAACGTATAATTTCCAAAAATTGAAAGTGTTTTAATGTACGTATTCCCAACAGGAAAATCGATTGAAACCTTTCCTGTCATATGTTTAGCAAAGAAGTGCGAAACAATGTTTTCCATTCAAAAGTGAGCGTCGCCCGTAATCCAATGTGACGGGAAGAACATACAGCAATTATAACTTTTGCCAAGCACATGGGAAACGCTTCAATTTTACAAAATGAATGTAAAAAGATTTGGGTCACAGCCTCCCTAGATATAATCAAGATTAGTGTTACATTAACAAAGCTACACCATCTTTCATCTTATTTATTGGACACTTTGAATACATTTTGCAGAAACATACGGAGAGTGTAAACAAAAGGCCATTTGTGCTAGGGATAAAATCCTATTTTTGATCATTTTGTAATCTACAAATTGTAAATGCTGTATTCACTAAATCCATTTATTAGTGTTCATTGTCACAGACTTTATTACAATTTTTTGTCACTAAAAATGGATTTAATATTACCAGACTATGAACTTATTTAATGTAATCAGATACTGTATTGACTATATTTATTTTTTGAATAAAATGAAACATCTCACAGGTAATGAAATACTGTAGGCCTATAAGTGGTTATTTCGCCTAATCATTAACATGAATTTGCCCATTGGCTAATAAAAATTAAATGTCGGAAACATTACATTCATACATAGATGTTCTCCAATAGGAAGTATAGATTGAAAAAAATCTTGAAATCTTGTGATATTATATGAGCCTGGCCATAGAAAAAACGGTCTTATCACAAAAATTAAAATTGTGCTACAGAGCCAAAAATGTGCCCACGATTAAGAGGAAAATGTGCTAAATTCAGATCCGACTTTTTGGTCTATACATGCAAGGAAAAATTGTTAGGACATAAGCCATGGCTCATTTGAAAGGTGTCTTTGTGCGTTTTAAGATAAACAAAAAATCAGAATATTGAAAAAATCTGTGATAAGACCACCTTTCCTGTGGCCTGGCTCATATATTAAAAATTCTCGAGGGTGTGTTACTTGTCTGTAGAGTATGTGCTGATCCGGGATCAATCGGCTCCTGAGACGCCACAAAGAATCGCCATCCGCGTATCGTCAACACAAGAACCAGTACTATAAGGGCACAGGCTATACAGGTCACATATGTCACGTTCCAGTCTAGACGGAACCAACCACTCCTAAAATAATGACATGATGATATACTTAACATATGTGGTAAACACCTGTATTCATGAAGTCCGGATTGACTTACTTAACAGGCGTGATGAAAAAAGTGATATCCGATTCCATTTTTTCAATTTTCAAAATCTGGACATCGGGTTCTGCTCAGTTATAGAGCTTTTGGCCCACGTTGCTTTAATTTTGCTTGTCAGCATTCTGTCAGTTTCCTGGCAAAAAATAACTCTAGTCATTATGCAGGATTCCGGGGGTTAGCAAGACATTTACCTTAATATCCTAGTACAAGCGACCTACGGGCACTCGGTGAGATATCCATATTTTTCTCAGGATATTCCCAATATCTAAAACCTCCCATAACATAACCCTCATATATCTAAGCTGAAGTTTTTAAACTCGTTTGAAAACTCGAAAAAATTGGAAAATAAAATGTGTCCCAGTTTGAAGATTCATCCATTTTTGAGAATCGGCAATGTACATGTACCTAGTAACTAGTTGTGGAACAGTGAAGTGGAGAAATCACTTATTCAGAAAGATGCATTTTGAACGTTTTTGTACTATTTAAGAGATATCCTATCATATTTTACTTTTTTCATTGGAACATGTATTTTATAGGGGTTAAAGGGAATGTATACGCAACCCTTTAAATGATTCCACAATATACACAATTGACAGTTATTCCGTATTGTGTTTTTTTGTTTTTTTGCCATAATATCGTGCAACAAAACAAGCCGACTATCAAACATGATGAACTTACTGATCTTCCGTCCCGTCTCTCCCTGCATCAATAACCAGTAAATCCGCAAGGTAAACCATCACAGTCATGCACGAAGCAATTGCCATTTTGATCTATTTCCGCCTTGTTCGCATGAAAACAAACCAAATTATGTTTATGTTTGTATCCAAGCAATGCCGCCTTGATTTTGCTTTATGACGTCATAGCAATAATACTACGTCACAATCATTTTACGGAAGACGGGGAGTTAATAGAATGTGTGACGTCAATGCAGCATTGCCATGGATTCAAACGAAAACAAACGATGCAGGCTGTAACTAATCCCATCAAATATGAAGGATAGGCCTTGCAATTGACCAATTTGTTGATTTATAATAATTTTGTTCCAAATAACGATGGACTAAGATAGGATATCATTTTTTTGGGTATCAAAATACAAATATTAAAACTCTCATTTTCATTTCAGGAACATAGGGTATATGCACTGGGAGGGCCCGAAGGTAATGTATTTCGTGCTAAGGGATATTTCCCGTATCAAAACCGACCGTCCATAACTGTGGTATTCCATACCTGATGAGGTTTGAAATAATAAGCAGATCGTCAACGGGCCGGTAGAATAACATCTACAATTGACCTTCCAATCTGTTCCTTACATATTATTGCTTACAAGATATAGAATATGGTATCCTGTTCTATGTTTTGAGAGTCATCTATATAATTAGAGAAATAAATCATTGTACGTTATCTTAAACATCTGTACTTTTCCTAAAATAAAAATGCATTGAAATGACAAGGAATGATATATGACATACGTTACTTGATTTCATTTTCTTAGCCATGAGATAAACGTCATGCTTCGGGAAATAAAATTTATTTTGGGTTGACCTTAATAACGCTAAAAAATTAATAATTTTATGAATCGAGCACTCCCGACGATTACTACAATCAAAGCTACTGTTCTGTTATGTACTGTAGGTTAATAACAAACTTTACACATGATTATTTAATCTGTTAAGATTGAACTTTGGAATCACAAGCAACGTCTAAAATCTAAATAGAACTTGAAAATGGAGAGCGTACTGGATTTTAGTAATGTTGTTTTTGCGTCATTTGCATTATGGTCGTCTGTCAGCGTATTAAAGATGATGTTTATGGGAGTTCTGACGTCATTGCATCGAGGTGCCGGGAATGTAAGTTCTGGTGTGACATTCTTAAAAATGGCGTTTCAAACGACAAAGTAGATTAGATGAAAAAGAAGTGCCTATTACTGACTACCTGCAAATCACAGAGAAAAATTATCATAAGATTATTCAATATCATTATAATAGTATTATAAATGTATGGAATAGCGTACATATCTAACCTTCACGTGTATTATAATCATTTGTAAGAAAGAGAGATTGCCATCCTCGATATTGAAT
Source organism: Owenia fusiformis (assembly GCA_903813345.2). NCBI lineage: Eukaryota > Metazoa > Annelida > Polychaeta > Sabellida > Oweniidae > Owenia > Owenia fusiformis. The sequence goes on from CAIIXF020000012.1 coordinate 28,462,940, forward strand.
ATTAACTCAAAAAGATTTGGCAGTAATACTATCAATTGCATGTAATTTCTGTCAAGGGGATTGCCAAAGGTTATCTAATTAATAATGTAAGGTCCACAACAGAGTGCAGACCGTCAGTAGTTTCAATTATGGTATTGCCAAGCCAATGGGATCAGATTTAGAACCAACAAGGGGGCAACAAATTCCGGGCACTGCGCCCCCAAATCCGCCAGTGGAAAATGTCAAAGGGGTTTAAATCTGCTGAATGCGATGAAAAGAGGATCGTCATGTTTAAAGGCTAAACGCTGCAATTCGCATCCTGAATGACCCGTAAAATATTCTTAATTCTAAATGGAATGTAACTTATACATGTGCAATCAATAAACGTAAACATACATCTTCTTTCTCACACCAGAATAGCCTGACAGCGGTAAAGTCAGATACCTTTGTCACAAATGGCGGTTGACGCGACGGTTATGTCCGCCATTTGTGACAACGGTATCTGATCGACTTTACCGTTGTCAGGTGTTATTCCGGTGTGTTTCTGAAAATGTCAAGATTGAAAACATCCTCAACTAGTATCGTTAGCAAAATGACCAGATTCAATTTTTTTGCAAAGGTTGCAATTTTTCCATTTTATTCACTTTTTATATGATCTATTTTAAGGTTCTGTCCAAGTCCAAGTCCTTATTGTGTTTAAATGAGAATTTCAGCGTTTAGCACTTAAATCAAAAGTACGCGATATACTGTTAGGAACACCCTGTATACCTATATGGCGATTCGAATTTGAAAACTATCCAAAATGTTGCAAAATCGTCATCTATTTCCCACTGAACAAAGCACTTAGTATACGAGTAGACCACATATTGTATCAACGAATTAATACTTAGAGGTTATGTCACTATGACGTGAAATATGCCTGAGTTCTCCCAATATAGGCCGACCTTGGGAGGCTCTATATTTGGGCAAGAACGAAGGCATATTTCACGTCATAGTGACATAACTGATGTATTACATGCCTTTGTTCCCATGGTTACTTTGTATCAATGACGTGACGTCATGATATTATCATGGTTATTAAAGAAATCTAATATCAAAACGAGGTAAGCGGGCTATATCGGGGTAATCGGGCAATATCGGTGGATATAGCTCGCTAACTTTCCCATTGACTTCCATACAAATGCTTCGCTAGGTATGTAATACTAGGTGAACATTGACTTTGTTCACAGTTTATATAAGGCTTGAATACAGATGTTCGAATTAGAATTACAGCTATTACTCTTCTATCCATGATGTATTTTCAAAGCTAGAAAAAATAATTTTATTGTTTAGGTCTACACGAACCCAGAAGACATTGCAATGTTTGCAACAAAGAGAGGTGTTAGTCCTAACCCGAATGACCCAAAAGTAGAACGAGCAAGACGGTGAGTAGTTAGTAATCTTTTCTCTACTCCTCTTTTTAGATCAACAGTCGCTTTAAGTCCCATTGTATGGATCATTTAACAAAAAATGATAGTCTTTCTTCTGTATCGCAAAGTGAACCAAAAATTGTCTCACGAAAATAAAAGTACAAATGCGTGCCACGCGGAAAGTACAGAGATGAACCTAAGGGAAATGCATGAAAAAACTCCATGGAGATATAGGTCCATGATAGAGAGGACCGACTGATCAATCCCGTACTACACATGATTACACGTTTTGAATAATTGCATTTTCAGAAACCACCTGAACGACTTAGAGAACATCCCAGCGTTTGTCCTGCTTGGATTTTTCTATGTGCTGACACGACCATCGCCATGGCTAGCAGTGATGCACTTCAGAGTGTTTGGCGTAGCTAGGATAATACACACCCTCAGCTACCAGCTCAGCCTACAACCATGGAGGGCAATAGCACATATAGCATCTGTTGTAGTACTTACATCTATGGCAGTGCAGATTTTCTCAATGGGACAGTGGTAGCTGAAAATGCATTAAAACAGCTAAAAGTTGATTAAAAATATAAGCCTAGCTTTGAGGTCGATATAACTGTATAAGGATAGCAGGGGTATAATTTTATTGTATTCAATATGGAAAATACAAAACAGTTTTATTCGACTGCCATCTTTGTTCAAAAAGCTGTTTGACATCATTTCTTTTCACGTGTTGCAGGCCTCCTAGACTTCCAACAACGCGAACATCAGTTCTGATACCGCGAACTACGTTCCTTGCACTCGAACCACGAATCTTATATCGCGAACGTGAAATCTTATATCGCGCACCACCATTTCCTTGTTTCCGAACATATTTCTTGTACTTCGAACAGAGATCCGTTACCGCGAACAATTTGTACATAATACATCCGGGTGTTTGGGATTCCAAGTTACATGTATACCATGCAACGGAGTGAAACAAGGAAACGAAATTCAGTTTCTCCTCCGCTTTCGCCGGACTTTCGTTCCTATGAAAAGCATGCACTTGCATGTTAGATGACCCATTCGTCACTGTATTTTGAAACGTAATCTTAAGATTAACATCCACGCGACGCCCCGAGTTGGCAGTTCTTTAAATGATGTGTCAAAGGAAAGCACTGCGTCCCACAGTCATTCATTTTTGGGATCAGAGAGTATCTGCGCACGGTGTGGTGTAATAGGAGATGTCATTTGTAAAAGCGATATTTTTTCCTTTTTATGACCGCCATTTTTTCAGACAAGTTTCTTAAATTTTAAAGATTGTATCATTTAGAGCAATATATTGGGCACATTTTCTGAAAAATTCAAAAGACTCTGTTCATTGACCTTTCCTATGCTCCTACTTAAAGCTATTTACGGTGACCTTTTCAGAGGACTGAAAAAGTTATTTCATCATGTCTAGGGTCATTCTGACCATGGTCAGTGTGATCCTGGTCACACTGCATCATGCGACCTTTAACTACAAGGTTTACTTTTATACAGTACACCTACATTGTAGTAATCAGTTATGGCTGTATTCTGTGTAGATGCACTAGCCCGCCCCTCCCGCTGAGATGGGCCCAGAAAAAAGGGTCCGACATTTTAGCGCTCCACATGTCTTGGGTCAGATATCGTCCTGGTTGCTGAAGTCAGGAATTTTTGGGGAACATGGAGCAAAACGGCCCTCATAATAGTTTGATCCGTGCAGAGGTTTTTCTAATCTGTCAATCATCGCGAACTTTCATGTTCCATCTTATGAAGGGATTATATTTCACATTTTCTTTGATTTTTCAGAGTGTTCGAAAATAATGTTGAGAGGAGGGCAAAATGGCCCATGGGTGGGACAGAACAACCCACAATGAAAGCTTCGGTTTTAAAACCAAGATTAATTAACTACAGGACTCGTCAACACACATTTATTTCAGACGGTCAAAGATTAGACAGATAAAGTATTCTTAGCCCTTACCCTAAAATTACGATTTAGTAGTCATTTGATATGTTTTGAAACAAAAACCAAGTGTTAAAATCTTTATCAGCAGGCCCGTAAGACACTTTTTTCCAAGGGGGGTGCGGTTTTTAGCTTATTAAAGAAAATTGTCAATTTTTTTGCCGCGTAAATCAAATCGCGTAAGACAGAGGGGGGGGGGGGTCAGTTACTCCCTATATTGGTTTGGAATTAACAAATGCAACTTCCAAACGTTCCAATTTTTTGTGGGGGGTGTGAGGAGTGGTCCACTTCCCCTAGAAAATTTTACAGTTTTGAGATGCTAATTGGTGCTTTCTGGGCACTTTCAAAGTGTAAGTTTCTAAGTAGTACGCCACCACCACAAGAATAAGAGTTGAGTGAATAAAAAACCGAGCATTTAGGGGGGTCTGGGGGTTCTCCCCCAGGAAAATTTTGAAATTTGCTTGTATTTGGAGCGAATTTGCAACCATCTGGTACGCCTGTGCGTTATGAGTCAATAAGAAAAATGTGTATTTTTTTCAAATTCTTTTGGGGGTGTCAAAGAGGATGAGAGGGTGAAGTGGGGTGGGGTGCCAGTAGGGGAGCAAGGGGTTGTCCCCCAGAAACATTGACCATATCAAGATGCTATTTGATGATGTCTGGGCACTTAAAAAATGTCTGAGACAATACATGAAATTCAGAATATTTATTTTGTTTTGTGGGGGATGTGAGGGGTGGCTAACTCTCCTAGAAAATTTTACAATTTAAAGATGGTATTTGGTGCTTCTGGGCACTTTTAAAGGTATTAGTCAATAAAAAACATTGAAAAACAATCACAATTTTTTTCAAATTTTGGGGGTGTCAAAGGGGGGGGGGGGGGGGTGGGGCTGGGGTGCCAGAGGGGGAGCAAGTGTTTGTCCCCCATATCAAAATTTACAATATCAAGGTGCTAATATATTTCCCAAGAAAATTTTACAATTTTAAGATGCTATTTGGTGCTTTCTGGGCACTTTCAAAATGTATGAGTCAATAAAAAAATTTGAAAAATCTCAATTTTCTTTTTTTGGGGGGGGGGGGTGTTAAGGGGGGGGGGCTGCCAGAGGGGGGGGGTGGAGTGGGGATGCCAGAGGGCGAGTAAGTGTTAGTCTTCCAGAATTATTAACTTTATCAAGGAGCTATTTGATGATGTCTGGGCAATTTAAAAGTGTCTGAGACAATACATAAAACAAATTCAGAACTTTTCAATTGTTTTGTTTGGGGTGTGAGGGGTGGTCCACTCCCCCTAGAACATTTTACAATTTTACGAGACTATTTGGTGCTTTCTGGGCATTTTCAAATTGTATGAGTCAATTAAAGATTTTGAGAAAATCACTTTTTGGGGGGGGGGTCAAGGGAGGCGCCAGAGGGGGGGGGGGTGGTATGCAAGTGCAAGATGCAAGAGGGGAAGCAAGTCCCCCAGAAACACTAACTATATCAAGGAGCTATTTGATGATGTCTGGGCACTTTAAAAGTGTCTGAGACAAAACAAATTTTACAATTTTAAGATGCTATTTGGTGCTTTCTGGGTACTTTCAAACTGTATGAGTCAATGAATTCAAAAAAAAAATTTTTTCAAATTTTTTTTTCAAATTTATTTTGGGGGGTAACAAAGGGGGGTGCGGTCGCACCCATCGCACCCCCCCATCTGACGGCCTTGATCAGGATGATAGATTGTTATTTTCCTGTATGTAAACAGTTAATCCCACAAGCCGTAATGGGGGAGGGGGCAACATTTAAGTTAAGTTTTCATCTAAAACGTTGACAGGCAAAGGGTAGCATCTTCAAATTATCAGTAGCTGGAGCGACAGATATAGCACATCAAGTATTCTATAAAATCAGGAATATTGTACATAGGGTAACTCATTTCTTTATTATGATGCAATCATCGGCTCAAATGGACAAATTTGGAAAAATGCTGGTAAAGAGAAAGAAGATATTCTGGATTTTGAAGCCCTGTGATCGGAGGATGTCACTAGCTAATTTGGCCATACGTGTTGTTACTCAAAAGTCAGGTTTTTGTTGTTATTACCCAGCCCTTTCACTGAAAATGTCAATGCGCGTGATTGCAAGGTAGTCCCAATATCTTGTGTTTCCTAGAGCTTGAAAATACTGTTATCGTCAATGATTGGATATTCATTCACATGCATGAAAAACTGGGAAAATATTTCTTCCGCATTCCACATGAAAACACCTCTTTGGAATTACACTTATGCGTAATAATACGAACAAAATTATGGACTTTTTTCGATCAGATGCGTGGTTCGCGGTAACGGATCTTTGTGCGAGGTACAAGAAATATGTTCGGAAACAAGGAAATGGTGGTGCGCGACATAAGATTTCACGTTCGCGATATGAGATTCGTGGTTCGAGTGCAAGGAACGTAGTTCGCGGTATCAGAACTGATGTTCGCGTTGTTGGAAGTCTAGGAGGCCTGTGTTGGGATATTCATATTTTTCTTATAACAGTCTACTTGGAGTTTGATTTTCTTGCTTAGTTTCTTTTCATTTTTTGTTTTTTTCCTTTGGCACTTGTTCTTAGATATTTGCCTTTATAAAATAAAGCCACTCAGCCTCATCTCCTAGCTCACGTATGGGTCCCTTCCCATCCAGTCACTTTTTTATACACGAAGAGCAATTAATTGTTATACGAGTTTTAAAGTATTTTCATTGAAGTTCACGTTTTTATGAAAGGTAGCTTTATTCTTCTAAAATGATATTTTATATAGTTTTTTTTATACACGAAGAGCAATTAATTGTTATACGAGTATAAAGTTTTTTGATTGAAGTTCATGTTTCTAAAATTACATTTCTATTCTAACTCACACTTAAGAAACATAACATTTACTAGCATGTGGCTCTGCGGCTGCGTGCTGCAGAAAAACCGAGTGTATTATTTGTACAATAATGTTATCGTATGTACATGCTGGTTGCCAAAATGTGGCTCTGCGGCTGCGTCGCCGCTGGAAAATATACAAAAATGTTAATAATGGACAATTGATTAGCTTACTCGATAATGTAGTAATAACAAATCTCATTTTCAAAATTAAAAAATTTCCGACCACCTGTAAAACCTTTTCTATCTTTAGCATCACACACTCATTAATGCCCATTATTATTCTGTTGAGAACATGATGCTAAAAATCTTTGAAATCCTCAGCAATTGAGGTTATAAGGAAAAAGGTTTGTCCGAAAAATTTTCATTACATTTTAAAGACATTTACTTAGTTTATCTCGCCGCTTAGAGCCGAAGTGATCTTATTCACAAATACATACACCGTTCACTCAGTAATACTGCATTCACAATTACCGTTCTATTTTCATAACGTTAAACGACCAAATAGAAATCATTTTCTTGCTAATTCGTACTACGTGACTCAAACGCAATAAAATACATTTTACATATATTCGAGCATACTTGTATCGTGGCATATTTACAATTTGCATAGTTTGATTTTGATTCAGCAAAAGAGAGCTTCATCGACACTCTGAGAATGAGATGAACTTCTCATCTTTCATGTTCAAGCCCCTCTCAAAGCCATTCAAAATTATTATCAGCATCATTTGTATTTCTATTTGTCCTATTCAGAATAAAGGCCTCTTATTTGAACATATATATGAGGTTACAATGACATACTATATCTAGTACTTCAACTTGTTCGTAACATATGAATGCAACTGTGCTCTTGCCAAAAGTGTAAACTTAAGGTTCAGTGAACATGAAAAAATGTTCACATACAGTATGACCTCATTTAATACCTTTAAGCGACACAAATAGTGTTTTTGGCAGTATTACCAAAAACATATCAGTTATATGAACTTTAGTGCAATATTTGAGGTCAGGATTGAATTCCTATTTCAATGCATTGATTTTTATTATTCAATCCATTTTAACGTTCATATTTTTTTCAACATTTCTATTTCACTTTAAGCAGCACATATCAGTAGTACGTACAGCTGTATGTACCCTTTACAATTGCAGTGGTAGTACAATGAAACAAATAACCGTATACACTTTTGGCAAAATTAGTAGCATAACATATAGACGTGATTTTCGCTCCAATACGCATTTATTCATACTTGTAAATAAGCAGACATTCTCGAGAAAGGTTTTGCCGTGTAAAGGGGGAACATGAGTGCTCAGCTCTCTTTTGACAACGAGGTATTTTCCACGTTTGCACTATGGTCTGCCGTGTGCATACTAAAAATGATGGGCGTCGGGTTCCTCACGACTGCTAGGCGACTGCAATCACATGTAAGTAACATCAGTTACATTAACAAAATAATCATCATACATCATTCCAATAAAAGTAAACACTAGCTCCATCATGAAAAAATCACTGTATTCAATCAGTTAATGCATGCAAACCTTGATGGATCATGATTCGAGATGTGAATAGTAGGGCTCCTTTAATTATTTGACTTCGACATGTCAAACGTCCTTCGAGCGTAGATCTTGAGATCATCCAAATTGTTTTTTTTCCTTCAAAGTGAATGATGTATATATATACGAATCTTTAGGTTTTTACCAACGAAGAAGACGTAAAAGAATTCGCTGACAAGAAGGATAAACCAGTTATAAGGGATGATCCAGGCGTAGAGCGCTCAAGACGGTAAATGATATATGTTCAAGTTAAGGCCTGTAAAATTTGGTTTGCTTGAAAAAATACTAACTTTATTATTGATATATAATACTTTATACCACTCTAAGTCCAATTACAGTTGTATAACATGGATCTATAACGACGGTATACAGTGTAGAGTGGTATATCGTCATCGTATACAACTCCTCCGTATACACTCCAGCGTATACCACTGTAGAAGTGCATTCTGGGAACTAATGAATAAAAAAATCATGAAAATTTTCATGATTTCCTAGAATCAAGTGACGTCATAAATGGTTCCGGCATGATTTGCTAGGATCAAGCCACGTCATAAATGGTTCGAGATCAACATCAGTAGTTGGCTATGGGATATTTTTATGGTTTTTAATTGTTATGATTGTGTTCGAATCAACTGTAATTGAACTTAAAGTGGCATAATAAGATTATATAATGGTTCATTCTGTATATCGTGCATTTTGTACTCTCGTGAGAATATAATATATTCACTCGTTCGCTACGCTCACTTGTGAATATATCATATACTCACTCGAGTATAAACACGATATACAGAAAGAACCATTATATAACCTCATAGTATGTGTACTACAGTATATATAGTGATATTTGGTAATAAGTACTCATGTTTAGTGAATTTGTATACAATAGTCATTATAAGATTGAACAGATAAGTAAATAAGCAATGGTTGGAAAAGGCAAATTTGGGATCTAAGGCAAATTAGGAATTGTTAAAAACCAAACATATTTCAGTCGATATGGAAAGCCACAATTGTTCAAATAAAATGAATCAGATTGTCCTTTTTTCAAGTACCCTAAATAACATATGAAAAATAGTAAATCGTATGCTTTTATTCAAGGAACCACCTGAACGACCTTGAGAACATCCCAGCGTTTGTCCTACTTGGAATTTTCTATGTGCTGACGCAACCATCGCCATGGCTAGCAGTGATGCACTTCAGAGTGTTTGGCGTAGCTAGGATAATACACACCCTCAGCTACCAACTCAGTCTACAACCATGGAGGTTTTACTGCCATATTGTGACCGTTGGTATCATCTTGTCCATGGGCATTCAAGTTATAATGTCAGGACTCCTTTAAATTTTTACATTTAAAGAAAAATGTAGGTGACGCACAACCAATTTTGGCTATGTTTTTTTCTGATAACTAAATCAAATGTGTCCGTAAGGCCAATATTGGCATGCACATAATAACTATCGTAGCGACCCTAGGTCGACCAGCCTTGCTATGATTTACTTTTAATAAGACTAGTGTAAATCCAGATTTCTATTATTTACAATAAAACTTGAGAACCTTACTTGATTTGTTTTGTTGTTTGCTTACGTGGTTTTGATTGAGGGTCTATGTGAAAAAACAGCGAAGTACCCTCATATTTTATATTTTGCCACCTACTGTACCTAATATAACTTACTGGGATCGAATTTACGTCACCATTCTTTTCCAATCATCATTGTCCAATTAACTTTCATCACTATGTAAAGGGGGCACCACCTAACAGTCACTTGATAGTCAAGTACTTATTCATACAGATCAATTCAACTCGTTGTAATGGCCGTTCAGCTTATCACGCTACCACTAGTTTGCTTGTTCGGTTTTGTTTGTTCTACGGGTTGCTATGATGCATTTGTTAATTAATTGATTGGTCAGTACAAAGAAATCTTAGTATTGAAGGCCTGAACTGTCAAACTAATAATCGAATTCAGGTATGTTGTCTCCAATCTTCTGAAAAAATCGCCCTCAAGGCCCGAGCCTCAAGGACAGCGGAACAACTGCAGATTCCATGCAAAGTGAATTCTCATAGGGTAGTAATGAAAAGTAAGATTTTATAATGTTAAAGTGTCATAAAATTTTCTTTCTTTTTTGACTCCTTTGGGTACCCTCGACATGGGTTGTCAGGGTTACCATAGGACGCAGAATTTTAGATGTAATGTGTTGAAATTTATTTTGTGCATGTATAATTATTAAATCAACATTCCGTGAGAAAATGATCTTACTTTATGATCACCCTCATACGATTCGTAAATTGTTTTAAAACTCAATGAACTGTCGAAAGCAAAATTCTTTGCAGAATTAGTCATTGGCTTGGGATTTTGGAATGGTGATTTCTAACGCCAATGAAGGTATAGTATTCTCCGGAATGTGCCTTGGCGGTAAACAAGTTTACGTGCATTTAGCTAAGTAGCTGTTCTTCATTTATTCATGTCACTTCTGAATGGTTCTTTTCAGTGTTAAATAAATGAAGTGTCATCTGTCTGAATGAGCGCTTGAGTTAGACCCTAATCAAAGTCACCTCTAATAGACTGTAACCCATTCTGTAGAAGTGCTCTAGAAATGCAACCTTCCTTACATGAAAGGTTACACATTCCAACCTATTTCAAACCATCTGTATGATTATACTGGACACTTTCTGGGTAGTTGGACTTTCTATAGGGGTGGCAGACGGCCCTCAGACCAATTTATACCCCTACTCCCAAAAAACCATTGGGGTACTTTAATACCACCCAATAAAAACAATACTAATGCATGTCAGATATTCATTGTTTTATATTGGATAGGGCATGTTATGGTTAATAAGTGCCAGAAATTTCCAATCTCTAATTTATATGGTTACCATAAAAACAGTATTTATATCTCGAAATATTCTCAATTTGACCCCCTCCCAAATGTTTCCCTTTGTTCTCAAAGTGAAATATTTCAAAATCTGTTTGGATTTTATGGCTGCCACTTTGTCAAAATTTGTAATATTATGTCTATATTAACACTAAAACACCTAAAAGTTGATATAATGATCCTATAAATCAATAATATTTATCAAATATAGTCACACATAGCTGCTTTCAGGGAAAAGTGGGCGTGGCACGTTTTGGTACTTGTGCGCTTGTTGCAGCATTAAATGAAAAATGTAGATTACACTAACAATAATTGACATTTAATTAGCATCTACTAATGTTGTGTAACATTGTAATATGTTCATTATCATTATTAGACACTTTAAATATTTTATATAAGTGTTATCCTGACCCTTCCCTATCATAGGTCATCAATGGTCAAATTAGTTTAAGTCTTATAGGGTCCTCGGTCTTTTAAGTCTGTCAAGAGTCAAGTCTTACTTATTCATTGACTTGTTCCTAGAATATGAACGGATAAGTTCAAGTCATCTAGAGCTATGAGTTACAATTAATTAATATGCTTGTTCAACAGGGTTCAATATTTAGAACCATTTTACCATGTTTACTGCAATTGAAAAGTATGATATTTGATGCTAGTGTGAATTGCATAACATTTATGATTAAACTTAAATAAACTAATATAACTATGGCTATTAACCCTTCCCTAGTATCCTTCACATAACCTCTAAATCATATTCATATCCATGGCCTAAATGGGGAAGGAGGGAGGGGTTACAAATAGTGACCGAGGATAATTTGAATCAAAGCAAGAAGACGTAATACTCAAAACTAGAAAGATTGGAGACCATTTATATCCTTCCTAATATTTTGCCTAATACATAACACTAAAATCTATTTTGTCAGACACTTGCTGATTCTTTTATCAATACCTCAACATCAGGCAATGCATGATCTATCCAATGGATTAAAGATTATACTTGTTTCTAATATGGCAAAATTAATTTTTTGTATGAATTGCATAGAGCATCATTTTGCAGTTATAATAAAATGCATCCATTCATTCATTGGCTCATAGTTAACAAAAAAGCTATTCTCTGGAAGGTACAGTATAATTTCTATTAGTATTTAGCAAAATAATTGCAAGATAAACAATTTACACATGTTTCTGATATGCTGTATTTTCAATGATTCCTTCAATAGTGGTTCGGTATTTGTTTTTGAAATACTTCAAATAATTCCTAAACAAATCTGTTTAGTGTATGAAATCAAAAAAAGTAGATACATTTGTCCCATACTTGGACATGTTTCAGATACATATAGCAGGTTTATAAATACTTATATTTTCATCAGCGGGCAGATATAGCTAATGTCCTGGCCTGAGAGGGCAGATATACGAGGGTTGTCCCAGAAGTAATGCACTATATGCTCTAAGTTTCTTTAATGTACTTCAATTCAGCTGAAAATTTGTGTATATAACAATTGAAGTTTTATCTATACTATCCTGAAGTTTCAGCATCAAACATCAGTATTAAGTCTTAATATGGTTGCTATAGCAACATGGGGGTAGGGGTGGGCGGGGCAGGTACCAATTTTTCTAATTATGAAAAGATCCAAAGTGTTATTTTATTAATATTTCTGTCTTTTAAATGATCAAAATGTTTGAGAAATTGTTAAATTTATTCAGCATGATGTTAACCAAGTACAAATAATGACATTTAGCACTGTGATGTCATAATACAACAGTTCAATGGTCACAAATTCTAATACAGTCACGGTCAAGAAATTGCAAAAATGGCTGCAATTCTCACCTGATAACTGAAGGATTTGCGTTTGATGGCCTAATTTCATACTTCACTTGGACTCAAAGCCACGCAAAACTTATGCCACCATGAAAAGATTATATAAGGAGTATAAACCAGATAGAAGTACAATTATGAGGTGGCAGAAGAGATTTTAAAGAGATGACTGGACCCTGGATGACAACTCCAAACATGGGAGACAAAAACTCCACAAGTCACAGTGGAAGAAATTGCCAAGAGTGTTTGACCTGACAGGCATCAAAAGTACATAACATGCAAAGGGCAATATTTTGAGAAAATATGAAATGGGACACTGTGCAATATACATCAATTAAATCTAAGATGAGCTCATAGTAATTTAGTATCTTATAATATATTTTTGAGCCAACTTTTTATAGCTACACAAAATGGTATTTGTTGATTAATTATTTCATACTTTCAATTTTTTATTCCTTTTGACGTAATTGTATAACCTGCCCCGCCCTACCAAAACACACCAACTTGATTTTATTATAACATCAATATAGTTTTATCAGTCAACATGAAAATTTGTAGAATAATCAAAATGTCTCTAAGGAAGATTTACTGAAAATTCCATGGAAAAATATCAATTATTGATAAAGTTAGAGCATATAGTGCATTACTTCTGGGACAACCCTCGTATAACACCTGCCCACTAAGTCATAATCATAATTTGTGTATGATTAGCAATGAGGGAAGTAGCATACTTAATACATATGTTAATAATCAATGATTAGACACAACGAGAAACACTATATAATAAACATCAATACGACGAGATAATAGATTTATTATCCAAATTGAATAATAACTGATAAGATCAGTTACTGTTGAATAACATTCTGCCTGGGATTTGTTATTAATCATATAGAAATGTCTTATCCGAACAGCTTACATGTACGTATTATCCGTTGCGGCGATTAACAATTTTACATATCTAATTAGCTAAGTAAATAAACATGCGTCGACGCAGTCGCAGTTGACTATGAAAAGCTCAATCATCAATCTTATTTTTATTTTCTTGATTTAATGATTTATTATGTTTAAAAAAGAAAATGTTTGATTTTTAAGTTCAACCTTTAATTCTTATTATCAAGAACGCGCATGCAAATTCGCCAACCATGTACATTGTTTGCAGTCTGAGCAATTTAATGTAAATCATTGTATATTTTTCGATATACTGTAATACTATTCATTATTTGTAAAATTGAACCGAGTATAATCTAAAAATAATCAGCTTTAAATACATTATATGTCATAAAAGTTGCCTTAAAACAATACAATTCGTGCGTTTGTAAATGCTCTAAAGCCCCGCTAGTATACGAACGAATCCTAAATAGAAATGAGTAAAATTCGTTCCCATTAGTGTGTACACGTTCTACACCGAGACTTCTCCTTTAAATCAAATCAGTCCACTAGTATGAGTTAAGAATGGACAGAGGGACGGATGTCTTCATTCAATGGGATGATTAAGATATTTCAAAACCAGTGTCATTCTTCTATGCATACATCACTCCAATCATAACATAAAACAAGCTGTTTATTTTAAAACTATTCTTTACGAATCTATGATAAGTGTATAATGTTCAATCATACAAATCGCAGTCAGTGATTGTTCTCCACACTCACCCCTCCCCTTCCTGACATGAACTATTTTGTAAAACCATTGACAGTGTGGAAAGGATTCTTACACTCGAGTGTCAAGGGGGGGGGGCAGTTACAGAAATATACAAGGCGATGGTTCAAATTGGACAATTTTTAAAACTGCTCAACATGGTGAAAACTTCACGTTTTTAAAGAATGCTTGCCCGGCGAGTGGTTTGCTCTGGATTGCGAGAGAACAAAAACTTTGAGTTAGGATTTTACCTAATACTATCTATACTAAACAACTTTTTAAACCGTCTCTGACTACATATCATGCCAATTAATACCATTATTGTGTTGACAGGATTAAATATGATATCTATGGAATTATAATTTAATGAACTCAATAGTCTAAATGATAATAAGTTCATAATTTAGTCTTGGCTGACTAGTCTTGCATCATCAGAGTTGGATTGCAAATACCTCCCTAAATCAAATATTTAAAATTTACAAATTTACTAGTGTACGGGGTGGGGAAACAAGTCTCCATCCAACCACTAAAGTTTAAAAGGAAGACTATAGTGTCCCGTGAATTCATTATAATCATCTTAGACAATAGTGAAGCGGTACATTCATTGGAGTGTTAATTAATCGGAATGCAAGTTTGATTTAAAATAACTCCTTTGGATCAAATATTTAAATTCTACTAGAATGCGGGGAGTGGAAACAAGTCTCCATTCAAGCACTAAATATCAAAAGAAAGATTTCAGTACCCACTAACTTCACTCCCGGACTTCACTATTCACCACCACCTCTCCCCTTCCCCAAGTATCCCTTATGACCCCAGAATGTTCGTTTCTGTGCCCCCCCCCCCTGTCCATGGCCAAGTAATCTATGTGTATATTGGCTCCCTCCCAAAGGTGGGAAAACCAGATGCAGGCATAGACATTGACAAGGTGAGGGGATTTAAATATAAAAATAGTCTTGTTTTTGGCTCCGACTTATATATTTTGGCACTGTTTAACGAAGCCGGTTTAAGGAATGAGAGGCAGAAATAATTCCTAGAAATAAGATGGCCTAATCGCGATAGCCGCGACCCCTTTGTCTTTATCCTTCCACAATCGGCAGATAAGAGTGGCTCTGGCATACCAGAATGAGATGGCCTGTCTTTACCGTAATCAAGATATGGTACCTAACCGCAGGTTAAGATTGTTAAAACGCTGAAAATAAAACTTGATTCCTCTCAATTAACATAAAAATGAAACAGATTAGATTCGAATCTCAGTCACACCAGCACCACTGGTCAAAGGAAGTACAAATATCTATATTAATCAAATGTCTGAGAATTTGATAACTGTCTGGGATCCAATGTTAATTTTATTGAAGCAAACTAAGAAAAGATGAATTTTAAACGTTTAGAGGGAAAAGTCAAATATGCATTGATACCCTAAAAATAATTCATTAAAGTGTCGTACACATTTTATAACATTTATATAAATAAAACAAATAAAGCACAACCCTAATGCCCTATAATGAATTCATATCGGCGCTAAACGGCCCTTGCAATAAAAACGCATTGAAGCAGGGAATGCTTGGAAAATTCTTCCGAGAATGACTTTTGTTATTTCAAAATTGAAATATGCCTAATTTCTATGAACACGCGATCTTTTTCCCTGGGTTTTACTCTATTTTAGATTTACTAGAAAAATGTTTATATGATGATTGCGTTTGCTTCTCACGAGTTCATTGAAACGTTCAGTCGTAAAACTTTAGAGATCAAAAGACTAATTAGGCACCTGATTGCGAAAGTTTGATTGCATTTCGATCGCCGGGATTTTACAAACGTATTGTTTAAGTATCGATCGTGTTCTTGGGATCTTGATAACTTCCTATTTTAAGTTTTGGGTTGAAAGCAATGAGTATGTCGGACTTTCTCAAGTCCACATAATGAAACAATATCCCTTTATATTAGTCCAATCGGAATTTGCATAAACATACCAGTTTTATATTGCAAAAAGAACTGTAATTAATAGCCTACATAAAAGCATCATGATAAATAAAACATTAAAGCATATATAAAGCCTATTGTTATCGCACCCATCGCACCCCCCCCCCCTCCTGGCTACGCCTATGGATATTTTGGCAACTTTCACGTTTACCCCGCCCCCTAATAATTCTTGCGCCCCCTCTAAATATCAGACCCGTCAGGCGTTGAGGCATGGATCAGGATACCCTGACTCCCAAGCTGTGCGACTTCTGGTAACCGCTACACCTATATTCCCGGGGAAAACGCTTTTAGAAAAATTGTCAAATATGGTCGTGTGTGGGCGGAGGAGGAGGAGAGGGGTGCGTGCATTGTGTGCGACCCTTCATCAGTTGTGTACCTTATTTTTTGTATGAATTTCTTCCGAATAGTTATGCTAGAGGGGTTCTGATATTTATTTCTGTTTTCAAATGAAATAATTTCACCCTTGCCCGACTGACTTGTAGATAATGCACGAATCAAATAGCATGGAGATCAGATAATCAGATTGATTCGTATTTTCGCAATCAGATGAATTAACTTATTGTTTTCTTTGATCAAAAGGCGGTTTGAAGCTACTTTTACAGGATTTGTAAATTCGCAATCAGACTAGCTTATTTTAATATTTTGTCAGTGCAAGAGGAGGGGACTATAATGTAGAAAATTGTTTTGATTTCGACACTAACTGAATAATTTATCACATTTATCACAATTGTTAAATAAACAAACAGAAACAAGTTTAAAAATGAGAATAGAGGCAAAAAGTCTATACATAAAATGTAATTAAAACCCGGGAATTAAAAGCAATTTTAGACTGTTAGATGATCTCTTCTGTAATCAAGGTGATGTTGGTACACTTCCGCCGTTAGAAAAACAAAGACTAAGACAAAGACTATAGCAATTAATCCTTTTGTAATCATTAAATGTTAGATTCTTATTATTTTGTTGGACAATGTTCAGACTTCTGACTAAGATTAAATCATTTATGTTTGTATTTAAAAATAGTATTTCAATCAGACAGACGTTCTAATGAGTTAGAAAAATACATTTGTCCATTTCCTCTCAAGAAGTTTTCAAAGGTAATCAAGTCGATTTGTTTGAGTGTTTAGCATTGTTTTTCATAACTTGACGCTTCCATGAACAGAATGACTTTGAAATGAGTTTTTATAATTTTAGCTTTTATACGGACATGCTTATTGTATATTTCTATATGAACGTTGTTATGTGATGTAACATCGCCCCCCCCCACCCATTACAGGTATACAAATTTAGGTCGGAATGCATTAACTTGCAATTAAAAGCAATTTTAGACTGTTAGATGATCTCTTATGTAATCTAGGTGATGTTGGTACACTTCCGCATTTAAGAAAACAAAGACTAAAACAAAGAGAACTAAGCAATTAATCCTTTTGTTATCATTAAATGTTAGATTCTCATTTTTTCGTGGAAACTCCCATATTCATTCACATAATGTCTTACAGCTATTTCGCAAATGACATAATCCTAAACAACATAATATTGCAGAACTGAGCGAAAAGAAAGGTGGAACAAATCAGATTAAGATATTTTATTTTTGAAATGCAGAAAGGGCAACAGTTGAAGAACAAAAGTTAAAGGCGTTGTGAAATAGATCGTGCTTTTATATGATCCCCTTCTATAGTACCCTACCCTTTGCATTTGTTCGACTTCACTTCTCTAATGAGAGTTTCGTCTTCTCGTAGTTTATAATTAGACTCTGCACGCAGCGTAATAGTGCCCCTATTATCCATGTTCATGCTCTTATTTGATTTTTCATCAGTTATGACTTGGTAACATTTGCTCCGATTTTCATTACGGCGCCCGACCGATTGAGTATTTTGTTCAGAATTGAATACAATTTTGAACAAAATACTCATCGGCCGGGCGCCGGTGCTGAAAATCTGAGCAAATGTGACCACGGCATTATAAAAGCATACTCTTTAATACACGAACAGATTCAAAATGGGACTTTATCTATCAGAGAAATAAAAATGGAAAATTTGTATTCTGAAAATATTAACTGATGCATTGGTTAGTATTAAATATTAAGTTTTACAGTATGTACGCCAAATAAATACTTTTATAGTTTTATGTGCATTCAAAGCCCGATTCAAAGGACCCCGTTTGTAAAATTGATAGAAATGAATAGTTTTATTATCGGGAAAAACTGAGAAATATCTACCAGATTCGCCAGAATAGTCATCATCATATCAGTGCGAAATATTAGCAATATTTATTTTCTATGCGATATACACCTGATATTGATAGCCTTCCACGATCATGGTCCGTTGACATCATCAACCTTGTGATTTGCCATAAGTGATTAACCAACATTTTTTAATTAAAAGTCGGGGTTGACGTTTCTTGACTTTTCACACTGTCATCAAAACAAAACATAATTTGAAAATAAAAGGCATAAAATGGCCATTAAAAGTACATTTTTGAACAAAAGTATCAACTTATATTACACTGCACGCAAATACAAAGTGAAAAGAACGTGTTCCCGGAGATTGAAATACGGATCGGTAAGTCAACAAATCTAACTGTTAAATAAACAAGCTTAACCTATGTCTGCGATTGTTTGTCTGAGTGGCCAGATGTTATCCGTTTCGGATAATAAATTTCTGAGAATACTACTGATATCTAAAATACATCTTCCGTGATATTTTTTATAAAACAGGCATCTTAGCTGCAATTTTGAATAATAGCGTAATTCCTAGCACAATAAAAATTAACCCGCCTCTGTTTAATTCAAATATGCATTACCCTTAAGATTTATATACTTAGACACCTTTTCATTCTTGATTCGGAATTTTATCTTGTCTTCATCTAAATCTGTGGATTAATAACAGTTTTTAGTATACAAATTGAACATACAAAATGTAGCGTATTGATTACACGTTACAGTGGCGTAGCCAGCTTTCAGTCGGGGGGGGGGGGGGAAGGGGTGCGATCGTGGCATTAAAAATGTTTTTGAAGATTTGTTTTGAATTTTACAAAAATTGGTGCAACTTCGTTCAAAATCGAGCTAGAAGCTTCAAAAAAAAGCATTTTAAGACTTTTCTCTTCTATCTAATGGTTCTATTTTCATTGGTTATGGAGGGGGGGGGGTGCGATCGCATCCCATCGCATCCCCCTGGCTACGCCTATGCGCTATATTAATATAACAAGGTTATCAATATCATGCCAATAGTTACCCTGCGTGCAGAGTCTACATGTAGTTAAACTACAAGACGAAGACGAAGCTCTATTTTAAGAAGCGAAGTCAAACGAATGCAGAAGGTAGCCAATAGTTAGATGGTTAACTAATATTAACACAAAATAATAATACACGATAATCAAAAAAATAAACCTCGGTATTCGGGCCTAAAATCCAAGGATACGTGTACCATTACTTGAGTGTAAGCTGCAATACCATATCGGATACCTGTACCATTACTCAATAATAACCACTAGTAAGACCACAATACCAAGCTTAATAACCATCTTATTGCAATTTATTCCATACGATTTTGTCTTGTGAGAGAATATGTGGATGAATATTTAAAAAACAGGAGAATCCTCCTAAGGCCAAGAAAACAAAATTAGACATGAATACATTCATATGATTGAATTCTTTCTAACTCTGGCCAATTGAACAATGTGAACCAGATAAGAAAGATTGATATGCGATAAACAGATCATCCTATAGTCAGTTCATGCTATTAGGATTATCCCTTGGCGACTATTATATATCTTCCCTCAGGACCTAAGGCCTTTGGCCAATAGAAAATATCTTCCCTCGGGACCTACGACCCTCGGCCAGATATATTATATTGGCCTCGGGATGATTCCAATACCCTGAACCTCATAGAGGATAATCTCTATTCGTCTTCATCAATTATTATTATACGTATCAATCGGGATATAAATATAACCTAAAGTAAGAAATCACATTCTCTAACCAGTAATATTTAATTCTAAAATTGGTAAATGATGATTATGTCACAATAGAATTGATGACCATGATTTATTTGAGAATAAAACTGACAAAATAAAAGCTTACAAAAATCTTTAAAAATTCTGGTAAAACATAAATATTTTAAAGTTGCTTGTTTTTCATCATTATTACTTCGATCTCCAAACCCCAAAAATTGAGTGTTACCAATTGTTTCAAGTTAAAGTAATTTCATGAGCAAACTCGTAATCTTGTTGGATATTTTTCCTCGACAATGCCTTATCTAATTCATCTACAAACTACTAGATTCCAAATGCTATTTTACAGGATGGGTGTTCATGAAAGTAACACTAAACATCAATTTTGTCATAAACTGAACAATGCAGCTAATTGATTCTCCCATCTAAGCAACAGAGCCTCTTTTAATATATTGTAATTTCAAAATTGCCTCTAATTCAAGTTCTTCAATCAAATCTAAAATGGACACAACTGGTAATATCGTTATACCATATGAGTAGAATGTTTGTTTCTTTCAAAATTCATGCTTTCGTTAGAAACATGGATATCACTAATTCATAGTTTTGATTCATATTTAAATATATCTGCCCGCTCGCAACGGGACATAAAGCTATATCTGCCCGCTGATGAAAATATAAGTTTTTACAAACCTGCTTTATATACCTGAAACACGACCAAGTATGGGATAAAGCGGGATAAGCAGTACGTGCATATCCCCACTCACCTAAGGTATCAATTATATTCATGCATTTTATTTACCTATAACACTAAGTATAGGATAAATAACTTTTACTGACAAATTGTATAAGTACATGATTACATTAGTCACAACTACTCACTAAAAGGTTAACTTATTATTGCATGAAGAAATGTAATTCTACATGAAGATTTCAAATATGGTTTCACTTATTTGACTGAATTTTGAATTTTTAATGATGTAAAGCAAGATTATTTCTACTTGCATCTAAGTCTATTTCATTGTATAAGTCAACAATTAATAAGGCAAATACATATCACTGGCTTCCTTGATTCATTTAAATTCCTTGCACTTTTAAAATCATCAATAATTCATATAGGGTTGAACTATCGAATAATGAAAACGTTGCAAATGATGTGATAGAAGTTTTTATACTATTTAGCTTGGAAATATTGCTGATATAGTTTTAATGTGATTTAAGGAGATTAAATGTTCTACTGAGGAACTTTGATTATGTTCAATTTTCTATGATCTTTAACTTTCTGAAAGAGGTCGGGCTAAATTCTCATTGAGACTATGTAAAAAATCTTTATGTTGACTTCCTAAATGTTGAATTCTTTTGATTGTCATGAATTTAAGGTTCACACAAAATCTGAAGATCATCTAGTTTCAAACACAATCTGAATCTCATTAAGTTTGATGAGTAAGCAGTTTTACTTTAATCCAAAATAACAAATATGGTAAATCAATATGTGTCTATGGTAGATGCTAGCGTGTCGTCCAACCAGCACAAGTGCTGCCATCTACCTATCCATTCATCAGTTTAGCACCTAATAAGGTCAGTACTCATGGTAAAGCTTTTGTACCTTGTCTATGGTAAAAATAAATCAAACAGAAACGTTAACTTGACACGATTGGTAATGCCCACCTTGAAGGGTGTAGGGATAAAGGGAATGGTCAGGATAACACTTATATAAAATATTTAAAGTGTCCAATAATGATAATGAACATATTACAATGTTACACAACATAAGTAGATGCTAATTAAATGTCAATTGTTGTTAGTATAGTATGTATTTTTCATTTAATGCTGCAACAAGTACACACGTACCAAAAAGTGCCACGCCCACTTTTCCCTAAAAGCAGCTATGTGTGACTATATTTGATAAATATTATTGATTTATAGGATCATTATGAACACTTTTCAGTGTTTTAATGTTAAAATAAACATATTGATACAATTTTTGACAAAGTAGCAGCCATAAAATCCAAACAGATTTGCAAATATTTCACTTTGAGATCAAAAGGACACATTTGGGAGGGGGTCAAATTGAGAATATTTCAAGATATAAATACTGTTTCTATGGTAACCATATCAGTTAGAGATTGGAAATTTCTGGCACTTACTAACCATAACATGCCCTGCCCAATATAAAACAATGAATATCTGACATGCATTAGTATTCTTTTTATTGGGTGGTATTAAAGTACCCCCATGGTTTTTTGGGGGTAGGGGTATAAATAGGTCTGAGGGCCGTCTGCCAACCCTATAGAAAGTCCAACTACCCAGAAAGTGTCCAGTATCATCATACAGATGGTTTGAAATAGGTTGGAATGTGTAACCTTTCATGTAAGGAAGGAGTTACAATTATCAGAGTGGGCCGTAGTCTATAAGTAATGTTATGTGAACAACCATTTCCAAGTGAACTTATCCGTGGCAATAAATACATTTGTTTATATTACTATGGAATATTGAACAAATATTTCACTCTATTGAGGTGAATACCTGTACATCTTTCACAAGTGATATTCCACGAAGCCCGAAGGGCAAGTGGAATATTACCTTGTGAAAGTGTCATAACTTTTTCATATTTTACCGGAATACCCCGACAACGGTGAAGTCAGATACCGTTGTCACAAATGGCGGCAACAGGTTCGTAGTCGATTCGATTTTCATTAACTGCATATTTAAGAGAACATTTAGATTAAATTCCATTGGTACAACAATCAATCAAAGTGTCTTTCTCTTCATCGTATACTAAAGGTTAAATCGTACAGGGTGGTACAAAAAACCATTCACACTTTTGACAACGTAGCATTTTCTGACGATACCAATTTTTCCCCAAAGACCAGTCCAATAGACATGTAAGTTTTGTGTCGTGTAAATTCTATTTTTGATTTACCACGTACGTACTGAGAGCACAGATTCAATAGTCTGTGATGTGCCCAATCAAATCTCTTTGGTGCTAAATCGCTGTAATTAATTGCACATTTAAGTTTGGAACGACCTTCAACAAATATAAAATGCATTTATTGTTTCGGGTACAGCTTTCCGAGGATCAACATGAAAAATGTGATGTAGAGAAGTTGACTGGTGAAAGTTCGCTCATAATGGTGATACTAGAGGGCGTACTGGCTCGAAAATGCTAATTGACGCTCATTTCAATGAACATTGACTGATGCATTGAAGTTATGAGAAGAAAAGTCATCCTGGCATTGACGCGGAAGCAATGGGTGGACAAGGTTACTGTTATCTATCAGAGAGATGAAGCAACTTCAAATTGCTGCGATGCTTTACTTGAATACATCCAACATTACTTTCCTGAAGACAGGCTCATATGGATTACACATGATCTGCATATTCCCAAGACATGTCCCCTTTAAAGTTTTTTTGGTGTGATACTTTAAGGACGAGATGCCATTGTGACAACATGGACAGCATGGACATTGCAATTGTGTACAAAGAGATTAGATGGAGCACATTGCAAACTAATGATCTGTGCACACTGGTGGTAAATGATAATAAAACTTACACAACACAAAAATTTACATGTCTTTAGGACGGGTCCATGAAAACAAATTGGAAAATCTTCCTATCCTTAGAAAACGCTCGCAATCAGAAGTGTGAATCGTTTTTGGACCACCCTCTATGTTCTATCATTGAAATACAAAATTTAATTTTACCCATCAAAATATGACACAGAACAACGGATGCTGTATAAATGATAATGGTAAATATAGGTCAAACGTGTTGTAAAATGGGGGGGGGGGGTGGGGGGTGGGGGGTAGGGGTCAAGGTTCTTGGAGCAAGACTAGAACTAGATTGCATGAAAATTATTGAGTCTATCTATATCTATAAATACATATATACCCAATTTCTTTTAAATAGTTCTGTTATAATGGACTTTCAGGAAGACTCTCACACTATAGGGGAAACACTCTGAAATATAGGTAAATCCAAATGATTGATGTTTATATGTAAAACATTGACTAATGAATATAACACAAGTGCGCCATATCGTGACCTTCTAATTGAACATTGACCTAGACGACAGCATATATTGTAAGTTGTATGATAAAATATTACTTCAATTTTAATATTGCGAATTTTATACATTTGGATAGCAATATGCCATTGATCCCATGGCCCAGGATACGAGTTCTATGTATACCAGTTTATTAGATATATGAGCAGGTCATGCTGATTCTTTTAGTGAAACTCCAAGACCAATGGTACAGCCATAGAAAGCTTCAGAAGAACCGTCTAGGGTTTGCTGAAAAATACAAGTCATTAATCTTAAAGTTTCCAGTTTAGCCACTCGATATGCTAAGGAATGCTGTAATTGTTTAAGATAGGCACCAAACAAACACTTTATGTCGATCCCGCTATGCCATTAATGTTTGAGAGATAGGGATAAAAACCATCCATAGTTTTAAACTTTTTAAACGTTTTTAACGTATTCCTGGGCCTCATCAGATGTTGACTATTTGATACGTTTATGGACTTCGAGACTGAATTTTGTCTGTCTGCGATGCTTTACTTGACTGAATACTATATCTAGTATGTACAACAATTTTTGATGTTATGAGCATCAGTGGCGGATCCAGAAGCTAATTAGGAGTGGGGGGTGGGGGGGGGGGATTTTGAGTCAGTAAAAACTTTTAGAAATGTAAGGCCCTTTTTTGTAATTTGGCCTAAAATTGCCTGGGAACGCTAAATCAAGCCGAAACGGCCCATTTTTGAGGCCCTACAAAATTTCTGGACCCAAATATTTTTGAGGCCCTACATTTTTTTCTGGGCCCACACAATGGAGGGGAGAATGTCTCCTCCCTGGATCCGCCACTGAGCATTGGTTTACCAAATTCTTTAACATGGCGGTGGGGAAGGGAGTATTAGACATTGTTGCTCTTCACGTTGAATTATGGTTTGGGCTAATTGGGGCTTGTTTTCCTTATAACTAGTGTCCTCTCAGATGTTTTGTTTTCTTTCTGGGTTCTGTAACAATTTTTGGTCCATTCACTTTGCCACTTTTGCCTACATATTTGGACATAAATAGTTAAAAATGAGCTAAACCATCACAGGCATTCATATAACCAGGTATTTTGCAGGTGGGGCAACTGCCAGAAATACATTTTTTTCAAACCTTACCAAATGCTTAAAGCTAGACAGCTGAATACTCAAAAGGAACAAAAGTTCAATCTAAATATGAGAGTGTGTGATTCAAATCTAACCGATACACGACATATACAGAATATAGAGCACTACAAGTAATCCCTTCGTGAATTTGAGAAGAAATGCTACTAAACAATTATTTTACTGACACTGGCCTAACATTGACCTCTAAATTAACTTTTTTAAACCAACTTGACATACATATTTTGTACAGTAGAACCTGCTAAGTGGAACACCTCCGTAAGTGGATTACCTTGCAAGTGGAACGCTTTTTCAAACTCCCATTTTAAAAACCCATTGACTTAATGTTAATTGAACCTCTGTAAGTGGAACACCTCCAAACTTGAACAGTGAACACCCCATGTTGAAAAATTAACCTGCTAAGTGGAACAGCCAATTTCCATAAATTTCAATATTGATACTTATGTAAACAGAATTAACCTCCTACAGTGATATCTGGGTATGAAAACAGGTAATAACGTGATAATTGGCAAATTAGCTTTTTTAATGGATTACCATTCAGCAAATTGGATTAACCTCCTGTAAAGGTCAACACATGATGCAACCACTAATTAATTTGATAATCAGCAAATTAGGATTTCATAAGATTATCATTCAGAAAATTGGATTAACCTCCTGTACAGATGGACATGTGATGCTACCACTAATTTATACCCCTTACTGTTTGTTTCAAACTTGATAAGTAAGATTAAGAATGTCAGTTAAAAAACAATTGAATTATTAGCAGTAGGAACAAGTCTTTAAAACTTAATTGTCAAACCTTCGTACCTGAGACTGGCAGAATGAGGAGGATTAAGAATGTCAGAACATTTTTGGCAGAATGAGGAGGATTAAGAATGTCAGATAACTTTTTAAGTAAACCAAATGGATTATTAATGGTATATACCCAGGGGCGAATCTGGGAACCAACAAGGTGGAGAGGAGGGCAGATTTCAAGTCTTATAAAAAATATTCCGCACTTGCGCGGAAAAAGTGGGCCTAAAGTTTGAAAATTAAAGGCCCATTTTCTTCAAGATTTGGCCTTATAAAATAAGCCCTCGAAATGTCCAGTAATGCCAAAAAGGCCCACTTATTGGGGCCTTGGGGCCAATTTTTTCTGGGCCCACCCAAGGGGGGGGGGGTAGAAATCTGCCCCCCAGACCGCCAGTGTATACCTACCCTGCAATGAAGGGGGAATCATATTTCCAGTGATACAATATATGAATCCTATATTTGATCTTGTATGTTCTTTAAATTCCCGCGAACCCAAAACCTCCGTAAGTGGAACACCTCCGAAGTGGAACGATTTTTGGCAGAACGGAGGGTGTTCCACTTACACAGGTTCTACTGTTTTATGTATTCTATCGTGTTATATACATAAGTGGATAAAGCTCTAGTACACGGCTTTATCAGACCTCAACACAAACAGCAAAAGTTGTCGGAATAGAAGGAATCTATAAACATCATGCTATTCGAAATTGTTGCATTTTGTGCGTCTATTTTACTCGTTATATACGCCTTCAATAAATACAGCCGTAAGAAATGTACAGCTCCTGGACCACCACACGGGCTACCAATTCTTGGAAACCTTCTCCAGGTGTTTGACAAACAGGTGTTCCTAAAACTGTGCGATTGGCAAAAGGAGTTCGGAGATGTCTACAAATTGAATCTGTTTACTGAAGAAGTTGTTGTGGTGAATGGAGATGCCATTTATGATGTCTTAGTTACGAGCGGGGATGATTACGGTGGGCGAGTCCAGGCAGCACGCAATAAAATCTACTCCAACGGCTTCAGAAGTATTGGCTTTAGGTAAGAAGCACACTAGCCTTTGAATAAATAGATATTTTCCTTTATTGTCCCGAGACAAATATACTAGTAATATAAAGAAGTTATTTGATGAAGAGAATATCATATCACAAGATTGATATCAATATTTCCCGAGGGAACGCTGATATTGATATTGCTCTGACCATCGTATAAATATATTTATCCCATATTTGGACGTGTTACAGCATTCTGATACTCATAGCATCTTTCTGTTTCACCTGAAAGGGCTGAGAAGAAATGAGATGTCATGGTATATCATGATGGTGTTACAGGTACATAAAGGAGGTTTGTAAAAACTAGATTTTCATCAGCGGGCAGATATAGCTTTACGTCCCGCTCCGAGTGGGCAGATATAGTATATCTGCCCGCTACGTCATAATCTCCGTTCGGTTAATTTCTTTAACCTTCACATTATTACTATAAACGACAATTGGGGGAAAATCCAGACAATCACGATCTGTTTGATGGTTGAAGGAAGGGAAGGAGCATACGTATTCCTGTTAATAATCAAATATCCGAGAAAATAAATGTGGGTGTAAAAGAACAGGAAAATCCGACCACAGCCAAGAAAATAAAACTGGGCATGAATATTCTGAAATATTTTCACGGTTGAAATCCGTGGCCAAATCCGGGGGCCAATTGAACAATTCGAGCCTGATGACCAAGAATGGTATGGGATACACAGATCATCCTATAGTCGGTTCGGCATATTGGGATTATCCCTTGGCCAACATAATATATCTTCCCTCGGGACCTACGGCCCTCGGGCAGATATATTGTATTGGCCTCGGGATAATCCTAATATCCTGAATCTCATATTGGATGATCTATATATATAGAGTATCTGCGAGGTCACCTGTTGGGAAACATTTGATTACTCATTCTTTTTGCTAGACATCCTGATAAAGAATGGAAGACCATGCGGAGGATTGCTCAGAAAGGTTTGAAGCAGTACGGAGAAGGCGTGGCCAACATTGAGCGTATCAGTATGGAAGAGATTCGTGAATGCCTTGATAAGTTTGACAAAACAGAGCCTTTTGATCCGTATGACGCCATTAACGATATGGTCATTGGAATCATCATAATAGTTGTGAGTGTTATGAAGTTAAATGTAATCCTATTTTCTTTACTTCATTGCTATATTTACTGTTATTGAAAATTGTTTATCGGATGTACGTTTGGCCCTGAAAGGGCATCAGTACTAATAAATCCTATTATATATTAACCTTATATATAAGTCAAATATTTTGGAAGAAATTCAAAATGTCTGTTGCAATATCCATTGACACTTACATGTACATTATCCTGGGTGTGTCACTGGAGAAACATTATTGTTTTAATGAAATGTAGCATCCGTTGTCAGAAAATACTCATGGTCAAAATTATATATATAAGGGTTATGTACTGGGAGGTTTTGGATACAGGGTTTATCCCAAGGGAAATATGTGTATCTCACGAGGGACCGCAGGGACCGAGGGAGATACACATATTTCCCGCGGGATAAACACTGTATCCAAAACCGACCGTACATGTAACTGGTGTATCTCATACTTGAGTGGGTTTGGGGTAGATATAACCTTTACCACCTTTTTCAAATGACAAGATAGGCCTATACTGTAAAAGCACAATTTATATTTAACATTTTCATAATATTCCTTCAGCTCAATACAATAGAATTGTAACATTTAAACTTTTTGAAAATTTTTAAACTTCTTAAATTTAAATTTTTAAAATGTTTAAACTTTTGAAAAAATTCCCGGGAGCGGGATGGATATATTATATCTGCCCGCATTTGGCCTAGAGCGGGACATATACAATATATCCTGCCCGCTCCTCAGATATGATATATATTCCCGGGTGATATCTACCCCAAACCCACTCAAGTATGAAATACATCTTAGTATACTAATATATAGTAGCCCGGACAGAATTGTTCAATGGTCACTTTTTCTTTAATAACTTTTTTAATTTTCAGTATTATCATAATCTGATCACATATTTGAAAACTAGAGTAAAATTCTGACATACAAAAAAAATATTTAAGGAACATCTCTTAATTTATTGATATTATAGGTGTTCATAGTATGACTGACGCAAATACAAAATTCATCATTTTGCCTCATATTTGTTCAAAATGGCGGCATATTTTGTGAATTTGAATGTTCAGTTGAAAGCTAATATTTAAAGATTGTCATAGGACTATAGGGCCATGCTGCCACCGTTGCAATCCTGATGTAACGCAGCAACTGACCAGTCATCAAATACAAGAAGTCAAATCCCTCCAAGGGTATATGAAATCAACTCTATTGAAATGTTCGGGGTTGTGTTCAAGAGGATGGGAAAAGGTGGCGCCCCAGTGTACGGGATGTGATGAGAGTAGGTTCTTAATATTTTCAAGAGCTCCAAACAGCCATCTCAGAGGCCATTGAAAAGCTGAAGAACAATCACATGCATGCCAAGGCCCAAGGATGGGTTGAGAGGCGTGTGACTGGGAAAGATTACAAACTGTGGCAGTATGACTCTATAGGTGCACAGGTTCAACAAACTAGGGTTGCTTATCCACTACGAGTAACAATGGAATGGCCAAAAAACTTTAAATGCTGCGACCTTACCAATATACTGTACATACAATGTACAAACCTTTTTTAGTGCTGGTATACATACAAATCAATTTGAAACAAAAGGTTATAAATGCAGTCCTTACCTCATAACAAGGCAGCACTCTACATGATTTCGTAGGCCTATGACATTTCTTGAATATTAACTTTAATTTCAACTGAACATTCAAACAACAAAACATGACGCCGTTTTTGAACAAATATGAGACAAAATGGTGAATTATGTATTTGCGTCACTCATACTATGAACACCTATAATACCAATAAATTAAGAGATGTTCCTTAAATATTTTTTTGTATGTCAGAATTTTACTCTAGTTTTCAAATATGTAATCAGATTTTGATAATACTGAACATTAAAAAAATTATTAAAGAAAAAGTGACCATTGAACAATTCTGTCCGGGCTACTATAATATTGTGCTTTTACAGTATAGGCATATCTTGTCATTTGAAAAAGGTGGTAAAGGTTATATCTACCCCAAACCCACTCAAGTATGACGGATTTGGTTCAAACTTTATATACTGATTTCTTGGTGACATTAGAGTCCTACCCAAGAAGATTTTTTCAAATTGGCCATTGAATTTCAAAATTGAAGTCAGTTTTCGTAGAAATGTAATCTTTGATAACTCAAATAACAGTTGAAAGATTTGTTTTGTTTGGTGGGGTACTCCGCGGAGTTGCTGTTTTCTAGTTTCAAACACAAATAAAATGAGGCAATGCCTTGGTGCTAGTCACCGACTTCTGTTTTACGATTATAGTCAATGGGTGTGAAACTGGGTGCCGATGATCCGTTACACCAGAAGATAAAACGTGCTGAAAAACTGTTCCCTCTTGCGTTTGGAGTTGATTTATCATACCTCGATGTGGTTCCTTGGCTAAGAAATCTTCCCAACAAGGCTACTAAAGTTTTTAATGATGCAATCGAGGCAGCGCGAGAAATGGAATCAGAAATTTTTCAGAGATCAATGGTATGTACTTTTTAATTTTCCAGAAATACTCGGCCGAAATGGCCCGCCATTACTACGGCCCGCCGTTATGACGTCACATATTACTCGTATTACCAGGTGCTGTGTAGGCGATTATAAACCGGGTGAAATATTGTCTTTGTTCACAGTTTATAGAAGGCGTGAATGTTTCGCAATCTAAATGGCAAAACGGTGAGATGAATCGAATAATAGATGCAATATATCAATTATAAAAACCACTTTTCTTGTAGTCTAACGTTGAGAAGTCAAAGATTGATGGTGTATTTGATGCCATTAATTCGAACAACGAATATTTGGACAAATCCTTCATTAAAGGCATGACCAACGATATTACAATTGCTGGGACGATGACAACAACAGCACAAATCAAATCAATGATTGCATTAACAGTGGACTATCCGAAAGTGCAACAGAAATTACAAGACGAAATAGAAACGGTGTTAGGACAAAGGTATATCCATGTAACTCATGTAATTTAATAGGCCTGTTTATGCAGTCATGCACATCGAATTAATTTGATCAGATGAAAAAACTAGTGATAACATCAAATGTGACGGTATTTGAACTTATCAATACCCTACATCTTCTCCCCTTTAAAAGGCAACCAGAGGTATGAGGGTAAACCGTGTTAAAGCCACTTAAAGTTTAAATCTTAGGCTGCATTCGCGAAAGTATCTACCGGCTGTCGGCTACGGGGGTTAACCCATTAATTTGCATAAATCAACCCGTCATTCTGTGGTTGAAATAACGAACAACCCGTTTGTCGACGAACGGTGATCAGTGATCACATAGCTTTTGATGCCACTGTAAGCTTCGATTGTAATAAACCGCTCAACGTTCGAGTTTGATGCGATAGCTTACAGCAATTGGGGTGCACGGCAGGTACTATTCATATAAAATGAATCTGGTATCAAATTGCAATCAACCCGCTAGCAGGTAGTGGCATTTGCGAATTATCGGCTGCTCGCGTGTGTCAACCGCGCCGGCCGGTTGCTTGTGCACCACAGGAGTTGATTGCAATAAACCGTGATGTCTTTCAAAAGAATTATGTGAGTGTCAGTGCTCTCGAATGAGCTTTTTTGTTGAAAACACATGGGCATGTAATGAGCACTGCAGGGTTAATTGTTGTTATATTAAGTGATACCTGGGGATAAACCTCATTAAGAATTACGCAATGCACTAGCAACGCGGGCATACAAAAATACAGTATTAGTTTCATTAACACGTGGTCCGAAATAAGACTTCCAATTGCCTGAGGAGTTGTACTTATGTACTTATTCTTTGTCTTCATACTAACAAATATGACCTTTAGATTACCAACGTATGAGGATCGGCGCTCAATGCCATACATGGAGGCGTTCATATTGGAGTCAATGCGTTATATGTCGGAGGCTGCAGTAGCTATACCGCACGAAACTCTGAAGGACGTAACAATGAGGGGGTACTTCATACCTAAAGGCACCCAGGTAAGATGTCAATTGCAAATGTTTGAGATGGACCAAAAAATATTCAGAAGAAATAGTCTTGGTTCTTTGAAAAAAAAAACTGAAATTAACGTTCATCTTTTTAAGTTCAGTATTGATATCTAACTGAGAAACACTTTGATTTGTCAATACTGATAATGTGATCAAGACTTTTTTATTTGGTAAATGCTGAAAACAATACACATATATAAAACATTGATACCTTTTTAAGGGCTTTGGGGAAGATCATCTAAGACACCACTTTTAAACATGTTAAAGCTGCACTATACTTAAGTTAGAAGAAAGAAATCATTGAAACATGTTACTCACACACTTGCTCAAATATGACACAAAGTTTGATTTGCTTTAATATTGAACCAAGAAAAAAATAACTCACATAGAAAAAAGCATTTGAATTTCTAAGATCATTAGACATTCATGCACATGCTAAACAAAGTGCATATTTTAAATTACTATTGATTTAAAAGATGGCGACACTTCTATAAAAATGAATGTATCATGTAATATAAACAACTTCGCCACCTTTCAATGACATTGATAAAAACTTGATATATAAATCTTGACAGATCGGAAATATTTTTTGATAATTTATTGTAAGCTTTGATCAGTTGATGTGGTCAATTTGAGCTGTTGTTGGTGTCAAATGAAAGATAAGTTTCTTATCAATGTATTGGGCATACTATGAAATTTAAATGTAAATCTTTATTTTGCCCAAAAATGTTAAAAATTCACAAAGTGGGCCTTTAAGTAATCAATGTCAAATTTAATTTTTAGATTTGGCCAAACCTGTATGGACTTCATCACGATGAGCGGTTCTTTCCAGATCCCTACGCGTTTAAACCCGAGAGATTCCTGGACTCAAAAGGTGAAGTGATACCAGCGGATGAGAGAAAATAGTGAGTGATCAGATGTTTAAATTTTAGTTTGTTTAAATGTCCATTTGTTATTTTACTTAATCTAATTAAGGGATTAAATACATCATCTGAGGTTTTAAAAATAACAGTTAAAGCAATTATGTATGTTCCTGGGCCTATAATTTGTACTTTGCAGTTTAATGCCATTTGGGGCTGGCAAAAGAGTATGTATTGGAGAACAGCTGGCCAGGATTCGAATGTTCCTATTCATGACCACCTTGCTTCAGCGCTACACACTGTGCCCTGAGCGGGAAGGATGCCCTCCAAACTACGACTCGCGCAAGTCAGTACTTGGAATAGTAATGCAGATGCATCCCTACAAGATAAAGACAGTCAAGAGATAATGCATGTACACTTTATTACAAAATATGAACACAGCTCTCAATTTTGACAGAAAATGAAAATTTTGAGAAGAATGAATATATCAATGAAAAATGAAGAATCAAGTTACATAAATCTGAGACTATAGATTCCAAGTAGATTATCGGACCTGTATTTTATAAGAAATTAAAATAGAAAATAAAAATATCAAATATAAATATATTGAAAAAACTGAAGAATCTACAAATGATATAAAACTAGGAGTAGACCTGAAACTAGATTCCGAGTAGGTTATTGGATCTGTGTTATATCTAAAAATATGAAGCTAGATATATCAAGAACATTTATATAATCAAGCATTTTGCATTTTGTGCAACTGCCTTGCCAAGAAATTTATTCAGACGTGCAAAATTCTTTAATCCTGCATATCTAAATTTATGCACGATTTAAATCAGTTGCATCCCAATGTTAAGTCAATGGCATCCTCGCTGAAATCCTCATTTTCTCAGAAGAAGTCAAGTTGATCGAGTCTCAGGAAGTAGATTCTTGTGGGGGAGTATTGGTAGAATCCATTTTCAATAGTAAGAATAAGGATTTTTACATTTGCCCATTTTGTTATAACAGTGAGATCTTCCCTGTTTTAAAAATTCCCAAATGATGAGGTAATTCTTGGTGAAGTAGTTCTAGGGGTTTAATCACTAAAAATAC
Source organism: Owenia fusiformis (assembly GCA_903813345.2). Lineage (NCBI taxonomy): Eukaryota > Metazoa > Annelida > Polychaeta > Sabellida > Oweniidae > Owenia > Owenia fusiformis. Next base: position 28,497,006 of record CAIIXF020000012.1, read on the forward strand.
AATGGATATAGGCTAGTTTCAATATTTATTTCTAGTTGCATTTATATATGTTTATAAATATCTATTCGAACAAAATAAGTGGAGTTCCATTCTATTATACATGTCATAATCATGCCTGGTGATCGGATAAATGAACGGAGCGGAGCAGGTGATTTCTGCAATAAAATTGCAACAAATCTGGAAAAAGATTTCAAGAGAAAGTTCACTTTTGAATTGCTAAATGAATGGGAGCACGGTGTGGTTAAATAGGTCTTCAAGGGTTTTTGAACTGATATACTTCTTAGATATGAGATCTATTAAAAGAAGGCGCAACGTCACCTTGGAGTATCTACCCTAAACGTCCTCTTTTTAGAACTCAATATCCATCCTATCTTCGACAATAGCACCCATATCTTCGTTCACATTCAGCTCAGGGCTGTTTCCACTGAAATGAACTATACTTTTGGCCAAACACTATAAGTTTTGAAATGCCTGTAACTTTTTACCATTTGTGAGTTGAACAATGATACTCTACAAATCGAAGTATCTTTGGATTTAAGCTTTAAAATAATATATGACACATACTATGGAGACATTGGTATATGTTTGCCTAGTGGGTCCATACTTTCGGGACTCCCTGCATATTAACGAAAAATGAAGAATCTACAAATGATATAAAACTAGGACTAGATCTGGGACTAGATTTCAATTAGGTTCTTGGACCTGTATTATATCCAAAAATATTGCATGAAACTACTGTATACTCATAGAAATGTTAATCGTTCTTCTTGTAAGAGTTGAGTAAAATTATTATGGACTAAAACTCTAACACTGGAAAGCAGAAAACAGGGTGTCCGGAAAGTAAAGATACAAATGCACTATATAGGCCTAATTCCAAAAAGTTTACCTGTTGTGACAGTGATATGAAATTGTTACAGATTGTAGAATGACATAAGGCCTGTAACAATTTATCCTGCAACTGTCATGACATATAATTTCTAAATTTCCTGCTCATATCATCTTGGCACTCCATCATCTGTTTCTATTAGGCCTATACATCAAATTATGTACCACAACAGCATAAGGATTAGTACTGCATCTTGACCAGAGATACAAATACCTGACAAAACTGGCTGCTGTCAACCTCTCAGATTGCTTTTTATTTCCTTTTAATCCAAGGACCTTTTTCTAATCACTTATATAATATTTCTTTTTACTCGTTATATACGCTTAAAAGATACAGCCTACAACAGACACATCCGTAAAAAATGTACAGCTCCTGGGCCACCACGGGGGCTTCCCGTTCTTGGAAACCTTTTCCAGGTGTTTGACAAACAGGTGTTCCTAAAACTGTGTGATTGGCAAAAGGAGTTCGGAGATGTCTACAAATTGAATCTGTTTACCGAAGAAGTTGTTGTGGTGAATGGAGATGCCATTTATGATGTCTTAGTTACGAGCGGGGATGATTATGGTGGGTGAGTCCAGGCAGCACGCATTAAAATCTACTCCAATGGCTTTAGAAATATTGGTTTTAGGTAAGCACACTACCCCGGCAATGGATAAAAGGAGTTAAAAGGATTTGTCAAGTGTCATCATAATTTATCAACATCATCGGTATACATGATGATATCCCCATATCAAGTCAATGGAGCCGAAGAAATTTTTTTTAAATATATACAAAGAGGATTGGAAGCCAGAGTTTCGACTCTATTTTCTTTACTGCGATATTGCTGATCGTGCCTGTATATTTCTTCTATTTTATTACATGTATTAATTTGCATGGCGAAACTTTTGGAAAATTACATTCATTAAGTTATTGAGCGGTTGAGCCTATATAATATCCAAAATACATTGAAACTAAGCCAATGTGAAAACATTTTCAAAAGTCCAAATGTATTCATCGGTTAGGTAAAGATAATTAATTTGTATTACTTTCCTCAAATCACTAACCAAAATAACTTACTTTTTCGAGCTTTCGGTAGCAGCTACTACATTTGTCAAAATCCGCCATCGCTGAACATATAGTTTCCAAAACGCATAGGATTAACTGGGAGCACAAAATTCTAGATAGAGAACCCCATTACTTCAAACGGAAAGTAGCCTAAAGGAAGCACTTCATATTCATACGCAAGCCACAACTTAATTAGCTTAACAGGGACTCTGGATTTAACCATTCTTATTTATATCTGTTCAAATAAAACTGTTTTTAAACTCAGCTATCATCGTGTCGTGTTACGAACAATCAGTGGCGGATTCAACGGTGTGATCGTTGGTCGATTCATTCTTGAGGAGTCGGGGTAGTGATCAGTAGTTCATTCGACGATGTGATCCAAAAACAACTAAATAATTTAAAATCAAAAACATTGATTGCCCCCTGGATTCGCCAGTGAATCATGCAGTCATGAGGGTAGCCTAAGCCCCGATTACCATAACCTGGGGGAATACTATTTATTTCAGGCCATAACTGTTTAATTTCGCACCAGGAACTCTTTCAAATGATTACCATACAGCCATAACTATTTAAATTTCGCGCCAGGAATTCTTTCAAGTCTCGTGTAAACTCACGTTTAGTTTCAAATCGCGGGAGAATTACTAAATCTGAAAATTCAAACATGTGAAATTTCTGTGTTTATTGCCTATACATGCTGTAGTAAACGTTAATAATACATCATAATTGATTGGTAAGTAGATTATGGTGACAATATAACTGTTTATGTGGTAGAATTATTACATCTCACTTCAGACAAGGTACATCAATGACATCTTGTAAAACGTATTTTTTTCGATTTTTTCAATTTTCACACAATTTCAGAAATTCAGGCCTATGTGATTGTCTCTGTGGTTTCCAACTGTGTTAGTGCGGAAATATGTGTCAGTCACAATCAATATAGTATGTTAGCTTAGATCGTGGACCTTTTTCCTCTCAGATGAAAGCCTATACAAATAATTTAGCTTTCTTCACCTTTTTCCATTTTCTCAGGATTCAAGGTTTATAACCAACATAGAAAGCTTATACAAATAATTTCACTTTCCTCACCTTTTTCCATTTTCTCAGCATTCAAGGTTTATAACCAACATAGAACGTGTTACTCAATAAGTGTGAAGATGACTGAACGTGATGTTGAGATGGAAGAAAATGAAGATGGAGACATAAGTGGGGAAAGTGATGCAGGAAGTGAACCAAATGACATGTCTGAAGATGACAATGACTCTGGAGAAGATGACGATGACAAACATTCGCTAAAGATACAAGAACTTGAAGCACAAGTAGGTTTATTAAAATGGTGACAGTTAATAAAATAGAAGTTAACGTTTTGTCAATACTCCTGGCCATTGGGTTGTTTCGGGGATGAACTTTATCATTTTGAGCGTAATGAAAGATTATAGAATGATGAACAAATGGGGCAAATCTTGTGTAGAAATACTTACGATAAATGTGTCATTTTAAAGATTTTTCATTGAATTGCTTCGATCGGAGCCGGCGATATGATTTTGGAAAGGATTCTAAATGAAGAACGTGACGTCACTTCCGAATCATAGCATTCAAAAAAAGTAGCATTTTAATTACGTTCACCTTTTATAATTAGACAGTGGTCAAGCGGTAGAATGCTCGCTAAGCACGCGGGAGGTCCGGGTTCGAACCCCGCACATGCCTTTTTATTTTTTTAACTAAATGATTGTTCTTTGATATTACACAGAAAAAAACAATTTTTATTTACATAAACTTTATATTAGAGCTTGAAAATGTAAAAACAATATATGTCAACATATTGCGTTTTGGAGCGATGTGCAGGTTTAAGTAAATTATTTTGCCTATATTAGCAAAACATCTGCTTCATTTGTGTATTTAACCCTTTAGATAAAAGTCTAAGGCATCTAGAGGCGAATATGTATCAGAAGGAACTCTCTATAGTGCTGTCCCTAGGTCTGATTTCGTTACTTGGCTTGGAAAAAAGGTTTGTGGGTATCATTTTGTTCCAGACACTCTCTAGAATAAATTCATCTTGGGTGGAGTAAAAATGTGTGGTAAACGAATTTGCTATGGGCAGTTAAAGAGGCGCCATCTATTCATTTTCAAACAGGGGGTAGGGGTATAAAATAATTTTTTAACACATTTTACTATTAAAATGACATTGAAATACTAATAAAATCTTATCAAAAACATTATTTACAATCAGTATGAATTTTCTTGTGTGGATTAGGGTGAAAATAAGGGCATATCTTGAAATTCACTACAGGGGCGCCACCTATTTTGGTACTCCTACCACGTGTAATAACTTATTTTAGATTCGTTAAGGTACGAAATGTACTGAAAAAAATCATTCTGAAGGACCTATATATGTTCATACCACATACTTAAAATTAGATCAATAGCTTATGTACCGGCGGAGAAAAAAATTATTGAAATTTAAAATTGTGGTATCATGCAGGATAGGGGTGACCATATCTCACATTATTAACTTCCAAAATATGGAGCATATGTATCTCAAATGTGCTCAAAATGTTGTATGTACTCTTGCTTTGTCATAATATTACTAATAAGAAGTAGAAAAATGATTGTACATTTTAGAAATTATTAATTCTCATTTTGGCTTCTGACGTCCCAGGGGTGACCATATCTCACCTTTATAACTTCCAAAATATGGAGCATATGTATCTCAAATGTACTCAAAATGGTGTATGTACTCTTGCTTTGTCATAATATTAGTAATAAGAAGTAAGAAAATGATTGTACATTTAAAAAAATATTAATTCTCATTTTGGCTTCTGACGTCCCAGGGGTGACCATATGTCACCTTAATAACTTCCAAAATATTGAGCATATGTATCTCAAATGTGCTCAAAATGGTGTATGTACTCTTGCTTTGTCATAATATTAGTAATAAGAAGTAGAAAAATGATTGTACATTTAAAAAAATATTAATTCTCATTTTGGCTTCTGACGTCCCAGGGGTGACCATATGTCACCTTAATAACTTCCAAAATATTGAGCATATGTATCTCAAATGTGCTCAAAATGGTGTATGTACTCTTGCTTTGTCATAATATTAGTAATAAGAAGTAGAAAAATGATTGTACATTTTAGAAATTATTAATTCTCATTTTGGCTTCTGACGTCCTAGGGGTGACCATATCTCACCTTAATAACTTCCAAAATATGGAGCATATGTATCTCAAATGTACTCAAAATGGTGTATGTACTCTTGCTTTGTCATAATATTATACTAATAAGATGTAGGAATATGATTATACATTTAAAAACTTTAATTTTAGCTTCTTACGTTCCTGGGTAATCATATCGCAACATATAATAATAATAACTAGACATGTAAATTGAACAAGTTCAATTTAAGACTCCAGATTTAATACTTTTTTTAAGCTGAGTCATCCAAATACTTGTAAGCTGAGTCATTCAGAATAAGCTGAGTCAGCTAGAATATAGACATTTAGACAACTCTTAAGAATGTTATCTTCGACTCCATTGGCTTAACATGGGGATATCATCATATCGACTTTTCGAGACTTCAAACCGCTATATCTATCTAATCAGAAGTTGGATCGAAATTTGGTTTAAAGATTCTGATTCCTGAGAAAATTCTACCCTTAATTCATAACTCATACGTTAAATTTGGAGAAACTTTCATGTTGACCTACTTTTCGGACACTATATCTCAAAAGTGGGTCAAAATACTTTCTGACGGCAAAAGGCTAACACTATTAGCACACTCTTTGCTACATGTATACAAAATTTTGAAGCAAATAATTAAAGTGTAGTGTCAGAATCGCAAAAATAAGTTAAAACTATAAATTTGAACCAGATTTTGACCTAGGCATTTTGGTGACCAAATTGTGAAGCTAGCTAGCTTTTGAGGTCCCTTTCTTTGATAGGCTTTCATTATGTGAAGCTGTACTCAGTCTTTATCTCGTATTTTACACTTCAAAAAAATCTTTTTTCCCATTGCCATAACATGGGGCACCAAATTTAGCGATTTTTGAGCTTTCAAAACGACATAAATTCCAAACCAAAAGTCGGATTGAAATTTGGTTTGCAGATTTGGATTCCTGAGAAAATTCTACCCTCAATTCATAACTCATACGTTAAATTCGGAGAACTTTTTAGTTTGACCTACTTTTCGGACACCATATCTCAAAAGTGGGTCAAAATACTTTCTGACGGCAAAAGGCTTACACTATTAGCACACTTTTGGCTACCTGTATACAAAATTTTGAAGAAAATTATTAAAGTGTAGTGTCGGAATCGTAAAAATAAGGAAAAACAATAAATTTGACCTAGATTTTGACCTAGGCATTTTGATGTCCAAATTTTGAAGCTAGGTAGCTTTTGAGGCCCCCTTCTTTTATGGGCATTCATTATGTTAAGCTGTACTCAGTCTATATCTTGTATTTTACACTTCGAAAAAGTCTTTTTTCCCATTGGCTTAACATGGGCACCAAATTTAGCAATTTCGAAACGCTATAGCTTCCGAACCGGAAGTCAGATCGAAATTTAGTTTGCAGATTTGGATTCCTGAGGAAATTTTACACTTATTTCATAACTCATACGTTGAATTTGGAGAACTTTTTCGTTTGACCTACTTTCCGGACGCAATATCTCAAAATCGGTAAAAGTAATCAAAAAACTGATTACTCACAGTCGAAATTTCTTTTTCTTGGCTACACGTTAAAAAAAAAATTTTGAAAAAATATTGAAAAATGACAGAGATAATTGACAAAATGATAATTTGACCTAGATTTTGACCTTTGACCTAGATAAAAATTTGACCTAATTTCCCAGAAACTAGGTCTCATTACCTATTTAACCATGTAAGCAGATTTCAGAAAGTCCCTCTAGTTGCTGAGAAAACGCGGAAAGAAAGAATAACTAGAGATCAAGATTGCAAGCAATCTTACGGAGGCCCGTAGGTGTTTTGGCCTTATATGGTCAACCAATGGTCAAAAGATGGTTATTAAGTCAGTTTCTAAGTCAGCTAGTTACTAAGTAGTTATTGACTACGTAAGTTACTAAGTTAGTAACTTTAAGTATATTACTAAGTAAGTTATGAAGTTGGTTACATGGTTTCTTCCAAGGTCAACCAAAGGTCAAAACCAAAGTCAGATTTGAACTCCTGATAATTTGTAGATGGTTTTTAAAAAAAAGTTTGGTCAATTTAGAGCAAGTTGAAATTTGACCTTAGAAATTCCGAAATTTGACTTTTTTAAGTTTTTGAGCTCTAATATCTCAAAACTGGTGCAAAATTTGAATAGATAATCAATAACTAACATGTGTATAACCTTAAGAGGAATCTATATTCTGACTTTCATTAAAAAATATTGATTTGTAGTCACCAATTATGAGAAACTTAGAAAACACAGTTTGTGATTAAGCTTGATGACCTTGACCTTTGACCTTGCAAATTTTACTTTTTAAGGCCTCAGTAGGTCTTTTTTGAATAAATATACCTAAATTTAAACCCAGAAAATCGATTTGAAAAATCTACTTTTTTTACACTTTGGAGGTCACTGAAGGTCAACCAAAGGTCAAAGGTCAAAAGTAAGGTCAGATTTGGAATCCTGAGAACTTGTAGATGATTTTTAAAAAAAGTTTGGTCAATTTAGTTCAAGTTGAAATTTGACCTTGAAAAATTTCGAAATTTGACCTTTTTTCAGTTTTTGAGTTCTAATATCTCAAAACTGGAGCAAAATTTTAATAAATAGTCAATTGCTAATATGTTTAGAACCTTTAGAGGAATATATATCCTGACTTTCATTAATATATAATGATTTGTAGTCACAAACTTTGAGAAACTTAGAAAACACACTTTGTGATTTAATTCAATGACCTTGACCTTTGACCTTCAAAATTTTACTTTTTTGGACCTCTTAAGGTCTTTTGTGATTGAATGCATCTAAATTTGAATCCAGAAAATCGATTTCAAAAATCAACTTTTTTGACCTTTCGAAGGTCACTGAAGGTCAACTAAAGGTCATAGGTCAAAACTAAGGCCAGATTTGAGTTCCTGAGATCTTGTAGATGCTTTTTAAAAAAAAGTTTGGTCAATTTAGAGCAAGTTGAAATTTGACCTTGAAAAATTTCGAAATTTGACCTTTTTTCAGTTTTTGAGTTCTAATATCTCAAAACTGGAGCAAAATTTTAATAAATACTCAATTGCTAATATGTAAAGAACCTTTAGAGGAATATATATTCTGACTTTCAGTAAAAAAAATTGATTTGTAGTCTCCAATTTTGAGAAACTTAGAAAACACAGTTTGTGATTTCGTTTTATGACCCTGACCTTTGACCTTGCAAATTTTACTTTTTTAGACCTCAGAAGGTCTTTTGTGAATAAATATACCTAAATTTGAATCCAGAAAATCGATTCGAAAAATCAACTTTTTTGACCTTTCGGAGGTCACTGAAGGTCAACCAAAGGTCAAAGGTCAAAAGTAAGGTCAGATTTGGAATCCTGAGAACTTGTAGATGAGTTTTAAAAAAAAATTTGGTCAATTTGAAGCAAGTTGACCTTTTTTGACCTTTTTTTGACCTTCAATATCTCAAAATCTAGGCAAAATTTCTGTAGACGGCAAAAGGCTAAGACTAATAGAATACTAATATCTATCAGTATGCAAAAATTCAGCCAAAAATATTGAAATGTAGTGTCAGGATTTGAGAAACTTGAAAAAAACTTAGATTTGACCTAGATTATGACCTTTGACCTTGACCTAGATAAGAATTCCTTTCCCGCCAAGTTCAGCCAAGGTCCCTAGTATGACTATGTAAGAGCTAGTTGAAAGCTAGTTGGAAGTAGGAGAAAAGGTCCCGGGAAGAATAAATAAAGAATAATAATATCTACAAAATTAATAGGAGGCCCCTGCCGGGGGGCCTCCTAATAATAAGAAAACTGGCAAAAGCAATAGACTCCAGATTTTCAATCTGGAGTCTAATAACTTCTAAGATATGTAACATATACGCCTCAAGTATTCTCAGAAAAGTCTTGTCTTTCATATTACTAATGAAATGTAGAAAAATGGTTGCATTTTTTTTTAAATTTTAATTTTAGCCTCTGGTGTCCCACCTTGATAACTCTCACGATATGCAACTTATGCATCTCAAATGTGTGCTCAAAATGGTATAAATATAGTCTTGTTTTGTTATATTTATTTAGAATCATAAAATCAACAGTTCAAAATCAATGGATTTTGACTGTCTCCTCTACAGCTACATATAATTCAGGGCAAATAATATCTGCTTTCAAATATTTGCATCTGCTCCCCAAACACCCCTTACAGGTACAATGGAGGAGATTATTCCCTTGCATAACTTGGACCAAACATCTTTTGTAATCCATACAGGAATCCTTTTAGCCTATCAATAGTGGGAGTACTTTACTCCATTTATGGAGTAATGGCAAATGTTGATAAGGTGTTAATATGTTATCCTGTGGCCTGCAATATATGCACCTTGGATCATACACTGAATTAAGAGATTTTGAGTACGTAAAATACGGGAAAAGGAGCTCTTTGTAATGATAAATCTTTCTAGCCACATTCTCTAGTTTTCATGTTAGTCATACAACATACATTGATTGTATTGAAATATTAATTTATGATTGTGATGTCCCGCACTTCTAGGGTCCCAGAGAAGAGCTTAGCTTTTGGAACACTTGCATTACTCTTGGCATGATAGGCCATACAGTGAATACAATTGTTGAGATGGGGCAAGAACAATATAGCACATTCGACAAAAGACAACTTGAAAACCTAACAGTACCATTTGATAGAACCATATCCAGGAACAAAGTTCTTCAGTTAATTAGGCCTCCAAAACCTCCATTCATAACAGATTATGGAAAACTATAATTCCTCCATTAAATTAAATTTTGAATGACCATGCCAAAAATTAGATCATTAACATGCTAAAACCCAACAGTGAAAATATGCAGAACATGAACATAAATGATTGTGCAAATTAAGTAATATTTCTTCCCCACATATAAAACATAGAAATGGAACAAGGGAGAAGGTATATCATACTAATTCTCTTGTAAATTTCCTAAGATGTGCCAAGAACAAGAGTGATCTGTTTTCCTTCCAGACATCAAAACTTTATGCTAAAAAAACTGAGTGTCAATTTGGATTGCATACTGAAAGAGGAAATCTTATCAGTATCTACCTTCCCATGTTATTATTGCAGAATATGGCCATGGCAAAACTTTAGCCCTTTCCTTATGCAATCATTGCATGTGATGCCATATCTGCATTCTAATACTGTTCTAAATCATCTGATTTCCGATCTGGATTTCTTCTGATACATGTACCATAGAATGAGAGACATTGCAGTTATAAAGTCATTTGTAATTCTGATATATGACAAAACATGCAAACGAGAGAATGTCAATCGGGATTAGAAGTGACTTATCGCCCTTGTAATTTAGCAGTGGGACAGTTTGGTGTATGTTTGGGCATAAATGCACCTTTAAGGCCTAATTTTTCAGGATATTTTCAAAATTTCGGGTCAGATTTGCGGTTAAGGGGCCAATTTTGGTAAAAGAGGCTAGGCTACTCACACTACTGATAGGCTACCAGTATACAAAAGATGTTGCATATGCAAAAGACTTATCGTCCATTGTTCCTGTAATATAAGGAGTGTTTGGGGAGAAGATGCAAATATTTGAAAGTAGATCTTATTGTCTCTGGGCTATATGTAGCTGCATCCTTCAGGGGAGACAGTCAAATCCATAAATTCTGAACTTCTGATTTTATGAATCTCAATAAATATGACAAAACAAGACTATATTTATACCATTTTGGGCACGCATTGAGATGCATATGTTGCATACTGTGAGAGTTATATCAAGGTGAGATATAGTTGCCCCTGGGATGTCAGATTCAGAAGCTAAAATGAAAATTTCAATTCAAAAAAGGTGTAATAATTTTTTCTACATCTCATGAATAATATTATGACAAAGCAAGACCATATGCCCCATTTTTGGTATATTTGAGTTGTATATGTTACATAATTTTAGAAATTATTGAGGGACGTCAGAAGCTAAAATTAAAATTAACATTTTTTAAATGTATAATCATATTCCTACATCTTATTAGTATAATATTATGACAAAGCAAGAGTACATACACCATTTTGAGTACATTTGAGATACATATGCTCCATATTTTGGAAGTTATTAAGGTGAGATATGGTCACCCCTGGGACGTCAGAAGCCAAAATGAGAATTAATATTTTTTTAAATGTACAATCATTTTCCTACATCTTATTAGTAATATTATGACGAGACAAGATTATATACACCATTTTGAGCACATTTGAGATACATATGCTCCATATTTTGGAAATTATTAAGGTGAGATATGGTCACCCCTGGAACGTCAGAAGCTAAAATGAAAATTAATATTTTTAAAAATGTACAATCATTTTCTTACATCTTATTAGTAATATTATGACTAGACAAGACTATAAACACCATTTTGAGCAAATCTGAGATACATATGCTCCATATTTTGGAAGTTATTAAGGTGAGATATGGTCACCCCTGGAACGTCAGAAGCTAAAATGAAAATTAATATTTTTTAAAATGTACAATCATTTTTCTACATATTATTAGTAATATTATGACAAGGCAAGACTATATACACCATTTTGAGCATATTTGAGATACATACATACATACATACTTGTATGCTCCATATTTTGGAAGTTAATATTGTGAGATATGGTCACCCCTATCCTGAATGATGCCACAATTTTAAATTTCAATAATCTTTTTCTCCGAAGGTACAAAAGCTATTGATCTAATTTTAAGTATGTGGTATGAACATATATAGGTCCTTCAGAATGAATTTTTTCAGTTCATTTTGTACCTTGACGAATCTAAAATAAGTTATAACACGTGGTAGAAGTACGAAAATAGGTGGCGCCCCTGTAGTGAATTTCAAGATATGCCCTTTTTTTCACCCTAATAAACCCAAGAAAATTCATACTGATTGTAAATAATGTTTTTGATAAGATTTTATTAGTATTTCAATGTCATTTTACTATTAAAATGTGTTAAAAAATTATTTTATACCCCTACCCCCTGTTTGAAAATGAATAGATGGCGCCTCTTTAACTGCCCATAGCAAATTCGTTTACCACACATTTTTACTCCACCCAAGATGAATTTATTCTAGAGAGTGTCTGGAACAAAATGATACCCACAAACCTTTTTTCCGAGCCGAGTAACGAAATCAGACCTAGGGACAGCACTACTATTTATTTTGAGAAAAACAATTCTTATTTATATCTGTTTACCCAGATGCGAGTAGGCAGTTGCCAGTTTCATCACCAGGTGACTAATACTGGGTGAATAACAAGGCAGGGTTTTAGAATTAGTGTCTCTTAACTTGAATAGCCATCAGTTTTAGTGGTTCAATTTTCACGTTTTACGATTTTTTAACATGGGGTCTGTTGAGTCTCCCCTAACTAAAAGTCACATTTTTAAAATAATTAAATTTAATTTGATAAATAATTTTTAAAACCACAATTTTAGATGTAATTTTACAATGACGAATTCAGGATTATTTCTACTCGCAGCTAGTCTATAGTAAAGTTTCTTAACAGACATCGATCTTTTGATGCCTCCCTAATATTGCCATGTCCTCTATGTGTATTTTAGTTTACATCCGATTTCCCACATATAATTATGACTTAAACCATTGATTGTTTATTTTGTATATTATATTGACTTAAATGATTGTTTATTTCAGATTACCTCCAACCCATATATGTATGACCCACACGTGGAGCTCATTTCATTGCTCAGAGCTGAAGGGGAACTTACAAAGTTACGTGAGGCCCGTGAGAGAATGAGTAATATATTTCCATTGACAGAAAGTAAGTTTTATATCATATTAAATCTAACAAAATGGGAGTTAAGGAAAATATTAATGCCATTTAAATGAAGAAGAATGAACTGTGAATGTAAAATGTTCAAATTAATTAAAATTGAAAGAAGGGACATCCCATTTTCACTATATCATCAGACATTTTAACCTTTGAAATCAAGACTATCTTGAAATAAGCCTCTTAAGCCTCCTGAGTAATTCGTAGGGGTGAGACGGGTTGAAAAATTCCGATTTGGGTCTTGTTCGATTCAGATAGGAGAAATGACGATTCAAGTCTCCGGGGTCTCGTCTAACCCCTAGTAACTGGATATGCATTTCAGAGCTGTGGCTAGAATGGTTAAAGGATGAGGTACCCCTTGCAGCTGACAGCCCAAGTGAAAGGATAAGAATTAATGGATTGTTTGACAGAGCTGTGAATGACTATATGTGTACGTATTTTGACATGTATTTTATCACACTTTTTAAAAGTACTGTCTTGTCATTGCCTTGTACTGATTGGCATTTGGATGCCACGTCAGTCTTGTCATCAAAGTTTTAGGAAAACAGTTGTTTAACCTAAAGATGATAGATTTTAATTAAGTCAATAGGCCAAGGGACTGTAAAAGTGTTCCACTCACTTATAGAGGTGTTCCACTTGAACGATTTTACTGTATTACAATCAATGTAGGCCCTAAGGATCTGAAACCTGCTGGCCAATATGGCATAATGGACCAGTTGCAATGTTATTTTCCTATACCTAGTGAAAAAGCTGATCGGTATCAAAAGTAATCAAGTAATGACTAGCGGACAAGCCGTAAGGTAGAACTCTCCTTACTTTTTGTACCATTGAGATACATGCAATGCGATGCAATTTAATAAATTGACAAAGTTCAGATTAGAATTTCTTAAATCGCAGCCCATCGATTTTCAAAGAATTTCAGAGAAATACAGCAAAGCATCTCACCTCCATGTCAAAAAAATTTCAACAAAAATATCCCACGAAAATCAAAAAGGATAGTACACTCAGTCTCTAAGTGTCTACACTGATTACAATACTTATACTTGCAGCTGTTTCCGTGTGGCTCGAGTACGTTCAATACTCAATAGGTGGCCTTGCAAGCGAGGATGGTCTAGCAAACACACGTCAAGTGTTTGAACGGGCATTGGTAGCCGTAGGCCTGCACGTCTCAAAGGGTGCCCATATATGGGAAGCATATCGGGAATTTGAACTCGCAATTCTTGCAGGTTTACAGGTAAATAAAAGACCATTCTAAGTGAAGCATATATTTTAGGAAGTAAACTTTAACATGTATTTAACTTAAAAGCACTTACAGATTTTGTCTCAGCCTTCAAATGTCCTCTCGTATATAAAATTAACCATGTCTGAAGTATTTTCCAAGCATGTCATCAAAGAGCCATCAGTAAAACCTGTCGAGTGGAACATCTTTGGTCTTCCACTTTGGAGTTGTTCTCCTTGCAGAGGTTCTTTTTCTTTAAGTTAATGGGAGCAAGGACTCGTATAGATGGCAGTTAACTAACTAGGTTGTTGTTCACATCAGGCCCATTGATTTGTGTGTAAATATTGCTGTTTTAAAACTTCACCACAAATTCACTACATTTATCAAATAAATATCAAAATTTCCTTCATTATTATTTACAAACATGTTTTAAGATTCAAAATCATAAGGTTTTGGACATTTCCAATAAAACTTATATTGGGAGATTTTAGAGCAATTTTTACATGTTAAAGTATGCTATTAAACCTATTGAATTTTATGCCATCTATTGACAGTCCTGAAGGCCATTGGTAATAGGACATAACCTGTTTCAATTATGGAGGTGTAACACTAAGAAAGGTGTTTCACTTAACAGATTTTACTGTATTCATTAAAAATAAAAATTATTCTTTTATTGTAACATCTTTGTAACATTTATGCATCTTGATTCACAAGGTTTCGATTGTTCCTACCTCAACTTGATAAATCTGCCCGATTTAACCGACCACTGCGTAAATAAACCCCAGCTGAGTTCACTCTCAATATTGCTCCTCCTGGCAGTTGCCCGCAGAGTTTTGTGAGACTCCACAAAACCAATCCGCCAATCAACAATGCAATATTTATTCAGTCCATATAGGAATTTTCAATATTTTGTCACGTGACAAAGCAGAGCGTTCTGATTGGGTCCGTGGACTTAACACCGGGCTATGAACCGCCACATATGAATGGGAGAAACAAATAGACCTTTTATGCCACGGGGTGTTTAGACCCAGTGGAAAGTGACGATGACATTTATGGATATCTTTGTTTTCTTATCTTTATTATTTCAGCCTGCCCCGGGATCAACAGCAACAACAGAGCAGCAAGAGAAACTGGATGACCAGGTGAAGAAGATTTCCACCTTGTTCAGGAGGCAGCTGGCAGTTCCTTTGATAGGTGAGTACATATATACAGTCAATCTCTAACAGTACTGTATGGTACCATATCATTTTAACTACAGTATTGCAGGGTACCGTAAAATATGGTGCTTCAAAATATTGTACCGTGAATCATGATTTCATAGTGCGGATTGGGGTGTACATAAGTGATCTTTCTTGTATTAAGCTTTTGACAGTCAGGCTTTCTGGATCGGTTTGAAACTGAGGCACTTTTCATTTTTGGCAGTTTTTGACAGTTGTCTTAGAGATGCATATTATGGACCAACCAGACTTGAGGCAAGTGCCTCACCAACACATTACAAAAATATATATTTTTTGACATTTTCAGCTAAAAATTATGGAAATAAAGTCCAAATGTAAAAAATTACCTCTTAAGGCTAAATTTGCCACACATTCTATTTATTTTGCCTCACCTATTTACATTTGCCTCACCTAATTTTAGATCTTGGCTACATCACTTCATATAAGTACACCTAATCTCCTTGCTAGACTAATTTAAACTTTTCTTCTTAGATATGGAAGCCACTTGGACTGAATATGTAGATTTTGTGGATGAGGTGGATAGCTATGTGGAACAGACCTATAAGAAAGCCCTGGCTAGACTCCAGAAACTCATGCCCTTTGAAGATAGTTTGGTGAGTTAAGTCCCTGATCAAACTTGAATATAGACAAGTTGTTTTCATATAGATGGAACGTAATTTGTTTCATCCTTTCGTCTAATGCCTTAGTCACATGAGGCCATTGCTTGTATCCTTAATAGCAAATTGCATTTTCCCTACCTGGTTCTGATAATGATAGCTTAGTTAGTTTTCTTTTTGAGTTGGGGTTGATTGTTAATTCATCATGTATACAAATTCATAATATTGAAATTACAGTTATTTTACTCCTCATTCCATCTTTTTATTAATTCTTCAATGCATTTTTTATATAATACAAATGTAATAAATAACTCAACTTCATTTACTTCAGGGTATAATCAATTGTCTATTTTGGACGTTTCAATTAATATATCACCAGAATGGAGAATTTACACAAAAATTTACACATGTATTTTCTGTATATGTAAATGGGCGATGGAAGGCCGTGGGTGGCGAATAAAATACAACAGAAACTATGATTTAAAATGTCTAAAAAAGTCTATTTCAAAATCTGATACATGTATCTCTGCAACAATTGACTAACTAACTGACTTACTGGGCAACACCCAAACTCATGAGTGAGTGAATGTGATCTATATATATAACATGAAGACATGAATGAAAAGTAAAAACAAACACAGCATGAAACAACATACAAAACTGGTTTAAACAATAGAACATATATACAAAAGTGACTTGCAAACAACATGGTTATAAATATCTGAAATACTGGATGTAAAAGTAGTTGATGCAAGAGGATTAAAAGGACCTGTTAAAATGAACAAGGAAACAAATCGGGATTGATCAATATGAAATTCAAAATATGAAATAGCCTGGTTACATATACTACAAATGAATTTTATATAATATAATACAAATGTATTTTCTATACAATACAAAAGCTAAGTAGTTATAAAATAATTCAAAAGTTTTATTGTTTTATATGAATCTATTTTCCATTTTAGGACCTGGCAAGCTCTCCAAGTTTGGAGGATTTCCAGAAGTATATCGAGTTTGAGAGTAAAGATGGTGAACCTGCAAGAATACAGTGCATCTATGAGAGAACGATAACAGTACATTGTCTCATACCAGAACTATGGCTTCAGTATCTCAACTACCTGGTAGGTAGACAGCTCCCCCCCCCCACACACACAAGCTGTTGTCACATACTTTGATTCATTAAAGAGAAATATGAGTTTGATCATGAAATTTTGCATACTTTAACTTTGTACAATTTGTGACACTATATTCATTTATAAATCACTGGATACTTCTATAAAAACAAGGCACAGGGTGAACAATATTGTATCTAAATATTAAAAATGTCCATTTACCCTTTGTATGAAGAAACTTCCCTGAAACTTTATAATATATTTTTGAAATGTGCAGAAAAACAAAGTAAGACACCAAGGTCATGCTAGCTGATGAAAATTTTATTAACATTAAAGATTATCATTCGTGAACAATGCAGTGATCAGTG
This sequence comes from Owenia fusiformis, assembly GCA_903813345.2. NCBI lineage: Eukaryota > Metazoa > Annelida > Polychaeta > Sabellida > Oweniidae > Owenia > Owenia fusiformis. The sequence goes on from CAIIXF020000012.1 coordinate 28,514,416, forward strand.
TGTATCTTGAAACTGTGACCACATTTTCCAGGACAGTAAGCTGAAGATCCCTACAGTGATATTCTCAGTGTATGAACGGGCATCTAGAAACTGTCCCTGGTCTGTTGGTATATGGCAGGGTTACTTGAGGGCAGCAGAAAGACACACTCAACCTGAAGATAAGACCAAAGGTAAATTATTGACCTCTGGAGAGGTTAACTGTCAAACTCATTGGAGGGATATCATTTTCAGTCATTTATGCACCATGTTAAGGATTGCCTTAGATTCTTCCAGACAGTTAGGGCCTGTAATTTGACACACATTATTGTCCCTGTGGATGGGTTGGATGGATGTAATTTTCAGTCATATAATTATGCACCATGTGAATGATTGCATGAGACATCCAAGCAGTGAGAGTTGGGAATTTGACACACATTATTGCACCATGGGGTTGGATTTTGACATGCATTTCACTCCAGGGACTGGGGACTTTTGAAATACATATTACCAGTTCTCTAAATTTTGAGTATATTTAACCAGGTATTAATACTCCAAGGGTCGGGAAATTGATCCTCCTTAGGTTGATCCCAAGCAAGGGAATTTGACAACCCAATTTTTATTTTCCCTAATGGGAGTCTCCCGCAAACCTTTGTTTGGATGATGCATTACTCCTGTCATATATATCGAGAAAATTAATGTTTTAGATTTTGAAAAATCATTTTAATCTAGAGCTATGATGAGAGAGCTAACCTCCCATCCATTTAACTATAAAAGGATGGACCTTTTTCATTGGTCTAGGACTGAATCATTATCATTCCCAATCGGTCAACACTGATTTATTAATCACATATCTTAGAAACAAAATTGGTGTATCAAAACTTTGTAGAATGCTTCATACAGTTGGTACATCAATTCTGTGTAGTAGCCATTTGTGGAGTGTTTCTGACTCCTTATTTTTATGACATTTTCCTTTTCAGAGATATTTGACAAGGGTCTACAAGGAGGGTTTGCAGAAAGTGGTGATTATCTTCAGTTATGGCATTCCTACATTGACTATATTAGAAGAACTGTCAATTGGGAGGAAGGTACAGACATTTATTAAAATATAGTGAATCTTTCTCTCGTGGACATATTTCTCTCTAATGAACACCTCTTTGGGAAACATCTGTCTCTACTGAATACCTCTCTGTAGTGAACACCTGTCTCTTAACACCTTTCTCAAGTGAAAAAATGTCTTGTGAACACCTCTTTAAGGAACACCTGTTTCTACTGAACACCTCTATATAGTAAATACCTTTCTCTTATACACCTTTCTCAAGTGAAAAAAAATTCTAGTGAACACCTCTTTAGGCAACACCTTTCTCTACTGAACACCTTTATTTATAAACACCTTTCCCAAGTGAAAAATCTGTATTTAGTGAACACATCTTTATTGAGCATGTCTCTGGTAACCATCATTTCTCGACATATGTGACATAGTGACTCCCTGGCCCCTTATTAACTCCTTGTAAACCCCAAAGCAAGCAAAAATGAAAAATGCTCTGGTATTAAAGGGTGACGCATGTCGTTTAGCAAATTGAACGCTCGTTTCTGGTGTTGCTCACCATTTAGTATAAAAGGCTCGATCCCAGAATAATACTCAAGGGTTCAAAGGCTCGAGGTCGTTGTGTCAACTAGACCTCTAACTTTTATATAACATTGGTACAGTATAGATCGTCACACATTTAGAAAAGGGAGATTTTCATTTTATACGGGAAGCTTATCGGAACCCTTTAAAGAGGTTAACCAACCTTTGTATCTAATTTTACAGATCACACTGAGAGCCTAGAGAAACTAAGGACCACATTTGACCAAGCAATTGAGTACATGCAGAATGGTAAGTGTAGAAATTTCTGTGTAGTTTAGTCCCTCGTGCTCCTTTAACTCTACAGACTGAACCATTTCTCTGGATTTGAACCTAACACTTTGAAATTTTTGACATTTGTGGCGTTTTTTTGTTGTATGACGGCGGTGCAAGTGAATTTGATGTGGTTGCGTCGTATTCATTTGTTTTACACAGCTGTATTTCACACATACAGGGTGTTCCAAAAGTAACAGGACTGGTGCTGGCATTTTGTCAATTTTGCACCGAGTATCTTCTAATTTACACAAATTGTACTTTGAAGTATTGCAACTTAAATCATAAAGTTTCAGAAAAAATGATGAAATGCGGTTAGAGTTATGGTTACTATAGTAACATGACATTCCAATACCCGGGGCAACTTTTTTCCTGAAAATGTGATATCTAACATTTTTGTATTCCTGAAGAAAGTATCTAATTCACCTATTATAATACATCATTTCTTGTTTATTTGATTAGTTCCTTTGTTGTAAAGGTGTTGCTATAAAACTCAGATTCAAGTATAATCTCATAATGATAACAATATTTATTATTCAATTTCCAGGAATATCTCTATGTATAAAAGTCTGAACAATTCACGGTTGAGTTTTTGAAAAGACCCAATTTGAAGCCAGTCATCTACCTTGATAGCGTGCATGCCCGCAGGTCACCATTAAAGACCATGCAGCTATAGAGGAGCTAGGTCTTGAGGTCTAAAACCATGCACCATACTCCTCTGATCATGCAATATCTAATTTGTTTTACTTATTTTGAGAATGGAATGCTAATTAGTGCTGTAAGACCTTTAAAGATGAGAATGACCTTCTCCAAATTGTCCAATCGACCCTGCGTGACATGTCCTCAAATGGGTTCACTCATGTGTTTGGGTCATGGATACAGAGTACTACTCTTGTACTGACCAAAGAGGAGCCTTCTTTTCAAAGTAGAGGATAGTATAGGAATATCAAATGATGTATTTAGCAAATGTAATTCCCACCAGTTGTTGCATTTCAACTTTGATATGGCATGTACAAAATGATATGGCATGTAGAAAATGCTTAATGTCTCTGTAACTTTTTGCGTGGAATGCTGCCCCGGGTATTGTGATGTCATGTTACTATATCAACCATAACTCTACCCGAGTTTCCCATATTTTGTTGAAACTTTGCAGTGTTAGTAACAATACATAACATAAAAGTACATTATGTAAAATTTTGAAGACGATTGGTGCATATTTAAGAAAATGCCAACCACCAATTTTAAGGATTAAAATCTTGCTCACGGTCACAAAAGCATGTACAAAAATACAGTGTTAATCTCAAATTTTCACTTCGACGTCTACTTTTGGTGCAATTTGTGACATTTTGGTGCAATTCTGTGATCACCTGTTTTTTACTATATCATGAGTATCGGACAGTTATACTTTTTAGCAGAGTAAAGGGAAATATGAATTTTGCAAGTATATTTGACTAACAAGAGTTACTCTTCTGTCACCAGGCTGATAACAATTAAAGTTCTATCGGCAAATTGATAATAAGATATAATATAGGAGTTTAACTTCTTCTGTATGAATAGTAGCTCATGACATGCAGAATATACAACAGAGTGTCTTCAAATGTCATGCATTATGACAAAACATGCCATAACAGGGGTTTCAATAGAATTTCACACAACAGGCTAAATAAATGAAAACAACAGGCAAAATCAATGGAAATCATAAAAACATGGAAAGGTTGCTAAAAACAACAGGCAATTTTGTGAAAACAAATGGTGAAAATTGCCTGTTGCCTGCTGCTATTGAAACCCCTGCATAAGCTCGGAGACTCTAGTTTATCATGTCCTTTGCCTCAGAGCCCCTGCTAAGTTAAACTCAAGTTCCCTCACATACTACTTTAAAGGTTAATTAGTCTTGCTTAAAAGACCCTTTACTCCCCCCCCCCTCCTTTATCCTTCTCTTCTTATATTGCCAGGTAAAGAGAGTGAAGGTGTCAGGAGGGGGTGGATACAGTCTTTGAGCAAGACTAAAGGTTAATTTAAGAGTAATCAAATCAAATCAAGAGTAGTGCTAGAAAATAAGAATAAGTATAAGAAAAAAACACTGCTAGAAAAACTGTTTATTTACTTTAAAGTGTCTCACATATTCAATCAAAATTTGCCATGCAAACATGTTAGTCTACTTTACTGGCCCCCCTTGCTGTAACAAGGAACCCAAAACACATTAAAACGTAAACATAAACCAATTAGTCACTTCACTATGAAAGTGAGGGGTGTTAGTCCATGCACACAGCGTATTCTGCTAATACATATTTGCTAACACAATATCAGTGGTCATTTACTGTGTCAACTTAGTAACCCTTGCATATCGTGCTCACTCAAGTATTGAATATTTTTTTATGATCTAAATGTGTGGGTTTATAAAAAAATGTGATATATTTTAGTTAGAAATACATTAATTAATATATTCATCCAAACAGCACTAGAATGCGGGAAGAAAGAGCAATGGTGACAAAATGCAGACAGAATTTTCTGTAAGGGTTTCAAACATTTCTGGACACAATCATACACGTACTTCATGTGTACTGTTATTTTTAGTGCTGTATTTATAGATATAATTTCACGTATTAAAATCATATTTTCCAGCAATGACTTCAAATTCGGAACCACACCCATATCACATTTTCTTCAATAACTCCAAACATGTGTAAACATTGACCATGTGCATATAAATTCAGATTTCACGAGCTCTTTCCTATTCGAGTACTTCATACACCCCTGCATGGATTTGAGATGGATTCGCCTTTTATACGTGAGCCGACACACTCGCAAACGCTGATTGGATAAAGATTGCGAGAATCTTTAACTCGAGTTGTTAGGATGTACTTTAGATATGCAATTATATAGATACTTGCTCCTAGTAATTAGAGATAAATCAGTGTTATCCGCTTGAAGGTTTTAGATACAGGGTTTATCCTGAGGGAATAGAGAGACTAATGAAGATAACATATTTAGCTAGACTGGCAAATGTTCCAAGGAGAGATATGAAAGAGTTATGCACTTGGTCAGGTATTGAGATGATTTAAGGACTTTATTGATTATCATTCCTCAAAAGTGTTGTTTCAAACTTTGCAAGAGATGTGTAGCATTGAGTGCTAAGTTTTGGAAACAACACCTGGGTGGAATGAATCAGCCACAATGCATTGAGTCTTCAGCTTAAATTCTTTTCACACATTGCAACATATTTTGTACAATATCACTTAAAAGATACAAAATAACTTTTTGCAAGGGTCAATTTGTCACCTTGACAACCATTTAACACTTACCATTTGCCCTGCATAAGCACTTGGCTTGTTACTCCCTATGATGCTATATGATCACCCTATCGGTTTCATTAGTTTCACTAGAATCTAAAAATGACCTTTGGTACATTAGAGTAGTATTGCAATGCAGTTATATGGAATAGCTTGTTCTGATTGGCTGGAATTGGACATACCTTGTCTAGCTATGTGTGAAGTGAATAATATTTCTTTTACACTGCTACATTAACATATGTGACATATGTAACTTGACAATCCTTTGTTTGGTTTGTGTGTTCACTTTTACCTGTTGAGTGTTGTATGTTCACTTTCAGTACAAGTTTGTCCTGCTCCAGTAGAAGTAGAAGTGCTAGTTTTGGGGAGCAGCTTCGTTAAGAGACTTGAGACTTATGTTAAAGACCACCCTTGGTACTGGAGTCCCCCAGGGTTCAACTTCACATATGTCCCATTTAGTGGAGGTTACATAGAGGATATTATCAATATAGCTAGGAATTATATAGAGAGCAATCACTTTCAAATAGCTTATGTTCAATGTGGGGGTAATGATGCGTCCCACCATAGTAGACCCCAGGATGAACCCTTGGATAGAATAGCTCTGAATTTGCACAATGAAATGTGGAGATTAGCCAAGACAGTGTTACAAAAACTGACACCAGGGGGAATTGTTGTGATTGGGAAGATCCCGCAACGCTGGTTAACACCAGTAAACTTTTATCGCAACAACTGAGCATGCTGTACGCTGTAATTACGTCATCTCAAAGTTGAATCAGCTTCTCCAGGAAAAGGCTGAGGCATCACCTTCGGTCATGTTCTCTGATACTAAAGGTATAGAGGAAGACTTCAAAGCAGTGTTAGAAGATGGAACTCATTTTAACGAGAGAGGATATGAACTCTGGCAAGATAGTATGAAGTTAGCAATAGAGGAGGCGTATTCTAGGCTGCCCAAAAGTAAGTTAAACATGAAAATGAATGTATCATATAGTGATTTAATCAGTCAGAGTCTAGGTGTATTTGGCAAGGATTATAGGGTGAGACAACAGAGGGTATGAAATCAGGCAATATAGTATAAAGTTAGCATTTGAGGAGGCATATTCTAGGCTGCCCAAGAGTAAGTTAAAGTGTGCGCCTGACCCGGCTACGTATAGCACAGAGTTTATACTGGCGGATTAGACTAGTTCATTTTTTATATGTGTGTGAAAGCTTTCTCTTATTTGCGTTTTTTCGTTTAGTACGGTTTTGTTATAATTGCCGAGGTCATATAACCGGGATAAAACAATGATTATCGTTGACTGCCCACACACAAAACATACGTTGAGTGAACAGTGTTATTACAAACAACAGGCTTTAGAATACAAAGCGTAGTGTGATAATAAGCTGCACACTACCACTGCTGCATGTACATATTACTAATTTACTAGGGCTCCCAAAGAGTGGATAGGGAGGTTGTGTTTGTCACTTTTAAATTTTACATTTCAAAATTGTCATTTTACATGTCATAATTTGTTGGTTTCATTCGTTTAGCCAATCAAAACATTGTAAAACAATAAATTGTCTGTTACGTACAATCAATTTTGTTCAGTTTTGATTAGTTGTCAGAATAAAGTTACGTTCATCTGAATCCATGTATGAAAACAAAAATCCTATTTTCACTTCAAAATACATCAGTGAGATGAAGGCTCGGAATTGTCACATGCAATAACTTATTGTCGTATTCGTTATTTTATCTTCTCGATAGTAGCATTTAGTCGCACATTTGATGCCAAGTCACCTTGTCGCGTACCTCTTGGGGAACCCCACATTTATGTGTGTACTCATGGAAGTAAATTCCCCGGTGTAGCCGAGAGCCACAAACTTTTCAACAGGTTCGAAATGACCAATTTCTCTCATATATACTCTAAATATTTTATTATTTAGCACCTACAAAGTATTGCTAATAACCATATGTAATTTCAATAAGGAAACTTATCTGGCTACATATAAATTCAATATCAACACTAGCTGTTCTCTCAACACGTCCTGGCTTACCTTGTGGTGACAAACCCTGGGTTTTCGCTATTTATAGTTTATCAACACCTGGACGCATGCGCATTTTATACTTTATCGGGCACTTTAAATACATGAAAATTAAAATATCATATAGTGATTTAATCAAGTAGAGTCTAGGTGTATTTGGCAAGGATTATAGGGTGAGATGACAGATAGTATGAAGTTAGCAGTTGAAGAAGCGTACTCTAGGCTGCCCAAGAGTAAGTTAACCCATGATAGATGAAAATATTGTACAGTATTGTGAGAAGGTCACTAAAGAATCTAGGTTTGGAATAGCTTGTGTATTTGGTAAGGATTGTAAGGAGATAGGGTATGAACTCTAGCAAGCTAGTATGAAGTTAGCAATTGAGGAGGCATACTCTAGGCTTCCCATGAGTAAGTTAAATACATGAATAAAAAATTATGAATATATAATATAATGAGTAAATCACTTTGAATCTAGGGTAAGAAAAATCCATTTAAGTTCCAAGGATTGTAAATGGGAATGCTTCTTTACCAACTTGGGTCGTGTAAAATTAGGACTGCTTGACTAGGCTGTGGTAAAGTGGAGCCCTCTATCTGTTGTCCCAGACAATAACTCAACAATTTGTTTCTCTTCCACTTTCATTATATTTAATTATAATTAATTGCTAAAATCTGATTACTAATTATTCCCTTATATACATTAATTATCACAATTTGGCAGTCTATGACAAAAAAAGTTTTAAGTACCCTACTCACATTGAAATATTTGAAACACTTTCAATTAATTCAAAATGCCAAATATTGCTCCTTCAATAATTTAATGTGCCTGCAAAAATGTAACATAAAGAGTATAAAATCCTAAAATGATTGCGGTGAAAAAATTGTAAGATCCAAAAATGTCCTCTACAATCTACATTAAAACCTTTGGAGAGCAGTGTGCTTTTACTCCAGTGTAAGTTGTTGTAATTCATGACTAGGGTCAGAAGAAGTGAGTAGCTCCCACAATTCTTTCATATTCTATCGTATTCCCCATTACGTCATCTCCCGCATCATCTCCAATCAAATTGCAGGATGTGATCACGTGAACAATCATGAGCACATGCTCTCTCAGTGCTGCGCATGCGCAAAGTTAAATTTAAAATCGTGGGAATGGCGTTAAAGGTCATCTTTGGGAAATCTCCCCCCCCCCCTGACTAGGGCATTGTATAATCTGATTTGTCCACATGATTTCAATATATCCTTATTTTTACACAGTTCAATTCAGAATCTTCAAAACAAAATTCTGATAAAATATTTTTACATGTATTGGTATCTCACAAGGTAAACTATTGCAATTGCCCACTTGTCTGCCTTTTTTATGAAATCCCCTATAAAGCTATTAAAAATAACATTCTTAAGGTCTTAATATGACAGGCCATCTGCGTCAATCGAAATGAATGCCTGAAAACGACAGAACATAAATATGTGTCAATGGAATTAAATGCCTGAAAATGGCAGGACATAAAGATGTGTCAATAGAATTAAATGCCTTTAAGTGACAGGCCATCTGTGTCAATAGAAATGAATGTCTGAATATGATAGCCTATATCTCCATGGAACTGAATGCCTGAAAATGCAGGCCATATATATATATGTGTCAATGGAACTGAATGCCTGAAAGTGCAGGCCATTATATGTGTGTCAATGGAATTGAATGCCTGAAAATGCAGGTCATTATGTGTCAATGGAACTGAATGCCTGAAAATGATGGGCCATCTGTGTCATTTGAACTCAATTCCTGAATACTTGGTTGCAGCATCTTTGACGTACGCCTGCACAGTGAAATCAGGAGGCCCTCGTTTTGGTTTAAAGTTTTCTTGATCTAGTGATATGACAGTCTTCATAATGGCTTGTAGCCCAGTCAGCCTCAATAGTACGCTACTGTGGTCGTTTATATGACCCCCGATGATAACACTGTCCTTTCCCTCAAGGAGCAACCCTACAGGAAATACAAACGGCTCTTCAATATACCAATGTCGAACTATGGGATAGCGTTTCAATAGATCTGGGTGGACTTCTATAGGTCCACTGGCATATACTATTCTTGGTTTGGGTGTGGTGCAGAATACGACGAGATTAAATGTATAGAACCTCAAGCCTGTTGCTTTTTTAAACAGAGTTGCATGCGTAATAGTTATGTAATACGAGCCTTTATATTTCTCCATTGGAGTCCCACCCCTTAAAGGAGTTTTAATATTGCTAAAAATTGCTGACAGGTTTCCGCGGAGCATTACAAACTTACAATCGCAGGCGTCATCACCTAATTGGCATTTTAGAATACGGAGTGGGTCAAAACCATGTACGAAGTAAAGTTCATTGTTCTTTATGAATGGTATCCAGTGTTTGTCTCTCATTTGAGATTGTGGTTTTGGGCCCTTGATTCGAGGACGTATTAACACATTTGATTCCATATCCCAGATGAATGAAAAATCTCGCATTTTTTTTAGTGATGATATGTAGCCAGTGTTGAATGTCATTAATAAACGGTTCCTAAACGTAAAAAGTCTTGGCTCGATTGGACCATCACCTATATGCCATTTTGGTGTTACCATGCCAACGAGAGATCCATTGGTCAATGGCTGCATGAATTTATCAAATTGTTGCGTGAAAATAGTATTATCTTGAAACACATTTGCTGGCCATTTTTTTGCAATGTTGTACGCCTCATTTTGCAACCATATCCTAAGTGTCGTAAAAAGTCGTCCCTTGAACCATAAAATTGCTGGACTATTGGCATAAAATGTATTATCCCGACCATTTAATAGGTACATCTTTTTTGCGGTCTGTTCAACTCTGGGCGAAAACGAATAGACAAGCGATGTTGAGATGTTTTTGGACACACTTAATGCCATGCCTTTATCCGAGAATATAGCGCCATCTATTTTAAAATGATGCTTAAATGTTTCATCCAGTATCAGTTTCGGTTGTTTCATGTAGGTGATACCTTTATCACTTGCACTATTTCTATATGTAATGTCTCTACATGGCTTTTGGTAATATACAAAGAACCATTCAGTGCTCCTCGTAAATAACAATCCACAAAGCACAATTAATATAAATCCTAATATTAAAGTCCTCTTTGAATTCATTCTTAGCATCCTATTTAGGTGTCGTTTCAGGTATTTCATAACAGTTGCAACTTAGCAAATTCTGTATCCACCAATCAGTTTGATTTCATCGTTCAGTTGTGAAGGTTTTCAGGCCTGTAATATGAAATTAAAATATTTCCAATATATCCTTGAATTTTTGTAATCTTACTTATTAAGGTAGTTCCACATGATGTGAATATTAATACACATGAACATATTATAATTACCAATGATTAATGAAATAGGTAATATTCTTCTAATTTTTATTTGGATATTTACATCTAATGGTAGAAAACAGATCAAAATCAAAATGTTACAATTAAGCGTTAAAATGATATTTCATATTGTTTTATTTTCAACATTTTCTGATAGTGCAGAACTGACTTAATGCATAACTGTACATGTTTTTATGACTGTTTTAAGATACTTGGAGTTCTAAACTTTCATAAATTGTGAAAAAACTTGAGGAAATGTCATCATTTTTGCAAAACATTAAGATTTTGAATAACTGCAACATGTACATATGAGCCTGGGCACAAGAAAATGGGATTTTTTCAATATAATGAATTTTTTTGTTTATTTTAAAAAGCGCAAAGACACCTTTCAAGTGAGCCATGGTTGTGTCTTATCAAATTTTCCCTGTAGATATAGACAGAAATGACAGCTTTGAATTTAGCACATTTCCTCTTAATCTTGGGCACATTTTTGGCTCTGTTAAAGCACAATTTTAATTGTTGTGAATTGACCAGTTTTCCTGTGTTGAGGCTCATAAATTGATGATTGGAAAATGTAATATGAAATTATTTGTCAATTCTCATCACGTAGATTTACCTTCATTTCTCCTATGTTGTTCTTTGAAGTCTTTTTCAGTATTTCCCCTCCTTAAGGGCCATATACTACACAAGCCGTGTTTTTCAAACTGACTGTACTATGTAAAATGCCTTTTACAAATATCAGCAGTATTGTTGAACAGTTTCTAGATTTTTCCAGCATTGTTCTTATTGGTTGGTGATTTAAATGTCAAATTAACTTAAGCCATATTAGGTAGTATTACATAATATGTGAACTACCCGATTATTCACACCAGTGGTATACCTGGCCACATGGCGATTGTAGTACCCCAAATGGGGTAATGTCAAATCCAAACATATATCCTGGTGATCAGCTTTACAATTAGGCTTTCAAAAGATCCTGGCAATTTTTGTTTTCTGTTATTTATTTTGTTAAAAATCAATCTGTATTTTTTGTAAATTTTTTCTTCTATTTTTTGTTAAAAAGGAGGTAAGTTTAAGGTGCCACATCGAGAACTTGTCATCATTTATTGATACAATATTAGCATTTAATACTTTTGTAAACTATGTACCTATTTAGTGAAATTGTGGTATTAGAAGAGCTTAACCCTTACAATTAAAATTACTTTTAAGTGGTACTTATATTTTCAACTTCCCTTATACTTTCTCTTATTTTAACATTGTATTTTAGAAGCAAAAAAAGTATTTAAAAAAGCCCTTCTCAAAATGTCATATCGAATTTCTGTTTAAGTCCCCTTAAAATGGACATCAACATAATTACCTTTTAGGGGCTTTTTGACTGTTTGCTTTATTTTGCCAAAATGCTAACTCTACACATATTCAAATTTCTACAATTACATATAGGCATACAAACTATTACCATCGTACATGACTCATTAATGATTATACACATTCAAAGTTATGCAGACACTTTGCCTCATTTGTTCTGTTTGCCTCATTTTATATCTGTTTGCCTCATTTCTGAAAATAAACAAAACCAGCATATGATGTCTAGCTTTTACTTTTCAGTATGACACAAATATTTCACTCTATTGAGATGAATATGGGGATGAATACCTGTACATCTTTCACAAGTCATATTCCACTAAGCTTAGAGGGCTAGTCGAATATCATCTTGTAGGAAGTGTTGCAAGATGATTGCTGTATAACATAGTGTATTCCGACCCGTGCATGAAAAATTGGCGTAAAGGGGCGCGAGTTGTTTGTAGAATGAATCGGTGGAGCTTTTCCATGCATTCCACTTATGTTTTAAAAACTTAAAAACAGAAATACACTTTGAAATGTTTTATTGACTATAATATAAGATTGCACCATAATTCAAAAAATTATTTCTCATTTTCAAGGATTATCCATGGATTAACACCCAGGTATTTTTATTTTTCAAACTTTAGAGGGCTGGGAATCATTGTGCTCGACGCTTTTGAATAATATAAATGCTGTTTTAAATAGGTTTCATGTCTGCCAGTAATTTCTCAAATTGTGTAAACTGCACCAATTCTTTAATCCCTAGAATATTCTCTGGGAGGAATTTCCCATGTTAATCCAATGGTGTGGTTCCAAGCAGATTTTGAGATAACAGGAAGGTCAATCTTTAATATATGATATAAATGAAAGCAACCCAATTAGGTGTATATTAATTTATTAAAGATTAATTAACAAATTTCCCATTTTGTATCTATTTAGTTTAAACAAATGATCAACTTTTCAGCATTAGAAATAACCAGCTTAGATATAACCCTCATAAGACATTGTTGCAAGGGGTGCTATGTAACATATTGTATCCCACATTCTGTATTCTCAACAAAAGCATATACATGTATCTAGATGGGAGAGTATGCTGACATATTGACTTAACGATGTCATAAAACAATTTTGATTACCCTTTGTATTCGTTCGACTTCACTTCTTGAAAGAGAGCTTCAAGAAGTGAAGTCGAAGTTTACAATAAACCTCTGATCTCACTGAGCTAATCAGAGCGCGTTGAAATACGGACAACTTTCTATATATGGTCATTTCCTCTGACATCAACATATTGTTGACCTAAAAAATTTGACTCTAAACCTACCTCCTGTCGGTCGTTTTGAGGTTAAATGCTAAAATCCTTGTCTCCAAACTTTAGGAAATATTGTTTTTTTATTGTTAGCCATTATTATATTTTCTATCATAAAATCTGTAAATTCTTGTATACACATTTCCAAGAGAACTGTTTGACGGATTGTTTTACAATTTTCAGGGATGATTTTTTATCCTAATTTTATGGTGTAAAAATCAGGTTTTCAGCTCTTCTTTGGTTATAATTCAACAAGTTTTTCACCAATTTGCTTGAAATTGTTGTCACAAATTTGCTTGAAATTGTTGTCACCAATTTGCTTGAAATTGTTGTCACCAATTTGCTTGAAATTGTACAGGTACCTTAATTTATAGGCTATAAGTTTCGGCAAAACAAGTTGCAAAGATTCAAAATGGCCACCACTTTTATTGCAGAAAAATCAGGTTTTCAGCTTGTCTTTGGTCATAACTCCATAAGTGTTCCATTAATTTGCTTGAAATTAAAAAGGTGCCTTTATTTCTATATTATCAACGATATCTACAAGTTTCAGCAAAATATGTCGCAAAAAATGGCCACCACTCTTATTGCAGAAAAATCAGGCTTTTAGCTCTTTTTTCATCATAACTTCACAAGTATTCAATCAATTTGCTTAAAATTGTACAGGTACCTAAATTTCTAAGTTATCAATAATGTCTTCAAGCTTCAGCAAAATATGTCGCAAAGATTGAAAATGGCTGCCAATTTTATTGTAGAAAAATCAGGTTTTCAGCTTTTTTGTCATAACTTTACAATTATTTCATCATCAATTTGCTTGGAATTGTACATACAGGTACCTTAATTTGTAAGTTATCAATACTTTGTTTACAAGTTTAGGCAAAATATTTGCAAATTTCAAAATGGCCACCACTTTTATTGCATAAAAATCATGTATAAAGCTACCTTTTAGTGTGCTTGTGAAATTCCTCTGTTCCAACTTCATTATGGAAAATGGTATTTATTGGTCCAAGCTAATACCCATGTTTTTTTTATTTTAGCTAGCCAGGTAGTTCGATAAAATTAGTATGTTTCATAATGTGCAAAAACTTTGATTATTCTAAGCTCCTACTGTAAACATTAAAAGTATTGAAACCTTACCATGTGAGTGCAATGCCCATGGTACTATTTTATTTAAGAAATATAGACTGAAGAGCAGGGGTAATATTGTCGAATACACCTCGCAGGGCTAGGCACAAACATTTCTGTACCCCAAACGACAGAAGGGAGTGAGGGGTTCAAAAGCTTTTGTGCCTCGCCCTAAGGGGTGTATTCGACGATATTACCCCTGCTCTGAGGTCTATATTACGATTCGAACATGAAACCTCACCAAAATGTTTCGAATATTCATGATGGTCCGCCATTACTACGACCCGCTGTTATGGCGTCACACATTACACGTATTACCAGGGGTATTCTTCGCAAATATACCCTGGGTGAAATGCTGAGTTTGTTAACAGTTTATAGAAGGTGTGAATACAGTCATGTTCGAATAATATTTAAATCTCAAATAAAAATAAGATTTGTGTCAACATGAAAGTGATTAATTCTTAAATACGAATTCTCAATGGCGCACCAGTGTATCTTTTACAATCAATATTTCATTAATGAAGTGTATTTTTAAAATTTAAATCTCAAATAAAATAAGATTAGTGTCAGCATGAAATGGATTACGCCCACAGATTACAATTTAAAAAAAGTAATGTCAGTATTAAACTCTTTTATTATTGACATTTAATCATACTAAATACTCTTTACTTTTCACCATAAAAAAACTTTCCTGAGAATATTGAAAATACACAGCAGCAGATAACCATATGTCATGTTTCCTCAAGATATCATTTATATCCCACTGTCAGATATATTTTTTTCATGAGTTATATATCTCACACAGACACCATAGGACATATACGTGTGGTAGGATAATGTAACTTGATATCCTAAGGTAGAAACAGCTCCAATATATGAAAACTGTTTTCACCATGTACACAGCCAATATAATTCGGCACCATTTCGGCATCGACAAAATTCGGCGCTGTTCCGGCACCGTTTCGACACCGTTTCGGCACCGAAACCTTTCGACACCAAAATTTGCTACCGGACTAGTCAGTCCATTTGGTGCCGAAACGGCACCGAGATTTGGCACCGAAACGGTGTCGAAAATCAGATTGCATTTTGGGGGTGTAAGCCCGCCAAATGTATATAATTGTATTGCTTCCAGCGTATGGAGTAGAGGGAGACCCAGAGTGTTCGCTTCATAAATACAGGGCTTGGGTGGAGGCCAAATACTGCAACAATATGGAGAAATGCCGTCAGCTCTGGAATGATATCATGGTTCTTGGACATGGGGCAGAAGCCAATATGTGGATAGAATTCTTCAATATTGAAAGGTGAATGATTTGGCTGTTTGCGCACGTGGGTAATTACTTAAAACAGGTCCCTATATTCAGAAGGGGTATCAGTCGCAGCAGGCACTTTTGAACCAAAATAGCCTGTTGTTTTAAAGAATTTTTATACTGTGTCAGTATTAAATTATTATTAACATACTATATTTTGTTATTATATCACCATCAAAAGTTGTCCCCAACTATTTTGTGGACAGTGTTTGACATTCAGGGTTTAGCGGCGTTTTGAGTTCGGCATCTGTAACAAATAGCAGGCATGGGCAAAGCGCTATTTTAAGAGTAGTACGCGTATGTACCAGCCTCTGGTGGCCTTGGTGGCCTATATTTTTGTTGTACATTTATTTTGTAACTGAATGGAATGAAACCCAAATGAAAAAATAATTAACTGATTTCTGATTCAGGACATTTGGTGATCCAAAACACTGCAGAAAGGTCTTACAACGTGGTATTAACTCTGCCAATGACTTCCCAGATCTGGTTTGTGAGGCGTACATCAAGTATGAAAGGGAAGAGGGTGAGTATTTTAGATAAATTTGAAATTGCGCTATGTGCATGATGGAAATATTTATGTGTACAGATAAGTACATTTAAGTGTAAAGGAAAGTAAATCAGACTATAATATAGATGTCATGTGAGTATGAAGTCATTGCATGCAGTCAGTCAAAATAAACTTCAATAGACGTTTCCGATAAATCGTGCCATCTTTTGGTCCATCAGAGAAACCACAATATATTGGCTAGATTGATGATGTCATAGGTTGTACTTTTTCAAAATTAGCAATAAGTTAATTCTATTTTTGGATGGAAAGATTGCTACCTTCAACCAATGATATCATCAATATTGCCAATATTAGGCAAAATATGTTGCAAATTAAAATGGCCACCACTTTATTGCAGAAAAATCATGTATAAAGCTACCTTTTAGTGTGCTTGTGAAATTCTTCTGCTCCAACTTCATTATGGTATTTATTGATCCAAGCTAATACCCATGTTTTTAATTTCAGCTTGCCAAGTACTTCTACAAAATTATTTTCAACCTTTGATAATGTGCAAAAAATTGATTATTCTTAAGCTCTTACTTTCAAACATTAAAAATATTGAAACTTTCCCATGTGAGTGCAGTACCCATGGTACTATTTTTTGATATTGTCATGGTTACTGTTGTTAGGGACTCTGGAGCAGTTTGACCTGGCAACCCAAAAGTGTCATGCTCAGTTGGAGAGAATTAAAGAAAGGAGACTCAAAGTAAGTAAAAAATCACAGTGATCTTCCAAGCATAAGAGCCAGGATTAAGTACATCATTATCCCAACGAACGAAGTTCGTTAGGGATATAGTGAAGCCCTCCGTCCGTCCGTCCGTCTGTCAGTCAGTCCGTCCGTCCGTCTGTCCGGAAGATAAATCAAATACTAGTTGACAGATTTTCTTCATATTTAGTGGAAAGATGTATATTGGTAAATAGTTTTACGCAAAAAAAAATTTTTCATCCTGACCCCCAGGGGCCATGTATGGGGGGACAGGAAAACAGAAATTTTCGCTAATTTTTAGATCTTTCTGAAGTATAGCTTTATTATACTCAAATGAAAGGCAATTAAGAGTAGATTGCAAATATTGTATCTTTTTTCTGATTCGAGCCTCGTAAAATTCAAAATGGCCGTCTAATGTACGATTTCGCAATAATTTTTCGATCCCTTCAAAGTATGGCTATATTATACTCAAATTGAAGGAATTTTGGAGAAGATCACAATTATGGTATTATTTTTCAGATTTGTACCTCAGAAAATTCAAAATGGCTGCTTTGCAGGAATTCGCAATTCTAAAATCTAATTTTTTCATTTTCAACCAAAGTAATGAGTATAATTGATTGGAATTCGGTAATTGATATTTTGTTCGTTGGGATTTGCTACTCCGCGGAGTTGCCGTTATCTAGTTGAAAAAGTCCTTATTCAGTTGGTTCACATATAATAGGACATTGATACCTGTTTGTAACGCCTGTGTTACACCTGAAAAATCATTTGTTACAAGGAATGTCAGAACACTTGAAACGAAACAATTAAAAAACTCCAACCATTATCAGTTTTAAGTGATGAACTGAATGATTTTGTTGGCTGGCTGAATTTTTGTTCAGTTACGATCAGTATGCCTGAAATCCTGATAATGTACCCTGGATCTATCAAATGAATTGAAAACAATATAGACTGCCAAACAGTATTCCTCATTTGACATTGAATTTGTAAATGTGTGTCTATGTCCAGGCTGCAGAAAAAGAGGAACTAGGCAAAGAACACAAAAAACAACCCAAGCAAAAACAAACAAAACAAGCCAAGCAACAACAACACCAAAACAAGCAACAGAAGTTCCAGAAACAAGATACAAAGGAGAAATACCAGAAAAGCGCAACTCAAGAAAAGCAAGGAATGAAAAGGAAGGTATGGTTAAGTAGGATAATTTTTGAATATTTCTTTTCTTCATTATACAGTAAGTGTACATTATATTCTAATATGATATGTGACGTCACAATAACTAGAACAATTGATTTACTGGTCCATATTGGAGTATGTATGACCGCTAAGATTCATAAATGCAAATATTTGTTTTTTCTTTCAAATTTTATTCTGGCCATTGCCAAAGACCTCAATCGCTACATGATTTCGATCTTTTAACAATGAACAGAATAAATTATTTTTCAGTCATATATCACGCCATAAATCATAAAATCTCTGTCTTTATTCCTTATGTATGGTATAATAATGTTGTGTCCTAATGTGAACACCCGACCTCTACGATTGATCCATTTGCTATGTTAGCACTTCAACTCAGGCCCAAATGTCTGAGTTTTAATTTAATCTTTTTCAATAATTTTGATTTTTCATTTTAATCATGCATTTCCGCAGTATGAGGACCAATCCACCAATGAGGCATCAAGTAAAGAGACTGGCGATGGTTTCCAGGCCTCCAAAGCTCCTGTTTCTAAATCCCCACCCCCAGGCTTCAAAGCACCAGCGCCCCCAGGTTTCAAAGCTCCTGCCAGTAAAGCCCCACCCCCAGGATATAAAGGACCCCCTCCTCCGGGATTTAAGGGACCGCCTCCCCCTGGATTTAAAGGTCCACCCCCTCCAGGTTACAAAGGGGATGAACCAGCTGCCAAAAAGCTTAAAGGTAAAATTGATCTTTATACAGGGTGACCCCAAAAAATGTAAATGCATCACTGTTTCATGCCTTGAACATGCCATATTTAGCATGGACAGTGCCTAGTATGAGTCAAAAAAGAGCACACTGTAATTAAGAATGCTATTCCAAAAAAGAATATTGCAATTTTGAACAACCCTGTATTATGCATTAAACTATTTTTGAAAAAATGAAATGTCTGCCTTCAAAGTTTCTAACCAAATTGTACATGTTCGAATAAATGAATATTATAATGATAATATATGTAATATGTCAGTTTCACGACATTCATTTTATTTTTTTAGTTGTAACAACCCACACATCCTACTACAACTGTACAAAGCCAAATTGGTTACAAGTAGAATATTATGGAGTCGTTTCTTTTCAAATCATTGAAATATATATACAGTAATGTCTCAACCCCCCCCACCCCCCACCCCCCTGCTAATATTAGTGAATTAATGTATGAACATTTGTTCCTTACAATCACTTTTTGCTTTTCAGAAGATACTCACGAAAGCAGTTCTACCAAAGCTGAGGATCCTGGGAAAAACAATGCTGCCCATGACCCTAGCGACCACAACAAAGATCTGACAGTCTTCGTTAGCAACCTTGGTTATGACATCACAGTTGATAAGATACGGGAAAAATTTACGCAAGTAAGAGCATTTTAATTGGGGAATCAGAAATATAAATAATAATTTTGAACCTAGCCAAATTGATACATGAAACTGCAAGTTGAGCCAACTTAATGGATATGTGTTGTTATATAACCAATAAAGTACAAAAAATTTTTTAAAAAACGTCCCGAACTTAGAGAGTTAATATCTCAGAAACTATAAATAGTATATAAGTGAAACTTTCAGTATTATAACTTCATCCTATTGCCTCTCAGACCTGAAAGTTTCAATGCAGTACCTTTAGTATTAACAACGATATATGTATATCAAACAGAATTCTTTTTTGCACAGCAATGCTACACATTTTTGGCACATATTATTATGTCACATATTGCTATAATTTCAAACCTTTTTGTGGACAGTGTTTGGCATTTAGCATCTGTAACAAATGTTAGGTAGTGACATTTTGCATGTTAATACTTTCTAAATGATCTTGTGGTGTCTTCCAGGTCGGTGATCTCAGTGATATAAGACTGGTGAAAGACTACAAGGGGCGCTCTAAAGGCTTTTGCTATGTAGAGTTCAAACAATTTGTAAGTACATGAAATAGTACATAATCTATAGTGTTCATATAAGACTGGTGAAAGACTACAAGGGGCGCTCTAAAGGCTTTTGCTATGTAGAGTTCAAACAATTTGTAAGTACATGAAATAGTACATAATCTATAGTGTTCATATAAGACTGGTGAAAGACTACAAAGGGCGCTCTAAAGGCTTTTGCTATGTAGAGTTCAAACAATTTGTAAGTACATGAAATAGTACATAATCTATAGTGTTCATATAAGACTGGTGAAAGACTACAAAGGGCGCTCTATAGGCTTTTGCTATGTAGAGTTCAAACAATTTGTAAGTACATGTAATAGTACATAGAGTATAGTGTTCATATAAGACTGGTGAAAGACTACAAAGGGCGCTCTATAGGCTTTTGCTATGTAGAGTTCAAACAATTTGTAAGTACATGTAATAGTACATAGAGTATAGTGTTCATATAAGACTGGTGAAAGACTACAAAGGGCGCTCTATAGGCTTTTGCTATGTAGAGTTCAAACAATTTGTAAGTACATGTAATAGTACATAATCTATAGTGTTCATATAAGACTGGTGAAAGACTACAAAGGGCGCTCTATAGGCTTTTGCTATGTAGAGTTCAAACAATTTGTAAGTACATGTAATAGTACATAATCTATAGTGTTCATATAAGACTGGTGAAAGACTACAAAGGGCGCTCTATAGGCTTTTGCTATGTAGAGTTCAAACAATTTGTAAGTACATGTAATAGTACATAATCTATAGTGTTCATATAAGACTGGTGAAAGACTACAAAGGGCGCTCTATAGGCTTTTGCTATGTAGAGTTCAAACAATTTGTAAGTACATGTAATAGTACATAGAGTATAGTGTTCATATAAGACTGGTGAAAGACTACAAAGGGCGCTCTATAGGCTTTTGCTATGTAGAGTTCAAACAATTTGTAAGTACATGTAATAGTACATAATCTATAGTGTTCATATAAGACTGGTGAAAGACTACAAAGGGCGCTCTATAGGCTTTTGCTATGTAGAGTTCAAACAATTTGTAAGTACATGTAATAGTACATAGAGTATAGTGTTCATATAAGACTGGTGAAAGACTACAAAGGGCGCTCTATAGGCTTTTGCTATGTAGAGTTCAAACAATTTGTAAGTACATGTAATAGTACATAATCTATAGTGTTCATATAAGACTGGTGAAAGACTACAAAGGGCGCTCTAAAGGCTTTTGCTATGTAGAGTTCAAACAATTTGTAAGTACATGAAATAGTACATAATCTATAGTGTTCATATAAGACTGGTGAAAGACTACAAAGGGCGCTCTATAGGCTTTTGCTATGTAGAGTTCAAACAATTTGTAAGTACATGTAATAGTACATAGAGTATAGTGTTCATATAAGACTGGTGAAAGACTACAAAGGGCGCTCTATAGGCTTTTGCTATGTAGAGTTCAAACAATTTGTAAGTACATGTAATAGTACATAGAGTATAGTGTTCATATAAGACTGGTGAAAGACTACAAAGGGCGCTCTATAGGCTTTTGCTATGTAGAGTTCAAACAATTTGTAAGTACATGTAATAGTACATAATCTATAGTGTTCATATAAGACTGGTGAAAGACTACAAAGGGCGCTCTATAGGCTTTTGCTATGTAGAGTTCAAACAATTTGTAAGTACATGTAATAGTACATAGAGTATAGTGTTCATATAAGACTGGTGAAAGACTACAAAGGGCGCTCTATAGGCTTTTGCTATGTAGAGTTCAAACAATTTGTAAGTACATGTAATAGTACATAATCTATAGTGTTCATATAAGACTGGTGAAAGACTACAAAGGGCGCTCTAAAGGCTTTTGCTATGTAGAGTTCAAACAATTTGTAAGTACATGAAATAGTACATAATCTATAGTGTTCATATAAGACTGGTGAAAGACTACAAAGGGCGCTCTATAGGCTTTTGCTATGTAGAGTTCAAACAATTTGTAAGTACATGTAATAGTACATAGAGTATAGTGTTCATATAAGACTGGTGAAAGACTACAAAGGGCGCTCTATAGGCTTTTGCTATGTAGAGTTCAAACAATTTGTAAGTACATGTAATAGTACATAGAGTATAGTGTTCATATAAGACTGGTGAAAGACTACAAAGGGCGCTCTATAGGCTTTTGCTATGTAGAGTTCAAACAATTTGTAAGTACATGTAATAGTACATAATCTATAGTGTTCATATAAGACTGGTGAAAGACTACAAAGGGCGCTCTATAGGCTTTTGCTATGTAGAGTTCAAACAATTTGTAAGTACATGTAATAGTACATAGAGTATAGTGTTCATATAAGACTGGTGAAAGACTACAAAGGGCGCTCTATAGGCTTTTGCTATGTAGAGTTCAAACAATTTGTAAGTACATGTAATAGTACATAATCTATAGTGTTCATATAAGACTGGTGAAAGACTACAAAGGGCGCTCTATAGGCTTTTGCTATGTAGAGTTCAAACAATTTGTAAGTACATGTAATAGTACATAATCTATAGTGTTCATATAAGACTGGTGAAAGACTACAAAGGGCGCTCTATAGGCTTTTGCTATGTAGAGTTCAAACAATTTGTAAGTACATGTAATAGTACATAGAGTATAGTGTTCATATAAGACTGGTGAAAGACTACAAAGGGCGCTCTATAGGCTTTTGCTATGTAGAGTTCAAACAATTTGTAAGTACATGTAATAGTACATAGAGTATAGTGTTCATATAAGACTGGTGAAAGACTACAAAGGGCGCTCTAAAGGCTTTTGCTATGTAGAGTTCAAACAATTTGTAAGTACATGTAATAGTACATAGAGTATAGTGTTCATATAAGACTGGTGAAAGACTACAAAGGGCGCTCTATAGGCTTTTGCTATGTAGAGTTCAAACAATTTGTAAGTACATGTAATAGTACATAGAGTATAGTGTTCATAATGGAGTGTTCATTATGAGATGCACTCACATTCTGATTCTGTGACATTGGCCTCGACAGATTATCTAAAAAGCACTTGAGATAGAACAAACATAGTGTGTAGTTTCCGTTTGCGATGTATTCAATATTTGAGATTTGCTACCATTCCGATTCTAATAACATTTGACTTGACAGCATATCTAGAATTCAAATGAAAAAATGCCCTCGTTTTAGATTACGCAGTTTTGCAGATGTAGTTTCCATCTCTATTTTAAGAGTTTGGCTGATATAGTTCTCTCCTTCGTTGTATGTACTTGCTGATTGGAGTATAAAGGTATAAGGAATATAAATGTAATTAGGTCCCTGGAAAAAAAACATTTGTGAGGGGAACAGTAATCCTTGGTGGTCAATATATTTATAAATATATTTATTCCAGGCATCTGTAGCTGAAGCGTTGAAGCTGGATCGGCAACCCATAGATGGAAGACCAATGTTTGTATCTCCATTCCAGAAAGATAATAGAAATAAACTCAAGGTGAGATTCATGTTATTGATATTAGATTCATGATCCATTCTTTGGATTGTCAAAGTTTGATTGTCAGTATTTAAAGAGGTTCTAACTCCCAACACATGTTTAGCTATCACAGCCCAATCATTCAGAAACTTCTGTTCAAATCATTTTTTCTCAAAGAATATTTATTTTACTATCTTTTCTTTTAAAAGGACATCTTTCAATACTTTTCAAAGATTAAAAATGCCTGATGTTCTTTTATAGTTTGACACAGGACTTGAGAGGAACAAGCTATTTGTGAAAAATCTGCCAAACACTACAACTAAAGAAGCATTAGAGAATATATTTAAACAGGTGAGTAGGGCTATGTAGTACTATTGCATTGGATTATTGTATATACTTACACTCCCTTCAAAAGTTTGACAAAATTGCGTACATCTATGTACGAGAACACTCCCCTTCAAAAGTTTGACAAAATTGCATACACTTTTGTACACTCCCCTTCAAAAGTTTGACAAAATTGCATAAACTTATGTACACTCCCTTTCAACAGTATGACAAAATTGCATACACCTATGTACACTCCCTTCAAAAGTTTGACAAAATTGCATACACCTATGTACACTCCCCTTCAAAAGTTTGACAAAATTGCATACAACTATGTACACTCCCCTTCAAAAGTTTGACAAAATTGCATACAACTATGTACACTCCCCTTCAAAAGTTCGGTTAAATCGTATTGATGTTTGAAATTCTTTTTTTCTGTCATCAGTGATTTCCAAATATAATATAAACACACTTCAATGCATGGTCCAGTGGTGGAGTCGGTGTTGCCAAATCTTATACAGGGGGTGTAGAATTATTTTTTCATATACATATATTAAGAGATTCTCTGTAATATTCATCTTAAATAACCGTTGTACAATTTTTTTAATTCATAATAAATAAAGTTTTTGAAAACTGAAAAAAGCTAGTAATTTTACAGAACTTGTTATGATCCATACAAGTGAAAATAATTGAAAAGATATGTTTCATATATTGCAGCATGGTATACTTAAGGAGGTGCGGCTTGTGACGTATAGGAATGGGGCCTCTAAAGGCATGGCATACATAGAGTACGAGGACCAGGTATGTTCTTAAAGAAGTCAAGACAATCCTCATCTTAAACATAAAATAGCATATTATTAAAATATATGTTTATTTCATCCAACATTATCAATGCGTTTTCATATAATTTATAGATACTTACGTTGCACACATTTGCATGTAAAGTCTCTGTATACGTCTTCTTATCCCTTTTATTCTCCAGGCTGATGCTAGTACAGCTATGTTAAAGACAGATGGTCTAGAAATTGGTGATAAAACAATATCAGTTGCCATTAGCAACCCGCCACCCAGAAAAATGCCAATGAAAGATCGAACATTTGCGCCATCTTTAGGAGGAGGAAAGAAACAAATGGAAGAGTAAGATCATTTTTCATCTTATTTAACTCCGGCTTCTAGCTTACTTCCTTTTCTGCATTTATAACGTAATATTACAATCATGAATCGGTATAAAAATATGAGTACATGGTAAAAATGTGGCAGATCACTTTTTTAATTTTTTAATTTTTATGTATTTTGTAATTTCAATGAGTTGAAAGAAAAAATGGTTTATCACATTTAATTAAGAAGCTTTCATAGATGCAATGCAAATAATTTATTTATTTTGACTATTTCTCATGTGATTCCTTATTTCAGTCGTAAGGCGAGAACTCAAGTGTCATTTATGCCTCGATCAGTTCATAAGCCATCATCAACTGTGACATCAAAATCATCTAGTGTAACATCACAATCATCCAGTGTGACATCATCATCCACATTAGACAGTACAGAACAGAAACCCCAGGCTACCGCAGGAATGAGCAATGCAGATTTCAGAAATTTACTTTTGAAGAAATGAACAGTGAAGTTAAACTTGAAATCTTACACTATTGCCAAAATAAACAGAGCATTTATGACAATGTGGTATTTATTCATTAGTTCCCAGAATGCACTTCTACAGTGGTATACGGAGGAGTTGTATACGATGACGATATACCACTCTCCACTGTATATCGTTGTTATAGACCCATGTTATACAACTGTAATTGGACTTAGAGTGGTATAAATGAAAGTATCACCATGGATGGATACATGTTTTTTTTTTAAGACTGATGCTGAGCAAGTTCTGGAAGTGAACTTCATCTAATTACCATACCTTCCTCTGATTGGTCAGTTCCTTTCTCTGTCATCAAGCGGGAGATTCAAATTGTGCTGCTTCAAATTGTTTTATTTGTTTTGGAAGCGAACTTCATATAACTGACACCTAAAATTGGTGCATTTTTGAGGAATTCTGATAATCTGATTAAGAAAGAATTTCATTGGCACAGCCAGGATCTTAATTTAGTTTTATGATTTATAGTAGATCTAAAGACTGGCTTTATTGGGGGATGCTGGGGGAAACTGTTTGAGGTTCCTGAGTTTTTATGCATTACTTAATGGACTCTATTTACAAAATAGAGGTGGAGAGTAGAATGAGCAAGGAATAAAATATCAATGAATGGTATAATACTTTTACTCTCTAAATAGACCATATAAAAAGAATCGATGTCCTCAGTTCAAAAAACTTCTAACTCTGTCACCTGCTGATGTAGCCAAAATATGATGTTCAAAGGTGCATGTGCAGTGTGGCAAGTGATTTTAGACGGTCATATCTTTTACCACAAAAAACATATTGTATTAATAAAAACCACTGCATTTGTGGCCAGAAAGTACTCATGGTGAAAGATATGACTAAAATCACTTGCCATACCGCACATGGACCTTTTATGTAAAATATTATGAAATGTGACCAAGAATAAGTATGAATATAAAATTCAGAAGAACAAAAATAAGATGTTTTGTGTTTTTATATCACCAGAGAGAAGCTGTAATTCTCATCTTAATTCAGTAAAACCTATGTACCTATAAAACCTACCTTTAAACACAATTTATTCAGAAGCACCCAAACTTATCCTTTTTGGCGGTTTAAAAGTTATTGTAATCATGATTTTATAAATGGTATGACATCAAAATTTTGATTCGATGACACGGTTAGCAGAGCTAACTGTACCATTGTTGGAAAGCATCATTCTGTTGGGTGTTTTGTTCTGTTTTTCAAAATTTTAAAATTATTGAAAAAATGAAATCCAATGCAATCCCTGTACTTTTACATTTAGCCTACGCTTGTTCTGCATAAAATATAATAATTAGATGAATCAATATTAATTTGTGTCTTCTACTGCTGCCCTTTGTGCTACACAAGCAAATTGATCTCAAATACAGATATCCCACATGAAAGTGTTCTGATAAGAAATCATATTCTCGGCATCAAGAATGCAAGTAAACGCGTTTCTTGTTTTCCCGAGTTTTCTCACTGAGATGGGCTGCATTATACTCACCGGATTATACTGTTGTACTGTAGTTTCTGAAGGAGCCTAGTTAATAGTTTAACTGTCTAACGGAGATATATAAGTTCTCATTTTGATGTCATACTTTTATGCATTCAATAAAATGTATTCAAACATGACCGTGCTCTATTCGAATTTCTCAACCAATCAGAATGCAGCATAGCCAATATAGAACGTTCTCTAATTCTCCATAGATGCACGATCATGCTCTATTCAATCTGCAATTTGCATTGTTTTGAGTGACGTCACATCTCAGCTGCACATCTGGGGCTCTGTCCGGGGATAGCTGTTCTTCAGAATCTTGACAGCATGCGTATTCTTCCTTCATGCCCGTTCCACAGACACGGCTTTTACTAATTTTTATGTTTGAACTCGTTGGACAGAATGTTAGTACAAATGCACTCACCTTCGGTTCGTGCTTTGTACAACATTCTGTCCAACTCGTGCTGAATTTCACCATATTGAATGGCCTATCATTATTTATTCCTAAATAAAAACATCGTTTTTAAAACAATATTTTAGTTTTAAATTCAAGTTTACCATTATTTGAGACTATTATGAATGTATTACACGATCTGAAGATTATGTTTTTTTAATCATTAATGTTTTTTTATTTATTTTAAAAGAATAAATTAAATACACTCTTAAAAATGAATTACTTGAGTATTTCCCAAGTATTTCCCAAGTATAAAAATTACTTAAAGTTAAATACTTAGTTTTACTTCATTTTACTTAGGTTTAACTTGTATTGTCATTTTGAGTTTTTTAATTGCTTAATTATGTAAATGAGTATTACAATTACTACAGTAAGTATTTCAATTTCTCTCCTTGCATTAGTAAATTCACCATAAATGAATTACTTAAAAATTACTTAAAAATTATTCAGTAGTTCAAGATTATTTAAGTAATTTTTGACTTAAAATGAGTAGTACAATTTCTCAATATAAGGAAATCCAAGTAATAATTTTTAAGAGTGTAGAATTGATTGTTGATTGTATCAAGGAGCAAAAGTCTTTTCTGGGTCACCGCGAATGGCATGATTTCCTCGAGTCTCTTCAGTTGCAAGGCAACCATACTGGGACCGATTCGTGTCGTTCCACTACTGCCCTTGGTGGGGGCCCGCTACCATACTGTATGACTCCCGGAGTTTACTAAAGCACGTTAGTGGAGGAACCAACCACAGTCTCACAATCTGTCTCCGACAAGAGCAGTCAGAGAACCAATCCATGCCAAGGGCCGGTAAACGGTTGGACCTTCGGACCGGGTGTCCGTAGTGACAATGATTAACAACTCCGTACCTGGGGCTCGAACGCGGGACCTCCGTATCCCACCGTACGTTCAACCCACATTGTAGTCTCTCTACGCCACGAGGCTATTCTGCTTAGGTGTCAAAACCGCTCAAAAATGTAATAGTTGCTTCAATATCTTGCTTGAATGAACACGAACGTGGTCTAAATAATCCTATTTTCACTTTACTTGTATTTTGTTTTCAAATAACTAATTATAAACAACAACAATATAACGCGCTTGCAAACGTGTAATTGGCTACTTCGTATAATTGTGTTGTCGGAGAAATCAGAAGAATGAGAAAGAATTCCATTTTAACAAGTTGATATCATCCTGCCATAAATCATGAAAACAAAGCATATTTGTGTGTAAAGAATGATTCCGATTTGTTATACAAAAGTTTTCGTCTTGTATTAAGTGCAACTGGAAATTTCAGGTCAAGATCACAGTGACTGGCGAATGAGAAATCAAAATGGAAAATTTAAGACCCGCGAAACCAGAACTTTAACTTGGAAAGTTTATACTGTAAATTGTACGATCTCAGTGAAAAAAAGAATGCATAGAAGAGGTACAAAAGTAAGGTGACTGTATTTGCCATTTCAACCTTTTTATACCAATTACCATGAAATTGTCAGAGAATATGTATTATCCGTTTATACATTATGACCCAAATGTTCAATACCTAATTCTAACTAATAAGCGTTATTTGTGGTATTTATAACGTGAACCCATCATACTCGGAGCAGGTGATTAATTACGAGGGGTATACAAAAATTAATATTTTTCTCAAGTATATCTTTCTGTTACGTTACAAAAATGTACAATTAATATACACATACATCACACTAGTCGTTTTATTGAATAAACTTTTATGGAACAATATGCGTGCTTGACAAATTCAATTTATCATAAATCCATGAAATCAGAAGCACTTCTATCTGGAAAGTTTTGTAAAAATAGGACAAACCTCATTGAAAACATGATGAAACGTTTACATACATGTAAGCGGCCTACGCCACTGTTTTAGGAAACTCTTATTTAAAAAAAACGTAAAATTGGATGACGGTTCATATAACTACTTACAATTTATCAGACCAATGCTCACCGGGGTCAATAGCTCTTGTGGTATTTAATATACCAACGAAATGACAGTAAAACTGAAGTTAACTCTGTCAAAAATTAAATGTCCAACACTTAATTCCATATTTGGTCATGCATTGACTCCAATATAGTCAGAGACTCAAAATGTGAACACATGTCAAGGTCACTGTTTACTACTTAAGGTGGGACCTGATATATCGATAAAATTACAGTAAAGCCTAAGTAAGTAAATACACTTCTTCTTAAATTTACAATGCCCAACACTTAATTCCATTTTTAGAGATGTATGGACTCCCACTATAGTCAGAACTTTGACATGCGAATACTTCTCAATATGAACACTTTTACCCACCCCAATCCAATTCAGATTAAATAGGGGGAGCCTGGTATCCGAACATTTTAAAGTCATTTCCATATTTTAGGTACAGTTTGTGAAAATCCTTCAACATAATACTGTGGTATCCCTCCGTTAATTTAGACCTAGATTTAACTTTTGAGACACCAGTTTTCGTCTGTCCAAAATGTACTTTGTCCCTCCAGCCTATTTTCTCAAGGATGTAGTTTGAATCTTCAAGTAACGTTTCATATTTCAGGACGTATTGATATTTAACGTGACAGGGATGACACAATTGCTGAACCGATCTCCAGTGTTCATCCAACCAATCATGATGGAAATCCCGATCGAGGAGATATCTTACGAATTCATTAAAAGTGACATCACAAGAGCGTTCATAATTCCCTACAGTGCTGTCGTTATCAGTATTGTTGTCTTTGAGGTTATCATAGTAACTAGGAATTTTGCTCAACTCGTTATTTCTGTATTTCTTAATTATATTCTTCCCGTAGGTATCACAATACCAATCTCGTCCAGCAACGTGAGGATGCTCCTGAAATTTATTCCTCCAGGCGGACAATATACGCTCATAGGGATCACGTACGATTAAAAACGTGGTATACGTTCCGAATATCTCCTTTAGTTTGTCTTGTGGTACGAACGCGGGCGTTTTGAGAATTATGTTGAGGTACGTCTCTAGTTTGAAATAGTAATCGTTCACCTCTTGCCATGTCTTGTTCAAATGCACCTTCAGCATTAACTTCCTCCAGCTCGTTGACGCCACCTTTGGCACCATGCAATAGACAAATTTATTTTCTTCATCGATGTATATTTTGTCCGATTTTTTGTACATTACTTCATTAAATGTGAGATCTAATGTGCTCGGGTCTCTGTATGTGATATCGCAGATTTTAGAGAGCGTCATACGGCGGTTTTTGAATCTTTTCTCGATGTTTTTCACTTCGTTGCTGTTTGTTGTCTTGGTGAAATAGTCCCGAAGGTAAGCTCCTTTGTTCGTTCTGTATGGGTCAAAGGGCTGAAATTAAAGAAAACATGCAATCAGGACAATTATGTACGAGGCAATAACATGCAAAATGTCACCACCTGCAATTTCTTACAACAAGGTACCGCCGGGCGCCGAATGCTGTCACAAAAAGTTAGATAAAAATTGTTTTGTTGACATAAAAAATGGGCTCTTCTTTATAAGAGCATATGAAGTGTAACTAACAATGAGTCAGATCAGGTGAAACACTCCCATCAGTAAATTTTACAGAAATATATACATTCAGACATTTTATGATGAAAATAAAAACAATGAATCATTTTATTTTATTTTCATGTCACCAGTAGAAGTGATGACATGTTGTTATAGTCTCAAATTTTTGTGGACGGTGTTCTGTGGTTGGTATTCGGCGGTTGGTGCTCGGCTGTCGGCGTCTGTAACAAATGGTCAGGTGGTGACATTTTGCATGTTAATGCCTTGTTCTCTAGGCTACGTCCCTGGAGCATGTCAGTATGAGCCAATACACCTAATCTCCTTTGCTTCGATGAAAAAACTAGGATTTATTGACAACGTTCACGTTTAAAAGCAATAAGTTAATCCAGTTTTTTTGGAAATATTGCATCACATTAAGTAGGCTTTGATTAATTGAATATAGGACAATTGATTTTCAATTACTTTTTCCAATATACACTTCAATTTTCCTCCATCTAATTCAATTAATCATTTGTGCGTTGTAAATCATTCTGATACTCAGACCATCTCTACAATGCACAAGAGAAGGAAACCGAGAGAAGGCTGTGATATCTCACGATGGTTGTAAATATGTATGTACGAGTATTTTAGCCTTACCTTGAACAGCACGAAGACAAGAGTATTAATGGTAACCATGACAACGAGTAATGGCCACACTGATCGCACCCTGCAGGGCCTTGTCAGGAGTAAATATAGTATTTTTCCAATCATATTTTATAGTCGAATTTATTAGAAACTCATTTAAATTATACTATATCCCATGTTGTTATAATAAAGCGTTTCAATTTATTTTTATTACAACCGCGTTAATAGTAAATCCATATTGTTATAGAAATACCTTCTAATGTATCTAATGTCTGAGTTTAATCCCTGTATTCATTTAGTCGCAGTTGAATTGTTAAGTTGACAATTAGATATTTTAATGAGGAACGTATTTTATTCTATTTTGTCTTTATCTATGTCTTACGAGGAGTAGTCTAAGCATTTTCCATGTGAGTTCAGTCATCTGCGGAGATACAGTGGCGGAGTTAGTTCTTGTTCGTTAGAGTGCATTACCTGCACAGAATGTGATCCTTGGATGTTCATCAATGCACACAATACACACTATGCATTCATTATATCATCCTTTTTAATGCGCACGGTGCATTTCTTGGGTGCTCCTTATTAATGCACACAACGCATTCCTTGATGCTCTTTATCAATACACTTAATGCATTCCTTTGGCGTTCCTTATTAATACACATAATCTATTTCTTGGGTCCTTATCAATGTACACCATGCGATCCTCGAATTCTCCTTATTAATGCACCTAATGCATGCATTCCTTGGGTCTTTATAATACTCAAAATGTATCCCTTATGTCATGCTTAATAATGCACACAACGCAGTCCTTGGGTATTCTGGGTATTCCTTACTAATACACACAATGCCTACAACTACAGGGTGTTCCAAAAGTAACAGGACTTTTGCTGGCATTTTGTTAAATATGCACCAATCGTCTTCAAAATTGTACAGAATGTACTTTCATGTATCGTTACTAAAACTGCAAAGTTTCAACAAAATATATGAAACTCGGGTAGAGTTATAGTTGCTATAGTAACATGACATCGCAATACCCGGGGCAACATTCCACACAGAGAGTTAGAGAGACTTTAAGCATTTTGTACATATCATATCAAAGTTGAAATGCAACAACTGGTGGGAATAACATTTGTTTTACATCATTTGATATTCCTATGTATCCTCTACTTTAAAAAAAATAGGCTCGTCTTGGTCGGTACAAGAGTAGTACTCTGTATCCATGACCCAAACACATGAGTGACCCATTTGAGGACATGTCACCCAGGGTCGATTGGACAATTTGGAGAAGGTCATTCTCATCTTTAAAGGTCTTACAGCACTGATTAGCACTCCGTTCTCAATATAAGTAAGAATTGGATATTGTATGATCAGAAGAGTATGGTGCATGGTCTTAGACCTCAAGACCTAACTCCTCTTATAGCTGCATGGTCTTTAATGGTGGCCTGCGGTCAGGCGCGTTATCAAGGTGGATGACTGGCTCCTAATTGGGTCTTTTCAAAAACTCAACCGTGAATTGTTCAGACTGTTATACATAGTGATATTCCAGGAAATTGAATAAATATTATTATGAAATTATACTTGAATCTGAGTTGTATAGCATCACCTTTACAACAAAGCAACTAATAAAATAAATAAGAAATGTTGTATTGTAATAGGTGAATTAGATACTTTCTTCAATAATACAAAAATGTTAGATATCACATTTTCATGAAAAAGTTGCCCCGGGTATTGTGATGTCACGTTACTATAGTAACCATAACTCTATCCACATTTCATAATTTTTTCTGAGACTTTACAATTTTAGTTGCAATACCACAAAGTACAATTTGTAAAAATTTGAAGACACTCGATGCAAAATTGACAAAATGCCAGCACCAGTCCTGTTACTTTTGGAACACCCTGTATATTGATAAGGATGATATCAACGTGTTAACAGTTGTGAAAAAACAAAGTTAATTTCACTATGATTTAATCCCCACTCCCCTCGTACAAAAAATTGCCGTTTAGCTTGATTTTCAAAAAATCAACGTTCACTAAATGAAATCACCATTGACCCATTTCTCCCATACTGATACTATAGAAGAAATGAGATGTCATGGTTTATCATCATGATGCCTTGCCCCATAATGAAATTAACTTTGTTTTTCCAGAACTGTTGATGCCGGACACCATCCCTGTAGTCTATCTACATCTTAAAAGTCAGTGAAATCTCCATTGTGC
Organism: Owenia fusiformis; assembly: GCA_903813345.2. Classification (NCBI taxonomy): domain Eukaryota; kingdom Metazoa; phylum Annelida; class Polychaeta; order Sabellida; family Oweniidae; genus Owenia; species Owenia fusiformis. Next base: position 28,548,093 of record CAIIXF020000012.1, read on the forward strand.
ATCTGTTTATTTTAGCTTACTCATGTATTATTTACATGATGGTGGTACATGGTATTGGCTGATTAAGGTGAAGTCGTGCTTGTGATGCCATGTCGACTCAATCCAATTGTCTCCCGTAGGAGACGACTCCCACCTCTATACTGCCCACACCCTGCTATTGACCTAGCCTTGACCCGTCTCCTTGTTATGGCGCCTCTTCTACCCCCACCCCACTCCCATTTTCTTTCTTGCATTTTATTTTCCTTCATACCCCCTACTTATTACCCGATTCACCTCCTTGTTAGCTTTTACCTTTCTCCTTTTTTACATTTCCTGAATGAAGCTGTTTCCCATATAGTCCACTCACGTCACTCACTCATACATGTACATGATCTTTATGTACATGCTCTTTATGTACAGCCACTGTCCACACCAACCTGCGTAGTACATAAGGAAGGTGAATTATATTATTGAAAGGGCTGTCATTAAGAGGCAATATATAACACTTACACCCTTTGCAATGTGTCAATGTCAAGCCAGAGGGGTTAAATCGATCGATAATATGTTTGAGTAGCTTTTTCAATAGTTTGATTCTCTTAAAAAATATATCTGATGCAGAAATATCCAAAGTCACTTGAATTGATAAAGATGTCAACTTTTTTTCCAGTGAAATTACTGAACTGCCATAGTTCATTGAAACTGAATAAATGTTATTAGTGAACTCCCATAGCACAGTTTAGTCCACTGAAAATAGTGAATACATTTAAATGTCTAAACTCACACTGTGTCGAAACACATTTTAGTCTATTGGAAATACTAAATACCTTTAAATTAATAACTCCTGTAAGAACTGGTGCCTTTATACGTCTACTGTATAGTTTTAGTACAAAGTACATAACTACCTAATGGAAATAAGCAAAAAATTATAATAAATAGACTTTACGTATAATAAACCATAACATAGCATTAACATGCAAAATGTCACCACCTACCATTTGTTACAGATACCGAATGCCAACTGTCAAATGCGACTGCCATCCTCAAAAAAAGTTGGAGACTTTAACAATATTTTCTACTTCAGGTGGTGACAAGGCATTAACATGCAAAATGTCACCACCTCCCATTTGTTACAGATACCGAATGTCAACTGTCAAATGCTGACTGCCATCCACAAAAAAGTTGGAGACTATAACAATATGTCACCACTTCAGGTGGTAACAAGGCATTAACATGCAAAATGTCACCACATGTCATTTGTTACAGATGCCAACCACTGAACGCACTATCCAAGAAACATTGGAGACTTTAACAATATGCCACCACTTCTGGTGGTGACATAATAAAAATAAAAACAGAAGAATAGTCTATGATATCAGCCAGTTTATTATTAGTTTCTTTACTAACAACATGTGGCAGACAGAACACAAAAGGTTGTGTAATTATTTATTCTTGAGCAGTTGCCTTGGCAACATAGCAATGATCAACAACAACAACAATGGAACACAAAGTTACCAACGATTCTGCAGCACAAAAAATAAATCTCAGGCAAAAATAATTATTCTGCAGCACAAATTTATATTCTGTAGCCCAAATAACATCATAGAAGTCATACCATATATATATCTAATCTTGAAATTAAGAAATTCATAACTGTTATCATGGTTACAATGAACAATAGACTTAAGGAGTTCATTACTTAAGGAATATTTCACTGATGCAAAGATGAAAGTAAAAGTTATGAAAGAGGTAGAAATTCTCAATAGACCTGGTAATCAGGTAATAGATGCTTAGTCAAAAAAATGAATTGTTTATTTAAACTGGCATGACTTCAAGAGATTATTAAATGCTATTAAATTACTAAATGTACAGTAATATGACCTTTGTAACCCTGTATTATATCCCCTTAGGTTATAGCCCATTGCTTCAGCCATGATACTGCAAACTAATACCAAATAGAGAGTCTTCGCACAATGATTTTAGCTCATGTATCTAAAATCTGTAACGCATTCACCAGATTTATGCGTAGCAGTTCAATTAAAACGAGATGCGGTTGCGAATACATTTTAGCTATAACCCATTGTGCGAAGTATTTCTATTGATACCGGGATTTCACACTACTCTGAATTTCTGTACCACCCTGCATAAAAGGCGGGAATCTCCCCAGTATAAGAGCAATCGGGCGCTGAATTCTGTTGTGAATCTGAAAATTACACTCCACTCTGTTCAAACTATGTTAACACTCTGTCGAAATGATGAAATGTTGAGATATTGTGACCAAAGCATGTGAAAGTAGAATTTAGCACCATGTTGGAAAGAAACATGGGGAGATTACTGATCATAGTATTATGAGGGCTTAGGTCCCTTGGATCCCTTTGATCCTTTGGATCCCTAACTGTGCATATTGAGGATTAAACTCTTTCTAGCCTTGTGATCAGTTCTTTATGTGATTTAATGAAAGTAGATTTTAATGGCCTTGGCTTGAAATTACTTTCAATCAATGGCCCACTGGGCTGCAGAATAAATTTGGATGTATTTGCCACTCTTCACATTTTTTGAGGTTTTGGGCTCAAATAAGGAAATGAAATTTGCATTTATCCATTTATATTTCCCTGAATAAATGACTCTAAGTTTACAAAATTATGAACATTTTTGACTGTTTACGATGCAATAGAAATCTGTGACTACAACTACCACCAACCAACCAATGTACACTCCCCTCAAAAAGTTTGGCAACCAAAAGTTCTCCTTTTAAGTTAACGTATTAAAGCTTGTTTATGTTTGATGATTTTAACACATTCATCAAATTTATATTTTCCAATCTATTTCAATCAAAGAGCAAAACATGCTATAATATGTAGATTCCCAGTTGCCAAACTTATAGAGGGAGTGTAGATTAATTTAAAAACACAGAATTCAATTCAACTTTGGGTTCCATTGTTATAACACCATCTCATTCAACTTTCAGCTGAATTTAAATATTTCAATACAATTATTTCATTATTGTTGGACAGAATTTCAAAAATAACCAAGTCAAACTGAACCCTTCAGAGTTTAAATTTCACCTGAAAGTTGATACTTTGACTACCTCTCCACCCTTTTATCACAACACTGAACTCTTCCATGTAACCAAATTGAATGGATCAGTTCATTACAAAAGGGGGGAAAGGTTGGAATTTAAGCATTCTACATACAATTGATGTTTTCCCCTACCTAAAAAGCTATTATTACATAATACCAGTCCTTTTGAATATTTTACAAGCGTAATACCAACAGATTAAAAAAACTAAACATATAATATTATGATATACAAATCAAACTTAAATTATAATAAATTTTTGTGGCAATTCAGTAAACTTAACACGTTACACACATTGTGCTTTTTTAAATATTTACTTTCAGATAATACTACAATTTAATGTACATTTACAATTATACATTGATCACAAACATATTTTATTAAAAGTCCATACAGGGTGTCCATAAAACAGACTTTATAGACACCCTGTACATTTTAACCTTGACGAAATGCTGTTTTTTATTGATATAAGTTATAACAATTGTTAGTTGTACAGTATGCAGAAATTTGGGATAAAGCCTGTTTTTCAAATATAAGTGTTGAACTTCTAACGGAAATCCATCTATTTAATAATAATGAACTTTTCAAATAAATTGAGGTTTGGAAGTTTGAATTGCAACATTGAGCCCAAAATTAAAATATTGTATTTTATTTATCTTTGAAATTAATTATTAAAATAGGTTTCAACATTGAGCCCAAAATCAGAACATTGTATTTTATTTATCTTTGAAATTAATTATTACAATAGGTTTCAAAATCGTGTAATGTAATTTGGGTCCTACGAACTATGGTCGCTCTCCATGTGGCCAAAGAGGGTAATACAGGAGGAGCAAAAGACCCGGGAAGAGGGGGATTAACACCAGAGTTCAAAGATGACATACGCTTATATAAGCCTGTATTGAGATGACATACACCTCTGATTGGTCCAAATCGATAAACAAAAATGGCGGATTCAAAATTTTCTAATAACGCTTCGAATAATATTATGTTGATTCCTGGCACATTAACCAATCATAGCTTTGTTTTTCACATCAAGATAAAGAAATATGTAAGGAATATGTTTACATTGTTTAAAAGCAAACGAAGGTGGTACGCAAGAGACGTATGATGTCAGTCATCGCTAAAGCTCTGGGGCTTTCCCTCCTCTTAGACCCGGGACTGTTATATCTATCGATTTGCTCTATCATTTGGGGACACATATCGCCATTGATAAATAAATATCTAATGAAGAACAACAAGTTTACAAATTATTAACTCAGCATTTGACATTCGTATTGTATCGGTGTACATTCTTATTGTATTAGTGCAAACCAATACAATAAAACAAGTTTAACAATCTGGTAATCTTGAATAATATGGGAGACATTTTAAATTGCAAAACCAATTAACAAATTCAAAGGTAACATATACAACATATAAATTTGAGTACAAAAAATGGTATTTGGCAACCATTATGAGCCTACTTTAAGGTCCATTAAGTTTCACATTTCTGCTAAGGCAGGGGGGGGGGTGTCTCGCAATTTTACTGCAACGATGTATCAACAATGTTTATACACAAAAGCATTCTATTTCTAAGGTGTTTTATACGGTATTTTGTCCATAAATAAAATCTCATTATTCAACAAATATTCTCTTTTTCTTTGACCAACATTTTTTCTATAAAGTCACTTGATTTGTCTATACATTCAATATTCTAGGACTTCAGCAAAACATCTGTTTATTTATTGAGTTGATTCTCAGTTTTCATGAGCATTTTCACGAATGAACACAGGAGGAGTGAGTAGCTCCCATAATTCTTTCATATTCTATCGTATTCGGGGATTCCCCATTACATCATCTCTTGCATCATCACCAATCAAATTGCAGGATTTGATCACGTGAACAAACCTTAGCACGTGCTCTCTCAGTGCTGCGCATGCGCAAAGTTAAATTTGAAATCGTGGGAATGGCGTTAACATCAGTTCAACATCATCATTTCAAAATTCAAACCTACGGTAATACTATTGAAGTTACTCGATCCATACTTGTAGAGAATACTCATAAAACTACAGTGAACATTTGGAGATCCATTTTAACGGCAAATTGAGGCCTGTTTATAAAATTTGTTTTCGAACGTGCTAATATGATAGAGCATCTTTAGGAAATCTCCCCCCCTGAATGAACACAAACTATAACATCCTACAATAAGGTACATGTAAGATGTAAGCCAACCTGATTTGGTATATAAACATGTGCACAACTTTCACTTGGTTAACAATATTTACAATTCATGTGTGTGTACAACACCCAGTGACAGGACGTTTCAACAATATATACACGTAGATTACCATGTAAATCTGCCCTTTTAGAACCTGTCCCCCCCCTCTCTTACTCAGGTGAGAGCAAGGGAGAGGGGGATACATGGCTTTGATGCTATTGATGCAAACTAGTGAAACAATGATGTGAAATTTTCACTTCTGACACGGTAACCATGTCAACATAATTCACAACAAATCTTCTTTTGCTCCCCCCATTTCTCTCATTTTCTCCCGTTGCCCACTTCTTCCACATTTTCCTTATTTTCTCCTGTTCTTAATTTTCTCGAATGTATATAACTTAAATTTCCCATTATTCTCCCGCGTAATCCACTATTGTTCCCATTTCTACCATTCAATTTTATTTTGACGATTTCATTCAATGATTATATAGACTACACTTAAATATATGCTATCGATCAACATCATTTCTCAACATACAAAATAGATGTAGCTTTTGAGTGCCATTCAACTCATGTTCAGAACCAAGGGGTCTATTAGTACACATTGTGTTTTATACAAGCAGAATAAAGCATTTACAATGCATTTACTTGCAAATAATCACCTTTCAGGCTGGCTTAAGCTTCATAATTTACATGTATATGATATTCTGTGTACATTTTCTAGACAGTAATCACTCTACTTTACCTTGCATTAGGTGTTCATAAGCAACCCTTTTGGCTTATTAGTAATGATTATGTTATTTGTTTTTATTTGTCTATTCCTTATTAATGGTTTATCAGATGACTGATGATGTTAATAAGGTACTTTCAAAAATATACTAAACAATACAATTGCACAAACACAGTATCTTATGCATTTCTAGGGGTTAGGTATAGTAGAGTGTAATTCTCCAAAACAGGCCACAAAGGTTCATTGTTTGTTTTATTCTCTTCTGCATGACACAAAATTTGGATCATCCAACTGTATATTCTAACTTCATAGATTACAATTTATTTCCTTTAACCCCACTTTTGCCTTTTTCAATTTGCCTTGACTATTTGAAGATTTTGACTATGCCTACGCATTATGAAAGAAATTCCTCAATTTTGAGCTGTTGCTTATCTACTATGATAATTTGCAAATTGTTTTGTACATTTTTTGAGGGAGCCCAAGTAATCATAGAACATAGAATATATATACAGTATAACAGGTATATGTGTCTGTGAACACCTAAAAGTATGATCACATTTCAAGTATCATTAGTGTTCAGTGTTCACTGTAGACTCGCTTTACTGCCATTTCCTGACTTCTGAGTTTTACTATTATACAATGAAAGTTACAAAGTGGACCTGTTGTATGTGAAGACCATTAGAAATAGAATGCTTCTTGTTTCACAATTACATTTTTCATTAACCATGAGCTCACAACTGGCAAGCAGATATGATTTAAATGATCACATAACTCAGAGAAAAGCTTTTGATTGGTTGACAAAAAATCAGTGACACACCACAAATGTTTTTCATACAATGACATGCCACATGTACTTCTGAAAATTTTGAAATTGGGATAAGAAAAAAATAAAATAAACTGTATGAGGCAAAAAATCAAATATACCTAAATATATTTTTATATCTTTTATTTGCTTGATGACCTTACTTATCCCAGATAGTGACAGTGTTTCAGACTAATACTTAAGTGTACTGTGATATCCATTTACTGGCCTTCCTGGACAATTTTTAAGGGTTACAATTTAAAATGTAAACCTGGATACATATGAAATGATTCTTTATTTTTTCCTTCCACTTTTGAACACAACATATTTTTGATATCGAAAGATGTAAAATAATATATCGTAAAAAGCAAAGTGGAAGGCAGGGTCACATTTGTGTCAACCATTCAAAGTTTTTCTCCAGTTAAATTTTATGTTAATTCTTATGATATTGATATTTATAAAGTGAATATATAACAATCATTCACAATTTACATAATTCTGTGCACACATACCTGTATGAACAGTATGAACTTTGTATACTACATGTAGTATCAACCATGAACTTCATGAAATCTGAACTTCAAAAAGACTGCACTTCATGAAGTCTGAACATCAAAAAGTATGCACTTCATTGCATGAAGTATGGACTTCAAAAATATGCACACTGTGAAGCATGAACTTCAAAAAGTATGTACTTCATAAAGTCTGAGCTTCCAAAAGTCTATACTTCATGAAGTCCGAACATCAAAAATATCCACTTCATTGCATGAAGTATAGACTTCAAAAAGAATGTACTTCATAAAGTCTGAACATCAAAAATTCTTCACTTCATGAAGTCCGAACATCAAAAAGTACACACTTCATGAAATATGAACTTCAAAAAGTAAACACTAATGAAGTCTGGACTGCACTTCATGATTATGAACTTCAAAAAAACAGGACTTCATGAAATGTGAACTTCAAAAAATATGTACTTCAGATTTCGCACTTCATGAGAGTCTTACCAGATTCCACCTTTGAGCTGAGAGAAAAATCAAACCAAAAATATTTTACCGTTTTTATTATTTTTTGTTTGAGGTTGCCTCCATATTTTTGTCATCTTTCATTTGACTTTTCCCCGACTCCACACCAATTTGTTTAAGTCTTTTTTTATTTAGTTAATGTCTGTTTCATCCATATCTATCTATATATAAAGTAGAGGACGCAGATTTTGACTGTATCGCCATAGCAATGCACATTTTTTTGTTGTTGTTTTATTTACGTGCCACTTTCATATTTTATAATGCTTGTCACTAAATATAGTGCAATATAGTGTAGTGCAACTCTACGATGTCACTTCTGTCCATGTGTGCTGTTACTCACACAGCAGGTTTGACATATTAATGAAGAAATCTGAAAATCTTCGCAGCCCACAATAGAAAATGTGGTCCTTTGTGTATACTGTATTCCCAAAACCAAACGTTATATTTTAACCTATACACACGTCCTGCTCCTGTAGCTTGTAATCGCTAGAAGTCTAACATCCGGTTTGGTGATACATTATCTTTCATTGAATGAGTCACGTTTTAGCTCTCATTAAGCAAAGATATCAATTCCTAAAATAAATCCTATATCATAGTAGTTCATCTTCCCTTTCCGATATATTTGATGATTTTTCGCTCCCAGTTGGGTGAATATATTGTCTGTTATTCCCCTCGTGGTTGCTTATTTACATAGATTTACAAGTACCAATCACTCTAATCCACTCTTCGTGATTCCCGTAACTTAAACAAGAGCCTTTAACGTGTGCAAATAATCCTATCCTATTCCTTAAATATTTACATTACTGCATTTGGGTTCATTCTGTAGGTTCCAATGTAGGTATTATCATTCCAATATAGGTATTATCGTTCCAAAATAGGCATTATCTTTCCAATATAGGCAATCTTTCCCAAATAGGCATCTCTCTATATATAATCCTTCATAGAAGTTTCTCCCATAGGGAATATATCTTCAGGGAAAATCTATTCCAAACAATGAACATGTCTTCAACTAAGGGTAAATATTTCCTATATCCAATATCTCCCTATATCCTCCCCCGAAGTCAAAGTAAGTGCAGTGACTTGGGGAACTGGGCGGTATTTCATAATTCCAGGTATTTCAAGACACATGTCACAAAATAGTTTTGTATTTAAAAACTTACATTTGATTACTATCTGGTTAAACCAGAAGAGCAATTGAACTTTTTGGCTGATATTCATTTTAATCCAAAATAGATTGCTCCAGATGACGTTACTTTATTCAAGAGGGCTCTGGATACATCTAGAAGGCTCTGGGTATATCGAGTGGGCTCTGGATACATCTAAAAGGCTCTGGGTACATCTAGTGGGTTCTGGGTACATCTAGAAGGCTCTGGATACATCTAGAAGGCTCTGGATACATCTAGAAGGCTCTGGATACATCTAGAAGGCTCTAGGTATATCAAGAGAGCTCTGGATACATCTAGAAGGCTCTGGACACATCTAGAAGGCTCTGGATACATCTAGAAGGCTCTGGATACATCTAGAAGGCTCTGGATACATCTAGAAGGCTCTAGGTATATCAAGCAGGCTCTGGATACATCTAGAAGGCTCTGGATACATCTAGATACTTAGTATAAGTGACTATGGGCTGAGTGACTCAGGCTGCAGTATAGGCAAGAACTTGATTGGGTGCTGGAAGAGAAAATTCTGAGTTTGAGTCAATTTGCTGAAGATCATTCGGGATTTGTATCCTTCTGAATAGTTGTTCCTTTTAGAGATAAATGAATATTTTTGGATAAATAATTACATGATATTTGGCCTAAACATAGAACTTGTGCACTGCTCGCCTCAGTTTTTCTTATTTTCACAACTCTTAATTTGTCAAAACATGCCAATTTTTCAAAACTTTTGTAATTTTCAAGCAAGGCATGTAAATTTTTAGGATATGGATCAAAGCCTCTTTTCAAAATCTCTAATGAGTGCAATGCCCACTTGCTTTAATACTAGGGAGATCACTAAAATTAACCATATCTATCAAGATAGGTTAACATACTTACATTTTTCCTTCAACTCAACTGTCCTTTCCCACTCTGTAAAACATTTAAAAATAAATTATTAATATCATAACCCATTACTGTTTTTGTTAATATGGCGATTTTAAAGTTCTTAATTTTATTGACATCTCAGACTGTTTAATCTAGTTTATATTGAAGACCAATATCACAAAAAATCATCAATTTTACAAAAACAAATTTGAAATATTTTTAGTTCCGCTATAAAATTCCCAATTGTTGACTAATGACATATGTTTTATCATTTTAAGTTACCTTTTACGAGGTATTTCACCATTTCTTCTAAGTTGAAGTTGCCTCTTTGCTTCTCATAGTACACCTGTCTCTCACTAGATGTCATTTGTGGGAGCGTTCTTTGTGAAATTTTTTCGCACAAAGACAGCTCCCTAGGGGGAGCCACTATACCATTCATTTTTAGAGCCTCATAGGCTGTCGCTACATTATCAACATCTATACATTGGTCACCCCCGAATGAGATCCCACTATCTTTATTTCCAATATCACTTTCTATGGTGAAGTTCTCTTGAGGGGCCTGATGAGAGTCTAATGTTAAAGCTTCGAGTTCTTTATCATCAAAACCAAAGGATATTCCTAGGTTAAGTGGACTAGTTAATTTATCATTCCCTAAAAACACCACTGATTGCTTGGGCTTTTGTTTAATGCCGAGAGTGAATGACTTAGAAGAGGTTAGTGAAGTATTTGACTCTTCAGCAGTCTTCTTCCCCTCAAGGTCTTTGATATCACTATGGGATGCACTAGAGTGAGCGACAACAAGGTCGTCACTTTTTGACTTAGATATATGTGGCGTTTTACTGGTGTTTTCGTTACTAAGATCTACATTGCTGCCACCTATTGGTGGCGATGTAGGTCCTCTGTATTGAGTCACTTCACTGAGAGTTGGGAAATCTGGCTTCGAGACAATATCCATTGATTTGGCTATAGACGGGGCAACAGATGGGGCAGCCATATTGTCCATATCCGTCAGTTTCCGTCTGACGCTATCTCTGGCGGCTGCTTCTATCTCTGTTGTTGGAAGCTCTTGACTGGAATACTTCTTTTCATTACTGTCACCCTCCTGTTGTTTGCAGGAGTTAATAGAGTCATTGAGGGAGCCCACTGAATGTCGCCGTTCAGTGTTACCAGTTCCCTGAGCAATTATTTTCACCATGGCTGCTGACGGCCCTTTATCTTTTGGTTTAGGAGAGGCAGCTATTTTTGCATACGAAATCACCGGAGGGATAGAATCCGAGGGGAGGGGGAGTGAACGTACTGATTCTACATCACTGTCACTAGGTGGCGCTTGTACCTCAAGGGCCGTTACTGTGCCTGTAGAATTACGTCTTCCACCTCCCAAGGCAGGAAATGCTGATGGACTAAGAGCCCGTTCTTTCTGACCCTCAACAGAGGGAGGGGGTGTAATAGAACGAACTGCCAAGGTAGGTCGCTTGGGAGGCTCAGACTCTACATGAGGGTTAGGGATCGTACTATTACGTTCCTTTTCTCTAATCTGGTCTCGGTGTTGAAAATTGTCACGTTGGTGGGGGTGTGTGCGATGGGAAGATGGATAGCTAGATAGGTGGTGATTGTGTGTATGATTGTTATGAGGTGTGACATGTTTCTTCTTCTTGCGGTCCACTTTCTGGAAGGCTTCCTCGACCTTGGGCACAGGTTCAATGTCTGTAAATATATAATAACTAGGAGTGTCTATATTGGTAGAGTCGAGAACCTCACTGATCACATCGCTCCTGTTGCCATCACCAATACTGGCAGGCTTATCAGATAAATTATCCTTCATATTGTCCGAGTTATTTGTTCCGCTGCCACTAGAGCTACATTCACTTATAGTGTCTTTATGTTTCCCCTCACTGGCTTCTGAGCTTCCTTTACTCTCAGTAGCATCGTCACCATTATCCGATCCCCCGCCCCCGACAAGCTCCACCCCCTTTTTCTCCTTATGCTTCTTACTTTTAACCTTCCCGCTAGTACCCAAATTATTAGGTCCATTCGCCTTTGGTTTTTCACCGATAAACTCCAATAGCTTGTCCATATTTTGGGTACCAACGTTTCCAGGAAGGTCTTTTGCTACTTTGATTTGTTCATTCTTTTTGTCCTTTTTACGCTGCTGACGAATTTTTTTCTTTTCATATTCATTTTTAGCATCGTTTGTTGTAGTAGAGTCCATGTCACGAATCTGTGTTTTCCCCAACTGATAGCCTTCAATTTGACTAAGTGTGGATGGTATTCTACTGTGTTCATTTTCTAATCGACCACCCTGGAATTCAAAGAATAAAGTCCATAAAGCAAATTTACTCTTCAATCATATTGTACTATTAAATGGTTTCATTTGCAGCAAGCAATTTTCCATAATTTTGTTATCATTTGTTATCATTTGTTTTCATTTGTTTTGCCTGTCAGAAAATTCCAATGAAACATCTGAATATGCAATCAATTTCTAAACAACAGTACACGTACGGTGGTGCCATATGGGCTCTCACATCTATGGTTTGGGTCTTTGAACTTGCTCTCAGACTTTTTAACTTTTGGAATTCTAATTCATGTTATGAAACGAAATGACCACACTATACTTTCATTTGTTTTAACAGAAAAATTGACAAAAGTATCAAATAAAACGTGAAATACAAGGTATATTTATCCTATGACATAATTTCAAATATAACCAGTGTGAAATATTGACTTAACAGTTTATAGAAGGCGTGAATACAGTCATGTTCAAATCAAAAATAGGTTCCACACACATTGTAGGCTAATCCCATTTGCTCACAAATATTGTCAGTTTCACTGAAATGAATTCAATTTGAATCATTACGATTTACCCCCTGCCCCCTATAATTTGAATCATTACAATTTACCCCCTGGCCCCTATAATTTGAATCATTAAGCTTTACCCCCTGTCCCCTATATTTGATATTGATGATTTCGCCTTTCACTTAATTTTTCAAAAATCACATTCTTGGCTATGAATGAAATCATCATTAACCCCCTCCCTTCAAGTGAAGTTAACTTGGTCCTTCCACAACACTGACAATGTGACACTATCACTTTTTATTGTATGATCTGTAAAATAAAGCCCTCTGATTGGTCAGATCTTGTGCTGTACCAATCTGCGACGGAGATTGTCCCCGTTGATCATCTCCGTCGCAATACATAAAATATTGGTGCGGAGGGGACAATCTCAGTAGCAATACAGAGGATCACACGATAAAAAAGTTATTGAATGATTTGAAGTGCAATACAGGATATATTCTGTCTCGATATTATGTATTCGTCTCGTTCCAATACAGAATTTCTCGAGCAGAATATGTCCTGTATTGTACTTCAAATCATTCAATAACTTATAGTATCATCTCACTATACCTTAGATCTGGCTGCTTTGCTACCATACTGGAGTCCCTCAATAGGATTACCATTAAGATCAGTTGATTCATGGTTGCCTGATTTATCCAGTTCACCACTATAACTGTCATCTGGAAATACACATAAAATACACATTATTTCAGTTGTCCTGGCCAAACTTTTAATGTAATATATAATTAATATGATTTTTCAGGAAAAATACATTGGGAATGTATAGATCTAAAATAGAATGTAAAATCCATCTACTCAATCAAAAAGTCATTTAAGAAAAATTTTCCTTTTATAAATACCTACTTATTTCATATTAAACCTCCAATATCCTATATACATGTCTACTGTACTATTATATGCATACTTCACTTTAAATTAAATATTTTAAGATTCCTTGTCATCATGAGGCATTCGCCACCTATGCATGGCATAATACCAAAAAGAGCTACATTATATTCCTAGTTCTTCTATCCATGTCCATCTCACCAAACTTCTGTTATGTGTGTTTAACTATGAATTAAATCTTTCAAGATCGCCTGCCATTGTGTGGCATTTACAACCCAACTAATATCCCTAGTTCTTCCTTGCCCATCTAACCTAACTTCTGTTCTCTAAACCAACTCAACTGTTATAATGTAATATGCCCAAAATGGCAGCTAAACGCTATTTCAATAAGTTAAGTGATGCGCAAGTTTTGCCTCATTGCTTTCGATCAAATATATTAGTCCACTGAAAATGAGAGGATTTATCAGAATTAGGGAAGTTCCCTAACAAAAGATCTCACTATCTTGGTCATTTTTCGGCATTCTTTATACTTCTCAGATATACAAAATATCTAGCTACTTGTTCTTCCTATTTCTCAGAATTACAAAAGATCTCATTGCCTTCATTTCTCAGAATTACAGATCACATTAACTACACGTCTTTTTTATTTAGCATTATTCAAATCAGAATTAGTTAAGTCCCTCAAAATAGATTTTATCTCTAGTAAGTTTTACTGTATCAAATTGTTCACTGCTCCCAAGGTGAACTGGCAAAATTGTCTATATCCCGAGAAAATATTAATGACAAAAAAGTTTATCCAGCTGACTATTGAAAATATAAAATAATTATAAATGGTTGCTCATACTTCAAAAGTAGACAGGATAAATTGTTAACCTGTAAATCAACCAACGAACAAAGGAGGCTATCATTATTGTCCGATACAAGAATCTAATGACAAATCACAAAAGATTTTTGATGGGAGTTTAATTATGAGCCACTTTCTATATAACTTGTTTTATGCGTAGTTTGCGCCTAATAGCCGTGCTTCGTGATTTATTGCCTCGCACAAGTCCATCTAATTTACCATGACACAATGAGAACCTCGCTAGCATAAACATTACGTTCCGAGAAACAACCATTTCTGTATGCTATACTTCCGTGTAAAAGATCTGAATTGTTGCCAAAGTGTCGTAGTACATAGCCTTGTTTTGAGTCATTGTGATCCCCCTCTCCCTAAAATTAAAGTAGATGGGCTAGGGGACCTTGGTGATACAACCTCAGTCATAGAGGGAAAGATATAGAAATATCCCTTAGCAAATATAACATATCTACCCTCGGGCAGATAATATGATATAAGCCAGGAATAATCACAATATCCTGAGTCTCATATAGGATAATCTCTATATTTCCCTGAAAGTAAACCATGTATCCAAGACCTCCAAGTAAATGACCCTTAAGTTATGTAGTACAATGACATGTATATTTAATGAAGAAAAGTGAACAGCGAGGAGAGGACTCACCATTGAGATATGTGTACTAAATTGTTGAGTATGAAATATGATGGATGAATGCTATGAGTTGTATCTAGACAAACAATATGACAAACTTGGCAGAATTCCACTGAAAATGTAACCATTAAAATCTAGGCTAAATACAGTTTAACCCTTATGTTAGTTGTAGTAGTAAAGAGATCGGGTGCCTCACCAGGGTCTTAAATAGGTGAGGCAAAAGCAAAGATGAGGCAAAATATCTTTCTGAAGTTTTTTTGACAAGATACAGTAAAATTAGAATGCACTGAATTCCTGTTGAGCCACAAAAAAGGTTTTCACTGTCGGTAGATGTTCACTACAGAAAGGGGATTTTATACAGGAGTTGATGTTAAATGTGTCTTGAAATGTAAATGCATGTATTCACTAAGACAGGTTTTATTGTTAGTACCTCAGTGAAAATACTCGCATCTGATTGGTCAATTAGCAGTCAACATTTTTTCGGTCTCTGTCAACAGTAGTTTCTTGGTTTAAAGTCCCTGTATACAATTTTGCCAGTTGACTTCTGGAGAGGTCAACAATTGTATACTGTACCTTAATAACATTTATTTCTGTAAAATTCCGGGGATGTAATTGCCTTGCATGGCTAATTATATAGCTACACCAACAAAAGGAAAGTTGGAAAAAAAATTCTAGTAAGGTGTTCACTCACAAAAGTTTAACTGTACGTTACTCTATATCTGGGCTCAGTGACCTTTTCAAATCATGATAAATATGCTGCAGGTTTTAATGAATCATTTCACTAACAAAAAAATCTTTAACTCTAATGACTTTGGATGAAATATATCTACGTAGAAGCTACTTATATACCTCTCTTAGTAGCACATGTTGGTACTCCAAAGAGGCCTACAGTTGTGAAGGGGGGAGGGGGGGGGGTGATGCACTCCCAGTATTGTTAAGTACTACAACAGGGTGTTCATAAAGTCTCTTTACATTTTACATAGACTTTGTAATCAAGAAATTTTATGGACACCTACAGTATTTTAATTTGGACATTCACCTGTAAATTGATCAGAGTCTAGTAATTCATCAAGTAATACATCAACTATTGAAAAGGGTAGCAAATCATGAGATTTTATGTCATGTCATTCATAAACAATAACTTCTATACATGTACTCTGAAAATGTAACCACACATATGATACAGAAAACTGAAGAGAAACTACCAACTGCCAAAAATGTGAAACATCTATGACGTACCTTTGCTTGGCTCTTCCCACCTTCCCATGTTCTCTCCTGACATTTATCTCCACAGAAAAACACAAGCCTATGAATCAGTTAATAAAAATGCCATTTCACGAAGCTTCTAACTGAACATCATTTGACTGTTACATTTCATTCACATATAGGCTCCCTGTATCATAGATTTCCCTTCTAAGTTACGTCAGACAATCCGCTTATATATTCACATATTTTCTTTCATTTCCCTTTCACTGTAAGAGTTACATATTAAAACCTTGCATCTTGACGCAACGTAGCAACATGTCTATAGGGTCAATACCCAATGTGTATATCCAATATCCATCAGATGAGCTAATAACTGGAATTTCTTTAGACGTTAGGCACGCCTTTACTCAGCTAGCGATACCCATTATCACTAATTTATATCAGCAAAACAACCTAGTATACACATAAGGTGATCCAACTTTGTTCTAGACACTTCTCTACCCATGAATCATAACCTATCATTTAAAAACTGTAGGTGGAGAATTTGAACATCTTGAATTAAATCCACCCACGACTTTTCACAAAAATACATGTAGTAAAAAATCCTTTTGTTTGTTTAGTTAATTGGTTTTCTCTGGCTTTGATTCTAGGACTTAGCCTGTGTGTAAAGTGAATCCATTCACATTCTTCACAGAAAATTCTATTCTTGTAACCCTGATGCTTAAAGGCAAGATGTAATAAGTACTCACTCTGACTTAAAAAGATAAGTTCACAGCTTTGATGCTTATGTGATCTTAATGAGCTCAAGAGTAGTCATGGCTTCTTTTTGGAATTTGAATTTGAAATAAATACCAGCTTATTATAAAATCATAAAATTCTTCTGGTGGTAACATAAAATCAACGCTTGGTTATCTAAACATTTTTGACTGGTCAGAGTAATGTTTTGATCTGAGAGGTTTTACTGTAATCTACAAAAGGTTTTACTGTAATCTACAAATGGTTTTACTGTAATCTACAAAAGGTTTTACTGTAATCTACAAATGGTTTTACTGTAATCTACAAATGGTTTTACTGTAATCTACAAAAGGTTTTACTGTAATCTACAAAAGGATTTACTGTAATCTACAAAAGGTTTTACTGTAATCTACAAAAGGTTTTACTGTAATCTACAAAAGGATTTACTGTAATCTACAAAAGGTTTTACTGTAATCTACAAATGGTTTTACTGTAATCTACAAATGGTTTTACTGTAATCTACAAAAGGTTTTACTGTAATCTACAAAAGGATTTACTGTAATCTACAAAAGGTTTTACTGTAATCTACAAAAGGTTTTACTGTAATCTACAAAAGGATTTACTGTAATCTACAAAAGGTTTTACTGTAATCTACAAAAGGTTTTACTGTAATCTACAAAAGGTTTTACTGTAATCTACAAAAGGTTTTACTGTAATCTACAAAATACAGAATCTATTTAGCAATAGCTAAAGTTAAGGTGATCCTTGATTTATTTACATGGGTACATTTCCTGTTCAAAAGGTCTATCTATTGAAAGGTGAAGAAAATGAATGTTTTCTATACAGGCTTCTATACATCTTGATTCACAAGGTTTCAGTGGTGCCTACCTCATAAAAAATGGTCAATGCAAAATTGCAAAAACTAAAGTGGTTTTGAGGATACAAGAATAATCAAGATAGGTTTTTTAGCATTTATTTGTTTTTCCAACTTTTCATCCATAAAATGATGAATTTAATTTGTTCAATTAAATTTATATATTAGCATGATTTTGAAGTTATCCAAAAATCTGTGTTTCAGTTGAATCCAGGATGACCCTGATTTTGCCATTGAATGAACAAAAAAGGTTCTTTAATATGTTACAAAAAGCCCAGCTGCTATGAGGAGGAATATTAGAATGCAAATGAATCTGTATCAGTTTTTATTGAACATCCCTCGTAACTTCCACATCAAGTGACAATTCTCTGTTAAATTGCCTTCATGCATTTATCAATTTGCCCATTATCAAAAATGTTAATGACACCCCTGACTTTAGTTGATAATATATGTCCTGAATAACCCTTACTATATAACAGGTAGATATTATATAAGTACACATTGCAAGGTTCAAACTGAAATACATATCATTGAGCATCATTAGCATAGACAGAGACAGGCCCATAGCCAGATTTTGCCAAGGGGGTTCACTTTTCAAAAAATTCCAGAGGCGTTCGTATTTGACAACATTGGCCTAAAATCACTTGAAAACTGCTAAGAGTTTGAAAGATTTTATAGCCAATGGGGAATTTTCCCATTTTTTCAGATTCACCCAGATACTGGCCAATTTTTCTTGATTTCAAGTTGGTGCAAGGTGGGTGCAAGCCTATTTTCATATTTCAGGTGGGTGCAGCACCTAATGCTTTGCTCAATTATAGCCAAATTACTCATTCGTTCTGAGCCAAAATATAGGTCAACCAATTGCCGGATCAATTAATCAAAATTTTGGGGAAACAATATGTACACTATTTGAACATATGTTTCCTACTACATTTCCTCAACATGGGGAAGTATAGTATCTTTTCCCTTTAGCTAAAGCTTAAGTTATCCCCCTAGTCAAATGTCATGTTTTAGCATCATTCATAAAAACAATCTACATATATGATGGTTAAAATTACAGAGGGGAAAATATTTAATCGAAAGATGAGGGTAGAGTGACGCTTTTTTAAATTTTTATGATGACATTTACATAAAGAGGTAGAGAACAGATCAAAATAAAAAAAATTGTGAATCAATCACACTGTTGAAATTTACATTTCCAAAATTGCATATATAAAACTTCTAATAAAAATCACCATTACTATCACCCAATTTCACAGAGTGCTCATATACTGTACATATATATGAGGTAATCAGTGATCACAAAATATGTGACATTAATTTACAAATTTTAATTTAATTTGCTAGCATCAGTCTGACCTTGCGAATTTCAGTACTGAACATTTTGAAATTCAGAGCACATAAAGGACAGTGTTTTGCTGGCTACTAAATTCATTCCTACTTGAAACTTTATATCTAATATTTACATTCTACTTTACATACTATAAAAACCATGACGATTCCCTGGAATGAAAATACATTGATTTTTCACAGGTTTCATGGATTACTTGAATCAAACTCATAATTCCTTGTATTTGAGCCTACTAAAAGTCAATACTACATCACTTATTTTGACTTCTTATCTTTTTTATTTTCTACGTTATGTTTAATAACCTCAGTGACATGTTATTATATTCAAGAGTATTTGTTTTTCTCTACATACCTAAAAATCTGGTGAAGAATGGGAAAAATGACTGATTATTCAAAAACATTTTTCGAGATTCTTCACTCACTCCCACTCTAGTTCAGTCCATTTCTCCCAGTAGCCAAGTCATCACTACATTTGAACTCCAATAACCTTTCATAAGTACCACACACAGAGATGTCACATATCAATTTTCATTCAAAACTAGGTCTAACTTACCTGTGAGAGGTATTTATGATTTAAATACTTGGACTTTGAAAGTTTTTCATCAGCGAGACAATATTATCAATAAATGTACATGTTCTCCCATCAAAATATTTCACCCCTCTCCCGACTATTTTCGCAATTTTCTCATCAAATTATTCCTATGGGTCGAAACTCAGATATTTCTGTGAATCTAAAACAAAACTTGATCCTGAAAAACTTAATCGTTCAACAACAACCTATGTTTTTCCATTATTTCTATACGCTAAAAAATGACTTTGAAACAATTTATGTACAAGATATATACTGTGTGTACTGGATATCTGCCTAATATACCTGCGTCAATTGACATATCTCTACACGGGTAATCATATAATTTATGTATATTTGAACACTAGGTAGCTAAAATATACCAGGCAAACTAAATATATTTTATGAAGTCTTTCATCGAGCTCATGTGCCCCCCTTCCTTGTGACACCCCCCCCCCATATCTTACGTCACAATGAGGTGCTGTAAATAAAGGCAGGAGGTCTTAAACTTGATGTTGACTATTTTATGAACTTAAGTGTTAAAAAACACTTAGTAGTATGCAAAGAAAAGATGATCACCATATGTTGACTGGCACACCTCCAAAATGTGTGAGAAATAAAGACTGGGTAACAGGCGATGGCCAGTATTAAAAAAAAAAAAAATTCACCAGACAAACAGACTCCCTTGGCTTGCTACAGGCCTGCTAATAATGCCATGAAGTTGAATGCTAAGCTCCTATACATAAACTTAAGTGATGAAAAAACTGACAATCTATAAAAAAAAACATGGCCAACCGATTTTGAATTTTTTCAACTGAGGCAGTTACCTAAAAGGGATCAAGTCTGACATAAATGTGACTTCACTTTCCCAATGATTTCTATCAGACATGTTAGAAGCAAGAGCCCCCCCCCTTTATTCCCCCATAATTAGACCCCCCCCTTCATTCAACCATAATAAGAGCACCCCCTCCTTCATTCAACCATAGTAAGACCCCCTTCATTCAACCATAATAAGACCCCCCTTCATTCAACCATAATAAGACCCCCCTTCATTCAACCATAATAAGACCCCCCTTCATTCAACCATAATAAGATCTCCCTTCATTCAACCATAATAAGACCCCCCTTCATTCAACCACAATAAGACCCCCCTTCATTCAACCATAATAAGACCCCTCCTTCATTCAACCATAGTAAGACCCCCCCTTCATTCAATCATAATAAAACCCCCCTTCATTCAACCATAAGACCCCCCTTCATTCAACCATAATAAGACCCCCCTTCATTCAACCATAATAAGACCCCCCCTTCATTCAACCATAATAAGACCCCCCTTCATTCAACCATAATAAGACCCCCCTTCATTCAACCATAATAAGACCCCCCTTAATTCAACCATAAAAAGACCCCCCCTTCATTCAACCATAATAAGATCCCCCCTTCATTCAACCATAATAAGATCCCCCTTCACTCAACCATAATAAGACCCCCCCTTAATTCAACCATAATAAGACCCCCCCCTTCATTAAACCATAATAAGACCCCCCTTCATTCAACCATAATAAGACCCCCTCTTCATTCAACCATAATAAGACCCTCCTTCACACAACCATAAAAAGATCCCACCTTCATTCAACCATAATAAGACCCCGCCCCCCTTCATTCAACCATAATAAGACCCCCTTCATTCAACTATAATAAGACCCCCCTCTTTATTCCTCCATAATAACAGCCCACCCCTCCATTCCTCAATAATAAGAGGGTAAAACATTTGTCTGTGAAAACTTCTTTGTTCAGATACCTTGAACTATGAATATTTTTCGTAAATTACATGGCCTATTGACTCCCAAGTTAACAGGGCCTCTTAAATATGAATATCTGGCATTTATTTCATTTTGCATATGCATATGGAAGTCTTTTAAACTATTCTACATTATGGAAATCTCAAAAGAGAGTATACACTCATACAGTTTGTCAAATGAAATTTACCTATTCAGTTACAATTCATTGTAACATTACAATATTTTCATTTCCCCCATGATTATTGTGTTATCTGTACAATAACACCAGTGATATTTCTGATATTATAGATATCCATGTGATATTTTTCAGAAAATCTGATATCCTTTATCAGGTGCACTATTGATTCATATTATAAATAAATTTGAGACTTTTTTGATATTTGATTGTTATCATGGGATATACCCAATATCAGATCACTTCTCATCATATCATTTTATGCCTCATAGATCAAGTAAAAAAGTGTGGATAAAAATGATATCCTTCAAAATGATCTGATATTCTATATATCTACATTGTATTATCCATAGCCTGTACAATACCTTAAAACATACACATTCCTCTAAAGCATTAGATAAAGGCTCACATCTCCATTTACCTATACAGTATATGCTAAATAGGAATTGACTCCATATAACATGAGCAAAAATAGAATTTGTACTTTTATAACAGAGGTCACCATATTCCTTCCTCAATAACATTTCATTCATACTCACTTGGAGACAAGATTATTTCAAGGCTCAGCAATTCGCTACATGACTACGACTATTCCCAGTTGTATACAGGAGACAATGCTACAGATGCTTACGTTAATTGAAAATTCCTTGTTTTGTTCTCCAAGGTTACGAAATTACTCCTATGTAGGTAGTCCTATTGCAAATGCATCATAAATTCCAATAGCGAGTCTACACCTTCCAAAAATATAATCTCCACAAAATATCCTATATAGATAAAAACTGCTCTATTTTATGAATAGGCCAAGGTTATTCGTTTGAAAGTTTAACATGTCATAAATTTAAACCCTGAATCTTTACTGTATACTCTATCTTGGCTGTTGTTTTTTGTTCTATTTAGAATTCATGTAAAAAACTACTGTACTATCCTGGTTTCTATATACAGTACTAATCTGATCTATTTCTGGGTGAGAAATTTGCCCTACTTGTACATATTAGGCCAGGCCAATCTAAAGCATGCGGTTAATCATACTGTATATTTTTACATACCTGCACTGTATAATCTTTCATTCATTAAAAAAGGCACATGGTAAACGACAAACCTATGAATCAAAATGGCCAGCTTAAATTACCTATCATGCCCAAAATATAAGAAGTACTAGATTTTATACCAAGAAATATCTGTGAAAATTTCAAAGTAATTCATCAAGCAGAAATGTCTAGATAAGACAACGTCACACAATTGTCATCTACCCGAATGTCAAGTTAACGATAATATCACGCCTCTTTAGTTGTGTTTAACATCAGCTTACATAGACGTAGCCCCCCCCCATAAAAATAAAAATAGAACCATGTTTTGTTCATGCCACAATCGCACCACTCCCCCCCCTGACTGAAAACCAAAATTTTTTGGTGATCGCGACCCCCTGACTGAAAGCTGGCTATGCCCCTGGTTCAACACGATAAACCAGCATGATAATACAGATGTATAACATTCTAACTATCCTCTGAAACATATTTTAAATTCTGATGGCCTAACTGATAAAAAATCAGCACATGCTCTGCTATAGAATAACCTAACCAAACTCATAATAAAACATTATTCCAAACCTGCGAATATATGAATATTTCCTTATCCAGTGTATTCTCGTACAATATAATAGCTTTCTTTCTGATGCATATAGCTGTATGCAATTTCATCACAATTATTAATTAACAAAATCATAAATCTATTGACCAGTCTATACTATACAACACAGGCAAGGAACATCATCTCATGGCTTCACTTTAAATGTCAAACCCTCTCAAAAAGTATCTTCTGGTCTCTTGATCTAGTTTAGATTAACCCAAACATTTTTTTTAAAGTACAGTTGATTTAAGGGAACTTCAACATTGTACACATCCAATTATAAATATCAAGTCTTATTGTAAATATTGTATCGAGTCACGATGATTTCTCAAGAAACACTTTTATTTGTCAGATGACAACACAGACAGAATTAAGATGGAAAAGCACAGTTAAACTTGTCTTAAAAGAACAGTGCATTAAACCTGCCTTATACAGGCCTCCTAGACTCCAACTAACACAATCATCAATTCAAATCCAGCGAACTGAGTGAAGAAATATGTTCTGGAGAGAGGAACTTGTGGTTCACGACTAAAGAATTGAAATTTTGTTGTGAGAACTGTGGTTCGGGTGGAAGGAACATAGTTTGCAAGGTCGCAACTGATGATCGTGTTTGTGGAAGTCTAAGAGGCCTCTTATAAGAACACTGCAACAATTTCTATGAGAATAAGACGAAATGTTTTCAGGAAATGTTCTAACATATAGAACCAAAAAATCTTCAAAGCTTAAGGCTTAAACTTCCCCAATGGTAAGAACCTGGAGTACATTAGAAAATTACGCTCTTTTTAAGATGCAAAATCAAGATACTGGACAGACAGGCATCCGCTAGTCTTGGCTCAAATCTCTGCCCCCTCCCCCACCCCCTTTCTACTTCATCTTCAGGGATTAGGTATGTCAGGGTTACAAAGGCTATAAGCAAAGCTAGGAACAGCAAACCATGTATATCCTTACACCTCTCTAATTCAAACACCCCTCGATGTGAAGACTTTTTCTCAGTCCCAAATTTGACTTACATGTTGAAAAAAACCTGGAATGTGAACACCTGCTAATCTAAACACTTTTGGCTGGTTCCAGAGGTGTTCAGATAAGACAGGTTCTACTGTACTCAACTTATAGGTGTTACTGCAATATCATATTCTTAGCAGTCTGAGCAAACCATCATAAGCTGTCAGGGAGCATTAGCATACCATAGATCATACACAGTGATCTCCCAAGCATTAAAGCAAGTGGGCGCAGCACCCACCTGAGATTTCAAAAATAGGCTTGAACCCACCTGAAAATCAATTTGCATCCACTTGAAAATGAGAAAAATCATGAAAAATTGGCATATTTTGACCAATTTTGGTCTGAATTGTGAAAATGAGAATTTTGCACCTACCTGAGAAAATATCCTGGGGAGATCACTGATACATCTAAGGTATTTAGTAGTACATGTATTTAAACCACTGAATTGTCCAATAACAACTTTCATGTTATTTCACATTTAGAAAATTCTATTTATCATTGTTTCAATACAATATATTGTTATTGTGCTACTGATACATCACATTGATTTTTATATTATCTATCAAACTTACCTGACTATAAGTTCATTTACTGGATTGTATTTGTGTATTCAAACTAGTAGTTTAAATCATGTAGACTTGTTTTCTACAATTTTATAATTCCCTCTGCTTAAAATCACATAAAGTGCACACGAAGCACTCTTTTATTTAACAAAACAAAACTGTTGAAAATACATATGTTGTACTTACATATTGGGAAAGGGAATCCGCGCCAACCTGGGAAGTATAGGCATCATATATAAACACTGCTAAATAGTTCCAAATCAACACATGTGTTGAAATGAACACCTGTAGTAATGATCACTTGTTGTGATGAATACTTCTACTTATGAACACTCACTGAAATGAACACTTCTAATTACAAAAATATGAGAGCTCCAATATCACTTATATGTATAATCCAAACTCATCCTTCACTCATTCCTTCACTCTAATATTAAGTAGAAGCCCTTAATATTGTCTCAAGGCCTTCAGTATTGTCTAGAGGCCCTCAGTATTGTCTAGATGCCCTCAGTATTATCTAAAGGCTCTCATTATTGTCCAAAGTCCTTCAAAATTGTCTAGAAGACCTAAATGTAATCTAGAAGCCCTTAGTATTATCGAGAAGCCCTAAAAGTTTGTTGAAGCCCTCAATATTTCCTAGAAGCCCTCAAATTTTCTCATTTTATGACAATTCACAAATGTAGATTCCTTCCTTGCTTATCCATTTGTACATGTATCACAGTATTGCTTTCATGTTCAATAATTTTCTCCAGCTAGGGGATTGACACTAGACATATTCCACCCATTTATTGTTGTATTACCCTTTTCCAGAGATTATGTCTTTAGAAAGAGTGTCATTTGTATAGTAGTAACTACAACCTCAGGGTATTCCGTCCAAAATTGTAAATTATCTAATATACTCACAAGACAAAAATTCAAATTTATTAAGGTGCATTCAGTATCTCAACCCGGTGTCGAAATCAAGCAAACGTTTTATCAATCTTTGGACCTTATAGATACCCTACCAAACATTTAACACAAAGTTTGAGTTTTTCCTTAAAAAAAACATGGAATGAGTTGAAACAATATGGAATACAAAAATTGAAATGAAGTAAGAAACATGGCTTATTGTTGTAAATGAGAAACTTCAATCATTTGATGAATTCTTTTAGAATTATTGTAAAATGTATTTTGAAGACGATGGAATATTTTGCCTTAACCTCTTATGTTATAAGATTATGTACATGTCACATGTATGATTTGTATGACCCCCTCAACCTTATCAGAAATGATAAATGAATTTCTTAAACAGAGATAAACCAAATCATCAATGAAAAAATAATTTGAATAAGAGAAATGGTTGATTTTCTTAAACTGTTCATCTTCGTTTCCTACCACCAAGATAGCATGTAATCCCAAAATACTGAAAATGCTTAAACGCAACCATAATTTAGAATTTCTCTCATAGACAATAAAACTCAGAAAAGGACTGTAGGTTAAGTTAACTTTAACAAGGACAGTAACCCCATCATGCAAAATGTATTTAGACCCCTAGTTGTTCATCAAGTATTTGAGCCTCTTCCCCCTCCCATCTACACGTGGTATGAGGGTCATACATGTTTGAAGCAAGACTACAAGACCCCTGGTAATATGCATCTTCCCTGTTTTGTAAAATCAAGATCTTATTCTCAGGCATGAAGCCTGCTTTTGCCAAGGGGTTCACCTTTCAAAAAATTCCAGGGGGTTCACATTGGACACCTTTGGCTCAAAATCACTTAAAAAAAACTCAGAATGGTAAAAAACTGTATGATTTTGAAAGAATTTTGGGCAAAAGGCGGTTCACTCCACCAATCTTGGACAGACTCTAGAATTTTAAGTATCAGAGTAAATGAATTAGGTCATCTTCCACAGAAGCAAATCAAATGGTTGGAGACTGGAGATAGGTATATGAGAATTGAGACCTATCAGGGCAAAGGATGGCCACTCCTACCCCACTTATCTCTCTTATCATATGCTTACATTATCAATATATCACATGTAAAAGCCTGGTTCTATATATAGTCCAAAAGTAAAACCTTTCAAAGTGAATTGCTCTTATTTGCATAGGTGAGAATCAAACACTGGACATTATTAATGTTTTTAAGAATTTGATAGAGAGGCAGAACTCTAAAATCAAAATGCTGAGAACTAGACCATGGCAAATGTAAGAGATACTGATCCATGTCCTGTAAATGAGAGGTTCTGCGCTAAAATGGGGAGACATTTTTGTCAGAACAAGGGGTGAAATCGGCCCCCTAAAAGTGCAACCCCATCATTATGTACATTGTGTATATGAAATACATGTTCCTTTACCAAGTGCCTTTAAATGTGACAACTTGACATCCCTTCATGATTCGCTATACCATACTGAGAATATATCCAAATATGGGCATCATAAGTCAATTGCCGGCAAGGCAAACCGCAATACTGTATTTTCAAGGTCAATAATTGTGTTCAGTATGAATGAAGTGTTGTGAAGTACTACAACTTAGTCTATACCCTGGGTTTATTGTAATAAATAATACTCTCTGATAAGGTTCAATTACTTTATACTTTGGGAGTTCAAAGGGTACTTGAGCACTTATAGGTCACACAGTAAATTATAATTAAACTGAAGAGGCACACATCATTGATAAAGAACAAGGTATTAACATGCAAAATATCATCACCACCTGCCATTTGTTACAGGCACCAACCACCATTAGTTACAGACGCCAATCACCAACCGCCAAACACCATCAGCAAAAAATGTTAGAGACTATAACAATTTGTCACCACTTCTGGTGGTGGTGACATGAACATTTTATTACATAGAGTTCTTTTATAAGAGTTCTTAATAAATACTGAAGTCCATCATACAGATTTTTTGAAAGGGCCTCAGAAAATAACCAACTAACGAGCCAGCCAAACAACCAATCAACAAGCCAACTAAACAACCAACAAAACAATCTATTTTACAAACAAATATGTACTGGACTATATAACTAATGTTCCATAAAGTACAACAGGTTAACAAGTGGAGGGTTCACATTTTAGATTTATTTAACACAAGCACATAACAACAACTGCCGACATCACTCAGAGGGGGAAGATGGTAATTGCAAACCAATGTATAAGAGCTTCTAAAAAGCTTTATTAAGAAGCATAGCTTATGAACACTGTAAAGAAGTCAGCCCCCTCTTTACAGCTTATAAACAGTAAAAGCTGAATATAGAAAATACTTGGAGAAAACTTTCAAATTTGCGTTACCTAAAATGAAACTCTGTTAGTAGAACACTTCTATAGCACTATTTTGACGTACCAAAGATGTTCACCTAACACAGGTTTTACTGTACTAACTGTGTGCAGAGCTATTAAGAGGGCGGTAGATTGACTCCCTTTGTTACTACAGCTCATGTTAAAAGATATGTCCCGGGCTACTATACAGTGATTCCTGAAACACTATCCCCCCCTTTCACTTAACTTTCATTGTAAAACCATCGAAATAAACCATGACATTTAAATTCTTCTCGGCCAATGCTTCTAGTGAAACAGAAAGATGAGACCAAAAAGATGAGACCAGAAAGAGACTAGAGGACATGTTCTACTGTAGTTTCATTTTGCTTCTTAAAAGAGTGATTCATCAACAGTAATTAGTATTTACTTACTACTAGTCTCAGCTGGGTTGGCCATTACAGATCCATGCAATGCAGGACAGTAGCCAGGGGGGTCCATATTGGGCCAAGTTTGCCAAACATGAACCCCCTTGGAATTCTTTTACAAGTGAACTTGGCAAAGAAGCTGGCTATAGGCCTGCACTGTGAAGGTCTACAGGCCTGACAATCTGAAGAGCTAAATAAATTAAAACCCAAAATACCATCTTGTTCAAAACATAATTTTCATGTCTACTCATCAATCCCAATGAATGTATAAATGCATACTAGTATCATAGCAATGATGATGATTTTACCAAATGCACTTTTTTATTTCATGACATTTGCATCTCTGTATCAGATACAGTCAAGAAACATTTGCAATGTTAACATGCAGTTTGTTGTTTGTTGTTTGTTGTTTATTGAAAAACACAAGTTGATACTTTAACCATTAGTCTACACAGGCTTTATTTGCAATACACAGTGCTCACCATAAATAAATGGCATCTTGATTTTCTATCACCATTCCCAGACCATAGTGATTTGAGACTTCATACTTTCCAATATTATCCAATAATGTTCAGATACACATCCCTTTTTTAGTTTTTAATATTTTACATTTTGTATACCCTCACCTACTAATGTATGGCCCCTTGAAAATTTTCTCGTTTTTTTACATGGGATATCCTCACTTCGGCAAATCCAGGTGTCATTTTTTTTTATTTATTGTGAGCACTGTATTAGTAGTAGAACAATCAATGATGGAATCTAAGGACAAGCCATGAACACACCTCTTTTGTGCTGAGTAGAAGGGGTCCTCAAATGAAGCTTGGCATACTGTAATATTAGATCGATATTCTTTCACTGTAAACCTGTTGATTTTGTCTATTATTCTTTTTTATGAGACTGAATAAATATAGGTGCTAGGTACAAGCCTACGGCAACAATTTACACGTCACTTTGTAAATACTTTACATAATATGATAGCCTAATATAGTTTAGTATAATATAAGTAGATTTACTTTTGTACAGACTAATGTCTTGACGGCTTAAAGGTTAACAGATACATATATATATTTCAGTGTTATGTAACGAAGACTGCAGGTTGAGTTTTACTATGAAAGGGATATCATCTTCACAGTCAAACCGCTCAATTACAGTTTTGTTGAAAAATTGGATGAGAATATTTAGCAATTGGCAGTGCTCTACCCAGGATTTTTAGCGCAACATTTTGGATTTTTTTAAACGTTTTGTACATTTTAGGATTTTGTAGTTTTTTAGCAGAATTTTTGTAATTTTTTGTGCAATAGTTTAAGATTTAATTTAAACAATTATTTTTACATTTTGTGAGGCACATTAATTAAATTTAACTGTTATGAAATAAATGTATATGAAGGTGCTACGCCTTGGAGATTTCAATGTGGGGAGAGCACTTATGGGCTACCATGGTACGGTAATCTCTTATTTTATGTCAATCGTGTTGAGTAACAGAATACTTACAAATCTTTAGCATCATTTGGCATTTGAAATGCAGATAAATCTGTATCTTCGAATACTTCTCAAATCCGACACTTACAAATCTGAATACCATTCAATGTGAACACTTTTCTTCAAAGCTATTTTGTTATATCTCCCATAGACCAACATATCATAGAAAACCTTGAAATGTGAACACCTGCTAATCCGAACACTTTCAGTCAATTCCAGTGGCATTGGGATGAGAAAGGTTTAGGAATGCTGTCCAAAAGTTGACAGTTGTAATTTTACACACTTTGAAGCTTTGCTATCATGCGCTGTCAAATAAATACAAGCAAATACAGACAGCCAAAAAATAATTTGAATGGATACCCTCTTTCGTGCACAAGTCAAAAGCACACACAATACCATTCATAAATGCCGACAAAATTGAACTTTAAACAATTATTTACATTATAAACCTAACATCTTACTATAGGAGTCTAGACTACAACATAAACAACCTGTTCTCATATGTCATGACCATACAAAACCATTCACATTGTAAATGACACAAACTTCCCATTGTTAACTTGAACTCTTAACAAATCCTAGATGTCTTATTACTACATGTATTCTCATATTTCCCAGGACTTGTCATTTTGAGCTGTGATTACTTTTTGTATGTTTAGTTGAGGCTTCAGTTGAGACAACATTTTGGTTGAGGACACCCTTTTAGTTAATTGAGGATGATCTTTGGTAAAATTTACCAACAAAGATATCAAAGGTAAAAAACATGTAGACAAAATTTATCAGGATACCAGCCCAGCTGACCACCCACCCATCCAGCAAACTGATCACAATTTAACACCTAAGGGCGTAATAAAAAAAACAATCAGAAATCCCTTTGCTTGCTAAAACCCACCATCCCTCAACAGATTGGTGATATACTGACTTGCCACATTGGCCCTCAAACATGTATTACCATCCAGCATATTGCCTGTGATATTACACAGAAAATAATGACGTGTTTAACAGTTCTGGTTCCAAATCTCTCCCTAATCTGATGATTCACAGACAACCTCTTATTAGATCAGACTTCTTTTATTAAGAAATCTGGAACAAATCATAATATATGAAGTTGGGGAAATATATACATGCACAAATAAGGGGGACTAGATGCTTGTAAGCTTTTCTATCAAGTGTTTTATCAGCAAAAGGTAACAATATTATCACTAGTTGAGGGGGCGTGTCAGCAACAGGTAACAATATTATCACTAGTTGAGGGGGCGTGTCAGCAACAGGTAACAATATTATCACTAGTTGAGGGGGCGTGTCAGCAACAGGTAACAATATTGTCACTAGTTGAGGGGGCATGTCAGCAACAGGTAACAATATTGTCACTAGTTGAGGGGGCGTGTCAGCAACAGATAAAAATATTTTCACTTGTTGAGGGGCGTGTCAGCAACAGGTATCAAAATAGTCACTAGTTGAGGGGGGCGTGTCAGTATATCACCAATCAGAGGTCTTGTTACCAGCAGGCATTTTTCATTGGTTATTTTAACGAAAATTCCCTGCGGCTGTGTGGTATTTTACAACTGTTATGTCCTTTACTTCCAACAATTTTACCTGTTGTTTCAATTTTGCCTGTTGCCAAAAATTCTGATGAAACCAATGTTTGATATAATTAAAGATTGTGAATGAAATCAAACTTAGGTTTCAAGCTTGTATGGACCTTTTCGTCACCCTATCCAAACACATCTTGGAATTCAAAAGTCTGAAGTTGAAAATCAAACTTAAATGTGAACATAATCTAAACATAGTATTCTGCAATACACCTCTCTTTACAAACTGACCTTCAGGATTAAAATCAACATACCAATATTTGATTCCATTTCAAAAGATTCAACAGACTTGAATGCTCAGTATTACTTTTATTTGCATTCGTACTTGTAGCTTCATGTAATTCCTTTATGACTCTAGCATTAGAGCAGTTGGTCAGAACCCTTTTCAATATCATATATAGTGAGATTTCTCTTCTTTAAAAGGGAGCAGGGGTCCAGGTATAAGCCTGAAGGGTAATTTATACTCTGTAAATAAGAGACAATCTAGCCTTAGAGGTATAGGTTTAACCCCTAAACAGGTTTCAATCTTTGTCAAACATACATTCTGGGAAAATTGAGAGACAAGTCTTGCCTCGACTCCACACTTATGGAACCCCTCAACCATCTACTTCTCCTAATGGAGGAAGCCCTTTAGCCAGGCCAGGTGGAAGTTTCTGGCCAAAAAATTATTTAAAAACTTTCAAGTTGTTTTAGGCCAAAGTTGTCAAAATCTTCCTGTAATTTTTGGAAAAGTGAACCCCCCTTCCCTTGACAAAAGTTACTTAAGGGCCTGGCAGGTGAGTGGACTGTAGATGTGAAATGAATGGGGTTACAAGAAAAGGATGTGACTAATGAGAATTGCATTCCATATATCATGACATCAGGACCTCATTTTCAATACAATACAGACAGTATTGATTTCAGCTGGATTCGTTAATAACAACTCAGTTTATTTTGTCCAGCACAGCGGTTGATTTGAGGTCTACCACATAGCATGATATTGGATTTGAAAAAACAAATTGGCAGGAAAGGCAGTTTTTATGCAGTAAACAAGTTGTTTATTCAAAGCACAATGTACATGCATTAAATAGATTGGTTTAAAGGGTACGCTGTGTGATAAGGTCACCCAATGTGATATGGCTACCCCTGTATGATAAAGGTATACTATATGATAACTTTACCCTGTACGATAAGGCTACTCTTCCTGATAATGCTACCCTGAGATATACTATGATATATGACTACCCTGCATGATAAGCCTATGTACACTATATGTGAAAAGATTATTTGATAAGAATACCTTGTATGCACAATGGTAAGGACTGCATGATACACTATGTATGATAATACTGTAGGGATAAGGGTATAATATGGTTATCCTGGCATATCCTGCATGATCAAGCTACCATACCAGTTTTCTCCAGTGGGTACAAAATTCCCATTTTCATAATTACGACCACAATTGGTGAAAATATGCCAATTTTTCATGATTTTTCTCATTTTCAAGTGAGTGCAAATGGATTTTCGGGTCTTTTTTGAAATCTCAGGTGGGTGCTGCACCCACTTGCTTTAATGCTGGGGAAATCACTGCATACATTGCTATGTCAAAATGAAAATGTAAATAAGGTAGTTCCACATGAATGTTACTTTTGAGATCAGTTCTGAATTTTTTTTTTTCAAAGGCACAACTTTTTCATCAACATTTACAGTTTAACTAAAATCTACTGTTATCAGTAAAAACAAATATTAACTGGATTAGCTGTTTGTGGACATTTTTGATAGTCTCATTTGATTTTTGAGTGGGGCTATATTTGAGTGGGGCTATATATAAGTGGGGCTATACTTGACAACAGGTACATATTTCACCTAGGCCACTCCTTAAAATGATTTCAATTAATGATCAAAAACAAAAAAACACTAATCTCCATATTTCAATTCTACTTAACAACTGTTTCTTTCAGTGTTCCTCTCAGGATTTTCCTCAAGTTGGTGCCAATTTTCAGTCTCAAAATTTGACCAAAGGTCCATGTGCAAAAAACAAAAAAACACTAATCTCCATATTTCAATTCTACTTAACAAATGTTTCTTTCAGTGTTCCTCTCAGGATTTTTCCTCAATATGGTGGTTTTTCAGTATCAAAATTTGACCCGATTGCATCAAATTTTAATTGGGTGAAAATGGTACATTTTCAAATCCTTAAGTGGGAGCAGTGCTTGCTTCAATACGAGGGAGATGATTGAACAAACTTCAAGTGAACAGAGTAATAGTGTAATCCCTTATAGGGATGGGAGGGAACCAAAGAATTTCTGAACAACAGAACAAAAAATCAACTGACCTTTACTTGCTGTTTTCTTCTTCTTTTTCTTCTTTTTGTTGGGGTCTGTTGCCATGCCAAGCTCCAGGGGATTCCCTGTTGCTATAGGTTCACCTTGGGGAAGGTTTGGCACATCTTTGGTGATAGGCTTGTCATAAATATCATTAACTCTCTGCTGAATGGCCTGCATATGATGGTCTTTCCCAGATGGAAACGGTGGATTGTTTACCTCCTTTATATTAGGCACAATTGTCTTCTCGATACGTACACTATCACTGGAAGTTGAGCTAGGCATTCTGGAAGATGGATCGCCATAGCGACGCTGGTTAATGTAAGCATTTGTTTGGTTGAGAGGAAATGTAACTGCAGTATCAACATCCGGGTTGCCGGAACGATTAGACAAATTTTTGTTGAGCGAATTATGATTTATCCTAGGGATGCTATAATTTTTTTTACTGAACGAGATCTCCTGGTCTGATGACAATTTGGGGCCAGTCAGTTTCATTGGACCATTAGACTTAACAGGTCTATCTTCATCAAATTCATAATCCTCTCCCTCCTCTGTCTGCATATGGGCATAATCATTATGTTTCCCATAGAGACGATCATGAACATTGACACTTTTTAGGTCATCATCAGAGTCCTCTATATTAAGCACCTCATCATATGTATTATTTGTTACTCGAAAAGTTTTCATTTCTGTCGATCTGGGGCCATCACTCATGGACCTAGAAGTCCTAAAATCATGGTCAGATGATATGGATCGTGGGGAATCATCAACAGGTATCTCTTCATCAGCGTTAAATCCAACGTCATAAGCCTTATCATGTGAGTTGACAATATGTGTGTTGCTAGAGCGAATTTCAACAGGCCTCTTATTTACATATCCTGCTCTATTATACATGACTGGTTTTTCATCCTCTGGCGTCTCCTTTGTTGACGGGAAATAATCAAACACTCCACGTTGCTCATTCTCATCAATATCCAAATCAGCATCACTAGCGCTACCTATTGTAGTCTTACTAGAGTTACACACACCCGAATCAACACTCATATCTGACCACTTACGACTCATGTTTCTTGACGTGCGTTCTAGAGATTTTAAAGACACTTTAGGTGAAGTAGCTCCACCTGAATCTTCGTCATCATCAATATATTTTATCCCACTTAGATCGCTGTGATCAGTCAAGCTGTTGGTAGTCATATTATTGCTAGTCACGCTGTTACTAATATCACTTGTTGTATCCCGTATATCAGATCGTGACTGTGATTCAACAGGGTTCACTTTATTGTCACCAGGTGTCACTGGTGCACTCCTAGCGAGACTATAATCTCGAGCGTTTGAGACAAGATGGTTGAAGTCTTTTTCGGGTAACTCTGATATCTTTCTCGCCTCGTCTTTAATGAGGTCAACCTGGAAAATGAAAATGAAAGTAATCTTCAATCAAGTCAAATTTCAAAATGTTTGAGCATTGCCCAAGATATGATATTTTGATATGATTCATTTCAGGCTGTTTTATTTCATATTTTAACATATAATGGCATTTAAAAACAAGGCATTAATGATAAAATGTCACCACCTTGTAAGTTTTTGCAAAATATTACAGATGGATGAACTCTGAATGCCAAACACCATCAACACAAAATTGGAGAATATGTCACCACAAACACAATATAACATATAAAAAAAATAGAAAATTATCATTTTTCTTACTTTTAAAACCACTAATGAAACAGTTGTGAAATACACTAAAACATTATTTTATGAATATATCATCAAAGGAGGTACATAGATATAACAGTAAACACTTGGGTTCATATTCACTTGCCCTTGGCCAAGACAGGCTTAACTGACTCTAATAAAGATAGTAAAATGAAAGCATCATGGGTACTCCAGGTGACGTACATAAAAATTGGGTCAAACACCTAAAATAATGTCCTATCACCTCCCACGCTAATGCATCTGTAAAAAAGCTAAGTATCAGCTTTTATTTATCCAATTCAAGAGAACTGTGAAAGACATACAGAATTTTCAAAAATTGTGACAGTGACACCTAATTATCTAAAACCAATACCTTGATGATATGTAATTTCATTGTACAATGCATATAATAATAAAGCATTCACATGCAAAATGTCACAACCTGCCATTTGTTACAGATGCGAATTCCGAACACTGTCCACAAAAAGTTGGAGACAAAAACAAGATGCCACCACTTGTGGTGACATAAGTGGTGACATAAAAAGCATTTACCCCCACTCTAATCACTCCAAACTCATATAAAATATGCTTACATATACAGTATAAAACACAAACACCTCTCTAATCTGAACACCTTTCAATATTGAACACCCTTTCTCAGTCATAATTTTCCAATTGACTCACATATAAAATCCTGAAAGTGAACACTTGCTTTTTCCCTGTCCTAGAAGCATAATCTGAGTAAACAAGTTTTATAGTACATGAAGATCACCCTGACCCATGTATATTATACACCAAAACAATTCAAGACTTATCCCAATAATATAAATACATGTTCAGTATATGTGAACTGTTCTACCTTCTTATTCCTTTTCAATCATATAAATACATGTTCAGTACATGTGTACTACTAAAGGTCAAATGCAGAAATTATTACACGTTTAACCTAAATATGCCTCATATTCTATTCATTTTGCCTCACCTATTAATAAAGGCTATTAATTTTGCCTCACCTATTAATAAAGGCTATTAATTTTGCCTTACCTATTAATATAGGCTATTCATTTTGCCTCATCGATTAATACAGGCTATCAATTTTGCCTTCCCTTATTTTAGGTTCTAGATACACCCTGCATGTTTGCCTCGAACAGAATACAAACCTAGAAAAATAAATGAATATCTTTCAGATACCCAACACATCCTGATATACCCTTGCCAATTGTCCGATTTCACTTATATGTTAGATTTATTAATTTGTCTGTCCTAATCATAGCCTAATAACTAAACTCTTTACCTCAGGGTATTAATACATGTATTTCAGTAATTTTTCAATTGCAACATCCGAGAAATGAGTTGACACATCTGAGATCATGATGACTTTACACAAACTGCAGCATTTCTAGCATTGATTCATATATACCTATATATGTAATAATGAATAATATGTATTCTGTAGATCTAATTTACATTATAGAGCTCTAGGGGGCTGCCTCAAAGACATTAAAGTTAATCAATAAGAAAATAAATTGGTGATGTCATTATTAAGAAACGGTTTATACCAATACAAAGAATCTTGCTTTAGCCCCCCTCCCCCTCCATCTTCTCTCTTTAACACAGTAAATAACAGATTCTAAAATTGCAGATTCTAAAATTGGTTAATGAGATAAGTTTTTTATAATTCCCTCATAGACAGGACCTAGTCTTGCTTAAGCCTCCCTCCCCCTCTGTCTTCTCTCTTAGCACTTTGTAAAGCTATAGGATAAGCTATTTCTTATTTTCCTCCTATGTTCATGACATACATGTTCCAGCAATAGGGTAGACACAACCCCACCCTCTTATAACAAGAAACATTGAGCTGAACGTTCCTAGTATATGGTCCCTCATGATTCACCTGCTGTATGATACCTGGTAATTAGAACAGACATTGCAATTTACAGCTTTGCAACTTCTTAGTAGAGCAAATTATGCTTGGCCCTAGATCAATAATACATATAGACATAACACATACTGTTTTGGAAATTAATAAACATACGTAGTAATGTATGAAATTAATATGTACTGCTTGTAAACTTGTAATAGGTCATCTGAAATGAATATGCACTGCTTGTAAACTTGTAATAGGTCACCTGAAATAAATGTTTGTACCCCTGTATCATCAAAATTGAATATGTATTGGTTGTAACCTTGTAAAAGGTCATCTAAAATGAATATGTTGCCTGTAAAGGTCATCATCTTGTAATAGGTCATCTGAAATGAATATGTACTGCTTGTAATAGGTCATCTAAAATGAA
The DNA here is from genome assembly GCA_903813345.2 of Owenia fusiformis. Lineage (NCBI taxonomy): Eukaryota > Metazoa > Annelida > Polychaeta > Sabellida > Oweniidae > Owenia > Owenia fusiformis. Next base: position 28,586,005 of record CAIIXF020000012.1, read on the forward strand.
TATGTACTGTTTGCAGGCCATCCAACTGTCCCGCAATTAAAGTTTTCACGCAAATTGCATATATGTCACGCATTTGCATCAAATTTTCTCGTCCCCCCCCACCCCCGTTGATAGAGTTAATGAACATGATTTGGATATATACAATTTACAATTTGAACGAAGGTGTTCAAAATTTGGACCACAGGTATTCAGATTTGGATCAAGGTGTTCATAATTTGAAGGTAGATGTTCTTCATTTGTAAGTCACTCATTTTAGGTGTTCCCAGGTTGACAGGCTTGTGTTTGTGACTTTGTATGAAATAAATATATTTGACATAAGGGATGTGTGGTCTAAGGTCTTGAAGCAACTATATTCTGTGTTTGTTCAACTAACTGTTCCCTCATGATAAGCTATAATAACAACCAAGGTCAGTACTCTCTCCAGGAAATATTTGGATTATGGTGGAAATATTTTCAATATAATGGTTCTGTTGCAATAAATCAAATTGATTTCATTTCTACCTTTTACAAGATATAATTCTATATTTCAGTCAATTTTAGATGCTGGTAGCCATGGCCATAGGTATAGGCACCCTGGCTTGAGCGAGCTGCGGTGTGTATATTCTATTCATGTATTATTATCATAAAAATAGAACTATCTTCTTGATCTGATAGGGTTACATGTAGACATGGTATGTGCAGACATGTAAAAAGTACATGTAAAACCAGTACAGCTAACAGCATCCATGAACTAAATTTACATTAATTTTTTGAATTTTTCCTACATGAAGATGATACATGATAAATCATTAATTAGAAATCTATTCCAAAGTTTATCAGATAAGCAGATATTGAGTAAACATAAAAAGTATATATACTGTATATAGACCCGGTATTTGTGTTATACTGCATATAAACGAACTAAAAAGATATGTTTTAGAAACAGTTACACTTATAATCTAACCTGGATCCCAGGCATGGTCGAACAGAAATCTTCTTGGCCCCAGTACGTCCACTTAAATTTCCCCTAGATGGCTCTCCAAGCAGTAAAATTCAACGAAATAAATGATAGAAGCTCATAGCGAAAGGTCATGCAGGCTGTCGAAACAGACCCCTTAGCACAAGTGCAAACCCATAATAAGCTCTACTTTACTGTTTAACTCTCATAAGTACCAGTATACATTTTATCGTTAATTTGAATGGATATGATGCCAACTTGTAAACTATGGGTGTTAATTGTTTGGAAAACACAATTGAAAATCAAATTTGATTGAAAATATATGTACTACTGAAAACAAAAACTACTCCAAAAAGAATATAATCTTGCAAAGGTTCCATGGTTAAAGCTAGCACAAAGAAAGGAAGAAAAGAATCGAGGTTAGAGTCACACTGAAATAGATTAGACATTAGAAGTATTGCTAATCCTATAGTGTGTCTAACCTCTCATATACCTATATCCAATAAATACCTTGAACAGCGATACATATTTTATAGCTCTTATATTTGTAGTACAATATTGGATTTATGGCTTGTGGCCTTACTACTAAATGTATGAGTAGATCTCTTTAGCGCCAAATCGAATAACTCTTTTAAGTCAACATCTATAACCTATACATGCTCATGCATTTAGCCTGACTAAATAAGTCAAAGCAACATTTACTACACATAAATGTACTGTCTATACAATAAGGTATACCTAAAGGTTCAGAAATTTTCCTGTTTGGGTTCAGGTAATAAATTGAGCACAAATAAATATTATACTAGAAAATTCAGTGACCTATATTTTTGTACTTTTAAAGAGAATGTCACTGAATTTCTATATATTGCAGAAAATTATCACTTTGAACTAATACTGTAGGTTGGGTTTATTTGGTGCTAAAAATTTGGTGATTTTGTCATCTTTGGCATATTGTCTGCTATTTAATTTGGCGAACACTAGGGCTCGGACATTGCCCTGACGCCACAACTTCCATATACACTGGAACAAAATACATATAGTGTAACACCTATTCCTTCAATTCAACTACTTTATCTTGTAATTTATTGTTCAAGCAACTCCCCTGGGCCTATTTAGAAGTGATATGTTCTGATTATCACCCTTATCCTTTTCAGATTTTGTAAAACTTAACAAGAAGTGACTTAAACATACTAGACAGAATTCCCGGGGATCCTTTTTAAATTTTGGCGAAGATGTATATTGGCGTTTTTTCAAATTCATCATATTAAAGCGGGCGCCAAATTAACCCAATCTGCATAATCTTGGTACATTGAAATTTGACATACTCAGCAGAAGACTAAAAGATGTAGATTGTATGGCTCTAATGATAGGTGCATTCGGTATTAAACAACAGCCCAATGAAAATCTGTCCTACTTGACGTGATGCTAAGTTGGAGATGTTAATGTTAATAACCTTGTTTTTGTCTATCGCATATTAGTCTATTAGGAAGCAATCAAAATTTCTTAACATTACAGAATTTAGTTAATCTTAAAGGCAGAATCACATCTACAGGTGGTGACAAATTGGAAGCAATGCACTTGACTTCGTCTCGTTCCAATACAGAATTTTTCGAGCAGAATATATCCTGTAATGCACTTCAAATCATTCTATAACATTTTTATCCTGTGATCCTCTGCAATGCTACTGAGAATGTCCTCTCCGTACCAATATTTTCTCTATTGCGACGGAGATGATCAATGGGGACAATCTCAGTAGCAAAACAGATTGGTACAGCACAAGAACTGACCAATCAGAAGGCTTCATTTTACAGATCATATGATAAATACAATTACGAAGATCAAGATGATGTTAATGATTAGTCCTTGCTAGATCTGATTCTGCCTTGAAAATAAAGACATGTACAAACAGAAAATTCTAGACTTTTGTAATATAACATAAACTTCTATTGTATGCGCCCAAGACCAGAATGTCGGGACGGTATTGGAACTAGATACAGTAAGACTTCAATAGCATAGGCAAAATGGTCCTATCATCGCATGGGTACTTCGGAAAACTACTGATAATTTCAATTATGATAACTTCGGTTAACTTTGAAGATACAAAAGAACATGGGAAATGGCGATGATAGGTCAAATAGGCATTTTGGATATGCATAAAACGAATGTGGATATGACTCAATCCGAATAGCAGTTTTAATTTGTGCGGCCAATGATGACGGACTAGTATGTATCCAACAGACTGACTAGAAGTCAGTCTGTTATGATGTACTACTTTCCTGTGGAAATTGCAGTGAAATTTTTTGCACAAAATTATCAATTGGAGGAACCATTTTTTCAATAAAATAAACATTACAAAATTTCAATTAAATAGTAAGGTACAATTAAATGCAATAAAAAGTAACATAGCATATTGTCAAGTGGAAATAAAGCTAGTTGAAGTAACAAATGTGCAAATTAATTTTACCCAATCGGCCATTTTGAATAGCACTTCCTATGTAAACAAATATATAGAATTGCCAAACTTTAACATAGGTGCCTTATAGTCTGAATATAATTCAGACTAAATAGGATATAGTCTAGATGACGGACGGACCGATCCTAAAGGATCACTGTGTGAGCCAAAAAGAGATTTGTAAATATAAGGATAAATCATAAGATAGTGTTGAGCTGATATTTGTAACACAGGTTAAGAGAGGTGTGTGCATATTTTAGCTATTATGGACATTCCTGCGATAGGACCATTCAATAGCAAAATTAGAACCACTCCACCAACCACTTCCAATACTGCCTGTGGTCCATCAATTGAGAATTACAACCAAAACAGTTTCCTTATTAAGCCTAACTTCATACCCCCCCCCCCCCCTTCATTCACATTCACTGTAACTTCATGGAGGTGTTCATGATGAAAATATAATGAATTGTAAATTGCAAGTTCCACGTTGCACTAACCTGATAATAAGGAATAACAAGCGAAAAATACACCAAGGTTTTAATATCAAACACTCCAGTGTGCAAACGCATATGCTAAACACGTAACCAACTCAAAGAATTACGTGTAGAGTTCCCAAAAATGTTTACATATTGACTTGAAATCAGCAAAATAAATCCGAAAATTCGAAGTTTTCCCGGTAAGAGAAAATAAACTGCAAATTTAACAATAAAATACCTGCTCAGGATCGCAATCCTTTGGCACAATCGTATCGTATACTTGGAGGAATTGGTCTGGGTCTTGGTTTCTCAAAGCACAACCTAGAAGAAACGAATATCGAGTGTTTTCTTCAACATTTTTTTCCGCTATGTCCATTTTTGAGTTTCGGCCATCTTGAATAATTTAGCGTTGTCAGGCCAGTTTAGCCTCGAACCAAAATCTTTTGACTTTCAAACAGGAAGTGAAGAAGTAAAAATTTACCTGTCCGTTTTGCCACTGTTCATGGCCAATATGACAGACAACGTTTACCTGTTCGTACCCAATCTCATTGGTTAGTGATTAGACTATATACTCATACTTTCCAGTTGAACAGATTTTGTCAAATTGTCTTTTTTTTAGGCTTTGGAAATTTTTACTTTCCAGATTTATTTTCATGCAGATTTTTCAGTTTTCAGCTCAGAATAAAGCTGGAAGGCTAGGCCTTGATCTACCTGTATTGAGAGCAACATGATCGACCTGAAACTAAGCTACTGAGATATTGTATTGAATCAGTTGTGAGCAGTGTCTTTGATATTGTGTGACCGTCCTCTTGATTCACAGGCATCGGAGCAGATATTAGAGTTCTCCTGACCCCCCCCCCGCTCTCTGTGTATAGATATAATAATATTTTTATATGCTTGGTACACAGAGTTTGGGGGTAGGTATTTCTTACGATACCTGTGATTCGAAGGCTCGATCATAAATTTCCATTTATGACAGTGTACATGAATAGAAACATTCTTGCGGAGAAATGAAAAGTATTCAAAATCTAATAGTCTGCTATTTATGCATTTCACGTATTGAATACTCGATTAAACTTTTTTCTCTGCCTGATCCTGGTGTAATGACCCTTGATAGAAAGTCACAACTTGCTACTAGTCTCTAGACTTCAACATGTCCCTAGTCCTACTATCCTACCTACCTACCTAGTCTAGGTGCGGTAGAGTGTCCGACTTGTGAGCAGAGGGTCCTGGGTTCGATTCCCGCATTGGGCATTGAATTTAAGTACACTCCCTTTTGGTTCTGGTATTTACAATTAACTTGTTACACTCGGCTTCCCAGATGAGTGTGCTCAGGGTCGATACACTCATAGGCCTATGCAGAGGATATTGCAAGTGTTATGTTTTTTCAAGACGTTAGACATGACATGCATGAATCTCAGAAACTGTTTTTTCTTTCAGGGTATGCCAGGATTGTCCTCGCCCTAGTGTCATTCTACTTTATGCCAACAGACTATGTAACCGCTACATGGTGCTATCTTCTCAGTGGCCTCCTAGATGCTTTTGATGGACATGCAGCTAGGATGCTTAATCAAGGTGGGAATCAAGGTTTATAGATTGGGAAATAAGTTTTTATGTCTACAATTGGTGGTGACACATTGTTATAGTCCTCAACCTTTTTGTGGATGGTGTTAGGTTGTCAACATTCGCCAGTCAGCATCTATAACAAATGGCAGGTGGTGACATTTTTCATGTTTATGCCTTTTTATTGTTATACAAGTACGAACACAGTCAATAGATAGTGCTTGATTCAAAAGGATTTTGTATTTTGCCACATGACATCACATTTATCCATTGGGGCTAAAATAAACAAGTTTGAATAAGTTAAATAGTTAAAAGAACCTGTTAATTCCTATAATCTCACATTTTTAATTTTAACGATAGACCACTTAGTCCACCACAGCAACACCTATATTCCCTGACCTGCTATGTTTCTAGGGCCAATTTATGATTTGTAACATTTGGAAAATCTAGTTAATAAACCACAAGTACCTTGTCTTCCTCCAAACGCAAGGCTCCAGAGATCATTCACTCTCTGAAGAAAAAGAGTAGATGATGTCTGGAGTCCAGTGTTTAGAGTATGATACTAAACATGCACTAACTTAACCTGCATTTTCTTTATTAATAGGAACAAAATTTGGTGCTATGTTAGACCAGCTGACAGACCGATGTGCCACCATGTGTCTGCTTGTGGTACTTTCCTGTTTCTACCCCCAATATATGATTCTATTCCAAATCAGCATGATCATTGATATTGTGGCCCATTGGATGCATTTACACAGGTGAGTGGGTGCTCAGGCTCGACATATCCCAGCGCTTGGTAAAAAATTTTGCTGCGGGATAAAGTGATTTCAGAACTACACTAATGCCTGATCAAAAAATATGCTATCAAGCCATCACATAATTACCATACTATATTACCCTTGCAAAAAATTTCATTTTTCATGTCCTTTTTGAAGATCAAAGTATATGCTATCAAGCAATCATACATCTCTATGTCAGGGGAGGCGGCTGGACAAGGATTATTTCAAAAGCATACGGTTTTTCACCATTTTGTGTAGTTTTCAAGTGATTTTGGGCCAAAACTCTAAAAATTGAACTCCACCTATATTTTAAAAAATTGAACCTTCCTTTGGCAAAAACTGACTAAGGGCCTGTTGGTTGTGCAGGATCTAATGTTATATCCCCATTATTATTCCTAAAATAAACAGGTAATTTTGGTGAAAACAGGCAGTTTGGTTCCAACTGCAAATGGAACCCAATGCTTTTTTTATGTCACCATCAGCAGTGATGACATATTGTTATGGTCTCCAACTTTTTTGTGGGCAGTGTTTGGTGGTTGGTGTTCAGTGGTCGATGTCCAGCAGTTGGTGTTCGGCATCTGTAACAAATGTCAGGCAGTAACATTTTGCACGTTAGTGGCGTGTACATGTATTTTAGGGATAGAGGTGCAGCACCTACAGTTAATTCATGGCACCAATGTTATATTAAAAACTAAAAATGCCAGGCTTTCACGGGTGTTTGAATATGGCATTTAAGCCATCTACTTATGGAGGTAAAAAATTCTGAATGGCCTAATAGGTCAGGTAATACTGGTTCATCAAATGATTATTCTAGAGACAATCTAAAAAAAACTGAAGAAAAAACATAAAAAATATCAAACAGAAGTTTTATATATATTGTTATAGCATGCACATGTATAGTATCCAACTAAACACATTTTGAGGACAGTGTTTGGCATACAGTGGTTGGTTTTCAGTGGTCGGTGTCTGTAAAAAATGGCAGGTGGTGACATTTTGCATGTACATGCCTTTTTCTAAGACCTTGTAGTTCACATAATTAAACATTATGCCCCATTTCTGGTTTCAGTTCAGTAATGAGTGGATCTACTAGTCACAAGCAGATAGATCTTGCAGGAAATCCCATTCTACGTCACTATTACACTAATAGGGTAAGTATGTTGTATAAGAGTGAAGCAAGCAGATAGATCTTGCAGGAAATCCCATTCTGTGTCACTATTACACTAATAGGGTAAGTATGTTGTATAAGAGTGAAGCAAGCAGATAGATCTTGCAGGAAATCCCATTCTATGTCACTATAACACTAATAGGGTAAGTATGTTGTATAAGAGTGAAGCAAGCAGATAGATCTTGCAGGAAATCCCATTCTACGTCACTATTACACTAATAGGGTAAGTATGTTGTATAAGAGTAAAGCAAGCAGATATATCTTGCAGGAAATCCCATTCTGCGTCACTATTACACTAATAGGGTAAGTATTTTGTATAAGAGTGAAGCAAGCAGATAGATCTTGCAGGAAATCCCATTCTGCGTCACTATTACACTAATAGGGTAAGTATGTTGTATAAGAGTGAAGCAAGCAGATAGATCTTGCAGGAAATCCCATTCTGCGTCACTATTACACTAATAGGGTAAGTATTTTGTATAAGAGTGAAGCAAGCAGATAGATCTTGCAGGAAATCCCATTCTGCGTCACTATTACACTAATAGGGTAAGTATGTTGTATAAGAGTGAAGCAAGCAGATAGATCTTGCAGGAAATCCCATTCTGCGTCATTATTACACTAATAGGGTAAGTATGTTGTATAAGAGTGAAGCAAGCAGATAGATCTTGCAGGAAATCCCATTCTATGTCACTATAACACTAATAGGGTAAGTATGTTGTATAAGAGTGAAGCAAGCAGATAGATCTTGCAGGAAATCCCATTCTGCGTCACTATTACACTAATAGGGTAAGTATTTTGTATAAGAGTGAAGCAAGCAGATAGATCTTGCAGGAAATCCCATTCTGCGTCAGTATTACACTAATAGGGTAAGTATGTTGTATAAGAGTGAAGCAAACAGGTAAATCTTGCAGGAAATCCCATTCTGCGTCACTATTACACTAATAGGGTAAGTATGTTGTATAAGAGTGAAGCAAGCAGATAGATCTTGCAGGAAATCCCATTCTGCGTCATTATTACACTAATAGGGTAAGTATGTTGTATAAGAGTGAAGCAAGCAGATAGATCTTGCAGGAAATCCCATTCTATGTCACTATAACACTAATAGGGTAAGTATGTTGTATAAGAGTGAAGCAAGCAGATAGATCTTGCAGGAAATCCCATTCTATGTCACTATAACACTAATAGGGTAAGTATGTTGTATAAGAGTGAAGCAAGCAGATAGATCTTGCAGGAAATCCCATTCTGCTTCATTATAACACTAATAGGGTAAGTATGTTGTATAAGAGTGAAGCAAGCAGATAGATCTTGCAGGAAATCCCATTCTGCGTCACTATTACACTAATAGGGTAAGATTTTCTTGGAGTGTGAGAACAATTAGAAAAATATAAATAACATGTTCACTTGCAATAGACCTTTTCAATCTTGACCTCTTCTGGTGAACCAGAGAAACTGGGATATATTAGCTTGATTTATAATGCATACTGTACTTTTAAAGAAGAATTTTTTTAAGCAAATCTGATTTTAAAAGTTTCTGAAAAACAGCAATAAGTTTATGCTTTTATAGGGAAACTCGGAAAATATGTATTGCATGCATAATCACTATCTCTGGAACAATCTGTTAGTCTTATAGTCTAGTTTCTGGGGTTGAAAGGGCTTAGAGCAAGACTTATTGTTATCCTGCCTCTTCTTTTTTTTCTTGACGTAGTGTTTAAAGGCAGAATCAAATCTAGCAAGATCCTTAAGAGTACTATTGACAAAAATTGTTTTAGAATATTTTGGGCTCATGTCTTTCCTTGTCATGTCTATTTTCTAAAAATCCCCCAAGTATACTGTATTTGAGGGAAAATGAAGGTTTTTACACTGATGCATTCATGTGTCTACAAATATGGTTACTATTTTTATTTATTATTTGGGAGAATATACACATTTTCTCCCCATTTTGGCACTTTGAATCAGAAATAACTTTGCCAATTTATAACATATCGTGCAGAAGAAGTGAGTAGCTCCCATAATTCTATCATATACTATGTTATTCGGGGATTCCCAAAAGTATGATGTCTAATCAAATTGCAGGATGTGATCATGCGAACAATCATGAGCACATGCTCTCTCAGTGCCACGCATGCGCAAAGTTAAATTTGAAATCGTGGAAATGGTGTTTATTTCAGTTTAACATCATCATTCTAAAACTACGGTCATACTATTGAAGTTACTCGATCCAAACTTGTAGGGAATATTCATAAAACAACAGCAAACATTAAGAGATCCATTTCAATGGCAAATGAGGCCTGTTTATTAAATTGGTTATTGAACGTGCCGAATACTACAGCTCATCTTTGGGAAATCTCCCCCCCCCCCTGATATCGTGGAGCTTTTGGAAGATATTATATTTGAGATTGTGAGGAATATGTCGGTAGGTCAACTGTACATATTAATACTCACAATTTTGTCACTCCCTGTAGATCTGATTCTGTCTTTAATTTCAGAGAATGTTGAGCTCATTTCATGAACACCATGTGTCAAAATGAAAGAAAATTAATTTCAAATGGTATAATCTCCTCATGGGGTTTCACTTCTATACCTCAACAATATTGATTTAGCTTGTCTTTTCCCATCCTCTGATCACAGGGCTTCAAAATCCAGAATATATTCTTTTACCCCCTGTGATAAGCAGTTACCATTTCCCCGATTAAGAGCTCGCAATCTGATTGGCTGTCGCAACACTGCGACAGAAATCATGTATAAGTCATTGCGCATAATTAGATCACGTAATTCAGTTAAATTGGGCGCTTCCAAATTGGTTATAGCAGGGGGAAGAAGGAGGTATGGATTCTGGACACCTGCTTTGGAGGATGGTCTTTTCCATTTACTCCAATACATTGGTATTGCCAGTTATGGTACATAATACTAATATTTTTGTTTATATAAATCCCATAAGATTTTGTTCTGAACAGCTAATGCCATTAATTTTATCTTTTTCTGCACTTCAAAGCTTCTCAGGCACGATGTTTAAAAACAAACAAACAGAAATTAATTTGTATTACCAGCTTAAATTTATTTAATTTGATTAAAAACTATGAATATACAACAATGTAGAAATGACAATATATTGTTTCTTGCACAGTAAATATAACTCTTAAATGTTCAGCAAAATTGTGTCATGTGCCTACTTTTTTTTATTTTAGTTGTAATCATAATATGGAAATAAATATAACATATATGTATAACATAAATGATTTAATTTAATAATGAAGTTAATACCATATATTAAAGTTAACAAAAATATATGAGCCAGGGCACAGGTAAAGGGGTCTTATCACAGATTTTTTGATTTTTTGTTTACCTTAAAAAGCAGAGAGACCTTTCAAATGAGCCATGGCTTATGTCTTAACAATTTTACTTGCAGATATAGACCAAAGAGATGGATTTGAATTCAGCATATTTTCTTCCTAATCTTGGGCACATTTTTGGCTCTGTAGCACAATTTTAATTTTTCTGATCAGACCGGTTTTCCTATGTTGAGGCTCATATACAAAATTAACAAGTCATTTCTTTGATATGTAGACAGTAAAGACACTAAAGCATTTTAATTCATTATGAAAATACAGAATGAAATTTAGTAATGAAGACTAGTTTCATTTCGAGCAAAATACAATGACTATCATATATTGATTGCCTGGAGATTTTTATTGCATTGGCAATCATTAACAAAATTGAATCTAGGTTATAATATAATTCTCAAAAGTTAAATAAGTAGACTAGCCAGTTTTTAGCATAATACATGTACATTGCACGTTACAGTGTCTATTTTAATGTGCACTGACACCTTGTATAGAAAATTCAACTGTAGAAAAGATGGGACTAAGCTTATTTGTGAAAATCTAAATGATCTAAATTCTCCCATAAATCTTTCTTAAGAGTTGATTATTCTAAAACTCCTCCACAATTGCACAACTGAGTGACTCCGAGATTTGTTAATTGTTTTAGAGACACATTTGCCAAAATGGAATATGGTCCAGGCTACTGCAATGTCTCTTATTTGATGTGCATTTGGAAAAGGGTTTGGTGGATTATCTATTTTTGTGCTTATTCCATAAGATACACACTTGTAGCCAGATATAAAAAGATTGGGAGCAAAACTTTCTTTTTTTCCAGGAAGCTTTCCAATTTTGCTCAACTTTTGAGAGTTATACTAGAAAATAGAATTACTATTTTACGGACCCAAAACTGGTTGACAGTAAAAACAATTTGCTCACTTTATTTTCAAATTTTTGAGACACTAAATTTGCAAGAGTAAAAAAATCCAAAATCTATAAGAGTAAAAAACAAAAAAGCTCTCTTTCGGAGCTACACAATGAAAAAAAGAATTGAGAAAAAATGATAAATCATAACGGAGATAATTGAAAAATTGTAAACATAACCTTAATTTTGAATTATTCGTTATTGAGAAAACATGGAAAAGCAGTACACTATTATAACAAAACTTAAGAAATATTAAATATGTTTGGGGCTCAGTATAGACCATCCAACCCCTCTGGCTACAGTGTTGAAATAAGCACACAAATAGTCAATCCATAAATCTATCTACAAATGCACTTGCCTCCTCAGAAAATCCTCTATTAGCTAATACCCCAATGAACTTGTCGAAGTTTCCGTCTAGCATCTCCCTGCCTAGACTCAGTATCCCAGCCATCAGGACACACTCAGATGCTCCTACGAGCTCAAGTAACTGAAAGAACACATTAAGAGGCTAAGCACAATGTGCAAATATTATGTTCAATGAAAAAGAAAATCCTTTTTCATGTTTTGGATATGCATCTTAATTAAAAGTACTGTGCATTTTGTGTATCGTAATCATATCTTTTAGAGCCAACAAAAAGTTCTAAAAAGCAAGCCCAATGTCATGTTTAAGAACCCCTATTCTTCACTTGAGGGAAAAGTGAAAGGTAGAAGTAAGAAAATAAATCTACGATTTCTGTTTTTTTTCTTGCTAAAAACTCATTTTTATTGTTTTTTAAGCCCCTGATAGTTATATACATCCTTTAACTAAGGCCTTTATAAAAATTTTGGTTTGCCCTATTTTGAATCATAGTATAGTTAGTGCTTGTAGTTTAGTATGAAGTCTTATATTTACGACTATTGTAATCATGCATAGGTGTAGCCAGGGGGGTGCGATTGCACCCCCCCCCATAACCAATTAAAAGTACAAACATGAGAAAGAAGAAAAGAGCTTTAACATGCTTTTTATTTGAAGCTTCTTGGTCAATTTTGAAGGAAGTTGCATCAATTTTTGTAAAATTCAAAATAAATCTTATTTTGTTGGCTTGTTTATGCCACAATCGCACCCCCCTGACTGAAAACTTTTTTTTGGCAATAGCATCCCCCCTGACTGAAAGCTGGCTACGCCCCTGCCATGTTATGATACTATTCACTTAGTGTCAATAAAATAATTCAAAATTATGATAATTAACCCAAATACTGTACATGTATATTGAAATAAATGTATCTTTTTGCTTACTGTCTTGTTACTTGGTCATCTTTTGAATAATATTATTTTATTAAATATGTACAGATACATGTACTTAAAGGAAATGTAAAGCCTCAATTCTCTTTAAATAGTTCTAAATACTATACTGAACAGGGGCTATTATTTTTAATAAAGTTGCTTGCTTTTAAAACATTTTGAAGTAGGAAATACCTGAGCCAATAAATCATCACCTATGTTGAAGGCAATATGAAGTTCAAACGACCCTCTAGGTTGCAGTTGGTTCCTTTGGTAGAATAAAATTTGTCTTGCGAGCCATATGATATTGGCATCGCTGAGGCGACCTAAAAATATGATTATGAACAGCATCAGAACATTTCAAAATATATCAGTTTGAAACAAAATACTAGTATACTTTTTGTGTGACCACTAAGAAGTGGTGTCATTTTGCCATTTCTGAGAAGCGTCTGGTTGGCAGTAACACTGCAGTGTAACCATTTGCATGGGGAGTAATTTTGTCATATTTGTTTTATAAAGTAATGTGATCAGTTTCCAATATTTTCTTTATTTTGAATATTTCAATTTAAAATATATAGATAAGATCAACATTAAAAAACCCATTTTGAATTTTTTGAAGATTGATCAATCATGCCCATGTGTGATATTCATTGCATGGAAGCTTAATACAATACATAGCCTTCATTATACAGTACATCATTATATTAGTACATCCTGTTTACATGATAATAGGACCAATTGTTATCCCAACGGACGAAGGTAGGGATATAGTGAAGCCCTATGTTCATCTGTCTGTCCGTCAGTCAGCCAGTCTGTCCAGGAGATAACTTGAACACTTATTAGACAGATTTTCTTCATATTTGGTTGAAAGATGTATATTGGTGAATAGTTTTACAAGATGGCCACTGCTTTAAAAAAGACGAGACTTTTCACGAAAACCTCATTTTAAACCAAAGTAATAAATATAATTGTATGAAATTTTGGAAGTACGAAATATTCACAACATCTATCAATTTCACATGTAATCCACATTTTTACCCTGACCCCCAGGGGCCATGGATGGGGGCAGATTCGGGCCTCGAAAAATTCAAAATGGCCACCTAATGTGGGATTACGCAATAAGTATGGCTATATTATACTCAAATTGAAGGAATTTTAGAGAAAACGCAATTATGGTATTGTTTTCTGATTTGTGCCTCAGAAGATTTAAAATGGCTGCCTAGAGTAGAAATTCGCTATAACTCAGAGATCTCTTCAAAATAAAGTTATATTATATTATACTGTATTAGATCTCAAATATTGTGTCGTCTTAATGATTTGTGCCTTTGAAATTCCTATATTAAATGGTCACCCAAATGCTTAAATTGGTGGAAATTCTGATATATCTATAATGGATGTCTTTTGATATCTGCCCATTTAATCGAGGGTAGAGTAGATGGTAAATAATTCTTACATTGTGACATATACAGATTTATGAATATATAATGTTCGTTAGGAGGGTTTACGTAAAACACCGACCGCCGACCACCGACCAGTCACTGATCTCCACAGTTGGGTACATGTGGTCGGTGGTCGGCTGACGGTCTTTTACATAAAGATGAAAAAATGCAAAATTAGAAGTAAAACTAAAACTGGGAATCCAATGACTATAGTACCTTTACCAGGTCGTGATTTAAAAACGTATAATCAATCATTTCAAATCACGATGAAAACGTTACATCGTCATGGTGTGTAATGTCATATTTTTAAGTGATGTTTCAGTTGTTAGAAGACCAAATTCATCCTGGTACGTAACATTGCATTAAGTTCATTCATATGAAACGCAATAACAAAAACACACTAACATCGTCGATGTTCACGTCGTAACTTTATGTTTGATTTCTCAATTGTTAAACGTCAACTGGTAAAAACTACATTTGATATGACAAAAAAAGCTTTCTAATGGTGTACTGAAATGGTAAGTCACTTTTAATCCCGATAAGAGAACGCATGTAACATTATATCGTGTTCAGTATTCAGTAGGCTATGACGATAACAAATCATTTTTGTTTCGAAATTGTTGAATTTCAGTAAAAAATTAGGATAGATTCCCGTAGAAACGATAGGTTGGTTAATGATAGGTTAGGACCTAAGGCAGGACAATTAATCGAGAGGAGACGGTCATGCCCAATTTGTTTGCTTGCCATTCGTTGCAAGGTACAAAATCGGTAAAAAACATTGCCTAGTCCAACGATTGACATTCAAAATCAAATTATCAATATTTTAAGGCTACAAATATGTTCGGTCTTTTACATGATATGGTCGGTCTTTTACACATTTTCTTCAAACCCTGTTTTGAGGCTACCAGTGGAAAACACCGACCGGTCGGTGGTCGGTGGGGTCGGTCTTTTCCGTAAACCCTCGTTAGGATTTACTACTCCATGGATTTGTCAATTTCTAGATTTTAATAGAACATATCATCTTCATGGACCTTATGATACCTTGAGCTTGCTCAGTGGTATCATTGGTAAGGCACAATGCAATGTTAGCGAGCTTAGTGATATGTTGAGCTCAACGTGGATCATCAAATTTTCCCTTTGCTTTAGGAGAAGATGAAATTTTAACATCCATTTTTTTCTTACTAGACTAATTTTGCATAGGTACAGACACCCACTGCCCTATCAGTTAAACCTTATTGAACATTTAAGTAAGAACATTGAATCTCCCACTCAGTTTCAAGCATCATCCGATCGCAGGGCTCCAAGATCCAGAATATTTTCTCATAGATTCTGCACACCTGCTTGGAAGATACATTTCAATATTTTTTCTACAACAAAACTCCTCTCACCCAAGAAGTTTTTTGAAAAATGACATGAAAGTCTCAACTTACCATCTACTATTGACTCGGAATCTTCTGTTACTAGATTCATATTACTTGTGAAGCCTTCAATCCTCTTGAAGAAGACAAAACAGTATTCAGCTTGCAGCTGTAAATTCTCCATATCTGTAAGATTGTATAAATATAGTTGACACAAATGAAGTCACAGTGGGGCAGTGAGCATGTTGCTTTCTATAAACAATAAAAAATTCTTAATCTATTGATTTTCATTCACTTTGCCTTTCAGATATATCCAGTCCCAATCGTAAACAAATCTTGTATATTGTGCAAGTTCAACAGATTTGTATACCTTTCGTCTGACAAAGTTTTTATATTAAATGGTCACCCAAATGCTCAAATCGGTGGAAATTCTCATATATCTTTAATGTATGTCTTTTGATATCTGCCAATTTAATCAAGGGTAGAGTAGATGGTAAATAATTATTACATTGTGACATATAGATTCATGAATATATAGTGTTCGTTAGGATTTGCTACTCCATGGAGTTGCCGATTTCTAGATATTCATAGAACATATCATCTTCATGGACCTTTTGATACCTTGAGCTTGCTCCGTTGTATCATTGGTAAGGCACAATGCAATGTTAGCGAGCTTAGTGATATGTTGAGCTTAACTTGGATCATCAAATTTTCCCTTTGCTTTAGGAGAAGATGAAATTTTAACATCCATTTTTTTCTTACTAGACTACATTTCAATAATTTTTTCTACAACAAAACTCCTCTCACCCAAGAGGTTTTTTGAAAAATGACATGAAAGTCTCAACCTACCATCCACTGTTGACTCGGAATTATGTATAACCATTTCATTATTTCTTGTAATGTAAATCCTCTTGTAATTAAAACGTTCAGCTTGCAGCTGTAAATTCTCCATATCTGTAAGATTGTATAAATATAGTTGACACAAATGAAGTCACAGTGGGGCAGTAAGCATGTTGCTTTTTGAAAAAATTAAAAATTCTAAATCTATTGATTTTCAAATTTTCAAAAGTTTTGTTTACCTTTTATTTGACAAAGTTTTTATATTCAGTTCTTTATGTATCTAAAGCAAAACACATTCAAATAAGACCAAAGGAAATACTTCAGCTCTGTTCAATACATATAATTACAGTGTATTTACGTGTTTACTTACTTCTTTTTATTTATATTAGTTTTTTGCGCCAATTTCTGTATTTGGGCGGGAATTCTGAAGTCACGTACATTGAAGTCACGTACACGAGACTTGAAGCAACGACATCTACGCTACTGTAAAGATAAAGAATACCTATAGATTGTTATGGATATTCTAAATGCCACCAGTGGGAAATATAATATGGACCTCAACATAGCATTTAGATAAATATGATAATATTTGGGTTATTTAAGAATATGAATTATATTCCTACAATGCGTAAGGTCAAAGGTCATGATGGAAGTAGAGTGAAAATATTTTACTCCACAAAATATTTGATATTTAGCAAGAAATATATAAGTGCAAGTTGTTAGTAAAACTATGAATATACATGGATAATAACCAATTGTACAATTACAACTAAATTGCTACGTATAAAGAGATAATTGATCAGGAAGTTCGGATATTTTGAACACACAAAGAGAAATTTAGGGATTGATCAACTTGTATCAGACATCATTATGACAAGATGAAAAGCGAATAAAAGGGACAGAATACCTAGTTCTCCTGGAAATCAAACGAACGCAAACACTTTGTGATGAGAACATCAAAAATGCGATTGTCGTGCTTACTAAATTTTCTCAGGATGTACCCCCAAAACCTCATACCCACAAACTGATAGCCGCAATAAACGACGCAATTATAAATACAAGTGGAATAAAAAATTAACTACCAAATTCTAGAATTGAATATGATCAGTCCCCACATATGGGTATTCTGGTGTGATGAGTCACTATTTTGATACAGCTTGAAATTCTATTTATCAACATGCATAATTTGATTTTTGCAAATCAGATGTCAGCTTTTTAAATTGCACAGTTGTTTCTTCGTCACTTAAATGTTTGCATTTTGAGTCCTTTTTTGCATGATTATAAGGCTAGGGTGCATGTTGGGAAATTTTCTGCATTCCTCAATTGAGTGACATGTTATTTTTCAAACAAGTATAACTCCTTCCCCACATTGTCTACATCTTCCAGGTTTGCACAAAGGGTGCACTTATGTGCCTAGAAAAGCCTTGTGAGAAGGGGTGTCTACAAAACAAAGACCTAAGACCTAAGACCTACAAAACTAAGACCCCCCACGTTATAAAACCAAGACCCTGTTATAAAACTAAGACCCCCCACGTTATAAAACTAAGACCCTGTTATAAAACTAAGACCCCCCACGTAATAAAACTAAGACCCTGTTATAAAACTAAGACCCCCCACGTTATAAAACTAAGACCCTGTTATAAAACTAAGACCCCCCACGTTATAAAACTAAGACCCTGTTATAAAACTAAGACCCCCCACGTTATAAAACTAAGACCCTGTTATAAAACTAAGACCCCCCACGTTATAAAACTAAGACCCTGTTATAAAACTAAGACCCCCCACGTTATAAAACTAAGACCCTGTTATAAAACTAAGACCCCCCACGTTATAAAACTAAGACCCTGTTATAAAACTAAGACCCCCCACGTTATAAAACTAAGACCCTGTTATAAAACTAAGACCCCCCACGTTATAAAACTAAGACCCTGTTATAAAACTAAGACCCCCCACGTTATAAAACTAAGACCCTGTTATAAAACTAAGACCCCCCACGTTATAAAACTAAGACCCTGTTATAAAACTAAGACCCCCCACGTAATAAAACTAAGACCCTGTTATAAAACTAAGACCCCCCACGTTATAAAACTAAGACCCTGTTATAAAACTAAGACCCCCCACGTTATAAAACTAAGACCCTGTTATAAAACTAAGACCTCCCACGTTATAAAACTAAGACCCTGTTATAAGAATCAGTCACCGTGCCTTGCTCTGCTCGCCACAAGGTAGTCTTGCCTCTGGGCCTTGTGTTCCCCAGTAACATACAACAGCGGATTATATAAAAATGGACTGTAACAAATACCCGGATTTGTTGATTTTTAAAAAAAGTAATTTTTTGATATCACTTTTTATTCCATAGTTAGCATGATATTCATAGGATAACATGTGAAAATAAAAACGGTATTTTTGTAATCAGTGGTAAAATATGATATTTTTGACAAATTTTCACTTAACCATAGCATACGTTTTTTTAGCCATGACATACGACGTCGTATGCGATGGTTTATGGATTTTTGCTACTTCAGACTCAAAACGAGGCTAAGTGTCAACATCGCCGGATCGTTTGGAAAATTCTAATTAAATCACTTAATTTCCGACGATTCTGACGATGACTTTAACCATGGAATAAAAAGAACATCCTATGATTTACTCGTGATATGATTTTAATCCACTCATGGATATTGATATCTGCACTCTCTCGCTACGCTCGCTCGTGCAGATATCATATCCATTCGTGGATAAAAATCATATCACTCATAAATCATAGGATATCCTCTATTTATGCCCGGCATAAAAAGTGATATCCCATTTTATGCTGGCATAAAAAGTGATATCCCATTTTATGCTGAGCATAAAAAGAGATACTCCATTTTATGCTGGTATTGTTTTGGAAGTGATGTTTAATGGTAGTTCAAGATTTAAGACCCATCATTCTGGCAGAGATTGCTGAACCATTGTTAGTTAAGAATTCCTAATAGAATTAAGAATTATTAGCTGAAACTGAGTTGTTTTGCCCTGGCAAACAATTTTCCAACTTGTAGTTCAACTTCTTCTGTCTATTTGTTGACAGTCTGTGATGTCATCATCAATCATCACAATAGAAATGAGGTAATTCACGATGACATCACAAAGTACTCTGATGACATCATCAATCATCACAATGGAAATGAGATAATTCATGATGACATCACAAAGCATCTCTGTCATAGATAGAACTCTGCCACATTTCTTAGAAATCAAACTACTATGTGACATCATAGATAATCTCACTGTCACAGATAGAATTCACCTAATTCCCATTGTGATGATTGATGATGACATCACAGACTGTCAACACATATAGACAAAAATGAATTTCAAATGCATATTGGGATATTGTTTGCTAGGACAAACAGAACAGTTTCAGCTATTAATTCTTAATTCTATTAGGAATGCTTAACTAAAATAAGTTGCTTCTGGTCCTTTTATAACAGGGTCTTAGACCTGTATGTTACTGGGGAACTCGAGGGATAGAGCCGAGACTACCTTAAAATTATGTATATGTGTACGTTACTAGGGAAAACAAGGGTCAGTGGCAAGACTACCATATGTGTATGTTACTAGGGTAAACAAGGGCCAGAGGCAAGACTACCATGTGTAGATTCTGTATGTGAGAAGGGAACACAAGGACCAGAAGCAAGACTACCTTTTGTAGAATCTTTATGTTAGTGGGGAGAATCTGTATATTAGAAGGGAACACAAGGACCAGAAGAAAGACTACCTTTTGTAGAATCTTTATGTTAGTGGGGAGAATCTGTATATTAGAAGGGAACACAAGGACCAGAAGCAAGACTATCTTTTGTAGAATCTGTATGTTACTGGGGAACACAAGGCCCAGAGGCAAGACTACCTTGTGGCGAGCAGAGCAAGGCACGGTGACTGATTCTTATAACAGGGTCTTAGTTTTATTACGTGGGGGGTCTTAGTTTTATAACAGGGTCTTAGTTTTATTACGTGGGGGGTCTTAGTTTTATAACAGGGTCTTAGTTTTATAACGTGGGGGGTCTTAGTTTTATAACAGGGTCTTAGTTTTATAACGTGGGGGGTCTTAGTTTTATAACAGGGTCTTAGTTTTATAACGTGGGGGGTCTTAGTTTTATAACAGGGTCTTAGTTTTATAACGTGGGGGGTCTTAGTTTTATAACAGGGTCTTTGTTTTATAACGTGGGGGGTCTTAGTTTTATAACAGGGTCTTAGTTTTATAACGTGGGGGGTCTTAGTTTTATAACAGGGTCTTAGTTTTATAACGTGGGGGGTCTTAGTTTTATAACAGGGTCTTAGTTTTATTACGTGGGGGGTCTTAGTTTTATAACAGGGTCTTAGTTTTATAACGTGGGGGGTCTTAGTTTTATAACAGGGTCTTAGTTTTATAACGTGGGGGTCTTAGTTTTATAACAGGGTCTTAGTTTTATAACGTGGGGGGTCTTAGTTTTATAACAGGGTCTTAGTTTTATAACGTTGGGGGTCTTAGTTTTATAACAGGGTCTTAGTTTTATAACGTGGGGGGTCTTAGTTTTATAACAGGGTCTTAGTTTTATAATGTGGGGGGTCTTAGTTTTATAACAGGGTCTTAGTTTTATAACGTGGGGGGTCTTAGTTTTATAACAGGGTCTTAGTTTTATAACGTGGGGGGTCTTAGTTTTATAACAGGGTCTTAGTTTTATAACGTGGGGGGTCTTAGTTTTATAACAGGGTCTTAGTTTTATAACGTGGGGGGTCTTAGTTTTATAACAGGGTCTTAGTTTTATAACGTGGGGGGTCTTAGTTTTATAACAGGGTCTTAGTTTTATAACGTGGGGGGTCTTAGTTTTGTAGGTCTTAGGTCTTAGGTCTTAGTTTTGTAGACACCCTTGTGAGAAGACTTGTTTTGTAAAATAAAAAATGAGAAAATTCAGTGAAAAACATTTCTGAAAATTTTCTGAATATTTTCACTGAATTATCTTACTTTTTATACACTTTATCAAAACATTCTTCTCACATATATATAACGCAAATACCAGTGAATGGATTTGGTTCAAACTTCATATGCTGATGCCTAAAAATATGTAATTTTTGAAAACCCAAATGGCAGTGAATGGATTTATTTTTAATTTTATATGCTAATACCTAGGGACACAGTAGCTCTGTTTGAGAAAGTTTTTAAAAATGGAGGCTGAATTTAAAAATGGCTGCCATTTTTTGTAAAAAAATAATCTTTGATAACTGAAATGCTTATTGATGGATATGGTTTACATTTTATATATATTGAAGCCTAGGGACAAACAAGCTCTGCTCAAGAAGGAATTTACAAGATGGCCACTAATAAGCAAAATATGTTTTGTTTGGTGGGATTTGCTACTCCATGGAGTTGCTGTTTTTCTAGTTGAGATGTTCTTTCAATTAAAATTGAAGACTTAGCCTCAGTTTGCTTCACCAATTTTTACCACGCCATTGAATTAAAGACACAGACTTACATATTAAGCTTGCAATAATCAGTCAATAGTGATATTAAACTACAACTACAACTAGAAATGAAGTCCAAAGGTAGTAATATACCTCATTTAGCCTCAATTTGCCTCCCCTATTTACATTTGCCTCCCCTTATGTATGATCATAGCTACACCCCTTTTAATGTATTTCAATTTTATACTTGCAGAAAATCTTGTTCACAATGTGTGCAGGGAATGAGCTGTTTTACTGTATGTTATATCTCATCTACTTCACACCAGGCCCAATTGGTAAGGAATTATATAACATGTCTCAATCAGGATGTATATGTGGGGGAGGGGGGTCTTAACTGCATATTATATCTCATCTACTTTACACCAGGCCCAATTGGTAAGGAATTATATAACATGTCTCAATCAGGATGTATATGTGGGGGAGGGGGGTCTTAACTGCATATTATATCTCATCTACTTTACACCAGGCCCAATTGGTAAGGAATTATGTAACATGTCTCAATCAGGATGTATATGTGGGGGAGGGGGGTCTTAACTGCATATTTTATCTCATCTACTTTATACCAGGCCCAATTGGTAAGGAACTATGTAACATGTCTCAATCAGGGAGGGGGGTCTTTAGAAATATATTATTTGATTAAAATATAATATTCGAGTTTAATTCAAATTAAATATCGCTTCTAGCCAAAATCTTTGTCTCACTTGGACTTTTGTCTTATTGTATTTTTGTTTCATTGTAGTTCCTCTTGGAGCATTGTCATTTGGCCTCTACTCAATGATCTGCATCCTGTGTGCACCAATTGCACTTGTGAAGTCTGGGATAGCACTGGTTCAGTTATACGCAGCCTGTGAGAATATCGTTGCCATAGATACAGGTGATAGAGCAGCCACATCTAGCCAGAAAACAGATTAAATGTTGTAATAATGTAGGTACGTTTTTGTTTCAACCCTATCATACATTTTTATCTGTATATGACACATGGACTTTTTTTGTATATGCATTCTGAGGCAGAGCTTTACTAATTGATTTAAATTGAAATGAACTTTTTCAAAAATCCACTGAATGAGTTAGGACAGATTTTCAACATGTGAGCCCTTCGCATGGTGCTATTTTTCATGCTGTTGAATTATGTTTTACAGGTTGTAGGCCCATATATAAAGTTGCAATCATTCTGTTGAATTATCTTTTACAGGGTGCAGGAACACCATTTTAAAAAGTTGCAATCATTTTGTTGAATTATGTTTTACAGGGTGTAGGTCCATATATAAAGTTGCAATCATTCGGTTGAATTATGTTTTACAGGGTGCAGGAACACAATTTAAAAAAAGTTGCAATCATTTTGTTGTATTATGTTTTACAGGGTGTAGGTCCATATATAAAGTTGCAAACAATCTCACTGGGGAGTATCGTGATGCAACAACACCGTGTTGTTGCATCAAGATGGCCAGACTTCCGGTGATAGATTTTCTTACGATATGTTGTTTCCCCGATTTAAACCCATTTCTAGGACGAGTTGCTCAATAACCATACACGTGAATTTAGAGCACGATCTATATTTAAAGAAACTGTCATTAGTATACATGTTGCATCATCAAGAAGCAAGAAGTTCACGGTTTTAGTTCCTCACTATTGATGCAACAACACCAAACCGAAGATGCAACAACACTCCTCTAGATTTGAGCAATGATGCAACAACACCAATTAATAGTATAATTTCAGAAGACCATAAATCTCGAGAGGAACAGATTTTTAAATGCTACTATTGCAACACCGGGCCAGTACCCATTTGCGTTCTTCTCAGGCATTCAAAATACGCGTCCTGCGGGCGAAGATTCTTTATATGTATTTTCAAAAATCTATACTTTTCAATATCATAATGTACTGGAAGTTGTTCTATAACATAGTTCAATAGCCTTTAACATTGCAAGCTATAGTAACCCAATCTATTACCATAAACCCCTGTTCCATAGCTTGATGACCCTGATACCAGTTAGTATCATTCAAAATGGTGGACAAACATCTTACGTTCTTGGTAAACACGACGAGCTATTGGAAATCTTGCACGGCGCACATGTAGAAGTATTGTTCTCTTTGGATTCGTTCTCCCGATTGAGTAAAAAGGTAGGTAATAGGATTTAGGTCCCGAAAAGGTAAATTGATAGAGGTACAGTAATCTCAGATTCCCCCTGGGCCCTCGGGAAATATCATAATGTGTCCCGGAATAAAACCAATGTTGAATCCTTCTCAGTAAATAACCACTATATAATAGCATTGTATAACTGCAATATCATTAAACCAACACTCCTCGGAAGTTATGGCGTTTTGAAAACTCAAAATCGCTAAATTTGGTGCCCCATGTTAAGTCAATGGGAATTTTTTTTTGAAGTGTAAAATACGACATATATACGACCGAGTACAGCTTAATTTAATGAAAGCCTTTAAATGAAAGGTACTTCAAAAGCAATCTAGCTTCAAAATTTGGACACAAAAATGTCTCGGTCAAAATCTAGGTAAAATTCAAAGTTTTCCTTATTTTTGTGATTCTGACACTACTATTCAATTATATTCTTCGAAATTGTGTATACATGTAGCCAAGAGTGTACTAATAGTGTTAGCCTTTTGCCGTCAGAAAGTATTTTAACCCACTTTTGAGATATGGTGTCCAAAAAGTAGGTCAAAATAAAACATTCTCCAGATTTAACGTTTGAGGTTTAAATGAAGAATAGAATTTTCTCAGGAATCAGAATCTACAAACCAAATTTCGATCCGACTTCCGGTTCGGAAGTTATGGTGTTTTGAAATTTCGAGAAAAATCGATCTGATGGTATCCTGCTAGAAAGTCAAGAGTAGCGAAGAAAATGTTGAAAAATCCATCCATCCTTCCATCCATCCTTCCTATCCTATCCTACTATTCCATCCTATCGTTCCTTCTTATTCTATCCTATCCTTCCTATCCCTTTTATCCCTATCCGTTCCTTCCTATCTATCCTTCATTTCCTTTCCTTCCTATCTATCTATCCTTCCTATCCTCCATATCCTTTCCTTCCTATCTTATCCTTCCTTGCTATTCTATCCTATCTTTCTTCTCTATTCTCTCCTATCGTTCCATCCTATTCTGTCCTATCCCTCCTTCCTATTTCATCCATCCATCCATCCATCCATTCATCTTTTTCTGGATGACTCGGCTTAAAAAAGTCCAGATCTGGAGTCTGAAATTGAACTTGAAGTCTAGTTATATTAGTTCTTTGTAAACAATTTCCATACGATACGGTAAATCAAGGGGATTTAATTTAGAAAAATGAATAATCTTTATTTTTCAGATACAATATCAATGAGGTTGGCTCCCGGGGATTCAATATTTAGCCTATGCTAAGCCTTAGTTTAACTTGTATATCCTTTTAACTTTGATAAAGACAAATACATTAAGGAACCAAACAAAATACGTTTCATTCATGAACCACGCACTCACGCGTTTTATTCATGTCCCGACCAACACCTATAAACAGAACATAAAACAGTTTCTCTTGATATTCAATGATAAATTATATTGGCGTTTTTGCATCATCGCATTGGTGTTGTTGCTTCATCGATAATAAACAGAGTGGTGTTGTTGCATCAATAGTGAGGAATTAAAACCGCGAATTTCTCGCTTCTTGATGATGCTACATGCATACTAATGAGAGTTTTTTTAAATATAGATCATGAGCTAACTGCACGTGTATGATTATTGAGCAGCTCGTCCTAGAAATGGGTTTAAATTGGGAAAACAAAATATCGTACGAAAATCTATCACCGGAAGTCTGGCCATCTTGATGCAACAACACGGTGTTGTTGCATCACGATACCCCCCAGTGAATCTGTTGAATTATGTTTTACAGGGTGCAGGAACTCCATATAAAGAAAGTTGCAATCATTTTGTTGAATTATGTTTTACATATAAAGAAAGTTGCAATCATTCTGTTGAATTATGTTTTACAGGGTGCAGGAACACCATATAAAAAAGTTGCAATCATGACAGAAACTTGTAGCGGTAGAAGTTAGCAGTTTAAAGATGTCAGTGTAAATCAATAGAGAAGGACAGTCAGTGTATCATCTCCTCAACAACATTTACAGAACCACCAAATACTGTAAAACTTTTCCAAAGGGAACATATTGGAACTGACTTAAACATTTACTTAAGTCTTCATATTATAAATCAGGACTGAAGAGTTGTTCACAGTTTTAGATAAGTGTTTACATTATTTGCGGTTTCTCAGTACTTGTACGGGGGTTGTCCCAGAATTAGAAGTCCTGAACACATGACTGTGTTACTCTGAGATTCTATTACTTACAGTCATAGTTGAAGTTTTGTCCCTTTAATGCTGAGTCAACTTCTGATTGATATAATGTAGAATGCAAAATTTTGTCAACAGAATTCTATAAATAAAATGTTAAGAACTTCTAGAACAGTTCTCATAAGAAACAAGGTATGACGCATTTATTAGCTTTACAAGTGGGTTTGGAACGTACACTGTGCTGTGATCGCCGCAGGCAGGGTTTTTTCTCAAGTGGGTGCAAAATTCTCATTTTCACAATTCAGACCAAAATTGGTCAAAATATGCCCATTTTTCATGATTTTTCTAATTTTCAAGTGGGTGCAAGCCTGTTTTCAAAATCTCAGGTGGGTGCAAGCCTGTTTTCAAAATCTCAGGTGGGTGCTGCACCCACTTACTTTAGTCCTGGGGAGGTCACTGTATGTACAACAACAAGCAAGAGGTAGTGTACGTGAGATTATTGATTTCATATTTGAACAAATTTCATATTTTGAAGTGTTAAGGGAATTAGAAGGGATAGAAAGGGTGTAAATGTTTTTTCAAAAATGATGCCAATTTTTTATTCATAATCCTAATTTTATTTTCAAAATAAAGAATTGGAATATTTGATCAAATTTATTTTTTACATTTGTTAAGATTTAATGCAGAAATGTTCAAATTCATGAGAAAAAATTCATTCAAAATAAAATCAATCAATTTTGCCATACAACCTTAAATTGAAGGCTTTTCCTGAAATAGAGTCAGAAATATTGGACAAAATAACCCATGATTTGGAACAATGATAGTAAAAAATATTGCAAACCTGTGACAATTTTTTGAGAGTCGTGTCGATCTCTTCTACTTTCTCTAAACACTCAAATTGATCAAGATGGGTGAATCTCAAACTGTTGTTGTCAAATAGTATTTTATTTAATCTATTTAGGGACTGTATTCAAATGTTGATGTTGCATAAGAACAAAGTACATGTTGTTAGGGGAAGGGGATTCTATGATTTCTTCTGGGTGTAAAATGTGGAATTTTGGCCCTATGGGTAGAGGTACATGTTCAATCTTGCTATATGGGAGAGGATTGGTGGTTAAAACATCAGTAGTTGGACACCGTCCTTTAGCAATATATCCACAAGTAGAAAGTCATGTTTATTGTATATTTTAGTAGCCAAAGGTGCTTGAAGTTTATTATTGTAACTACTGTATTGTATACTTATATATTGTACCCATGGTTACCATGGATCTTATTTATTGTAGGCAAAATTTAATTGAATTAATCACCAAATTAAAAATTTGACATACTTTGCATCATGTTTTTGATGAATTTCTGATTTTAGAGAATTGTACTTTGATATCAATGGTGAAATTATTTATATGAAAAATTCATGAATCATTAAAAAATAAACATGTTTTACAGTATGTGCTGAAAAGTCATCGGAATCCATTTAAACTGGTAGTTTAATGGTTAAACTACAAATTTATCCAATTATATTAGAACTAGATAATCGAAATATTAAAAACAACAAAAACAGGGTACCGAATCCATCATAATTATGTTTACATTAGATTTATGTCAATTTGAATAATTTCTTATGTTAATCTTTACATTCCAAGTATAGTTGGGGTTCACAGTCTTTAATTTAGGTGAAGTTTCTGGTCTTCCTTGGTCATCTTCACCTTTATTTGTACCTTTAAGAATATTACCCTTAGTAAAAAACTGTCAAATGATAAGTTATTTTAGTCTGAAATAATAATGTTCATAGTGACAGAATTCTTAAGACCAAATTCACGTTCTCACTTATTCAGGAATCTTCAAAGTACCTGTAATTATCTGGGGGCCATTAACAGAAACTACGTTAAGTTAAGAATTCCTAAAATTCATTGTTCTCTAACTGTGACATCATTATATCCATGGTTACAACAATTGATTTACGAATTCGTAACTTTACAAAGCTTCTGTTAATGACCCCCAGGTTATTTTGTACATAAAGATACATTTTGTAATGTTAATGGCTTTATTACTGTATGATCCATGAAGTCACATATTGTATGCATATGCCAAAGACTATGTTGTATCCATATGCCATTTCTAACTATATTGTAATTTATTTGTTTACATGATGTAGTACATTTACTATTGTTATCATGAAGTAACTTTAGTAGACTTTAAGTGTATTTTAGGATCAGGCTTAGGCAGTGGGTATATAAGTAAATAAATAAATATGACAAGAAATTACAAAATCACACTTTTCTTTATTTTTAAGTGACTAAATTTTAAAAAAGTATATATTTCAAAACAAATTGAAAAACAATGGCTGCATTCATAGATGTACAAACATGTACTTCTCTCTGGAAAAGTCCAATACTTGTAATTCACCAACTTCTTTTGAACTTAAATAAAAGTATTGAACTCATAGTTATTTGGATGAATTATCAGGTGGGTGCAAATCTATTTTTGAATTCTCGGTTGGGTGTTGATCCCACTTGCTCCAAAGCTGTTATAGGAGATCACAAAAAGGATAATGCATGCTTTTCTACAATGTAAATACATTGTCACTGTATAATACATTATTTTAATATCCACAAGTATCTCTTCATAGTTTTTCAAAGCAAATATGCATACATATTGTCACATCCGTTACACATTCAATATTCTTGATATTGGACCCTTTTTGCATAACTGAATAACACATCTGACCAATCACCTTCTCTGGCCCTTTTGAGTTATTTAAGTTCAATTCAATAAGTTGACCACTTCCATTGAACCGATTCAGTACTGTAGGAGTCACTGAAGTTGCAAGTTGAGCCAATGTTTTCTTCATAAGTAGCCTACATGTGTTCATCATTCAGCAATTCAAATTGCATAAACTGAATGTCGATTTCATTGTTTTTTCACCTTTCCCTATGAAATAATCCAATACAAGATAATCCAACTTGAGATAATCCACCATGAGATAATCCATCTTGAGATAATCCAGCGTGATTCTGAGAATTATTATGATTGAGGATAATTATAAAATGAAATACATTTGAGAAATGTATATGGTACAATAGTAAAAATATATTTTGATATTATACACTGGGCTACCTCTCATCAATAAGAGGTGTTGAATCCCCAGTCTCCATTGGACTGTCTCTGTATGAGGGAGTTGCCCTTGGGGTGCCCCTGGGGGTACCACCTGCCCTGGGAGTACCACCAGATCTAGGGGTACCACCAGAGCGTGGAGTCCGACTTGGTTTCTGTTGTTTAGCCCACATTTGAGCAGCCTTAGCCCAATCCATTCCCCCTTGTCCGCCTCTCTGTTGAGAGGCTCGCCCCTGTGATGGTTGTTGGCTGCTGCGTACTTGGGCGACCACTTGTTGAGTCCTTGGGGTGGTTGACCCTGGGGGCCAGTTACTCCTGGGGGTTGGTTGATATGAGGGGGTGGCCATGGATTGTACAGGAGTTTGAGCCACATGCTGTGCTGCTAAAGATGGGGTCATCATTGGTGTCATCATAGCTGGTGTGTTCATGTTGCCCTGGAAATACAATATTAATGTTACTTTGTGTGATCATTGATGAAGTTGCCATAGAAACAAGTACAATATTGGTCTCATCCATAATATTAATTGCCCTGGGAACAAATTCAATATTTATGTCATCACGTTAAATGTGTTTAAGTTGACTCGGAAACAAATTCATTACTGGTGTCAAAGCGGTGATTAATATTTAGTTTAATATATTTCATTTATCTTTTTAGAGACATTCTTAGAGACCTCTTTTTCACCAACTTTGGCAATTATCTTGCAATGATTAAGGTATTCAATTAAAATAAACTCAAAAGCTTAATAAACAGAATAATGTTGATATACAAACCTGGAACCCATAACTGCCACCAAATCCACCCTGCTGGAAGTTTGTACTTGCCCCATACTGGCCTGGGGTGGCAAATACACCAGCAGTTACACCCCGTTGTACCCTGGGGGTGCCAATGTTTGGGGTGGCAGATGCCATGGGTGTTCTCATGGATGGTGTCATTTGACCTGGAATTGAAGTAACAGAATTATGTAAGTGGCGACATTTGGAGGGTACATATGGTGATTCCTTATGCTATGTCATTCATTCATATTAAATTATTCTGTATACATAAAGGTATACTTTTGAAAACTTCTATTGACTCATCATTTTTCCTTATATTTTGGTCATTTTAAAAAATTTCAAAATTAGTTCAAATAAAATTTAGTAGGTCATATTTCATACTTTTCATCATATTTTGGGTCAAGTTGCAAAATTAGGTCATGGAAAATTAATTATTCCATATTATACAAAACCATATAATACAATATTATGTGAGCCAAATAGGACCTACTGATCTGTAAAATGAAGCCCTCTGATTGGTCGGTTCTTGTGCTGTACCAATCTGTATTGCTACTGAGATTGTCCCCATTGATCATCTCTGTCGCAATACAGAAACTATTGGTACGGAGGGGACAAACTCTGACCAATACAGTTCGATAAGAACGTTCCAATACAAAATTTCTCGAGCAGAATATATCCTGTATTGCACTTCAAATCGATCAATAACTTATATTATCCAAAAAGGACCTAATAATACGATGATATGTTTTTTCTACTGAAAACCAACCTGGAATCTGGTCCCTGAAGTGTTCTTTGAACCATTTGACGAGGTGATTCAGCGAGTGAAACATCTGTTGACGATATCGTATCCCATCTGGCGTGACTGTCACATACTCGTGTATGGGTTTGTTGCGGGGAAGGTACGACAGGAAGAACTTGCCAGGATATTGCTTAGTGGCAGATAGGTAGTATGGAATTCTGAAACCATAAAAGTGAGGTTAGCTACGTGTTTTTAGAGAAGTTATACATGAATGTAAAATTATGAACCCAGTGATTACTGTTCACCCTGATTTTGTTTTTCAAGACACCTAAGCACAATTATTTTCTCTATACTAAATTGAGCAAGCAAATACTTGGAAGGGGAGAACTTATCCCGAGTGCCACATGTCTACTTGTTCATGTACAATTTGACTGAAATCTGTGCCCTTAAATCAGAAAATCAATGTAACTAACAAAATCATTCAAAATAGGCTAATTATCTCAACCCCCTCCATCTGAACTTAAACTGAATAAAAATTCATGTTCTTATATTATTTCAAGCTAATGTGACTTCAGGTCGCATAAAAATTTATATTAAACCAAATCAGAAATTGTTTCCTGCTAACAAACAAAATTACATTGACTAATCATCAACCACCTCTCTTATGACTTTAAAACAGAGAGTTAATTTTCTCATATTACCTTGAAGAGGCTTTCCGTTTTTCCTCTTTTAATTTCTTATTGAGAGTTTCTTTGTTTCCATTGTCTGTCTCCAAATAGTATTTATAACTGAGTATATCTCGGGCGAATGCTGCCATTGGTTGAATATGTCTTGCAATAATTTCATCTAAATCTTCAAACTCCTGGAAAAAATTCAAGTCCTCGTGAACAAGAAAAAATGAACTTAACAGGCATATTAATAAAGTAATATTTTTTCTTGGTTAAGCAAATTTAAGTATTTGATATTGAAAGTCACAATACTCTTGGGCATTTATTAATTCGAGAGCTTACATTAAATGAGGGCTTAAACTAGTACACTTAAAACAACATAAGACAATGACTCTTCAGCAGAAATTAGTCATTTTCCTCACCTCAGTGTCTATAAGGAGTGAAGTACCTAGACTGAATGCATTTTCTTTGCCCTCTTCTCTGACATCAATATGTTGAGCTACACCATCAGTCACCTTCCAAGTCACAGTCAAGTGATCAGAACCCTATAATGATAATACAGTAACACCTGTAAATTGGAATCTCTCTCTAATACAATCACCTCTAAATGTGAACATTTTTCATCAATAGGATAGTTTCTAAATAGCAGAAAAATCAATGAAATCTAGTGCTGCCATCTTTTATTCAGCTTTTAATTTTGGTTTAAGTTACATTCACTTACATGCTAAAATCTTGGAAAAGTGGCTTAATTTCATGATTTATCAAAGTGTGTTAGTTGAATCTGTAAAAAAACTTGAATGATATACCACATGATGACCCTGTTTACGTACATGTTATGATAAAACATGCAAATGTTGATTGACATACAAATAATCCAAGGTTTTAAAGAATTTTAGCATTGCATCTATAGATATTTGGCCCAAGTTTTTTTTAATTGTCATAGAAAATTATTCAAATTACATAACTGTGTAAATCAAAGCTATTATAGGAAAAAACATTTCAATGAATTCAGATATGCCATTTAAAAGAAGGTAATGTAAGTCAGGCCCGTAGCCAGGATTTGCCAAGGGGGGGTTCAGTTTTCAAAAATTTCCAGGGGGGTACACATTTGACAATTTAGGCCCAAATATGGTCAAAATCACTTGAAAAGTGCTCAAAATGGTGAATTATTTTTAAACTGCATGATTTTGAAAGAATTTTTGGCCAGGCGGGGGGGGGTTCGCCCGAACCCTGCGAACCCCCCCTGGCTACGGGCCTGTAAGTCATCAGTCTAATATGCAAGTCTCTTAAAATCTCATGAAAAACGAGATTTAACGAGATTTCAAAAGCTATATGGAAACTATACTATTGCTGCTCATCTGAACACTTTTGGCTGGTGCCAGTTGCATTCACATTAGACAATTTTTTGTTATATTATGACTCTCTCATTATGTGCCCCATGGGTTATGTATCAAAAGCTTTCAGAATAATGTGACCTGGATCATGGTATATTTACTGAAAATACTTCCAGAATAATGCCCTTTACCTTACTAGTAATACCTACCTTGCTACTTGGCCTGATGACCACTTCTCCTTGGTCCATTGAGTCCATGAGTTTCTCACAGTCGCGATAACTTACATTGTGGAAGGAGGGGTGTGCAATGACACGTTTTACATAGGCTGAAAAATAAAAGTGAATATTAACCTCTTATCAGAAGAACTTGGAAATAGATTTGAAGCTTTTGGGTTTTACAATTAATACAAATGTAGCATGTGAAGTGTTTGATCATGAAATAAAAATCACAGGATGTTCTTTTCTAATTTACAAAGCTGATCTTTTTTTTTTATTTAAAATTTATTAGACTTAACTTATATACAAAAACAGAAAAATTTACAAAAATATTACAATGAGCTCTTTGAGCTGCTATTCATTCAGTATCAGACAATAAGAAGTAAAATTATTTCTACACAGTTCTTTGAAGTTTTTCCTTTTCTAACATTAATGTTAGGTTACCTTCTCCATTGGATACGTTGAGGTCATGTATGACGTTTTTGATTAACAGGCATTCATATAATACATTTTTTTCTACTTGAGATATACCAAGTTTTTGATTT
The DNA here is from genome assembly GCA_903813345.2 of Owenia fusiformis. Lineage (NCBI taxonomy): Eukaryota > Metazoa > Annelida > Polychaeta > Sabellida > Oweniidae > Owenia > Owenia fusiformis. The sequence goes on from CAIIXF020000012.1 coordinate 28,619,655, forward strand.
TCATCTAAATTCAACTTGGCCCATAAGATTTTTATGACTGGACACTTCACAAAATAATGCATTGAGTCGTCTCTAGCATTACAAAATTTACATTTGTCATTTTGCTCTATGTTACACTTCTTATGATAAACACCATTTGCATGTATATTTTGGAGTATCTTCCACTGTATAATCAATAAAGAAGTGTCTTTGGTACATTTAAACATCTCACACCATATGTCTTGTGTTAAAATATTTCCATTAAGAATTACATCACATTTTCTTGCTAAGACTAACTTCTCCCTGATGTTCTTTGAAGTCAAATTTTTTAAATCTGTGTCTTTAAAATATAAAGTACCATTGCACTGTACTCTAGAAGTAATTTTATGTTGCCTTAGACATGCTTTCAACATGTTAAATTGTAAAAGTGTTTGACCATTTTTTCCTACTTTTTGAGCAAGTTCTTCATATGTCATTAATCTGTTGTTTAAAATAATATCATTTATATATATAACACCATTTTTTATCCAATTTGAAAAACATAGTGGAGATCTGTTCCAAGTTATATCTTTGTTGTTCCATAATATATTTGGATCACTGTACTCACTGTGATTTAACCATGTTGTCAATATTGTTTTGTAGAATGAGTTTAGAAAAGCTGATCTTATCTAACTACAGACTGAACCGATAATCACTACTCACTTTGTCGAGCTCTTTGTTTATTTTTCTCTTCTGCTTCTTTCCTGTCTTTGTTCTCACGTTCAAAGTCATAATACTCATCTTTCTGTAGCCTAAAATATAACACATATCATACAATAATGTTTTATTTAAGTAATCTACAATACTACACTGTCAAGGACAGGACCGAATGCTATGTCTGTGAAATATATCACTAGTTTATTGTTGTTAGTTTCTAACAGAGACCATAGTAAAATAAACATGGTGACAGCTGATTGTATAAATTCAGGACCATCATTTTTCAGCCAGGTGAACTGTTTCTTCTCACTTTACCAGTACGTAGTTGTTATATATGAGTATTTACTGTCAAATGACACCAGAATTGTAAAGTGACAAACAATTCTAAGCTTACTTCCACTTATTTTCCTTGTCGACCAGATCAGACGTCTTTGATGTCAGGTCACACTGGAATCTCTCAATGTCTATTTTTATCACACGACAATTGATAGTCATACCAATCTGAAAAAAAGTCATACCAATGTGTCATACCTCACTGAAAGATAGTCACGCCAAATTATTACTACCGAAGTTACATTCTCTATGAAAACAATCAAGTATTCTCATTGAATTGGGAAGCAGCACAGCGTTTCCATAGCAACTATATTTCCTGTATTGGCCATACATTCAAAAGATTGAATAAATTTATTGCTTTTTTGTTTGTTAATGCTTTGCTGAGTTTCTTTCATAAAATTCCAGGAATCATGTTCTGATGGTTAGCTAATTCTCTTTTTGATTGGTCTACTGGAGTATTCTGATTGAACAAGGATCAAAGGATAATCTTTTGTCCAAAGAGAATAGATAATAACTCTGTTTGAAAGGTACAAAATGAACTCTTTAAAAGGGCATCCTTTTCAAGATTTTGTAGATCTACATGTACAAACCTGTACTCTTTCCGCTGGATCTGTCACGCGCTTGTCACTGAGATTTCTCGTGCTGATAAACCCATTCACGTCGTTATCCAGCCTCACTTTCACTCCAACTGCCTGGCCGGGACAACTGTTGCTGTCAAAGTGACTCCACACCTACATACAGAATAAACACAATCAATGCCTACAGAAACAAAATAACAAACACTACTGAAATATAGAAATTGAAAAGGGAAACTAGATTCTGATCTAATGCTAATAAGATGTTTTTATCCTAGTAAATAGACAACATAAATGGTCTGTTACTTTGCCTAATTTATAAAACAGCAATAATTTATATATATCATATATCATTTTAAAGGAATCTGGCTGAGTTAGGTGTTCCTTTCTTGATAAAAGTTCATTTTTACATGAACATGGATGTTCGTCTATGAATCTCCAAATACACAGAGCTTGACCAGGATAGCTCTATTGCTTACTACATAGTCATACATCTAGGAGAACACAGTTGCTTATCTCAATATCATAAAATTGTTCATACCTCACTGAGCTCAGGGAAATCATTCTTGTGACAGAATGGACATTGCCAAAGTCCAGTTTCATCCTTCTTAACAGGGTTGGCCTGTTCCAACTGCTCCCCTTGTGGCCTCTTATGGGCAATACCTGTGACTTGTACCAGCACTAGTTTACCTAGGGGACAAACATTATAACATATAGGCATATAGGGACAAAGGCAGGGTTGGCCTGTTCCAATTGCTCTCCCTGTGGCCTCTTATGGGCAATACCTGTGACTTGTACCAGCACTAGTTTACCTAGGGGACAAACATTATAATATATAGGCATGTAGGGACAAAGGCAGGGTTGGCCTGTTCCAATTGCTCTCCCTGTGGCCTCTTATGGGCAATACCTGTGACTTGTACCAGCACTAGTTTACCTAGGGGACAAACATTATAACATATAGGCATGTAGGGACAATGGCAGGGTTGGCCTGTTCCAATTGCTCTCCCTGTGGCCTCTTATGGGCAATACCTGTGACTTGTACCAGCACTAGTTTACCTTGAGGACAAACATTATAACATATAGGCATGTAGGGACAATGGCAGGGTTTGCCTGTTCCAATTGCTCTCCCTGTGGCCTCTTATGGGCAATACCTGTGACTTGTACCAGCACTAGTTTACCTTGAGGACAAACATTATAACATATAGGCATGTAGGGACAATGGCAGGCTTGGCCTGTTCCAATTGCTCTCCCTGTGGCCTCTTATGGGCAATACCTGTGACTTGTACCAGCACTAGTTTACCTAGGGGACAAACATTATAACATATAGGCATGTAGGGACAATGGCAGGATTGGCCTGTTCCAATTACTCTCCCTGTGGCCTTTTATGGGCAATACCTGTGACTTGTACCAGCACTAGTTTACCTAGGGGACAAACATTATAACATAAAAGCATGTAGGGACAATGGCAGGGTTGGCCTGTTCCAATTGCTCTCCCTGTGGCCTCTTATGGGCAATACCTGTGACTTGCACCAGCACTAGTTTACCTTGGGGACAAACATTACAACATATAGGCATGTAGGGACAATGGCAGGGTTGGCCTGTTCCAATTGCTCTCCCTGTGGCCTCTTATGGGCAATACCTGTGACTTGCACCAGCACTAGTTTACCTAGGGGACAAACACTATAACATATAGGCATGTAGGGACAATGGCAGGGTTGGCCTGTTCCAATTGCTCTCCCTGTGGCCTCTTATGGGCAATACCTGTGACTTGTAACAGCACTAGTTTACCTAGGGGACAAACATTATAACATATAGGCATGTAGGGACAATGGCAGGGTTGGCCTGTTCCAGTTGCTCTCCATGTGGCCTCTTATGGGCAATACCTGTGACTTGTACCAGCACTAGTTTACCTATGGGACAAACATTATAACATATAGGCATGTAGGCATGTAGGGACAATGGCAGGGTTGGCCTGTTCCAATTGCTCTCCCTGTGGCCTCTTATGGGCAATACCTGTGACTTGTACCAGCACTAGTTTACCTATGGGACAAACATTATAACATATAGGCATGTAGGCATGTAGGGACAATGGCAGGGTTGGCCTGTTCCAATTGCTCTCCCTGTGGCCTCTTATGGGCAATACCTGTGACTTGAACCAGCACTAGTTTACCTAGGGGACAAACATTGTAACATAGATATGTAGGGACAATGGCAGGGTTGGCCTGTTCCAATTGCTCCCCTTGTGGCCTCTTATGGGCAATACCTGTGACTTGTACCAGCACTAGTTTACCTAGGGGACAAACATTATAACATATAGGCATGCAGGGACAATGGCAGGGTTGGCCTGTTCCAATCATCATACAACAATGAACCGTTTAGAGACTTCAATGTTTAAATCTGTGAAATAGTTTTAAGCCTGGATCCTGTCAATTGATATTTTGGCATTATTTCCAGGCTAGGATCAAGTCAATTCAGCAAAAGTCGTCTATACTAATATACATTATATAAAGTTAAACGAGTGCTTTTGGCATGAGAGTGTTTATTCAACTCACCTATATAAAATGTCTGTGGGGTTTCTGTGGTTAAGAGATTAAACTTCTCTTCACTGGTTGGAGACCTGTACGGTGTCCTGAGATCTTTGTATCTGTGATTCAATTCAGCTCTGATGTCATACAATGTGATGTGTTTGTTTCCATAGCCCTACAACATAGCAACAATACCACTGATGTCATGCAATGTTATGAACATAGCAACAATATTATTTGATGTCATTCAATGTAATTTGTTGGTTTCCATAGTCCTGTAACAACTAACAATATACACTAGATGTTGTACAATGTAATGGGTTTGTTTCCAAAGATGTCATACAATGTAATGGGTTGGTTTCCAAAGATGTCATGCAATGTTATTTGTTTCCATAGCCCTGTAACAGTTAGCTACAATATCACCTGATGTTAAATGGCAGTATCCCATTGGCACAAAATTGTTGATGAACAAAACGAAGGACAGCCACACCAAGTGGATGATTCCAAAATGTCACCACCATTTGTTACAGATGCCAACCTCCGACCACAAAAAATGGAGATCATAACAATATGTCAACACTTGGTGGTGACATAAAAATCCAACATATTAACCAGTCTTTCCAACTCCTCCGCTGTCACAAAATAAAAGACCCACGGTCCTGTGCTCACACAGTGTAGAACTTTCATATTTACAGACTTTGACTTTTTGACGTCAAAATCAGCAATTTCTCGGTAACCAGGCGAACTTGGGAAATGGCCATGATAGGTCAACTAGGCATTATGGATATGCATAAAATGAATGTGATAAGACTCAATCTGAATAGCAGTTTTAATTTGTGCGGCCAATGTTGACGGACGGATGGACGGAACAATGGACGGACAGATGCCTGGTCAATCCCATAGGCTCACTGTCTGAGCCAAAAATGGAGATCATAACATAAAAATCAAATATATTTACCTGTCTCTCCAGCTCCTCTGCAAAGGCATCTAAATCTAGATCTTTCAAGCGTTCTGGACTTTCCAGGATCTCCTCCAGGGCACTTGCAGGATTGGCATCCTCTTTTGTGTCATCGTACTCCAGGGCATCAACTGCCATCTTACGTGCCCATTCATATGTCTCAGGATGCACCCGAGAGCCATCTAGGACCTCAACATATGCTTCAGTGCTAAAACAGAGGAAAGCTTTACATGAGCATCTGTTAGTTAATGTTTTACTTACAATTTTTTAAAATAATTATCTTTAACCCATGGAATGCAGACAATGGATTTCACCGAGACATAATTAGAATTCATTGAATTTGTTATCTTTGTTTTATTCTTTAATCAATAAGAAAAAGTGAAATGTAATTTTGAACAAATCATTGAAGTTCATTTCACTTTCAATTCGATTTTATGCCATAGATTTCTGACACAGCTAAAATGTATTTAGAAAATAAACGGCAATGAATTCATTGGAAATGGTAATTGTCCATAAAATGTTGAACAAAGTGACTCGTATGTCTGTATGTTTATGTAACTTTCACTGTAAACAACTCAATTTAATGTTTTCTTTGCCATCTTGTCTCTTTACTGTATTTAAAACGGAAAACATAGAACCTTGAGACGTTGAAATTGACAACTTGTATGATAAACATTTTCTAGTTGGAGCAATTCCCCCATAATGTTTGCAATTTTAAGTTGCACTGGTGATAAATCATAAAAAAAGAGGTTTTGATCAGTTTTAAAACTGTGCATTTAGTGAAGAGTAAACAGTATATTGAATTGGTGGTGGCCATCTTGAATTTCATGGTGGCCATTTTGAATTTTTCACTATCTTTTGTTACCAGGATTCTAGGAATACTTCGTATCATATTCAATCCACTTTTTGTCAGATGTTACTTTTTATCATGTTTCCCACAGGAAGTGTAAAGAGAGAAGATAGCTAAGATTGATCATCTAACATATAAGCAAAATATTATAATACACAGTTTAACCTGTATAAAGTGGAGCACCTCTGTAATAAGTGAAACCCCTCTAAAAATGGAATGCTTCAAAGTCCCCTTAGCCATTAATGTAAAATGAACCTCTTTAAGTCATATATCTCCCAAGTGGAAATTTTTTGTGGTACCAAAGGTGTTTCACTTAAACAAGTTTTACTATAATTGTGAACAATCATAATATAAGCATAAACAATTTGTGGACCTGTAGACCTGTACATACCCATTCTCCCAATAAAGCATCCTCTCATATCTATCAGTACATAAAGTTGGAAAATATTTAACAATCTCATCATTCAAGTCCTTATATACTCTAAATTGTAACATGTAGTCTCTTTATTATGTAATTTAAAAGTCAAAGAATTTGATTTTAATCACTCTGGTGCAGAAACATCGATATCAAAATCACACGTAATTAGAATTATGTCATATACAAGATGAATTATCAACTTCTCATCGGCTATTTTGAAATATATTGTAACCCTTGCCTAAACAATATGACATTAAAAGTCTGTTGTAGATAAGATGAAATTGTTGATTCACATCCACCATTTTGATGTGATAAGATACAGTAACAGTCACTGTACCCTTGTACCAGTATAATTAATTTTAACCCTTACCTGTCTCCTAAAGAGTTTGTGTCGATTTTGATAAATCCAGCGCAATTGATGAACACTTTAGGTCCCATATGGCAAGTTGTGACCAGTTGGGTCCGGTTCTCTAGCCTGTTATTGTTCTGTTTTAAAACCTATATGTTTAAATACAAAAAGACATGTACGTTTCAGTGATAATTATTGGGACCCAATCCTCCTTTATAATTGATCTTCTAGGATTTAAAGCAATATGATAAAATCAATGAAATCTAGTGCTGCCATCTTTAATTCAGCTTTTAATATAAATGATTTAGATGTAAATACCTTCAATAAGTGGAATCCCTTTCTTGGACCAAGACCACATATGAACTGGACTAGAGGAGCAGTATGAGGGTAGGCTACGCAACGATTAACATCCACACCAACTTCATTGACACGATTCACAAACTCCAGATAGAGGGCGTTCTGCAGATCTTCCTGATTGACATATTCCTGATGAATAAAGAAACGGTTCAAATTAACAGGAAGTCAAATCTTAACATTAAAATATGTGTTTTTACCCTTTTTGTTGAACTCTTGCCGTACCTTGTATTGCCTGCTTTACTGATGTATGTTGTACTGTTATATTTTCTGTTAAATGCATGTTCATACTCAATATAAAAAATGTGTATTTTCCTGTTTACATTTCTGGGAACTTTAAATAGAACTAACATTTTTAGAGCACTACACTTTCAGAGATCCATGTACAACAAAATCACCAAAATAAACTTTCGGACTTCAATACATGTTTCCCTAAATATCTAATAATGTCCCCATGTAATTTAAACCAGTTTTCTTGTGGCACCTGCCCGGATATGCACACACCCGACAGCACCATCCTCCTAAGCAGGTATCCAGAATTCGTACCTCCTTCTTCCCCTTGCCATAACCAATTTGGAAGCGCCCGATTAAACTGAATCACATGATCTAATTATACGCAATGACTTATACATGATTTCTCTCACAGTGTTGCGACAGCCAATCAGATTGCGAGTTCTTAATCGGGGAAATGCTAACTGCTTATCGCAGGGGGTAAAAAGAAAGAATATATTCTGGATTTTGGAGCCCTGTGGTCGGAGGATGAACAGCACAAGACAACAACAATAGAGCACTTTTTCAGTGTGCTACAATTACCTGCATGGGATGGTACTTGAGACACATGATCTCCTCATCAGGATTACACAGCTGAGCAAACTCCACTAATGGATCTTGAAGACGCCTGGCTAGAGAAATAGCGATTCTCAGTAGCTTGGGGTATTCCCTGAACTCTTTCTGGAAACAAAAGAAACAAACAGTGAAACAAACATGCTATATGCATATTATATATGTATATGTATATGGATAACCATTTTATTTCAGTGTTAATTAAGAACAAAACCAGTGCTAATTTTGCACAAACCTTTCATCGCTTATGTTTGTGCAGATTTTTAGTGCACTGATTTTTCAGTACAACTTCTTGAGCAACTACCGATAATTCATCTCAAATTTGATTTCTGATTCTGGATGGAAAGATCTATTTATTTACTTTGTGCAAATTTTATATTCTGCCCAATATTATTTTGGCAGTAAAGGGGATCTTGTAGAAACCAAAACCACTCAGATAGATTGTATTCCACGAAAGTAATTTATGTAAAATAAAGTCTCAGGAGTGGTAAAATGCAACATAAATGAATAAATGCAAGAAGCTCACGCGCCTCGAACTCACTAACTCATGGTTATGACGTCATCACCTAGCTGAGTTTGTTCTGGCGCTTTAGACCATTCTGCCAACTCGGCAACCCCAAAAAAAGGTTGTTTCATCAGCCGACCTGACTAGAGGGAAGGGATGTTAATGCTCAACACACCAGAGGTAACATAGAATGCTTTACCTGTGCCAATTTTGAAGCCTCGTAAACAATCGCAAGTTCCATGTCCACAAGTTCTACATGTATAGGAGACATCTGTTGTTCACGTTCAAGTTCCTCACATACCATTCGTACATCTTCCATCACTCCAACGGCAATTCTACACGAAAAATAAGTCACTCATTAGGGAATGATAGAGAATCTATATGTGAGCTTGATATTTCAACCCAAGGGATTACTGTCCCGCTCTCAATTCACTTTTCCGGGGACCTAATTAGAATTATTTTCCATATTTGTTTATACTCAATCGGTCAAGTAAATACTACTAATAGGAGAGCTAATCCACAGAGGACCACAATTCTACACATTCACGTACAAGTTTTTAAAAAACGTGTATCCACTCCTTATTCAATAAAATTCAAAATTAAATATGCCATGCTTTACCTGGAGTTTGCCCCTACAGCTATTACATGTGGTTTCTTGGCTGCGATGAACTCACGTAACTTCTCCAGGTCTTCAGTCTGTAAAAGTAACACCATACATTCAAATTATTTTTCCTTTAAAAAATTACAATAAATACATTTTTTTAAGAATATTAAGTATCTAAATATTTGCTATTTATTTTAGAGTTAAAATTAAACACAAAGGATTAACTTCTAAGAACCAATGAGCTGATGTGAAAAAGTCACTCAAAAAAGTCACTCAAAAAAGCCAAACCTCCAGATCCAAATACAATTGCGATTTTCAAAAAAGCAACTTGACAATTGTACAAAGGCAATGCACTAATGCTGTACCCCATATACAGTGTGTCTAGAAAGTATGGGACCCCCAGAGACACATATACCAATGTCTCCATATCATACATAAATATATCATTTTTAAGCTCATCCAAAGTTACATTGATTTGCCAAGTATATGGTTCAACTCACAAATCTGAAAAGGTTACAGGCATTTCAAAACTTAATAATCAGACAAAATATAAGTTCAGTTTAGTATCCTTGAGACCTGAATGAGACTGAAAATATGGGTGTTATTGTCATAGATAGGATGGATATTGATATGATATGATAAAGCATCTTAAAAACCCTGTGAGGTAATCATACTGAACTAAATGATCAGGATGCATTATAAGGATTTTAGACATGCTCATCAAAGATGAGCTATGGACCAGTTGTAATGTAATTTACTAAACATGCTGAAAAAAAGTAAGCTGGCCGAAGGAAACTCCCAGTCAGGACTACTGGACCATTTATTTCACACACTGATCGTGATTGACCTTTCTCTATTCTTTACCTTCAACTCCCGATCTTGTAATTTGTATGACTTCATTCTCTTCAACAGATTTTCAAGACGAAGGAAGTCAGTGCAATCACCTTCGCCATCAATCATGGCAGCAAACGACGCAGTTTCCCTAAAAATATTAATCTATATTATTTTTCTGTACTAGTAAGCACAATACAATACACTGTTCTGTATATCTTCCTAAATGTTTTATTTTTTCTTCACACACTGTATTTTTGTGAAGGTGGAGCTAGAAATACGAAGAAAGGTGAACAACGAAACTATTTATTCAGATGGAATTGTTTACGGGAAATGTCTGTATGATTTGCTTACTTTTCTTGTGCGAAGGCCAGGCCCATGACGCGTAAACCGGCACTACTGTCATCATAATCATCCTCTTCTTCTAGCTGTTGGTCTGCCTGGAACGGCGCCATCTTTATCCAGTTGTAGAGCTTCTTGGCACATGCCTAGAATACAGAGAAATTCTTATGTTGTTACAGTGCTCACATACGAGGGATGTTCAATAAATATTTCTCATCGGATGTTACAATAGCAAATGAGGAAATGGTTCTTTGTAAGTTACTGTAACCAAACTTTGTACAAACTTTGTTAATAAAGTTCTATTCACATTTGCATCAATTCTTGAAAAATTCTCATTTATTCTTTCAGAAAAAATTGTTTTCATGATAAATTGTGCAATTCTATGTATATTTATTGAATGGCCCTTGCACTGTGTGATAAGTAGTCTAACAATAGGCTGTATTTTCTTAAAGTTTCTTTTGAAAATGGATGAATCTGATGTTGGAATAAATTTGGACCCATTCAATTATAACAAATTTTCAAAAACAACAAAGTGATACAGGGTGAACAAAAAATTATAACACTCTAATTAATTTTGAAATAATTTTCTTATTGAATGGCGGAATCTTCATAAATTCTCTGTCTCTCTATCCTCTCCCGTACAAGCAGTTTGCATCTGAGTTAATCCCGGTTTTTAATTTGTTACTCTAGGCTAAGCTGTCTGGGGGTTGGTAACTGAGAGATTATTAAGTGTACTGGAATGTGGATACAGTCCAGAAAACAGTTATGAGTACAAGTCACAACTGGCAATCATTGTAAAGCAAGAATTATAGATAGCACTCTAATATCCAACTTTAATATACAATATTAATATTAACAATCAAACACGATTTTGTGTACAACATTTTCCCTCTATATCTTTACTTTTTTAATATCTCGCCACATTTTGATATTTTCATGAAACAAATATTACAATCACCCCAGCCTAATATACAAGCTATTTAGCAAAACAGCTGTAATATGTTAGGCCTTAATGGCTATTTTTAGCCTACTGGCTTACAGCGCCATCTGCTGAACTTCTTACCATACTGAGTGATATTCGAGGTCTAACGTTCTATTTTTTAACCCACTCGATAATAGTGCAGTCTTCTGAACTTTTAACCATTAAATCTACGCTGAAAACTTGGCACAGATCTGTACTTGCCTTGAGGTTAAGTAATTACATAACATAGTGGGTTCCACTGGTAGCGTGTTTATAGTTCTACTGGTAGCGTGTTTATAACAGATATATTCGTAAAGCAGGTAAGCTCATAGCTTGTTATCTTGTATGTAAAGGTTATAATTTAAATGGATATGATTTTTAATTTAGAGAATAAATATTTTTAAATAAATAAAAAGGAGTTTGAAATGTTTTTACTTGTTCAAAGTAGAGTCTCAAAGGGCTCTCCTTTGTGAAAAATAAAAATATTTGTCCTAAGGTACCAATACACCATTGGAAAGGTGAGATAGTAAATTCTAATAAACCATTGGAAAGATGAGAGTTATCAGCTTTAAGGATCTGGCCTGATTTGGATATATGTTTCAATGAATACCTTTCTGACATGTTATGCCTGACAAAGTGTTCATTGTATTTTTTTTTTTACTTTCATGTTATCAATTTATTTCTAATATAAACAATTACAATCAATTACAATTACTAATTGCCAAGGTTTTTCAACATTAGCGGCAATTTAATTCATTGGAATCACAACATATTTCATACTGTGAATGTACGCGATCGAATTTTACAAAAAGTGAAGTATAAAGATTCTGTATGAGAAAATATTTGTGGTAATAGAGGTCAAAGTTTGAACATACCATCGGAAAGGGAAATGGATCAGGAAGAGGAATATTTTAAGAATATGGAGATGGTTACAGAGTTGTTTTAAAAATTACAATTGATCATGGAGAATGAAATAAATATATTACTAAATATCATTTAAGAGTATTCTCCTTTGTTCAATGAAAAATCTGATGTTAAAAAGAAAATTGGCACTATTTTCACATTTTGTATTTTGTATCACCTTGTAATTAAAATTTTTGATAAATACCTACCTTGACAATTCCTTCCTTTGCTTCTTGGAACAGTCGAGCCTTCAATTCTTTCTCTATCTGTGGGTAGAGGATTAATTTCAAGGCTCGCTCTAGTGCCTCTGTTCTCTCGTTGTTCCATTCCTACAACATTATCAAACAAATCATTATTTATATGCAAGAAAAAGGAGAGCAACAATTTTTTTGACAACCCTCGTGGAAAAGTGTTTAAGTCTAAGTGGAAAATTTATGGTTCCTCTAAAAAGTGTTCTACTTAGGACATGTTCTACTAATAAAGGTTCATTTAAGATTACTTCAATGTCCACTGTGCGTCAGTTCGTGCATCTCTAATGCCAAAAACGAAGACTAAATAAAACATTGATATTTGTTTATTTGAAAAATTTCCTCTAAAAAAGAGAACTATAAACCATGATTCAGAAGTTGTACGCCATTTTACAACTGAGAATCAAAGATATACTATATTTGTAAAGTTATATTTTCATATTAGATCAACAGGTCATCAACTTGGAAGGATGGCAGAAACACCTGAAGGCACAGACGAGTGGGGAAAAATAATTCAACGCTACAAGGGTCTCTTCAACAGTCAAACCATGAGTGACGTTCAGTAAGTTAGCACTCATACTGTACTTCTACTCAATTTGGCTGATTCGTCAGATTGTTAAAGTCCGCCAAATTAAGTAGCAACCACATTTCCGGGTAATTTTAGTACCATGTAAACTTGAAAACAGCAACTCTGCGGGATAGTAAATCCCATTGAACAAAATTTTTTTTTACAATAGTGAAAAAATGGCAGCCATTTTGAAATTTGGTAGCCATCTTAAATGTCTTCTTGAGCAGAGCTACTTTGTTTTGAGGCATCAGCATCTAAAATTTGAACAAAATCCATTCACTGATAATTGAGTTATCAAAGAATGGCTGCCATTTTGAAAATTAGAGGTCATCTTGAAAATTTCTTCCTCAGCAAGGCTCCCACTCTTAAAAATGAATTACTTGAGTATTTCCCAAGTATAAAAATTACTTAAAGTTAAATGCTTAGTTTTACTTCATTTTACTTAGGTTTAACTTATATTGTCATTTTGAGTTTTTTAATTGCTTAATTATGTAAATGAGTATTACAATTACTACAGTAAGTATTTCAATTTCTCTCCTTGCATTAGTAAATTCACCATAAATGAATTACTTAAAAATTATTCAGTAGTTCAAGATTATTTAAGTAATTTTTGACTTAAAATGAGTAGTACAATTTCTCAATATAAGTAAATGCAAGTAATAATTTTTAAGAGTGCCTTTGTCCCTGGGCAGCATCATAAAAAATTAACCAAATATATCCACTAGTATTTGAGTTATCAAATTATACATTTTTACAAAAAATGGCAGCCATTTTAAATTTGGTGGCCATATTGAAAATTCTTTCTAGAGCAGAGGTCTTACACACATAAGGCATAAGCCTATAAAATTAGAATCAAATCCATCAACTGGTATTTGGGTTATCATCTGGACAAAGAACAGATGGAGGGACGGACGGACAGACGCACGGTTGGATGAACAGACGACCGCACAGCTTCTCAATATCCCTACGAACTTTGTTTGGTAGGATATAAAGAACCAAGTCCAACAAATTAAGTAGCGCCAAACTAAGTAGAAGTACAATACCCAACACATACCTACTTCAGTAATTGTACTTGTATGGATTATAATAGGCTCATGTGAATGTCTTTTACAATTGTTGCATCTAACACCAGGTCATTCAATTCAATCAGAATTCAAGTAACACACACCTACTTAAGTAATTGTACTTGTATGGATTATAATAGGCTCATGTGAATATCTTTTACAATTGTTGCATTAAGCACCAAGTCATTCAATTCAATAGGAATCCAAGTACATGTACATGCAAAAATTCCTTGTCCTATTAACAACTGAAAGGACACAATCTCATACCCTGGTCCCATATATTTCAGCACCTACTGTGCATCCCCCTCGCTGCAAGTTATTGAGTCAAAACCAATCGCTGACCTAAATAAAGGGTTAATCTGCTTAATCTTAAGGTCAGAGCTCACTTTGAGATTTTTTGCAATTTTGAACTGAATATTCTAGTTATTCATACATTCGGTAGAATTATCAACCCTCAATTAACCTCTGGAATCCCAGGCTCTAAAATCGATTGAAACCAGAGAATTTTTCATTTTCGCCACCTTTTGACATTTTACTACATACCTATACGATTTTAGATGTTCAACTTAGACGACAGAGGTCATTTCTACACATTTTCAAACAATTTTTGTGTAAATTGGATGAAAATTGTTCAAATAAGAGCAATTTTAGTGAAAATTTTGTGATGGATTTTCTCGGCACTCTGGGTTTCAAGGTCATTTCTGAGGTGACGAGAAATCTTGTCACTCCAGGTAGTCAGAGGTTAATAGTCTAGGTACACTAATGCATCTTTTGTGCAAAAATGAAAGATGTAGACCATACGTAGAATGAGTTATGTTTATCTGGTCATGAACATGGCACATGGTCATGAAATATCACCTAAGTACACCCCGACCTTAAGCAGCTACTATCGGCCTTGCCGTCTGTTCGCTAATTCAACCGAGCGGTTTTATGATAATTGATCGGTACAGTTGCATAAAAAGTCATGTGATTACTGATAACTGTTTGAGGTTGTTCGTTCAAAATGACAGGTTAACTGATGAAAATTAGTAGGTTAAACCTGCCAGCAGGGAGTTGCATTTGTGAATGCTAAATTAGTAAAATCCACATCTTGTAATTTTTATTGACTCAATACAAGGGCAAACTGTAATATCTATTTTTGGTCGGATCCTCTTTTCCTTACTCGATTCAGCTAGATTTTGGCGTATCACTTCATCTGGGTAGAAATAAACGGAATGCAAAAGCAACTAACACTTGAGAGAAGCAACTGATATACATCACACAAAAATAGAATTTACATTACAACATACCTGTTTGTATCATATACCCTAACAAACCAATGGGAAAGTTAGCGGGCTATATCCACAGATATTGCCCAAATATAGAGCGTCTCAAGGTCAGCCTATACTGGCAGAACTCAGGCATATTTCACGTGATAATGACATAATCCCTAAGTACTGACTGACTCTTTAGACATTAGACGCCCATGTATAGCCAGTTACCTACATGTAACTTGACCTTGTCTGGGTTTCATTAGCAGCAGGCAACAGACGATTTTCACCTGTTGTTATCACAAAATCGCCTGTTGCTTTTAGGGACTTCAACTTCCCTATGTTAAATTATGATTTCCATTAATTTTACCTGTTGTTGTTTTCATTTATTTAGCCTGTTGTGAGAAATTCTAGTGAAACCCCTGACTTAACATAAAAATATTGAACGTATGTTGGATGTACTTGTGTATCCTAGAAACCTTTTTTTAATGCAATGAAATAAAAGCAATTGAGTTCTACAGCGGTGTATAAATAATTCCCCTATTAAACAAACATTAATACAGGGTGGTCAAAAAACGGCAAATTACTCCCTGATATTTTACATATTTGTACATCATTCAATTTCCTACCATCCTACTGGATTTCATAACCATCAGACTGAAAGGCACAATGTTACAGCACTTTCAACAACATCCTCCAAGTGTGGCCATCATCGCATTGTAGGCAAAGTCCTGCAAAAGTTGTCGATGACCTGACTGCATCTTTGGCGTATCCCACTTTTGAAGGATGTGTGCAGGTTTGCCAATAGCGCAATATTGGCCACTGGAGCATGTTGTTTAAAGTGCCGTGCTGACTATTTTTCCGATTTTCATCATTTTCATGACATTGTGCTAAGTACAAATGTTTAAAGGTTCAACAATTAAAGCAGAGACCTATCCAACGATCATAGAACTAACAAAAGGCTAACATCTATTTTCATTATCTATAAAGAAACCCGCTGAATGAACGTTATTTCAGCTGAAATTCCCGTATTTGAAATCTTGAAATGCTTAAGCAGGGCTCCTCTTATTGAAACTTTAAACTTATAAATGAATAAATGGAATTAAATAAAATTGAAATTGAGTGTAGCCTAACCTAATATATAGAGTCCAAGCACAACCCAACAAGATAACACAATCATACGGCACAACCAGTGAGCACAATCAGTTAAAATTAAGCCTAAACAGCTTACCCCCTCCCTCTGCTTTTATGATCCTATGTAAACAACTAGACTTACCTATATGAGAAATCTGCTATTATCCTAAACTTATCCTAAACTTAAGCCGACCAGAAACAATCGCTTTGTTCTCTCTGGGAATGAAACAGAGCGGCTAAAGTGGCCCAAAAGTTTTATTTAGAATGTGTGTAGGCATCATATGAACAAAATTTAGGTACCGTGTGCAAATTTACCAAAATTCATAGGTTGGTTCTCAATAGGAGTAGGATTTCAGTGCAGTGTGCAAAAGCAACAAATAAAATCGCAACTGGTAGCACCATAATCTATCTCTTCATTTGAGGATAATAGCAACAATTTCCTAGTCTAAATCTATATAAAAAAAACATTTTAGAAACAATATTTGAAATTTCAATTGTCATACTGAAAGGAATACTTCAATGAATGAAAGTCAACTTAAAATGTGTTTTTTTTAATCAATTAAAGGTATAGCCTGGTACACATAATATCCCCATATAAATACACCATCCAAAATTTAGGTTCGGTTAACCTTTATTTTCTAGTTTATATCAAACAGCTCATCTTTTGGGGTTTATTACAGATATCAAGGCTTGGAAGATACACACCTGTTTCTATAGAAACAGCTGACATGTTGTGCTTAGTACAGAGCATACCAGTTAACAATCAACTTGTTTCCATGGTTACTTTAACACAATTCAGGTTGAGAACAGAATGCAATTAGGATAAAAGATAGTAAATCTGTAAGAAACCAAGGAAATCTAAAAAATCAACATAGTTTTAAGTCTTTTCTAATTTTTGCATTTAACCATCAGATATTTTTTGGAAGGGTTGAAATAACTTACCATCAAGAAGCAACTTACCACTCTCACACTTATTCACCCTCACAAAATAAATCAAGACAAAACTAGAAATATCATAACTTTTTCATCAAACTTAACAACATACCTGATTTTCTTGCATTCGTTCAAAATTATGAATAAAATAAACATAACTGTATTAGTTATTTCATTGAGTTCCTAAGGAATTTCATAAATAAGTCCATGAACATGTTCACATTTGCAGGAAAGGAATTCTCACTTATCTGTTTCAAGCTTTGAGAAGTGTTAAAAAAATACATGAGCAGAGATAGTCTTATGTTTATTAAGACTTACTAATACAGATGTAACATAACATTACATGTACATGTATATCAAATAAGGAGCTGGGTCAATATTTCAATGTCCGTCAAAAAACCTAATTAAAGGATCAAAATGCATATTCTTTGGCAAAATGTTACTTTTGATCTTTATAGTCGTGTATTTCCAATGGATTGTTAAGTACCGGATCTTTCATTTGTCACCAAAAACAGCTCAAACAGACCACATCAGAGTTGACACTAGCTTATCAAAAAATATTTTCAATCTATCAATTTATATCTGTCAAATTTTTAGCAATGCCAATGAAAGATGGTGAATTTTTTGCAACACATTATTTATTCAATTTTGATCAAACTTCAACCATTCGCCATCTTTTAATCCAATAGTTATTTAAAACATACACTTTGTAAAAAGTGGTAATTCACTTTTTTTGATCACAGGATTTCAAATGCTGTTGTCTATGCGAGTAATTTTTTTCACTTCAGTATTAACCTGAATTAGAGTTTTCATTATCATATTTGATTGAGTGGTAACATGTCTCAAATAATACTTTATCCCTTTTCTTCAGAACTAGGCATATTGCCTATATAGTTTAGTTAGGTCTTAACCCCCCTCCCCTTCTAACGAAAGTCAAAATGTTGATTATTTGTGTGCAGTGTAAATGAGCCAAAATGTTGCTTTGCATACAGTGTAAAAGTACAACCCCAGCATATAACAGCTATTGCTATAAACAACACATACTCTTACATAGCTGTTGTACATTTAATAATCATACCATCAACAGTATCCATAAACAAAATACTTGAACTCTGATTGCAAATGTTCAATCGAAGTGACATGTAGTTTCTCACTTTACAGTCTCGGTATACAATTTTGCCCGTCGACCTCTTGAGAGGTCAACAATTGTATATTGTATTTTTCTTTCAGGTTCAGTTTTGGTGGATCTAAGGGGCCAACAGTCTATGCTCATAAGGTTATACTAGGAGCAGTAAGTGATGTGTTCAAGACTATGTTCTACGGGGACCTCAAGGAGACAACTGATGTCATTGATATACCAGACATTTCAATGGAGATCTTTCTTGAAATCATGAGGTAAATGCTTAGATCTTTCTTGAAATCATGAGGTAAATGCATAGATCTTGAAATCATGAGGTAAATGCATAGATCTTTCTTGAAATCATTAGAGGTAAATGCAACGATCTCTCTTGAAATCATGAGGTAAATGCATTGAAATGACACCATTAATTTTTGCTATAAAAATAATTAATGAACAAATGTATGGTTTTACAAAGATGAAGAGATTCAATCTGAATTTAGGAGAAACATAGGCTTTATAGCATATACAGAGTTTTAGAATTTTTGGACATGATATACATGTACTACAATACAAAATTGTTCTTCATAATTTCCATTTTAAGATTCATTCACTATGGAGAAGTTAACCCAATACAAACTTATTCTTCAAAATTTTCTTAGTGATAATTTCTTCCATTTTAAGATTCATTGAGAAGTTAACTGAATACAAATTTATTCTTCAAAATTTTCTTAGTGATCTTTTTTTCCATTTTAAGATTCATTCACTATGGAGAAGTTAACCCAATACAAACTTATTCTTCAAAATTTTCTTAGTGATAATTTCTTCCATTTTAAGATTCATTGAGAAGTTAACTGAATACAAATTTATTCTTCAAAATTTTCTTAGTGATCTTTTTTTCCATTTTAAGATTCATTTACTATGGAGAAGTTAACCAAATACAAACTAATTCTTCATAATTTTTTCCATTTTAAGATTCATTTACTATGGAGAAGTCAACCTAACGCCAGAAAATGTCCTGGAAATTTTCTACGCCACCAAGAAGTACCTAGTTCCAGGCTTGGGTGAGAAATGCAGCAAATATCTTGATGAGAGCATTGACCTCGATAATGTTTGCACTATACTGGATGCCTCCCTAAAGTTTGATGAAGAACCTTTGAAGAAGAAATGCCTTGAAATGATAGCAGAAAACACAAGAGACGTGTCGGCATCGGATGCATTCTTGTATTCTTCAAATGGTGTGCTCGGATCAATTTTAGATCAAGACATGCTAGATATGCAGTCGGAAATTGATGTATTCCGGGCAGTAGAAAAATGGGCAAAGGAAGCGTGTAAGAAGCAAGATCTTCCCGTCACTGGTGATAACATGAGGGAGTTGATTGGTGATGCCATCTACAAGGTCTGTCTACTTGATCTTACAACTGAAGAGCTTGGGAGGCACATTTCTCCAACAGATATTCTTAAACCCCATGAAATTAAGGATTTACTGGAGTGTATAACGAATGGAAAACCATGCGCAAATCCAAAGTTTAACGCGAAAAGAAGAGTAAAATTCAATGAAAAAGAATGCAGGCGCTTCACTTGCCATCACAGCACCGTTCATTGGAATTGCCCTGGAAACTGTGATGCACTAACATTCACAGCGGATAAAGCAGTTGTGTTGACGGGACTGGGGGTATTCGTACCTTGTAAAGCCACAACTTATAACTTCACAGCTCTAGTCCAGATACTTGACAAAACAAACACAGTCTTATATGACGCTAAACATGAATTCACGCAAGATGATGTCAAAAACGGAGATCTGATACAGAAAATTGTTTTCGATAAGAAAATTGAAGTAAATTCTCAGGATGAATATTCTGTTAAGACATGGCTAAAGGGGCCTGAAACATACAGAAGTAATGACATGTATTCTCCAGTTACAGTTGACAATGTTACTTTCACATATTCAAGAAACCCAAATTCAACTAATGGTACATCAGTTACATCAGGCCAACTTCCCTGTCTTTATTTTAAGCCTATAGCTTAGGTATATAAAAGACATATTATACCTACTCTTGAGCCTTTAGTTAGGTATATAAAAGACAGATTATACCTACACTTGAACCTTTAGCTTAGGTATATAAAAGACAGATTATACCTACTCTTGAGCCTTTAGCTTAGGTAAATAAAGGACATATTATACCTACTCTTGAGCCTTTAGCTTAATTATATAAAGGACAGATTATACCTACTCTCGAGTCTTTAGAATAGGTATATAAAAGACAGATTATACACACTCTTGAAATTGAAAGTATTTTAAGCCTTTAGCTTAGGTATATAAAGGACAGATTGTACATACTCTTGAGAGTTTGTTTATTTCAATCCTTTAGCTTAAGTATATAAAGGACAGATTGCATGTACTCTTTGAGAGTTTGTTTGTTTTAAGCCTTTAGCTTAGGTATATAAAGGACAGATTGTACATACTCTTGAGAGTTTGTTTATTTTAATCCTTTAGCTTAAGTATATAAAGGACAGATTGCATGTACTCTTGAGAGTTTGTTTGTTTTAAGCCTTTAGCTTAGGTATATAAAGGACATATTGTACACATTCTTGAGAGTTTGTTTATTTTAAGTCTTTAGCTTAGGTATATAAAGGACAGATTGTACATAGTCTTGAGAGTTTGTTTATTTTAACCCTTTAGCTTAGGTATATAAAGGACAGATTGTACATACTCTTGAGAGTTTGTTTATTTTAACCCTTTAGCTTAGGTATATAAAGGACAGATTGTACATACTCTTGAGAGTTTGTTTATTTTAATCCTTTAGCTTAAGTATATAAAGGACAGATTGCATGTACTCTTGAGAGTTTGTTTGTTTTAAGCCTTTAGCTTAGGTATATAAAGGACATATTGTACACATTCTTGAGAGTTTGTTTATTTTAAGTCTTTAGCTTAGTTATATAAAGGACAGATTGTACATACTCTTGAGAGTTTGTTTATTTTAAGCCTTTAGCTTAGGTATATAAAGGACAGATTGTACACATTCTTGAGAGTTTGTTTATTTTAACCCTTTAGCTTAGGTATATAAGCTTTTATAAAAAAAACAATTATAAAGACAGATTGTACATTCTCTTGAGAGTTTGTTTTCATATACATATATTACAATCGGATATCTAGATTAGATCTGATACATCCCACTTAAAAAATGAAATTTGAAAAAAGTTTTTGTTCAGTATTCCAGCTTCAAATTCTATTCAAGATAAATAAATAGTAATGTATATTTACTAAAAATGATTCTAATGTTTCTCTCTGCAATGATAATTAATGATTTTGTAGCTAGAAGTGCTAAACTGCTTCACGTTACAGCAATTTTCAGAAGAATTGAGAAGCTTCCATAATACCTTGGAATTGCTTAAGGAAAAAGAATGTTATTCTGCTCATTGTTAAGAGACACAGATCGTGTAGCGATTGAGGTCTTTGGCAATAGCCAGCATAAAATCTGAGGTCATAGATTTGCCATAAATCATGGGATCTAGGTCTTTGTTACGATTCCAATATGATAAAAAATGAACAAGAAAAACAACTTTTGTGATGTCCCGCATCATATTAGAATATGATATATTACCAATTTCCAAAGGATATGAATTCAGACAGGTGCATGTTATAAACTTAAACCTTCTCATGATATACAAATATGCAAAGGGTATCAACTATCACGTAAATGTTAGATTAATTTAGTTTCAACAGACTAGATCAAAGAACTAATCTTGACTTACATCATTAAGAATTCAAAATTCAGTCAAAGTGTTTTATATGTTTATAATATCATATTTGAAATCTACATGAAAAATTGCATCTAGAAATGTGGTTTTTGAAAGTCTTTATCAACTTTGAAAATTTAATTTTCTTTGAAAATGTGACTTCTAGGTCTTGGAGATTTTCTTTTCTATCTTACTTGAATTAGCCACCTGGTGGTAAAACCACCTACTCGCATCTAGGTTACTGAGCAATTACATATACACAATACGTGAACACACTAAAAATATTATTCTCTCATCATACTGTACGAGGGGTGATCAATAAGTAATGGGCATTACTTATTGATCACCCCTCGTACGGGGTCCCAGAAATACAACTTTTTCATTTTTTTATTTCCCCATCTACATTCAATTATTGAATTTGGCAGCTGTATAGCAATAATTTTCATGGCCTGGATACTACGAGGGATTATACAAATAACACTATAGCATACCTGTACAAGATGACTGAACTCGTCCCTATGGTAGAGTTGCTTGATCTCCTCCAGGTATTGCTGGGCTGGGGAGGAATCCTGTGGGTCCATGGAGATGCGGATCTCCAACAAACCATCATCTTCTGCCTGGAGAATGAAATTGTTAGTCAGCTAATGGAGAATGAAATTGATTGCCAGTTAATGGACAGCATTATGTTTCATTGTTCTTTAACAAATCCTATGAGTTACAATATTTTCAATATGTTTAGGATTCTCTAGTATTCTTTTGAGTGGAAGTGGAATCAAAAATATATCTACCTATGTTACAAATATCATAAATATGTTATTATACAGATATGATCTTAACAATACTGGGATAAATTTTAATATCTTTTTCAGAATTTGAAACTGAAGGCAACAGAGTATGTAACGCTCAGTTTTTGACATTATAAAGCTAGCAGTGTCCTATATCTGACATTGTCATTCTCGAGTATTTTGATGCCATAATCCCACAAAAATTGTTCCCAGTAGGGTCGTGAAATGTGTTAACAATTGATTTACGAATTCTTAACTTTACGAGGATCTTTTAATCGGTTGTTTCTTTCATATTTAATCTTACCTGTTTCATTTTCAAGAACTGATCTCCTTTCAAGTCCTTCACTGGTTTATCTCGGAGATATTTGAATGTGTAGCAGGCGTGGGACTCATCCAGTTCCTATGGGAACAGCAAAACACAAAGCTTGTGTTTGATGACTATGATCTTGTTAAAAGAGATTATCCTATATGAGGTTCAGGATATTGGGATTATCCCGAGGCCAATATAATATATCTGCTCAAGGCCGTAGGTCCCGAGGGTAGATATATTATATTGGTCAAGGGATAATCCCAATATCCCGAACCTCGTATAGGATAATCTCTTTAAACAAGATCATAAAAATGCCATGGGATAAAAAGTATTATCCTCAGGCAAGGTCAATGGACAATTGTGACAATTTATATTTCGTTATCTATTCAAAATACATATAATTTATTTGCGATTTTTTGTTATTTTAATTCTAAACCAATGGTGGCGACATATTTCCTTATTTGGGTGAACATGTGCAAATATTACTCACAATACCTTCGACTGTAATGATATCTATAATTGACAACAGTATGCAATATACCTTAAGACCTTTCTTGGTTGGGTTACAGTTGATTTTGGCTCTCTCATAAAAAGTTTGTCGCACAACACTCCGTACAAGAGGTTCATGTGCCAGTTGCATAGCAACCATATGTCGTGCTGCTTTCATGACATCATCAACAGATGGAAATGCCCTACAATCAACAAGATTGTGTATGTTACAAACAAGTCAAATAGGAACCAGTAATACAGGGCAAATCAAAAAAAACGCAATAAGTAGTTATCTCGTAAAATCACAAAACTAGTGATGGCTACATCAATTTTATTCAATGTACCATAAAGCCATGTCTCTCCTCTTTGCAATGATATGTCATTCATTCACATGTGGTAATGGTTGGGTGAGAAATCCTTCCATTTGCACAGTGGGTCAAAATCGGCTCTGGACCAAGTTTTAGATATTGAAAAAATCAGTGCAAGGGCTAAGTGCCAATGAAAGTTCCCCTGACTTGAATTGTTGTGACTTTTTCTTTTGGAGCTATCTCAGGAGCATCTGTGCTCACAATTCCTCCACCAGATATTGCAAAACCTCGAGAAAGAATTGCCCATGGGCTGCTTTTCTCTGCTTTAACCCACAGATGACTCAGGGCTGAACCATGCATGGTGTGGACATATGAGCGCATCTTTATGTGCAAGGAAGTGGTGGCAATTTGGAGGGGTATAGGATGTATTCTTGCAAGAGTATGGGTATGAACACTTTACTGTCTATTATATGCCACACCTGTCACACCTTCTTCCAATAGCCCCTATGCCCCTTGTACTGACTTTTGCAATGTTTAAAACTTGGGTCCGAGCTGAATTTTGCCCCACTTTGTAAAATTAATGATTATTCGGCCAGAGATGACTCCCTGTGAATGAATGATATTCCATTGCAAAGAGGAGTAATTTGGCTTTTTGGTACATTGAATGAAAACAATGCAGTCAGCATTAGTTTTATCTATTCTTCCAATATTGCATCGGGCTCCATACACTGACTTTTGCGATGTTTATAACTTGGTCCCAAGCTAATTTTGGCCCACTTTGCAAATGG
The DNA here is from genome assembly GCA_903813345.2 of Owenia fusiformis. Classification (NCBI taxonomy): domain Eukaryota; kingdom Metazoa; phylum Annelida; class Polychaeta; order Sabellida; family Oweniidae; genus Owenia; species Owenia fusiformis. Next base: position 28,644,416 of record CAIIXF020000012.1, read on the forward strand.
AATGATTACTCGCCCAACCATGACCAAATATCAATGAATGATATATCATTGTAAAGAGGACACACATGGCTTTAAGGTGCATTGAATGAAATCAATTCTGTTATCACTGGTTTTGTGCTTTTCCGAGATAATAATCTGTTGTGGTTTTTTTGATATGCACTGTATATGTATGCAAATATATTTATTTACTAAATACAATAAGCCATTCTTAATATGAGTTTTTTAAAATACATGTAGGCTAGGGTAATTTAATACTCTACAATGAGGTTTATTCACAAATTATCATATAACAGTACATAAGAATATACATATTTTTTTATTTTGATATACATCAATGGAATGCGTTCCACAGCAGGTTTAATTCTATTGCTTCCCCTCACCCCTTGGCCAAAATTTATTTCAAAATCATGCAATTTTTCACCATTTTGAACACTTTTTAAGGTATTATGGGCCAAAATGGTGAAATCTAAGCCCCCATTGAATTTCTTAAAAACTGACCAATTCCTTGGCAAAAGCTGGCACAACATTACAAAAGCAATTTAACCCTGCTCTGTACCAAGTACCAATGACCCTCAATGAACATAAATCAGAGTCACATTCCGACACTTACGAGCAAATGAGTTCTTCAGCAGCTTCCTTTGGTTCAGTTGGGGCTTGGTCCACTTCATGACGCTGGTAGTTATCACGTAGATTCTCACCAAACTGTTCAGGGGTCAGGCCAAACTTTTTAGCAAACTCATCTGAAATTAAAAGAAACAGTTCTGGAATAAGCATAGTATATTCTTTGTAAAATGCTCTGAAATTAAAAGAGTTATATTAAATAAAAGAGAGTAAAATTCTGAATTAAGGAGAGAATTCTATAACAGGGATATTAAATGGGAAAGGGGAAAGACAAAAGTGTATTGCAAATTACAGCAAGGGAAGAAACATTTACAACCAGCCATATGAAAAACAAACCTCAATATCGACAAACAATGTCTAATCCCCCTTCTCCCTATCATTCAGATTTGTAAACACCCAGGAATAAAAAGAATGAATTTTACAAAAATATATGCTACACAAAATTCCAATGTAGTTTAAAGAATGAAATTTTAAATTAACATTTTGAATGCAATTATCCAAACTTTTAGAGGGAGGTGTACATCATACCAAGACCAGCTTGTTGACAAATGACATAGCCACTTTTCCTATGAGCTTGCTTCAATGTTTCCTTTGGCTCATCATCATTGGCTTCTTCATCATCTTCAACATCAACTTCAATCTCCTTTTCATTTCCCTCATCATCAACGATAGTTTTGGTGGTTTTCCTCTTTGTTTTTAGGGCATTCTTCATCTTAGGCACATCACGGCCATAATAGAGCAGGAAATGCTGGTATATGTCCTTCAGTTCCTCTAGGCTCTGGACAGCTCTTGCTCTATAAGAATGTACAACTAATTTAACCATTGTATTCAGTTTTAGCACCTACAGGTTTCAAATATTTGTCTAAGGACATGTTTATCTTGAGTGACTTAAGTTTCATCAAGCTCACGTTTTCATTTCATTATAATAATGAATGGCATTGATCCCATTAATGTCAAATGCTTGAAAAGATTCAAGCATTTTAGGAGTTTTGATTCACATATTGTGGAATTTTAAGGAGAAATAGAAACCCAATTTGTCCAGATATTGTGTCTATTTAAATCTATTTGCTCAGATATCTATGATGAGCTATTTGCTCGATTTCAGTTGCTTCAGAGAAAAACACTGACAACCTAAACCTTCAGCAATAAATCACAAAACACTTGAGACTCAATAGAAAATCAATAACCTTCTCACACCATAATGTCCTTTATGATCAATTAATACCCTCACCTGTCAATATCCTCCTCAGTTAATGCCCTGACATTACTGTCCAATGGTACATCTGGGTCACTATTCTGTTCAAATTGATATTTCTGCATCTTCTCAAACAATCGAATTAGATTATCTTTCCTTAGCTTCAGCTGGGTCCACTGTAACAAATGAAAATGGCATTAACATAGCCTCAAAAAGTGTAACAAGTGTCACTACTGACAACAAGTGTAACTCACAAAATATGGTGGCTTTAACAAGTTGATTTTGACTTGACAGTTGCTTTGCTGAGAAATGCACTCGGATTTTCTTACAACTTGGTGGTCACGGTTTCTAAATTTGAACCTGCCAGGCAGGAATTTTTGAATCAAACTATTTTTAGGTAAAATTAAGTCAAGCTAGTGTTTTTGTTCAATATTGTCAAAACTGTAAATATACAGGGACTTTTGACTTGCTTGGTATATCAACATTCTCAAAGTCAATTGATGCTTTCAGTCAGTAAATTTTAAATTTAATTTGTAATCATTTGTAAGGTTGTTGTACAAACGGATGTTTGTTATATTTCTTTTGAGATATTATTGCCCTTTTAGTTTTCACAGCAATTTGGATGAGGACTTTTTCTAAATGATTATCAATGGGTGAAGTCAGGCATAAGGCAAGCCCCAACCAAATTTTTTCAGAAAAAAGAATATCCGGACTTCCTTTATAACTGAACTGTGAATATGATGTCAAATAGTAGCATTATATCCTCCTTCTCTTTAATTTGCCTCGCCTATTAAAATTTGCCTCACCTTCTTTGAGGCCCTGGTTATGCCTCCTTTATTCTTAGATACTGAACCTACCTTTTCATCCCATCTGTATATAGTCCAGAGGTCATTAATGTTCAATTCAGGTTCAACATATTCTTTCCTATAGAATGCTATGAATGGCACCTCAAACTGTTGATTTCGCATGAAATTAAGAGCATCTCTGATTTTCTGTATTGTTCCTGGTCCCTTGCCTCTGCCTGAAGCCTCATACTGGTTGCCTGATAGGTCAGTTGGGTCAACATCCTGAAATTGAGATATCATATTACGTCACTAGGGTCAACATCCTGAAATTGAGATATCATATTAGGTCACTAGGGTCAACATTCTGAAAATTGAGATATCATATTAGGTCACTAGGGTCAACATTCTGAAAATAGAGATATCATATTAGGTCACTAGGGTCAACATCCTGAAATTGAGAAATCATATTAGGTCACTAGGGTCAACATCCTGAAATTGAGATACCTTATTAGGTCACTAGGGTCAACATTCTGAAATTGAGATACCATATTAGGTCACTAGGGTCAACATCCTGAAATTGAGATATCATATTAAGGTCACTAGGGTCAACATCCTGAAATTGAAATATCATATCAGGTCACTAGGGTCAACATCCTAAAATTGAGATATCATATTATAATGACATATAAAGTAACATTTTATTTGTCATTTGAAGAATGTAATCCTATTTGCTATATTTACTGTTATTGAAAATTGTATACCGGATGTACGTTTGGCCCTAAAAGGACATCAGTACTAATAAATCCTATTCTATATATTAGGTGACTAGGGTCAACATCCTGAAAATTGACATGATATGTAAAGTAACTAGGGTCAGCATCCTGAAAATTGAGATATCATATTAGGTCACTAGGGTCAACATCCTGAAATTGAGATATCATATTAGGTCACTAGGGTCAACATCCTGAAATTGAGATATCATATTAGGTCACTACGGTCAACATCCTGAAAATTGACATGATATGTAAAGTAACTAGGGTCAACATCCTGAAAATTGACATGATATGTAAAGTAACTAGGGTCAGCATCCTGAAAATTGACAAATGATGTACATCTGTATAAAGCTTTCCTCAAAATCAAAATCAATAGAACTCCATATATTATACTTCTATACAAATAATCTCCAAACAATGTTAAAGGCCCATTGCAAAGTTTCATCATTTTGATGTCACTTACAGAGTGAAAACCTTTTGAAGAAAAAAAAAAAGTTCTAAACCAACTTTTTCTAAATCATGCCAAACTTTCAAAATAAACCAATGTTGATTGTCTAACTCAGTTGAAAAGGAGAATATATTATATTTTATATATTACAGTGAGAACTAAAATTTTAAAATGCACTTTTTCTGAAAGACTTTCATGAATGGATGAGTTTATTTCTCGCTTATTTTTTCAACAAAGTGAGGATGAATGCTATGCATTGGTGTGAATTATCTCTTATCAAAGGATATGTGTGACCTCTAAAATTTAGTTTTAAATAATTCATGATATTTTGAACAAAAAGACCTTCAAAAACCACTTTTTGAGATTAAAACAAAAAGTTTTACATATCTCGTTTTAATAATATTGGGTAAGACTACAATATAAGCCAAAATGGTTTAAACTTTATATGGGGCCTTTAAAGAGAGTTAAAAATAGCTGCACACATAAATAATATCCAATACAGTACTTTTTAGTATTTGACCCTATTTCAAAAAATGTTCAATTTACAACCAGAAAATTAATAAGACTTTTTCTCATTGTACAAAAATCAAAACTTGGAAAAGTTACCTAGAACTAGTTACCTATAAGGCAATCTACTGAATGCAAATATTTTAGAAAATTTCAAGGCAATCATGTTTTCAACCTTTGTCTTGAATCACAATATCACTCTACTATACCTAACCCCTAGAAATGCATAAGATACTCTGTTTGTCTAATTGAATTGTATAATATATTTTTGAAAGTGTCTTATTAACATCTAATAACCAATAAACCATTAAACCAATAAACCATTAATAAGGAACAGACACATAAAAACAAATTACATAATCATTACTAATAAGTCAAATGGGTTGCTCATGAACACCAAATGCAAGGTATAGAGTGATATACTGCACATACTTATTCTTATCAAATTCACTTTATCTTTAAGTGTGGACCATAATCTTGTTCATAAATAAATAGAAACTACATGTACATGCATTAAAATCTGCACTTTATATGCCTTTAAAGCTCCACAGACACGACAAAGAACGGTGTATACTGAATGAACTGATTCACATATAAATAGAAGCTGCATACGGTTTAATACTGCTTTGTACATTATCCATTTAAACATCAATATACGAGCAGGAAATGAATGGAGAAATTTCGTCCATGGGATTTCCAGTTTTCTGATACATGGTCGTTCATGGAATTTCCAGTTTTCTGATACATGGTCGTTCATGGAATTTCCAGTTTTCTGATACATGGTCAGAGTAATGGAGTGAAATAAGTGTTATTTGGACTAAACTAAAAAGAGGGAATATAAGACGAACCACAGAGGAAGATATACCTACAGACATGACAGATAGAGCTGACATGGCTAGTGAAAGCACTAAGATAGATATGTGAGTATAAAGTATAATGCATATGCAATGATTAAAACAATACAGACAAACCATTGTGAGTCAATAACATAATTTATTCCATAATAACATGTTTTCCCTGGGAAATAAACAGGGAATAGAATTGGTATTCACAAAATTCCGTATCAGATCCCGTATCAGCCAAAATCCTGGGGATTTCTCTTGATCCTTTCATCTTTCGTCCTATTTTAAAACTCATTAATAAAAGCTGAACATGTTATATGATAAATCAAATTGTATAATTTTATATCAACATCATTGGATGATGACAAATCGAACTTGAAAATGAATAAGTTTCAAAAAAATTATCATGGAATAAATAGGTTATTGATGGTCGTGATGGAATATGAACTTTTTCTTCCAGAAAATATTATATTACCCTCGGAAAGTATCATATTGACACTCGGGCTGTTGTCCTCGGTCAAAATGATATTTTCCTTGGCCAATATCATATTTTCCCTTGGAATAAAATTTATATTCCAACCCTCCCTTAAAATAACCTCTATATCCTCTCGAAGTTTTGCCTCGCCTATCTAAAATGACATTGCCTAGCCTACCTTTTCAGAAGGGAACGATTGAATAGAGAACACTAAATAAATGAATTGTTATGCCAACAGCAAATCTTCAAAATTATTTTCTTTATTTCAGATTGAATTTTGATGATCGTTTTGCCAGAGGTCAAAGAGAATATGAACATGGCAGGTTTATAAATGCTGAAAAAGAATATGCAAATGCATTAAAACTTGCCAGTGACAAGAAGGAGACGAGCACATGTCTTGAAGCACTTGGGGACATCTACTTGGAATACGGGAAACATCGAAATGATAGAATATGCCTGTTAAAAGCAAGTGCTCTTTATAATGGTGCAAAGGTGAGGTTGAACACTGAAGATTTACAGCTGGATGTACTGAAGACAAAAATCGCAAATATTGAATGTGTAATGTTGGAACTGTTGGGAAATCTCAAAGATGGCTCCAATGTTAAATCAGATGAGAAAACACAGATTTACAAATCCACACTTGATGAGATACGAACAAACACAGAGAAAATGCTCAATGATATCAGCGCAACTGGACCTTATGATGCAAAAGCTGATATCTCTACAACTGAGAGAATCAATGCAGAGTCCAAACACACTGAAAAGGTTATATGTGTTGCAACTACACTTGTTGAAAGAATGAAGGCAATGATACAAGAAATGGTGAATGATTGTTTGAACAATATGGAACCAATGACCTTTCCATGGGCATTAATTGGCCTAGGTTCCTTCTCACGTCATGAGATGACGCCATACTCTGATATCGAATTTGCTGCTCTAATTGGTGAGGGTTCAGATACGCCACAAAACAAAGCAAAACTTGCCGCTTTATGTGACTTCTTCGAACTCAAAGTCATTAACCTTGGAGAGACAATTATTCCAGCTATGGGTGTTGAATCCCTAAATGACTATTCCGAGGGTGGGGAAAACTGGTTCTACGATTCAATCACACCACGAGGATTCTCATTTGATGCTGATATGCCAAAAGCGTGTAAGTTTCCGAGAGGTCTGGGAGGAAATGAACTCATCCAGACCCCATCAATGATGGCTAACATACAGAACCTTAACTCCTTTGGCCCCGATGGTTTGGCAGAAGTGCTCACCTCAGCAACATTTATAATGGGAGAAGAGACCTTATATGATGACTACATCATCCAATTGAAAGAATCATTAAAAACTGGGAATACTGGACAAAAGAGAGCACTAACGACAATAAGAGAAGACAATATCAAATATGGAACACCATTTCTGGGAGATGGAAGCGAAGGGAATATATTCCATGTGAAAAGGGAAATCTTCAGATTCCCAAGCTTAATGATTATGAATCTTGGGATGTACTTTGGGGTAGTGAGCAAGCCTCCATGGGAGATCATATCTGAACTGGAGTCCATGGGAGTATTATCAAGAGATATTGCACACAACCTAATGGTCCTGTGGGCAATAGGCAACCAACTAAGACTACAAACGTATTGTGCCATTAAAGCACAGCGTGACAACATCGCAGTTAGAGAAAAGTTTAAGTCAACTACAGAAGATGGAACCACACTGATTGATGACGATTCTACATTTTATCTGCACAATACGGATATCATCACAAGATTCTATAAATCGGCTGTACCATTAGAAACAATCATGGATACCTTTACACTGACAAACACAGTGACGGGAAAATGTTTTGAGGAAAATGCGATGATTGATGGCCTCGTTTACATGCGATTACTGAGGTACACAGATGCTGTAACATCCTTCAGCAAGGTTTTGGAAGAAACACCGCATGATATGATTACATTGTCTTACTTATGTACTGTTTATTGTGCGATGAATGAAAATGATAAAGCTTGTGCGATAAGTAAGAGTGCAATTGAATATGCCGAAAAAAATGATGTGGACCAATCACTCATTCTCCGTATGAAGTGCCAACTTGGACTTGCTAATCTTTATACATATGGTGACTATAAATTGGCCAACAAACTTTTTCATGAGTTGCTAGATAATGATGTGATAATTCCAAATAAACTGGACCATGGGACTCTCCTCCTAAACCTTGCCTATTCTTACAGTGGCATGGGAAATGCCGACAAATCAATAGAACTCAATCGGAAAGCAATAGCTGTTATGGAAGGAAATGACAGTTCTACACTAGCAGTAGCCTATAACAATCTTGGGACTACCCTTGCGCGTGAAAAGAAAGACACAAAAAATGGTTTACAATACCTGCAAAAGGCCTTAATGATGAGGTACAGATTGTTCGGCAATGTTCCAAATGTTGTCATCAAAGAGAACCTATATCTACTAGCACATGTCTGGTTTCAACTCGGAAACGTCCAAAGAGGTAAACAAATGGCGATTGAAAGCTATGAAATGCAGAAACATCTTCAAAAAATCAACAACGTCAAGGAAGATCCTACGTGGAATTTGAATATCATCGGCTACGCTTACCTCAAGACTTATGAAAATGAACAGGCAATAGAGTACTTTAAAGAAGCCATTGCGATAAAACTTGCTTCTCCATCAGAGCATCAACGACAATATTCCGAACTGCTGGCAATACTGTACAACAATCTGGGATACTCCTACCACAACAGTGGGGATATTAACGCAGCTTTGAAAAACTACGAAAAGGCGCTTGAATGGATGATTGATACTCAAACGGAGTTCTTCTCTCTTTATGGTTACTTTTCTTTGAAAGCAAGGATACTGTACAATATAGGCAATGCTCACATCAAACAGGGCGAGTATAGAAAAGCCATTGACAACCTTCAGAGATCTACAGAACTCAGAGATGAACATGTTGACGTTGATACGTTTGAGGCACTTGACCTTGTAATGTCTGTATCTGCACTCGCAACCACACTATCTTTACAAGGGGGTCTACCCGAGGCTTCAGTTCAACTTACCCGCTCATTAAAGCAATTGGATAACATTCCAGATGAACAAAAAACATCATACCTAGACATGGGGAAAATTTATAACAAAATTGGGACAGCGTCTCGTGTATTAAACAACCACAAAGAAGCAATGGTATACCACCAGTTAGCTTTAGATACAGCAAGGCAGATATATGGGAAGGATACAGAATCACTAATACTCCTGGCAGAGGTACAGGTTGAACTGCATGAAAAGCCTGGTACAGTCAAACATAATTTAACGTGTGCTACCAAAATGTTGAATGCAATGCACAAAGGCCAGTCACATCCTGATTTGGAGTACATTGATAAACTCTTGTCTAAATTGGAGACTTAGACACTCATTATCACCGATAATACAAGACAACACTCTACTATACCTTGCATTTGGTGTTCATGAGCAACCCATTTGGCTTATTAGTAATAATAATGTTATTTGTTTTTATTTGTCTGTTCCTTATTAATGGTTTATCGGATGACGTTTGATGTCAATAAGGTCCTTTCAAAAATATACTAAACAATACAATTAGACAAACAGAGTATATTATGCATTTCTAGGGTTTAGGTATAGTAGAGTGGACAAGGTATTAACATGCAAAATATCAACACTTGTCATTTGTTACAGATGCTGACCAACAAACATCAACCATCAAACACTGTTCACAAAAAACTTGGAGAGTGGAGACTGTAACAATAATATGTCACTACTTCTGGTGGTGGCATAACATATTGTAACTTTATGAAGTAACAAATCGAGCCTTGTAAAATACATTTTCTTAATATATGATATATAAAAAAATATGTCTGTATTGACTCTCTGATGGAATAACATAACATGTCTAATCATTCATCTATTTAGATTTTTTGAGATTGTAACGAAATACTGCAGTGTCTTACTTAAAAGTTATTTGAACTAAAAATAATATAAAACAGGAAAGGAAACTATTAAACGATAAATTATAATCCCCAAAAAATGACAAATTCTTTTGATAGCTTAATGATTGCAGCCTATATCAGCTGTACCTGAAAATGGTCAGACTAAAGACTTTTGGGTACAAATCAAGTCAAAAGCTAGCACTTATCAAAAATATCAATGTTGCATAGATACACATTAAAGATGGCGTTAAACTTTTATCGATACCTATTTGACATGTTTAATGTCATATCAAAAGTGTGATGAAATAATATTTTATGACACTGGATATGACAAAAATATATATCAAAACACACTTTACTCATGGTATTTAGTCCCTAACTCCTCTTATTCCAATTTTATAACTTCAGATATTTGAAGCCTTTATTTTTGCAAATTTTTTCACAGTACTAAGGTCTACACATATCAGCTATGTCTGTTTGATAAAATTAATAGCTGTATTGGTTCATTTAAAAATATATCCAGATCAAAACTTCTTACTTTTTAAAAATTTCAGAGGTTTCCTTTAATTTTAACATGTAGAGGATGGACTATAAAATATGTCATAAGGCATTACCAAATTTCACCACCCACCATTTGTTACAGATGCTAACCAATGAACATCATCCACAAAAACTTTGGAGATATTATTGTCTTCACCACTTCTGATGGTGATGAAAAAAGCCTTATCACTGGTTCAAAAATAATTCCGATGAAACAAACATTTTAAAACTAACCTGTAGAGAGACATATGGTTCTTGGAAGGCATATTTATATATCCAATCAGATTCAATATCCAACTCCATATCTTCAGCTGGTTGGACGGGCACACCACGTATCTGGAACCTCTCGGGTGTATCAGCCAATCGGATTTTGTTATCCGAATCAGTAAAATGTCCACGTTCTAACTCTGATGGTTCATAAATCTCAAAAATTGACTTTTTTAGAGTTTTCTTTTTCTTCTTTCGTTCCTTTCGTTCTAAACCACCTTCTTCATCTTCGTACTGGAATAGAACAATTGAAAAGATATACAAAAGGATTAGTTAATGTTATAAAAATATGTAAGAAATAAGTGAAATCATGGGTCATTCCCCCAAGGATACAGCAAATGAAAACACAGAATGAACTTTTACAAGTGACATTGTTCTCCCTTAAGATCTTTTCTCAGCTCAATATAACAATTTTCATAAATTAGGAAATTTTGGTAAAAAACAACTTCAGAAAATTGCCTGTTGCTAATGAAACATTGCCTGTTGCTAATGAAACTGCCACATTTCTTACCTCTTCTTCTTCACTGTCATACTCATCACTTCCACCATATTCTTCCATCTCATCAAAGTCAAAATCAACTCCAAATATATCCTGGGCTTCTTGTAGAGCACTGTAAATTGAGAACAAAATCATTGTGATGGTTGTTATTTTGACCTAACTGTTTAATCCAGAAAGAATTGTAGTTGGGTCAAAAAACCTATCCCTGAAAACACTGACCAATTTATGTCCACGCCAAAACAAAAAAAAACATGGATTAAAAATAATACCCTTGGCTTCTTCAAGAGCACTGTAAATCAATAATTGCTGTGGTTGTTATTTTTTTGGGGGAGGGGGGCGATAGTTTAATCCAGGAATAAGAGCAGAACTGTAGTTCAGGGTCAACAAAATACTACTGAAAACACTGACCAATTTATGCCACGCCAAAACAAAAAAACATGGATTTGGCTTTTGTAGAGCACTGTAAATCAATAATTGTTGAGGTTGTTTTTTGTTTTTGTTTTTTGGGGAGTGGGGGGTGATAGTTTAACCCAGGAATGAGAGCAGAACTGTAGTTCAGGGTCAACAACCTACTCCTGAAAACACTGACCAATTTATGCCCACACCAAAAAATGGATTAAAAAGTAATGTGACGGTATAAACTTTCTGAAAATTGATATTGCATAAAGTTGTTTCTATAACCAGATTTATGCCATAACATTTCTAATTGTGAAAGATGTCTGACTTTGGTACATGGCTTCCTTGGACAATTCTAACACAAGGCATTAACATGCAAAATGTCACTACCTGCTATTTGTTACAGACACCGAATGCCAAACAAACAGTGACCACCAAACGCTGAACACCAACTGCCGAACACCATCCACAAAAAGTTGGGAGACCATAATATGTCACCCCTTCCAGTGGTTATTTCTAACAAGACCAAGGTGACTTGAAATAATACCAGGCATTAATATGCCAAATGTCACCACCTGCCAATAGTTACAGATGCCGAACACCAACCATCAAACATAAAAATTGATCCTTGGTTGGAAATTCCAGATCGTTGCCATGGCATGTTGCATATGACAAATGTAATTCTAAAATAGCTGTATGAACTTACGCATCGCCGTGTATCTTGACTTTCTTCTTTTTCTGTTTGCTCATTGGTTGTCCTTCCTCGTCAACGATAAAGTCATCCACATCTGCAATATTCAAGAAATGTCAAATTGAAAAATAAATTCAGATAAGAATATGGCATTGCCATGGAGGGAACCATCTTTAATATTTAATAGACTCAAAATATAACGACTTTTTTAGAAAAATATTACATTATGCTCAGTATACAAATTGTGAAATTTTATTGACTTCGACAATGGTTAAGAATTTGATTGAGAAGAGATAGAATTCGACTCATTTAGTTCAAATAAAAAATACTTTTCCGGGGGGAAGCAAAGAAGTTTGACAAGGTTTAGTGAATGTGATTGGCCAAAAAATAATATCCCACGTACCAGATTCTTCTTCAGAGCCCTCTAAATCACCAAACTCCGTCCCAGTTTCTTGGGCAGGTGGTCTTCGTGGTTTTTCTTGTATAAGAGGTTCCTCTTCATCATCAGCACCATCAAAGATCTCATTGGCAATTGCATCACGGTCATCCTTATCTTCTTCTTTACCCGATTCGTCATCAGATGACATCATTTTAATACGTTTGCGTTTTTGCTGCAAAATAATTCAATTGTCAATAGGGATTGAACATATCCCCAAAACTGGAGCCAGTGATCTCCCCAGCATTAAAGCAAGTGGGCGCAGTACCCACCTGAGATTTGAGAAACAGGCTTGCACCCACCTAAAAAATCCATTTGCAACAACTTGAAAATGAGAAAAATCATAAAAAAATGGGCATATTTTTGACCAATTTCAGTGTGAATTGTGAAAATGAGTATTTTGCACCCTTGAGAAAAAATCCTGGAGAGATCACTAGGAGCCCCTGCCAGTCCTTGTCTCTGACAAGACCAAGGTGACTGGAAATAATACCAGGCATTAACATGCAAAATGTCACCTCAGATGCTGAACACCAACCACCAGACACCAACTGCTAAGTGCCATCACAAAGTTGGTGACCATAACAATATGTCACCATCAAAAATTGAACATGGAAACAGTTGCGAAAACTCTTCAAACCATCTGGCCATTTTGAAAAAAGTCTGAGAAAATCATATCCAGCTAAGGGGCGGGGTCAAAATATCGATGTTCATATGGAGACGAAAGTACTTTCGCGAGGGGGGAGGGGGTTTTTGGGCACTTTCGTTGACCAAAAAAACATCGATAATTCGGATCTGATATACAAAAAATAATTGGACTTACCCACTTTTTCTGGCGCTATGTTCTGATAAAAAGGCTTGTTTTCAATAGTTCGTGAGCTTTTTTGTGTGATAGGTCCAAAATATCGGTAGATAAAGACGATAATTCGATCATTTTTCAAATAAATTCCGTACTTTTCCCTCCTCCTTTTGAAGAGTTCAATGCAGTTAAATTGCGAACGTGTGTTAATTCACCGTAATAATAACCCGGCAAATAGGATACGATTATGCCTCTCATTTGACTTTTAAATCAATGTTTTTTTGAAGTGACCTAAGCTTTCGTCTAGAGGGGGGTGGGGGGGTTGTTGTCCAAACGAAATTACTTTCGTCTCCATATGAACATTGATATTTTGACCCCGCCCCTAATAAAACCCCATATCTGACTGAAATCCTAAATACCATATCACACTGGTGATCCGCTCGATTACGCTGGTTACCGAAACTGTTCGTTTCGGTAACAAAATGTCGGAACATCGAAGGTACGATTTTTCTTTTTCCTTATTTCACGCATCGTAGACAGAATCCCCATGACATTATTTCTCACAAACGTGTATCAGTGTCATATGTTTTAGAAAAAGTACATGTTTGCGCAAAAATAGAACAGAAGACAACAGAATCGTCGATTTAATTCCTCACTTAAGTTACATAAACGGTATGGGTTAAAAATGCAGATCTTAACTGTTTTTCGAAATACCGTTTATGTAACTTAAGTGAGGAATTAAATCAACCATTCCGTTGTCTTCTGAACTATTTGTTCGCAAATGTGTACATTTTCTTAAACATATGATACTGATACACGTTTGTGATAAAAATGTCGTGCCGTGGGAATTCTGCCTACAATGTGTGAAAGAAGGAAAAAATGAAAAATCATACCTTCGACGTTCCAACATTTTGTTACCGAAACGGTTCCAGCGTAATCGAGTGGATCACCAGTGATATCACTTATAAATGCCATACAGCAACTATCTGCTAATCAAATTATCATTGAGGTGAACAAAAATGAAAACATAATACAAAAAAATCACGACCTACCTTCCTTTTCACTTTGATGCCTAAATTTTCTTCAATCAAATCATAGTCATCCTCTTCTAGATCTTCTTCTATTTCTGACTCAGACTTGTCATGTTTCCTCTTTCCTCCTACATCACTGCCAGACTCTTCACCTTCTTCAATAGGGTCATCATTGATCAAGTCTTTCATCTCTTCACGGATCCTTTCCTCATCTGTAAGGTTTAGATATACAGGGGGTATGTGAGGTTTAAGTACATTTGGGTAATGTTGGGGTTGATGTACATATATGGGCAACACAGTACATATACCCGAGTACATATGGGCAATGTTGATGTACATATGGGCAATATCAGGGTCAATGTACATATGGGCAACATTAGGTTTTAAGTATACATGGGCAACATTGGGGTTAAAGTACATTTGGAAAATATCAGATTTTGTGGAAATATGGGCAACATTAGGGTTAAAGTATATATAGGCAATAAATATGTGAACATCTGAGAATATATGGTAACTCATTAATGTTATGTCAAATGATTTTTCATTTAACTGAATCAGATGATTAAATGATGATTGAATGATGAAACTTACCATCTTCCTCTTCTTCACTACTGTCACTGGGCAGACGCTTTCTCCTCTTAGAGTCTTTCTTAGATTTTACTTTCTTGCGCTTTTTACTTCTTTTTGGTGCATCTGAATCCGAACCTGATCCCGATCTTGAGCCAGATCCCGACCCTGATCCCGATCTGGATCCTGACCCCGATCCAGAGCCTGATCCTGAACCTGATACAGATCGGTCTGATCCTGATCTTTCATTGTCAGATCCTGAGATGTCGGATGCACTTGCTTCTTCATCAATGAAATCTGCCATTGTTGGCAGTCAATAGATGGTGCTCTCTGAAAAAACATTATCAAACATCGATTACTCAATTCCACTTAAAGCACATTGTAAGCCCAGCGTAGAGATTCAGAGGATGTCGGATTTAGTGGACCAAAACAGGCCACGTGGGGGCCAAAAACGTCACAAAACATTTACATATTGCATATTTAACAGCTACCAATTATAGTAAAATGTTGCCACATAACTGGTTAGATGACATGTTCAAATACATTCATTATTAAATAAAATCAATTCCTGTAGGTTTAAATTACTATTTCAGTTGTCCTTCAATATCTTACAATCTTCTGCAGTATTTTCCAAGTTATACTGAATTATGCATAAAGGTCATCAGAATTTTCAGAAGCTTCAAATATGCACACCATATAAACTCAATTCAGTATGTGCTATGTGGATATTCACAAGTTTGAATTTCAATGTTTTTTTACTCAAGATGTAAAAAAGAACTTCTTAAGATAATCATTGATCAATGGAATTATCAATTATAACTTGATTGATAAGATTATTTCATTCTGGGGATATTTCTACAGTGAGCTTTATCATTCATAATTCAGTTATTAGACTTGAAGTATGCAGACTCTTATAACTTCTGGTTTCGACTCTGGATTTTACTTGATCATAATCATTGAGTTGGTGTATATTTCACATTATTTTTAACTTTGAAGCACAAAATGTCTTACTCTTTTGGACCAAGTGATTTCTCATGGACGTGATGTCATATCTATTTATAGATCGCCAAGATGTTTTTTTCTGACAAATATTTAAGATATGATATATCACTGAGGATAGCCCCTGCCATGAGAAAAGTTTTATTTAGAAATAAGTGGACTTCATTCTATTATATTAGATATTTAATAGATGACGCCTACTGTAAATATTTCACCCATCATGGACTATGGAACTATAATAATTTACTTGGGTCTTGGCGAGAAGTAATTCCATCTGGAACATCGTGAAGGCGTGAACTATTGTAAAATTTCTAGTCAGAGTTCAATAAATTTGAGTAATATTCTAAAAACCGTCATGTTAATATTTCATGAATTAAGGTGCAAGCAATATATTGCTCTAAATGATACAATCTTTGAAAATTTGATATCATTCATAGAAAAAGAAAAAAAAATGAAAAAACTGATTTGAAAAGCGATCTATTTTCCTTTTTATGACCACCATTTTTGTTTAAGACAATTTTCTAAAATTTCAAAGATTGTACTAGTTAGAGCATTATATTGGGCACATTTTCTGAAAAATTCAAAAGATTCTGTTCAGTGACTATCCCTACGCTCCTACTTTTAGCTTTTTTTAGTCACACTTTCAAAGGGCTAAAAAGGTTATTTCATCATGTTTAGGGTCATTCTGACCATGCACATTGTGATCCTGGTCATGTAAATGATATGTGAAAATAGTTAAATTGACTGGAGGTCAAACCAGAACTCTGTTATCTTTATTCAAAAAATATCTAAAAATGCAAAAAAAATTGTCACTTCCTGTTTTGTCATTTCCTGTTAACTTCCATAGCACACTCATCCTAGTATTCCGTGATTCCACGTCGCCGCAGAAAAACCGCAGAAATTTGCATTTTCATATTTTCTGCAGAATTTTTGTTTTGGCACGGAATTTCGCGGAAAACATGATTTTTCCAGTCCACCAACTCATCTCATATTTGTCACTCACCTAAACACCCAAAGACTCCGCTCGTTTGTTGTCAGATACTTGTGTTGTGTCAGATTTTCAAGAGGAAATCTGAAATCTGTTTTAAATTCTCGAACTTCCGTCTTTGCACTTAGAGTTAAGACTGCGTCTAACATAATCACGAAATTTAAACCAATGATAGTCCCTCGTAATTGTTTTGCAATAATATGTCTAATATTGTATTCTAACGCAAATAATCATGCTTCTTCTTGCGTTTTACTTCGTCATATATAAATAGACGACATCTGAATTCCCTTCATATTGATATGGAATTTCGTGATAGTTCGAATTTCGTGATAGTTCACAAGTGAGCATTTGGTAAGTTTTGCCGCTAATAACATTGCATCTGGTGTTATTACTGCAGTTGTCCATTATCGCCGAATAAAGCAGCATGAGTGGAGTTCAAGAATTGTTTATTTTTGGAGAAAATTATTGATTTTAGCAAGAATTTCACTTTTTGCACATACTTGTACCACAAATTTTCACTTTTCCCAGTGCAGAATTTTAGATTTCATGCAGAATTTGGCTTTTTCATGCAGAATTTCTGCGCAGAATTTGCATTTTTCTCATGCAGAAAACTAGGATGTGTGATAGCACCTTAAAATGGAACTGGCTGGGCTCCTTGATGAGATATCGCATGATTTCATCTAAAACTAAAACGGCTCCAAGAAAAATGGCGATATTCGACAACTAGACAAAATGTCGTAAACGTCTGATATTAGTTACTGGCTGTTAGCGATCCAGAAGATGTGAATTAATATATTGATCACTTCATGTGTGTTTTGGAATTTTTGGTGAGGTAATAAGACCAAAACTTGCAATTCAAATTGTGATGTGGAAAAATGGTGAACATTTGATTTCAAATTTTATGATTACGACATGACCCGTATACAGCGACATAACTCACATCCTGCAGAGTAAAAAACATGCAGGGATTTATCTTCGGACGAAGGCCACTATAGTGGCCTTAGAAGGCAAATAATATTTGTTTGACTGCCATGGGATATTGAAATTCATGACCTCTTTATCTTATGTAGTGAATGTTAATCGTTAAAGAACATTAAAAGTGAAAATTTCTAAATCTTGTTCAATACAAATGTGAAAGAAAGTCACAAGAATTCAACAAAAAAGGAAAAATATTGAATTTTTTGCTTTTTGAAAATATTTCCTACAACCAAACACAGATTTCTCGTCTCATTCAAGTCGAACATTAGAAAATAAGATATCATCTGCTGCGCTAGTGTTGACACATATTAAAAATAACTAGTTCAGTTCATACTGTTATGACTATAAGAAGAAAATGTAACTTACATGTGTAAACAATGCAGATCCGAGTTTTTTCAAGATGGCTTCCAATTTTACTACATTTAAAACTGTAGCTGTGATCCGGATATACGGTAAATGATAGCGCATAATAAATCTTTTTATCACAAAATTATTTACATTAAAACACCAAATATATATTTTCACAAGTGAAATATTGATTGAATGGAGAATGATAAACAAATTATAGAGTTTATTATATACACTAGTATATCCGTTTTGACATTTAGTTTGAAATCCACATTTGTTCCAGCAGATATTTTCTGATTTACAAAGAAACTTGTAAAATGTGTAAGTAAATAGCACTATATTCCCGTTTTGAGTGTATTTACCATATAAGTGATACCAATATTTAATCCTGTTGTGTTAAATATTGTGTATATGTTGACAGCGATTGCTCAAAATGACATCAAAATCCAATTTACTCTATTATCGCCCATCACTGTGATCAGTGTAATAATTTTACATTTGTCATATTTTATTTGAATCTGCATAGCATCATAGTCTAAAGCATTGTTGTAATTCTAATTTTACTTTTCTTGTATTCTTAGGTCTCATCAACTGATATTGTTCGTCACAGTTATTTCTGACCCCAACGCTTGACATATTGAAATAATTTCTGGCCTCACTGCTTGAAACGTTGGAATGAGCTGTGAAGAGCAGCAACAGCTAACATTTTGAAAAGGTTATTTTAAAGAGGCTCTACACCATACAACCATAGGAGAGCACAATCAAGACACACAAATTTCTTTGCGTATTGAGTTCTACCACATATTCTATCTACTTACCAACGAAAAAGTTCCAAATCCCCCATTTACAGTGCTAATTTTGCGACTGTACTAAATGATTGTACAATACTAATTTGAATATTCCGGGCAAATCCATATTTCATCTGATTAGTCGTTAAATTTGTTCATCTGCACCTGATTGGCTGCCTGGTTCAAGGCACTCGCGGATGCTCTTGCTCCTGTCACTTGGTGGGGATTCCCTGAATGGCCGCGGAATCAATTGTGTTCAATTCTTACAGTTGGTTGTTCTGTTGATTATTATTTCAATATATTGAGAATAATACAACAATAAATTGGTCTTATGATATATCTAAGGTGTGTGAGATATAAGCAATTATAATAGGACATCATTGAATGTCCAGAAGGGAAACCTTACAGTCTATTTATGTTTTGTTTGATAAAGAGGTAGAGGTGTTTCAGTCTATTTATACATTTTGTTTTAGGAAGAGTCTATATGTGTTTTGTTTTAGGAAGAGGTAGAGGTGTTACAGTCTATATATGTTTTGTTTTAGGAAGAGGTAGAGGTGTTACAGTCTATATATGTTTTGTTTTAGGAAGAGGTAGAGATGTTACAGTCTATATATGTTTTGTTTTAGGAAGAGGTAGAGGTGTTACAGTCTATATATGTTTTGTTTTAGGAAGAGGTAGAGGTGTTACAGTCTATATATGTTTTGTTTTAGGAAGAGGTAGAGGTGTTACAGTCTATATATGTTTTGTTTTAGGAAGAGGTAGAGATGTTACAGTCTATATATGTTTTGTTTTAGGAAGAGGTAGAGGTGTTACAGTCTATATATGTTTTGTTTTAGGAAGAGGTAGAGGTGTTACAGTCTATATATGTTTTGTTTTAGGAAGAGGTAGAGTAGTTACAGTCTATATATGATTTGTTTTAGGAAGAGGTAGATGTGTTACAGTCTATATATGTTTTGTTTTAGGAAGAGGTAGATGTGTTACAGTCTATATATGTTTTGTTTTAGGAAGAGGTAGAGGTGTTACAGTCTATATATGTTTTGTTTTAGGAAGAGGTAGATGTGTTACAGTCTATATATGTTTTGTTTTAGGAAGAGGTAGAGGTGTTACAGTCTATATATGTTTTGTTTTAGGAAGAGGTAGAGATGTTACAGTCTATATATGTTTTGTTTTAGGAAGAGGTAGAGGTGTTACAGTCTATATATGTTTTGTTTTAGGAAGAGGTAGAGGTGTTACAGTCTATATATGTTTTGTTTTAGGAAGAGGTAGAGGTGTTACAGTCTATATATGATTTGTTTTAGGAAGAGGTAGAGGTGTTACAGTCTATATATGTTTTGTTTTAGGAAGAGGTAGATGTGTTACAGTCTATATATGTTTTGTTTTAGGAAGAGGTAGAGGTGTTACAGTCTATATATGTTTTGTTTTAGGAAGAGGTAGAGGTGTTACAGTCTGTATATGTTTTGTTTTAGGAAGAGGTAGAGGTGTTACAGTCTATATATGATTTGTTTTAGGAAGAGGTAGAGGTGTTACAGTCTATATATGTTTTGTTTTAGGAAGAGGTAGAGGTGTTACAGTCTATATATGTTTTGTTTTAGGAAGAGGTAGAGGTGTTACAGTCTATATATGATTTGTTTTAGGAAGAGGTAGATGTGTTACAGTCTATATATGTTTTGTTTTAGGAAGAGGTAGAGGTGTTACAGTCTATATATGTTTTGTTTTAGGAAGAGGTAGAGGTGTTACAGTCTATATATGTTTTGTTTTAGGAAGAGGTAGAGGTGTTACAGTCTATATATGTTTTGTTTTAGGAAGAGGTAGAGGTGTTACAGTCTATATATGTTTTGTTTTAGGAAGAGGTAGAGGTGTTACAGTCTATATATGTTTTGTTTTAGGAAGAGGTAGAGGTGTTACAGTCTATATATGTTTTGTTTTAGGAAGAGGTAGAGGTGTTACAGTCTATATATGTTTTGTTTTAGGAAGAGGTAGAGGTGTTACAGTCTATATATGATTTGTTTTAGGAAGAGGTAGATGTGTTACAGTCTATATATGTTTTGTTTTAGGAAGAGGAAGAGGTGTTACAGTCTATATATGTTTTGTTTTAGGAAGAGGTAGAGGTGTTACAGTCTATATATGTTTTGTTTTAGGAAGAGGTAGAGGTGTTACAGTCTATATATGTTTTGTTTTAGGAAGAGGTAGAGGTGTTACAGTCTATATATGTTTTGTTTAAGGAAGAGGTAGAGGTGTTACAGTCTATATATGTTTTGTTTTAGGAAGAGGTAGAGGTGTTACAGTCTATATATGTTTTGTTTTAGGAAGAGGTAGAGATGTTACAGTCTATATATGTTTTGTTTTAGGAAGAGGTAGAGGTGTTACAGTCTATATATGATGGTGATACCAACTACATACAAGTCAATGACACAACTTTTCAATACAAGGTCAGTATACTTTACTACCCTAGGCCCAGAAGCTAAGTAGTAATTGCTACCCTCTAAATATGACAAATAAACACTGCACGCATGTATTGAGAAGGGTAGCAAAAAGGGATTAGCCTGGCTTTTCTATGTGCCTCTTAATACTATCTAACTTTTTATGTCACCACCAGAACTGATGACATATTGTTATTGTCTCCAACTTTTTTGTTGATGGTGTTTGGCAGTCAGTAGTAATGCCTTTGGGCATTTAGCATCTGTAACAAATGGCAGGTGGTAACATTTTGCTTGTTAATGTCTTGTTGTTTATTTTTTTTAGGTAGGAGAGCACGAGCATCACAAGTCATTCCTTGTAGAGGTACAATGGGGAGAACAATACCCTGAAGAACTTCCCTCCATTAATCTAGATGCCTTTTATAATAAACATGTGTGAGTACATCATTTTCGTTCATTTTCCGTGAAAATGTATGTGAGTACATCATTTTACTTGAAAATATATGAAAGCTCAGCATTTTCCTTGTAAATATATGTGAGTACATCATTTTCCTTGTATATATATGTGAGCTCAGCATTTTTTTTTTATTCAGCAGTAATATTACATACATTTAATACAATATTCTAATAGCTTGATATCCTTTTGGATATAGAAAGCATTTAATTACAATAGTTTGTTATGAAATAATGGCTTGTTCACTATACTACTTCTTGCTGAATGTTATAAAAAAACCACTAAATTTGAATAAGGAAAGTTTTGTAAACATTTTCGAGTACAGCATTTTACTTTATTAATGTATATGAGACAGTTTTAGTTTTTAAGCTCTAATTTTCAGGATTGGGCTTCTAGTTGCCAATTTTTCTGTATGTGGCTCATTACTAGTTTTCACAAAAATTGCCAGTTTTGACTGAGATTTTGCCAATTTTGACCAACATTTAGACAATTTTCTCAAATGTAGATTGTTCTAATGCAAACAATTCAAACAATATCTTTTCAAATTTTTAATGATCAAATTGATGTCATTCTTGACTATGTTAAATTTTATTTTCAGACTGCAAGAGATAAAAGACAACATTGTTGAAAAAATCAGGACACAGGTATGTTCTGTGTATGGTGTGTCTCGTATCTACCTTCATGTACTCATCAAAAATAATGATCTGGAGCACCGGCTCTTTCTCACAATTTAACTTTCATTGGCGTGGGAACATCTATAAATAAAGAGTTTGTATAAAGAGTTAAAAAATAGCAAATTGTTCCTGTTTTCCAACAAAGGGTATAAAAGTACATTACGTTAAATAAAAAAATGGATAAATAAAATATAGGTAAAAAAGTACCAAATTGAAATTGTTTTTCAGGCAGATTTTCATTGTAGAGGGTATAAGTATTAAAACTAAGACCATTGTAACTGTTAAAGAATAAAAGAACATCGTAACTGTTTTTCAGGCAGATGAAAAAGAATAAAGGAACATCGTAACTGTTTTTCAGGGAGATTTGCATTTAAGAGGGTATAAAAATGAAATAAAACAGATTGTAACTGTAAAAGAACAATATTGTTTCTGTTTTTCAGGCTGAAGAGTTCCAGGGGTGTGCAATGACCTATACTTTGTTTGAATTTGCTAAGGAAAATGCTGAAGAGTTCATGGTTAATCAACCAGAGTTCCAAACTGTAAGACATATCTCATACTAAATAATTTAATTTATCGTATGATATGTAAAATGAAGCCTTCTGATTGGTCAGTTCTTGTGCTGTACCAATCTTTATCGTATGATCTGTAAAATTAAGCCTTCTGATTGGTCAGTTCTTGTGTTGTACCAATCTGTATTGCTACTGAGATTGTCACCATTGATCATCTCCGTCACAATACAGAAAGTATTGGTACGGAGGGGACATTCTCTGTAGCAAAACAGAGGATCACACGATAAAAATGTTAGAGAATGATTTGAAGTGCAATACAGGATATATTCTGCTCTCGATATTCTGTATTGGCACTCGACTTTCTCTCGTTCCTAAACGGAATTTCTCTATTATTAAGGGGTGCCAATTAATGTGTTGTCCCTTAGTTTTATATTTGCTTGGGGATAGACGGAGGACTAAAAATGTACAGATTGGACTGAACAAAATTTTAAATGCAGCATTACAAATATTATATTTTGTTATTTCACTGTCATATTCCTAACTCTCTGATTGGTCCATGTTTTACACTTGACTAAAAAATAACAAGTGATTTTCAACGTGTCACGTGACTTCTGTTGAATATCAAATAATTTTCACCAGTTACAACCTAGTCCCGTGTAATTTCAATTTTATATAGCCCCGGGATTACATTGCTATGATTAGCTAGACATCAATAGTTTGTTATTATTACATTAACGTGATTGTGAGTGAGGAATATAATAGTGAATAATAAAACAAATATTTAATTCTATTTTCGGTGAATACCTGTGACACTTTCACGAGATGATATTCGGGCTTCGTGGAATATCACTTGTTAAAGATGCACAGGTATTCACCTCAAGAGAATTAAATATTTGTATAATATTGTATTAATTATATCATATTATAGAACTTTTACATTACATATCATAATTCTGAAGTGATAAAATCAGCTGATAATTAAAATATTATTAGTACTATATAATTGACTTGTACTAATTCAGTACTTAATTTGTGCTAAATTAGTGCCAAATAAGAACTAATAATTTTGCCATTATGCTGTATATTCCAGACATCTGATGAGCGCAATATCGCACAAGAAGACCAAGTTAAGCAGGTGAAACAGAAGAAGGAACAATTAACTAAAGCACAGAAGAGAAAGATTATTAATCGTGTGGACAATACCGGGGAATTGCCTCGTGGTCACGATTGGATCGATGTCGTAAAACATTTACATCAGACAGGACGCGGTGATAATAATTCATAGCAGTGATATCTATTATTTAACTATATGAAATGCGGCCTTCTCAAGAGTCATATGATGGTGTCATGGTGCTCATTCATTTTTGACATCTGTGATTCATATTTGACATCTTATCATTCATGTGTGACATCGAACATTCATATATGATTATTAGTTATATGTAATATACGTCACTTTTATTTGACACATATTATTCATATGTGACATCTTATCATTCTTGTGTGACATATTACATATATTTGACTATAATATGTGTCATTTTTAGTATCCCATCGAACGAAGTTCGGAGGGATATAGGGAACGCCTCCATCCGTCCTTCCGTACGTAAGACCGTACGTACATCCGTCCGTCCGTCCGTCCGGGCAATAACTCAAATACCGTTGGCCCGATTTTGTTCATATTTTGTACACATATACCCTATGGGAGTAGAAGCTCTGCTCAAAAGCCGATTTTCAAAATGGCTGCTCATTAAAAAATGGCGGCCATTTTAGTGCCGATTTTACAGTAATTTAGGCGCAATTAGTAAAACTGTAATAGCAATATGTTTTAAATGTAAAAAAAATTATGTAGGACATTAATAAAGCTAGAAATGTAGATATTAAAGAAGCACATGGCAGCCATCTTGAAAAATGGCAGCCATCTTGAAAAATGGCGGCCTTTACTCGTTATTTTACGATTTTTGCTGTAACTCGAAAAGTAGTGGAGCGATTTTGTTCATATTTGGTATGTGAATACTATAAGCATGGCACACTGTCAAATGACACTTTTGGTAGAAGGCGGTCATTTTGAAAGATGGCCGCCATTTTAACTTATTTTACTACAACTCGAAAAGTAGTGGAGCGATTTTGTTCATATTTGGTATGTGAATATCAAAAGTCGCCATCTTGGCCATTTTAACATATTTTACTATAACTTGAAAAGTAGTAGAGCGATTTTGTTCATATTTGGTATGTGAATACTACAAGCATGACACACTGTCTAATGACACTTTTGGTAAAAGGATGCCATTTTGAAAAATGGCTGCCATTTTTGCTATATACTTTGTTTGTAAAAATGCCATCCATGGCTGTTCGATGGGATTCGCTACGCTTTGGCATTGCCGTTGTTCTGGTTTGACACTTATCATTCACATGTGACATCTAGCATTCATATGTGACATCTTTTATTCAGATATTGCATCAAAACATTAGTGTATGTCCAACATAAACCACAAACTTTTATTTGGAGTTTTGATATTTATGCCTTAGAATAACATGTCAGAAGAATCTGAGAATATAATACATATGTATGTACGTAGGCTTAATGAGAAAATAATATTTTAAGAGATGGAGAAGAACAATTTCTGTGTTTTTATCGTACCTAAAAAATATATGATATACCGTATATACTTGACAGTACCACATTTAAAAAATAGCCTAAACATTCTATCCAAAAAAAATTCAGCAAAAAATTCTACCCAAATGAATCAAGAATCTGAATTTTTCCTATGATATAGATAATTCCAATTTTCCATATTGCAGTTTAAAATTTCATAGAAATTTGTGTACTCTCTGTAAAGAAAGAAAGGTGTATGGTTCTTTATCAATAATAACATTTTCAATATTTTGTATAATTCTACTTAACTCTTTGAGGCACATTGTGTAAATATTGTGAATAAGTGGTGGAAATAAGTGGTGGAAATTGTGGAATAATTTTTTTATGAAAAATCTAGAAATATCACCAAAATCAAATTATGACTATTCAAAAGAAGACATTCAAATCTATATTATGTAAAAAACATCAAATTTGTCCGATGCAGGGGTAACGCTCAATTAGAGTGATGAACTTCATTCTTCAAACAGAGAATAGTCCTTTGAGGTTTTAGATAACATGCTCTAATAATCTCCATCACGATTGGTGCATAGCTGAATGCATGTCCAAATATGGAAAAATGGGTGATGCATGGCTTATAGTCTTCAGGAAATTTCAGGAAAAAATTGACCAAATTCTGACCCCATTAAGTTAAATACATATCTGGATTAATTTCTAGGGGGAGGGGGGAGTAGGGGGTCAAGCACAGGTTTTAATATTCTCTTATTTGAAAGTATATGTAACGGGTCTACATTACTCTCAAAAGCACTCAATCAAATCTCATTTTTCCAAAATTTCTTGGAGGGAGGAGCCGCCAAAACTTACGGCTCGCTTGGCCCGCGTCTTCTTCAGGAAATTTGAAATTTGTTGCTTTAAACCATGGTGATGTTACTTAAACAAGTCTAAAAATGAAACTTTCAGATCTTCATGATTATAAATCGTCTGTTAGATGACCAAATTCAAAGAATATTCCTTCATCACTTGTTCCATGTTATTCTCTTAAAAGTTTTTTGGGACACCCTGTAGATATAAAGGACTTCAAATAAAGTGAATGTTCATTACATTTGAGTTACATATCTCACACAGACACTATAGGGCATATACATGTGGTAGGGTTATCTGCGAATGATTCACCCATTGCATGGATTCAATAGGTATAACAAAGCATCTGAGATAAGAAATAATCCTCCAATCCCATGTTCAATTACAGTATTTTGTATTTAGCATCTAGCACACTTAAAAAGAATGGTTCAGAATGTTGCCCAGGGACCCATTATCACTTTCAAAATATGATAAACAATATAATTAACACATCCGAACAAATGCTTTATTTTTATACATTTACTAATCTAGAATTAGGAATTATTACAAAAACATATAGTAGAAAATTACGTATTGACATATGGTTGCCCTGGGTTTAGAGTCAGCCAACACTAAAACAAAGAATTCTTCAGGTTTAACATGACCGTATGAACCTGATACGTATTTTAAAAGGATATAAAGCAGAAATCGATGAATCTAAAATTGATTCTATTGGGAATATGAACAAAATGGCCAAACTTTCCAAAACTTGGCTCATGAATTGATCAAATGCAAAAAAATCTGAAACTTGATTTAGTTGATTTAGCATACAAAATTTCCGAAACTTGGCTAATGGATTGAACTGTGCAAAAAATCTGAAATGGCTAATTAGTGACTAGTGAAGATGACTTGGCTATTATTTTTGCATACAGAGAACTTCTCAAAAATTTTTTTTCTGAAACTTAGCTTATAGCTGATTCAGTGCAATAAATCTAAAATTTAGCTAAAAGAATGATTCAGCATAAAAATTCTGAAATTTGGCTAATGGATTCATTTAGCGCAAAAAATCTGAAATTTAGCTAAAGGAATGATTCAGCATAAAAATTCTGAAATTTGGCTAATGGATTCATTTAGCACAAAAAATCTAAAACTTAGCTAAAGGAATGATTCAGCATAAAATTCTGAAATTTGGCTAATGGATTCATTCAGCGCAAAAAATCTGAAACTTAGCTAAAGGAATGATTCAGCATAAAAATTCTGAAATTTGGCTAATGGATTCATTTAGCGCAAAAAATCTGAAACTTAGCTAAAAGAATGATTCAGCATAAAATTCTGAAATTTGGCTAATGGATTCATTTAGCGCAAAAAATCTGAAACTTAGCTAAAGGAATGATTCAGCATAAAAATTCTGAAATTTGGCTAATGGATTCATTTAGCGCAAAAAATCTGAAACTTAGCTGAAGGAATGATTCAGCATAAAAATTCTGAAATTTGGCTAATGGATTCATTTAGCGCAAAAATCTAAAACTTAGCTAAAGGAATGATTCAGCATAAAATTCTGAAATTTGGCTAATGGATTCATTTAGCGCAAAAAATCTAAAACTTAGCTAAAGGAATGATTCAGCATAAAATTCTGAAATTTGGCTAATGGATTCATTTAGCGCAAAAAATCTAAAATTTAGCTAAAAGAATGATTCAGCATAAAAATTCTGAAATTTGGCTAATGGATTCATTTAGCGCAAAAAATCTGAAACTTAGCTAAAGGAATGATTCAGCATAAAAATTCTGAAATTTGGCTAATGGATTCATTTAGCGCAAAAATCTAAAACTTAGCTAAAGGAATGATTCAGCATAAAAATTCTGAAACTTGGCTAATGGATTCATTTAGCGCAAAAATCTAAAATTTAGCTAAAGGAATGATTCAGCATAAAAATTCTGAAACTTGGCTAATGGATTCATTTAGCGCAAAAATCTAAAACTTAGCTAAAGGAATGATTCAGCATAAAAATTCTGAAACTTGGCTAATGGATTCATTTAGCGCAAAAATCTAAAACTTAGCTAAAGGAATGATTCAGCATAAAATTCTGAAATTTGGCTAATGGATTCATTTAGCGCAAAAAATCTAAAACTTAGCTAAAGGAATGGTTCAGCATAAAATTCTGAAATTTGGCTAATGGATTCATTTAGCGCAAAAATCTAAAACTTAGCTAAAGGAATGATTCAGCATAAAATTCTGAAATTTGGCTAATGGATTCATTTAGCGCAAAAATCTAAAACTTAGCTAAAGGAATGATTCAGCATAAAATTCTGAAATTTGGCTAATGGATTCATTTAGCGCAAAAAATCTAAAATTTAGCTAAAGGAATGATTCAGCATAAAATTCTGAAATTTGGCTAATGGATTCATTTAGCGCAAAAATCTAAAACTTAGCTAAAGGAATGATTCAGCATAAAAATTCTGAAATTTGGCTAATGGATTCATTTAGCGCAAAAAATCTGAAACTTAGCTAAAGGAATGATTCAGCATAAAATTCTGAAATTTGGCTAATGGATTCGTTTAGCGCAAAAAGTCTAAATTTTAGCTAAAGGAATGATTCAGCATAAAATTCTGAAATTTGGCTAATGGATTCATTTAGTGCAATAAATCTGAAACTTAACTAAAGGAATGATTCAGCATAAAATTCTGAAATTTGGCTAATGGATTCATTTAGCGCAAAAAAATCTAAAACTTAGCTAAAGGAATGATTCAGCATAAAATTCTGAAATTTGGCTAATGGATTCATTTAGCGCAAAAAAATTGAAACTTCATTAATGAACTGATTCAGTGTACAGATTTTCGGCTAAATGGATTAATTCATCATAAACGAGACGCTATACAAAATCATCATGGAGGAAAACACTGGCATAATGGTCGACAGAATATTACCCACTGCAGTTATGATACTGTTGGCAACGACAGGCTGCTTTCTCAACTTATTCATGGTGGTAGTGGCCATAATAGACAACAAATGCCAAGACTATAATAAGTTCATTACACTACATTCAATGAATGATCTTGTGCTCTGTGTGTTTATTCTACCCGTAAGGGTATATTTTACATGGGTTCAGGATGAAGATTTGTATCCAAGTGACGTCTTCTGCAAGACATACTCAATCATTTTTCATAGTATAATTATTGTTAATAGTTTTATCTTAATTGCCGTTGTCATCAGCCAGTATATCCTCATAACAAAATCTCAGGAAAACTTCAAGAACCTTTTCAAAAAAAGAAAGTTTGTGACAATTACTAGCTTTCTTTATCTACTTGGAATCATAATGGTGATCGGAGCACATTTATCTACTACTGACACATTTTCACCAACACAAATGGACTGTTTGAAAAATATAACGGAGGAAGATACCAAAAGCGGGCCAGTTATCATTTTAGTAATATTGATAGCCATGGAGATACTGACAGTAGCTGCCATTTATACAAAAATAATATATTTTCTGAGGAAAAAGAGAACAAAGAAAAACATTAACTATTCCATCCATTTAATTTATTTTCTTATTGCGAGCGGCTCATTTTCTCTACAAACTGTTCCGTCATCTCTTGTTCGAAGGATACTATCACAAAAGTATATAACTCATCACATATTGACATGGGTCATGATGATTTCTATGAGCACATCTGCCCTATTTCCTTTGATATTTATCATAAGAATACCACAGTATACGTATGCTTTTAAGGCATTATTGGATCGTAAAACTCCTCAGAATTATCGAAGGGCTCAGATGAGGAAACGGGTTCTGTTTCATGCATCAAAAGAACTTACAGAAATTAAAATTAAGACAAATTCTGTCAATCTATTAAATGATTGTCCTAAAAAAGATGAAAATCCTAAAAAAGATGACGATCTTAACAAAGATGACAATTGTTACAAAGATGGCAATCCGAACAAAGATGACAATCCTAACAAAGATGACAATTGTAACAAAGATGACAATTCCTGCAAAAGTGACAATCCTACCAAAAATGACAATCCTAACAAAGAAGACGATCGTAACAAAGATGACAATCCCACCAAAAATGACAATCCTCACAAAGATGACAATCGTAACAAAGATGACAATTCCTGCAAAAATGACAATCCTACCAAAAATGACAATCCTACCAAAAATGACAATCCTAACAAACATGACGATCATAACAAATATGCCAATCCCAACAAAAATGACAATTCTCACAAAGATGACAATCCCAACAAAGATGACAATCCTAACAAAGATGACAATCCTAACAAAGATGACAATCTTAACAAAGATGACAATCCTAACAAAGATGACAATTCCTGCAAAAATGACAATCCTACCAAAAATGACAATCCTAACAAAGATGCCGATCGTAACAAAGATGACAATCCCAACAAAAATGACAATCCTCACAAAGATGACAATCCCAACAAAGATGACAATCCTAACAAAGATGACAATCCTATCAAAGATGATGATCTTTTTAACAAAGATCACAATTGCTACAAAGATGACAATCCTAACAAAGATGACAATCCAAACAAAGATGACAATCCTAAAAAAGATGGCAATCAAAACAAAAATGACAATCCCAACAAAAATGATAAATCCTGCAAAAATGACAATCCTTGCAAAAATGACAATCCTAACAAAAATGACAATCCTAACAAAGATGACAATCCTAACAAAGATAACGATCGTAACAAAGATGACAATTCCTGCAAAAATGACAATCCTAACAAAGATGACAATCCTAACAAAGATGACGATCGTGACAAAGATGACAATCCCAACAAAAATGACAATCCTCACAAAGATGACAATCCTAACAAAGATGACAATTCCTGCAAAAATGACAATCCTAGCAAAAATGACAATCCTAACAAAGATGACAATCCCTGTAAAGATGACAATCCTAACAAAGATGACGATCTTATTAACAAAGATAAAAATTGCTACAAAGATAACAATCCTAATAAAGATGTCAATCCAAACAAAGATAACAAAAATGACAATCCTACCAAAAATGACAATCCTAACAAAGATGACAATCCTAACAAAGATGACGATCGTGACAAAGATGACAATCCCAACAAAAATGACAAACCTCACAAAGATGACAATCCTAACAAAGATGACAATTCCTGCAAAAATGACAATCCTAAGAAAAATGACAATCCTAACAAAGATGACAATCCCTGTAAAGATGACAATCCTAACAAAGATGACGATCTTATTAACAAAGATAAAAATTGCTACAAAGATGACGATCCTAATAAAGATGTCAATCCAAACAAAGATGACAATCCCAACAAAGATGGCAATCCTAACAAAGATGACAATTCCTGCAAAAATGACAATCCTAACAAAGATGACAATCCTTACAAAGATGACAATCCTAACAAAGATGACAATCCTAACAAAGATGACGATTGTAACAAAGATGACAATTCCTGCAAAAGTGACAATCCTACCAAAAATGACAATCCTTACAAAGATGACGATCGTAACAAAGATGACAATCCCACCAAAAATGACAATCCTCAAAAAGATGACAATCGTAACAAAGATGACAATTCCTGCAAAAATGACAATCCTACCAAAAATGACAATCCTACCAAAAATGACAATCCTAACAAAGATGACGATCATAACAAATATGCCAATCCCAACAAAAATGACAATCCTCACAAAGATGACAATCCCAACAAAGATGACAATCCTAACAAAGATGACAATCCTTACAAAGATGACAATCCTAACAAAGATGACAATCCTAATAAAGATGACGATTGTAACAAAGATGACAATTCCTGCAAAAATGACAATCCTACCAAAAATGACAATCCTCACAAAGATGCCGATCGTAACAAAGATGACAATCCCAACAAAAATGACAATCCTCACAAAGATGACAATTCCAACAAAGATGACAATCCTAACAAAGATGACAATCCTAACAAAGATGACAATCCTAACAAAAATGACAATCCTAACAAAGATGACGATCGTAACAAATATGACAATCCTAACAAAAATTACAATCCTAACAAAGATGACCATCTTATTAACAAAGATAACAATCCTATCAAAGATGATGATCTTATTAACAAAGATGACAATCCTAACAAAGATGACAATCCTAACAAAGATGACAATCCAAACAAAGATGACAATCCTAAAAAAGATGGCAATCAAAACAAAAATGACAATCCCAACAAAAATGACAATTCCTGCTAAAATGACAATCCTAGCAAAAATGACAATCCTAACAAAAATGACAATCCCAACAAAGATGACAATCCTAACAAAGATAACGATCGTAACAAAGATGACAATTCCTGCAAAAATGACAATCCTAACAAAAATGACAATCCTAACAAAGATGACGATCGTGACAAAGATGACAATCCCAACAAAAATGACAATCCTCACAAAGATGACAATCCTAACAAAGATGACAATTCCTGCAAAA
This sequence comes from Owenia fusiformis, assembly GCA_903813345.2. Taxonomy (NCBI): domain Eukaryota; kingdom Metazoa; phylum Annelida; class Polychaeta; order Sabellida; family Oweniidae; genus Owenia; species Owenia fusiformis. Next base: position 28,677,300 of record CAIIXF020000012.1, read on the forward strand.
ATGACAATCCTAACAAAAATGACAATCCTAACAAAGATGACAATCCTAAAAAAGATGACGACAGTAACAAAGATGACAATCCTAACGAAAATGACAATCCTCACAAAGATGACAATCCCAACAAAGATGATGATCTTAACAAATATAACAGTCCCTGTAAAGATAACAACCCTAACAAAGATGACGATCGTAACAAAGACGAAAATCATGACAAAGATGACAACATTAGCAAAGATGACAATCCTTACAAAGATGACGATCCTAACAAAGATGACAATCCGAACAAGGATTACAATCTTAACAAAGATAACAATCCAAACAAAGATGGACCTCACATAGATGACAAGTCTGACAATGATGATGATTCTAGCAAATACGACAAACCCTGCAAAGATAACTATCCTAACAAAGATGACAATCCCAACAAAGATATTTAGTCCTTACAAAGATGACAATCCCAACAAAGATGACAATCCTAACAAAGATGACAATCCCAACAATGATGACAATCCGAACAAAGATGACAATCCCAACAAAGATGACAATCCTAACAAAGATGACAATCCCAACAAAGATGACAGTCCCAACAAAGATGACAATCCTAACAAAGATGACAATCCCAACAAAGATGACAGTCCCAACAAAGATGACAATCCTAACAAAGATGACAATCCCAACAAAGATGACAATCCCAACAAAGATGTCTAATCCTAACAAAGATGACAATCCCAACAAAGATGACAATCCTAACAAAGATGACAATCCCAACAAAGATGTCTAATCATAACAAAAATGACAATCCTAACAAAGATGACTAATCATAACAAAGATGACAATCCCAACAAAGATGACAATCCTAACAAAGATGACAATGCTAACAAAGATGACAATCCCAACAAATATGACAATCCTAACAAAGATGACAATCCTAACAAAGATGGCAATGCTAACAAAGATGTCAATCCCAACAAAGATGTCTAATCATAACAAAGAGGACAATCCCAACAAATATGACAATCCTAACAAAGATGAAAATCCTAACAAAGATGACAATCCCAACAAATATGACAATCCTAACAAATATGACAATCCTAACAAATATGACAATCCTAACAAAGATGTCTAATCATAACAAAGATGACAATCCCAACAAATATGACAATCCTAACAAAGGTGACAATCCCAACAAAGATGACAATCCTAACAAAGATGACAATCCCAACAAATATGACAATCCTAACAAAGATGATAATCCCAACAAAGATGTCTAATCATAACAAAGATGACAATCCCAATAAAGATGTCTAATCATAACAAAGATGACAATCCCAACAAAGATGACAATTCTAACAAAGATGACAATCCCAACAAAGATGACAATCCTAACAAAGATGACAATCCCAACAAAGATGTCTAATCCTAACAAAGATGACAATTCAAACAAAGATGACAATCCCAACAAAGATGACAATCCTAACAAAGATGACAAACCCTACAAAGATAATAATCATAGCAAAGATGACGATGTTATTAATTCATTGATACATGTATGAAAATTATGTTGCTGTGTATTTATTTTTTGATAAACGCACGCCCTGACCATGGGTGACAGCATGTCATCCATGTGTTCATTTCAGTCAATGCAATGATTTTCCAACTAAGTTTTCATAATTTTTCTGCATCAAACTTATTATTTCATTTCCTATAATATTTTGACAAACAAAACCTTCTCAATAGTTTTCAAACGAATATCAATTGTTACCCCAACACCCCTATTTAGTATTTCTAAAAAATAAACTTGTCCAAAAATATATCAAATTTAAAACAACAGACAACAATTGTGTAGATGTAAATGGTGAACTGTTCTACTTCAGTATTGACCAAAGTCATTTTTGAATTGCAATAAAGAATCATACTCATAATGCACAAAGGCGAAGCCTGAGTACATTATCAGAATGGTTAGTACATACACAAATGCTTTTATATTTCCAATATAGAATGACACATGCTTTATTCCTTAATTATTTGTCCTTTGTATATACATGTACTTGTCGTTTGTGGCATTGCTATTTCATAAATACATTGAGATTTTGACCTACAAATGTTATATGTTCAAACTTTTATATCGGCGGGTCTATAGTGCTTCCTTATAGTAGCACACCAAGTTGTAAATAGCGATAACATATATAGTACAGAATACTCTACTTTTTAGCACATTAACGTTTTCGTTTATTTCCTTATTAACGAAAATCTAATTCCAATGAATATTTTAACGTATACGTAACATTAACATTCCAAATAATGAATATAAAGTAAAATATAAGAAACAAAATGAAGAGATCATTCTCCAGTTAAACTGTTAAACACGGTGTTATAGCATGACGGTTACGACACCTCTGAAAACGAGATTAGACGACTACGATCACTGATTTATCCAATAAAATGGCCGCGATGGAACAGAAAACTAAGGTTGGTGCATTATTTTCTTGTACTGTGTATCAATGAAAGGATGAACGATTTTTGTAGGCATCGCATTCGGTGATGCATTTAGTAATGAATATTTTGAACGTATTCTTTGCAAATTGATGCCCGAGGATAACATGAAATAAGCGAAAAACTGTTGAGTTTGAAATTCAAAAATACACAAAATTTAGAAAGGACGATTCTCGGTTTGGAGAACAGTCTCCTGGGCTTATAATTTTTTTAATGAAAAATATAGAAATATTACCCAAATTAAACTATGTTCTCAAAAGAGGACATTTAAATCTACAAGATGTAAAAATAACAAATTGGTCTGAAGCAGGGATTAGGCTCAATTTGACCGATTCAATAAAATACAAGTCTCGATTTGGGGAAAGAAGTTCATCAGTGTACTGCGCTAATATTTTTTTGCAAAAAATCTAGAAAATAATACCCAAATTAAATTATGACTATTCAAAAGAAGACATTCAAATCTATATTATGTAAAAAAATCAAATTTGTCCGAAGCAGGGATAATGCTCATTTAGATTGATGAACTTCGTTCTCCAAACCGAGAATCGTCCTTTGTTTATTTTTGTCGTAAGGGCATGGTCTACATTGCCTAACGACCTCGGGGTATATAGATGTAACCTACATACGATCATAAAAAGCCAATATTGAGCATTGGAAACCACCTATATATGTTCTACTTAAGCCATAATATTGTTTTTTTAATTTGCGGTTACGCAAAAAATTGATTGACGGTTACGCGAAGCTCGTTCAAATATGTATCCCAGATTCATCTTTTTGACTTAAATTGGTTTCATAAATAAAGCAAGACACAATTTTTTCCTTGCCCTATAGAGGCTCAAACAAGAGCGTCTCTTGCGAGTCCTGAAAACAAATATAAGCAATTCACAACATTCCATTTATCACCCATTATAACAATTACATGGAAAGAGGCTATCAGAACTAGCAACCTTAACTTGAAAGATGTACATGCACGTAACCGTCCGCTAAACATCTAATGTACAACTAATACAATACGTTACCGTCCATAGAATTCATAAGTAGTCGTCTAACGACATCGCGTTTGAAACCTTATTATTTACAATATGACACGTTCCTGTTCTGGATTTGTCATTTTATGGCTTGTTATACACAGTTTACTTACTGTTAATAGTTTGAGAGGCTCTGAGGCACATATACTGAGAAATCACGAGAATGGACTAAAAAATATGAACTTGGACATCTCAGACGGTAAGTTTACAGCTTATATTCCGCTTCTAGTAAACCACCTGGCAGATTTGACCCAGTCTTTATAACCATCCATATATACGTCACCGAATGGAACTAGTTGAAAAGGAAATTTTATCTGTGAATCTTGCCTACAGGCGAGAAAGAGGACATGCTGTCTTTCCCATCCGCCATTTTTGTTATCGTTACCGCAAAATTTTGCAAATCGCCTTGTCGTAACCGTCATGCTATAACACCGTGGTTAAAGGACATAATCAGCAATTTGGCATTCAGTGTCGCTATCGCCATTATCCTTAGACGAGTACGACACGACTAAATAATGATAAAGCACATGAATGCTTCATTATTATAAAGATATGTTTTAAGTAAAATTACGACCCCTTATTTCTACCATCGTTTTAATTAATAACAGAAGAAAATGTTTTTTAATTGAGTGAATATACCTCGTCGTATGAGAAGCCAAAGTCGAGTGTAGATGAAAACAAAGTAACGAATTTTTCCTGTTTACCATTTGAAAAAGACAGTGCCACCACGGTTTCGGCACTTCCCGAGGTTGCGGTTTTAAGATAAATCGTGTGGTCGTTAACATTTTATCTATTTCGACTTACACAGAATAAGTCGTCCAAATAGTGGTCGGTAAAGTCCGTCAAATAAATTGACGTCCGTCTTTGTCTGTCATACTTTCGAAGGGATGTTATATATATATTATTCTAGAATATCATTTTTGAGCAGTGAATTTAAGTTACGTACTCATCTGTATTAGTAGCATTTTATCTCAAATTTGGATGCAAACCTGTCATTTTTTCATCTAAATATGTAGTATTTATATAAATGAAAATTCTGAAACATAATTATATAAAATTCCTCACAGTCTTTAATTAACACATTGATTACAATATTTTGCTAAATAAATGTTACCCATTCTGACAATCAGCGTTATATGGTACTGCCATCTTAATAACTTCATCGAACTTTCCAAAATTTAAATTGCACAGGACCGAAATAATCGTTTTCAGCAATCTAAATAGTCCATTTGTCACCCCTATACATACTAAAGTGAACCTATGAATTGTTAAAAACACGATGTTTTATGGGTTATTTATAATAACAAGGGTTTTCTGAAGTGATTTAACTGGGTTGGACAAAAAGTTAGTTTGGGGAAAAAAGTATATCGGCTAATTAGGGAGGGGTGCATTGGCTTAACATGTTGACTATTGAATTAGCATCGGGATACCACCATGTACCTGGTATGTTACCATGGTGATAGATACAAAAATTTTCCCCAACGTTACTTTTTGGGCAACCCAGCTAAATCACTCCAATAAACCCTAACGATAGTATTTGCACAGAAAAACATCATGTTTTTAAATATTCATACGTTAAGAAAATGACAAATGGACTAAAATGGGAATAAAATCTAATCTTTATAATTCTAAAATACTATTTTTGATCGTTGAATTTTAGCAGCATACTAATCATTGTCTTATTTCAAGCTCAGGGATTTAGTATCCAATTTTAACGCAGGGGTAGTGGTATGGGATATCCAATTTGGAGCTTCTCCAACTCACAGAAGTGAGCTGTTCAAAACATAGAGTTCGGCGTCTGGATAGACGGTTGGTGTTTTTTGCTAAATTAGTGCCAAATAGGTACTAAATAATGCCATTATGCTGTATATTCAAGACATCTGAAGAGCGCAATAACGTACAAGAAGACCAAGTCAAACAGGTGAAACAGAACAAGGAATTATTAACGAAAGCACAGTAGAGAAAGATTATAAATCGTGTGGACAATACCGGGAAAAGAAGGGAATGTGATTCATCCGAAAACCTAACATTGGAAATTGACAACATTTGGAGCATATTTTGGAACGATCAAAACTCTATCAATATAAAACTATGATTATTGAAACTTTGCCAGAGGATCCCACGTTGAATTAAGTCCTTGTGTGCCAAATTTCAGAGCAATTAACCTCCATTTAAGAAAAATATTGAAGAAATGGAGGGTTGCATTTTTTGGGGTCACCCTGTACTTGTCCTTTGTGGTATTACTATTTTATAAATACATTGAGATTTTGACCTACAACTGTTATCTGTTCAAACTTTTATATCGGCAGGTGTCTATAGTGCTTCCTTATAGTAACACACCAAGCTGTAAATAGTGATAACATATATAGTATACTCTGCTTTATAGCACATAAACTTTTCTTTTCGTTTATTTCCTTATTATTTCTTTATTAACGAAAATCGAATTCCAATGAATATTTTCAACGTATACGTAACATTAACATTCCAAATTATGAATAAGTAAAATATAAGAAACAAAATGAATAGATCATTCTCCAGTTAAACAGTTAAAGGACATAATCAGCAATTTGGCTTTCAGTGTCGCTCTCGCCATTATCGTTTTACGAGCACGACACGAATGAATATTGATATTGTACATGAACGCTTCATTATTTTAAAGATATGTTTTTAAGTAAAATTACGACCCCTTATGTCTACCATCGTTTTAATTAATAACAGGAAATTTTTTAATTGAGTGAAAATTCCTCGTCGTATGAAAAGCTAAAGTCGAGTGTAGATGGCAAAGTAGCTTACTTCGATGAAGACCAAGTATCAAATTTTTCCCAATGCCACCACACCACGATTTCTGTACTTGTTGGGTATGTGGTTCTGAACTAAATCATATGCTCGTTATCATTTTTATTAATCCGACTTACATAAAATAAGTCGTCCAAATAGTAGTCCGTAATCCGTCAAATAAATTGACGTCCGTCTTTTTTTTCCGTCGTAGTTACAAGGAAATGTTATCAACTTATTATTCTAGGATATCATTTTTGACCAGTGAATTTAAGTTACGTACTCATTTATATTAATAGCATTTTATCTCAAATTTGGATGCAAATTTGTCATTTTTTAATCTAAATATCAAGTATTTATATAACAGAACATTTTGAAACATAATTATCTGAAATTCCTTACGGTGTTTAATTAATACACTGATTACAATATTTTGCTATATAAATGTTACCCAATTCTGACAATCAGCGTTACATGGTGCTGCCATCTTAATAACTTCATCGAACTTTCCAAAGTTTAAATTGCACAGGACCGAAATAATCGTTTCAGCAATCTAAATGGGAGTTAAAATCTAATCTTTATCATTCTAAAATACTATTTTTGATCGTTGAATTTTAGCAGCATACTCATCAGTAATTTATTTATTGCATTACCACAAATACAATGTACATGGGTATAGCTAAAATCTATAATATAAGATGATAAAACAAACTACTACAATACTACACTGTTTAAATAAGGGGGTATATAATACAATAAGATACATAAACGTTGAGAAGTTTGTTTGACACTAGTTTGGAAGATTAGTTACTCAAATGGTTTCATTGTAATGTAGCATTATCACCCTATGCAGACAGAGCCTGTGGGAAATATTGGGTGCGGAGCAAATGAGCAGAGGGTGCGGAGCTAACCGGGTCATTTTTGAATTTAAATTTGGGATATTTCTGAAACTAAGCCGTTTTGGGACTTCAAATATACCAAGATATGTGTATTTGACACCACATATCAATACAATTGTGAAAATAGTAGCGCAATTCATTCTATAGCGACGCAGTGTGCCTTAAACCTTTCCCAGACCTATATATTTTGAAATTATCCTTTTAGTCCCCAGCATTCATAAAAAATGGTGTTTAAGGTACACTATCTATACAAATTATTTTTGCATCTTGGAAGCCAGGCAGTATCTGTGTGATTTTATAAAAATTCGGAATGTTTTTCAGATATGAGCCCCCTCTAAATATTGGGTGCGGAGCAGCTCCATAAACGTAGCTCCGCACCCAATATTTAGAGGGGGCTCATATCTGAAGAACATTTCCGAATTTTTATAAAATCACACAGATACTGCCTGGCTTCCAAGATGCAAAAATAATTTGCATGGGTAGTGTATTTTGAACACCATTTTTTATGAATGCTGGGGACGCAGTATTAAAAGGATAGTCTCAAAATATATAGGTCTGGGAAATGTTTAAGGCATACTGCGTCGCTATTAAATGAATTGCACTACTATTTTCACAATTTTATTGGTATTTGGTGTCAAATACACATATCTTGGTATATTTGAAGTCCCAAAACGGCTTAGTTTCAGAAATATCCCAATTTTAAATTCAAAAATGACCGTTAGCTCCGCACCCTCCGCTCATTTGCGCCGCACCCAATATTTCCCACAGGCTCTGTCTGCATAGGGTGATTATCCAATTATCGACAGATTCAACGCAAGGGAATGGTAGGGGACATCAGATTTGGAACATTTTGAAACATAATTATCTGAAATTCCTTACGGTGTTTAATTAATACACTGATTACAATATTTTGCTATATAAATGTTACCCAATTCTGACAATCAGCGTTACATGGTGCTGCCATCTTAATAACTTCATCGAACTTTCCAAAGTTTAAATTGCACAGGACCGAAATAATCGTTTCAGCAATCTAAATGGGAGTTAAAATCTAATCTTTATCATTCTAAAATACTATTTTTGATCGTTGAATTTTAGCAGCATACTCATCAGTAATTTATTTATTGCATTACCACAAATACAATGTACATGGGTATAGCTAAAATCTATAATATAAGATGATAAAACAAACTACTACAATACTACACTGTTTAAATAAGGGGGTATATAATACAATAAGATACATAAACGTTGAGAAGTTTGTTTGACACTAGTTTGGAAGATTAGTTACTCAAATGGTTTCATTGTAATGTAGCATTATCACCCTATGCAGACAGAGCCTGTGGGAAATATTGGGTGCGGAGCAAATGAGCAGAGGGTGCGGAGCTAACCGGGTCATTTTTGAATTTAAATTTGGGATATTTCTGAAACTAAGCCGTTTTGGGACTTCAAATATACCAAGATATGTGTATTTGACACCACATATCAATACAATTGTGAAAATAGTAGCGCAATTCATTCTATAGCGACGCAGTGTGCCTTAAACCTTTCCCAGACCTATATATTTTGAAATTATCCTTTTAGTCCCCAGCATTCATAAAAAATGGTGTTTAAGGTACACTATCTATACAAATTATTTTTGCATCTTGGAAGCCAGGCAGTATCTGTGTGATTTTATAAAAATTCGGAATGTTTTTCAGATATGAGCCCCCTCTAAATATTGGGTGCGGAGCAGCTCCATAAACGTAGCTCCGCACCCAATATTTAGAGGGGGCTCATATCTGAAGAACATTTCCGAATTTTTATAAAATCACACAGATACTGCCTGGCTTCCAAGATGCAAAAATAATTTGCATGGGTAGTGTATTTTGAACACCATTTTTTATGAATGCTGGGGACGCAGTATTAAAAGGATAGTCTCAAAATATATAGGTCTGGGAAATGTTTAAGGCATACTGCGTCGCTATTAAATGAATTGCACTACTATTTTCACAATTTTATTGGTATTTGGTGTCAAATACACATATCTTGGTATATTTGAAGTCCCAAAACGGCTTAGTTTCAGAAATATCCCAATTTTAAATTCAAAAATGACCGTTAGCTCCGCACCCTCCGCTCATTTGCGCCGCACCCAATATTTCCCACAGGCTCTGTCTGCATAGGGTGATTATCCAATTATCGACAGATTCAACGCAAGGGAATGGTAGGGGACATCAGATTTGGAGCTTCTCCAACTCACAGAAGTGAGCTGTTCAAAACATAGAGTTCGGCGTCTGTATAGACGGTTGGTGTTTTTAAATGGCAGTCACAAAATGAGATCGTAGTTTGTTTCTAAATCAAATATATTATTTTCCATCAGCGATTGATAGTTACATACTAATTTGTATTGGTAGCACTACTTTTCAAATTAGTTAACAAATATGTCATTGTGAAATCTTAATGTCAAGTTCTGATATAATATAACATTCTGAAACATAATTGTTGAAAGTCTTTAAAGGAATTTAATTAATACAGGAATATTTTGACAAATAAATATTACCATGTCAAACTTTTAATATCAGCAGTGCTATTGTGCTGCCATCTTAATGATCAAACTTTTTAAAAATTCAAATTGACCTCAAGTCTGTATGTACACATTCTGATACTCATAGCATCTTTCTGTTTCACCTGAAACATCTCAGGGCTGAGAGGATTTGAGATGTCCTGGTTTATCATGATGGTATGTACATGTAACGACATATAGTTTCCTGATTAAAGCACATATTATATTGATTTTTAATCCTAAAGATGTTTGGTTAAAAAAAGGCTCTTGGAATTTTTGTTTAAAAAGAAAGGATGTTGCAAGAATTTAAAACCTATAAACCCTAGAAAACAAAAAGCAAACCTGGCCTAATTTGTCCCCAATGTAAAACTATTTTCCTAAGACAACATTGAAACCCTAAAGCATAATTGTACTTTGAGAAGTTTCTTCTCTAATCTTGGATAGATAGAACAAAGAAAAAACAAAATAAAACATGTTTCTTACAGTTTTTATTCATCAATTTTTTTCTGTTACACCAATACATAAGGACACTGATACACAGGTGAACGTTGGTTGTTGCCCAGTAACTCATTCCAATGGTTGCTATGGTTACAAAATTTTAATTATGAGTCTATGACATCACAATATATTAATAGCATTCATTTGAATCGCAAACCAGTCATTTCATCTAATCTTCTTCGTGTATATTCCTTTATATCTATTTTTTGCCTAACCATCTTCAAACATATTCTGTGTACAATGTAAATTGCTGTCTTGACCTGTTTGCAAACTTAACTATGGGTTCCAGACAAATATCCTTAAGACTTGGTAGCCCACTCTAGGCTTAAGATAGCAAATGGGGTGTGGGGGGGTGGACAAATCACAGAGATCAACTAAAACTTTGTCAGAGTCATTATGCAAGTCTATAAATGTCAGTGCTTAGAAGGGGTCTTAATGCATACACATGGCCAATGGAATAGTCTTTTTCAATATACTGAAATACAAATAAATACACTTAAATCATGCAACAAAATATCCACTTACATCCATCACCAAAACATCTGCAATACTTCAACATCTGCATCATCCCAACAACTGTATATTCATTTTAGCATCTGTATAATCTTATCTTCAGTTAGGAAATCTTTACAATGGATTAAATCATGATAATTCTTCAGAATTACTGCCATCTATTTCTATACATCAATTATTGTTACTATGGAAACCATGATATAAATAGAGTATACTTGTTAAAGTAAAAGTTGAAATTCATTATCAAAATAAATAATAAAGCTTCTCGGAGTGTTTTTTGTCATATTCAATCCAACTTAGGTTAATATGGAAATTACTTATTATAAGATAATTTGAGGAAACATTTCCCATGCACAGATGCACAATATTTCAAAATGTATAATAAAAGTGCACATGTCAGAATCTATGTTGCTTAAATAGCAGTCATGTCATGGGAGTGAATATTGGCACAATGTCGGCTGAAAATTTCTGACACAGTCCACAATTGCAAAGTTCCAAAATACTTTCCAGAACTTTCTAGTTCCTTCTAATAGTTTCACTAATTTAGAGAAAAATATTTTCACTCTTTTTAAAATAAAAATTAAAATTATTTCCCACAGAATATCAATTTGGCTTGTTTTGCCTCACCTAGATATTTTTGCCTCACCAACTATTGGATTCTGGCCACATTTCTGACCTGAATTCCTCAGAATAATTTCATTCTTTTTAATTACATAGTCCATACATTAGTTCATCATACTAGTTTCATGGTATGTAGATTCAGCATTGATATGACTTAGACTACAACAAAGCATCGCTGATACAACAAAAAGGCATTGATATGACGACTGAGTGTTGCTAGGACAACAATGTGTCATCAATGTCCTCATCACGTCCTGTGGGCTGTGCTGTTTGTTTATGATGTACCTTGCCGACCACTTCATTCAAAGCCTCTCGCATTCCTGGATCGAGTGATGATAGGCATGTCTGAAAAATTCACACACAATTCAAACTAACGCTGAAATATTTTACATAGCACAAACGTTTCCCAAACACGTGTACAAAATAACCTGTTAAGTGTAACACCTCTGAAAGTGAAACACCTCCATAAGTGGAACACTTTAAAGTTCTGTTACTCATTTGCTTAATATAACTCTATAAGTGGAACACCTCTGAAAGTGAAACACCTCCATAAGTGGAACACTTTAAAGTTCTGTTACTCATTTGCTTAATATAACTCTATAAGTGGAACACCTCTGAAAGTGGAACACCTCCATAAGTGGAACACTTTAAAGTTCTGTTACTCATTTGCTTAATATAACTCTATAAGTGGAACACCTCTGAAAGTGGAACACCTCCATAAGTGGAACACTTTAAAGTTCTGTTACTCATTTGCTTAATATAACTCTATAAGTGGAACACCTCTGAAAGTGGAACACCTCCATAAGTGGAACATTTTAAAGTTCTGTTACTCATTTGCTCAATATACCTCTATAAGTGGAACACCTTCATAGTGGTAAACATCTGGGGTACCAAAGGTGCTCCACTTACACAGGTTTTACTACATGCAAATATGAGCACAGATAAATATAATATACCATTATTAAAACTCTCTACTGAGATTACAGGTAATTTTGTGATCACGAAGAAAATGCCAAACTTTCAAATCTTTTCTTTAATGAGAAAATAACATAAAAGCACTGTTATTAAATATTAAAGAAGTTAAGCTAAAACTTATCCGCAACTGCATCTCGTTTGAATTGAACACTCCATAAATCTGGTGAATGCATTACAAATTTTAGATACGTTGAGCAATAAACGTTGTAATTGTGTTTTGTTATTTTCAACCTGAGAGTTTTGGGAACTCACCTTTAGAGTTGTATCTCCAGCTTGTTGTTTGTTAATTCTAAGAATGGCCACTGAGGCAGTTTCAGCAGTGGACTTGACAACAGTATTCTTCTCCTTTGTCCCGTTGACTAGGCAAGGCACCATAATCTAAACAATTAAATAAATGTATTTTTACAAGGACTTTTGTCTATTTTAGCAGTCTTATGATGTGAAACAATGTCACCATCATCAGGGAAAGCACCATGATCTAAACAATTTAATATTTATTTCATCCAAAATATATCTATTTTACCAAAAATCATTTGGGATGGTCATGGAAAAGTGAATTGTCAATGAAAAAAAATCAATATAAAAAGTGCCTCCCAAAAGTGACTTCAAATGAGAAATGCTCATGGGAAATAAATACCCAATGGGTGTAGTACAGAAAATCTCACGTCCAATTTAACTTGACATTTTTGCATTAACATGTAATGCCCTGGTCACATTTGCACCGATTTTCACAACGGCACCTGGCCGATTGAGTATTTTGTTCAAAATTGAATGCAATTTTGAACAAAACACTCAATCAGGTGGGCACCAGCCGATGAGTTGGAGCAAATGTGACCAAGGCATAAAACTTATTCAATTTTGATTTACATTTATAGATGACATGAGATATATTTAGTTTTGGTTGATGGATCCCACAATGCATTGCTCACTCTTGCATCCACCATTTTTTTGAAAGAATAGTTTCTGTATCTCCCACAATTATTGAACAATAAGTAATATACAGAGTTTAGTTTGAAGTTACCTTAAGCGCAGACACAGGTAGACCTTCATCTTTAGACAGAGCTATGTATGTCATCACTTGACTGGTCAGTTGTTTAACGTCATTTGACTCATTCTTCATGCACTTTGTTAGCGTGGTAACCAAGCTGTTGTCTATGACATCACACGAGAACTGATGACGTAAAAGGTATCCTAATGCACGTAGACCACTTAGAACAACTGGCATCTGCAAAAGAAACATACATAGTTACCATAGTGACCAGACTGTTATCTATGGCACGACAGGAGAACAGATGATGCAAAATGTATCCGAACCCACATACACCATTGAACACAACTGGCAGAGAGACAAACATGGTTACCATAGTAACTAGATTGTTGTCTATGACATCTCAGAAGAACAGATTATGTTAGAGGTATCTTATCGCATGTAAACCACTAACACCAATGGTGTTAATGATAAGTATGAGGTAATAACAAGTATGATGCAATTACAAGTACATGTATGAGGCAATTACAAGTGTGAGGCAATTACAAGTACGAGACAATTACAAGTCTTACCCTGTCATGTGCAATATTATCCAGTATGGCTTTCTGTATAGCTGTCTTATGTTGGGGAACCAACAGTTTTTCTGCAGACACTTTCAGTCCAACACCAAGGGCCACTGCTCTCCCATGTCTAAGCACCCAGTCATCCTCCATGTCTGCAATATACATAAAGGTTATGCACTGGGAGGTTTTGGATACAGGGTTTATACCAAGAAAAATATGTGTATCTTTCAAAGGACTGCAAAAATTTCAAACTTTTAAAATTAACTTTAAAATGCATTTTTAAAATTTTTCCAAGAAACTTAAGAGGCATGGAATCTCATTAGTTCTTCATATTCTTTATTCTAAGTTAGTAAACTGCATGAAACAGGTGACATGTAAGGGTGAATTCTTGTACATTATATTTCAAAACATAACAGATTCAGGATCTTCTTGTGTGAAATGCTTGCTACAGTATTTATTTTGTCTTAGTATTGTGTGAAAAACATATTATTGATTTAGAAAGTGTTTTTCAGCTCTTCTTTCATGATAGGGTTACTAGTTTGTACTGTTTCACATAACCATTGTAATGGCATGCCTACTTTTCAGAAAAATAATTTCAATAAATATACAAGTTTAAATATTTAAACATCAAGTACATGTAATTAGAAGTGTATGTTAAATTGCTACTATTGTGTAAAATAAATTGTATGTTACAGGCTATAAAAAAGTAATCATAAAAATGTCTACCGGTATATCTAAAATAAATAGACCTACCTAAGAAATGTTGATTGATCAGTAGCATGACCTCATCATCTGTCATACACACAGTCAATGCTCCAAGGCATCCTGCAGCCACAAGTCGAGATTGGTCATCTTTGCAATTTAGCAGTCCTTCAAGTGTTGAGTATAGCTGCTTACGTATGGCATCTCCCATCTTAGTCTTGGCCCCCTCAATGCAGCCACGCAGTGCTTGGAGCATGGTGTCCCTATAAGTTCATTTTTCAAATTTACATTTTTATTCTGAGAATAGCTGCTTAAGTATGGCATCTCCCATCTTAGTCTTGGCCCCCTCAATGCAGCCACGCAGTGCTTGGAGCATGGTGTCCCTATAAGCTCATTTTTCAAATTTACATTTTTATTCTGAGAATAGCTGCTTACGTATGGCATCTCCCATCTTAGTCTTGGCTCCCTCAATACAGCCACGCAGTGCTTGGAGCATAGTGTCCCTATAAGTTCATTTTTCATATTTACATTTTTATTCTGAGTATAGCCACATATGTATGGCATCTCCCATCTTAGTCTTGGCCCCCTAAATGCAGCCACGCAGTGCTTGGAGCATGGTGTCCCTATAAGTTCATTTTTCAAATTTACATTTTTATTCTGAGAATAGCTGCTTACGTATGGCATCTCCCATCTTAGTCTTGACCCCCTCAATGCAGCCACGCAGTGCTTGGAGCATGGTGTCCCTATAAGTTCATTTTTCAAATTTACATTTTTATTCTGAGAATAGCTGCTTACGTATGGCATCTCCCATCTTAGTCTTGGCCCCCTCAATACAGCCACGCAGTGCTTGGAGCATGGTGTCCCTATAAGTTCATTTTTCATATTTACATTTTTATTCTGAGTATAGCCACATATGTATGGCATCTCCCATCTTAGTCTTGGCCCCCTCAATGCAGCCACGCAGTGCTTGGAGCATGGTGTCCCTATAAGTTCATTTTTCAAATTTACATTTTTATTCTGAGAATAGCTGCTTACGTATGGCATCTCCCATCTTAGTCTTGGCCCCCTCAATACAGCCACGCAGTGCTTGGAGCATAGTGTCCCTATAAGTTCATTTTTCATATTTACATTTTTATTCTGAGTATAGCCACATATGTATGGCATCTCCCATCTTAGTCTTGGCCCCCTCAATACAGCCACGCAGTGCTTGGAGCATAGTGTCCCTATAAGTTCATTTTTCATATTTACATTTTTATTCTGAGTATAGCCACATATGTATGGCATCTCCCATCTTAGACTTGGCCCCCTCAATACAGCCATGCAGTGCTTGGAGCATAGTGTCCCTATAAGTTCATTTTTCATATTTACATTTTTATTCTGAGTATAGCCACATATGTATGGCATCTCCCATCTTAGTCTTGGCCCCCTCAATACAGCCACGCAGTGCTTGGAGCATAGTGTCCCTTTAAGTTCATTTTTCATATTTACATTTTTATTCCGAGTATAGCCACATATGTATGGCATCTCCCATCTTAGTCTTGGCCCTCTCAATACAGCCACGCAGTGCTTGGAGCATAGTGTCCCTATAAGTTCATTTTTCATATTTACATTTTTATTCTGAGTATAGCCACATATGTATGGCATCTCCCATCTTAGTCTTGGCCCCCTCAATACAGCCACGCAGTGCTTGGAGCATAGTGTCCCTATAAGTTCATTTTTCATATTTACATTTTTATTCTGAGTATAGCCACATACGTATGGCATCTCCCATCTTAGTCTTGGCCCCCTCAATACAGCCACGCAGTGCTTGGAGCATAGTGTCCCTATAAGTTCATTTTTCATATTTACATTTTTATTCTGAGTATAGCCACATATGTATGGCATCTCCCATCTTAGTCTTGGCCCCCTCAATACAGCCACGCAGTGCTTGGAGCATAGTGTCCCTATAAGTTCATTTTTCATATTTACATTTTTATTCTGAGTATAGCCACATATGTATGGCATCTCCCATATTAGTCATGGCCCCCTCAATACAGCCACGCAGTGCTTGGAGCATAGTGTCCCTATAAGTTCATTTTTCATATTTACATTTTTATTCTGAGTATAGCCACATATGTATGGCATCTCCCATCTTAGTCTTGGCCCCCTCAATACAGCCACGCAGTGCTTGGAGCATAGTGTCCCTATAAGTTCATTTTTCATATTTACATTTTTATTCTGAGTATAGCCACATATGTATGGCATCTCCCATATTAGTCTTGGTCCCCTCAATACAGCCACGCAGTGCTTGGAGCATAGTGTCCCTATAAGTTCATTTTTCATATTTACATTTTTATTCTGAGTATAGCCACATATGTATGGCATCTCCCATCTTAGTCTTGGCCCCCTCAATACAGCCACGCAGTGCTTGGAGCATAGTGTCCCTATAAGTTCATTTTTCATATTTACATTTTTATTCTGAGTATAGCCACATATGTATGGCATCTCCCATCTTAGTCTTGGCCCCCTCAATACAGCCACGCAGTGCTTGGAGCATGGTGTCCATTTTAATTTCATTTTTCAAGTTTAACTATTTATTTTTCAGTTAGTCTAGAATTTCCCTAGATTTTCCATGTATTTATTCAAATGTAATCAAATACTATATATCAAATGTTATTATCTGTCATGTTTAATATTCATTTTAAGTGAATACACCCATGTCATCTGTTCAATCAGCTATATGTAGATGGATAAATAGATGACAGTACTTGGTCAGGGTGGATAAATTAGACAGTTAAACTGGCAAGCCACTGGCAAGATGTTCTTGTTGGCAATGCAGTTGTGACAAAAAATTTTTCAGCAGGGATGGCAATTATTGTGGCAGTCATATGCAAGAACAAGGCATTAACATGCAAAATGTCACCATCTGTCATTTGTTACAGATGCCGAAAACTGACCACCAAACGCCAAACACAAAAAGAGACTTTAACAATATGTCACATCTCCTGGTCCCAGAGTCCTCTGCCATTACAGATCCTGAACACCAACCGCCAAACACAAAAAAAAGTTGGAGACAATATGTCACCACTTGTGGTGGTGAAATAAAAACACAGACACCAACCTGATCCCAGAATCCTCTGCTGCCTTCACTCCATTGTGGAGCTCTGTGAATAGGGTGTCGACCCGAGAGTGAATCAAGATTAATTGAGAGATTGCATCTGCGGCCTTCAGGCGCACTGCCCGATTTGGGTCATTCAGGGCCTTAATGAATGTTGTCTGCAGTTGAGGTAGGAAAGATTTCAACATTACACCGCACTGGAATAAATGATAGAAATTTGCATTGAATTGAATTTTGTTACCATAGTAACAAGACTTATCTATGACATCACAGGCAAAACAAAGAAGCATCTCTGAAGGTTTCAAATAAATCCTCGATTAGTTTGGCTGGAAAGGCATAGACAAGACGTTACAAGACAAGATTTCCCTAAGGTAAGGAAAACCTTTAAAAGATTTACTCAACATGCATAAAAACTCAGTTCTATGTTTTATAAAACAAAAGGAACCTTGAAAAAACCAAAGCTTAAAAACAAGGAATAGCTAGCTTTTTATTGAGACCATAGCCTTTCTAGGTGAGAAAATAGAAGTTCTCCATGAGAACAAGTTCTTTCTAAATGAATAACATGGGCTTTCCATTTGAGTCCATACTTCCTAGATTAGACAATGGGCCAAAATATAAGACATATTATAATATAGCATACCTTAGAAAGCAATAACGTAAGTGTATCCAACAGCGCCACCTTTACATTCCAGCTAAACCTGTCTCCGAGGATTCGAATCAACGGCCCAGTGATATTTAACACTGAGGGCTTGAGTGCAATGGGGCTGGTGAACTTAATCACTTCTCCCAAGCCAACCGCTGCAGACTCCTTCAAGTCGGGAGGTCCATTAAGGATTCCCTCACGGAATATGGGTAGGATTGGGGCGATACCCTGTAAAGTAAAAGTTGCTATTAATACTGTATTACAAACATGTCAGGGGTTTCACTAGAATTTCTCACAACAGCCTAAATAAATGAAAACAACAACAGGTAAAATTAATGGAAATCATAAACTTAACATGGAAAAGTTGGAAAGTCCCTAAAAACAACAGGCGGTTTTGTGAAACCAACTGGTGAAAATCGCCTGTTGTCTGCTGCTAATGAAACCCATGCATGTATTTAATGTAATACATTGTCAAGCTATTCTTTCTGAACCTCATTTACATGGAATTAATTTTTGAAGAAATTCAACAAATTCATGAATTTCTGATTCTATACTTCTTCGTAGTCTTTCATTTCCGGCAAACCATTTTCAATATTGCGAAATGTATTCGATACCAATATAGATGTCAGTGTGCTGTCGATGAAAAAACTTTTAGTCATCAGTTGTTAAGCAGCCAGAATCTGACGTCATTACATCGGATTTCTTACCTTTTTAGGTAAACAGAACCCTGGCAGATGCTCTCCTCTATAATCACTTAGGGCAAACCGAACAGCCTGGCGTACATTGGAGATGTGATTCAACATATCTGCAGCGTCGAGACTTTTGGTAATCGCATTAAGGCAATTCCAACTAGCCTCCAAAACCCTCTCGTCAGACTTGGTATATAGATGGAGCAAACATCGCAGCAACTGCGGGATATAATCGGAGTAATCTGCTTTCGTTTTGCTAGTGTAGCTGTATAGGATGGTGACAGCGGAGGCGCACATGAGCATGTTTGAGGTATTGGTTGCGGCTAGGAGTTCATCCATGACGTATCGGAGACCCGCATCACTCGACACAGACAAAACTACATTCTCACAATACTGAAGCTCCTGAAAGAAAAGTTTCTGATGTTTAGAGTGTTCAATAAACTGTTTGTTTCGTTTTAAGTATGAGACAATATTTTTTTGATTTCAGAAAAATAACCACAACAAGAACAGAATAGTAATAATATGTAAGTCTAAAACATCGTAAATTTTTTGAAAAAGCTTCAAGCTAACTATGATATTTAAACACTACAGGGTGTCCAAAAGGCAAACTGTTTACTATCTAAATAAAACTCATTTTCACCTCTTGCTCATCTGGAGTTCCAAACTTTGAACTCAAAGACTTCATGAGTGCCGGAAGAATCTTGCCAAGATGGCGGTTGAGCTCCTCCCCAGCAACGGCAGACAGGTATGACAAAGCTCTGGTGTTAACAGGTTCCCTCGTAAGCTGTGGTACCATATATGGTAAGACGACACGACTTTTGACAGCCATGACTTGCTTGAGTCCATCGAGGGCATGTTCACCTTCTTCATCTTCACCCTAAATAATATCAACAAACATGATTGATTCAGAAACTTTGGGACATCATATGCAGATTTTATCAACAAAGGTATAGCGATTTCAAAATTGAAACCCTTCTGTGGGCTCACATAGAGAAAAAAATTTCCCCAAATTGAGGCATTTATGAGGCATAAGTAAGAGGTGGGACAAATGGTGTAACTTACAAGTACTAAGACCCATAAAATGGATATGAATAACCCATAAAATGGATATGAAGAACCCATAAAATGGATATGAAGAACCCATAAAATGGATATGAAGAACCCATAAAATGAATGTGAGCATTAGTTCAGGAAAATAGCAATTTTAATTTGTCTTAAAATTGTTGATGGATGGAAAGATTGCCGAATGGACAAACAGAGATGGATGGTCATATAGATGGAAGAATCAAGTGTCATTAAAATTTTGACAAGTAAACTGAATGAATTCAACAGCAAAATTATTAAAATTTTGAAATTACCAAAAAATCCCAACTGCCTGCTACTAATCAAACCCCTATAAAATGATGTCAATGCGAAAAGCAATGATTTCCTCACCAGTTTTTCCAGGAGATCGGGTAGGATTTCATCCAGAGCTCTGACACCAATGTTGCCATGGAGATGATCAAATGTGTCAGCAGCGGCCTCTCTGACCTCTGCCAAGGGGTCACACAGGGCTTTACGCACGGTTGGGACAAGGCTATCAGCAAATGCAAGCACCTACAACAGAACAGGACATTTCAGATACTTTTACTTTGCAGAAGAGGATACAATATTGATTCAAGAGCTTTTTCTTCACAACAGAATTTGCCCTGAATATTTATTTTCTCTCTTTATATTTAGGCAATTCAGGTAAAGCATTATCTTGAACTATATAAATATATATGTGAAACACAACTGCATACAAAACGGTGCGAAACCATGCACTTAGTTCATCTACTAAAGATAAAAACTGAATTAAAGCATGCAATTAAAATAAGGAAAAGGAATTCATAAGAGCTTTGATATGCAAATCTCACGAAAAAACGAGAATTAATGGGATTTCAAAGCTATAGGGAAACTCATCCATTAGAAACGATGAAGTTTTTAACGTACATGCTCTCTGCTGGTAGATGTCATGATCTCGGTCAGTCCAATGCAGACTCCCTGTCGTTGGTCACTCTCTTCCGACTCCAAGCCTCTTTCTAGGATAGGGATGATTTCGGGCAATACACGTTCTCCTAGCTTACGTACGATATCTCCAAGTGTTCTTGCAGCTACCTGTAATACAGTAGAACCCCGGGTAATTAGTGCAAGTTTGGGGTATTGCGGCCTATATTATGATTGGGAATTAAATGCATTACTCACTGTGAAAACAAGACAAATTTCACAATTCAAATATTTTGTTTGTTTTAACAATTATTTAGTGTTTGGACACCCCAAATCTAAAGTAAGTCATATATCGTTGGAAAAATGTCATATATCAATGGAAAGCTCACCTGTCTCTTATCATAGCTGGTACTAGCCAGGCATCCAAGGAGAAGTTGGAACAGTGTCGACAGAATCTCACGAAGCGTCTTAGGTGTGTTACTGACGATCACCTTCCATACGTGAAGGGCACTTTGCCTGACCAATAGGGCAGTATCAGATCTTCCCATGTAGAGTCCGGCAAGGACACGATTACGACACTCCAGACCAAGCACTCTGACGATAGTCTGAAATCATGCAAGAATATTGTAATTATAACCAAATAAAACATCTGATCAGGATAAGACTATTGCTTACACTCAATATTTTATCGGGACAAGACTATTACTTAAATTATACATCTGATTAGGACAAGACTATTGCTTACATGACACATTTATACATATCTAATCAGGACAAGACTATTGCTTACTTTCAATATTGTATCAGGACAAGACTATTGCTTAAATCATACATCTGATTAGGACAAGACTGTTGCTCACATCTTGAATATGTAGGACATTACCTGTTGTGATCCCTCTGTACCAAAGTTGTCATCCTCATGAGCACTGGTTGTGGTCATCTTTCCAGACACACCTGTAACCATGGAAACAGAAATATGTATACAAGTGCAAAGAGAAAAATCAAAATGGCTGGCTTGTTAATTATCAAGCATGCCAAAAACATAATCAAATCTTGGCACTAGTCTGCAAACTGCGTCTATAAATTTTAAGTTAAACAGGTGAAGTTTACTTGCTACCCAAATGCAGATACTGCAATTTTCCTTAAGTTAATTTCCATTTGGAGTTGTTTATCAAAAGAAATTAACAATGTCAGAGTTAAAAGACTATACCTGATATTTTGTAGAGTAGATCTCCCAGTAATTGTACTGAGCTTGACCTGATCCTCCAGTTATCATCAAACAGACCTTTCTCCAATTCTGGAAGTAGAGTCACTATGGCTGTGTCTGCGTACATGTTCACGATCCTCTGTCCAGCACGTAGAGCTGTGTCTCGCACAAATTCACACTCATCAGCTAATGCCTGTTTAATATTAACATAATGGAAGATTCAACAAACAAATAGGAATACTAATTAGAGTCCTTTTTCCAGTTCTGAAAGTAGAGCCATCATGGCTATGTCTGTGAACAAACTAAAAATGAACCAATGTCAGAAACATAGCACAAATTCGAATTCATCAGCTAATGCCTGTTAATATAATAACACAAGATTCAATGAATAAATAGGAATATCAATTCAGTTCTTTCTCCAGTTCTGAACGTAGAGCCATCATGGCTTTGTCTCTGATGTCATGAACATTGCACAAATTCGCATTTGTCAGGTAATGCCTCCTTAATAAAATGCAAGATCCAATGAAAAATAGGAACGTAAATTGCAATATGCTATGTAATGTAAATTGCAGTATGGCTTTGTCTGCGTACAAACTATTTAAAATCTGATGCACAAAATGCACAAATTCAACTCATCAGCCTCTTTAATACAATATAATTAATAATCATAAAAAACTGATCACAATATAGCCAATCTTGCGATTATTTTGGACGACAGACTGGTCAGAATTAAGCATAATTTACATACACTGTACTGTACATAATTTACCATTGCTTGCATTATACATTTGATCAGGACAAGATAATTCCTTAAATAACACAGCTAAAGAACACAACTTTAACGGTATAAGCAAAAATACAATTTACTTACAATTAAAATTGATGGGATGATCTGTCCAATGTATGGTATAAACGCATCCTTGAAGACATTGGGTAGGTATATGTACATCATGATATAGCCATCTCGCACATGAGGAGCTATGTTCAACCGTTCAGCAGTCTGTACAATATCAGGCATGAGTTTGTCCAACTTCTCAAGCCCAAGACCACCTACCACTTCAGAGAGACCTACAAGGAACATTGCAATTGTTGACCAATTAATGCTACCCTTCATCAGGATGTGACTATTGCTTAACATTATACAAAAGTACCCTCAATCAGGACAAGAATATTGCTTACATTATACATTTGATCAGGATAAGATTATTACTTAAATCACATAGCTTAAGAACAAGATTTTATTTAGATGTGTAATTTAAGAAATTATGCCTGATACTAGAAAGAGTTGCTTACATAACACATCTGATCAGGACAAGACTGTTGCTTACATTACACATCTGATCAGGACAAGGCTATTGCTGACATTACATATCTGATCAGGACAAGACTGTTGCTTACCTTGAGCTGCACCAGAACGGTCCACTGAACTTTGTTCTGATGTGAGTGTCAGCATGAGCCATGGAAGGAGCTCTTCAAAACTAGTTTCTCCCATACCTAAAATAGAAATCACACCTCTATATTACTTTATTATAAATGAATAAACACAAGGAGCACACGTGTCTCAAACTCGCAACCTCATGGTTATGGTGCCCAATTGCCTAGCTCAAACATGCCGGCGCTCAAGCCCTCTCGGCCAACTCGACAACCCCAAAAAAGGTTGTTTCGTCAGACGATCTGACTAAAGACACATAAGAGTAACACATTTGCATATCAATTGGGGGAAATTCGAATGTCAACAATTTTGAGAAAGTGAAACTAATTATTTATTATTTACGCATCTCCCTCCCCCTATGAAAGAGGTAAAAATGTTGATTTAAATTCAGTTTCAGAGCCAAAATCAATATTTCACAAAAATCATAATCATCATTTAACCCTTTTAAAACACTTTCAAAATATGTTGTTTTGAGTTGTGAGTCAATATGGGAATCTACTCAGGGGCATCGTTCTTCCTTTGATAGAGATGTAAGATGCTTACCTTTGACCATAGCACCAAGAGCCCGAGAGGAAACTGTTCTGACTTCAGGCACAGGATCAAGAAGTGACGCCTTCAGACCTGGGATCACTGAGGGTAGATATGGCTGCAAGTCCTGTAAATGAATAAATTAATATAAAGTTATGTACATAGAAAGCTTCTATGTATTCAATGCATATAATTTACTGTAATTTACTTTACTGTATTGATCCGTCACAAAGTTAACCAGAAAACATGTAAACAAGACTTTACAGACAAGATTTGAGGACAGAAAATCCAAAATGGCTGCCTTGACATTTATCCAGAATGCCAAAAAAACTTATCTGTTCTAGATTTTCATACTAAGAATCATCCCTGAAAATTTGAAATTGATCTACCAAACAGTTCACCTGGAAATGCGTAGACAAGACTTTACAGACAAGATTTTAGAACGGAAAATCCAAAATGTCTACCTTGACATTTACCCAAAATGCCAAAAACTAATCAGATCTAGATTTTCATACTAAGAATCATCCCGGAAAATCCAAAATGGCTGCCTTGACATTTATCCAGAATGCCAAAAAACTAATCAGATCTAGATTTTCATACTGAGAATCATCCCTGAAAATTTCAAATTGATCTACCAAACGGTTCACCTAAAAACGCGTAGACAAGACTTTACGGGCAAGATTTTAAGACGGAAAATCCAAAATGGCTGCCTTGACATTTATCCAGAATGCATAAAAACTAATCAGATCTAGATTTTCATACTAAGAATTATCCCTGAAAATTTGAAATTGATCTACCAAACAGTTCACCTGGAAATGCATAGACAAGACTTTACAGACAAGATTTTGGGACGGAAAATCCAAAATGGCTGCCTTGACCTTTACCCAGAATGCCCAAAAACTAATCAGATCTAGATTTTCATACTAAGAATCATCCCTGAAAATTTGAAATTGATCTACCAAACAGTTCACCTGAAAACGCGTAGACAAGACTTTACAGACAAGATTTTAGGACGGAAAAATCCAAAATGGCCGACAATAAAAAAGTGATTATGAGTTTTTGCTGATTTCTTTTTACAAAATTATCACATATAACTACTGTTAACAATAACATAGGCTTTTACAACAAAGTACACCTGAAATTATTTATAAAGCTACTTAATAGTTAAGGTATGAAAACTGAAAAACACCATTCAATATGATACAAAGTATTATTGTGCGCTAACTTTTCTTAAAACATTCAAAATGGCTGACATGACTGAGCTAACAGGTCCAAAACCTAATCAGATCTAGAATGAAGTGAGCTGAACAAGATGTTAAAGTTTTAAAAGCAACTGTGAAGCCGTTTTTCTTAAAGCTTGCAGACAAGGATTTTAGCATTTGACTTCAAAATGGCCGACAGGAAGTAGGTATCGAGATGATTCTTTTTCATCCACATCTGTATGCACTCATAAGTTATCCCTGAAAATTTGAAGGTGATATCTGTAGCGGTTTTGGAGAAAACTGCCGACGTACGGACAGACAGACAGATGGACAGACAGACGCGCCTAGGCCGACAATATGGCCCCACACTATGTGGTGGGGACATAAAAATGAGATACCTTTTGATCTGTAAGTGAATACATATTGCCGATAATCTGGGC
Source organism: Owenia fusiformis (assembly GCA_903813345.2). Taxonomy (NCBI): domain Eukaryota; kingdom Metazoa; phylum Annelida; class Polychaeta; order Sabellida; family Oweniidae; genus Owenia; species Owenia fusiformis. The sequence goes on from CAIIXF020000012.1 coordinate 28,703,097, forward strand.
AGCCATTTTTCTAGTCTCCGTGGATCGATCTTGGAATGCTCTCTGGACCACAGGCATGATCAAAGCAAGGGAAGCCGCATCAATAAAATGCACAAATTTAGTTTCTAAAAGAGTTGCGAGGCAAGTTGTAGTACGCTTGGTTGGATTTTGTAGAGCATCAAGAAGAACATGTACAATAGCTGAAACAGAAAAAAACATACATGTACTGGGTAAGCCATACACTGTACATACTCACATATATACAGGGTGAGCCATATAATAGAACATAAATGATAGCTGAAAGGTAAGCCATATTCCAAATCTGATTTTCTGAGAAATGGTCCATTGGTTCTCAGTTATAAGTCAAAAGAAGATGAGCAATAGTAAAGCTCTACGTTGGGCATGCGGCTGCCGTTAATCACAAAATCGATAGAGAAAATCTTCATCATACTGCTTATCTCTATATTTTATACTGCATATTTCTCTCAATTTTTGGAAGCTACAGCCACCATATGGTTGCCATAGATCAAATGTGACTAAGGCATACGTAATATCTCAACCTATTGTAGTGAAATAATCCAAGCAGTTAAAAAAGTTAATGAAACAATAAAATGTCATACTTACATTGAATCTCGGGGTTTCTGATCACAGAGCCAATCTGTTTGAGGGCTTGTTCTCCTGCTTTCTGTACCTTCATGTGAGAGTCAGTCAGGACCTCAGTCAGCTTGGGCACTATACTTGGCAAACATGCGGACAGCTGTTTGGGGGCACAGAATGCCATAGCACCAAGTAGTTCAACAGAACCTGAAACAATAGTGACAGTGGTTGCTATGGTGATATACTTGGCAAACATGCTGACAGCTGTTTGGGGACACAGAATGCCATAGCACCAAGTAGTTCAACAGAACCTGAAACAATAGTGACAGTGGTTGCTATGGTGATATACTTGGCAAACATGCTGACAGCTGTTTGGGGGCACAGAATGCCATAGCACCAAGTAGTTCAACAGAACCTGAAACAATTGTTACAGTGGTTGCTATGGTAATATCCTAGGCAGATTTGTTGACAGTTGCTTGAGGGCACAGAGTGCCATAGCAACAAGTGGTTCAATAGAACCTGATAAAATTGTGACAGTAGTTGCTATGGTAATATACTGGGCAGACTCCCTGGCAGTTGCATGGGGGCACAGAATGCCAAAGTACCAAGTAGTTCAACATAACCTAATACAATTGTGACAGCGGTTGCTATGGTAATATACTGGGCAGACTCACTGACAGTTGCTTGGGGGCATAGAATGTCATAGCACCAAGTAGTTTAATGCATTACAAATATGACAGTGGTTGCTATGGTAATATACTGGGCAGACTCACTGACAGTTGCTTTGGGGCATAGAATGTCATAGCACCAAGTAGTTTAATGCAATACAAATGTGACAGTGGTTGCTTTGGTAATATACTGGGCAGACTCACTGACAGTTGCTTTGGGGCATAGAATGTCATAGCACCAAGTAGTTTAATGCATTACAAATGTGACAGTGGTTGCTTTGGTAATATACTGGGCAGACTCACTGACAGTTGCTTTGGGGCATAGAATGTCATAGCACCAAGTAGTTTAATGCAATACAAATGTGACAGTGGTTGCTTTGGTAATATACTGGGCAGACTCACTGACAGTTGCTTTGGGGCATAGAATGTCATAGCACCAAGTAGTTTAATGCATTACAAATGTGACAGTGGTTGCTTTGGTAATATACTGGGCAGACTCACTGACAGTTGCTTTGGGGCATAGAATGTCATAGCACCAAGTAGTTTAATGCAATACAAATGTGACAGTGGTTGCTTTGGTAATATACTGGGCAGACTCACTGACAGTTGCTTTGGGGCATAGAATGTCATAGCACCAAGTAGTTTAATGCAATACAAATGTGACAGTGGTTGCTTTGGTAATATACTGGGCAGACTCACTGACAGTTGCTTTGGGGCATAGAATGTCATAGCACCAAGTAGTTTAATGCAATACAAATGTGACAGTGGTTGCTTTGGTAATATACTGGGCAGACTCACTGACAGTTGCTTTGGGGCATAGAATGTCATAGCACCAAGTAGTTTAATGCATTACAAATATGACAGTGGTTGCTATGGTAATATACTGGGCAGACTCACTGACAGTTGCTTTGGGGCATAGAATGTCATAGCACCAAGTAGTTTAATGCAATACAAATGTGACAGTGGTTGCTTTGGTAATATACTGGGCAGACTCACTGACAGTTGCTTTGGGGCATAGAATGTCATAGCACCAAGTAGTTTAATGCATTACAAATGTGACAGTGGTTGCTTTGGTAATATACTGGGCAGACTCACTGACAGTTGCTTTGGGGCATAGAATGTCATAGCACCAAGTAGTTTAATGCATTACAAATATGAAAGTGGTTGCTATTGCAATATAATAGGAAGACTCATTGACAGTTGCTTGGGGGCACAGAATGCCATAGCACCAAGTAGTTTAATAGAATATGAATAAGACAGTGTATGAATTGATGTGTTTGTCAGTTTTAATAGTTGTACACACTTTGCTCTATTACTTGCCAATAGCAATACAATGTCATTTATAAAAATATTGATGTCTAGGACAACTCAGCTTACATTAGAAGTACAAATATGAATGAATACTAGTTTATAGATGTTGCAAAAGTACTCAACTCTACATGACCCATGTTGGCTAATTACTCGGAAAAAACTCAGACAACGAATATGCAACAATATTTGAAGATAGTGCTCAGTCTAATTTTATTGCTGTGGATTATGATGATGGTGACACATATGTCAATGTCACAACGATTCTTAATAGTACAATTACAGCCAAACATAACAAAAACGAAAACCAAACCGGAAATTGCGCCTGCACAAAGGACTAGGAATTTTACGAAACCATTTTTGTATATAATAAATGTCAAACAATGTGTAGCCGAACATTTGACTGTTGCGGATATGCTCGGAAATCCTGAGACTTTAGATGTACTAGTGATGAGCTATGGATCGCCTTGTAATAACGCAAAGCGAGAATTACGCCATTTTGTATATAGTTATGCCCCAAACACAACTTGGACATCCGGAAGAAATGCTGCATGGTCGTACACACAAAAACATTTTGAACAGTATAAGTATTACATTTTTATGGATGAAGACTGTGTGCTACAAACAACAATGAGCAGAATGCTAGACATTAATGTCCTTGAGAAAATACGAACATTGAATATGCCCATATTAAGGCAATTTGAATTGTTTTTATTAGAAACACAACCTGCAGTGGCGGCACCTTTCCATGCAGATAATGCATCAGTTTTTATCCGTGACATTTTATTATGTTGTCCCGGACACGACAACCCAAATAAACTATGGAACCTTCCGGAGAGAATTCCAATGAATAAATTTGATCCAATATTTGCTGCGTTTCATTGTCAGGCAATAAAGTATATAATGCCACTGATTACACAATTCGACACCAAGAATTGGTGGATCGCTGGGCATTATCTCCATTTAAAATCATACTATTATTTTCATCGCCAGCTTGTACGATATACTCCCATGACAGTGATCAACCCCATGCATACAAATTATCCCAAATTTGGTGGTCCTTCCGATGTAGATTTAATAAAGATTATTCAATCGGAAGTCCCAGATGCTGTCAAAAATGCAACACGATTCACAGATGACGCTCGAAGATGCCTCTCACCAAGATATTTTACAGTTCATCCATTGATGCCGTCTTTTGAACTGGCTGAGATTAATGACACAATAGAACCCTTCAAGTATATTTAACAAGTCAAACCAATGAAACAAGATGTTACCATTGCAAAATGTCATCACCTGGTTACATAACCATTTGGGACCATCCAGATTTTGTAAGCAATTTGGGCAATTAAATTTTACTTGTTTCATTCAACAGTCCACGATTGCTTAGTTTTTTGTATCAAATGCACTGTCTGTATTGATAAATCTATAAAATCAGAAATAAAAAAAATGAAAAAAAAGAAAAAAATACAATTTTGTTTTTCAAATTTTCTTATATTACCAGTTTTTGTTCTCCAGGAATCTTCTTCGATAGCTGTCAATAAAGATGGCAGAACTAGTTTCACACCATGGGCGCTAAGTTTACTCATGACGGCCTTGGCGCAGTCATCGGCAGCTTGACGTACGTACTGGTTGCCATCCCCGAAGCAAAGTAGTAGATGAGGTAGAATGTGGACTACATATGGCTCAAAAAGTCTGCCCAACATTGTACACAGCATTTCAAATGCAAAGAGAGCACCTGGAAAGGATAAAAACAAATATAATGTAAATAATGTGTAACATTTCTGTTGAAAAAATCTGTTGTCTCATCATGTTGTTGTATCTGAAACAGAGGATCAAATCCTATTCCTTTAAGCCAGATGTGAAAAAGTCATTCCACTCTGCGGGAAACGAAATCATAACCTCCCGATTACATGCTGGATCTTGAGGTACAGAGCCATTTGGCTCTCTTACATGCCCAATTTCATGGACCCATTTACCCATTGATGGACCCATCATGGACCCGTTTACACATATCTTGCCTCATTTATGCTCATTGAATGACTGTTCAATGTTTTTAAGAAACTTTTATAAATACACTGAACAATCCAAGCAGACTGATATGGCAGCTGCTTATGCAATTCTAAGTGTTAGGTAGGTATAGTAGTGTGAACATTAGAAAAAGAACTCTTAATATTTTTCTATTGACTCCAACTTATCAAAGGTGTTGTACATGTACTTTAAAACTGAATTATTTTGGAGGATGGGCCATCCTCTTACACGTCCAAGTCCCAAAAGGCAACCATCCCCCAAAAAAAATTTGGGGAAAAAATAATGAAAAGTGTACCTTCTCTGTATCTCGGAGATTTCTTATTTTGTATCGCTTCAGTTAATGTATCCATTATGTTAAGCTGTTTCAGGGCTAAGATACCCAGTCCTTTCACAAGACCTGCAAGTCCATAAGCTGCCCCCTTACGCTCTCCATAGTTGTCTGACTCCAGTAGAAGCTGTAGCAATTTGCTAACCAGTTCTGGGGCATCTGCTTTAATGGCAGGCACTAATGGGGGCAGACAGTTAGCTACTGCTTCTTGTACCTTTTTAATAAAATGTTTATTAGTTTCTTTTTTATTTTAAAATCTACTATGCATCTAGATAAATGATTAGGGCGAACTTTGTACAAGGTAGTTAACTCTTGGATGCCTGAGCATTTCTTTTTGCAATATAACCATATTTAAATTGTTATTGTATATAAAATAATTCAGCTCAAGAACATTTATGTCTTCATGTATATTCATTGAATTCATTCATTATTGCTTGCTATAGCGAGCAGGCGAATGTTCTTTTTGGAAAATGATGAATCAAATTCCAGATCCGACAGTAGAATCGGACAATTGTAGCAATAATTCAGTTCTGTGCTAGCACTAATTGAAGAGCTAAGGAGACATACCTGTTGGGAGGGGGTAGATAATGCCTCTATCAGCTTGGCAACAATTGGTTTCACCTACAGACAAAATTCAAAATGACTAAACTACAAACATAAATATTTATGTGCATGGTCAATAGATAAAACCAATTAAAATGTTTAATTTGAATCGATAAAGAATGTGATACTTACTTTGTAAATTAAATAATGTCTTCTTAAGAACATGATGTCCTTTATATATATGTATTATTTATTTATGATATCAATTTGGAAAACCGATGATACAGTCTTACCAACCTTCTCTTTTACATCATTACATCATTTCTTTGATATAACATGGAATGTCATATAGGGGGATGTTAAAATCAAACAGAGAGACAGGCCTGTAGGGGTTTAGGGGTTGCAAGCAAACCCCCATTGGTCAAAAAATCGTTCTGAGCACTTTTAAAGAGATTTTGGGACAAAGTTTTCAATAATAACCCCACTTAAAATTTTTGAAATTCTTAAGAAAACTGACTATGTTCTTGGTCAGATGCACCATACAATAATATACCAATAACAGGTTAATAGTTTTTAAATAGGGTTTATAAATTATTTACCTTAGGATCTGTCTTATCTAAATGTTTGGCGAGAGATCCCAGTAGGACGACAACACTCTGTCTAACTGCATCATATTTTGCAGAATCGGGGGCTTTTTCGAGGAACTCTTCAAACACTGGGAGCAGAATTGTCACTTCTTCCTATAATTTATGAAAATTTACAGCATAATATAATCTATTTTAAATAAGAATATTTTATCATTGGCACATTTGATAGAAAAATTATTTATAAACTTTTGAGTAAGCAAAATGGATAATGACATTTTTTTATCATCATTCATTTAAACATGGGCTTTCAATAGATTGAATGCCCATGATTTAAAGGATCACTTTTCAACAGTGGTGCAGGATAGTGGCACTCTTGGAAGAGAAAGTTTTAGCTCTAAGACTACAAATTATGCAATACATTCTTACCTTGCCATGGTCATTGACTATCTGTACTGCAGCCTCTCTCATGGCTTGTCTTACATTTTCATCCCTGTCACCTAAGGCTTCAGGCACCATGAAAGACATCACCTAACATCAAAAGTTCAAAATTATTCTTCAATATTAATTCAAACAACCTTGACATCACCTGACATCAAAAGGTCAAAATTATTTTTCAATATTAAACTTCATCAAAACACAAAACAACATTGTTTTCAATTATTTTTGTTGTTAGAACATTGGTCAGTATCTTCAATTTATTCTTCAGCATGGAACGTAATGGTCTTCAGTTTGAATTAGTAGTCATATGGCCTTGTCCCATTTTGAAATGGATTTTGATCGACAGTAGGGGAAGGGGGTAAAAGATAAAGTTTCATTTTTATGTGAGGGATGTTTGGGTTTTTTACAATGATTGTCTTTACTTTAAGATTTTTCATTCGAAAAACAGTTTTCCGAAATATTTACTTATAAACCAAGATTTGTGTTTAATTCATGTTCACTTGAATTAATGCTGAGCAAAAACTAACGTACAGTCTCAATGTTTTCATCACTAAGGAGAGCTGATAATTTCCTCATAGCTTGAGCTACACCACATCTAGCTGGCCACTCATCTGGAGGTTGTTCACAGATTACACGCCCAACACTGTCTAATACTGGAGGAGGCATCTGCAATATAAAAATACAGATTTTAGTTAAGAGAATTTCCTCATTCAAGATGAGATAAAATAGGGGAGCTTTCTCTGGTAATCTGAGTGAGGATAGTTTGCCCATACAGACCTAAGCTTGGAGTTTCCTAAAAACTTTAAAGTTCGAAGAGTTTGTAAAGTTTTGTAGAATGTGAGTATTACACAACAAAGTACAGATTGCATGCAATAAAACGCAACCAGTCATAAGGGCAAAAAATCCAAAATATGACTCAAATACAGGCTTAAATGTTAACAATCAGTTTTTGCCATAGTATGGATGGAGTTCCATTTATTACGCAGGTTTTACTGTACACTTTTTTCCATACAGGGCTCAATAAGAAATACTTACATATAACTTGTCCTGATATTTCACCATGAGGAGTTGGAGGATGGTTTGAATCTGCTCTGAGTATTCCTTGGCCACTTGGGCCATTGCTTGGGCCGCTGCCTCCCTCACTACCTTCTCATTGTGGCTGACATCTTCTATGAGAAGACTACATAGCTCAGGGGAGAGTTCCAGACCAGTGTCTGTCCAGACTCTAAAATAATTAACATGAAGATTTTTCAAATTAAGAATATGTAAAAAATATCAGACCAAAATTCTTAGCTAAAGAAATCCATTTTTGAGATTTTTTCCATTGTAAAACATTGCAGTGTGTCCAAGTTGATGTCAATAATTTGAAAATTGGGAATTGGGAAAGCCATTACTATACGTTTCACAGTATTTTGACAAGCTATCGATTTCAAAGTCAAAATAGTAAAACCAAAAATTTTGATTAGAACTCATGAGAGAAAACAATCCTTACTTTTCAGCTAGGTTCCTATTTAGCTCTTCGCAGTCATATTTAGCGACTAGGATACGTTGAGTAACTTGTAGACCTTGCTCAAAGTTAATATCAAGAGTGGGAAGGACCATTGAGAGGAAATGAAGTCCTTGTAACGCTGCTTCTCGAACTGCCATCACGGGCGATAATAGAGCAGATAATAAAATCGAGATTTCCTTTTCCTCTGCTGCTGAGCAACCTTCGTTACCACTTGCACATGATGCCACCTATATTAGACAAAATGAATTATTATTTTGTCAAGAAACATTCAACTCTGGTTTATTAACAGAATAATTTTTTTCTTGCTCAGAAATAGTCTTATTAGTCCAGATGTTTTTGATAAAGTTTGGAAGATACAAGACAAAATGTCAAGAGACATAACATCAACTCTGACAAAATAATCTGAATTGTTACTGATTCCTCATATATATTCTGTATCAAAATATTTTGTCCACCCAGGGCTCTTGAAAAATTTGCATGCATGAATACAAGATAAATGTGCAGTTTCATAAATCTTCATATATCTAGATTTCTTGGCTAGACTTCATGGTTTGTTGGTCACTTTCAATTCTCACGGTCTATGTTTTTGGTTTAGAAATCTTGACACACCACAAACCGAACTCCTATGCAGTGTCTCGGTATAGACACTGCGGCGGGCAGATTATGGAATCCCCAAAATTTGGGGAAGATAGTCCCCCTTTTTGTCACAGATGTACTTGTTTTTCACACAACTTATAAAATATATGTTCTTTTATGTTCACCAATAATTATTTTGTCAAAATATTCCAAAATCAATGAAATATAAGAGCAAATCCCCGCGGAAGGAATTCTGAGTAAAAGTTGTGTTGATAAAAGTTTACCGCACGTGTTGTTTATTAGTTAATACGCGCAATTCAACCAATGAAATTGTCTAAATTTTACAATCACGCGACCTGAGCATGGGACTAGAACCAATCACGTCAGTTGTTTATTACGATGTTACCATGCTTACGGTGAGACACCTGCCCTCAGCTTTTGAATCATAACATAGTGAAAACTTCTGTAGATATTACACTCAAAATGCTGAGACATGACACGCCTCATGTACATTAATATTCACCTCGAGGAGACATTCTGTAGCAGATGTCTGAAGTTTGTTGTTGCCAGTTGCTATGACATCCACAAGGACCTCCAGCATGGCTGGTCTAGGCAGCAACTCTGGACCCATCTAGACAAACAGAATAAAATACATGTCAGTCTAGTCTTACTTCAAGCCCTGTGACACCCAACCCCTATAGTTGAAAAAATACATGACTTAGGTTACATATTCAAGAGTATTATCAAATGTGCTGGTTGTTTCAATGTTGGACAGATCAGTGTGCACTTTTTATTGTAATGGTCAACTCTAAAATTTCACGAAACAACAGGATTGTAGTTTCAAATTTTCTACATTTAAAGAATTTTATCAACTAGCTCGAATTACTATCAGATGTCATTTGACCCCTTTGTCCAACACAGCTCAGATATATGATTCATCAACCTATGAAGCTATGAAGTCGCACCTCATTTAATTCCCCATCGCCATCATCCCGCAACTGAGCGTGAACTTTCATAATTGACAACACCCTCTGTATTGTGACCTCGCTTCCGCCAACCAAGCTCCCTCCATCTTTCAAAATGGCGCGCAAGAGAGCGAAACAAAAGGCGAATGTTGGAGCGGGAAGTTGGGTAATTTTGTCTTCTTCCATCTCATCTTCTGATAGGTGGATACAGTTCTGATAGAGATGATTGACAGCTCGGATTGCTTGCAATTTGATTGGTTCATCAGCCCAGCCTGATTCAAGGTCACAGGTGGGGTCAAATATACGGAGCGAAGCATGCGTTACAAGATCACCTGGAAATATAAATATATAAAAAAAGTTTAATTCAATTCAAATATCTTTTCAATTATATATACAAGGTTCACTTTACATTAAGGTTAGGGGTAACTGGACTTTTGAATTTGTTCCACTAAATGAGGTCATCCACTTACAGAGGTTCATTTTACACTTAAAGGCCTCCTCACATATGAAAGAAAATCCTGCCATGAACTTGTGTGCTGGTGAATGGACTTGAGTAAAATTCATTCCCATTAGTATGTGTATGTTGTACATCGTTTGTGGTGTTTGTATGCGAAAGTACACTTTCAGAAATCTTCGAACTGCTTCGAAAGCATGTGGGCTTCATTTCGCATGGCACATAGCCATCGTGTTTCACATACAGATTTCCATTTGAAAAGTGCTCTGGCAGCAAAGGGGTTAACATCTCCATAGTACAAAGTAGGCCTAAAGAGTATGCCACAACTTACCAAGTGTCTGAGATTGCATGTAAAAGGCTGATTCCTGAAGCTGCAAGAATGTCTTTGACAACCTAGGTGCAGCAAGGGCAGATTTCATCAGTGGAAGGATCTTTGTAAGTAGTTCCGGCAGGTACAACCGAAGCTCTAAGCTGTCTCCATTCACCACAGAAGCTAACATTGCACATGTCTTACACAGGTCTTCATCAAGCTGAGGAGGGAAAATAAATGCATTAACTTTGAATTCGGGAAACCTTCTCTTGAGATGAAACCCCCAGGACACCTTGGCATCTTTCAATGAAATATTTACCTACTGATGATTTAAGTCTACAAACGTCTTCTTTACAATATATTTGTATGTGTGCCCCACCCATAAACTTGAAATCTGGTATACAAATTGTTGAAGCTTTAATGTTTGGATCTGAATTCCTAGTTCCTCTACTACTAGGTTGGTAATTATAGATGAATTTATCAAAATTGTCAAATGATCATAAACAAGCTTTAATAAGAAATCAATAAGATAATAAGATATCAGATACCAAACTTTTGTTGGGGAGTGTACAACAGCTTCATATTACTAAACCTTTTAGGGAGTGTACCATACCTGCAGATTAACTTTCCTAATCTCAGACTCTTTCTTCAACTCAGCTGCCATGAGTTCTTGCTGCTTCTTGTTCAGCTTGGGTTCTGTCTTCTCACCACGCTTTCTCTTCTTCTCTTCTTCAATCTGAAATTAAAGGAACGAGAGTGAATCGTCAAAATGTTATAAATCGTTAATTAAAGGAACGAGAGTGAATCGACAAAATGTTATAAATCGTTAATAAAAGGAACGAAAGTGAATCGTCAAAATGTTATAAATCGTTAATTAAAGGAACGAGGGTGAATCGTCAAAATGTTATAAATTGTTAATTAAAGGGACTCGAGTGAATCGACAAAATGTTATAAATCGTTAATTAAAGGAATGAGAGTGAATCGTCAAAATGTTATAAATCGTTAATTAAAGGGACTCGAGTGATTCGTCAAAATGTTATAAATGAAGGCACTTGAGGGAATTGACAAAACGTTATAAATCAAAGGGAGTAGTATAGAAGGAATTTTCAATATGTCAAAAGTTTAATTCAGTATAAAATATAGTACATGTACATATTCATGATAACTTCACAGCCTTACAAAAATACCTTACAGTATTTTTTGATAAAGGGTGACACAAAAAGTCAACTTGAAAAAAAAGTCAAAAAAGAGACTAGTTTTAGAACAACTCTCAAAAACGGTTGCATTTTTTGAGTCACCCAGTATAACAAAAATCGATATTACCTTTCTAAGTTCCTTCTCAGCCATTTGTTCTTTGTACGAGTAAAGCTTGCTTTCTTTTCTGACATTGGCATTCCCACCTTCGTTTTTCCCTCTGTAAAATACGATGAATGTATTCCAAACAATTGTAGATCATATGTCATATCTTATTTTGAATAATTTCATGAATGTCTACACAACCAATGATACATAAAACTATTTTCGGCTGTCAACATTCTTATCTAAAGAATAAATAAAATACAAAAATATAACAAGGCATTTAAACATGCAAAAGTCACCAATTTGCCATTTATCACAGGCGCTGTCGTGGCTGCAATGCAAAACACCAACTGGTGTCCACAAATTTGTTGGAGACTATAACAATATGTGACCATTTGTGATGTTGACATAAAAAATAGACTTGAACAGTTCCAAACATAGTGACCTACCCTTCTATGACAGAAGTATTATACAGTTTTCCTTCTGGGTACATCATGATGGCATATTCCTCCCGAGTAACGGTTGCTAGGCGACTGTTGCTTAGGCTTTCAGTTATTTGTTTAATGATTTCGGGAAGGACAAGTTTTGGTGCAACTCGACTCAGCGTTGTCAGGGCATTGCAGTAATCCTAAAAACACATGTACATTGTGTTATACTTTAGATAACAGAACAACCAAATTGCATTGTGTTTAGTGTAACATTTAGTCAATAGGTCGTAACACTTCCCAATGAATTTTTTAATAATGTTTTGGTTTGAGACTACAGTGGGGAGTTTCAAGTTCATTTCCCTTTAAAGTAATGTAATGTAAACCTTGGTAAGTAAGTAACACGGTGCCCATGTCAAGCTGCGCGCCTACTTAGGCGCGCATATTGTTTCGATCACAAACTGCGTGCCTAAGAACATTGCATCATTTAAGTTGGAGTCTGTATTTTGAAACGTAATTTAAAGATATTTATCCTGCATTGTTTTCTTGTTCAATGCGTCCATTCTGTGGCGAATATACGAATCTTGCAAATACACTAGCAAAAACTATGTGAAATGAATCTAAGTTTTAAAATTAAGAAGATTAATTGCATTTTCGTCACTGATTTAACGGGAATGTATACGTAAATCGATCTAGCACTTTAAACATAAATTACAAATACTTTAGACTCATTTTATATTTAATTCCTTACACATTTATTATGTATAATTCAAAATATTTCGAGATAAAACAGATAATCAGGAGATTAAAAAGAAATAAATCACAAACTGCGCGCCTATTTTAGCCAGAAATTACAAACTGTGCGCATACACTATTAGAACTACATATTATCATTGGAATTTCTACAGAGGCACGTGTAGGTGTTTTTCATGTAGCTTTGGAAATTTTGCTTTATCGTCAGATTTTATGAGATTTTCATATTGAAAGTCAAAATGTATAATAGAAGTGACAATTAAGTTGGGAATGAAAAAAACTTTTATTTTCAGATCACCTTGGTGGATGGACTCTCATAGTGTTTCAATTATGGGGTTCTACTATTAGACACATATGTGCCTTGTATGGCGCTTATGTTTTCTAATAATACAAAACAAGCTTGGAGGCAAGCAGTTTGGAAATATTAGGCACGCAGTTTGGGAAAAACATGTGAATATAGGCGCGCAGTTTGACAAGAAAAATGTTTAAATCACGTTTATGGCGTATTATCGTTTTGAACACAAACTTTGCTGATTTAATCAGATGGAGGGATCCTATATATTCTAGCATACACAGACACAATGGCTGAATAAACGGCAAATGACGATAAAAAGACATAGATATAACTTTACACTGTAAATTTTGAACACAGAAATTACTTAAGACCCTTATATTGAGATAACTAGGTTTACAATGGGAAAAACATTGAGTACTATGAGTAAATTAAGTTCATCTTCACAGAATGGTACTATCTTTAGAACGAGACTAACCTTGTATTTTTCGTATTTTTGCTCTTTTTGGGAGTCGTGTCCTCCCTGTCTCACATTTTGAAATATGCGCGCAGTTTGTCAGAGTTTCAAACTGCATGCCTAGTAGGCACGCTGCTTGACATGGGCATCGTGAGTAAAGTGCCAAAATATTTTGAGATACCAAATGTGTTTCACTTATACAGCTTTTGCATGTACTGTAGCAATCACAGTAGTTTGAAATATGACAATGAAATAGTGTGGAATTACCTACCTGAGTTAATGGAGTTTGGTTTTTTATGGATGCCATCACTGTCTGGAGATTGTTCTTGAGAAATTCTAGGATGTCTACATTGAGTAAAGATGCAATCTCCACCCAGCAGTCTCCATTGAACATTACTGCAAGAATAACATTAATCAATCACTTCAGATGCATGGAAAAATCACTTGAAGGGATAGAACTAATCACTGAAAAAACATGGAGCAATCACATTAAAATTCAGAGAAAAAAATAGAACTTCATGAAACAATCAATTGAAATGGACAGAACAATCAATGGAAATGCAAAGAACAATCACTGGAAATGCAAAGAAGAGTCACTGAAAATGCAAAGAACAATCACTGGAAATGCAAAGAAGAGTCACTGAAAATGCAAAGAAGAATCACTGAAATTGATAATTAAAATATGTAAAACAATAACTGTAAGATGTATGAAACATTCCTTGAATGCATGGAACAATCACGAGGATGCATAAAACTATTATTGGAGTAACTTACCAATACATGGGTGATGAGCGTCAATCAAAGAGTGAAGAACGATACTCCCCGCAGCAGCAGGTTCACATCCTGGAACTTGGCAAATGGTCTGTACACAAGCAGCCAGAATTCCTGGTTTTATGCATTTAGCATGTTCTGTCTCATCATAGATCTCCCAGTCTATAGGCTATAAGAAACAGAACAGTTTGACGACAAAGGAGTCTACATAGGCAAGGTAGGTCTACAAGACTTTTTACTACAGGAGACGAAAAGCCATATTACAGCATATTCTGTCATTATCAAGATGCTGTAATTCTAGTTCTCAATGACAGTATTCTAAATTGCTATACAATTCTGATTGAATTCTTCAATACCTTAGTTATAGGTTTCCCTGAATGATCAACCAACTTCACAAATCACGCCATGGACCTTTCTTAAATATATCATTCCCAATATTTTTCTGAATCTGACCATTAAAACTCACCTGCTGCGTCGAAATAAAGTTCCTAAACTGAGCTAGTAGGCCCAATGCTACATTAGCGCCACCTAGTGCAGACAGAATTCTCTTGGTGGACGACTGGCCTTGCTTACGAATCCTCCATGCAGGACGTGTAAGGACAAATATCATACCCTTGTAAAGCTGTTGCGATAGTTTATCTGTGAGCCTCTGAGGATGCTCGAGGAGAAGTCTTTCTATATATGTACACATGCAGAGAATGGTTTCTTCCGAGGCTTGTTGTACAAACTTGTCATTCATGAATAAGTCATTTTTCATATCTAATACCACTGTCCAGAATGGGCCAAGTTTCGCCTCTGAAATGTATTGTAAATGTTTTATTAAGAAAGGAGCACGTGGGTTATCGCAAACAATTTCAGAAGGTTATATCTTGGATTATGACTATTTTCTGACAATGAAGACAAGTTTATCTTTTAGATCAATTCATTATCTCAAAGAAAATTATGCACAGTAATAATAAATTCAAACAAACTCGAAGATATTTAACTAGCAATTAACCCATCAACACACTTTTTGACCCCATTTTGAAGATGTTGACCCCATTTTCACCAAAAATGCAATCATTTTTTACAATGTTTAATGCATTACTATTCTTTATTTTGATGTATCAAATAGTTCTTGACAGAAAAACTTAATTGCATTAAGATAAGTGTTCCCCATGTTATTTCTCCATTGAAAAATCTCATGCTATCCATTGGTTTCAGTTCATTTTGGTCATCCAAATTGAATATCTTTAAAGTCCCTGGAGCAATCAAATTTTCCTTTTAGGAAATCGAACATGTCTCAAAGCACATTCTAATTATGCATTCAACAATATAATAATAGGTTGCATTTTTGGTGAAAATTAGGTCAACATTTTTGTAAAAGTATGTTGATTGGTCCATTGCCCCTTCAATATCACTTAGGTCTGATTAACTAAATTATCATTATATATACTTTTCTTGAAGATAATGAATGGATCTAAAAGATACACCCATATTCATGATCAAAAAATATTCATAATTCAAGTTAGAATCGTTTGAAATTGTTTGCGATAACCTACGTGCTCCTTTTAGTTTTATATTGTTAACAAGTCATTTTGGTTTTGTATTTTCAAAATCACAGTCCAGAATAGGCCAAGTTTTGCCTATGAAATCTAAAGTAAATGTTTTATTAAAAAAGTTTATCTTTTAAAAATGTCTAACAACTTAACTCTAAAGATTAATGTTCAAGTTCTCTCAAAAACATATGGCTCAATCTCCATTTTAAAAAACTTACCTGCTTGGATATCAACAGTTGATAGCTTCAGGAGCAGACAGGCGGCACTGAGTGCCTCTGAGACGAGACCATGTTGAGTGGATTGGCTACTGGCTTTGTCTACTGTCTTCAACAAAACAGGGAGAACGTCCATGGCTTGAATGAGGCAGTCACCCTGGAATGCTGCATTCATGCACTGAATGTATGCCATTCTCACACCACTTGTGGATGACTTCAACCCAAGCCCAGTCTAAAAGTAAATGAAATATGCTGATTTTTGTAGACTGTCAAGGATATAATACATGTATTTTAGCTTCAGTATTTTCTTCATTAAAACAACAATGTTGTACATATAATGAACTTTGAATGGCTTATAGTTCATATGCTTACAAGTTCATGTTGTACATTCACATTCTACATTTTGATTGTACAAATCTCAGAAATCTCTGATTTAACTGTCAACCTACCTTAAACCATTCAATGAGTTTCTTTGGGAGATCAGTAGAGAACCTGCACACCCAGAGTGACAGCATCTGAATAGTGTGAATCAGTGTAGCTTCATGTACTGAAACAGAAATGGGCAAACTATAGCATATCTAGAATTCAAACATGATCATATTATATGAGAGATTTTCAACCAATCAGATTGCAGCATAACCATTCTCCATGCATAGTCTTCATAGTCTTGAATCTAGCCCTTATGACCCCATCTATAGAAGGTACGGTTTTAAGTTGGGGGTGGGGGAGTGTCTCGGAGACTTGATGTTACACTTATTTCTAAGCAAGAAATATAAGTCACTTAAAATAAGACTTAAAATGCTCCAAAACAAACATAATCATCGAACCAAAATTTGATTTACAGTACTTTGAAGAAACATTTATATCAAAAATTAAATAGCTGCAAAAAAATATACAGCTGGAGGGGTTTCATTTAAATTCTTATTTTAAAGATGCAGATGAAAATAACTAATGAAAATTGCTTATGTTTGCTGTTAATAAAATCCCTGTAGATGCATTAAATTTCTTTGTACCTTCTTGTTGGAGTATCGGGATAAAAGACTCGACAACTGTTGTTCCAAGACTGCTCACTGATTGGCTACCAGTCACCTGGTTGCTAGACAACCTTCCCAACCCTGACAGGACACTGATTTTCTCCGCAACGACAACCAGCTTTCCTTCACTTCCTAGAATCAAAAGAAGAATAAATTTCAGAAAAGCTTTTAACTGCTTAGATTGACGAGATTTCTTGTCACAAAAGAATTGACCTTGAGACCTGGAGTGACGAGATAATGTCACAGACTTTTCACAAAAATGTTTCATACTTTGATCATTTTAATAAAATCAAAACATACTATGCTTTAAAATGTGTAGAAAGAATCCACGCTAACTACATTGACTAAATTGTAAAATTTAGCATAACATGTTCTTTGTTCTGAGTATCCACCTAAACAAAAATTCTGATTTTTTACCAGATTTCTCTCACTTTCAAGTACATGTAGATGCAAATGGGTTTTTCAGGTAGGCACAGTGCCCACTTGCTTCAATGCTAAAGAGATCACTGACACTTGTTCAAAAGTTATTGCCTTGCCCAAGATAAAATATGAATATCAGAACTTACCATTATAGATGGCGATGATGTGCTTCACGAGCTTAGAAACTGCATCTGAGTCACTGCATTGTTTTCCTAATTTCTCTATAGCAACCACAGCATCATCACGGATACGTTCCTCCTTGGCATGCAACTGACCTGTAATTAAGTTGTAAATCAGTACAATACGGTACATGTGCAGTGCAATACAATAGAATGCAGTACAGTACAATACAGTATACATACAGTACAGTACAATATATAGAGAGTACTGTCAACACTCAAGTCATAACACTTAACAGTCGATCATGTAGTCAACAGTCTTAACTTACTTAAAACAAACAATACAAAATATACAAACATTTGCAATCAAAAATATGAATGTATTTTTCAATATGATATTGCACTGTGGTCCTTTTGACTGTTGTATCAATGTTTTTGAAGGTAGGTCTATCTGAAGTCACCTTATATATTATCTCAATACAACCCCCCCCCGTACCATTCATTCCCAATAAATGTTCTTAGAATGCCATATGAGCAAATGTAAATTAATTTCTTGGATCAGCTGTTATTCCAAATACTATTTATGTATGCTTTCACTAATATTATTTGTACAGTATATATATACTTATGTATGTAAATGTATTTAATTGAAATAAAAAATGTACTTACTAGCAAGATTCTTTCCGATTTCCATAGCATACTGACTGAGATCAATAGAGACCCCTTCTACAAGGTACCCAGCTGCCTCAACCGTCACTTCAGGACTGCGTAACATCGCCTTTTGCAAAGCAGGCAAAACGGACTCCTTGAACTCAGCATGGTTGATTAACTTTAGAAGGGGTCTGCATGCCTCCATGGCATGCTTTGCTGGGCGTGATCTACCACTAAGAACAGATTTGGTATATGTCTCAATAAATGAGTCTCTGTATTTGGTGAGAGTGTCCGTAGCTTTAGTTGACACAAGGAATTGGACTAAAAGGCCACACAAGGTCAGTTTGTAGATATTGGACTCGCTAGACTTCATCCACTCGCAGTATTTCTCGACAAACTGGGGAGCCTAGAAGTAATCAACAAAAGATTTTGCATGTAAAGTAGAGGTGTCATGGATAAAAAAATTCCAAAATTGTTCCGTTCCAACCAAAATGTTCCGAACCAAACCGCTCCGATTTTTTTTTGTTCCGTGACATCTCTAATGTAAGGAAATGTATCAGGATGTTAAAGGTCCCATGTAAAATTTGAAAATATGTTTTCATATGGGGCCTTTAAAGGTGTCAATTTACAATATGTATCGTTATGATACACTTTACTAACTATGTTGAGATTAGAAACAAAAAATGATTATTCGATAATAAGAATGCAGTCAGGGGATCGAAAAGCTACCTTTTCTGCAGATTAGCAGTTTACAATCACTCAACCTTCATAAAGTCAGTCGCCCCAGGGTATTTCAACATAAAGGGACTTACTAAGGGGGTACAGGGGCCAACCAGGAAGGTTCCTTTCAATTTTAAAACGAGTTGCAAACCATAGATCTAATTTTAAATGTTAAGGTTTTAAATTATATTCTATTCAAATTCTATCACTGTTAAATTATATATCTGCTTTATATGGGCTAATTAGCCTTTTGCAGATTATTGACATAGACATAGACAAAGCAATATTTGAGATAGTTCAGAAAACATTTATGCAGCAATCTCCCATCCTCCGATCACAGGGCTTCAAAAAATTGTATAAAATAATGATATTAGTTGATTGTGATAGATGGTACCTACCTCAGTCCAAAGTCTACATAGTCGCTTATATACAGCCTGTCTCTGTACAAGGCGTCTAGCGGTTAGTGCACCGTAAACCAGACTGGCTTGTAGGTCCAACATCTGCTTCAGCACATCACCTTGACAACCATCCTTACCGCATCGTATCAATATACATGTCCAACCAAGAGCCTTGAACGATTCATCAGCGCATGTTGACTTACTGTAATTAAAAAATAAATCAAAATTTTGAGTGAAAAAACTAGATAAGGGCAACTCCGCGGAGTAGCAAATCCCAACGAACAAAATATCAATTACCGAATTCCAATCAATTATACTCATTACTTTGGTTAAAATTGAAAAAATTAGATTTTAGAATTGCGAATTCCTGGAAAGCAGCCATTTTGAATTTTCTGAGGTACAAATCTGAAAAATAATACCATAATTGTGATCTACTCCAAAATTCCTTCAATTTGAGTATAATATAGCCATACTTTGAAGGGATCGAAAAATTATTGCGAAATCGTACATTAAACAGCCATTTTGAATTTAATGAGGCTCGAATCAGAAAAAAGATACAATATTTGCAATCTACTCTTAATTGCCTTTCATTTGAGTATAATAAAGCTATACTGTACTTCAGAAAGATCTAAAAATTAGCGAAAATTTCTGTTTTCCTGTCCCCCCATACACCGCCCCTGGGGGTCAGGATGAAAAACACGGAATATATGTGAAATAGATAAATGTTGTGAATATACTACCAAATTTTCAAACAATAATATTAATTACTTTGGTTTAGAATGAAAACTTTATGATTTTTGTGAAAAAGTCCCGTCATTTTTAAAGCGGCGGCCATTTTGAAATTTTTTTTTTGAGTTATCTTCCGGACAGACAGACGGACGGACTGACAGACTGACGGACAGACGGACGGAGGGCTTCACTATATCCCTACCGAACTTCGTTCGTTGGGATAATAATAACAGTATTTGTGATTTGGATAAATTGTGCCCATGCAAAATGTTGAAGCAAAACTAAAATACCAGATGGAGTATATGAAACTATGAAACTCATTGTTGTTCTAAATATCAGGTTGTTCAATCAATTCTGGCAAGACACTTGAATGAAAAAAAAGATTTTCCTTACGCTCCATTCCTGATATCCTTAGTAATAGGGGCAAGGGCAGAGACAATGTTTTTACATGCGGCCACATCATGCTCCCCTGCCAATATCTCAAATATCTTGTCGACAGCAATCCTCGACTTCGCATTTCTATAGCGACTAAGTGTAAACACACACGTCTTGAGGATGCCCTTTAATGTAGCTTCAGGAAGATCTGAAAGAACAGAAAAAAGTTAATTATTTATTTGGAGGTATTGAGCTTTGGTAAAACCACTCGGTAAATCCTGGCTACGGGCCTGAAGGCTGTTCTATCAGATTAGTCCGCCTTTGAAAGAGGTAAATCAGAGGGAATATGGAGTCTCGTATCTGAAACTATTTTATATGAGACTTGATATAGGGACCCGGGCCTCAAGATAAAATTCTCATATGGAAAAGTAGATGGTGGGGAGAAACTTCATGCAATAAGTAGCAATCAGGGTTTCAATCATCTCTTCAGAACAAGTCAAATATATAATGGCAATCAAGTGTAATTAGTAAGCATAGGTCCTAAAAGACGCAATTCAAAATCAAAAATTAAAAAAAAAAAATCTCACCACTTTTTGAAAGTATGGGTTGTAAATCCTCAAAGATTTCGCATCTTTCCTTCGTTTTGGATGTAGTGATCCGTGCAACAAAACGCTTCAGAGCTTCTGCCATTATGATAAACACAAATAAAGTACTGAATGAGTCTAATTACATTGAATTTTGCTAAAATATGGGTTAACTATTGGGCGATAATCTGTTTTCTACATGTGTCCGCCATATTGTTGTGCAACGAAATATCTGCCGGTTTGGAAATGCACAGATATTTCACTACGTACATCATTTCCTACAAAGAAACAGGCGTCACTTGGAAATGAATATTGTCTCTAACTATACATGTAATAAATTTAAATACACAATCAATATTATGTTATTTATTTTGTTTTAAAAACTCCGTGTATGGGATCCTGAAACGTAATCCGGCAGAAAAGCATACATCACAGTTATTATTCTATATCCTATTAGACTAATTAAGTACTATTAGTTGCAAAGATTAATCAAATATATTCTTATCTGCTTCAAATAAAGCATATCACTCTTACAAAAACATATCAGGAGAAAACCTATCTATTTATCTTTTTAGGAGCTTAATTCTAACTGTGGTGTGTGATAATGAGACATTTTGTAAACATTTCAGATTTCAAGTATTTACATATTTTTTTAAAAATGGATGTATCCAAGCGATTAGAATCATTCAGAGAAGCTTGGAAGAATGAACTTAATGCCCCTAAACGAGGTTCATCTAGTGGTTGTCAATCAAATAGTGAATCCCATCCTAGTACAACGCAGAATAATGAAAAAGAAACTCAAAAACAAAATCATTTTGAAAATGAAAATCCAGAAAAAGCTAAAGAAAAATCAGGTAGTTTTGATCCAGGTAGCTGGTATGAACGCCATGTAAAGGAAGCTGAATTAAAGGAGAATACTATAGAACCTTTCCTTATAGCTGAAAAATTATTAAGTGGCCATTTAGCGGAGCATAGTATATCGAACACTCCTACATCAACGCACTCAGAGATTAAACCGCATCGTAAAGTTTCCCATCATAAAGAATTAGATACATTGACTTCTAATTCAGATATTGTGCATCATAACAGACTTGAAAAAAATAAGACAGGGAGATCAAGCCCACTCGATTTTAAAAGTAAACGAAGAAAATTAGATGGACAGACAGAAGAGGGAAATCTCGTTGATACATTAATTGCTGATTTGGTAGGTGTGAATTACTGGTATAATGATACCGTGAGTTTGCTTGGTGGTATCATAGCTGAGGCAAGGGGCTAAATGTTAAAAATGAACTTATTGGAATGATCAGCTCCTCCGATCACAGGGCTTCAAAATCCAGAATATCTTCTTTCTTTTTACTCCCTGCGATAAGCAGTTGGCATTTCCCCAATTAAGAACTTGCAATTTGATTCGCTGTTGCAACATTGTGAAAGAAATCATGTATACGTCATCGGCGCATAATTACATCATGTGATTCAGTTTTATCATGCGCTTCCAAATTGGTTATAGCAGAGGGAAAGAACAATGTGGATTCTTAAAAACTCACAGTGTGGTGAGATCTATTTTGTACCGATGTGAATGCTATGCGAGAAATATTTGGTCACTAGAAACTCAATGATACAAAACGAGATGACCATGACTGTACAGTATATTAAAATAATGCCATTGTTTGTGATGTTCGTTTTTATTATTTTCTGTTGTAGGATGAAATCAATGAAATTCCATTCTTTGACATCCAGATTCCTAGAGAAGTTGCAGTTTCTATGTTTAAATACTTGGAACCCAAAGACCTCTGCAGATGTGCTCAGGTAAGAGTGTGCAGATTTGCTTGGATAACAATAGAGATATAGATATGCTCAGGTAGAATTGTAGATGTGCTTAGGTAAGGATGTTGATTTGCTCAGTTAAGAATATAGATGTGCTTAGGGAAGAGTAAAGATGTGCTCAGGTAAGAATGTAGGTGTGCTCAGGCTAGAATAAAGATGTGCTCAGTTAAGAGTTTGCAGATGTGCTTGGATAACAATATAGATATTTATGTGCTTAGGTAATAATGTAGATGTGCTCATGTAAGAATGTAGATGTGCTCAGTTAAGAATGTAGATGTGCTCAGGTAAGAATGTAGATGTGCTCAGGTAAGGATGTAGATGTGCTCAGGTAAGAATGTAGATATGCTCAGGTAAGAATGTAGATGTGCTCAGGATAGAATGTTGATGTGCTCAGGTAAGAATGTAGATGTGCTCAGGTAAGAATGTAGATATGCTCAGGTAAGAATGTAGATGTGCTCAGGATAGAATGTTGATGTGCTCAGGTAAGAATGTAGATGTGCTCAGGTAAGAATGTTGATGTGCTCAGGTAAGAATGTAGATGTGCTCAGGTAAGAATGTAGATGTGCTCAGGTAAGAATGTAGATATGCTCAGGTAAGAATGTAGATGTGCTCAGGATAGAATGTTGATGTGCTCAGGTAAGAATGTAGATGTGCTCAGGTAAGAATGTAGATGTGCTCAGGTAAGAATGTAGATGTGCTCAGGTAAGAATGTAGATGCACTCAAATGATAATATAGATGTGCTCAGGAAAGAATGTAGATGCACTCAAATGATAATATAGATGTGCTCAGGAAAGAATGTAGATGCACTCAAATGATAATATAGATGTGCTCAGGAAAGAATGTAGATGCACTCAAATGATAATATAGATGTGCTCAGGAAAGAATGTAGATGCACTCAAATGATAATCATAATATAGATGTGCTCAGGAAAGAATGTAAATGCACTCAAATGATAATATAGATGTGCTCAGGAAAGAATGTAGATGCACTCAAATGATAATATAGATGTGCTCAGGAAAGAATGTAGATGCACTCAAATGATAATATAGATGTGCTCAGGAAAGAATGTAGATGCACTCAAATGATAATATAGATGTGCTCAGGTAAGAATGTAGATGCACTCAAATGATAATATAGATATGCTCAGGAAAGAATGTAGATGCACTCAAATGATAATATAGATGTGCTCAGGTAAGAATGAAGATGTGCTCTGGTAAGAATGTAGATGTGCTCAGGTAAGAATGTAGATGTGCTCAGGTAATAATGTAGATGTGCTCAGGTAAAAATGAAGATGTGCTCTGGTAATAATGTAGATGTGCTCAGGTAAGAATGAAGATGTACTCAAGTAAGAGTGCAGATGTGCTTGGGTAAGAATGTAGATGTGCTCAGGTAATAATGTAGATGTGCTCAGGTAAGAATGAAGATGTACTCAGGTAATAATGTAGATATGCTCAGGTAAGAATGAAGATGTACTCAGGTAAGAATGTAGATGTGCTCAGGTAAGAATGTAGATGTGCTCAGGTAAGAATGTAGATGTGCACAGGTTAGAATGTAGATGTACTCAGGTAAGAATGTAGATGTGCTCAGGTAAGAATGTAGATGTGCTCAGGTAAGAATGTAGATGTGCACAGGTTAGAATGAATATGTACTTATATTTTAGCTTCAGATTTATATTTCAAAGATTGTCAGAGATTGGAATTTGATTAATATAAAGATGGCAGGCTTATTAGTCATTATCTTAAAAAAGGATCAAATCATCTTGCCATTGTCAGATCTCAAACTTTATTTATTTTGAAATGTTTAGATGTTTTAGATAAACCGGTCAACACTGATTAATCATTAGTTAGCCCTAGATATGGTTAAGGTAGCTTCCCACTCAATAGAAGTTTTCATCATGCATATCTGTCGAGCTTCTCAATATGTAATATGTGTGAATGTCCTATTGTACTTTCTAGGTGAGTAAAGCATGGCAGAGTTTGGCGGAGGATGAGCTTTTATGGTGCACACTTAGCCACAGGGCCGGCTACGATTTACACTTAGATACAGTTGCAGAGAATGGCTGGAAACAACGATTCAAGGATAATTTGGCTACAGCTAAAAATCTGCAAAATAATTGGAGGGTACGTATGGCATTGGATATTTACATTTTGTGGGATTTTGTGTCTACTTTGACGCGCCATTTCAATTCCAGTGTTAGAAAAGTCAAAGTCTAGAGCTAATAAACTATAGGATTACTGTTTTTCTGTTTCTAGCAGTCATTTTTTGCTTGTCATCTCAATTCCAGAAAAATCACTCATTAGGTTTACTAATTTTACTCATAAGGTTTACTACCCCCAGAGTGAGGGGATTTCTCATCACCCCAGAAATGACCTTGAAAACTAGAGTGAGGAGATAATCTGTTACAAAATTTTTCACTAAAATTGCTCTAATTTGGACAATTTTCATCCAATTTACACAAAAATGTCTTCAAATTATTACTGTAGATTGGGTTAATTTGGCGCTACTTAATTTGGCGATTTTGCCATATTTGGCATATTGGCGGTAATTTAATTTGGCGGATATGCAATTAGAAAAAAAAATTAAATGCAATTTAACTTACGCGCTGTTTGTGAATTACCATGCAAATGGTTTGGCTATGTTAATTTTTTCTTTTGAGGACCACTGGCGATATTCACTACGTTTGTACATTTTTGTGAGATCATCCTTTACATTTTGGTTGGTTGGTTGCACCTTGATTGATGCTGCTACTATATTGCGCTTTTCCCTGAGTATCAATGAGTGACTGACCAATTCTTAGCCAATTTATAAGAGACATTTTTTCATATTTTTGGAAAAACTAAACCTAAAGTAACCTAAATACACTGGACGAAATACCCTAGATAATTCCCGGGGATTCATTCTAAATTTTGGCGAATATTTATATTGGCGAATTTTTCAATATCGCCAAATTCGCCAAATTAAAGCGGGCGCCAAATTAACCCAATCTACAGTATGTAGAAATGATCTTACACTAAAAAATGCTCTAAATCAAATTTGAATAATTCTTATCCAATTTACAGAAAATACATTTTAAAATGTTTAGAAATGATCTCTGCTGACTAATTTCACCAACTTGGTGAAAAATCCTCTGGTTTCAAACCAATTTAAGAGCCTGGGACTCAAGAGGTTAAAATTGACTCATTCTACACGTTCTAATAATTTCTTCTTTCATGGGGTCCCCCTTCATGTTACGTAAAACAATGTGTGATTTAATCATTTTTATTAGCTAAATTAAATGGATAGCAATTACAGTTTAAGGTAATAACAAGCACAGTTACAGGACGGTAATTGTTCCACCACTTAAAATGTGACAAATAAACATTTTCTTAATTATTGGTTACAAAATACTAAATATGTAACTAATGAAATTAATTCCACCATCCACCTGCATGATCAAGTCAGTATACAGTGAAACCTGTAAAGTGGAACACTTCTGTAAGTGGAACACTTTTGTAAGTGGAACACTTTTGTAAGTGGAACACTTCTGTAAGTGGAACACTTCTGTAAGTGGAACACTTCTGTAAGTGAAACACTTCTGTAAGTGGAATGCTTCTGTAAGTGGAACTCCTCTGTAAGTGGAACACTACTGTAAGTGGAACATGTCTGTAAGTGGAACATGTCTGTAAATGGAAACACCTCTTTGAGTGAAACTTCTGTGTAAGAGGAACACTTTTCAGAGTTGCATTACCAATTGACTTAATGTTCAATAAACCTCTGAAACACCTCCTAATCTTCCAAGTGGAACACCTTTTAGAGATACCAAAGGTGTGCCACGTACAAAGATTTTGCTGTACTTCACTGGTGATCCACTCGATTACGCTGGTTACCAAAACGAACCGTTTTGGTAACAAAATGTCGGAACGTCGAAGGCACGATTTTTCTTTTTTCCTTATTTCACGCGTTGTAGGCAGAATCCCTACGACGTTTTTTCTCACAACGTGCAGCAGTATCATATGTTTTAGAAAATGTACATGTTTGCGAAAAATAGCTCAGAGGACAACAGAACCGTCGATTTACTTCCTCACTTAAGTTACATAAACGGTTTTTCGAAAAACAGTTAAGATCTGCACTTTTAACCGAAACCGTTTATGTAACTTAAGTGAGGAAGTAAATCGACGATTCTGTTGTCTTCTGAACTATTTGTTCGCAAATATGTACAATTTCTTAAACATATGATACTGATACACGTTTGTGTTAGAACATGTCGTGGTAATTCTGCCTACAACGTGTAAAATAAGGAAACGAGAAAATCGTACCTTCCGGATCTTCCGACATTTTGTTACCAAAACGAACCGTTTTGGTAACCAGCGTAATCGAGTGGATCACCAGTGTACTTGTTGCTGTATTGTGTCATAAGTAATTAATTGGAAATAGAATTGACTGTTTTTAATTTTCAGGAAAGAATAGGAGAATATAGCCCATTGCAGTTCATTAAGGGTGGAGTGTTGTGTAGCGCCCACTCCCATGGGTCCCAAGTTGTAGCTGGGTGAGTTAACTTTGGTACCTGCCATGCTGTTGGTTCAATTATTTTGCTATAGCTTCATGTGTTTTCAGCATGCTTTACCAGCAGGCTGTATCATTTGGTTCTATCAAAAATTTTGAAACTGCCATTTTTTGTCTGTCGATTTGACCAATCAGGACGACATGTCTTCTCTTCTTCTTGAAATCCAACTTAGTTTTATATCTCGTTTAAGTATTTGGAGACAAAAATTGCTCATATTCATTAATGAAATCATTAAAACAAAATCTGATATTTTTGCATTTTTGGAAAGGTGTCTGATTAAATTAGTTAAATAAAATATAAAAATGCATTTAGTTTCAATTCAGATTTGATGCCTTATAAGGACTTCAATTTTTGCCCCTGACCCCCCCCCCCCCCCCCAACCCTCCTGGTGATGGACTCGTACTCCTGTAGCTTGACATTCTTTCTTTCATTTTTTCAGTTATACAAGTGGGCATGTAAAATACTGGGACCTGTCTAACAACGATGAGTGTATATTTCAACCGTCAAATACCTCACTTGTCATCGACCCCAATGTAGAGCAAGGAACTTTGGGTAATATTGTTACAAAGACGCACGTTAATTCACAACTGACGTCAGCTGGTTATTCTCTAGGTAATAATTATATAATTTTTTGACCATTTTAGAATCAGGTGAGAATTTAACTTCAAATTATTTCAAAATCTTTCGCCTTCGTTGTCATAAACCCCAATGTAGAGCAAGGAACTTTGTGTAATGTCGTCACAAAAACACACGTTATAGTTAACAATTGACATCAGCTGGTTATTGTTTAGGTAAGTATATAATTTTCAAATTAGTGAGAATATTACTTAAAAATAATATTTGATGTGATAATGAATGTGAAATGCACGTCTTCAAAGCAATTATTTCAAAACCCATACCAACGTTTCTCTTAAAATCTTAACTTATGTTGAGATATCTGATGAAATATATTCACACCCACAATCTATGACAGTACTGTTTGGTACTATTTTTATGACACTATCTGTTCAAAACTGTAAAATTTGGTACCATATGGAACCGTAGACTCAAAAGGTACCATATGGTACCATGAACACTTATGACATGGTACTTGAATGGTACGGTACCATACTCTTAATGTACTGTCCAAGTAAGGTCTTATAGGTGTTCACAGTACCATATGCATTTTTCTCAAAAGACAAACCATAAGGAACTGTCATGTAAAATACATGTAGGATTTTGGATTCATGATTTAGTTAAGGGCATAATAGATGACTGTACCTTGGTTTGTATTTTGAGAAAAATGCATTGCGATAGCTACGCCCCCTTTGTCTTTATCCATCCTTTCTCAAATGGCAGATAGATGGAGCTCTGGCATAGCAGAATGAGAAAAATGCATCTCTTTAAATGTATGACTACTACTTCAGGCCTGATAAGTGATTAATTATATTATTTTTTAATGATATTTTTGACCAAAATATGGCTTTGAACGTATAACCTAACAATTACCTTGTTGGAATTGTATATTCTTATGCCCCTGGCCCTATATAGTATTTTTAATTGTTGTTTTTTTCCGTTTATCTTGCATGATTATCACCAGAAACTAATAATCTCTATAATTATTACCTAGTTGGGATTTTATAATTTGATGCCCCGTACATAGCAGTATTTATAATCGAGTTGTTTTTAGTTCACCTTGCATAATTATCACCAGACACTATTCATTCCGATCGTGACAATTCTGCAAATATCGTTCATAAGTTTCCTGTCATCAAGTCTGAGCAATATGGACATCATGATTTGGTGCCTCTATGGCTTATGTTATAATTATCCCATCGAATGAAGTTCGGAGGGATATAGGGAACGCCTCCGTCCATCCGTCCGTACGTACGTCCGTCCGTCCGTCCGGGCAATAACTCAAATACCGTTGGACCGATTTTGTTCATATTTTGTACACATATACCCTATGGGGGTAGAAGTTTTGCTCGAAAGCCGATTTTCAAAATGGTCACTCATTTCAAAATGGCGGCCATTTTAGTGACGATTTTACAGTAATTTAGGTGCAATATGTAAAACTGTAATAGCAATATGTTTTAAATGTAAAAGATTATAAAGGACATTAATAATGCTACAAATGTAGATATTAAAGAAGCACATGGCAGCCATCTTGAAAAATGGCGGCCTTTACTCGTCATTTTACAATTTTGGCTGTAACTCAAAAAATAGTGGAGCGATTTTGTTCATATTTGGTATGTGAATACTATAAGCATTGCACACTGTCTAAAGACACTTTTGGTAGAAGGCGACCATTTTGAAAAATGGCCGCCATTTAAAAAAATGGCCGCCATTTAAAAAAATGGCCGCCATTTAAAAAAATGGCCGCCATTTTAACGCATTTTACTATAACTCGAAAAGTAGTGGAGCGATTTTGTTCATATTTGGTATGTGAATACTATAAGCATGGCACACTGTCTATTTCTAATGACGCTTTTGGTAGAAGGTGGCCATTTTGAAAAATGGCCGCCATTTTAACGTATTTTACTATAACTCGAAAAGTAGTGTAGCGATTTTGTTCATATTTGACATGTGAATACTTTAAGCCTGGCACATTGTCTAATAAAACTTTGGGGAGTAGTCGGCCATTTTGAAAAATGGCCACCATTTTTATGTGTGTTATTTTACAAGTACGTGTGCGATTTTTCAAAAATTTAGAGGTGGCTAATTAAAAGCATATTATTTCTTCTGATGACAACTTGGCTAGTGAGCAACCATTTTGAAAAATGGTGGCCTTTCTGGTGTGTTGTTTTATGATATTTGCGCTTCGTTTGTAAAAATGCCAGCCATTTCTGTTCGATAGGATTCGCTACGCTTTGGCGTTGCCGTTGTTCTGGTTTTAATTGGGCCATTTTTAGTTTTAGTTTATCTTGCGTAATATAAGATTTTGATGATTACGATTTGCAAATTTTCATCCATGGAAATTAATAGACTCACCAAAAAAATATTTAATATTGACTATAATCAACCTAATGGATGGTGTTCAGATATAAAATCAGTTTCAATGAGTGATGAATGATCATTGTAACCAGAAACAATATGTTAATATCAGCATTGTTAAGAGAAAACTAAAGTTAAAATTACAAGAAAAATTACATATAGACATTGAATCACAACCCAAATTGAGGACTTACCTAACTTTTAAACATGACTGTCCAATAGAAAAATACTTACTTATATCATCATTGACAAGGGGTGAACGCTCTTTAATAGCTCAGTTAAGAACTGGTATACTTCCATTAGCAATAGAAAAGGGGAGATTTACCCAATCAAAAACCCCAGTAAACCAACGACAGTGCCTTTGTAACTCAGATGATATTGAAAATGAATCACATTTTCTTATGTCCCCACCACATAGTGTGGGGCCATATTGTCGGCCTAGGCGCGTCCGTCTGTCTGTCCGTCCGTCCCTCCGTCTGTCCGTACGTCCAAGAGTTTTCTCCAAAACCGCTACAGATGTCACCTTCAAATTTTCAGGGATAACTTATGAGTGCATACAGATGTGGATGAAAAAAATTTAACTCGATACCTACTTCCTGTCGGCCATTTTGAAGTCAAATGCTAAAATCCTTGTCTGCAAACTTTAAGAAAAACGGCTTCACATTTGCTTTTAAAACTTTAACATCTTGTTCAGCTCACTTCATTCTAGATCTGATTAGGTTTTGGACCTGTTAGCTCAGTCATGTCAGCCATTTTGAATGTCTTAAGAAAAGTTAGCGCACGATAATACTTTAACTATTTAGTAGCTTTATAAATAATTTCAGATGTACTTTGTTGTAAAAGCCTATGTTATTGTTAACAGTAGTTATATGTGATAATTTTGTAAGAAGAAATCAGCAAAACACATAATCACTTTTTTATTGTCGGCCATTTTGGATTTTTCCATCCTAAAATCTTGTCTGTGAAGTCTTGGGTACGTGTTTTCAGGTGAACCGTTTGGTGGATCAATTTCAAATTTTCAGGGATGATTATTAGTATAAAAATCTAGATCTGATTTGTTTTTTGGCATTCTGGATAAATGTCAAGGCAGCCATTTTGGATTTTCCGTCCTAAAATCTTGTCTGTAAAGTCTTGTCTACGCGTTTTCAGGTGAACCGTTTGGTAGATCAATTTCAAATTTTCAGAGATGATTCTTAGTATGAAAATGTAGAACTGATTAGTTTTTTGGCATTCTGGGCAAATGTCAAGGCAGCCATTTTGGATTTTCTGTCCTAAAATCTTGTCTGTAAAGTCTTGTCTATGCATTTCCAGGTGAACCGTTCTGTAGATCAATTTCAAATTTTTTAGGGATGATTCTTAGTATGAAAATCTAGATCTGATTAGTTTTTTGGCATTCTGGATAAATGTCAAGGCAGCCATTTTGGATTTTCCGTCTTAAAATCTTGCCTGTAAAGTCTTGTCTACGCGTTTTTAGGTGAACCGTTTGGTAGATCAATTTCAAATTTTCAGGGATGATTCTTAGTGTGAAAATCTACATCTGATTAGTTTTTTGGCATTCTGTGTAAATGTCATGGCAGCCATTTTGGATTTTCTGTCCTAAAATCTTGTCTGTAAAGTCTTGTCTACGCGTTTTCAGGTGAACCATTTGGTAGATCAATGTCATATTTTCAGGGATGATTCTTAGTATGAAAATCTAGGAACAGATTAGTTTTTTGACATTCTGGGTAAATGTCAAGGCAGCCATTTTGGATTTTCCATCCTAAAATCTTGTCTGTAAAGTCTTGTTTACATGTTTTCTAGTTAACTGTGTGACGGATCAATTAAAAATTTTCAGGTATGTATAAAATGTTCAAGGTATTCAGAAGCTAGAAAGTCTTCTTCAGGAAATCTTCCTTTAAAGATATCTTTGAAAATAAAAAATATATTTAATGTTTTGGAAAGTATTTGCAAAAACTATTTGATATAAGGAAAGCGTTTTATTTAAAAATCAAAATCAATAATGATGTTGAACTGAACTGCACTAATTTTACATTTGCATTTGTATTAACTATTGATGTAAAATGTGTCTCATAAGCCCAGGTAGGGCTGGCTATTTTAGATAGGTGACACTTAGATAAATGAATGAATCGATAAATAAATTCATGAGTATCCTGTCATTAAGTCATTAGGCAATATGTATGTCATGATTGACGCCCCTACCGCATACATAGTATTTTTAATTGGGTAATTTTTAGTTTATCTTGCATAATTATTATATCACCAGAGACTATTCATCCCGATCATTACAATTTGGCATACAATTTTGCAATTTATCGTTCATAAGTTTTGGGAATTATAAGCAACATGTACGTCATGATTTGACGCCCCTACCGCATACATAGTATTTTTAATTGGGTAATTTTTAGTGAATCTTGCATAATTATCACCCAAAACCATTCATCCCAATCATTACAATTTGACCGATTATTGTTCATGAGTTTCCTGTTTTCAAGAATTATAAGCAACATGTACGTCATAATACCAAGGAGGGCCAATAATGTGAATAGCCTTGGCCCTCCACAGTGACACAGGTATTCCTCCAAATACATGTATCACGCGGTCCTAACTTCGACCGTTAATTTGAATTTTTGACCTACCAGATGTTTGAAAATCAAGGATTGCGAGTCTCATACTGCACCGTTTTTCTTCAAACTTATACCATTAAGAGCAAAACAAAATTGCCTTTCTGTCCTTGGATTACTTTATTGCAAAGAGTCCCTCGTTCAAGCAGCGTTTTGGTCCCCAGCTGTTAGAAGGCCTTCTTACAGCTGGGGACCAAAATGCCACTGGAAGTAGGGACTCTGTTTAAGAGAATAATGTACCATCAGAAAGGGATTTTTGTTATGCTTTGAATGGAACAAGTTTGAAGAAAAACGGTGCAGTATGAGACTCGTAATCCTTGATTTTCAAACATCCGGTAGGTCAAAAATTCAAATTAACAGTCGAAGTTAGGACGGCGTGTATATTTAGTTTTATTAAAACGTCTTTTAAGGTTGGGTTGAGTTCTTCAGGGGGAAGGTCACAATGTCTTTTAAGAGTGGTGTCATTCTACAGGGTGGAGGGGGAGAAATGGAGGCCAAAGTGTAGGTAATATTCGCTCATACAGAACGGGGGTCATGTAAATACATTTGAAGGGGACTCGTAACTTGAAGAGGGAAATTTGGAAATGGAGAATTGGAAAAATTTGTGAATGAAGCACACCAGGCCTGTAGCCAGCTTTTGCCAAGGGCGGTTCAAAGATATCACAAAGGGTGGTTCACATTTGACAAAGGTGTGGTATCCATATGGAGAACTGAATTCAACAATGTTTTTCTCTAAAAACCAATCATTGAAAACATTCTTTAAAAAAACATGGTATTTTATGTAATGTTGACTGATTGACAACAATTTAATGCGAAAATTATATATTTTATATAACTTTTTGTTAACATTTTTTTGTTTTTTTAGTGCAATTGTTTTTGCTCCTTTCTACCAATTCTTGAGAATGAAATAAAATGTCTTTCCGAACCTTGTTGGAACAAAATAGCATATACAACATGTTTTTAGACCTCTCAATATTATAGTTATACAAAGGAATTTTTGGTTGATTTTAAAAAAGTATTCAAAATTTAAAACGAAATCCCCCCAAAATAGATAAAAATCAAGATAAACCTTTTATTTCATTAACAAGATACTTTTTTAAAATCAACCAAAATTTCCTTTGTACAATTACAATATTGAGAGACCTAACATGTTGTGTTTATGTCGTTTTGTTCCAATGAGGTTTCGGAAAGATGTTTCATTTCACTCTGGAAACATGATACCAAGAACAAAACAAGTGTTTGATGTGTTTTCTAAAACAATATAGATGTAAGTATATATATATTCTTCAAATTATATTGTTACCATTCAAACGATGATTATTAAATTGATGATGTTTAAAATTTTCAGAATTTTTTGATGACTGGTTTAAAAGAAACATGTGTTCAAAAAGTTCTCCATATCGAAACCACTCCTTTGGCCCAAACTTACTTGGAAAGTGCTTAGAATGGTGAAAAACTGCATGATTTTGACCCTATCCCCCTATTCCTCCTGGCTACAGGCCTGCTTACTCATCTTGTAATGACGATACTAACCATAACAGAGAAATTTCAATGAATATAATATGTCATGTGATATGTGTTCAACCAATCATAGTTTGAGAAAAACAATTCTATAAAATTACTATTTTCAGGTAATGAATTACTATTTTCAGGTAATGAATTACTATTTTTAGGTTATGAATTACTATTTTCAGGTAATGAATTACTATTTTCAGGTAATGAATTACTATTTTCAGGTAATGAATTACTATTTTTAGGTAATGAATTACTATTTTCAGGTAATGAATTACTATTTTCAGGTAATGAATTACTATTTTCAGGTAATGAATTACTATTTTCAGGTAATGAATTACTATTTTCAGGTAATGAATTACTATTTTCAGGTAATGAATTACTATTTTTAGGTAACGTTGACATCTGGTACAACAAAGAAGGCTCAGAGACAACTCCTGTTCACACATTCAACATGAATAAACCTATACGCAATCTCCATGGTAACGATGATGTCATAATAGCCACATCAGAGTCACATCTAAGGGTGGAACACAGGCCATTCAATCAAGAGAAATGGACCATGAAAATGGACATGCATTTTCCCGATCAGGTACTTAACAGTTGTCAGAAAATTGTTGAGGAGGATGTAGGAAGAGAAGGAGGGGGGGTTAGGTCTGCTTCAACCCTATCTCTGCTTCAACTCAGTCTACTTCTGTACTTCAGTCTCATCTCCTAACATGCTTTATTTTTCCATATTAGAATTAAAAGTGGTAACATATTGTTAGTCTCAGACTTTTTTGTGGACGATTTTCAGTGTCTGTAACAAATTTTTACAACTTCCAATTAATAACTTATCAAGTACTGTTTAGACTTACTTCAAAACACTG
The DNA here is from genome assembly GCA_903813345.2 of Owenia fusiformis. Classification (NCBI taxonomy): domain Eukaryota; kingdom Metazoa; phylum Annelida; class Polychaeta; order Sabellida; family Oweniidae; genus Owenia; species Owenia fusiformis. The sequence continues at coordinate 28,738,511 of CAIIXF020000012.1, forward strand.
TGGTTCCAATACATTTCTGCCAATATCTGTTACCATGGCTACAAATAGGTGAACTACTTGTATCATTTTGTAACCATTTGGAATAATTGAAGTATTGTTAACAATTCACATGGATTTGAAATTTTTATAAACATCTGAGGCTTGTTCATTTGTTACGACATTTAACATTTTTTGGCTGTTTCAGTTACAGTGGCAATGAATGTATGTTACCATGGAAACAGATTATTTTTTATGACTATTTGGGGTGCCAAACATTTGGTTCTGTAACTATTGCTTTTTAGCCATTTGCAATAACTATCTTGGTGGTGACAATTTTTAATGTTAATGCCTTGTTGAAAATTTGAAGCCCAATTTTTCAATGTACTTTGGTCCAATTTTAGGCCCAAGCGTTTTGTGGACCTACTTTAGAGAGCACCTAGGGTCCTTAGTAATGCATGTTTTATGTTTTATTAGATTCAACATATGAACTACACTCCAACAGTGCCTCAGCAAGATTTTGTTACCATAGCAACTGGGAACAGAGTCCAATTGGTTCAGCCTTGGTCACATGATAGTCATATGACTACTTTGCACAATTTGATTGGCTCTTCCATAACAACCATAGCAACTAGCAAAGATGTCCTAGCTGTTGCTTTAAGATCTTTAGAGTTTGGAGTTTTCCAGGCTGACAACAAAGTGAGTACACACGAGGAGGAAATGTCCCAGAATTCATAGGAAATATCCCAGAATTCATAGATGCACCTACTTCTCAATGTAAATATACACCTCTAGAGGTTCATCCTTATTTGGAGATCAATGAATTATGAATTCTGGGATATTCCCTTCTTGGAGTTCAAGGTCATTACCAATCTAGCCAATATTTCATAGCTTTGTTGATATACCAAAAGGTGATAGGGTTTTTCGGAAAGGTCTATTAAATCAAATTTCTCAGAATATTTGTGATATTACATTTTAAACATTTCAACATGTATTTTAGCTCTTGATAATTAGCCACTACTAATTCCATATCCTATGTTATGCCTTGATTAAATGTTAAGTAAATATTTTTACATAATTTTGATGAATAAAGAATGAAATGTATAAATCAAATATTTCAGTGTAGGCTTTACTGCATGAGAAGTGGAAAGGAAACCCAGACGTTGAATGGATCAACAGGAACCATACGTGCCATTAGTCTCGATTTAGAGGGGCCCATGCTGGTCATGGGATCCGATGATAGGAGGTATAGTAAAACCTGTCTAAGTGGAACACCTTTTGGTACCCCTAAAAGTGTTCCACTTGGGAGGTGTTCAACTTACAGTGGTCTTGGGACTCTGAAAAGAGTTGCACCAAGAGGTATTCCAAGATTTCTTTGTACAGTAAAACAATAATAAAAATATTTTGTCATGTTCCATGTAATATGAAATTAAGAGAGTTTTTAAATGGGTGTGGCTTAATAAATGACATCATCGACTCTCTTCATAGATAAGATCTTATTGGCTGATCAAATGGCTGGTATTAGATAACAAAAATAAATATTCAACAAAAAACACTCAATATACTTACATATACCATAGTCACATATTTTTCTTAATTTGGTTTTATTTTTCATTTTCTTGTGAGGTGTCATTTTCACAATATTAGTGCCCATTTAATTGGCAGATTTAAGCTATATTTCTCAAATAATAAAAACAAATCCAGACAGCTGACAATTAAGAACACACGTGTATGTGTACATGTTTTTAGCATACTGTCTTTTGTCCTCTTTTAACACATGTCCGAGCAAATTACATCATGATATATATAACTTATAACACTCATATACATCATCATGGGCAAGACCTGGTGGACGATTGTCTGTCCGTTGCAATCCTACACACTCCAGTGATTTATTATATGTTTTTAACTTTCTAGAGGGGGGCCAATAATGCTATGTAGCCTCGGCCCCTCACAATCTATGTAAATAATTATGTTGAATTATATAGATAGAAATAACAATAACCTAAAAAAAAAAACTTATAGGGAATAGAACAAATCTGCTAGTGAGGCCTGTTATACCTCTCTCCCGTCCCTCTCCCGTCCCTCCCTCTCTTCCCCTTCACTTACCCCTCCCCCTCTGCCTCCCTTTCTCCTTTCCTCTCTTTCTCCCTCCCCGTCCCCCTCTCCCTCCTTCACCTACCCCCTCCCACCCTTTCTCCATTCCTCGCTTTCCATGGCTTAATATATTAGTAGTGTACTCCTTTTAATGTACGAGTACATATATATTTTTTATCCGATGGATACTAAATATATATGGGGATAATGACACAAGACAATTTTAGTATCATATATGATATAGAGGTTATTGTGTGGGAGGTTTTTGATACAGGGTATATCTGAGGGAAATACAAAATATCAACACGAGGGACCGTAGGGACCCATATATATATCACCCGCTCACTTCAGGTATCAATTAAATTCCCACATGTTATCTACATATAACACTATTAGTATGGAATAAATTGTACATATGTATGTTGTATATATTACAGGGTGAGAATTTATGATTTACGCTGTAGCGAAAGTATAGTTTGCTTTACGGGACACCAGGGGTCTCTGAAAACAGTCGAGATGAGTGGATGGAAGATTATCTCAGGGGATAACAAGGGACAGATATGTCTGTGGGACCAGCGCATGCAAACTAAACTCTGGGATCTAACCAACAGGTGAATATACATCATATCCAATGAATATGAAGGATGTTAATATTATTTTTACCTGTACCTAATAGAGGTTTCTCCTTTAGGAGATAATGGGATGTACTCCATATGACTGCTAGTTGTGGCAACCTAAATCAATCAACAGTAACATTTTAAAACAAATGAATAAACGCAAGGAGCACACGCGTCTCGAACTCACAACCTCGTGGTTACGGCGCCCAATCGCCTAGCCTGAACGTGCCGGCGCTCAAGCCCTCTTGGCCAACTCGACAACCCCAAAAAAGATTGTTTTGTTAGTCGATCTGACTAAGAAATAAATGACATGAAAATATTTCTTTCTATAAATTTTGAATGAAATAGAAGAACAATTTAATCCTTTGAGAGGCATATACAATTACTCAGATGCGAGTAGGTAGTTACCAGTTTCGCCACCAGGTGGCTGATTTGGGGGAATTAACATGGCAGGGTATCACAAAATCCCCTTAAACTTGAATATGCATCAGTTTTAGTGGTTCACCTTTCATATTACCTTTATGTATCTGATAGTTATACAAATTAAAATATGTCCAGTAAAAGAAAATATTATCTGCCCAACACAAGAAAATATATTTCACTTTTTGTGGTTTTACAAGATGGGGTCTATGGGGAATCTCCCCGACATAGAAGTCACATTTTCAAAGAAAATTAAATTTTCAAAGTTGATAAACTCTTTTCAAAACCACATTCCTAAATGTAATTTTACATGTAGATTCCAAATATGACATCAGTTTGACTGAATTGTGAATTTTTAATGACGTAAATCAAGATTATTTCTACTCGCATCTGGGATATTGCCTAGTTGCAAATACTGTAACTAGTTACCAGTTTCACCACCAGGTGACTAACTTGGGGAAGACAGAAAAAATTTCCCTTCAACTTGAATAGTAAATTCTTAAGTTTGATCATAATAGCCTCTTAATAATGTAGATTTATTTTGTTCTGTTCAACAAAAGATATTTCTCTTTTTACCTGACTTAGAAGTAACTTTTAAAATTCAAAGTTGAGGAACATCTTTGGATGTAATTTTGTTAGTAGATTTCAAATGTTTCTTTTATGAAATTATATATTCAGCAATAGATTTCAAATAGGCCTATGTTAAGATTTTGAATTTTAAATGATATGATGAAATGTAAGAATCTACGGATAAAGTGTCCAATGTGAGAATAGACTATTTATGGAATATCTGTGGAGAAAACTGCCTATGACAAAAAATATATGTGGGAAATGTCCATGGGTGAAATGCCTATGTCAGAATAACCTATGTGGGGAATGTCCATGGGTGAAATGCCTATGTCAGAATAATCTATGTGGGGGATGTCTATGGGGTGAAATGCCTATGTCAGAATAATCTATGTGAGGAATGTCCATGGGGTGAAATGCCTCTGTCAGAATAATCTATGTGGGGGATGTCTATGGGGTGAAATGCCTATGTCAGAATAATCTATGTGGGAAATGTCTATGGGGTGAAATGCTTATGTCAGAATAATCTATGTGGGGAATGTCTATGGGGTGAAATGCTTATGTCAGAATAATCTATGTGAGGAATGTCCATGGGGTGAAATGCCTCTGTCAGAATAATCTATGTGGGAAATGTCCATGGGTGAAATGCCTATGTCAGAATAATCTATGTGGGGGATGTCTATGGGGTGAAATGCCTATGTCAGAATAATCTATGTGAGGAATGTCCATGGGGTGAAATGCCTCTGTCAGAATAATCTATGTGGGGGATGTCTTTGGGGTGAAATGCCTATGTCAGAATAATCTATGTGGGGAATGTCTATGGGGTTAAATGTCTTTGCCAGAATAATCTATGTGGGGAATGTCCATGGGGTGAACTGCCTATGTCAGAATAATCTATATGGGGAATGTCCATTGGGTGAAATGCCTATGTCAGAATAATCTATATGGGGAATGTCCATTGGGTGAAATGCCTTTGTCAGAATAATCTATATGGGGAATGTCCATTGGGTGAAATGCCTATGTCAGAATAATCTATGTTGGGAATGTCTATGGGGTGAAATGCCTATGTCAGAATAATCTATGTGGGGAACGTCCATGGGGTGAAATGCCTATGTCAGAATAATCTATGTGAGGAATGTCCATGGGGTGAAATGCCTCTGTCAGAATAATCTATGTGGGGGATGTCTATGGGGTGAAATGCCTATGTCAGAATAATCTATGTGGGGAACGTCCATGGGGTGAAATGCTTATGTCAGAATAATCTATGTGGGGAACGTCCATGGGGTGAAATGCCTATGTCAGAATAATCTATGTGAGGAATGTCCATGGGGTGAAATGCCTCTGTCAGAATAATCTATGTGGGGAATGTCCATGGGGTGAACTGCCTATGTAAGAATAATCTATATGGGGAATGTCTATGGGGTGAAGTGCCTATGTCAGAATAATCTATGTGGGGAATGTCCATGGGGTGAAATGCCTATGTCAGAATAATCTATGTGGGGAATGTCTATGGGATGAAATGCTTATGTCAGAATAATCTATGTGGGGAATGTCTATGGAATGAAAAGCCATGTTGCTAATTGGCTCAGTGTGAATTTTAATAGTAAATTAATTTTACAAATCTTGCATTGACAGGTAAATTATAACAATTATCACCTGGATTCAGACTACATGAACATATAATGTCAGAATTATCAAGGGAATTGTTGCAATTATCTAAATATTAAATGGCTAATTGCCGTAATTTGCATCCTAAATAACCTTAAAATATGTTTAACTGTTAATAAAACATACATATGTAATATATTTAATATGAAACTTACGCAAACAATAAAATAGGAGACTAACCCTTTAATTGTCCATGTAATGGAGAAAGTAAATTATTTTGCCTTTCGAAATTGAAAAATTGAAAAAAGAGTTTTCATGTCACCACCAAAAAGTGGTGACATATTGTTATATGGTCTCCGTTTTATTTGACAGCGGTTCATGGTTGGTGGTTGGTCTTACAACTTCCAATAACTTAACTGTTAGGACTGACTTCAATTTTTTTCAAAATCATCTACAAGTTTTCAGAAGTTCCAATCTGACTTTTTATATAAGATTTGACCTTTTCAAAGTCAAAAATAGTTAAAAGGTCAAAAAGGTATATTTTCAACTTGCTTCAAATTGACCAATTTTCTTTTATCTACAAGTTATTAGAAGTTCAAATCTGACTTTAGATTTGAGATTTGACCTTCAATGACCTTCTCAAAGTCAAAATCATCTACAAGTTCTCATAAATTCAAATCTGACTTATGATGGAACTCACAATTTTTTGAGCAACTAGGTGGTGACATTTAGTCATGTTAATGCCTAATGTTAAGACTTGACTTAATATGACTGCTTACTATATGAGGACTTGTTATTCAATTCTCAGAAAAGAGTGTTTGCATTCAAGCATCATGAATTTAAAATATGACCAATTGTTTTTTAGTTTATCCTTTTTTCATCAATTATTTCGTCATTTAAATCAATTTACATTATACATGTACAAAATAGCTTGCTCATTGACTTATGGTATAAATATGGTCAACTAAAGCAGTTTTTTTTACAATTAACGCTTAAATACAAATGCATATAAAGAGAAAACATATTTACATTAGACATGCAATGAATAAAAAAAGAGTTTGTGTAAAAATAAAGAGAAAATTGGACAGCTGGTGTTCAGCAGTCAGCATTCGGCAGTTGGCATCTGTAACAAATGGCAGGTGGTAACATTTTGCATGTTAATGCCTTGTTTTTTGTAGATGTAGAGGAAGGAAGTTAGGGAGAATGACAAATCAACATTTTCATATTTAATTGTGGAGGGGAAGAGCACTGTTCATGCACAACAAAATTAACTACTGTACTTTGGCGGCCATTTTAATAAATACCATTAAACTGGATACCAATGTCAAAAATCACCTGACTTTTTATCGTACCTAATAAAGGTACGATATTGTCATCAGCTTGACGGGCGGGCGGCAGGCGGGCGGCGTCTCACTTTTCAGCTTGTCTACAGGTTTCCAGCCAAACCATTTGACAGATTCATCTGAAATTTTCAGGAATGTTTCTACGTATCAAAGTTAAGAACTGATTATTTTTTGGGCATTCTGGGTAAATTTTAAGGTGGCCATTTTGGATTTTCCGTCCTAAAATCTTCACTTTCAAGACTTGTCTACAGGTTTCCAGCCAAACCATTTGACGGATTCATCTGAAATTTTCAGGGATGTTTCTACGTATCAAAGTTAAGAACTGATTAGTTTTTTGGCATTCTGGGTAAAATTTAAGGTGGCCATTTTGCATTTTCCGTCCTAAAATCTTCACTTTCAAGACTTGTGTACAGGTTTCCAGCCAAACCATTTGGCGGATTCATTTGAAATTTACAGGGATGTTTCTACATATCAAAGTTAACAACTGATTAGTTTTTGGGCATTCTGGGTAAATTTTAAGGTGGCCATTTTGGATTTTCCGTCCTAAAATCTTCACTTTCAAGACTTGTCTACAGGTTTCCAGCCAAACCATTTGACGGATTCATCTAAAATTTTCAGGAATGTTTCTACGTATCAAAGTTAAGAACTGATTATTTTTTGGGCATTCTGGGTAAATTTTAAGGTGGCCATTTTGGATTTTCCGTCCTAAAATCTTCACTTTCAAGACTTGTCTACAGGTTTCCAGCCAAACCATTTGACGGATTCATCTGAAATTTTCAGGAATGTTTCTTGTATCAAAGTTAAGAACTGAGTAGTTTTTGGGCATTCTGGGTAAATTTTAAGGTGGCCATTTTGGATTTTCCGTCCTAAAATCGTCACTTTCAAGACTTGTCTACAGGTTTCCAGCCAAACCATTTGACGGATTCATCTGAAATTTTCAGGGATGTTTCTACGTATCAAAGTTAAGAACTGATTAGTTATTTGGCATTCTGGGTAAAATTTAAGGTGGCCATTTTGCATTTTCCGTCCTAAAATCTTCACTTTCAAGACTTGTGTACAGGTTTCCAGCCAAACCATTTGGCGGATTCATTTGAAATTTACAGGGATGTTTCTACATATCAAAGTTAACAACTGATTAGTTTTTGGGCATTCTGGGTAAATTTAAAGGTGGCCATTTTGGATTTTCCGTCCTAAAATCTTCACTTTCAAGACTTTTCTACAGGTTTCCAGCCAAACCATTTGACGGATTCATCTAAAATTTTCAGGAATGTTTCTACGTATCAAAGTTAAGAACTGCTTATTTTTTGGGCATTCTGGGTAAATTTTAAGGTGGCCATTTTGGATTTTCCGTCCTAAAATCTTCACTTTCAAGACTTGTCTACAGGTTTCCAGCCAAACCATTTGACGGATTCATCTGAAATTTTCAGGAATGTTTCTTGTATCAAAGTTAAGAACTGATTAGTTTTTGGGCATTCTGGGTAAATTTTAAGGTGGCCATTTTGGATTTTCCGTCCTAAAATCTTCACTTTCAAGACTTGTCTACAGGTTTCTAGCCAAACCATTTGACGGATTCATCTAAAATTTTCAGGGATGTTTCTACGTATCAAAGTTAAGAACTGATTAGTTTTTTGGCATTCTGGGTAAAATTTAAGGTGGCCATTTTGGATTTTCCGTCCTAAAATCTTCACTTTGAAGACTTGTCTACAGGTTTCCAGCCAAACCATGTGACGGATTCATTTGAAATTTACAGGGATGTTTCTACATATCAAAGTTAACAACTGATTAGTTTTTGGGTATTCTGGGTTAATTTTAAGGTGGCCATTTTGGATTTTCCGTCCTAAAATCTTCACTTTCAAGACTTGTCTACAGGTTTCCAGCCAAACCATTTGATGGATTCATCTGAAATTTTCAGGGATGTTTCTACGTATTAAAGTGAAGAACTGATTAGTTTTTGGGCATTCTGGGTAAATTTTAAGGTGGCCATTTTGGATTTTCCGTCCTAAATTCTTCACTGTCACACTGCTGTGTTTTAGGTACGATATTGTTCACGTCTGTGCCTTGTTTGTGATTATGAGTCAAAGAAAGCATTTTTGAGTTTCAAATTGACTTCTGTGGTAACTTGAAACCATCTTCTAATTTATTCCACTTACCTTTTATTGTTTCTCCAAATATATTCTTTGAAAATCGGATTTTAAGGGTGTTAATCAGGGCAATTCTGTGTCATTTTAATCAAAAATCTTGTTGCTACCTAGAAACGAGCAATTGTGATCTTGTTGTTACCAAGGAACGAGCAACTGTGATGTCATGTCACACTCATGTGAATTCTAGAATCACATGGCAGCCATTTTGGAAATTTCAAAAAAGTTCCCAATTAAAAAGGCAAAATGCTGTTTTCAAGTTGGAAACTATTGCAGAATCAACAAAAGGTTTGTGAAATAATTAGGATAAGGTTTCAAAATTATGCACAGGACAATATATGACTACTAAATGCAGGCAGGGACTTTTAATTGCCAAAAAATTGAGTGACAAAAAGCATTGCTATCAACCTTAGTACATTGCAATATTACAAGTCCACCAATTTAAGTAGCCCCAAAATGTTCAGAACAGCAAATCCCTCAAAATAAGTAGCGCCAAATTAAGTAGAAGTATAGTAAGTTTTTCAACAACTGTCACTATTTGGACACCAGCCCTTAACCAACAACAACATATAATCGAACATACGTAATTGCCCAGGAGGTTTAAAACGTTCAGGGGAAGGTATTAAGTGTTTATTGCCAAATAATTAGACATTTATATGATCAATGCATAGGCAATTACCAGATGTAAAATGGGATGAGTGGCATGACGACACATTTTGGGCCACAAAAACATCAGTTGCATAAACTGACCTGGGGAAACACCGTGGGGGGATTAAACGCACAGGGATGAGTCATCTAGCGGATGTAACATTTTAGTGGAGAAATATCTTGTAATTAAGAAATTATTTGAAAATTTGCATCAGTAATGTAAAGTGACCAGGGGAAAGACTGGGGGGTTAAACGCACAGGGATGAGTCATCTAGCGGATTGAACATTTATGTGGAGAAATATCTTGTAATTTTTAATAAAGAAATTATTTGAAAATTTGCATCAGTAATGTAAAGTGACCAGGGGAAAGACTGGGGGGTTAAACGCAAAGGGATGAGTCATCTAGCGGATGTAACATTTAAGTGGAGAAATATCTAGTAGTTTTTAATCAAGAAATTATTTTAATAGAATTGGTATCGATATGGCGAACTGAGTTGAACACATGTTTCCATAAACCAGTCATCAAAAAATTCTGTAAATTTTACACATTGTCAAATTGATTATCTTTTGAATGGCAACAATTTAATTTGAAAAATGCATGTATATCCTTTTCACTATATTATTTCAGAAAACACATCAGCCACTTCTTTTCTTCTCAGTATTATATGTTCAGAATGAAATGAAACATACCGGTATATCCAAACCTCATTGAAACAAAATGACATATACACAATGTGTTTAGGGCTCTCAATATTGTAATTGTACTAAGGAAAGTTTGGTTCATTTAACAAAAGGTATCTTGTTAATGAAATAAAAGGTTTACTTTAATTTTGATCTATTTAATTTTTTGAATACTTTTGATTAAATGAACCAAACTTTTCTTTGTATAACTATAATATTGAGAGGTATGAGAAAATGCCGTATATGCTAATTTGTTCCAACAAGGTTCGGAAAGACATTTTATTTCATTCTCAAGAATGGGTAGAAAGGAACAAAAAAAAATTGCACCAAAAAACAAAAATTGTTCACAAAAACAATAATACAGGTATAAAATATGTATAAGTAATTTTTGCATTAAATTGTTGCAATCAGTGACCGTTACATAAAGGACAGTGTTATTTACATAATGTTTTCTCAACAATTGTTTTGAGAGAAAAACAATGTTGATTTCAGTTCACCATATCGATACCAATCCTTTGTAATTGCAATCTTCTAGTATGTATCCACGTGAGTCTACGATTCTTATGCCCTTTTTGCCTACTACCCTTTTTCTATCTAAATGGAATAAAATCAGCTGAATAAAATACTACAATTTGACACCATTTTTCAGTTTTATTTGAAAAATGTGTGAAATGGTGTCAAATTGTAGTATTTTATTCCATTTGGTTTAGTTTTGACTCACCTATTTCAATCTACTTAAAGAGAGAATCAGATCTATAAAAAAATTGTTTCAATTTTAGAATATTTTTGACTCATATCATTTCTTGTAATGTCTATCCCAAGTGCATACTTTAGGAAAACTAAAGATTTTTACTATTATAATGTATTATTTTCAGTTTTATTTGAAAAAAATGTATCAATGAATAGAAGTATATTTCTGTAAAATGGCGAGCCACATTATCTGATGAGGTTTTGTTCATGAATTCTGTGAACTTTCATTCCCTTTATAAAAAAATATTTTGTTTGTGTTTTTCAGTCATCCTGTGGAGCATTGCAAATTTGATGAAAATTACCTAATAGCGGCCCATGTGCCTTTAAATAAGCAACCTGAAGCTGATGATTTTGATAGCATTGTTCACAGAAGGTAAGCATTTGGACTATTATAATAAGCATTTGGACTATTATAATAAGCATTTGGACTATTATAATAAGCATTTGGACTATTTTAATTAGCATTTGGACTATTATGATAAGCATTTGGACTATTATAATAAGCATTTAGACTATTGTAATAAGCATTTGGACTATTGTGATAAGCATTTGGACTATTATAATAAGCATTTAGACTATTATAATAAGCATTTGGACTGTTTTAATAAGCATTTGGACTATTATAATAACCATTTAGACTATTATAATAAGCATTTGGACTATTATGATAAGCATTTAGACTATTATAATAAGCATTTGGACTTTTATAATAATTATTTGGACTATTATAATAAGCATTAACTATTATGAGTGTTTGGACTATTATTAGTATTTGGACTATTATAAGTATTTGGATTATTATAAGTATTTGGACTTGTACTATCATAAGCATTTGGACTATTATTAAAGCTTATTTGTCCAACTTAACTTCTGTATAGAGGGCACTACCAGTAATCAGCTTTACTGTTAACAAGAAATCACCTGTAATTAAAGGTATTCAATATAAATGTTTTTACTTGCAGGGATAGAGGGTTAGTATTTGCCTATAACTTTAACATAGAGCAAGCCAGTGATGTGCCGTCTATTTGTACAGCAAAATATGACGTACCTGAGAGTTACAATTACAACATCAACCTTGTGACACCTTATGATGCATTATGATTTCATCTAAAATTACAACATTAAACTTGTGACACCTTGTGATGCATTGTGATTTCATCTACAATTACAACATCAAACTTGTGACACCTTGTGATGCATTGTGATTTCATCTACAATTACAACATCAAACTTGTGACACCTTGTGATGCATTGTGATTTCATCTACAATTACAACATCAAACTTGTGACACCTTGTGATGCATTGTGATTTCATCTACAATTACAACATCAAACTTGTGACACCTTGTGATGCATTGTGATTTCATCTACAATTACAACATCAAATTTGTGACACCTTGTGATGCATTGTGATTTCATCTATAATTACAACATCAAACTTGTGACACCTTGTGATGCATTGTGATTTCATCTACAATTACAACATCGAACTTGTGACACCTTGTGATGCATTGTGATTTCATCTACAATTACAACATCAAACTTGTGACACCTACACGATGCATTGTGATTTCATCTACAATTACAACATCAACATTGTGACACCTCACGATACATTATGATTTCATCTACAATAACAACATCAACATTGTGATATCTTATGATGCATTGTGATTTCATCTACAATTACAACATCAACCTTGTGACACCTTATGATGAATTGTGATTTCAACTACAATTACAACATCAACCTTGTGATATAATACATTGTGATGTTGTCATCTACCAGTACTGAACATGAACCTTGTGATACAATAATTTACGATGACCTCTACACTTACAACATGAACATTGTTCGCCTCGTGATACAATAATTTGTTACATTTTCATGTACAATATTTACATTAAATCATGCCACTTTTAGTTCTTAATGATTTCATTTATGATTACAATACCTATATTGTGACAACAATACATTTTCATTTTAGTAAATAATTTCAAATATATATTATAACAAGAAGTTGTCTTCTAGGATTCCTTGCCGATCCTCTGGCGAACTTCACATAGAGTATTCAATTCTGGCACTCCCCTCAACATGATCAACCAATCAGCAGGGTTAGATGTGTCATGTGACGCATGTGATGACAAGCATGTGGTACAATGTTCACATTACTCGTATTGCCATTTTTTCAATCCAGGATTTCTATTGAGTTTTGGTCTTATAACCTCAAAACATATTTCAAAATAAGAAGTGAAATAATAAGTGATGAAAGCTTTAGTTCAAATATTTTGAATTGCTATAATGACTTTATAGCCATTTACTGTTGTCAGACAATAAAATCAACCATTCTTTGGTTATCCTTTTGAATGTACCGAACAAACTGTCACCCTGTGGTCAGGAAGGAACCTTGGAGCCGATCCTCCTCATTGTAAAATAATTTTGAACTGTTTTTTACTATATTTCCTCATCTCTCCGTCCATTAAAGGTATTAAAAGGACTGAGTGTATGTAACATGTTGGGAGCAATCATTAAACAGCATAATAAAAGGAGCACGTAGGTTATCGCAAACAATTTCAAACGATTCTAACTTGAATTATGAATATTTTCTGATCATGAACATGGGTGTATCTTTAAGATCCATTCATTATCTTCAAGAAAGGTATAAAGAATGATAATTTAGTTAATCAGACCTAAGTGATATTTAAGGGGCAGTGGACCAATCAACATAATTTTTCAAAAATGTTGACCTATTTTTCACCAAAAATGCAACCTTTAATAATATTGTTAAATGCATACATGTATTTATAATTTGCTTTGAGACACGTTCTACATCCTAGCGGAATAGTGGATTTCTCCAGGGACTTTAAAGATACTGAATTTGGATGACCAAAATGAGCTGAAACCAATGAATAGCATGGGTTTTTTCAATGGAGAAATAACATAGGGAACAGTTATCTTAAAGCAATTACGATTTTCTTTCAAGAAATATTTGATACATTAAAATAAAGAATAGTAATGCATTTAACATTGTAAAAAATGATTGTATTTTTTGGTGAAAGTGAGGTCAACATCTTTGAAAAGTGTGTTGATGGGTTGATTGCTAGTTAAATATCTCCGAGTTTGTTGACTTTATTATTACTGTATATAATTCTCTTTGAGATAATGAAATGATCCAAAAGATAAACCTGTCTTCATTGTCAGAAAATAGTCATAATCCAAGATATAACCGTCTGAAATTGCAATAACATACCTGCTCCTTTATTTTCTCAAAAAAATAAATCAAGATATCTGATCAAATGTAAAAGGTCGTTGATTATTTAAGATAAAAATGTCCAGTCCATAAGAATTGAAAAGTTGAATGACGACTTTTTATCACACCGAAAAGTACTATTTTAATTGTGTTAGAAGCAGAACTGGTGGAAGAAAGGAAGTGACGTAAGCTAAAATGTTTGGACAGCAGTGTGACTCGAGCTGGAGTTATCGAATGAGGAGGTGTGGCAGGGGTTGAACACCGGAAGAGAGGGGGTGACAGAGTCTGAAGTTGTGGGAGACTGGGGGCACAGAGGTCGCCCTACACACATAATCTTCACACGTATCCGAAAGGGATTTCAACTCTCAATAGAACATCATAGGGTGCGTCCTTTAGATGTTTCTGTGATCTTAAAATCAATCTGCATATTAACTATAATTCAATACATAGATTAGTAAGTTATATTTTGTGTAATAATGCATCGTTTTACATCAAAGAACATACTATTGCTAGACACATGCAGTAAAAATGTTTCAGTTTGACAATAGAGAGTTCTAAGTTTTCAGTCGAACTTATACTGCAACTTTAACTTTTAAATGACATAAACACTACTGGGAGGAACGTTTCTCAAATGAACCAGGGAAAAGTACATTTCATTAGAAAAATTTTCTTCATTTCCTATGTGAATATCGCAGCAATGGCAGAATTAATTTTTTCTAAGTTGTTATCATATTTTGAAACCGGAATTCACGAAATACATACTTGTTGAATATTTTGTGGAGTTCCTCCCCAGTGCTATACCTGACTTGTACAAGTACAGGTTTGCATATACATATTCCAAAAAAATATATCGAAATCTCGATCTCTACTTACTAATAAAGGCCCCGTATAAAAATCAAATATTTGAAATTTTACACAAACTTTACACAGGGCCTTTAAAGGGTCTACAAAGACTAGAGGGTGAAAAATTGTGGGTGCAGTCTTTTCAAAAAGCATTCCAATTTTTCAAGTAGAATTCTAGCTTTATTATCTGAGAGAATGCTTGAGGTTTCTGGTGAAATATATCAAATATTGAAGATCTTTAAGATTTGGAAATACCCATACCTATTACAATCAAAAAGGGGACGTCCACTTTACAAGTAACAGTTTGAAAAGTACCATCGTCCATCACAGTGAGTTCGCTGGAACATATTAAAATATATTGGCAAATGTTGTCCATATGCATATAATGGACATAATTATATTACAATGCAATGCGATTTATAATACGTATATTATTTCTAATGGCATAGTATATATAATATTTTTTAGACCATATGGCTTGCCTGGACCGCGTCACCTTTTGCCACCGTGCTGTAGGCCTATACTTAATTCCTATTCCCAAGTTCCTACTTGATCTAGATTCAATGATTTGAAACACTAGACGATCCTAATCCATTCTCTCTTGCAGATTGGGGATGGTACGAATTGACGTCATAGGTTCGCTATTAAAGACTCTTGTATTAGTAAAACAGTTGAAAGTCATAATGATTACACACAAATATCTCCGATATCGTAGGCCCATGCCATTGTGTTGTATATCTACCCATAAAGGTTTAAAGCGTTAGTAAAGAATAGATGTGTTTAATGGCTATCGGTATGAGCAATCAAAATTACTTTACTGTCTGAAAAAGAACTGTTGTATCTGATTAGATAAAGACGTACTTGATGCAGATATTGACTAGAATTAAAAAGGGATTGACTAGAATTGAAAAGGGATGCCCAATTTTCAAAATAATTGCCAAATAATCTAAGAATTACATAATAACAATTTGAAAGTCGAACATGTGAAATTAGAGCACTCCAGAAAAATAATGAGAATATTTTTAGAAAGTTACTCTCAATTCAAAGTCTCCGGTTTTTGGTGCCCCTTTAACACAATAACGCTGATCGATTTCCACCCACGACTTTTAACTGGATTAACGTCCATTCGAGTGTGACGCAATGGAGTTCAAGTGAAAGCTTAAAAGGTATGCTATTTAATTAGCTATTACAGAGCATTCAGTGGCGGTGGTATTGTCTATATACATAACTACTTTATCTATAAAAATAGTCCCTCAGACAAATTTAGTAATCCTATATTTAAAGAGAAATTAATCGAGTTGTTTAAATAGATTAAGATTAACCTGTATATCGTACGTCACATTGTGGGATCGACAGTCTTTTCTATCCCATGGAATACAAGCATTTAATTAGATAAAGAGGAGCTCTCACAAGTCAGAATGCGTACGTCAGTAATGATCGAAACATTAATAAAGGGGCTTCTACAGAGGCTCATACCGATACCACTTTGATTAATTCTCCATTCTGATTTCACAAAATAACTTCGGTCACTGCGTTCCCTCGGGAAATATTGATATCATCCTTGTGATATTCCCCATATCAGATCCCTCCTGGTGAATAACTACTTTTTATACCATGGTTAGAGCGATAAAAGCAATCGCATATTTCGGAGGGATGATATTTTCAAAAAATTTCATTTTTTCAAAAAATTTCATTTTTTCAAAAAATTTCATTTTTTCAAAAAATTTCATTTTACACAACTTTTCATTTTTCCAAACACTTTCATTTTTCTCATTCAATAGAAAGATATTGCTCTTGACCAAGGTATAAAAGCAATCGCATATTTCGGAGAGGAATGATATTGGGATTAATAGGATGGTATGGATTTCAACCCGGGATGTTCAAAAATTTTGCATTTTTTAATTTTTCAAAAATTTTCATTTTTTCAAAAATCTTAATTTTTTCAAAAATCTTCATTTTTTGAAAAATTTTCATTTTTTGAAAAATTTTCATTTTTTGAAAAATTTACATTTTACACAAATTTTCATTATTCTAAATATTTTCATTTTTCTCATTCAATAGAGGATTTTAAAAAGATATTGCTCTTGACCATGGTATAAGGTCGTTATTCACCTGTCGAGGAATGCCTAGGATCCCTAGGATGATATTAATATTTCCCTCTGTCAATGCGTTCCTTCGGGAAATATTGATATCATCATTGTGATATTCCCCATATCAAATCCCTCCTGGAGTGGTGAATAACTTCTTTTTGTACCATGGTCAGAACAATATCAAGCATATAATAGCAAGTCATAAATCATATATTTGGAATAGTGATGATATCGGGGATGATATTGGGATTAGAGGGATGATATCAGGGATGATATGGATATCAACCCGGGTATATGTTCACATTATATTTAGGATGTACCGTTGGGTCACGTTATACCTGGAATGCACATCTAATGTCATATTGTATCTATAGAATGTATCGCTTGGTCACAATATATTTAGGATGTACCACTGGGTCACATTATATTTAGATTGTACCGCTCGGTCACATTATATTTAGGATGTACCACTGGGTCACATTATATTTAGGATGTACCACTGGGTCACATTATATTTAGGATGTACCACTGGGTCACATTATATTTAGAATGTACCACTGGGTCACATTATATTTAGGATGTACCACTGGGTCACATTATATTTAGGATGTACCACTGGGTCACATTATATTTAGGATGTACCACTGGGTCACATTATATTTAGATTGTACCGCTGGGTCAGAATGTACCGCTGGGTCGCCTTGCATCTAGAATGTAGGCTGGGTCGAATTGTATCAACTCATTTGTAGACTAGAAGTGAATGAATCCTAGATCACTTTATGTCCGTCTGCTGGGTCAAAATGTCTTGCCCTAACGATTAAATTTGTCGGAATAATTCATCGACGTAAGTAAAATTACCAAGTGTCTTGCAGAAAAAGAAGAAAAAATGCAAATGTAAATGAAGATCATTTTACAGTAAAACACAGTAAAAGATGCAAATGTATTTAGACACAAATCTGGTTTCTCACTGCACATGGAAAACATTCCCATGATGCCGTAGCGCCATCTACAATCCCATACTACCCTGCGCGCAGAGTTTAGTCATAAACCATGACGAAGCTCTGTTTTAAAAAGTGAATTGGAACGAATGTAAAGGGTAATCCCATGCAGAATTTGAACAAGGAATCTTAATGAACAAATAGCGTCATGTACGTAAGCCATATGTAAGGTGTAACAATGCAAGGTAAATATCAATTAAACGGAATGTTTCTACAATTTAAACGTGTCAGGACTAGCTTTACTTCCGTCAAAAATCAATGGACCCGATGGGATTAGTTATCGCTGATAACAGCGATTGAGGAATTAAGAATCTATTTTCTAGACACCCCCGCTGACGTATTACTTAACAAATTACATTTCCGAGTATTTTACTATTGACTCTATCGGGATCGGGCTCGTTGGGTCAACGGGGTCAATATTGATACCGCTGACGTATTACTTAACAAATTACATTTCCGAGTATTTTACTATTGACTCTATCGGGATCGGGCTCGTTGGGTCAACGGGGTCAATATTGATACCGCTGACGTATTACTTAACAAATTACATTCCGAGTATTTTACTATTGACTCTATCGGGATCGGACTCGTTGGGTCAACGGGGTCAATATTGATACCTATCAGACCTGCAAATCCTGTTTTTTGTTACTCAGGGTTTATCGTAGCAGGCAGAATCTTGGTGATTTGACGATCTTTTATCCATTAGATGTGATATAATTCATCGGGATTAAGTATATGTGAGGGTAGCACGAGTTTTAGCTATCATACAATAAATCGAGCGTATCATTTCACATCCAATGGAAGAAATATTCTTGTGCTTAAGTTACTTAAGTACAGGTGTGCCAAAAAAAATTGCAATTTGCAAAATTTTAGAGGTAATTCATATTTGAATGGCTCTATTTTGGTCGTGTTGACCATATTGTCTTTTCAAATTGGTATTTAGTTTTTACCATTTTGCGATCGTCTCATTATTCCCCCTCCAAGGGTGGGCCCAGAAAAAAATTTGGACCCACAAATTTCGTATTGCCTCAATTAGTGGGCCTTGTTGGATATTATTTGGCTTTTTGGGCATTTTTAGGCCAGATTATCAAAAATGGGCCTTAATTTTTCAATTTCCTTTATTGTTTGGGGGGGTTTAGGGGCCTAACAAACGCGGGCTGTTTTCTGATTGAAATGTGCCCCCTCGCCTTGTCAGCTTCTGGATCCGCCAGTGCATGCCAACGAACAAACACACTAGAACCAAAAAAGGAACGATCGAAAAACCAAACCATAGCTTTGAGATCGTCCACTGTAGAATCGGTGTCCTTGGGGATAGCAAATCACTTTGCGATTGTCTTATATTGCGTTCTCTTTCACCATTTATCATCAAAATTTAATGACTGAAGCGTGAACACTGTACTACTCATCAATAGTAGATAGGGGATTTCCGGTGCGGTACAGGAAATGAGCAACACGTTTTTTATACATTTCATAGTATTTGTTATTCGACTGATGACATGATCTTTTCGGCGTTCGATTGGACGGGAGCTGAATCGGATGAGGTTTTCTGAGAACAAACGTGTAAATATGAGGCGTCGACAGTACGTGAGAAGTACAACAGTAAACAACATCACAATTACGAACGTGAATTGGTTGCTGCAGATACGAGGGGTGATCAATAAGTTATGGACGCTTCTTTACACAGATGCTTTTTATAGACCAATCCCTTCGATTTTCTTACCAGTGATATATCATTCAATTATCTATCAACTCTGAAGATTTGAAGACAAAATATATATTTCCGTGAAGGAGGTACAGGTACAGGTCTTCAGAATTGATAGATACACGCCTTACCATCGCGTAAGCAGGCGTCACCGTACAGCGTTAAAAATAGCGGAGTACAGTTTTCTGTACGGTAACGCAAATTAACTGCTTTGAAGCAAAAACTATGACAAGGGTTTAAAAAAATTAATTTGATGAAAACGAATACGATTTCATGTGAAATAAAAACAGCATTCTCTTAGAAATGGTTTTAACTTCCTGATTATGATAAACGTTTTACGAGCACCGTTCGGATTTTTTCTGAGCCCACATAATCGACCCAAGTGAAAAAAGGTTGTTTTTTCACATTTCGTTTGGTTATTATTTTCCCTGCCGTCTGAGAGTATGGATTATTTTTATGAGAATATGTATTTGTTGACTACACATTTTAGAACGGGCAAAGATTCAGCAAACAACCATGCATTATGTATATTTAAAAAAGATCAAATTTGTACGGTGACGCACCAACTGTACGGTGACGCTATGCTTTGATGAACTAAATGAGACTGAGATTGTATGAAATGGAAACTCTGGAGTATAATCATTTGTTCATATATCAGCGCATGGGCGCTACAGTTCAACGATATCTTCCACCGCTTAATGGAAGGTTACTGGAAATGTACGGTCAAGATCATGAAACCAAAAACTGTCTTGTTGCTATGTTATTGATGTTTTAAACTTTTTAGGATGAAAGATGCAATATCTTGCATGGGGTAAAGATGGCTGTGTAGGCTATCTTTGTTAGTCATATGAGAAAAGTCTGGTTTAGTTCAAATGATACCAAAGCATTACGTCAACTTTCAAATAGTTAATTCCATGAAAACTAAAAATATCGAACTTAATACTTCCTGTCCGCCATCTTAAATGCGAAGGTGACGGCTGTAACCTTCGCTTGATACTTACCAGTGATAATGTACATGTAGATCTGACGCTTCTTTACCTCTTGTTCGAACAGTAAGCTTAGAGCACTTCATAAAATCTAAGGAAGCGTCACCGTACAGCTGATGCGTCACCATATAGTTCTGATCTTTTTTGAATAAATAAACTGAATGATTTTTTGCCGAATATTCATCTGTCCTAAAATGTGTAGATAACAAATACATATTCTCATAAAAATAATCCATACTCTCAGACGACAGGGAAAATAATAACCAGACGAAAGGTGGAAAAAACAACATTTTTCTCTCGAGTCGATTATGTGGGCCGATCCAGTCAGAAAAAATCCGAGCAGTGCTCGAAAAACTTTTATCATAATTAGAAAGTTAAAACCATTCCTAAGAGAATGCTGTTTTTATTACACCCGAAATCGTATTTATTTTCATCTAATTAATCTTTTTAAAGGGTGACGCATATCGTTTAGCAAATCGAACGCTCGTTTCTGGTGTTGCTCACCGTTTAGTATAAAAGGCCCGATCCCGGAATAATACTCAAGGGTTCACAGGTTCGAGATCGTTGTGTCAACACCTCTAACTGTTATATAGCATAAGTATATTATAGATCGTCACACATTTATAAAAGGGTGATTTTAATTTTGACAAATCAATTCCACATTTATGGGTGAAGTTTCAGGATCTTCTATTTGTGTATAACTAGAGATCTAACGATCTAAGATTGCAAGCAATCTTACGGAGGCCCTATATTCGTTTCTGAACATTCAAAGGCCAGCCAAAGGTCAAATCTCTAATACAAGGTCATATATGAACTCCAGACAACTTGTAGATGATTTTTAAAAAAGGTTTGGTCGAATTAATGCAAGTTGAAATTTGACCTTGAAAAATTCTGAAATTTGACCTTTTTTCAGTTTTTGAGCTATAATATCTCAAAACTGGAGCCAAATTTTAATAGATAATCAATTGCTAATATGTGTAGAACCTTTAGTAAAGGAATATATATTCTGACTTTCATTTAAAAATATTGATTTGTAGTCTCCAATTTTGAGAAACTTAGAAAACACAGTTTGTGATTTCGTTTGATGACCTTGACCTTTGACCTTGCAAATTTTACTTTTTTAGAACTCAGAAGGTCTTTTGTGAATAAATATACCTAAATTTGAATCCAGAAAATTGATTTGAAAAATCAACTTTTTTGACCTGTCGGAGGTCACTGAAGGTCAACCAAAGGTCAAGGGTCAAAAGTAAGGTTAGATTTGGAATCCTGAGAACTTGTAGATGAGTTTTAAAAAAAATTGGTCAATTTGAAGCAAGTTGAAATTTAGTCTTGAAAAGTTTCGAAATTTGACCTTTTTTCAGTTTTTGAGTTCCAATATCTCAAAACTGGTACACAATTTTAATAAATAGTCAATTGCTAATATGTGTAGAACCTATAGAGGAATATATATCCTGACTTTCATGAAAAAATATTGATTTGTAGTCTCCAATTTTGAGAAACTTAGAAAACACAGTTTGTGATTTAGTTTGATGACCTTGACCTTTGACCTTGCAAATTTTACTTTTTTAGACCTCAGTATATCTTTTCTGATTAAATAAACCTAAATTTGAATCCAGAAAATCAATTTGAAAAATCAATTTTTTGACCTTTAGAAGGTCACTGAAGGTCAACTAAAGGTCAAAGGTCAAAATTAAGGTCAGATTTGAGTTCCTGAAATCTTGTAGATGCTTTTTAAAAAAAAGTTTGGTCAATTTAAAGCAAGTTGAAATTTGACCTTGAAAAATTTCGAAATTTGACCTTTTTACTGTTTTTGAGTTCTAATATCTCAAAACTGAAGCAAAATTTTAATAAATAGTCAATTGCTAATATGTGTAGAACCTTTAGAGGAATATATATTCTGACTTTCAGTGAAAAAAATTGATTTGTAGTCTCCAATTTTGAGAAACTTAGAAAACATAGTTTGTGATTTCGTTTGATGACCTTGACCTTTGACCTTGCAAATTTTACTTTTTTAGACCTCAGAAGGTCTTTTGTGAATAAATATACCTAAATTTGAATCCAGAAAATCAATTTGAAAAATCAACTTTTTTGACCTTTCGGAGGTCACTGAAGGTCAACCAAAGGTCACAGGTCAAAAGTAAGGTCAGATTTGGAATCCTGAGAACTTGTAGATGAGTTTTAAAAAAAAATTTGGTCAATTTGAAGCAAGTTGAAAAAAGATCTTTTTTGACCTTTTTTTGACCTTCAATATCTCAAAATCTAGGCAAAATTTCTCTAGACGGCAAAAGGCTAAGACTAATAGAATACTAATATCTATCTGTATGCAAAAATTCAGCCAAAAATATTGAAGTGTAGTGTCAGGATTTGAGAAACTTGAAAAAAACTTAGATTTGACCTAGATTTTGACCTTTGACCTTGACCTAGATAAAAATTCCTTTCCCCCCAAGTTCAGCCAAGGTCCCTAGTAGGTGCATATAGTAGATAGTTGAAAGGTAGTTGGAAGTAGGAGAAAAAGGTTTAGGAAGAATAAATAAATAAAGAATAATAACTAGATGTATAAGAAGATTGCAAGCAATCTTACGGAGGCCCCGTAGGCTTTTTTGAACATTTAAAGGTCAGCCAAAGGTCAAATCTTGAATACAAGGACATATATGAACTCCAGGCATCTTGTAGATGATTTTTAAAAAAGGTTTGGTCAATTTGAAGCAATGTGAAATTTGACCTTGAAAAATTTCAACATTAGACCTTTTTCAGTTTTTGAGGTCCAATATCTCAAAACTGGTGCAGAATTTTAATAGATAATCAATTGTTATTATGTGTAAAACCTTTAGAGGAATATATATCCTGACTTTAATTCAAAAATATTGATTTGTAGTCACAAACTTTGAGAAACTTAGAAAACACAGTTTGTGATCTTGTTTGATGACCTTGACCTTTGACCTTGAAAATTTTACTTTTTTAGACCTCAGTATATCTTTTTTGATTGAATAAACCTAAATTTGAATCCAGAAAATCAATTTGAAAAATCAACTTTTTTGAAGGTCAACTAAAGGTCATAGGTCAAAACTAAGGTCAGATTTGAGTTCCCTAGATCTTGTAGATGCTTTTTAAAAAAATGTTTGGTCAATTTAGAGCAAGTTGAAATTTGACCTTGAAAAATTTTGAAATTTGACCTTTTTTTCAGTTTTTGAGTTCTAATATCTCAAAACTGGAGCAAAATTTTAATAAATAGTCAATTGCTAATATGTGAAGAACCTTTAGAGGAATATATATTCGGACTTTCAGTTAAAAAAATTGATTTGTAGTCTCAAATTTTGAGAAACTTAGAAAACACAGTTTGTGATTTCGTTTGATGACCTTGACCTTTGACCTTGCAAATTTTACTTTTTTACACCTCAGAAGGTATTTTGTGAATAAATATACCTAAATTTGAATCCAGAAAATCGATTTGAAAAATCAACTTTTTTGACCTTTCGGAGGTCACTGAAGGTCAACGAAAGGTCAAAGGTCAAAAGTAAGGTCAGATTTGGAATCCTGAGAACTTGTAGATGAGTTTTAGAAAAAAAATTTGGTCAATTTGAAGCAAGTTGAAAAAAGACCTTTTTTGACCTTTTTTGACCTTCAATATCTCAAAATCTAGGCAAAATTTCTCTAGACGGCAAAAGGCTAAGACTAATAGAATACTACTATCTATCTGTATGCAAAAATTCAGCCAAAAATATTGAAGTGTAGTGTCAGGATTTGAGAAACTTGAAAAAAACTTAGATTTGACCTAGATTTTGATCTTTGACCTTGACCTAGATAAAAATTCCTTTCCCGCCAAGTTCAGCCAAGGTCCCTAGTAGGTGCATATAGTAGATAGTTGAAAGGTAGTTGGAAGTAGGAGAAAAAGGTTTAGGAAGAATAAATAACTAGACTTTGGAAATTGAACGAAGTTCAATTTCAGACTCCAGATCTAGACTTTTTTTTAGCCGAGTTATCCAGAATAAGCCGAGTCATCCAAAATAAGCTGAGTCATCCAGAAAAAGATGGATGGATGGATGAAAAAGGAAGGAAGGATAGGCTAGAATAGGAAGGAACAATAGGATAGAATAGGAAAGAATAATAGAATAGAATAGGAAGAAGGAATGGAATAGGAAGGATAGGAAGGATAGGAAGGAGAGGATACGAAGGAAAGGTAGTCGGATCGAAATTTGGTTTGCAGCCTCGGATTCCTGAGAAAATTCTACCCTTAATTCATAACTCATATGTTAAATTTGGAGAATTTTTTATTTTGACCTACTTTTCGGACACCATATCTCAAAAGTTGGTCGAAATACTTTCTGACGGCAAAATGCGTACACTATTAGCAAACTCTTTCCTACCTGTATACAAAATTTTGAAGCAAATCATTTAAATATAGTGTCAGAATCGCAAAAATAAGGGAAATTTGACCTAGATTGTGACCTAGGGATTTTGGTGTCCACATTTTGAAGTTAGGTAGCCTTTGAGGTCCCCTTCCTTCATAAGCTTTCATTATTTTAAGCTGTACTTAGTCTATATCTCGAATTTTACACTTCAAAAAAATCGTTTTTTCCCATTGACATAACATGGGTCACCAAATTTAGCGATTTTTGAGCTTTCAAAACGTCATAACTTACGGACCGGGAGTTGGATTGAAATTTGGTTTGCAGATTCGGATTCCTGAGAAAATTTTAGTCTTAATTCATAACTTATACGTTAAATTTGGAGCAATTTTTATTTTGACCTACTTTTCGGACACCATATCTCAAAAGTGGGTCAAAATACTTTCTGACGGCAAAAGGCTAACACTATTAGCACAGTCTTGGCTACATGTATTCAAAATTTCAAAGAATATAATTAAAGTGTAGTGTCAAAATCGCAAAAATAAGGAAAAACTTTGAATTTGACCTAGATTTTGACCTAGGCATTTTGGTGTCCAAATTTTTATGAAAAGAAGGTTATGAGGTCCCTTTCTTTTATGGGCTTCCATTATGTTTAGCTGTGCTTAGTCTATATCTCGTATTTTACACTTCAAAAAAATATTTTTTCCCATTGAATTAACATGGGGCACCAAATTAAGCGATTTTTGAATTTTCAAAACGCCATAACTTCTGAACCGGAAGTCAGATCGAAATTTGGTTTTCAGATTCGGAATCCTGAGAAAATTTCCTATAAGACTGATATCCTGGACATTGGATTCGGAGAACTTTTTTTTGGACCTCGTTTTCGGACACTGATATCTCGAAATCGGTTTGAGATACCAAAAAACTAAATCGACTCTAGCTTTTCTACTTTTTTATGAGGAACACAATGAAAAAACCCGGATCGAAAATATTGAAGGACGACCGAGAAAATCGAAAAAAGTGACAAAGTACTGGATTTGACCTAGTTCTTGACCTTTGACCTAGATAAAAATTTGACCCAATTTCCGAGGAACTAGATACTGGACATAAATTGACTGAATAATGATCTTTATTGGAAGCCTTATGGTTATCGAGAAAACTGGGAAAGAATAATAAAGAATAAAGAATAATAAGAAGAATAAGAATACTGACGAAAACAATAGACTCCAGATTTACATCTGGAGTCTAATAATAACTAGAAGATTGCAAGCAATCTTACGGAGGCCCTGTAGGCATTGCCAATTAGGTCAACTAAAGGTTAAATATCAAATTTAAGATCATATATGAACTCCAGACAACTTGTAGATGATTTTTAAAAAAGATTTGGTTGAATTAATGCAAGTTGAAATTTGACCTTGAAAAATTCTGAAATTTGACCTTTTTTCAGTTTTTGAGCTATAATATCTCAAAACTGGAGCCAAATTTTAATAGATAATCAATTGCTAATATGAGGAATATATATTCTGACTTTCAGTAAAAAAAATTGATTTGTAGTCTCCAATTTTGAGAAACTTAGAAAACACAGTTTGTGATTTAGTTTGATGACCTTGACCTTTGACCTTGCAAATTTTACTTTTTTAGACCTCAGAAGGTCTTTTGTGAATAAATATACCTAAATTTGAATCCAGAAAATCGATTTGAAAAATCAATTTTTTTGACCTTTTGGAGGTCACTGAAGGTCAACCAAAGGTCAAAGGTCAAAAGTAATGTTAGATCTGGAATCCTGAGAACTTGTAGATGAGTTTTAAAAAAAAAATTGGTCAATTTGAAGCAAGTTGAAATGTAGTCTTAAAAAGTTTCGAAATTTGACCTTTTTTCAGTTTTTGAGTTCCAATATCTCAAAACTGGTACACAATTTTAATAAATAGTCAATTGCTAATATGTGCAGAACCTATAGAGGAATATATATCCTGACTTTCATGAAAAAATATTGATTTGTAGTCTCCAATTTTGAGAAACTTAGAAAACACAGTTTGTGATTTAGTTTGATGACCTTGACCTTTGACCTTGCAAATTTTACTTTTTTAGACCTCAGTGGGTCCTTTGTGATCAAATATACCTAAATTTGAATCGAGAAAATCAATTTGAAAAAACAACTTTTTTTACCTTTCGAAGGTCAGCGAAGGTCAACGAAAGGTCGGAGGTCAACAGTAAGGTCATATTTGAGTTCCTGAGATCTTGTAGATGATTTTTAAAAAAAAATCTGGTTCATTTGAAGCAAGTTGAAAAATGACTGATTTTTGCCAATTTTTGACGTCAAATATCTCAAAAACGGTAAAAAATTAACGCGTACATATAGTGAGCAATTTGTAGAGAATGCTTATATCTAGTTACATTTTAATTCATCGCAAGAAATAATGAAGTATGAGGACGAAATCTGAGAAACTTGAAAAAAGCTTAGATTTGACCTAGATTTTGACCTTTGACCTTGACCTAGATAAAAATTCCTTTCCCACCAAGTTCAGCCCAGGTCCCTAGTAGGACTATGTAGTAGCTAGTTGAAAGTTAGTCGGAAGTAGGAGAAAAAGAGGGAGGAAGAATAAATAATAATAAAGAATAATATCTACAAAATTGATAGGAGGCCCCTGCCGGGGGCCTCCTAATAAGAATATCTATAAAATTAATAGGAGGCCCCCCGTTGGGGCCTCCTAATAACTAGACTTGGGAAATTGAACGAAGTTCAATTTCAGACTCCAGATCTAGACTTTTTTTTAGCCGAGTCATCCAGAATAAGCCGAGTCATCCAAAATAAGCTGAGTCATCCAGAAAAAGATGGATGGATGGATGGATGAAAAAGGAAGGAAGGATAGGCTAGAATAGGAAGGGACGATAGGATAGAATAAGAAAGAATGATAGAATAGAATAGGAAGAAGGAATAGAATAGGAAGGATAGGAAGGAGAGGATACGAAGGAAAGGTAGATAAGAAGGATACGATAGGATCACAAAGGAAGGATGGATGCATTTTTCAATATTTTCTTCTCTACTCTTGACTTGCTATCAGGATACCATCAGATCGATTTTTCTCGAAATTTCAAAACGCCATAACTTTCGAACCGGAAGTCTGATCGAAATTTGGTTTGCAGAGTCGGATTCCTGAGAAAATTCTGCCTTTAATTCATAACTCATATGTTAAATTTTGAGAACTTTTTATTTTGACCTACTTTTCGGACACCATATCTCAAAAGTGGGTCGAAATACTTTCTGACGGCAAAAGGCTAACACTATTAGCACACTCTTTCCTACCTGTATACAAAATTTTGAAGCAAATCTTATAAATATAGTGTCAGAATCGCAAAAATAAGGAAAAACTATGAATTTGACCTAGATTTTGACCTAGGGATTTTGGTGTCCAAATTTTGAAGTTAGGTAGCCTTCCACAGGCCTCCTAGACTTCCAACAACGCGAACATCAGTTCTGATAACGCGAACTACGTTCCTTGCACTCGAACCACGAATCTTATATCGCGAACGTGAAATCTTATGTCGCGCACCACCATTTCCTTGTTTCCGAACATATTTCTTGTACCTCGCACAGAGATCCGTTACCGCGAACAATTTGTACATAATACATCCGGGTGTTTGGGATTCCAAGTTACATGTACCATGCAACGAAGTGAAACAAGGAAACGAAATTCAGTTTCTCCTCCGCTTTCGCTGGACTTTCGTTCCTATGAAAAGCATGCACTTGCATGTTAGATGACCCATTCGTCACTGTATTTTGAAACGTAATCTTAAGATTAACATCCACGCCCCGAGTTGGCAGGACTTGAAATGATGTGTCAAAGGAAAGCACTGCGTCCAACAGTCATTTATTTTTTGGGATCAGAGAGTATCTGCGCACGGTGTGGTGTAATAGGAGATGTCATTTGTAAAAGCGATATTTTTTTCCTTTTTATGACCGCCATTTTTTAAGACAAGTTTCTAAAATTTTAAAGATTGTATCATTTAGAGCAATATATTGGGCATATTTTCTGAAAAATTCAAAAGACTCTGTTCATTGACCTTTCCTATGCTCCTACTTAAAGCTATTTACATTTTACAGTGACCTTTTCAGAGGACTGAAAAGTTATTTCATCATGTCTAGGGTCATTGTGACGATGGTCAGTGTGATCCTGGTCACACTGCATCATGCGACCTTTGGTTTAAAATAGCCCATGGGTGGGGCAGAACAGCCCACAATGAAAGCTTCGGTTTTAAAACCAAGATTAATTAACTACAGGACTCGTCAACACACATTTATTTCAGACGGTCAAAGATTAGACAGATAAAGTATTCTTAGCCCTTACCCTAAAACTACGATTTAGTAGTCATTTGATATGTTTTGAAACAAAAACCAAGTGTTAAAATCTTTATCAGGATGATAGATTGTTATTTTCCTGTGTGTAAACAGTTAATCCCACAAGCCGTAATGGGGGAGGGGGCAACATTTAAGTTAAGTTTTCATCTAAAACGTTTTCAGTGGTTTTACAGGCAAAGGGTAGCATCTTCAAATTATCAGTAGCTGGAGTGACAGGTACCGCACATCAAGTATTCTATAAAATCAGGAATATTGTACATAGGGTAACTCATTTCTTTATTATGATGCAATCATCGGCTCAAATGGACAAATTTGGAAAAAGCTGTCACTAATTTGGCCATACGTGTTGTTACTCAAAAGTCAGGTTTTTGTAATTACCCAGCCCTTTCACTGAAAATGTCAATGCGCGTGATTGCGAGGTAGTCCCAATATCTTGTGTTTCCTAGAGGTTGAAAATACTGTTATCGTCAATGATTGTATATTCATTCACATGCATGAAAAACTGGGAAAATATTTCTTCCGAATTCTGCATTGAAAACATCTCTTTGGAATTATACTTATGCGTAATAATAAGAACAAAATTATGTACTTTTTTCGATCAGATGCGTGGTTCGCGGTAACGGATCTTTGTGCGCGGTACAAGAAATATGTTCGGAAACAAGGAAATGGTGGTGCGCGACATAAGATTTCACGTTCGCGATATGAGATTCGTGGTTCGAGTGTAAGGAACGCAGTTCGCGGTATCAGAACTGATGTTCGCGTTGTTGGAAGTCTAGGAGGCCTGTTCCAGGTCCCCTTCTTGCATAGGCTTTCATTATTTTAAGCTGTACTTAGTCTATATCTCGTATTTTACACTTCAAAAAAATCCTTTTTCCCATTGACATAACATGGGGCACCAAATTTAGCGATTTTTGAGCTTTCAAAATGTCATAACTTCCGAACCGGAAGTCGGATCGAAATTTGATTTGCAGATTCGGATTCCTGAGAAAATTCTATACTTAATTCATAACTCAAACGTTAAATTTGGAGAATTTTTTATTTTGACCTACTTTTCGGACACCATATCTCAAAAGTGGGTCAAAATACTTTCTGACGGCAAAAGGCTAACACTATTAGCACACTCTTGGCTACATGTATACAAAATTTCGAAGAATACAATTAATCTGTAGTGTCAGAATCGCAAAAATAAGGGAAAACATTGAATTTGACCTAGATTTTGACCTAGGCATTTTGGTGTCCAAATTTTTATGTAAAGAGGGTTTTGAGGTCCCTTTCTTTTATGGGCTTCCATTATGTTTAGCTGTGCTTAGTCTATATCTCGTACTTTACACTTCAAAAAAATATTTTTTCCCATTGAATTAACATGGGGCACCAAATTTAGCGATTTTTGATTTTTCAAAACGCCATAACTTCTGCACCGGAAGTCAGATCGAAATTTTGTTTTCAGATTCGGAATCCTGAGAAAATTACCTATAAAACTGATATCCTGGACATTGGATTCGAAGAACTTTTTTTTGGACCTCATTTTCGGACACTGATATCTCGAAATCGGTTTGAGATACCAAAAAACTAAATCGACCCTAGATTTTCTACTTTTTTATGAGGAACACAATGAAAAAAACCCGGATCAAAAATATTGAAGGACGACCGAGAAAATCGAAAAAAGTGACAAAGTACTGGATTTGACCTAGTTCTTGACCTTTGACCTAGATAAAAATTTGACCCAATTTCCCACCAACTAGATACTGAACCTAAATGAACTGTATAATGGTCTTTACTGGATACCTTATAGTTATTGAAAAAACTCTTAAAGAAAAATAATAATAACTAGACTTTGGAAATTGAACGAAGTTCAATTTCAGACTCCAGATCTAGACTTTTTTAAGCCCAGTCATCCAGAATAAGCCGAGTCATCCAGAATAAGCTGAGTCATCAAAAATAAGCTGAGTCATCCAGAAAAAGATTGATGGGCGGATTGAATAGGAAGGAAGAATAGGATAGAATAGGAAGGAACGATAGGATAGAATAGAAAAGAAGGATAGGATAGAATAGGAAGAAAGGATAGGATATGGAGGATAGGAAGTAAAAAATATGAAAGAAGGATAGATAGGAAGGATAGGATAGGATAGGATAGGATCAGATAGGGTACGAATGATGGATGGAAGGATGGATGGATTTTTCAATATTTTCTTTGCTATCCTTGACTTTCTATCAGGATATCATCAGATCGATTTTTCTCGAAATTTCAAAACGCCATTATTTCCGAACCGGAAGTCGGATCGAAATTTGGTTTGCAGATTCGGATTCCTGACAAAATTCTACCCCTAATTCATAACTCATACGTTAAATTTGGAAACTTTTTATTTTGACCTACTTTTTGAACACGCCATAACTTCCGAACCGGAAATCGGATCGAAATTTGGTTTGCATATTCGGATTCCTGACAAAATTCTACTCCTAATTCATAACTCATACATTTAATTTTGAGAATTTTTTATTTTGACCTACTTTTCGGACACCATATCTCAAAAGTGGGTCAAATTACTTTCTGACGGCAAAAGGCTAACACTATTAGCACACTCTTGGCTACATGTATGCACAATTTCGAAGAATATAATTGAAGTGTAGTGTCAGAATCGCCAAAATAAGGAAAACCTTTGAATTTGACCTAGATTTTGACCTAGGCATTTTGGTGTCCAAATTTTGAAGCTAGATGGCTTTTGAGGTCCCCTTCTTTTGAGGGCTTTCATTAAATTAAGCTGAACTCAGTCTATATTTCGAATTTTTCACTTCAAAAAAATCTTTTTTCCCATTGACTTAACATGGGCACCAAATTTTGAGCTTTTAAAACGCCATAACTTCCGAACCGGAAATCTGATCGAAATTTGGTTTGCAGATTCGGATTCCTGACAAAATTCCACTCCTAATTCATAACTCATACATTGAATTTGGAGCACGTTTTGGTGTGACCTACTTTCCGGACGCCATATTTCAAAATCGGTAAGAGTAATCAAAAAACGGATGGCACACTTATGAAAGGGCTGTTTGTAAGCTACAGGATGAAAAAAAGAAGAAGACGTTTCGAGAAATAACGACGAAGATAATAGACAGAAGACTGAAAATGTAAGATTTGACCTAGTTCTTGACCTTTGACCTAGATAAAAATTTGACCCAATTTCCCACCAACTAGATACTGAACCTAAATGAACTGTATAATGGTCTTTACTGGATACCTTATAGTTATTGAAAAAACTCTTAAAGAAAAATAACTAGACTTGGGAAATTGAACGAAGTTCAATTTCAGACTCCAGATCCAGACTTTTTTAAGCCCAGTCATCTAAAATAAGCCAAGTCATCCAGAATAAGCTGAGTCATCCAGAATAAGATGGATGGATAAAACAGGAAGGTAGGATAGGATAGAATGGGAAGGAACGATAGGATAGAATAAGAAAGAAGGATAGGATAGAACAGAATAGGAAGAAAGGATATGATAGGAGAGGATAGGAAGGATAGGAAGGAAAGGATACGAAGGAAGGATAGGATAGGATATGATCAGATAGGAAGGATGGATGAATTTTTCAATATTTTCTTCTCTGCTCTTGACTTTCTATCAGGATACCATCAGATCCATTTTCCGAAATTTCAAAACGCCATAACTTCCGAACTGGAAGTCGGATCTAAATTTAATTTAAAGATTCGGATTCCTGACAAAATTCTACCCCTAATTCATAACTCATACGTTAAATTTGGCGAATTTTTATTTTGACCTACTTTTTGGACACGCCATAACTTCGGAACCGGAAGTCGGATCGAAATTTGATTTGCAGATTCGGATTTCTGAGAAAATTCTATTCTTAATTCATAACTCAAACGTTAAATTTGGAGAACTTTTTATTTTGACCTACTTTTCGGACACCATATCTCAAAAGTGGGTCAAAATTCTTTCTGACGGCAAAAGGCTAACGCTATTAGCACACTCTTGGCTACATGTATATACAATTTCGAAGAATATAATTAAAGTGTAGTGTCAGAATCGCAAAAATAAGAAAAAACTTTGAATTTGACCTAGATTTTGACTTAGGCATTTTGGTGTCCAAATTTTAAAGCTAGATGGCTTTTGAGGTCCTATTCTTTTAAAAGCTTTCATTATATTTAGCTGAACTTAGTCAATATTTCGTATTTTTCACTTCAAAAAAATCTTTTTTCCCATTGACTAAACATGGGCTCAAAATTTAGCAATTTTTGAGCTTTCAAAACGCCATAACTTCAGAACCGGAAGTCTGATCTAAATTTCGTTTTCAGATTCGGAATCCTGAGAAAATTTCCTATAAGACTAATATCCTGGACATTTGATTCGGAGAACTTTTTTTTGGACCTCGTTTTCGGACACTGATATCTCGAAATCGGTTTGAGATATCAAAAAACTAAATCGACCCTAGGTTTCCTACTTTTTTATAAGGAACACAATGAAAAAAACCCGGATCGAAAATATTGAAGGACAACCGAGAAAATCGAAAAAAGTGACAAAGTACTGGATTTGACCTAGTTCTTGACCTTTGACCTAGATAAAAATTTGACCCAATTTCCCACCAACTAGATACTGAACCTTAATGAACTGTATTATGGTCCTTACTGGATACCTAATAGTTATTGAAAAAACTCCCAAAGAATAATAATAATAATAATAATAATAATAAAAAGAATACTGGCAAAAACAATAGACTCCAGATTTTCAATCTGGAGTCTAATAAGAAGAAGAAGAAGAAGAAGAATACTGGCAAAAACAATAGACTCCAGATTGACATCTGGAGTCTAATAAGAAGAAGAATACTGGCAAAAACAATAGACTCCAGATTGACATCTGGAGTCTAATAATATCTATAAAATTAATAGGAGGCCCCCTGTCGGGGCCTCCTAATAAGGAAAAATTGGCATCTAAATTTCCCCATAACGTAATAGCACACAGCTTGGCATATGAAATATCCTACAAATGAAACAAAGCAAGACAAACCGGTTTCTAATACAAGGATTTATATTGGATGTTGTACATGTATTCTTTGAACGCAATCACTCTTTAGATAACGTTTTCAAAATCATTATAAACGGATTACTTTATCTCAAAGACAATTTCAATAAACTGGATTTTACAGAACTCCCCTTATTTCTTAAAAATGGACTGATCCAGTTGATTCGCCTGGAGCCGCCATATTGTTTTTATACGGG
This sequence comes from Owenia fusiformis, assembly GCA_903813345.2. NCBI lineage: Eukaryota > Metazoa > Annelida > Polychaeta > Sabellida > Oweniidae > Owenia > Owenia fusiformis. Next base: position 28,773,152 of record CAIIXF020000012.1, read on the forward strand.
ATGCTAATCGGAACCCTTTAAAACCCTCATTATAGTTTTTGCTTCAACTCAGTTAATTTTCGTCACCGTACAGAAAACTGTACTACTGTATTTTTTGACGCTGTACGGTGACGCCTGCTTACGCGATGGTTAGGCGTGAGATAATTGAATGATGTATCACTGGTAGGAAAATCAAAGGGATTGGTCTATAACAAGTATATGTGTAAAAAATGTCCATTACTTATTGATCACTCCTCGTATATGTTTTTTCAGTAATTATAAACCCGAGTAACCAATACATGTAGATAGGTTGTTGCGAAACGTGTTGGACTGCAGTCTCAGGTCCGAGTATCAGGTTCCCCCATGAATTCAATATACCGGTTAACTACAAAAAGCTCTTTTTGGAGATTCGCGAAGTCAAGAAGTTCATGTTATCAATTTCTAATTAAGATTCCAAAAAGAAAAAATATTTTCGCAAAAGCTTACTCAACTAGGTATTCCTATAATTTGATCTTGATGCCTTTCGATTCCTTCAACTTGACCTTGAACCTTTCATTTAAAACAAATGAATTCATGAACTTAGCGTATCGTAGTAAGGATGAGGATCAGGAAATTGTACCACAAACCTCAAAATATATTTTTATATATTTTAATAAATTATAGGTAAGCGACTTACTAGGCGATATATTTCTTTGGGGGGGGGGGGGTACGAGCTACGGACATAACTGAGTCAATTTAAAACAAAACATCCCATCGAAGACTATTTCTCTGAAAACGATCGGTACATACGTGAATCTTTTCAGCTAGACAAAATATTTATTTGTGTAGGATTACCTTAACCTCTTCAGGCTCCTCTACGATAGCAACTCTCTTCCGGGTTCAGTGTACATTCCCCAACATAAGCTTGAAAAACAAATGCTATGCTATACACCTGGGGCTATACATAACTGTATATAAGGGAAAACGGTCAATTTAACCTCTATTTATTTCATTTTTCAATGGCCCCTCGCTGAGAGCAGAAGTGGCACGGGGATCGATCCCCAGTTTAGGCAAAGCGAAGGATTTTCTTGTTGCATCAAGTTCAGGATGTTTCATTCAAAATAATCGGTCCCTTTGGTTTTATGCCCACTTGGGCTTATCAACTACTTTGAGTTCAACAAAATATGCAATGAAAAATCATTCTGCACGGTATACAGTAATTTTATCCATACTTGACCTACTTAAAAACCTTTATATTTACACTAGGAGGAAGTGTAAGTTGTCACTCGTTATTTTTTTGACTGAAATTTTCTACAGAATTTGCGTGCTCATCACCTTAAATTTCTTTAGAGAGAATGTGTTTTGAGAAACAATAAAAGTTCAGCAAGGCAAATTAGTAAGTGGTGTCAAATTAATAGGCTACAGAAGTTGATTTTGATATGACTTCAAAATCACCAAAAGGTACTTAACACTTCGTCATAAGAAGTATGATTATGAGAATTTTCTGTTTTCAAATTTTCATTTTTAAGACTTCAAGTTGTAAAACGCCCAAACGTAATTGTGCTATGAATATCTTTCTAGTTTTGATAAAAACGACTTTATTTTATTCACTGTGATTTTACATATGTTTTTAACGTTGGTACTTTTTAAAAAATTTTTCCAGGTTTTATGATATTCAAGCAATACTAGTAACTTATTTTTTGGCCTTTTTAATATTACAATATTTTAAGTTCTCAAGACCGTATACAAATGTAATCTACTTATAATTTATATTATCTACAATAAAATATTTTTGATCACTTGACTCCATTTACTATTTACAATTTTATCCCAGTTAATACCAGTTAAAATAACTTTTCCCAGGCCATACCATCCAATCTAACCTTTTGCCCGGTCATTGCAATATTTCCAGTCACCGCGATTCGATTCGATTGTCAGTTATTTCTAAAGGAAAAACTTTGCATTTATGGAGAAAACAAAACATCACCCTAGAAATTACCGCATTATCAAATAGTCTAGATAGGCGAGTAAAAAATTCGTCATTGAAAATTCAAAATTCAGTCAAACTGATGTCATATTTGGAGTCTACATGTAAAATTACATCTAGAAATGTGGTTTTGAAAAGAGTTTTTCCCATTGAAAATTTATTTTCAATGAAAATGTGACTTCTAGGTCGGGGAGATTCCCCATAGACCCCATGTTGTAAAATCACAAAAAGTGAAATATCCTTTCTTGTGTTAGGCAAATAATATTTCCTTTTACTGGACATATTTTAATTTGTATAATTATCATATGCATAAGTTTATAAAAAGTGAACCACTAAAACTGATGAATATTCAAGATTAGGGAACTTTGTAATACCCTGCCAGGTTATTTCCCCCGAATTAGCCACCTGGTGGCGAAACTGGTAACTACCTACTCACATCTGAGTAATTAACTGCTACACTGTTCTTACTAGTTCATCAATAATTCTGAAAATGAGCCGTGATCTTTATTTCATATTATTTCTCATTATTCATGATTTCCCGGGGAAATCTCCAGGGACGAAAAGGAAATGAACCGTGTCCACTTCTTGGAATGGTGCTCAAGATGAGCCTACGTTTTTTAAGTTAATGTAGTCATAAAATTTACATGATCAATAGAATGTATTGGCCTTGATGTCTGCAGGGCTAAAGGGATATAAGACAATTTTGGCGTAAAAACCAATGTGATTTGGGGTAGAGGGGCAAAGTTATGATACCCGGTAGTTGGATCTTGTGGATCTTGATGCCAATTAAATAGTTAATCGCAAAGTAATCGCGAATTGCGTTGTCTTCACGAATTTGTGAGAAAAACGTTTTTTACAAAAACTACTTGATAAATACCATTGAAATTTTTCAATTTCGCGTTCCATTGGTTTCAATGGGATTTCGCGATACCTGCTATCTTTTAAAATGTAAAAGTTCAGTTCTAGAAAAGCTTTTGCCTTTATTTTAGATTTATTTGAAAGATAACAAATTATTCTTACAGGTAGCGCAGCATTTTTGACACCAAAAAATTATTTTTTGAAAGAAAATTGATAAAATGTCAAATATTTACACCCCCGAGGTCACGTTGACCTCGAATTGACCTTTGTTGGCCTATACTTGTTCAAAGAATGCAATACTTTTCTGAAAGGTTAATTGAATAAGGTTTACAACAATACCAGCATTATTGAAATCAGACAATAAAATATCGCAGAGGGGGTCCAAATGACCCCCCCCCCCTTGCGACAGCTTGTATTCGCGACTGCAACTAACGGCTAGAGGCTACCGGATTAAATTAATATTTAATGACCAACTTTTCTAGATTTAAATGGCAGGTAATATTTAAATGATTTGCCGATAAAATAGTAGGTTAAATAGTAGGTTAATTCGGTAGCCGACAGTCGAAAGTTGCATTCGCGGAGACAAACTCATAATTATAAAAATATTTCTTATAGACCCCTACTGCCTACTGTATGTTTACCTTTATAATTTAAAACCCACAGCGATATTTATTTATCCCACTTCAGGAACAATTCTAAAATTGATTTCTGCATATTTTGCCCAAATTTTGTTGAAAGCCAAGCATTTCAAAAAAATATATTGCAAGAAAAATTGGACTTTTTTTGGCCCATCCTGTATATTCAACAACGAAGGACCATTTATGAAAATGTACCCCTTTCTGACTTTTTTCCACGCTTTCTTTTTGCCGTGGTCACATTTACTACGATCTTCAACACCAGCGCCGGGCCCATGAGTATTTTGAGAGGTGGTTTAACAGTTTAATGCAATTTAATGAAACTCATCGGCCGGACGCTGGTACTGAAAATCGAACAAATGTGGCCACGGCATAAAATGCGTACGTGTTACTGTATATCGTTATTTGAATTTATTTATAACCAATGTTAGCCACCTTGTTATTGGTACCTTGATATTATGCTTAATGTCGCATATCTGGGTTGCTTACCCTAGATCCAGGGATGATCGTGTGCAATGATCCATGAATTATTGCTATTTTAAATACCGTTCGTTGTTACACTGCATATTTGTATTTGTATTGATAAATTAATGCCGGCAGAAATCACGTTTGTTGTCGGATGACCTTAAACGTCTACACATGATAATTGCTGTTTTCTTGGAACAGCTAAGTTGAATTATATCTGTAACAATCTCTTTATAGTCGGGGCCCCGCTCGCTAAATGTGCGCATCGGCATTAATAATTCATGAAACGTTTCAGGAATGACGTCAGCAATGTTTTTCTTAACACTTCTTGAGATGTTGATGAGGAAACGATATAAGCGAATTGTCAAGTATTCGGCACCTCTTGTGATCAAGGGGGGCATCACGACAATGCAAAAGTGCATTAACACCAGAACCCCTAGATAGAGGGGTATCATAACAGTACAGAACTGCATTTGCACTGAAACCCAAAGCCATCAAAGGGGGCACCAGAACGGTGCAAAAAACTACATTTACATTGAAACCTAAATGCATCGAAGGGGGCATCACAACAGTGCAGAACTACATTTACGCTGAAGCCAAAATGGATCGCAGGGGGCATCACAACAGTGCAGAACTGCATTTACTCTGAAACCAAAATGGATCGAAGGGTCATCACAACAGTGCACACAACAGTGCAAAACTGTATTTAAACTGAAACCCAAAGTCATCGCAGGGGGCATCACAGCAGTGCAGAACTGCTATTACACTGAAACCAAAATCCATCACAGGGGGCATCACAGCAGTACAGAACTGCTATTACACTGAAACCAAAATCCATCACAAGGGACATCACAACAGTGCAGAAATGCAGTTACCCTGAAACCCAAATGGATTGAAGGGGGCATCACAGCAGTGCAGAACTGCAATTACACTGAAACCAGCATCCATCACAGGGGGCATCACAACAGTGCATAATTGCATTTACACTTTTTTCTCTATTGCGATCACTACAAGGGAATACGATTCGAATTCATCAATAGTTTTGACATTTTTTAATTGTACTAAACATTTAATCCAACTAAACAAGTTAATCCAAAGTATAACACAATGCTAAAACAGCGATTTAGATCACAAATATAAGAATATTATTGGAACATACATTTTCGAGGTCAAAAACGATCTAACAGTAAATGCTGATTCCAAGTATTGTGAACATGTTCAGTTCATTAAAATATAAAAAAAATAATGGCGTCTCAAAAAAGGAACTCAGACATGGCTCAAACCTAGCTACTAGACGTTTCCAGATCCTTATTAATCTACTAAAATGATTTTTTCAGGAACTTACGAGGCTGTGTACAGTATTGACGTCATTCGTTTGTTATTGTGTTCTGGATAAAACCTTTTTTTTAATTTTCCCAGTTGATATATATTAAATATTCATCCTTGAATTGGTCCATTGACATTTTATTTTTAAGGGGTTTGTACTCCGTATTTAGTACACATAGTGAAACACTTTACGATTATTTAATTTCAACTCTTATCCTTAAACCTTAAAGACTTGGAGTCATTTTTTGAAAAATATGACTTGTTATTAACAAACTATTAATGATGAGTAATTCACAAATTTCAACGTTGGTAATCCCCAACTGTGAAGTAATTCACAAATGTCAACGTTGGTAATGCCCAACTGTGAAGTAATTCACAAATTTCAACGTTGGTAATCCATAACTGTGAAGTAATTCACAAATGTCAACGTTGATAATCCCCAACTGTGAAGTAATTCACAAATTTCAACGTTGATAATCCCCAACTTAGAAGTAATTCACAAATGTCAACGTTGGTAATCCCCAAGTATGAAAGTAATTCACAAATGTCAACGTTGGTAATCCCAAACTGTGAAGTAATTCACAAATTTCAACGTTGGTAATCCCAAACTGTGAAGTAATTCACAAATGTCAACGTTGGTAATCCCAAACTGTGAAGTAATTAATAAATTTCAACGTAGTAATTCACAAATGTCAACGTTGGTAATCCCAAACTGTGAAGTAATTAATAAATTTCAACGTAGTAATTCACAAATGTCAACGTTGGTAATCCCCAACTGTACTCAGTAATTCACACATCATTATACTTCATATTTTTAGGATGAAGGATGGCCGTATTTTTATGGGGTAAAGATGGCTTAATCTGGGTTAGTAATTTGAAAAAAATTCACAAACGTGTAAAATATATTTTATTTTAAAATTATTATTATCAATAAATAATTATATATATATTCTGTATTTGTAACATTCCGTACATATATATCATACAATAACAGTCACTAAATATAAACACTCGATTAACACAATCTGGTATTATGTTGAAATATTATGTAGTAACCATAACAACAACGTGCTCGGATTAAATCACTTAGTACAGCGTGAGCCCAACTGAGATAGTTTACAGATACTTATAATTAATACTGTAGCATATTTGTGCAATTTTATACAGAACGTTTTACTATATTTATAACATGGACAGATCATTAACATATATAAATATTAAAGAATATATTGTGTAAATAGTTTATTTTGTACATGAAGATAGAGTATTTTATGTATTTCTTTTAACTTAGGCTTCTTGTTGAAATGTATGTTTGACATATGAATGTGTGTGAATGATATCTCATCATTGTCTATGACATCTCATCATTGTCTATGATATCTCATCATTGTCTATGAGATCTCATCATTGTCTATGATATCTCATCATTGTCTATGATATCTCATCATTGGCTATGACATCTCTTCATTGTCTATGAGATCTCATCATTGTCTATGATATCTCATCATTGTCTATGATATCTCATCATTGTCCATAACATCTCATCATTGTCTATGATATCTCATCATTGTCCATAACATCTCATCATTGTCTATTACATCTCATCATTGTCTATAACATCTCATCATTGTCTATGACATCTCATCATTGTCTATGAGATCTCATCATTGTCTATGATATCTCATCATTGTCTATGATATCTCATCATTGGCTATGACATCTCTTCATTGTCTATGATATCTCATCATTTTCTCGTTTCATAAAAATACTGCAAATATTCTACATTATAACATATGTATAAAGAATATATTTTGTATAAAATTATAGGCACACGGAACATTTTAATGTGCTATAATAGTATATAACATTTGGTATTAATATAATACATTTTGATTTGTGCTTTTTGCAAAAATATTGTGCGTATTACAGGTATAACAGATTATTTGAGTGTTATTTATAAAATAATACCTAAATATATTTGTGATATTTATAAATACATGCATTTTTTCATCGCATATACACAGACGTCGATTCCTGTCAATTATCTATATTTGATTTATTTCGTGCTTATACCACGGAACATATAATGCATTTTCTAATGTGGACTGGAGATACATTTGTGTATATTTGAGATTCGTATTGATAATGTAGAGATTCTTTTTATGTGGATTGTTCCTTCGTAGTTTTCATTGCAGCTATTGTCTGTAGGATGGTCACCATGGTAACCATTACTTCCAGTGTTCACCATAACAACTATGTCTCTAGTGCTTTGTCAAGGTAATTTTTTAATTTAGTCAGTGTATTTGTGCAGTGGCGACCATCTTCGGTGTTCACTACTGAAGACGGTGTCTCTCTAGTAACGAATGAATCTGGGGAATTCTCCATGGCAACCAGTCCTCACCACGCATCTATAGCATGCAGGAATGTTTTGCTTTTCGTGATTAGAATAAATATAGTTCGTGCACCATACTTTAATCGTGTCTTGCTTCGGATTCAATTTTTCCCACTGGTAAATAACACTCATCATCGGCCAGTGCGTCAAAGTTCGTCATATCTGTATCGAATGGAAGTTTGATATCTGATTGGCTAGCATTTGGAACACGTCTTGTGGCGCATATATCAAAGTCCTCTGGAGATATTGTAATTCCCATGTGCCCTTTAAGACTGGGGCCATCACCCCCTCTATTGGGACTCGTGAAGACAAATTGTTGGATCATTGTAGTAAAGAAGAGAAATAGCTGCATTCGGGCCATGGTCTCACCGGGACACACACGTTTTCCTGGAAACACATAAATAGAAAATATCAGACATGGTCCAATTTTCTCAGAAACATGATGACGTACATGACATATATAGTAAGAGGATAAGTCCTTGCACAATACACTTTTAATTATCAGACTGCTATTTGTTAAAACAAGAGCATGTAAGAACTTAGGCTTATGACACAGTCTTATCTCCTACACGGTCGGAAAATAGAAGATAGTGGGATACAGGTCCTTTGTGGTAATGTGACGATAAAAGATCAAGATTAAGAAGTTCAATATTATATTGATTGAATATGCATTTAGCAAGTCAATATACTTGGCTTAGTGGAATCACTTTAGAACTTTTCAGCGCATGACGTAGATGACGTCAGAAAGCAAATTTACTAGGTACGGGCTACCTTAACGTAAATTAACTCACCTATTCCAAAGGGAATATATTGCTTTGGCGTATAATATTGGCCATCCCCATCAATGAATCGCATTGGGTTGAACTCCTGGGCGTTCTCCCATACGTCCTCGTCCATATGTTGGTTGTAGATGTTCGGGAAAACCATCGTGCCCTTTGGAATAACATAACCTCGAAACTCAACGTCATCTGTAGTTGCGTGGGGCACCGCTAGGGGGAATATATTTGCTAGTCTTTGTATTTCAGCCAGCACTGCTTCTGTGTAAGGAAGATGACGTCTGTGTTCGAAGGAAGGTTGTTCTGTACCTATATTCATGCTTATTTCTCGGTATACCTTTTCTTGTACGTCCGGATGACGAATCATGTACGCCAGGGCCCATCGCAAAGTGGTTGTTGTCGTTTCGCTACCGCCCAAGAAGAGATCCCAGATGAGGTCTTGTAATTGAGGCACTGGAATCACAAAATGAATACAATGGCTAAAATAATATTTATTAATTATTTCATGAGAGCTATAACACTGTGTATAACAATCATTCAATGTGATGTATCATAGTCCCCATAGGCTCCGGGAACATGTATAAAAAATCGAGTCGACATCTGTAGAAGTAATAAGTAATACAGATGTCGACTCGATTTTTTATACATGTTCCTGGGGCCTATGATAGTCCCTCTTAACTTGCTTCAATGGATATAGCATAGGTTGTGGAAACCACAATGATTAACTGCAGATATTGAAATAATTATGAGACAATTTTCGGATGTAATTTTAAAAATCCCTTATGAGTGAAATAAGTGGGATAAGAGCCCGGATAAGAGCAATTAGAACCGTTATAAGCTAATAAGCAGCAGCGTTGTCATAAACATGAGATAATTTTTGGATATTATTAATTTTCTTACGTGTGAAAGAAGTATCAGAGTTGTTCTTCTGTTCTTCTTGCCGCATCTGCTTGATGTAGGCGTCGATAAAGTCAGTGATGTTGTTCTCATCATATCGCTCGATGTGTTGCGTAATGATGCGCCCAACGAAGTCTTTTACCTTCTGGAAGTGGTTAATGGTTTTGGTGTACCAGAACAAATCCCCGGGAAGATGCCTCAAACAGGGGAAAGCATTCACGAACACGGTCCTGGCGTAGTGCTTGAAATCATCATCGATTAACTTCAGATAGTACAGAAATTCAGAGTCGGTGTACTCGAAGCGTCTCCCAAATATGACGTTGCAGGTGATGTTCGATACAGCGCTGCCCATGAGGAAATGAACGTCAAATGGTTGGTTTTCCTTTAATTGGAGTTCCCCGATGAAATTCTCAAGCTCGTCGTGGATCTTTGATTCCATGGTGGAATCCCAGTTTTGAAAGCCGTACTGGCGGAACATCCCCAGTGTAAATTTGCGCTGTTCTTTCCAGTGGTTGCCTTGAGCCATACCGAGTCCTAAAAGCACAAACATGAATCTATGTAACCCAGTTTTTATCAATTGATGACACATGAATCAGGGCAAAATCCGATGTAAAATCGCTGGATTCTGCCTGGGGCAAGCCCCGGTGGGCAAGCTCAAACAAAACCTCTAAATACAATTAATTGATTAATGATCGAAAGATGTGCGCCATTTTGTTTGCTAAGGTCCATGCTGTCTAATGAAAGGGTGTTGTGGAGGGTACCATTTCCATGCATTTACATATCCTACTCGTCTTAATTTTTTCTCGGCATTTCACATTTCAAAACATTCAAAGGAAACCGACGCGAGATTTCTATATTACATAACATTTGTGTTTTGAAATATTCCCGGTTAAGCTTCAGAATTAGGCTAAAACGTCAGTTGATTTCAAAGAAAAACAAACTAAAATTAACTTGAATTTCACTTATTGCACTCGAATTTAACCTTGGGATTATTTGTAGAAGCAAAGATAACATAGTATTTATAGTAAGAAAAATATTTCAAAATAAAAGGTTTCCTTAACAAGGGATAAAGTCGCAATCTTAGTGTATTGTTAACTTGCAAATAAATGTTTAGATAACTTCCGGTCGGATAACCGGCATTATATTAGGCTATAATAGGAAGTTCCGCTGGTGCTGGTTAAAATAACTCAAAGTTCTAATTTTAGTTTACCTTTACTATTAAAGGAATATTTGTTTCTAAATTTAGACAAACCGCGTTGTAAAATATTGATGAAATTACATAATTGAATTTAAATTTGGAATCCTGTGTTTTGATTAAACTTCTTAAACTTTGAGACCTAATAGTTGAATTGGATTTAATGTTTCTTTAAGATAACTCGGGAATTGTTCAAATTCGCGCCACAATTGACCAGGCTAAAATGTTGACTTGTAGACAACTGATTGTATTGTTTTGTTTTGTTTTGTTTTGCATTTTGTTTGCCACCAACGAAGGTGCAAGTGGCAAAAGCCCACGAAGAGAACGGGCCCAGGGCACCAGGAATCCCTTTTTGATACAGCACTATCTGTATCATTCAAATGTGCATATATAGACAGACAAACAGGTACACACCATGTAGTGGTTTAAAACAGTTCTGGGTCATAACTTAAAACAAATTCGCCAAAACCGGGAATCGAACCCGGGACCTCATGAAGAAAACATGTTGTCAATGAGCCATATCGGCACTCTACTTACGCCTCAGATGCGAAATGGTGTTTCTCTAAGTTCTAAATCTTTTTTTCAGGATTTTTAAAAATCTTTTTAAGCCCCTTGAATCCATCTCCAATTTATAATATTTCAACCTACATCACCTCTTAAAGTTTGGAAAGTACGTCTACCCATCTGATGTTTATTTATGTTTGAAATTTAAATGTGAGTTCCAAAAACGGGCTTCAAAAATGTCTTCTCTGACTCATACTACTCCTTTAAGGCCCTGCATTTAGATAGAGACCTTGGATTGATTTGTAAAATAGACCTAACCTATAAAAGAAATAGAAAATCGGAAAACGTAATTGACACTTGATTTTAGCCACAGAATTATTTGAAATGCAATCTCGTGCTGTCGCAGTTCAAACGAATGCGATAAATCGATTTGTTAATTAATAAAGAATTATAGCAGAGATTCTTTGGAGGTTAGAGTACTCTGAATTGGTATAATTTGTATTCTATTAAGAAATCAATTAGTCCGATATTTGACAAATACATAGATATATATTTAGCGTAATGATGACGCAATTGCACCCCCCGGGGGCAAATTTTAGTCTCATGACTTGTAAAAAGTCACGTCATCTAAAAAAGTGTAAAAATTAGATCGCTTGGAAACATTCATACAATGGATTGAATATCACCTTGTAAAATTGCTGAACGATTTTCACGCAATAGTTAATCGATTGCACTATTGTTTAACTATTAGTTAAATCAAAGAATCTAAAGACTCCAAACGGAGAGCGCGACGAAAGTGATGTCAAAGGTGTGATGTACAACTACAGATGCAACCATAAAGTGTAAAGAATCTGAACAATACAAATTGCAAAAACTTATTAATAATTTATTTTTTGCGTGGGACGGTTCTAGACACATCGACATTGAGTATTTTCATTGATACTCCATTCCATTCATTCATAATTTTGAGTTATTCATCATAAAGTATCTGATAGATCTATATTTAACCTCTGTAAGTTTACCAGGGGGACTCTTTTTGATAATTTCAGAACTATTCTTAGATAGATTTCTTAGAAGACATTGACGAATTATGTTTGAGAGCTTTTATTCTGAGTTTAATTTAGTATGGAAAATGAACTAAATGGAGATTTCGATATTTGTTTATCGCGGCGGTATCGCAATAACGTTTTAAAGTTGATAACAGAATGAATTCCATGAAGTTTTTCATGCACAACTTCCGTTGCCATGACAACGTGTATTGCAAATGGTCAGATTAAATGCACATGTATATGTGCAAGTCTTTAATGTGAATCGAAGAAAAATCAATTGATTGATTCTACATGTGCGATACTATTTTTATCGAGCCAACTTTTTGGTTCATAATTTTCATTGATAACTCCTGCTTCATTCATGAAACGCAGCCAGGTGAATCAATACACTGGATCAATAAATAGTGTCTTCTAATCAGTTTAACAAGACTTAAGTTAGTATGCCCACCATTTGTTCATTTGAGTCTTGCCATTTGAAGAAAATAATACGAATGCTTCAAATTGATACATTATTGCGGTACTCTAACAACAACATAAAAAGCCACCATTTGTTCATTTGAGCTTTGCCATTTTAAGAAAATTATTCGATTGGTTTTAAATGATACATTATTGAGGTACTTTAAACAACATGAGTTTTGCCATTTTAGGAAAATTATTCGATTGCTTTAACATGATACATTATTGAGGTACTCTAAAAGAACATGAGACATCTATGCTAGTATAAGTTGAACTTGAAAGCCAAAGCGGGAAATCACCGTTCGATCAAATAGCCCACAATGTTAATACATAAACCTGTTATTGCTTGTTTTAAACAAATTAATACAGAAAAAAAGTTAACATACCTCTACCCTCTTTAATAAGGTCCACCATGAAGGTTTGGGGACGCCCGCTGAACCCGCTTCCACGATGGACAAATGCTTCTCTGATAGCCTCATAACTGTTTAAAACAACCACGGGCACAGGGCCTAGATGCACGGTGAAAACATCTCCGTATTTCTTTCCCATCTCGCTTAGTTTAACATGTACATCTGGGATCATCTGTAAGATATTCCCCAAGATTGGTAACCCCGTCGGGCCGGGTGGCAGCGAAAAATCCCTCCTTCTCAAAGCGTAGATGAGTATCGATGTTACAAGAATCAGCAACGCTGTAAGATGCACGTTCAGTTTTTCAGTGCATCGCTCCAATAGATACACAGCAATAGCCATACTTGCTTCTTAATTGTCTCTGAGTCTGTCCTCTAGATGATCTTCGAATAGTGACAAATGAACAAAATGATACACTTGTTATGAGCGTTCCTTTTTATCCATGTGCATTTTCGAAGCAATTTTATAATTCCCTCTCTCTGTCGCAGATTGGTCGATCGTATTAATAGCGATGCTCGCGCAACTAATATGTATTGATTAGTTCCGATTTGGGGACCGTATCAAACATTCGCTTTTCACGTAAGTGCCAATATGAGTAACATTCGATTGATTAAATATGTTCTGCTTGTTTGTTTGTTTGTTTGTTTGTGTTTGTTTGTTTGTTTTTTTGTTATAAGGGTACGGATGGTTTACTGTCACCGTCCATCCCCCAGTCAAAATATAGATATACACAGATTCAGAGATTTTGTTGATGTAATTAATCTGATCTTTTCGAAGATACCAGCATATTTGTTCAACTGATTTCCTTTAAGTAAGACACTAGTCAATATATCACACGTGTGCAACACTCAACCGATGTTGCGTCGATATTTCAGGTCAGGTTTAAGCAAACAAATGGACATATAATATAATAGTAGGATAAGTCTGATTATCATTATCTCCCGGTGTGTATATCGATGTATAAGTAGATCAATGGATTTGCGGAAGTGAGAATTGAAAAAACGGATTGGAATTTTACTGTTGGCACTATGGAAGATCGAACAATAATAGTATTCACTTGAGACTATTTCCTGGTACGCGATTGGCTCTGTGTATTCTAACATGAATGGACTTCCATTGGCAAAGGTCGGTAAGATATTATACTCCAGGAGTTGTAGATTACTATCCGTTGGTCAGCTCTCAGTCAGTAGAGTTTTGCCTCAGGTATGCTAAGTGTAAAATCTATATATCTATGCACGGCGTCGTTAGGTCCGAATTCATCGACGCCCGTCCGTTGGCCCTCGTTAAAGCGTTAAAGGGCTAATAAATATGTTATTGAAAAAGTAACTATAGCTCATTATCTTTAACATATTTTTATTTCTGAAACTGAGAACGTTTTATATGATAGACTTCCTTGGTTTTTTGCGAGAACAGAACTCGTCTATTGACGGTGTAAATTATGATGTTTAAAGAACAACTGAAAAAAGCGTGGGGCCGGGAGTGGGCGCAGGGTTACACGGTGCACCATGGGTTAGCAGTGGCGTAGGAACAATGTACGCCAAAACGCCAGTGCGTAGTGTTGAAAAGTGAGAAAAAGAAGGATTATTAAATTTCCCATGTTCTTTAGTCATATTTTCTCATTCATAAATTGTAAAAGTAATCTCGAGCACACTTAACTAATAACTAGGCTAAAGATCATACCATATACTGAGTAATATACTCGATTTTTTCAACAGTACTCTTTTGCAGGGTTTTTGTGCCTCTGTTATATTTCTAAGTTGAGCCACAGATAAATGACACTTTTCGAAAAATTTAATTCGTAAAATATTGAAACTTACCATTATGGAATACCATGGCCCTCTCTTCTTGCACAGACAGGTTTTTAGATGCGATGTGTATCAGAATGGAAAGTTACCCTGTTTCCAATTATGTCACCACCAGAAAGTGGTGACATATTGGGGTGGTCTCCGTTTTTGACGGCGGTTGGTGATCGGCGGGTTGCGGTTGGCGGTCGGCAGTTGGCGTCTGTAACACATTCTTAAACATTCCAATAACTTAACAAATACTGTTTGGACTGAAGTTTTGAGAAGTTCAAATTTGACTTTTCATTAAAGATTTTCACGGTCAAAAAAGGTATTTTTCAACTTGCTTCAAATTGACCATTTTTTCAAAATCATCTACAAGATATCATAAGTTCAAATCTAACTTTAGATTTGAGATTTGACCTTCATTGACCTTATTAAGGTCAAAATGGTCAAAAAATGTCAAAAACGTTTTACGAGCATAAAATAGGCGTTTTGATATTGAAGTTTTGACAGAATAGTTTCATATTTTTGGCGTAGTGTTGAATTTACACCTTCCTACGCCCCTGGTTAGGTTAACATTGTTTAGATATCATATTACCCTATCAACCTTGATAGGTGGCATATTTCTAGTTCTCTTGATATTGTATTACAAACGTTACATATTCGACTGAATTGATTTTTCTTTGATTGACTAAGCAGTGGCGTTCCCAGGACCCGGGACCCTGGATTCAAAAAAGCGAGGTACACTGAAATGAGTGCGGTAAAACCCAACTTGCCAAAATGATATTATATTATGAATTTATGGGATATAATTTTCAGTTTCGGTCGAAAAAAAACTTCGCAAAGAATGTTTGTTGTATTTTCCTGCGAAACTATTGGTTGGTAGAACGGTACGGTAAAAAACAAACGGCAAATACATTGAATTTGCGAACTAGGTACGGCCATGCAAAAATGCAAGAAGGATCAATCTTCCGACATAAATAAACAAAATTCAACATTTATATCATCAATTTTTGTTTCCAATGTTGTTTGCTTCGAGATATTCATACTTTCAATGTGTGTGGTACAACTGCTGAACTGAATACATCAATATTATCAACGTCATGCATTAATGTTATGACGTACTAAGGAATCTACGTGCTTTAATTACATCAAAATACAATATTTGCTTTAATTGTATCATGGACTTTCCCATGATTGTATCAAAATACGTTGTCTATCCACAATCGCAAAGGCATGTTTATTAAGAAATTACGTCCATTATCAGTCAATTATCTGTTCATGACAGATTTATATGTAAACATCATAGGAGGTGTCTGTGGGTGATCATCAATAATATTTTGCAATAATTCTACTGGTCTAGGGGAGGTACAGGCGAGGCAAAACCTAACTTGCCAAAGATTATATTATACCATTGAGGGACATAATTCTTACAACCTGTTCTAGGGATATTAGTGCTTGTTTAGAAGACATTCATTTTACTATATCTATTTTTATATCTCAAAATGTGACGTCATAGTGGCGGGCCAATAAATTAACAACCGGCAATTTTCCCCGGGAAATTAGATTTCGTTCAGTTCTTGTTATTTCAGTATTAACGGTGGAAATAATACTAATAACGTCATTTCTGCGGGCCATATTTAAACAAATACTGGATAATCAGGAGCTGGATATGGCAGATGACCTATTCGAGAAAAAATGGGCGAGGTGGTAGCCGAGCCCAATATTTTTTCATTCACATTCACTGGTGATCCACTCGATTACGCTGGTTACCGAAACGGTTCGTTTCGGTAACAAAATGTCGGAACGTCGAAGGTACGATAGGTACGAAATAAGGAAAAAAGAAAAATCGTACCTTCGACGTTCCGACATTTTGTTACCGATGTAACTCCATATGTCCCTATTTTTCACTTTTCAGAGTTGTAACATCAAGATGTTACTGAGTTACTACCCTTTGCATTCGTTTGACTTCACTTCTTAAAAGAGAGCTTCGTGTAGTTTAACTAGACTCTGCACGCAGGGTACTGAGTTGCTGAGTTCATTTTTCAAATACACGAATTCGCGGAAATTTATTCAACCTTAAAGACATATAACTCCCCCTCCGTTCACTCCCCCCCCCTCCGTTCAATTCTAATTATTTTTGATTATTTTTTATCTAAAGTTTGGAAACTTATTTTAAAAAACCGGCAATGACATTCATTTTGTGATAAAACTTCGCTTGTATATATTTATTACAGGTCGTGTCGACAATTGTTGCTTGATTAAATAGCAAAGACATTATTGACATTTGCACGTTGGTGACGCTGCGCCTTTTTTAATAGATCTTTTATTTAAAGAAGTCCATCAGTTCAAAAAATCCTAGAAGACCTAACACATTCCCGCGTGTACTGCGCCTATTCATTTAGCAATTCAATTGTAAACTTTCTCTTGAAAGATAAATCTGCCAGATTGCTAGCTAGCTGATTGCTAGCGAAAATCAGCTACCCTCTCCGTTCATTTCGTTCGATCGCCGGGCGTGATTTAGAGGTTTTGCCGGAAATTTCGATGATGAGATTTCTTTGCATGTGACGCCTGTCCATACAGACATGGGCATCGACGCACGCACGCACGCACAAACGAACGACTACTATCACAAGACGACGCCAATTTTGAAAAGTACAATAAAGAGACCCATAACATGAACGAAATCGCACCAGCATGCCACAAGTTAATACATTAGAACTCGCTACCTCTTACGTGAGCAGGCCGATGAAGGTTTCCTAAAATGGTAATGAGAAAATTTATAAAAAAAACTTTTAAAATATATATATGATAAGATATATTTGATAATAAAATAAGGAAAGTTGGAATATGTTACGGCATAGGCCTATCCCATGTTATTTCCCCATGGGGAAACTCATGGCCATGCTAATCATTATTTTCAGCCTTTGATCACCAAGATTTGATATCTCCCAAATTAGACTTTCTATCTTTGTAGAATTTATAGATCTGTAGAAACAAGATCCTATTTTTATAAAATATGTCCGACATTTTGAAAAATGTGTTGAGGTAGGGTCCTCATCCATGTTTTTCAGAGAGTTAGAATGATAATTCAATATTTTGGTGAGTTTAGGCTATTGGAGAAAACATATAATTTTGATTAAAAATGTCGAATAAATGGTAAGAAAAAATAATGATAAAAGATATGACTGTCTAAACAAAATCATTCTCCCCGCAATGTCCGATCGTTTGAAGAAAATCCGACGAGCGGTTCTCCTGAAATTGCGACAACAAAAAAGCGTGAGGCCATCTAGATGGCGATCCCTCCATTTTAATAAGTCGTCTAAATCCCACCGTTTGTGAGTGCGAAATTTAGAAAGCTCATAAGATCCAAAAATATTGAGCAATCTTCAGCAATTAGCTTCACAAATAACATTAATATTGGCCAATTTTCAAGCTTACGTACAAAATGCAATTTGAGTAAACGTCGCACAGGTCTGCATTAACGTCATGTCGAGCACGTGTGGATTCCAGGCATGCGAATCGATACTAGTGGAACTTGGACGGTCTTTGTGAACAAGGGTTTGTCCCATTGCCGATATGTTTTAATGAAAGCTCAGGACGTTGCAAGAATGGGCAATTTGAAAATCCAAGTCAAAAGAGCTCTTACATGTAAAAACTAAGAGAAGTAAAAATAGAATGCCTAGAAATATAACAAAGGAAACGAAATGTCTAAAAAAATACGAGTCGTCAATAAAAATTTCTGAAGGTTGAAGGTCAAGGTCAAAACTCCCCCGTGCAAAGAAATTCAAAACTAAGCAAATACTATGCTCACGGGTGGCTTCCTATTGCGTGTTGTACTGTTGTTCTGGAAAGATCTGGAAAAGGTCGTGTTGGGTCAGTTTCGTTTGAATGTCAAACAAGATGGTGAATTCGAAGGTTAAGGTCACCGCTGTGATAGCGAATAATTACCATTTTTCATTTAAACGTACGATTTTCCCCATGATTTTATGCATGCATGAGTACCCGATCGTTTTGAAATGTTTAAGGATTTAAGCCCTGGACTCAGTGCAATGTGGAATGATTTATTCCTTAAAAGGGTTGCTTTCCAAAATTTGAACGAGATGCGGATCAGTGAAAGGAATGGTCATTGCACTGAGTCTTGGGCATAAATTCTTTTCACACATTGCAAAATATTTTCTACAAAATCATCTTATCTAAAAGATGCTAATTTACTAAAATAACATCCTCAATGAAACTTTTTGCAATTCCAAGTGTCAAGTTGGCAAGTTACTAATTTCAATGTGAGGAGTCCAGTTATCACTTAAACAACCGTTTAATTAGTGACCTTGAGTTATTTATTGCCATTGGCTATAATGTAATAGAATGCAGTTATGTAAAATAGCGTCTTTGGATTGGCTGAAATCAGACACACCTTGCCTACCTCTGTAATTAAGTATTATTCACCTATATTACAATCACTTGAAAAGCTCAAACTGATAAAACTGCATGATTTTGAAAGAACTTTCCTACCAGAACCCCAAAACCAGGGACATTTTAATAACAATTTAGTTTCATTATAAATTACATAACAAGTAAATAAAAAATAATTGCATCATTGAGTGCAACTAGGTTGCCTTCATTTTTTGATAATGTCCCTGACTCAATCAAGCTACTCTATGTAACATATTTCACGATAAGGTACGTAAACAAACTAGATCTTTGAGAAGGCCGTTGGTACAACCTAGTACCCATAATACCATCCATCCACGCAATATCAGACGATCGTAGAATATAAGTCACTTATCTGACAATATATGATCACTTAACATTGATAACTTAAAACCAATATCCACCTACACCTACTTAGTCTACTTGTGGTTGAAGGGAGTATCAGATTTAGAGAGCAAGGTTTTCAAACATTCTGTCCTTGGTAGTTATAATGGAAGAATTCGATTAAGAGAGCAAGTTTTTCAAAAGTTTTGTTCTCAGTAGTTAAAGTATTCGATTTAGAGAGCAAAATTTTAAAAAATTCTGTCCCGAGTTATTCACTATTTTAACGACCTGAAAGATATGGATGGGTTATCTGCTATATGCACGAAGATAATTAATGTGAATAATTTTAGCTAAATTGTGTAGCCAATGTAATATTAGCACTTTGTTGTTGAAATTAGCACATTTCTGCATCTTCAATGACTTCAGGCCTCTAACCAGCTTTTGCCAGGGGGAGGGGCCAGTTTTTAAAAATCAAAAGGGTTTCACATTTCACATTTCATATTCACATTTCAATTTACATTCACATTACGAGGCATTGGCCAAGATCCAAAATATAAAGAGTGGCACGTGTTATGGTATACGATATACGAACAAAACATGTCATACACCCTCGCCTTGACATTAATACCAAAAAATCGAAGGAGGACCATGACCTAGCACATTATAAGAGGAATACATCATAAATCAAAAACCAAACCCAAATAACACTTGAAGTATCTCATGAGAATACACATTTCAACTAGACTGTCACAAGGGCGTAGCAATGATCTATGACCAAGCAATTATTTTCACTGGTCAGTATCAGGTGAAGCTAACGACCGTTACCTTCGCATTTAAGATGGCGGATGGTAATTGTTCATTTCGATATTTTTAGTTTTCATTGATAGTTGACGTAATATAATGCTTTGTTATTTGAACCAAATCAGGCGTATACGACGTGGAAACTCTGGGAGTATGATAATTTGTAGATCAATTTTAAGATGATTCGCTTACTAGACATCTGAGCTCGCCATTGATTATACTCTCAAAACGTTACCGCATCTCATATCAGTTACCTTATCATCTGTAAAACCAAAATCCCGGTTAACCTTTTAGCGGTGGAAGATATCGTTGAACTGCGGTGCCTACGCATGGTGTATGAACAAATGTTCAGATAAGCCTGATCTAGTTCAAATATCAAAGCATAATTTCAACTATAAAGTAGTGTATTCGATGAAAATTAAGGTATCGAAATCGACACTTTCAGTCCGCCATCTTTAATGCGAAGGTGACGGCCGTTACCGGCTTGATACTGACCAGTGAGTTTTAGTCTAGATTTTGGACATCGCTGATCTGAGGCCTAGGAATAGGTTATAAATTGTTTTTAAGAGTTATTTTATGCAGTCCCAGTGTATAGAAATTATCTTATTATTTAGCTAAATATACATTAGCCTACTTATACATTGATAACGATGAAAAGGATGAACGAATGATTGACATAACACAAGACATACTAGTTTAATACATTCTACAACTTTTAAGAGCATATTAATCCATGGATACACGGCTCAGCCTCCGAGTTGAGAAACGCGACACACCCGCCCTCTATGAGCAAGTCATAAGAACAGCTAAGCCAAAAATGGCCTAGATTTTATAACTTGCACGTGAACGTGTAATAAATATTATGGCCCCAAGGATCTGTCAACATCTCAATTGTTTTTTCCAGGGACCTCATCACAACTATTTCCCGATACCGTTATACTCAATAGGCCAAATAAATACTAGAGGGGGAGAACTAATCCTCGGAGACCCACAATTGTACATTATCATTGTTTTTTTTTGTTAAAAACGTGCAGCTGGACTTCCCCAATATATTCCAGAGTATGCATACGACAAGAACGCCATCTTTCTATCTTGATAAGCTCTAGATTCACATCTCCAGTCTCATTCATAAAGTCTGAAAGTCACTTGCACAAAACTAAATCACTCTTGGCAGGCCCGTAGCCAGGATTTGCCATGGGGGAGGTTTGAAAATGTCCAGGGGGGGGGGTTCACTTTTGACAATTTTGGTCCAAAAATGGCCAAAATCACTTAAAATGAGCTCAGAATGATGAAAAATTGCATGATTTTGAAAGAATATTTGGCCTTGGGGTTACTGGCTACCCTGGCTACGGGCCTGCTTAGTGTATCAAATTCACTGATGAGAGTTCTATCAGGATCTTAGCAAATGACTGATATACAGTGTGAATCAAAAAACGCAACAGATTGTAATCTCGGAAAAGCACAAAACCAGTGAAAATAGCATTGATTTCATTCAATTTCATCATAGAAATCAAGATAATAAAAGAGACCGACTTGGGCAAGGCTAGTTCCAAGCTTGAACAATCCATTTTTGGGAAGTCACAGTTACCTGCTAGTATAGTAGGGGAGTGTAGAGTGGGTGCCATAGAGTGTACATCTTCAAAGTAGAACACACTGGAACAATCAGATCAAAACTAGGAAGCAAACTTCATTTGTAATGTTAAGAGCACAACTTGTGGAATGTGGAAGTATGAAATATGGGGGGGGGTGTAAATGTTGATTTTCAAGTGAATGAAAGTCAAATTAGCAGATCAAGTTTCTCAACTCTATCCCTTGAAATAATTCCAGTGATCTCCCCAGGATGTTTTCTCAGGTGGGTGCAAAATTCTCATTTTCACAATTCAGACCAAAATTAGTCAAAATATGCCAATTTTTAATGATTTTTCCTCGTTTCCAAGTGGGTGCAAATGATTTTCAGGTGGATGCAAGCCTATTTTTTAATTCTCAGGTGGGTTCTGTGCCCATCTATTTTAATGCTTGGGAGATCACTGAATTCCACCACATTTTGGCAAAGACTTCTCCCACCAGCATAATTTGGGGGTTGTCCCAAAAGGACTGCACTAAATTTTACATGTAACCCATGTTATTCACGCAAGAAACACCAATCAATTTAATAAAGTCTCGATTCTAACCTCTGTTACCTTAAAGGGGTTCTTAAGTTAATGAAGGACTAAACATTATAATGTTTTTGGAGAAAACATTATTTCTTAATATGTAAAAAACTAAATTTTTAAAAAATCTTTTTCTTCAACCAAAATTTGTTAACAGTGTTCAATAGCGACACATGTACTGTATAACAGCCTATATATAAAAAATCATCATTTTCACATATTTTTTACAGATAAAAGACTTTAACGCACCCCTGCATATACGAAATCAATCATTACGGCACCCCCGCTATATGAAACCAATCGTTACCACACCCCCGCTATATGAAATCAATTTAAGTGAAGAATTGGGTGTAAAATATCTGAGGCGGCACCTTTGGTTAATTGTCCAACAAAAATTAGACATATTTATAGATTAACAATATATTTAATATTTAAGCTCTCACATAGAAAATGTCTGAAACCAAGGGGAGAAAATCAATGCTAGAAATCCATAGAACTGATTATGACTACAATAGAAAAAAAAATTAACCTATTTTCTAATGATGCTAAAAAATGAACCCATATTCTCAGAATAAACGATTTTTTAGAGTAAACTTAGATCCTTGATAGACTTAATGATTTTTCAGAACAAATTCACTGTAACTACACAGAAGTTACATTTATTCCTTACCATATAAGGTCATAAAGATATCTGGCATATATTGATATATAGCGTGTGATCTAAAAAAAATAAGCAAGTCATTCATAATCCATACAGTTATCTACAACCCCAGGAACCTTTATAAAAAAAATTGTCAGTTACAAAAAATGGATATGATTGTTATAAAATAACAAAAGATATAACTTCACTTTAAATACTAAAGTTGTTTGAGGTATGTATTTCAAATAAAGTTTTTGGCAAATATAAATTGGCAAAACAAGTTTTGATTTTAGTTAATACCTCTGGTACCTAGTAAAAATAGGTAAGTGCTTGTAACAATAGGCAGTGCTTGTAACATTTAGGCAGTGCTTGTAACAATATCCATTGTTGTACAATTAATATATCATGATAAGATAGTGTCCTCAAGTCAAACGTGTGAAAAAACAAAGTAAATATCACCAAGATTTAATCCCCCTTCCCCTCATATAACAAATTTTAAAAATGTTCATTTGCCTTTCACTTGGGTACTGTAAAACGGGTAATTTTGACACCGGGAAATTTTATCGATTTTTCAATTTTAGGGGGTTTTAGCGCGGGAAATTTTAGCGAAATGAAGATTAATCTTTAAAAAATCAAATTAGTGACAGTCTAGCGAAATGCATTAGAAATTTTATCATTTATGGCAGAAGAATGAATAACGGACATGACAGAGGAATTATCAAAATGTAAGACTTCTAACGCACATGGTATTGGTCCAAACTACTGTAATCTGATGATGGATGGCTATTTATTCTTCAGATATTGAAAGAAACATACGATTTAAAAATATTTACCTTTTTCAAATTACAAACTGGAAGTCGAGCAATGAACGAAAAGCTCCTTAAATACTAGTATTCATGTAGTTTCCCGGGAATTTGCAAATTTTACCGCCCGGTTTATTTTAACCCCGGTTTATTTTAGCGAATTGAATTTTTAGCGAAACTATAGCGATCGCTAACAATCGCTAACAATTACCCCTCGCTAACAATACCCGTTTTACAGTATTTCAAACAAGGCCTTTACATGCAAATGTCACCACCTGCCATTTGTTACAGATGCCTGTTACAGAGTGAGACACCGAGCACAATTTGTCACAGACGCTGAACAAGCCACAAAAAAAGTTGGAGACAGTTACTTCTGGTGATGACATAAAAATCAACATTCTTCATTTATGAAATCATCATTTACCCACTTCCCTTCTAACAAAATAATAACTGTTTATTCAAAACAGTTGCCAAGTAGACACCTTCCCTTATACTTTTCCTTAATTCTGAATCCATAAACAGTCTGCCATGTGTACTTGTATGTTAATGTATTGCAGTGTGGGCAATAAGCATTTTGGAACAACTGCCTTTCATTTGAACCAATGCCTGAATGCTTGTGTCCAATTGATAGGGATCCATACTGGTAATTTACACCTTTGATCTTTGACTCCATTTTTGGTTTCGGTGGAATCAGCTTTATTTCACTAGTTAGGTCTGACAAATGGTGCCATTGTTCTAACTGGCCTTATTCCTACAGTTTGAAACACTTAAGAACATTTAACACACTCTCTAGACCCATTGTAGCCAGTTGTTACACATATCAAACGCTGAACACTTACATGTACCACCAACTGCTGCCACAAAAAAGTTAAAAACTTATAACAATATGTCACCACTTGTTGTGGTGAAATTAAAAGCACTCGTTAAGTGTACATTTCTATTACATGTTCATGTTACTTCCATAACTTGTCTGAACATCTCGTGCAATTGCAACAGTTCTAATAAAGTTTTTCAATTCTACAATCAGAGATATAAAGACCAGAGATATAAAGAGGATGACAAGACTGCAAGAAACATGTCTATCTGACCTATCACCATCCAAAGGTTTTCATTATCAGCAAATACAAATTTTCTCCAGTCAGTTTTAAAAGATTTGCCAGCTGTCTCACAAGGATAACTTTAAATACTGTATTCATCTTGAATTAGGCGATCGATTTAATTTGGCAAATTCACCAATATGTTCAATATCCAAAAATTCACCTAACGAAGTAATGCCAAATTTAAAATGAATACAGTAGCATATTCAAAGTTTTGGGTGAGAAATGATGGGGAATTTGACAAAATAAAAATTGGACTGTCAAATAATTCTCTTGGCTGAAATGAACCTAGTGAGTCAATATCTCCACCATTGGATCAATAATAGATGGGCAAATAGAGCCAAAATTTCTATCACCAGTACCATGTCAAAATCCTTACCCTTGGGACAAAACTGTACATAAAATTTCTTCTAGCCTCTGGAGTCTTACGCAAACCCTTGAATGGTGGATAATTCTGGTTAATGGTGGTAGTAAAGGTTGATTCTAAACCGAATCGCAATTACTAAACAATCCTAGAAATCCAAAAATCTGAACACAACCAATCCTGAATTGACTTAGCCAGCATAACATTCATATCTACTATTAAATTCTAAATAATCTAATTTCTTGGCTAGTCCTGAACTGACTTCACCAGCACAATATTCATATCTCTAGTCTACTGTTAAATTCTAAATGATCTAGATTTCCGAGGTCTGAATGATTTCTTGGCTTCTTGATGCACGAAAAGCTCTGGGCTACGGCTACCATATATGGTTGAAGTAGCCTCAGTGGTTTGAATATCAGGCAGAGGAGTATGGGAAGACAAGTCATCCTTATTTAAAGGAGCATTCCCCGAGTATTTCCTTAAAGGGGGATTCAGGTCGAGTTTAGCTGTCGTTGTTGTTGTAGCACAGTCTTGTGGTCTTGAGTTAATATTATTGTTCATGGCCACTCGGTTTGATTCCTCTCTGGAGCCTAGTGTCACTTTATGAGCCATTATGCCCCCGAATAATTCCACACCCCCATCTGGTCTCGATGAGCTACTAGTGATTTTAGGTAGTTTGATTTTGTGGTTCCCTACTCTACCAATAGGTGGCCTATTGTTTATACTCGTAATCGCTGAGTCCATAGCACCAAGTTCAAAATGACTCGAATCAAAATTGTGGTTCGTTCCGCCATAATGGTGGAAATTATTGCGATTCTTGGGTTTTGATGGGAAATTATTATTTCCGTCAGTCTCGGAAGTGTTTGCATGTAATAGTAGGGTAGAGTTCAGTTCCTTACTGACTGTATTGTATTGTAAACTATTGTTTGAATTCATTTGGGTATTGTGAGTATTACTGTCACCTGATTGGTTGATATTACTGCCACCTGATTGGTCAGTATTTCCCTGATCTTCTCCCTGAGAATTGTCTGGTGGAGCTGCCGAATTATGATCCCCTGAGTCTTTTTGTTGCCCTTCTGCCTCTTTTTCAGCCTCACCACCAGATGGCGTCCCAATGTCACGTCGTAGGAATACCACAACCACGGTGATGTTATCGTTAGAGCCATTATCTCGGGCAGTCTCAACAAGTTTCTTAGCAACGGAGTTATAGTCATTAGTTTCTTTGATATGTTCGTGAACTATATGTACTAGATCATTGGGGGTCACAGTGTCCCATAATCCATCACATGCTAGGACTATGTAGTCATCAGAGCCCCCTATAGGGAAAGATGCATAGTCGGGCTCCCCACTGATGTAGGGTTTGTGGTCAGCATCTCCTGCAATAACAATTAACTGTTCGTCAAACAAACCTTTATGCCCCAAACATAAGCTCCACTTGGTGGCCTCGACATAATGAAGAAAATAATCTTGAAAACTACACATCTCAATTTATTTGGGAAAAAAACAAAAAGTTTGCTTGCAGCTACAAATTAATTTCCTAGAATTGTTCAAAGAAGCCATTTACATGTTCAAAAATTCAGACATCTATCACACTGTATGTTATACTATGATTCTGAAGGACTACTGTAGCACTTTGCATTCATTAACATTAAATAGCCCTCAAAATATGTATGATTAAATGTGCTTGGCTATTAATTTCAGTGTAGCACAGCCATTGAAATAAATTCATACAAGGCCTTAATATGTCAAAATATCACCACCTTGTAAGTTTTTGCAAACTGTTTCAGATGTCAAACTCCAAACACTGACCACCGGATGCCGAACACCATCCACAAAAAAGTTGGAGACTATAACAATATGTCACCACTTCTGGTGGTGACATAATAACATCACTCTACTATACCTAACACCTAGAAATGCATAAGATACTTTGTTTGTCTCATTGTATTGTTTAGTGTATTTTTGAAAGTGCCTTTTAGTAACATTTAACATTCAACCGACAAGGCATTAACATGACAAAATGTCACCACCTAAAACAATTTGGTCAATTTAAAGCAAGTTGGAAAATACCTTTTGACCTTAAGAAGAACTTCTGAGAACATGTAGATGATTTTGAAAAAAAAATTAGTCAATTTGAAGCAAGTTGAAAAAAGACCTTTTTGACCTTGAGAAGGTCATTGAAGGTCAAAGGTCAAATCTAAAGTCAGATTTGAACTTCTGAGAACTTGTAAAGTCAAATTTGAACTTCTGAAAAGATGTAGATGATTTTGAAAAAAAAATTGGTCAATTTGAAGCAAGTTGAAAACAGACCTTTTTGACCTTTTTTGACCTTGAGAAGGTCATTAAAGGTCAAATGTCAAATCTAAAGTCAGATTTAAATTTCTGAGAACATGTAGATGATTTTGAAAAAAAAAATTAGTCAATTTGAAGCAAGTTGAAAAAAGACCTTTTTGACCTTTTTTGACCATGAGAAGGTCATTGAAGGTCAAATGTCAAATCTAAAGTCAAATCTAAAGTCAGATTTGAAGGTCAAATGTCAAATCTAAAGTCAAATCTAAAGTCAGATTTGAATTTCTGAGAACATGTAGATGATTTTGAAAAAAAATTTAGTCAATGTGAAGCAAGTTGAAAAAAGACCTTTTTGACCTTGAGAAGGTCATTGAAGGTCAAATGTCAAATCTAAAGTCAGATTTGAACTTCTGACAACATGTAGATGATTTAGAAAAAAATTGAAGTCAGTCTAAACAGTATTTGTTAAGTTATAGGAAGTTGTAAGAAATTGTTAGAGACGCCGGACGCCGGACGCCAACCTCCAACCACCAACCGCCGTCACAAAAAACGGAGACCATAACAATATGTCACCACTTTTGGTGGTGACATAATAAACCATTAATAAGGAACAGACAAATAAAAACAAATGCATAATCATGATTACTAATAAGCCAAATGGGTTGCTCATGAACACCAAATGCAAGGTATAGTACAGTGAACATGGCTAATTATGCCAATGTGTCAAAGCCATGAAATAAATTCAAACAAGAAGTACCTATTGCTCTTGATACAGACAGTGAACCATTCACTCGCCAGGCTCCGTACCAAACTACACAGCCTCCCAGCTCTTCAATGCGCTTCTTCTCATCCTAAAAGCAATAAAAATTACACATTAGAAAAAATAAAACAAAATACACTGTACATGCCCATAGGTAGGCATTGTTCAGGGATTCGTGAAAAGCCAACATGTGAATGTGACTAATTCCCTGACCCTTCCCTGATTTAAGCGTAATATTTCCTAGCCAATTGACCCTTTCCATATAAGTAGAAAAATAGATGGCATCGTGGGTATTGGTAGGGCTAAATAACATGTCAACTCTAACAAGCTTTTAAACCTATATGGAAAAGCCTCTATTAATAGACTACCTACAATCAAGCAGACATCATAAGACCATTTTTAGCCAATCATATCACGATGACAAGATCATGTGACCCTCCATGTGCCCCAAGAATGATGGGATAGCTTACCTCTCGTTCTGGTTTGTGTGGCTCCATAAGTGTAAACTGGCTCCCATTCTTTACAAGCATGGCTTGAGAGTCCCCTAGCCAGGCTACATGTAGAGTCCCATCCCTCAGTATAGTACATACACCTGTGCTACCACTTCGTATACTCTAGAGAAAATAAGGTTTACATTGACTGGTACTGCACTCTTCAAACTCCATTTTGGTAACAAAATGTTGGAACCTCCATTTGGTAACAAAATGTTGGAACCTCCATTTTGGTAACAAAATGTCAGAACCTCCAATTTATAATTTTTATTTTTTTCTTATTTCACGAATTGAAGGCAGAATTTCCACGACAATTCTGTCACAAATGTGTGTCAATATCATTTGTTCAAGATCGATCTTAACATTTGCAAACAAATAGCTCAGAACACAGTCATACTGACAGAATTTATGAGATGTTGATCTTGTACTATCATTTGAGGCATAACTATATTACAAGTCCCTATTTCATGATTTGTACCTCACGTGCTGCCTTTGCTACAAATTTGGCATCTGTATCAGTGAACCCATGTCTCATGGCAGTTTCCAAGTCATCATTGAAGTTAGGATGGTTGACAATGTTATGATGTAAATGAGTAGCTGCGTATACAGAGGCATCAACTCCACCGTGACCATCAAATACAGCAAAATATGACTGATCAACTGCATCCTGGAATGACAAAATGACAGGTTAAATGTAAACTATGTTATGATATAAATGAATGGCTGCCTATATAGAGGCATCAACTCCACCGTGACCATCAAATACAGCAAAATATGATTGATCAACTGCATCCTGGAATGACAAAATGACAGGTTAAATGTATACAATGTTATGATGTCAATATGAGTGGCTGCGTACACAGAGGCATCAACCCCACCGTGACCATCAAATACAGCAAAATATGATTGATCAACTGCATCCTGGAATGACAAAATGACAGGTTAAATGTATACAATGTTATGATGTCAATATGAGTGGCTGCGTACACAGAGGCATCAACTCCACCGTGACCATCAAATACAGCAAAATATGATTGATCAACTGCATCCTGGAATTACAAAATGACAGGTTAAATGTATACAATGTTATGATGTAAATATGAGTAGCAGCGTACACAGAGGCATCTACAGCAAAATATGATTGATCAACTGCATCCTGGAATTACAAAATGACAGGTTAAATGTATACAATGTTATGTTGTAAATATGAGTAGCTGTGTGCACAGAGGCATCAACCCTACCGTGACCATCAAATACAGCAAAATATGATTGATCAATGTTATCTTTGAAAGCAATATGACGGGTTAAATGTATATAATATTATGATGTTAAGGGGTGGCTGCGTACACAGAGACATCAAATGCCACACGATGGTCCAAATTGGCTCATATTACAAGTTTCCAATTTAAATGCGAGCCATTAGGTGTTGTGTTTCCTTTATTTCAATTAAGTTAGGCTTGTTGATCGATCATTCTATTCTGTGACAAGAAAACACTTGACTAGTTAATTCCTGGATTCAGATTAGATACATCTACCCTTGCCAAGAGTATGACTTTGTGTACCCTCTATAATTTGAATCAATCTTGATTTGTAGCTAAAAGTCACAACACCGAATCTCCTCACTGATAGCAAGAAAGATAACATATTTTTTTACATTGTACCCAATATATTAAACATACAAAAGATACAACTTATACAAGCCATTGACATGTAAAATGTCACCACCTGCCATTTGTTACAGATGCTGAACGCTGATCTCTGAACACCAACACAAAAAAATTGGAGACCATAACAATACACCACCACTTGCACAAATCATCCGTAATAATCAGAGGGAGGGGGTGGTGTAGATAGAAGATAAGGATTCAGGGTATTTTGATCTAACAGGAAATAACATCAATGCGTCTGGATAAAGTTAAATAATAATGGATTTTATAGCCAAGAACCTGCATCAGTTTTCACCTCAGGATTTTTTCTCAAGTGGGTAAATTTATTGAATTTTACCTTCTCTGGCTTTGTAATGTCAATAACTGTCTAAAACAACAAAATGTCATTTTCCAATTTTCAACAAATACTTAACTGGGTGCACAATCATTTTCAAATTGTCAAATGGGTGCATGGCAATTTTTGAATTCTAAACGCCTAGGTGCAAAATAATTTTCAAAAGATTGGAAGATGGAACATTGTCTTTTATCCATAATTGCTGTTTGTGATTGAAGCTGCAGTTACAATCAAGGTCTAACCCCATCATTCTTGTGGGATTACCATAGATAAGATTTATACAAAGGACATACAGTACTGTACTGTAAAGCATTAAATTCACAAATTCAGATTTTTATGAATTCTGAAGTACTTATCATTTTGCTTTTAACGAGTTAATTTTTTCAGGATTTTTGTAACCTAAAATGATCAATTTTAGGCATGTGAAATTCATGAATCAGAACACAAGACAATGATCTCTACAGGATTTTTTCTCAAGTGGGTGCAAAATTCTCAAATTCACAATTCAGACGATGATTAGGCAAAATATGCCCATTTTTCATGATTTTTTCATTTTGAAATGGGTGCAAATGGATTCTCAGGTGGGTGCAAGCCTGATATCAAAATCTCAGATGGGTGCTGCGCCCACTTGCTTAATTGATCGAGGCAAATTGCAACTTTAAGAGACTATTCCAAATCTGTTAAGCCTTCTGAAATTGTAAGGAAAATCACTTTAATCCAAACACAATCCGTTTTATAAATAGCACGGCTGATATCTCCATATATTCAGTGGCCATTAGTCAGCGCTACTTCTAAAATAGTTCTTCCAAACAGGTTACCATGGAGATAAGATGTGAAAGGTTTATCAGTTTAGATGAGGGTATCAAATGCCGATCGTCATGGTATTGGAGCAAATGGGTATTTTATACTGTTGAAAATTCCTAAGTACTCTTAAAAATCTCTTTCCAATCGTCATGGCTTTCTAGGATTGGAGCAACCGGGTGCTGAACACAGTTAAATATTCCTAAGTATTCTTAAACATCTCTTTCCATCTTGTCAAAAAATTGAAGAATGAAATATTCACATATTTCAACCAAAATTGGTAAAATAAAGATTTAGCAACCTGTTGAGAAAAATAACAGAGAGATAGTGATGGTGAAATTTTTTTATTTCAGATAGAGCTGGGTCCCAGGGTCAGTTCAGAATTACTACAAATGTTTAACTATAAAATTTTGGCACAAAATCTAATTCCATCTTGTCAAATTAAAGGCAGAATCAGATCTCCCAAATAACAAAAATGGTAACCATAATTAGAGAAAAAATATGTTAACATTATTGTAAAAACCTGTAGTTTTCCTGATAACTTCCTGAAAAGTCTGAGACTGGAATTCTGATTATGTAGCTGAATTATGATTAATATATTCTAAGTATTCTGAATTGGTAATCAAAGATCAAAGGATTATCTCTTATTTGTAGTGAATCTCTCTTTTAAGTGAAATCAAACCAATGAAAAGGGTAAATTTGACAAGTTACCTTGAATCCAAATAAGCTATTTAGGTCCGGAAGCACGACGTGCCTATCTTCCATTTTACGACGAGTATTCTTGATGTAATATGTAGATACTTCAAGCTGCCTCTCTGATTGGTTAAAAACTGGAAGACTTTGGCTCCACCTATTGCAGACCTCATGAACCTTGTTGAATACATCTCTTGCTAATGAGTCTGCCTTTAACTCTGAAATAAAAAAATAATTAAATAAACGCCTGAAGTAATCGCCATTTGTTGCGAACGCTGGACACCATCTATGAAAAAGTAGCAACTATAACAGTCTCCAGTTTCCAACAAAAAATCATGAAATTGACGGACATATACCAGTTCATGCTCTGTGAATATGAAAAATAGAGATGATCTTCTTTAAGCAGTATTTCACATTATTTTCTTGTTTCCAGTTGCTAAAATGAAACAGTTCTAAAATACCATTGTTCTTAGAAAGAATCATTAGACCGGTGGTATTGAGGCCTATTGTTTGAGCAATTACGGGTCTCCTAGTACAAAATCAAAGATCAATAGTTCATTAAGGCTACAAATGTCAGTTTATTGAGTCAATTATTCTAATTTATCAAATTCTCTGACATCTGTATCAGGAAAAAAACAGATACAGTGAAACCTGCCTCGTCCAAAAAGTACTGGGACCAAAAAAAAGTATTCGGATTAGCAGGTGTTCACGTTTCAAGGTTTTTCTTCGTAAATGTTAGTCAATAGGCAGTTACAAAGTTGCAACCTCCGATCACAGGGCTTCAAAATCCAGAATATATTCTTTCTTTTACCCCCTTGCGATAAGCAGTTAGCATTTTGCCGTTTAAGAACACGCAATCTGATTGGCTGTTGCAACACTGCGACAGAAATCATGTATAAGTCATTGCGCATAATTAGATCATGTGATTCAGTTTAATCGGGCGCTTCCAATTTGGTTATAGCAGGGGGAAGAAGGAGGTAAGGATTCTGGATACCTGCTTAGGAGGATGCAAAGTTGGTACTGAGAAAAAATGTTCAATTGAGAGGTTTTCAGTTAAGAGAGGTGTTCAGTTAAGAGAGGTGTTCGGTTAAGAGAGGTGTTCGGTTATACAGGTTTTGCTGTTTTATATCAAAATAGATGAAATACAAGATTTGCAATTTATAAAAGCTACAGTGGTTATTTATAGACAGAGAGACTTGAGAATGAGAAATAGTCCTAGATTATCACGAAAAGTTTTCATCAAATAAATAAGTGTGTTTATAGCAACAGGTCACAATAAATAAACCTGAGTAGAGTGTTTTTCTATTCTTAAAGCTTCTTCAAAAATTTATTGGAGTCTTAAAGTGATTTATAGTATCTTTTAGTCGGATGACACCTCTTGACACCGCTGACATCAATGTGCTAAATAATTCAGCTGATAAAATATAACCCTGAGCGCAGAAGTTAGTATTTTAGAGTTGAGCAGTCCTACCCCTTAAATGCCAGTGGCCATCACATGTACTCAGTATAAATACAGACCCGAAAAGTTACGATTTCTGTAGCTGAATATGAATATCATAAACTCAAGTTTGGAGAAATAGACCCCTGGGTCATAAATCAAAGATCAGTTTTCTGATGGTGATGACATCTTAATGAGCTCAAATGGTTTTATGGTCTTTAATATGAGTATGAATATGAATATTAGCAATTTAAAGGTGTCCTGTTTTTCTGACAAGTCTGATTGGATCGATCTAAAAATTATATCTCCTTCAAAGAGGGTATACAAAGGTGAGCGAATCACTTTGTTTTAACAAGGTGATAAAAAGGTCAGCTCTGTATTTACTTGCAGATGAATACTTAAAAAAACAAAACAAGTCAGACACAAGCTGTAAACTGTGATCTTGTTCCATCTGGCAAAACCATTGAAATGAATGAACTTCACAGGCAAATTGCGTTCAGCAACGCAAAAAAACATTCATGCCCATTTTTCATTATGGCCATTTCAAATGCAAGGCTTAAAGCATTAACAGGATGAAATATCTCAGATTCAATAGATATGCTTAACAAAGAGCATTAACAAGCTTTCAATAGATTAAAGCACCTCTTATGTTTTTGTTATCTGAGGCTAACTTACGTGGAGGGTCGCTATCAGCTTCTATGTGTCTACTGAGGTCTGTGTTAAGTATATCTTCAGCTACAGAGTGAGCAATGTGTGATGCTAGACCCACGGGGCACTCACTGAAACAAAGAATACACTCACTAAAACATAGAATACACTCACTGAAACAAAGAATACACTCACTAAAACATAGAATACACTCACTGAAACATAGAATACATTCATTGAAACATAGAATAATGTTCTATAGTATGAGCAATGTGTGATGCTAGACCCATCGGGCACTCACTGAAACATAGAATACATTCATTGAAACATAGAATAATGTTCTATAGCATGGGAAATGTGTGATGCTAGACTGACAAGACACTCACTGAAACATAGAATACACTCACTGAAACATAGAATAATGTTCTATAGCATAAGCAATGAGTGATGATAGACTGACAAGACACTCACTGAAACATAGAATATATTATTTGAAACATAGAATAATGTTCTATAGCATGAGCAATATGTCATGCTAGACCAACTGGGCACTTGGTGAAACACAGAATAATGTTTTAATTGGTTAATAGGCCCTTTGGGAGTTCACAGTTAACATGCTTACAAAGTTGTATGATCAGTGGTAAAAGAATTAGAGTTAGTACCTAATTTAACTATGACTGATTTGTTTTCGATGAGCTATGAAGACACCAAACACAAGTGTTGCATTTCAC
Source organism: Owenia fusiformis (assembly GCA_903813345.2). Lineage (NCBI taxonomy): Eukaryota > Metazoa > Annelida > Polychaeta > Sabellida > Oweniidae > Owenia > Owenia fusiformis. Next base: position 28,808,304 of record CAIIXF020000012.1, read on the forward strand.
TCCAATGGCAATATTAGACAAAATCAAAATAGGTGCCTTTAAACAATTTCCAGTAACAAAAAATGTAAAAACAATCAAACGGCAAAATGTCAAGTTTACCAATATTAATGTTTCATCAAGATAGCAAGAAAAGCAATTAGAGGGTAACACTGTATTGACAAAGTGAAAATAGAGAACAGATTAATCCATTCCGTTTTTTTACACAGAGAGAGTACCCTGGGTCCAATCAGCTAACCATACTCTCCTCTGAGAATAACAATTGATTTTACAGTTTAGAAGATTGTTAAAATGATCTCTTATGTAGTATTTGTGGCCTTTTCTGCAAGTCTCAAAGTAAAATCTGAAAATGTTGCATAATAATTCTTTCACAATGTCTGACTTGATAGAGGCTAGACCAAAGAATCAGTTCAGATGTAAGAGTGGCAGTGAGGCTGAACTCTAATGCAGGGTAAATTAGAGTAAGATTACATTAGAGCTGTAATGGATGAGGTTCTAAATCCCATATCACATACAAGTTGATAATGCAATAAACCAAATGTGCCGATCGATGAAAATGAAAGTAACTCCATTCTGAAAAAGTTACACTTACAGATTTCTACTTCAAGCTACCCTTCTCAATAGTTCGATGTTAGTTCTTAAAAGAGAGATTCATGGTAATTACTGCTACACTCCGGGTATTAAGGATACTTTAGAATGGAAAATTATTTATTAATTCATTAGAATAATTAACCTTTTCATTATGATTTTGCTTCTTTATAATTTGACGAGAATGTTCTAATCAGAATTTGTGATTTGTTATTTTCCAAGCCAGGGCCAGGGGTATAATTTCGTTAAAAATAGAATGATATCGATAACTGCTCATTTGATGGAAATGAACCATTTGCCAATGTTGTAAATCAAAGCCAGTGCCAAATCAAGCATGTTACCAATAATTGTTTCAAGAAAAAAGTAAGGTCATAGCTAAGTACATATAATCTCCCCGATCTCTTATGCTTTGAAAGAATTCTTATTTTGTCCTCTCTCTCTCCTGGCCTCATCCAAGGGGTCAGTGACTAGTATACTCTAGGCTCTGAATAGCGGAAATAAATATACTGCCATAATACTGATAAAATCTAAATAATCAAAAATGTATAGGTCGAGTTCAGATCAATTAAAAGGTGTCATAATATCATAGCATATTGCTAATGAAACAAATAAAAGGTGTCATAATATCATAGCATATTGCTGATGAAACAGAAAGATGTCCTCCAAATAAAGATGATAATCATCACATTTATTAACAGAGTAACTCCTATTGGATGAGCCCAGATCAAAAAAGTACCATAATATCAGAGCATATTGCTAATGAAATAACAAAAAGATGTTCATATATTAAAGGTAGTAAATACATGATAACCATCACACTAAGTGACAGCCACTCATTCGATCGGATGAGCTCAGTTCAAATAAATGTCAAAACATCAAAATGTCTTGCTAATGGAACAGGAAGATGTACATTGGATGAGTTCAGATAAAATTAGAGGTACCATAATATCAGAGCATATTGCTAGTGGAACAGAAAGATGTCTATATATTAAGGACAGGGAATACAGGATAACCATCACACTTAATGACAGCCACTCATTCCATCGGATGAGCTCAGTTCAAAGAAATGTCAAAATATCAAAATGTCTTGCTAATGGAAGATAAACAGTAGATGAGTTTACATAAAATTAGAAGTACATGTACCATAATGTCAGAGCATATTGCTAATAGAACAGAAAGCTGTGATGAGTCTCGTGTCAGAAACATCACATGTCAAGTTTTTATCTTTGTCGGAGAGGGTCAAAGGACATAGTAATATTGACACTGATAATTAGACAGAATCTGATGTAAATATTGACGCATACATGTACTGAATATATATCATACCATGTTTCAAGATAGTACACGAGCAACAGTTGTCAACAATCAAAATTGAAGGTCATTATAATTAATTTTATCAAAGTTAATATTTTTCTCAAATATCCCTTACTGTAAATATGTCCCAATACTGTATTACTAATGATAAGACTGGAGAATAGTATCAATGTGCTGCAGTCTAATTTGTGGTTGTTTTATAAAATTATCTGTTGTTTTGAGAAAATTTTGCTTGTTTTGTTAAAATATATTTTTTCAATATTTTGCCAATTGTTTCATTCATTTTGCATTTAGTTTTCTTTCATTTTGACTGACGTTTTCATTTATTTTGCCAATTGTTTTCATTCATTTTGCCTACTCTTTTCATTCATTTTGCCTGTTGATTTCATTCATTTTGCCTATTGTTTTCATTCATTTTGCCTACTGTTTTCATTCATTTTCCTTCTTGTATTCATTAATTTTGCTTTTTGTTTTCATTTATTTTGCCTGTTGTATTTATTTTGCCTGGTTGTCAGAAAGTCAAATGTAATACAGAATTTGTAATATGAGAAACTCGGGTCAATCTTCTCAGAGATTTATTACGACTTTGATTGATTGGATATTTGCTTCATTTAAAAGATTGATAGAAATGTTTTATTCAACCGTGGAAACTTCTAAGGACATTTGATTAACTCTATCCAGAACATTATCTTAAATCACTGTATGTTTATGACATTATGCAGAAGCCTACCCTGAGTATAGAGGTTAATCTTACAGTAACCTCTGAAAAGTTTACACAATTTTACAGTTTAGCATCCCTGCCCCTACCTACTCCTAGTAGCCGCCACAGTCAGGATCATAAATCAGTAATCTCCCCAGCATTAAAGCAAGTGGGTACAGCACCCACCTGAGATTTTGAAAATAGGCTTGTACCCACCTGAAAATCAATTTGCACCCGTGTAAAATGAGAAAAATTGGCACGTTTTGACAAATTTTGGTCTGAATTGTGAAAATTAGAATTTGCACCTACCTAAGAAAATATCCTGGGGATATCTCTGTAAATCAATTCAAACCAACCACACTAAAATTTTCTCAACCATACAGCAAACAGAAAGAAACATGTTAAAATATGTTTAAATGTATATTCCTTGGCAGACCCTCTCTCTCCTAATATGGTAGCTATAACCATATATATACTTTCCATGTTTAAGTAAAACACAGAAAATGTTTTGATATGGTCAATATTAATCACTTAAAAATATCACACTACTATACCCCCACACTGTATCCTGTATTCCTTTAAAACAAGTACAGGCTACAGGGAAGTTGCAAATGGAGGACGTTTGTTTATTTTCATAGTTCTGAATGTATACTAGATTTTACACATATTCTAAGTGTTCTACTATACATTGTATAGATTCATCGAGCAGTTTGCAACGTATTATTACCAGAAAAGCCCAATAGACAAAGATAGAGAATACCCGCTCCATTTGCAACTTAACCGTACCCTGTATCATTTTTAAATGTGGTAGGGTAGTGTGAATATATGGTTAATGGGTAAACTATGACTTCAAGGGAAATGACCATACATATTATATAGAAAATGAAGCTCTCTTAAAAATATTAGAAAGGGTACTCTTGGCAACAACTGAGTCCACTGCTTGTATTTTCAAAATATCAAAACAAGAAGATTAAATCATATACTGTATACTCAAGATAATATAAATCCTATTGAGATAAGACCTCATTGGATTATTCTTAGCCCTATATACATTTGGTTTTATGATTGATTTTATTGATTTTATTTGATAACAATTTTGTTTTATTTTTGATTGACATGTTATCATGTATGTCAATCAAATGTCAAAACTCAAAGTCAATAATTTTGTTGAGATATAACAATTACTGTATGATAAAGAATTTCTATGACCTTTCCCTGGAGCGATGGGAAAACATTAACAAATTATAGTCTGAAATGCTTAGAAAACACCATATACAATGTAAATTTTAAAAAAATTTGGGGATGAATGAACCCCAATACCTCCCTTTTTGGGACTTGCTTCGCTTGCAGTGATGCAAACCCAAAAAAAGTGTACCCCTTGACATTTGCTGGCCACGCCCCTGCAAAATGGGAAACAAGAATTACAGGGTGTAAAGAGACTTTATGGACACCCAGTATATTGAATATTCATGCTCTGCAGGACTACAGAACTCGTTTCTCCCTTTATTCTGAATATTCTGGATATTCCCATACGTTCGGTCGGAGGATGTGAGGATGTGAATATTAGTCCCCTACAGTTATTGAGAATGAAGATGTACAAATAAATATGGAATATAAAATATATGTACTAACATAGCAGCAATGCTACACCCCTCAAAAAAGATAAACAAATGAGTGTATATAAAAGTAAACATTAATAAAGTGGACTTTGATTTTAAGAAAGTATTTGAAGTGTTTATTGTTTCAGATTTCCTGATCATCCCAGTTTATCAATGATACCATCTGAAAATGAGTCAAGTATTCTAATGTTACTTTATTCACACAAGTAAATATTGTAAATACTAGCCCTACTTGCAGGGTTTGAAACTGGAATAGCCAGAGTAGTCATTTACTGCAAGACTTAAAGAATAACTACCTATATGTGAATCAATGGGAAATTACAAAACTGAGATAGAGGGTGTTCATAGGGGGGAGGGGGAGGGGGAGAGATGTTCTTATTATAGAGATATTCAGATGTATAGGTTTTACTGGAGATGAAAATTGGTCAGTTATTTGTTTTGGCACTGAACAAAATATATTGGTTAGAAGGCCTGATTTGCATCATTTCATTGACAAGACAGAAATGAGACAAGGCATTAACATGACAAAATGTCACCACCTAAAACAATTTGGTCAATTTAAAGCAAGTTGGAAAATACCTTTTGACCTTAAGAAGGTTTGATTTGAACTTCTTAGAACATGTAAATGATTTTGAAAAAAAAATTCGTCAATTTGAAGTAAGTTGAAAAAATACCTCTTTGACTTTTTTTGACATTGAGAAGGTCATTGAAGGTCAAATGTAAAGTCAGATTTGAACTTCTGAGAACATGTAGATGATTTTGAAAAAAAAATTAAGTAAATTTGAAGCAAGTTGAAAAAAGACCTTTTTGACCTTGAAAAGGTCATTGAAGGTCAAATGTCAAATCTAAAGTCAAATTTGAACTTCTGAAAAGATGTAGATGATTTTGAAAAAAGAATTTGGTCAATTTGAAGCAAGTTGAAAACAGACCTTTTTGACCTTTTTTGACCTTGAGAAGGTCATTAAAGGTCAAATGTCAAATCTAAGGTCAGATTTGAATTTCTGAGAACATGTAGATGATTTTGAAAGAAAAAATTAGTCAATTTGAAGCAAGTTGAAAAAAGACCTTTTTGACCTTTTTTGACCTTGAGAAGGTCAAAACCTTTTTTGACCTTGAGAAGGTCATTGAAGGTCAAATGTCAAATCTAAAGTCAAATCTAAAGTCATATTTGAATTTCTGAGAACACATAGATGATTTTGAAAAAAAAATTAGTCAATTTGAAGCAAGATGAAAAAATACCTTTTTGACCTTTTTTGACATTGAGAAGGTCATTCAAGGTCAAATGTCAAATCTTAAGTCAGATTTGAATTTCTGAGAACATGTAGATGATTTTGAAAAAAAAATTTAGTCAATTTGAAGCAAGTTGAAAAAAGACCTTTTTGACCTTTTTTTACTTTGAGGTCATTGAAGGTCAAATGTCAAATCTTAAGTCAAATCTAAAGTCAGATTTGAATTCCTGAGAACACGTAGATGATTTTGAAAAAAAAATTTAGTCAATTTGAAGCAAGTTGAAAACAGACCTTTTTGACCTTTTTTGACCTTGAGAAGGTCATTGAAGGTCAAATGTCAAATCTTAAGTCAGATTTGAAGGTCAAATGTCAAATCTAAAGTCAGATTTGAATTTCTGAGAACATGTAGATGATTTTGAAAAAAAATTTAGTCAATGTGAAGCAAGTTGAAAAAAGACCTTTTTGACCTTGAGAAGGTCATTGAAGGTCAAATGTCAAATCTAAAGTCAGATTTGAACTTCTGAGAACATGTAGATGATTTAGAAAAAAATTGAAGTCAGTCTAAACAGTATTTGTTAAGTTATAGGAAGTTGTAAGAAATTGTTACAGACGCCGGACGCCAACCTCCAACCGCCGGACGCCAACCTCCAACCGCCGGACGCCAACCGCCGTCGCAAAAAAACGGAGACCATAACAATATGTCACCACTTTTGGTGGTGACATAATAGACTCTTGTGCCACTAATTTTAATGGAATAGACTCAACTAAAAAACTAAATTGATTAACCTATTTTGTAGAACAACTAACTTCAAAAATTGCTTATGGCTAAAAAATGTGAAGGATGGTGAATGGAATTCCTAAAATACATTGCATTCATTATGGTATTTTGCATGAAAGCAGAAGGCGGTTTAGTTCTTCCCCTTTGAATTGAAGGAAGTAAAATATATATATTTATTTATCCTATATGCATTTAAAGAGGTATTTTACATTTTATTTTCGTCAACTGCTGGAATACTTTGTTTTCCGTAGTAGATACATATTAATTAAATAATTTAAAGGATTACTCCAGATTAGATAAAACAACAGTCAACTACAGTATATTTTTAAACTTAAAATCAATACTGTCATAAAAGTTATCAAATCAACACCTTTAGCATTTGAATCTGAATCTGGTAGTTGTTACATATGAATAAGTACAGTAACATGAAGAATACACCTCTCAATGTAAAAATATCAAGTGATATCAAAATTATTCCATTTTAACCAACAATGCCCCTTTAACATATACAACATGAAAGAGTAACTCCACCTTGCCCTAAAGCTATCCCATTAGGTAGTGATTACTATAGAATTAATGGATAAAATTACATGATTTTTCATTGGACTGTCAACAAAATCAAAGTGTGCATCAGAGTATAACAGAACTTGGGCAAACTATTATCCAATGACTATCTAAAATGTGTTTAAATGAGTAATTACTCTGTGAATACAGCTTAATTTTGTCAATGTGTTAAGAGTTAACATGATGCCGAAAATAAATTGACGATTTTATATGCGAGGCCTTGTAAGGTTGGGAGGGGTAAGCTTTGCTTCTGTGTTTAAACAGACATAAATATTCACATTTCTTGGACATGCCACAATTTTGGTGTTGACATGATAAACAGCTCTGTTTCGGGCTAGAATTAAAGTGCTACATGTACGCCCCCAAAATGCAATCTGATTTTCGACACCGAAACGGTGTCGATACAGTGCCGGAACAGTGCCGAATGTTTTCGATGCCGAAACGGCGCCGAATTATATTGACTGTGTATATGTACACCTGGTTGTATATTCAGAAAATTTGTCATGTTATCTTGACCAGTTTTGGACCCTTGTTTATTTGGACACTTTCCATGAAGAATCAAAGGACAACAAGACACAGCACTGGCGGATTCAGGGGGTTGGGCCAGAAAATAATTTTGTAGGGCTTCAATTAGTAGACATTTTTGGACATTATGTGGCCTTTTTGGGCCTTTTTAGGCAAAATTATCAAATATAGGCCTTAAATTTTCAAAATTTGCATTTAAGGGCCTAATTTTTTTTCAGATTTGAAATGTGTCCCCCCCCTTTGTTAGCTTCTGGATCCGCCAGAGCACAGTGTCATATATTGTATATACAGTGTGAATACTGAATAGGATACCTTTTTAAACATAAACGAATTCATCTCCTAAAACCAGACATGATAATGATCTCAAATGGCCATTGGCAAATTGTTACGACAGACAACCAAACTAAATGAATTTTCAGATATACAGTAAAACATGTACCAGTGGAACACCTTTTGTACCTCTAAAAAGTGTTCCACTTGGGAGGGATTCCACTTATAGAGGTTCATTTACATTAAGTCAGTTGGTTTGGGGATTCTGAAGTGTTCCACTATTAATAGAGGTGTTCCATTTATAGAGGTTCATTTAACTTTAAGTCAGTTAGTTTTTGGACTCTGAAAAGTGTTTTACTAACAGAGGTGTTTCACTTATAGGTGTTCTGCTTCACATGTTTCACTGTAGTAGTATCCAATTAGATACCCAACAGCTTGAAATAACTAACATTGAGGAAAACACATTTTAGGAATGCATAGTTTGAGCAGGATTAGAGTTAAGGCAAAGTGAGAAAATATTTTCTTAATACTGTTAATTATGAATTCCATTTTTTACCTCAGTTTTACTTGGTCATATTCAACGATCATTTCACTTTTCGTTTTGGCCTCAGTTGATTCTCAAAACTCTAAACATTATTTTGATACTTGAGTCAAAGCCAATGTCACTCGCAATCGTAGAAATTCAGTATAAAGCACACGATTTCTTGGTATTTTTGGCACTATCTTTGGATTGCATCATGACATCATATCTCATTAAGGTTGTCAAGGAATGTTAAATCTGACTTTTTGTAAAGTTATAAAATTATGAAGATTTAAAACCATATTACAATTTATCACTTATCAAAGCTCCTATCACGAGAAATAAATTAATCAAAATAGCACAATTTGAAATTGTGGATATGGCAGTTATCTCTGTATATAATTCAGTTGAACATCATTACATCAATTCTAAACTACGGCTAAGGGCAAAGGGGTATAACTTCAACACAATTTCGTTTCGATATGGGATAACTTCGACACATGAGGTAACGTCGACACATTGTTGTTTATTTGCTCTAATTTCCGATTTAGGGGAGTCAAGTAGTCTGTATCTGACAAAAAATTCCAGACTATAAAGGAGTTAAGTTTTTTTTCTCGCATGGATCAAGATCTCAAGAGATTTGTTTTGATCAAAAATGGAGGACAATGGAAGTTCTAGTTTATAACAAAATAGTATCGAAGTTACCCCATTTCTCATGTCGACATTACCCCACTTGTCGACATTACACCTCTTTCCCCTAGTATTTTAGTTATGCTATCCAAACTTTGTGAGAATATTCATAAAACATCAGCGAACATTCTATGATCATTCTAATTTCAATGACAAATGATTCCAGTTTATAATTGGTCTTCGAAGTTGACAGTGGCATCTGTCAGATTTGTGAAATATTCTTCTCTGTAATGTAAAGTTGAGTGTCACTTTAAAAAACTGTGTGTGATTGTGAAGTGAAAACTCACCTTTTCTCAAGGTATTGAATTGCCCAATCCATGCATTCAGCGCGAGCTTCCACTTCAAGGAGGTAGTAGGTAACAAGTTTAAATGGTAATGGATCATCTTCCCCTATCTGTTCTTTGTGATCTGCGCAGAAACGCTGCAAAAACGCGAGGAATCTCTCTTCGTCAAGTTTACCTGCCATTTCTCCTCTCATTCACAAACACGAAAATTGATGACGTCATGGATATTGGGGCACAAGCACTTTGCCGGGAATTTTGATTTCGAGAGTTTATTTATATATTATACGAATTATCGGTGATATTATTACAGAATAACAATGAAAATGCATAATCAAGGAGTTAAAGTAGTAAAATGATTTTCAATGAAATATAATGGAGTTTGAGTCGCATGGAAAAATGACTGAACGTCTTTGAATTTTGGAAAATTCACATATTATCGCTCATACAGTTTATAAATCAGTATGCAGAGGGAACTTAGTAGCTTCCCCATTCAACCCTCTTTGATGTCAAAACTTACAAAAGCTGGATTTACTACTGTAGAAGATCTCACTGATTTGAAACCACTTCAACTGAGTCAAGGTTGGCATTGAATCATAGGAAATTCTGACCTGTCACTTTGATCTGACACTGTATACATGTACTGTATGATCCTATGGAGCTCTATGGTCCTGACATTTTTGAAAATTGGATAAGTGATTGACTGTGGGAGTCAATTATGTATGGTTATGTTCTTGGAGAAATGGAAACTCTGGAAAAAATCGTCTTGCCCTATTTATTAATTGTAACATATTTTGGGGCGAAATATTAAAAAATGCAAATCACGTATCTTTGTAGAAATCATATCATTTGAAAGTTTGTTGTGTCTATTCAAATGTTTGCGATGCTGTTTTTGAGAGTGAGATCAATGAATCAATGGACGAGTCCACCTCTGAAAGTTTGTGATATATATGATAGTTTTATTTTGTTCTTTGTGTCTTATAATAAACTTTTATTGTAGCCAATTTACACGGGAGTAAATGATAAATTTGAAGTAGCAAAAATCAAGATTTTGAATGTAACCATTTTTTTGGTTATTGGACTTTAACAACTCTGCTATATACATAAGTTAAAGATCTGTAGTGACTTGAAGTTTTTGAGGTAGTTAGAAAGTAATCATTTTGCTCATATAAAATTGAATTCTACAGAGCTATTGTCTGATTTTAAAGAGCAAACTGGTCCTTTCCAATCAGCCCTGTAAATTCATAAATGCCAGATCACTGGCGGATCTGGGGCCTTATATTTCTAAAATTTGGGCCCTCTTTTTGGTTTTAGGGGCCCAATCTTTTTTAAGCATAAGTGTGGAATTTTTTAATCAAATTTGGAATTTGGGCCCCCCTTGTTGGTACCTAGATCCGCCCCTGATGATAATATTGATATGCACATATTTTCAGAACTGTCAATATCTAATGAAGAGGCTCTGGATCTACTGAACCTTGTGCGAGGTGAACATCCATCCAAATTGAAACTTAAACAGACAACAAGTTTTACAGCTTTTGATATGCTTCAGAATGAAGAGAGCCAGCAATGTATTGTAACATTCTCAGAGCAACTTGACAATATGCTTGGTGGGGGGCTCCCAGTTTGTAAGATTACAGAATTCTGCGGTGCTCCTGGTGCAGGGAAAACCCAAATAAGGTATAAGTGATTTAGGCTATAAGTGTTACCATAGCAACCAACTTAACACTTGTTGCATTTGTAACATAACAATAAGTCAAGAGAAGTCACAGTCAGAGTTTATACTGTAATCACCAACACCAACAGACATAGATTTTTAGGAATATTGGTTACCATGACAACATTTTTCACTCTTGGATACTGTTTCGTCATGTAAATGCCTTGTTTAATAACATCATTCCATGATTGTAGCATCCAGTTGTCTGTTGACGTTCAGATCCCTACTTGTTTTGGTGGGCTACAGGGTGAGGCTGTTTATATTGATACAGAGGGGAGCTTTGTCGCAGCTAGGGCTGCAGATATTGCCAAAGCTACAGTGGAGCATTGCAGTAATATTGCACAGGCTGAGAATAATGAAGGTACATTAATTTATTATTTCGCAACCACTAGTGATGACATATTAATATAGTCTCGAACTTTTTTTATGGCTGGTGTTTGGTGGTTGGCATTTGGAGTTCAGTGTTCAGAGTTTGACATCTGTAATGAATGGCAGGTGGTGACATTTTGCATGTTTATGCCTTGTATGTAGAATGGTCTATCCAGTCTATCCAGGTTTGGAGCGACTGGGAGCTACACCCTGATTTGAATTGACCTTTTTTCCATATAAATGGAAAATAGATGGCATCATGGGTATTGGTAGAGCTTGGGTAGGGCTAGAATACATGTAAATGTATTGCCAGAGTTACTTAGTTTCTTGATTAAGAAGTTATTCCATTTGGATGAACTAAAAACACCATTGGAATGTAACTATATGATCTTATTGACACATGGATTGTGATTTCACATTAAAATTGTGATCCTTGTAAGAGTAAATGAACTTTGTGTCAATGGGGATTTAGCCTGACCTTTTTTAGACAACTAGAAAACCATTAGAATTTGAATAAAGGTGAATATCAGTGCAAATCTAAGTTGTTTTGATAGAAAATTACACAAGGAATTCGAATATGCCATCAAATATATTTAAATTTTAGTCTTTAATGATTAAAAATGCAGATCTCCTAAAATCTCATTAAAAACGAGACTTTAACGAGATTTCAAATGTAAATGGAAAAAGGACCGTTGCTTTACAGAACAGCTGAAGTCAATGGAGGCATTCACTTGGGAAAGTGTCTTAGCAGGAATTCACTACTATAGGTGTAATGACTATCTACAACTGCTAGCTACAGTTCACCTTCTACCAGAATTTCTCACTCAACATCCAAAGGTAAGAAATGCTTGGTCAAAACTCATCGTCATGTACTTTAAATATTGTCATCTTCTTTAAAATACAGTAATTGCTGTCAAGGTCATGTGTTACTTAAAGAGGTCATGGTCAGAATGACTTGAATTCATACGTCGATCACGTCTAGGCAAGTAATAGATCTCTTTAGAGTTCATGCAACATCAATTACCATGGCAATGAATTAAACAGTGATCTCTCCAGCATTAAAGTTAGTGGGTGCAGCACCAACCTGAGAATTCATTTGCACCCACTTGAAAATGAGGAAAATTGGTATATTTTGAGAAAAAAGCCATGGGGGTTTGCAGGGTTCGGCGAACCCCCCCCTGGCCAAAAATTCTTTCAAAATCATGCAGTTTTTCACCATTTTGAGCACTTCTCAAGTGATTTTAGACATATTTGGGCCAAAATTGTCAAATGTGAACCCCCCTGGAAATTTTTGAAAACTGACCCCCCCCCTTGGCAAATCCTGGCTACGGGCCTGGCCATGTATCATTTGTCACACTCTGAAAAAGTGCTGTATCATCATCTTCATAATCTTGTGAAGCTGTGTGTGTGTCTGTGCTGGCATCAAAATTCAGAAATTTTTACAAGACAGATTAAAAGATCTTCAATCTACCTTTTTTTGCAATCTACCTTTTGGGCATGCTGGTTAAATCACATGGCAGCCAATCGGCCATTCTGCGCTTATAAGTGTGGTATTTATGACTGTTCATCTTGTTATTGTTTCCAGGTCAAGTTAATTGTAGTTGACAGTATAGCATTCCACTTCAGACATGATTTTGATGACTTCTCACTGAGGACCAGAATCCTGAATGGCATGGCACAGAGCTTTATTAAACTTGCAACTCAGCTGAATCTAGCAGTAAGTTGTTCTTATTGTATTTCCAGACCTGTCAACCATCCCGCAATTAGCGTGATTTTCATGCTAATTTGATCAAAATCTGGCCTGTTTGTGAGTTCACCCAAATCCCTGGTATTTTCTGGAAAATTTATGTCTAAAAATCTGTCCCTCAAGAAAATCTTCAGGGGCTGATAGGGCTTTGTGTCTAGGTGAACAGATAGCTATACTTTGATGGCTTTTCATTCTGTCTCCAATAATATCGAACTATGTCATGCCTGGTCCTGCCTGTCAGATACTTGTGACGTCATATTGCACATGGGTATGGTCATACCTTAGTGCCATATTGGATTCTAGAAATATCTTTGGAGATAGACTTTTGCTGATAAAATATATTTTTAGGTTATGCTGACGAACCAAATGACGACTCGAGTGAACGCAGATGGAGGGTCACACCTCACCCCTGCTCTGGGAGAAAGCTGGGGGCATGCAAGTACCATCAGGGTGATACTATACTGGCGAGATAGACAGAGATATGCAAGACTATACAAGTCACCCTCAAAGCAAGATATGACAGTGCCATTCCAAGTGACAGTAAGACTAGAATTCATCTTTATACAGTGAAACTTGTAATTAAAAGTGGAACACCTCTAGAAGTAGAACACCTCTGTTAGTGGAACACTTTTCAGAGGCCCAAGACCAACTGACTTTTGATTCATTCAAGTTGAAAAGCAAAATACTTTAATGTTTAAAATCTGTTTTTCATAAAAATTGTCTTTACACTTCTTTAGACCGAAACTGACCAAAGTAGAAATATGATCTCAATGGTTATTCAATTATTCTTTGTACCTAGCTCAGAACTTGTCCCAATTTTGTATTTGAGTCTAATGAAGTAAGAAATTATCAGTGACCTTGATCAGATGTTGCATTCTTTACATGTGGTAACTTCTCCATTTATTGTCAAGAAACAGCATTTAAAAATATAGTCTTAGTTAACAGATACCATTTTGATGAAATTTCAGTTGGGCGGAATCAGAGATGTGAAAACAAGTGAAGACCAAAGTCATAATATGCAAGGTGCCAGTACATCACAACATAAACCTCAGTCCAATTATGAACAAAATACAAATGAACATAATACTAAGAATGCCCAATATCAGACAGCATCATCTAGTGAACCTTATCATACTGGGGGTACGGAAAGAGCATATGGAAGTGGACAAGATCGGAAAAGGTCAAGAATTGATTCCTGATGTAATACTACATACTTGGTGTATTTAGACATCCATCTTATGAAAACCTCTGTTGGGTTGGCCAAAAACAAATTTTATAAGGAAACCTCACCCAAGATGGACTGTATGAGACAAAATCGCAAGAGGCCAAGATTTGATTCCTGGTGTATTTACATTTAATTAGATATCAATTTTATAAAATCCTCAGTCTGGTTGGCCAAATTAAGTAAAACCTCATCCTAGATGGACTGTATAAGAGACAACATTGTGAGAGGCCAGCAAGAATTGGTGAGGCAAATATTAAATTGATGAGACAAAACTTTAGGTAAAGAGGATGTTAATCTATGGTATTATTATTTTCACATTGAATTTATATATGAAAAAAAAAAAATTTCAAAATTACTTATTTATGAAAAATTTTGGCAAGTCTCTTATTCTATGCACATCCCATGACCTACATTGTACATCAATCTAAACGTTGGAAAATGTTTGTGGGATTGGCCAGAATAAATAAGACTGCTGTAAATCATGTTTGAAATATTGTGAACATGTTATTTTTGCTCAAAATAGTTTTTTTGTTCAATTTTCAATTTCACACTTTCAATTTTGTCTTCAATTTTCCATGCTGTGAATAATTAATTCTACCAACGAGAGCGAAAATGTTATAATTATATGAATAAATAAACATGTTTCACTTCAATGCCATGCAATGCCAAATTCTGATAAAGAAAAACCAGCAACTACCTGACAAATAATCTGGACACCCACTCATCGCCAACTGCCAAACGGACCAAAATATAGCACCCAAGGTGCGATAACAAATGTTGTATTTATTTTTTATAAGTTATAATACATTTTATTTACATTATGTACATACATTGTATATGAACAATATATTTCTAAAATGCTTCCAAAAATGATATGCTGTTACTCTTAGTGAAGATCATATATGATTGGTTTAACTTTAAATTATGGAGTTGGTGGTCACTGGTCAGCTGACCTGGGGAATTCTTCTACAGGGTTATGATTTGACAAATTGAGGCCAAAAACATGGTCACACTTTGATAAGCTTTCTTTAGTGAATCTATCTATTCCCAGACTTACATTGCTTACTGAAGAATTTATGCAAAGACCCTACCTGATGGATTTGAAATAATGCATCGAGTTTTACAGTATGAGCTGTTAAACACTAGCCTGTAGTGTAACTGCTATAGAAGTATTTCATTAATGAGTGCTTTATTTGTATTGTAATGAATAGGTTCTTGTGCTTAAATCCTTTTCACACATGGCGAAACTGGGAAGTATAATTCAATTGACAAATATGTTGCTGTCCTTTGAACTACACAATAGCATTTCAGATAACACATTGCTATACTGCAATTTGATTGGTCAGAAACTGGTAATGGATGCCTATAGCTTCAGTATTTGTGAATAATGCTTTAAAACCACATCAACTGATCATACGCAATAAAACAGACATTCCCTGGAGTGGGTTTTTAGTGTGACAATATGTACTATAAAAATGTCCAGTTAGGTCCAATATTTTTAATCTCTGACAAAATATTAACTGTTTTAAGTTTTATTTATTTTTCTTGCCCCTACTTGATGCTCGTCCACTTTTTCCTGGGGTTCCTTCTACAGATGCTAATTTCTTATTCATAACTTCTTCCGTAGTTTTTAATTGTTCATCAACTGTGATTTTTAGTTTTTTCAATTCCTCCGATAAATGTTTGTGTATAAGTTGTCTGAGTTCTTTGGCAGCTGGGGATTCCTCTACAAGAATATGAAACAAGAATTATTCATTTTTTGAAAGGAATCCTCTAAAGCAAGAATATATAACGTGTAAAATGTCACCACCTGCCATTTGTAACAGATGCTAACCACCGAACGCTGTTCCAAAAAATGTGCCAGAAAAAGTTGAGACTTAAACAGTTGTGGTGACATAAGAGAATTATTTATTTTTTGCAGTCGTGTTTTGTGTTGTCTCATACTAAATTAAACATGAAAATGGGTTTATTTAGTGAGTTACATGAGTTAATAGACCAGTTCTTTAACAGGAGAGTTAGAGTCGCCCATGTAGGTAATTATTGGACAAAGCCAAGGAAATGAAAATTATCAACATGGATGACATTGCATCCCTCACCTCACTACATGTTGTTAAAATGATGTTTCATACCTTTTTCTTCCTCCTTTTCCCCCTCTGTATCCGCTCCCTCCTTGTCCTCTGCTGCGTCCTGTCCCTCCGTATCTGCAGTCTGATCCTCTGCGTCTCCAGCCTCTGAGGGGGAGGGTGTCACTGGCACACCCACATAACTCATGGACAGATCTAGTCTCACCTAAATAGTAAATACGTTTATTTATTTGTTGCCTAATTTACAAAAAGCCAACCCTAGCTGGCTTATGAGACACATAACAAAATCGTTCTAGTCACCATTTTTGGAACCATTGTATGTAGTTGGCAGTCAGAAATTGTAACATATTGCTACACTGTTGTAACAACTTGTAAATAATATCTACCTGTGGTCCAACTAGGGTTAATATCTTGCAGAGGTGGACATAGCAACATGTTCAAAAAGTTTTTTAAAACGTTTAAAAATAAAGTAAGCCACATTTATTCAATTTTTGTGTTCATGGAAAAGAACTCCACTTGCTAGGGTTAGCAACATGTTCAAGAAGTTTTTAAAAAAGTTTAAAAATAAAATAAGCCACATTTTTTCAATTTTTTGTGGTTATAGAAAAGAACATTTTTATTTACCTATTATATTTTTCTTTTGTTGACAAAAGTGTCAAAGCATGCAGACACATTAGTATTGAAGGATTGTATGAATATGTTCAAAAATGTTTTCAAAGAGCGAAAAAACATTACAAGGGTGAACATACCAGTGGAGTGAAGACGTATTTGTACATCTTGAAGTGTCTGAAGTAGGTGTTCATGACATAGTCGGATATGACACGCACCTCATCAGGGGAGAACAGCTCTATACTAAATGGTGGTCTCTGCAAAAAGTAGATATAACAGTTTTATCTTTTATTTCATGTGTATATTTTTTACAAGTACAGTAAAACCTGTGTACAGTGAACACCTATGGAGCCACAAAAATGTGTTCACTGTAGGAAGGTGTTCAGTTCAGAGAGGCCATTTTGTACAGAAATCAGTGGAGTATATGAGAAGAGGTATTCACGAGACAAAGGTGGTCACTAGACACAAGTTCACTAAGACAGGTTCTACTGCACATGTGCATGTACACCAGATCATTTTACTATTAGGCCTACAGTAATAGGCCTACAGTAAATAAATATTACAAGATTCTTGAAACATGATGCAGTATTACCATTTGAACATAATTACAACATTTATAAATCAGTAAATACAGTATACTAATATCATAGACTATTTAGCATAGTTCAGACCAGAAGCCAACTTTCTTAACAAGGGAGGGGGGGATAACTTTTAAGAAGATCTCTTACTTTTCAAGACCCTATTTTTTGTTTAGAAAAATTATCAGTTTTGCCAAAAGATACTAATATCATTTATGTTCAAAATGCTAATTTTGACCAAATTTTGCATACTATTTTGTATTAAATCAAAACAGTATATTTGTTTGTTCAATTCGGAGGCTAATTAGTTATTGCCAGGGGAGAATCTGGAAACCAACAAGGGGGGCCCATTCTTAAAGTCTGAAAAGAAAATTCCGCTCTCGCGCATAAAAAAAATTTCTTGTAAGGCCCAATTATGCTCTAAAAAAACCTGTAATTGGGCCCTAAAAATTTTTTGGGCCCAATTTTTTTTCTGGGCCGACCGAAGGGGGACTTTGGCCCCTGACCTTCCCCCAGATCATCCAGTGATTGCTAGTTAAGTATTAGTCTCGGGAGATAAATATCACTTCATCCTTAAAATGTTTACCTTAACTGCATGTCTCAAGATAGCCTCTCTGAAGTAGCGGAAACAGTGATCCACATTGCCAAATGGAGTTTCTGAAAGCATAACAAATGGAAAAATAAACATCAACATGAAAATTTATGAATCAAAACTACCTCATATTTGATTCAGTAGTTCATGACCTTCTTTGGTTTAACCTTTGAAAACCTAGATTGACAAAAAAATTAGTTGTAGATTTTTTTTCAAAAAGGTCAAATTCTGACAATTAATTTATCCAATGAAATAATTTCTTAACATGACTTAAACAAGGCAGAGTTTTGCCATACTCACCTGTACATATCTCATGTAGTTTCTTGACTATCGAAAAAAAGGCTGAGGCTTGCCATACTCACCTGTACATATCTCATGTAGTTTCTTGACTATCGAAAAAAAGGCTGAAGTCTGCTCCTTGCTGAATTTGTTCTCCCTGGAGAACTGAATAGTGTAGAAGTAGAGATCTACTAAGATGCCATGCTTCATGTTCTCTTTGTAGTCTACCAAGTTGAACAACTGTGCGAGCATACTGAAATAAGTGTCATCATCAATAAGTGTCACCATGAGTGTCTGAAGGGGGGGGGGCTATTTGTTTTAGTTATTTTCCCAATGGATTTTGTTCATTGCGCTTAGGAGAAGGAGATTCAGTGCAGAGGAAAGAAGAACTAATTGGAACTACATTTGTATGTGCTCTGAAGGAAGAGGTGGAGAATCTTGGCTTCTTTTTTTAGATTTAGACACACACCCTTGGAAAAATCCTGGGAAAGCCCCTGATCATTATAATTGAACATGTACAGTGTATAATAGCCTATGCATTCACAGTTAAAAATAAAGTCAATACTGCAATACCAATCATTATCAAATACTAGCGTATACAGGTGGGATCTTCATTTAGTACTACACATTTTACAATAAATAACAGCACCTTATTGCAAATTATTTAAATATCCACTTACTCTTTCATGTCTCCTACATCTGCTACTTCATCCAGTACATCCAGATCATTCACTGTCAAGTCAGCCCTGGAGTAACATTAAACATATCATTCATGCAAAAAATCGTACATCATAAAATATTACAGTTTTTGATTAAATACAGATCTTGCCGAATTATCTTCTAGAAAATAATTTGACTCTGTTTTCAAACCTCAGTCTGGGTTCCCTTCAAGACCAAATTCAATTGGAAACTTAATTTGTTTTTTAATTGTTTTCAAGACCCAGACACTTCGTATAGAATGCTGCTAATCATTTCAAATATACCAGTATCAGATTCAGAAATGGGGGGGGGGGGGTTAAATTCAAACAAATCTTAAGAAGACCATCCTGCCCATAGTCTTCATTTATCTATCTGAGTTTTTTAGAGCCTTGTCAGTCTTGTCAAAACTCTGATAGTCCGACTCATCAGTGCAAGTGTACCATTCCCTTGGTTTAGAATCAGAGGTCTTTCACTCATTGGGAAATAAGAGTAGACTATATACTCTATGCATAGTCTGATATTTTGGATAATCTAGGAATAAGAGTGCAGTGGGTCTTCACATATAATTTTCTATAAAAACCTAGCCAGACTTATTTATTAATCTGCGTATTATACTCAAGACATAGGAAATAACATGACTAGCTTCGAAGGATCTTGAAGGCAAAGTTATAAGACTTGTTATATGCTACTTTGTTGTAGACTATCAATACGTGGGCGATAATAGAGTACAATATTATTTTGAAATAAAAATTCGTCATAAATAATAGCATAATGTACATGAACGAATATCTATGTTCTACGTACCATATGGAAACATTAGCTTTGTGGTCCCTGGGCTGAAAGAATACAAAAGAACAGTAAAGTCGGGTCTTTCATAAAAAATGAAATGAAATTGAAAATTGAAAAAATATGAAAAAACTAAATTCACATTTCCCTTCGTAATTTAACAAGCGAAAGACTCAAAATTCTCATATATTTATTAAATAAATAAACGAATGTTTAATTCTGACTTACCTGTACTAGTTTGTGAGGCTCTGGACCTGCTAACGAAGGCATTATTCTTCGAAAATTTCGGCAAACTTTTTTTGACAAGACCAATATGGCGTCAGGTTGTTGTAGCAACAGCCAGCAATGCCATCTATATATGACTCGGAGAATAATTTGGAACTTTGTTTCATGAGTTTTGGTTGAGGAGTTGAATCCTTTTCAATAATAAACTTTGTACTGATTGCAACCTTAATAGAGATGATGATTGTGTTTCATATACTTTGATTGAAATACTGATTGTGTTTTCTATAGGTGATTGTGTTTATACGATTATGATTACACGATTTGTACCCCTGAGATTGTGCCTGAGATTTACATTTCACTAACACCTGATAGGTCATCACTGACGGTGCACATAGATGCCATTTTGTGTTTTCTAGACCTGAATGATAACGAATTACAGTAATGAACTTAAATGAAATGCTGATTGTGTTCTATATACACTTTGGTTGAGATGCTAATTGTGTTTCATCATGGGCATTCAACGAGAATGTTGATTGTGCTTTCTATAGGTGATTGTGTTTCTTGAGCGAGTTTCACATACCTTTGTTGAGATGTCATATGTGTTCCATATACTTAAGTTGAGATGCTGATTGTGTTTTCTATAGCTGACTGTCCAGTACAATATAGAGTATTTACATTGGTTGAGATACCAAGTGTTTTTCAGACAGACTCAGACACCTTGGCTGAGATGCTTACACTGATTGTGTTTTCTATTTGTCGAACATTTTGAGTTGAGGTGCCGATTGTGTTTTATATATCTTGATTGAGATGCTTCACAACAACTAGGAAGTTCAATGAACTTCGTTAAGATGGCAGCACTTAAAGCGCTGATATCAAAGTTTGAATGGATAACATTTATATGTCCAAATCTAGATGTATTTATTTAATATCGTTAAAAACTTCAAGTAATTATATTTCAGAATATTATGTTATATACATACTTAATATTAGGATTAGAAAAAGACATATAAACTTCTCAATCTTAAATATAATACTGCTAATACAAATAAGAATGTAATTAAAATTCACTAATCAAAAACAGAATATAAGACTTATATAAAGATTTCGATACAAATATCCGACAAAGTTAGAGACTCCGTCACTAAATGTGGCGGATTATTTGGACCGACCTATTCTTATGTCGGAAAATGTTCATAAGACATGCCTTGGATCGGACTAACCAAAACAGTTGAATAACATACTCGTAGTAGTTACACTCATAGACCAGTGGTACATCAATACCAAAATTTTATTTGGTGACAAAGAATCTTTTCCCGACTTTTTTATATAACAAACCAAATTCACGGGTGTTAAAACACGAATATACCATGAGCACATGCTTTGAGGATCCGCGTTATTTGAACCTACCGCCGAGCACACTTATACATTAAGACCCGTTACACAGTCATGATACCGCCGAGCAAGCTCATTGCATCATCGGGTCTGCTTTACCCCCGTGAAATTAACATGTTCGGTACGTTCGCACAGGATTAAACTCCTCGTCGTCGTTAAGTGAAATCGGTTAACGTATCAGCAGTTAATGTTTCAAAAAGTTATGATAACTTTTGTCTTTTTTCACATTTTTGAGAATGTAAACAAGGGATGCTTTTTCATTCTCCTATCGCCAGAGGGGTGCATTTGGTGTCTATAGAAAGTTGACGATCATTTCCCTTAAGCATGTGCTTTTATTAGACAGTATCGTCGTCCGAACTTAACC
Organism: Owenia fusiformis; assembly: GCA_903813345.2. Lineage (NCBI taxonomy): Eukaryota > Metazoa > Annelida > Polychaeta > Sabellida > Oweniidae > Owenia > Owenia fusiformis. The sequence continues at coordinate 28,830,042 of CAIIXF020000012.1, forward strand.
CCCATTCTCCTAAAACCACTAAAACGGAACGATATAAACACCAGTATGCAGTATGTACATAGGTTAATATTATCTAGGGGTCGTAGGATGCGATAAAGGTTAATATACATCATTCCGTCACTGTCACTATGACCCGAAAGAGACGTGGTTTCGGCATTTGACCTCATTCCCCAGAAAACTGTTGGCATGGCTCAAAAGTTGGCTTTTCAAGAATATTTTACCCTGAATGTCCCCCGTCATCCATTTCCATTTGTTCACATAAATAATGATGAGGTAGGTCAATATTTTGAGATAGCTAAGCGTATCGAAATTATTTCCTCCATGTCTCCCATTTGAAGGAGAGTACATGGCATTCGAATTCCAGCGGGAACACTGGAGATTTAATGTTCAGAGTCCATCGTTTCCTTTCTCCGACGTACACAAGGTAGGTCAGTCCAAATAGTCGTCTTAAATAAGACGGTTGGTGTTTTTGTTGGCAACCAGGTCTAATATCGCTATGGATATATAATGCTAATATACTATTTTAATCAGTTAGTTTAGAATTACATACTGATTTGTATTCGTAGCATTTTATGTCAAAGTAGGTAGCAAATGTGTCATTTTCTAATATGAATATTAAGTATTAATATAATGTAACATTTTTAAATAAATTAAATATAATTTGAAGTGGTAAGCTATTTAATGAAGGCATCAAGATTTTGACATACAAATGTAACCCATTCAAACTTTTAATATCGGCGGCGCAATTTGGCTGACATCTAATGAATTCATCAAACTTCGACTTATAATGTAACAATAAAATGTAACATCCTTTTCATACACTTTGATTTAGTTACTAATTGCATTTCATATACCTTGATTGAGATGCTAATAGGATTTTAATATACATTGATTGCGATGTAAATTGTGTAATTTGGTTGAAATGCTGATTGTGTTTTCAATAGATGATTGTGTTTAATAAAAATATACAATTTGTACATTGGCTACTGTTTTATTCAATTACATTTGTTAAGATGCCATATTGTGTCTTTGAGGGCCAAATGATAAAGATCTACAGTATGTACCTTGGTTGAGATGCTGATTTTGTTTTAAATACTTTGGTTGAGATGCTAATTGTGTTTTCCATAGCTGTTTGTTCAATACACATACAGTGTGTACATTGGTTGAGATACCAAGTGTGTTTCAGACGGAATTTCAGACACCTTGGTTTCTTATACTGATTGTGTTTTATAGCTGATAAATAAACATTTAGAGTAAGTGTATGATGTCAGTTGAGCAACTTGAGATGCTGATTGTTATATACACAGTATATACATTGGTTGAGATACCAAGTGTGTTTCAGACGGACAGACATCTTGGTTTCTTATACTGATTGTGTTTTATAGCTGATAATTAAAGATTTAGAGTAAGCGTATGATGTCAGTTGAGCAACTTGAGATGCTGATTGTTATATACACAGAGTATATTTTGGTTGAGATGCTCCACCAATAGGAAGTTTAATGAACTTCATTAAGATGGCAGCACTAAAAGCGCTGATACTCAGAGTTTGAATGGGTCAAAATCTTGATGTATTTATTAATAAGCATTAAAAACTTCAAGTAATTATATTCCAGAATGCTGTGTGTTATTTAGTGTCCTGATTTAGAACTAACAACATAGTTTGAGCTAATAGTAGTTGTCATGATAATACATCCTTCTTCAAATGGCAGATGGGAAAGAAGCAAATTCTACAGCTTCCTAATATTAACCTGCTTTACCATGTACACTCGACTTTGAATTCCGACCTTACCAAGATAGAAACACCCAAATCTGATTATAGTCCTATATCATGTGTGTACGCCACAATCCGATGATATATTCTACAGCTTATGATACGATATAATATGAACTGCAATACATGGTATGATTGTGCTTCATATACATCAATTGAGATGCTAATTGTGTTTTCTTTAGGTGATTGTGTTTAATAAACAAACTACATGTACTACATTCACATACCTTGGTTGAGATGCTGATTGTGTTTCATATACTTTGGTTGAGATGTTGATTGTGTTTTCTTTACTTTGATTGAGATCGTGATTGCAATTTCTTTAATTGACTTTCAAGGTTAGTTTTTCAAAGATATTTTTCTCTGAGTACTTTCCTCTATCAATTTTCAGATCCACACCCTGATTGCAACTATCAGAATATAAACAGTAATAAAATAAAAGAACACACGATATATTATTTTTCACAAATGTTTACATCTATTTTACATTTATATTAGTCACATTATATCCATGTATAAGTTAAAGCATTTACTTACAATCAAACAGCTTTAAAACAATACTTTTTTTTACAGTCAACACAACCCACCCAAGATACAACCTTTCAAGATACAACCTTTCAAAATGCAACCTTATAAGAGGGAACCTTTAAAGAGGCAACCTTATGAAAGGGAACCTTTCAAAATAACCATTTCACAAGGCAACCTTATTCAAGGGAACCTTTCAAGATACAACCTTGTGAAAGGGAACCTTTCAAGATACAACCTTGTGAAAGGGAACCTTTCAAGATACAACCTTTCACAAGGCAATCTTTTAAGATACAACCTTTCACAAGGCAACCTTTTAAGATACTAGTACAACCTTTCACAAGGCAACTTTTGAAAACTGATACAGTGACATATAATAGTGTAGACCTTGTAGTCTTGGTGTAACTCCTATAATTTCAGAAATTATAATATTTTACAAATATTCTGTGTTAGATCTAGATTCAGGATTTTTAATTGCAATATTCTGTATATGAAATTAGATTTTGATTTTTACAAAACGTCTATTCACACAAACATCTTGGACAAACAATTTCACTTTTCAGACTTTTTTCATAACGCGGTCATGCCTGTACAAAGATTCACTATTTGAAAGGAAAGCATTACTTAAATGAGGTTGTAAGGAAAGCATGATTGCAATGGGCTGGTAAGGAAAGCATGACTGCAATGGACTGGTAAGGAAAGCATGACTGCAATGGACTGGTTAGGAAAGCATGACTGCAATGGGCTGGTAAGGAAAGCATGGCATGACTGCAATAGGCTGATAAGGAGAGCATGACTCCAATGGACTGGTAAGGAAAAGCATGATTGCAATGGGCTGGTAAGGAAAGCATGACTGCAATGGGCTGGTAAGGAGAGTATGACTGCAATGGGCTGGTAAGGAGAGTATGACAGAAATGGGCTGGTAAGGAAAGCATGACTGCAATGGGCTGGTAAGGAGAGTATGACTGCAATGGGCTGGTAAAGAAAGCATGACTGCAATGGGCTGGTAAGGAAAGCATGACTGCAATGGGCTGGTAAGGAGAGTATGACAGAAATGGGCTGGTAAGGAGAGTATGACAGAAATGGGCTGGTAAGGAGAGTATAACAGAAATGAACTGGTAAGGAAAGCATGACTGCAATGGGCTGGTAAGGAGAGCATGACTGCAATGGGCTGGTAAGGAAAGGAAGATTGCAATGGGCTGGTAAGGAAAGCTTGACTGCAATGGGCTGGTAAGGAAAGCATGACTGCAATGGGCTGGTAAGGAAAGCAAGATTGCAATGGGCTGGTAAGGAAAGCTTGATTGCAATGGGCTGGTAAGGAAAGCTTGACTGCAATGGGCTGGTAAGGAAATGAATTTTTAAAGAAAGCATGACTGCAATGAGCTTGAAAAGAAAACCTGCTAGAGTGAGATGACTTGTCCAGGTGTCTTCATTTAGGAGATACCTCTTAGCTGGCAATAAATATATATATGTACTCTACACACATACAAGTACAGTAAGGGATAACAGGGGGTTTAAGCTTGCAATGTTTTTCACAACCTAAAGGTGAACGGAAAATATTTAAGCGATGCATTTGTATGGGCGATTGGTCATACATATAGGGTTGGCGTTTCGATTTTATATGCAAGCTTGAACTCCCTAATATCAAAATATTGACAGTTGCGGAAAAATAAAGTTTGTTTTGTTATGACATAACCCACCCCATCCTCTATATAACAAAATTTGACATGGCATTAACATACAAAATGTCACCACCTGCCATAGGGGGTTGTGACATAAAAAATGCTGATGTGCCACATTCAACTGAAATGAACATTTTTCATTAATGAGATCTTCATTTTGACCCACAGGCCCTGGAAGAAGATTTAACCCCCCCCCCCCAGTCACTCTAAGTAATACATCGTGAGTGGGAGGTGGATGAACCCTTGTTCCCGTGTCCGTGTTTTGACCTGTCCCCTTAACTTTGTTTTTCCACCACTGGTAACAATTGACACGACCCCTTATTATTCTACAATACATCTTGCAACGAACATGTAATACAATTACATCGCAAACATTTGAGCAATTTATGATATACTGGTGCCATAGCAACAAGAAGTCTAGTCATTAAATTGGTAATATCCAATTAATTAGTCAACTTAGTTAGTGAATCGAGGCATAAAGTGTCATATAAGTTCATGGTAACCTTTTCATAGAATAATACTAAATATTGCTTAGTTAATTACATATCTGTCTTATGATAAACAGGATCTTTACAGTACCAATTATTATCTTGTCTCCTGGCCAAGTCTTAAGGGATCAGCTTCTGTTTTTTACGTCATTGAGATTATGGATAATTGCCAAAAATAAGTCAATGACAAAAACAATTTATTGAAATATACTCCAGATCTTAGTATGTCTTCGTATGTTAAAAAGTCTCAAATCTTTCATGAAATTACATGGAGTTTTAACAATTGTTTCATTTTGCACTTGATACTTCCTACATGCATTTTACTATAGAATTTATTTTATTTTGGTTTGAGGAATAAGGAAGGGCAGAGAATATAAGCTGTTGGAAGCAATCTTATAAAAATCATGTCTGTATTCAATATTTCCCTTACAATCCAAATTTAATTTTTGAAGCAAATTGATCAAAAAAAGTTCACCATATCGATACCCATCCTTTAATTTTTGAAGCAAATTGACCAAATGTTATTGAAGATTTCGAAGCAGAAATATCCAAATGCATCAGAGAAGGGCTTTTTTCAATGTAATGCCACATTTCCTTGGAGATAAAAGGATTTTCCTGAAATAAAGTCAGAACTAGAACTGCCAGACATTTTAGGAAATTGGCATGACATGGAATAATCAGAGCAAGAAATGTTGCAAAATTACGAAAATTTTCTTCCTTTAACAACTTAGCAGGTGGCACATTTCCAAATTCTCTCCAACATATTTAAAGAAGTACTTAATGATTGTTGATCACACTTGAGCAATTCACATTAAATTCATTTCAATATCTATTTGACATTGATTGAAAATTACACAAAATTCATCGCAAAATGACACTTTCTCCCGATATATATTTTCATTATAATTTTAGTCTAGTACATCCTAGTATCTATCACTACAACAATGTCAACATTAATACTTTTCCCGATATGTTTCATGAGATCTTGAGGACTAGATATAGGTCATGTGATCCATAGATCAGGACATTTAAGTCACTATAGCGAATACAATTACAACTGATTTTAGCTGTTCTTATAGAAACTACCTGTGCTAGATCTCCGCGCTAGATTCACTTCAATTGATGACCCTACGATTATTACAGGTCCTAATACGGGATATATTTCGACTTCTCATTTACAAAAAACGTTATGGTTTTCTATTGAAACTATTTCTGCATAAGCAAAATATTTCACATTTCATACGAAATGTTTTTTTTGAATTGTTACCCATGCTTTCTTTACATCTGAGTAAACATTCCAGCTAAGATATATCTCCCGTCTGCCAATATACAATCAAAGAGACCCCTTGCTATCAAACTACACAGACTGAAAAATGTTATAAAACAGAATCTAACTATATACCAAGGGGTCTTTGATGAGATAATATTGACGGTCAGATGTAAAATTATATTATATATAATCTGGGGTTAAAATACTGTATATGTACAAACATTTAATATCACAATAAATCGTGTCTTGCCTCACATTTCTCTTATATGATTGCTTCAAATTTTGGGAATTATTGATTTGGGCCTCTTTAATTGTAATAAAAATGTGTTGGGAATGTTTCCCAAACAGAGTGGATATCAAGTTTATAGTGTTGTCATTTAGAATGAAATTATATGAATGTAGGCTAAACAGGTTGAAACAGCCAGTTGGAACAGCTCAGATGAACCAGTCCAGGTGAAGTAGCCCATGTAATATAGCCCAGGTGAAACCCAGTTTAGAACAGCCTGGGTGAAACAGCCATGGTGAAATAGTGACGGTGAAACAGCCATGGTGAAATAGCCCAGGAGAAACAGCCTGAGTGAAAGAGTCATGGTGAAGCAATCATAATCAAATGAAGCCTCATCTACAGAGCCACACTACCAGTAAACACTACCAGTAAACACTACCAGTATCATAAAGCTAACTGGCCAACATTGTTTCGACTTTCTAACTGCCATTTGTCTCATTTTTTGATATAATAAATATAAATTTAAAAAAAAAACAGATTAAGAACATTATGAACTATGAACTTAAACCTGTGGGTGTGGCCAGGAATGACAGAAGGCGAGGCAACTGCCTTACCAAAATTTTACAGAAACATATATTTTCACCTCTTCCAATTTATACTGGAAATGAAGTCAAAATATTAAGCAAATATTTCATTCTATGGAGGGCAATACCTGTTCATCTTTCAATGATTTTTGCGGTATGTATTGCCCGCAGCCCGTAGGGCGAGGGAAATACATGATGCAAAAATCATTGAAAGTGCAACAGGTATTGCCCGAACATAGAATGAAATATTTGTTTTATTATATCATTGCTAGACATTCCCTGTGATCATCTATTTTAATCAATTAATATATCATTAATCCATAAGTGAACATAATTACGTACAAGTATCATTGAATGGTACACTTTATTTTCGTCCAGTGTAGTTGTCAGAATTCCCGGGCGGGCAATACGTCGGGCAATACGTCTTTTATTATCCTAAAATTGAGGGAGCTGTGAAATACGTTATGGTATTTTTGATCACATGATACTGACTCGACCAATCAAATCACACAATTTCTAGCAATGATATAATAATGTAATATATCTCCTTTAGACTAGTTTGCCTCGCCTATTTATTTTTTGCCTCGTTCAAATCCTGGCTACACCCCTGTAATCAACTTTATATTCTAAGATTTCTTTCACTCCCTTTGCCTGATAAATATGAATCAGCCTTAGTTCTGCTCAAACGCTATGTGTTAATATTAATATAAGTTCAACAGGACGGATGTTTGAGAAATGACTAAATGTGCAATACTTATTCTTTTTCTTGATTCAGATTTTTCATTTGCATGGAGCTTACATTTAAGAAATTAAACATTTCTGCACAGCGCATGATAAAAATCAAGTTTACATTTTCTTAAAGTACAAACAATGTACATGCACATGAAACTCCCCATCATATTTTTCCTATGTACATACTTGCACCGTCTGATTGTACAATTATATTGCAGTTAAATTCTGTGACACCAACATCACAGAAAACTTGCAGAGAAATGGCTTGAGACACCAATTCTGCTATCCGCTGACTATACACAAACTCAAATTTCTTTTCAAAGTCAAACGATGACAACATGGAATGGCTTGAGTGTAATCAAAAATGTCATCGCACTCATTTAGTGCACTCGTTTTATACTCATTTTTCTTTCATACTAAGATTAAAACTAGCATTAAAAATCATCCCCAAAATTGGGATTTTCACTGCTTTGTAAGAATATAGTTCCGAAAGTAGTTCCGGCTTTGTAATAAGTCCTAAATGAAGCAGATGTTACATGTTTTGCTGGCCACCATTGTATGCGTAATCCGCTTTGTTGTGCATGATCAATTTGTCATCGACGAAGTAAAAACTATCCGACCGTGTCTCATAAGCATTATCGATCATCTCTTGTACTGGAAATAGAGAGCAAACATCAAGTACACTGTACACTGTGTATAACTGTTAAAACATTTATTTCTATTGGTATACTAAATTAATGCTGTAAAGTGATCTCCCCAGCATTAAAGCAAGTGGGCGCAGCACCCACCTGAGATTTTGAAAATAGGCTTGCACCCACCTGAAAATCCATTTGAAAATGAGAAAAATCTTTAAAAATTGGCATATTTTGACCAAATTTGATCTGAATTGTGAAAATGGGAATTTTGCACGCACCTAAAAAAAATTTCCTGGGGAGATCACTGATGTATATACCTTTTAAAACATTTATTTCTACTGGTATACTAATTTAATGCAGTAATTTAATGTAATCAACTATTGTTTGTATTGCAACAATCATAGCTACAGTAAACATTAGTACATGTGTATAATATTAATGTTAAAGGTGATTCTCATATTTCAATGATTAGCTGTATATAGTAGCATTTATGTCACATGGAGCATTATTGTCACATGTAGCATTTTTGTCACATGTAGCATTGTTGTCCGAGTAGTATATTTGTCACATGTAGCCTTATTGTCTCCTGTGGTCTTATTGTCACATGTAGCATTGTCATAGGTAGAATAATTGTCATATATAACCTTACTGCCATATATAGCATTTAGCGTCACATGTAGTACTATTGTCACATGTAGCATGAGTGGCATGTGTAACATTTTTGTCACATGCAGCCTTATTGCCATAGGTAACACTATTATCCCATGTAGGCTTAATGGCAAAATAATGTTCCTGCTTCTCCAAAGGAAATTTTACCCTAGAAATCTAGGCTTTATGTTTACGTGTATCATGTGTTCATGTAGCCATGAACCTTGTTGGCTACAAGTAATAATTATATAATCGATAAATATTTCCATTAAAAAATCAAAAATCAACTTAACCTTGAGAATAAAAAAGAAATACAGTAAAGCCTGTTTGAGAGAACACCTCTATCTAGTGAATACTAGTGTTTAGTGAACACCACTTTCAAGACACAATCTATGTTGACTCTTGTATAATATTCCCTCTCTTAAGTGAACATCTTACTAAAGTGAACGCTTTTATGTGGCTTCATAGGTGAACACCTCTCTCTCGTGAACACCTGTGTTTAGTGAACACCACTTCAAGACACAATTTACATTGTCTCCTGTATAAAATCCTCTCTCTTTAGAGAACAAAGACCTACAGTGAACACTCTCATGTGCTTCCATAGGTGAACACTTTTGTTTAGTGAATATCACTTCAAGGCACATTTTACTTTGACTCCTGTATAAAATCCTCTCGCTTTAGAGAACACATAGCTCCAGTGAACACTTTTTATGACTCCATATGTGTTCACAAGATGCAGGTTTTACTGCACTCTGTTGATGCCATATGCTTCCCAGTCACATGGCAACAAGTAAAGAATCCAATAAAATTACCTGGAATCTACACACTTACAATAAAATACACCAACAAATATGCTTTATTTTGCAAAATTACAGAAAATGAAAGTCAACGTTGAATTTTTTCTAAGGAGTAACAACCTGTGTATGGTTGAGAATATAACTGAGTATACAATTGTATTGTTTTTGTTTAGTTCTTGATGATTTCTGCATAATGTTTTTTATGAATTTACTAAGGGACCAATATAGCACTAATGAGTCAATGACAGTATCCTGATATATGAGAACCTATAAAAATTATTCAGTGTTGTCAAATTTATCTTTTTCTGACATTCCTTAGTAAATATTTTTCCAATTTCTAAATTTCAAAACAATTTATGTCCACTTTACAGTCGTTTACACAGTCCACTTTACAGTCATTTTTTGTTTTATACAGTATAAAAGCATGATCACTGGGGAAGCGTAGCTGTATACCGTATGGGTATTGCTTAAAAATAGAAACAATATAAATAATTCATTGTAATTTCTTGTTGGCCTTAAACCAAAGTACATTTGTCCCGAGCTCCCACTGTTAAGCTTTATAAATGAAGAACAGTCAGTCAGTCTGTTAATCGATCGGACAGACAGACGGATGGTTGGTCAGTCAGTCCATATTTTTTTTGCTTTTTTAGAGCGTGGGTTTGTTTTTCCCTTTCTACCCATCAACCAATCACCCATCGAGCTGACAACGATATTGCACCTAATATAAATGTAACGAGACAAGCAAAATGTCACCACCTGCCATTTGTTACAGACACCAATCACCGAACTCTGTTACAGACTCCGAACACTAAACCACCGATCATTGTCCACATATAAGTTGGAGTTTTTTAACAATGGTGGTGACATAAAAATAAAAACTACTCACTTTCATCTGGATTCAGTTTAGGGAACTCATATATGTGTTCACATGTATTTTTACTATTAGGTATACAAAACCCAAATTCAAAATCAAAACTTTTCAGGAGACGCTCCCGGTAGTAATGTCGTTCAATCATACGGAACTTTGTCACTGGCTTGTCTCCAACAGTGAATTCTACACTGAAATCACATGATTGATAAATAATGAATGAATCATGAAATTAAGAGCTATGAACAATTTGGAACAAGATTCTTCACTTAGGTTGAAGACACAAGACTCAAAATATCAAAGCTTAAAAAAACTTTTGAATTACATTAAATAGATATGATATTTATCTCCTTGAAAACCTGCCAAATTAAATAGACGCCCATATGTCTGATATCCCAAAATCACCAAATTAAGTAGCGCCAAATTAAATAAATACAAATTCAATTGGCAATAATCTCAATTTTGCAATCAAAATGTCTTCGATTACACTAATTTCTACTTACGTGGCACCCACTGTACTGAGCTTTAAGAATTGTGGTGTGAATTGATATCGTACAAATCTTCCAGCATTTGGGTCAACATCATCTCCATTGTCCACATCATGGTCTTGATCAATCCCATCATCTGAAACAATATATATGACTTTCTTAGTATCCTATGAAAGCCTCCTTGTCACTGTAAGAACCTAGGGCCTTCTTGTCACCACTAGAACTTACAGTCTTCTTGTCACCATTAGATTGTCACCACTAGAACTTACAGTCTTCATGTCACCATAAGAACTTACAATCTTCTTGTCACCATTAGATTGTCACCATTTGAACTTAAAGCCTTCTTGTCACCATTAGAACTTACAGTCTTCTTGTCACCATAAGATTGTCACCATTAGAACTTAGTCTTCTTGTCGCCATTAGAACCTAAGACTTTCTTGTCACAGTTAGAACTCATAACCTTGTCACTATTAGAACCCATGACCTTCTTGTCACCATTAGAACCCATGACATTCAAGTTTCCATTAGAACCTACGACTTGGGAAATCTACTTTATCAAGGACAGAAAAGATGATAAATGAAAAATAAATGAGAACTTTAGCTGTCCTGACTCACTATCACGTTCATGAATGCAAAGCTACTAAATCTGAAATATTTAAGAACATAATATGAAGAGAGGTGCCTCGAATTGTTTTAAGTGAAGTAGGTTTCAAATTCCATATTCTATGAACAAAAACAAAGATATTGCACAACAGTAGTCTCATATTCTATTTATGAGAGAGAATTTCAATTCCCCAGAGAAACCACTTATGGAGTGTCAGACAAAGCAAGAAAGTCTACGAGCCGAGAAGATGCATAATGTATTAATCGCATATTCCGTCATACATGAGACGTATTTTAATTCCCAAGGGCCAACCACAAGAAAGTCTACACAAATGAGACACTGCATAATGTATTTATCAAAAATTCAGTCCACAGGAGATCTATTTTTATTCCTCAGGGCAAACCAATTGTGTCTTAGTGTCTAATGCGAGAAAAAATAGATTTTTTATTTTAACAGGATGTTATGGTGATAAATGACACAGACAAGTTAGCCTCAATACCATAAACATGCCATTAACATGCAAAATGTCACTACCTGCCATTTGTTACAGATGCTGACTGCCGAATGCTGATTGACAAACACCAAGCACCAAACATCATTCACAAAAAAGTTGGAGACTAATAATATGTTACTTTAATCTAAAGTCTAGCTAATTGAAAGCGACAGTGCTCTTGCAATGTTTTATCTCCAATTGGGTGTCAAATACTAGTTCTTTTTCAGAAGGTTTCATCAAATATTTTTGAACAGGCTCACATGCAGTTATTAATTTTCAACATGCACTCAGATGCTTCAAAGAAATCAATGAAAGAATTCATTGCAGGATCCAGAGGGGGCATAGGCCCTCAAAAAAATTTCATCCAGAGGGGGCACAGGCCCTCAAAAAAAATTTCATGCCAAAGATTTTGTATGGCCTCAATAAGTGGGCCTTTTGGGATTTTTCCTCAGATGTGCCCCCTTGTTAGCTTCTGGATCTACCAGTAGAACAATATGGTTTTCTCATAAGAGATGATTTAATATCTGAATTAAAATACCCCCCAAAGGATAATATTCATATCTAATCCCAACCTGGAAACAGGGAGCTGTAAATGGCTCATTACGCATACGTGTGAATTATTTCACATTTTCCCTAGATATTTGACAGTCTCTATGGAGACTAACAAGGATTGGAATCATAAATCATGATACAGTTTTCACGACCTTATATGGGAGTTTTCACGGCCTCATATTTCAGTTTTCACAGCTTATATGGGAATTTGAATGCAGAACAAATGCTTGCTACTTACTATAAGCAGAAAATGTAGCGTCATGAATTTTTACTATAAAATCTGATTACGAAGAGGCGACATGAAGGAGAAAATATGTGAAACAAATCGGATTAATCGTAAAAAGGCTAAATCTAATAAATCAAATAATATCATGATTCTTGTCCAATCTAGAAACAGGTACGCAATTCAGAAGATATTACAGTGAAAAACCATACTGTCTACACAATACAATATTTCCCAAGGGCTAGCAAATGCAGTTGAGTCTGGTAATCAAACCCATGCCAGAAAAAAGCAATTTTCCTTGAATAGATTTCAACAGGAAACTGTATATCAGTTGACGAGACTGTGTTAATGCAATGAACCTCTTGTGGTTACACAATTCATCAAGTAAGACCAGCTGCATCAGATCATTTGAGGACAGAAGGGGGAGGGGGGTGTCAATTTGAAATAAACTGAGGACAGACGGGGGAGGAGGGGGGGGGGTAGATTTGAAATAAACCGAGATCAGGCCTTTTATACTACATAGTGAGCAACACCAGAAACGAGCGTTCGATTCTGGTGTTCGAAGAAAGGGTTGAGATTTACTAAACAAGCAGGGAACTTTTCTGAAAGGGTAAAAGCTTTATTCAACAGGTTTAAGCACAATGTTGACAGGAAGGCTTACAATTCCCAGAATACATGGAACTATTATGGCTGCACCCATGTTAAGGCTCACGCACGATGACTTGCAAACACCAGGGGTTTCATTTGGATTTCAGATAACAGGAAAAATGAATGAAAAGAACTCGAAAATTATTGCAAATTCTTCACATTTAAAAAAGATGTGAAGAGAAATCTTAAGTTACATTGTTCTTTCTAGATCCCGGAGAATGAGGATATTGTCTTTTAGTTTGTTTCATAGATATCATTACAGTAATATTGATTCCTAAATGGGTAGGTGGTGCCAGACATTGCTCCTTTAATCATAGATTGGGATATTGTGGGGTGTTTCAAGGATGTTTCTTTTTTAGTAATGAACTTGTAAGAAAGGCTTGTAAGATCTGCTGTTAAATCCTTTTTCTTTAATAAAGACATATCTATGTGTTCGATAATAATTTGGGTTATTGTGTTTTTTTATGCTCTTAGATGTTTGTTTTTTGCCATGGTGTGTTATCCTCTTCGGTTTTCCCTTTTCATTTTGCAGGTTGTACTTGATATTTTTCAAACTCAGAATACCTAAAACAGAACAATTACGGAAAATACTCACCATTGCTTTCTACTGAGTCTTGAGAAACTGAAACCTTGTAAATCAAGATGGAAAATACTCAGAAAACGAATAAAGAGAAATCTGCTGTGAATATAGATCAATGTATAAGTGCTTTATTTATCTGAACTATCCTGTTGAGAAGTGCTTTATGTATTTTATTCCTTAGAGCCCCCCTTAGAGGGAAACCATTGATCCTGAATAAACAAGCTTACCCTTGATAAAATCTTGATCTGATCTGAACTCTTTAAATTAAAGATGATTCTTTGATTTATATCCAATCAGGTGAAGCTGAGTCAATCATCATGTTATATATTCTGTTTTAAAAATGTCAACCTCCACAAAAGGCCATGAAGTTATATCTGAGATTGAATCAGCATTGAACCTATAAATCGTCTGCAATACTCAGAGGGTATGTTTTGAGGCTAGCCAATGTCAAGGGTAAAATGAGAATTTAAAGATAAATCAATGTTAGCTGAGATTAAGACCATAATGGCATTAGGCAACCTCTAGGGAGACTGCTTACAGACTGAAGAGCAAAATTGTCCATTCTTGTTGAGCTTTGATAATTCATCTTTATCTAGTTAAAAGAAGAAAGGTTCTTGTGTCTTTATGGAATAGCGATCACTTAGTTTATGTATGAGAGTAATCGTATCAAAATTCAGGAATTATATGCAGTGATTATATGCCACCATATCGAAAATATGAAAATTCAAAAATTATATGGTCTGTTGAAAATTAATAATTATATCCCTGTTAAATTCAAAAATTACATGCAACAAAAATATGAAAATTCATGTACCACTCTGTTGAAATGTCAAAAATTACACGCTACTCTGTTAAATATTGAAACATTAGATGCTACCCTATTAAAAATATGAAAATTCAAAAGTTATATGCTACTCTTGTCACCCTTCCCTTCATCAAAAAGAAACAATGACATATTTTGATTGAATAAGTAAAATTAGGATTCAGTATCAGGTTAGAATACTAAATTAATCTATACATTTCCCTGAATAGCTCTCTAAGAAACATATAAATCAATTAGAACTCTGCATAAACTCTACCATTACCTTTCAATTGCATTATAACCCATCTGACATCAAATATCCCCTCTACTGCTATCCCGAGGATTTTTAGGTGGAGAATTTTAGTGCATTTTGAATTTTGTTACCGTTATTGCAATATTTTAGGATTTTGCATTTTTAGTGCTACTTTTTAGGATTTTTTTTATTTTTTAAGTGCAACAATTCAGGATCTTTCTTTTCAATTGTAACATTTAACCCATTTGGTGTTATGATTATATGAAGGTACTGCAGCACAGAGATTCCAACATGAGCGCTGCATTCCTTGCAAATTTTTAACAAGGCATTAACATGACAAAATGTCACCACCTAAAACAATTTGGTCAATTTAAAGCAAGTTGGAAAATACCTTTTGACCTTAAGAAGAACTTCTGAGAACATGTAGATGATTTTGAAAAAAAAAGTAGTCAATTTGAAGCAAGTTGAAAAAAGACCTTTTTGACCTTGAGAAGGTCATTGAAGGTCAAAGGTCAAATCTAAAGTCAGATTTGAACTTCTGAGAACTTGTAAAGTCAAATTTGAACTTCTGAAAAGATGTAGATGATTTTGAAAAAAAAATTTGGTCAATTTGAAGCAAGTTGAAAACAGACCTTTTTGACCTTTTTTGACCTTGAGAAGGTCATTAAAGGTCAAATGTCAAATCTAAAGTCAGATTTGAATTTCTGAGAACATGTAGATGATTTTGAAAAAAGACCTTTTTGAGCTTTTTTGACCTTGAGAAGGTCAAATGTCAAATCTAAAGTCAAATCTAAAGTCATATTTAAATTTCTGAGAACATGTAGATGATTTTGAATTTTTTTTTAGTCAATTTGAAGCAAGATGAAAAAATACCTTTTTGACCTTTTTTGACATTGAGAAGGTCATTGAAGGTCAAATGTCAAATCTTAAGTCAAATCTAAAGTCAGATTTGAATTTCTGAGAACATGTAGATGATTTTGAAAAAAAATTTAGTCAATTTGAAGCAAGATGAAAAAATACCTTTTTGACCTTTTTTGACATTGAGTAGGTCATTGAAGGTCAAATGTTAAATCTAAAGTCAGATTTGAATTTCTGAGAACATGTAGATGATTTTGAAAAAAAAATTTAGTCAATTTGAAGCAAGTTGAAAAAAGACCTTTTTGACCTTTTTTGACTTTGAGAAGGTCATTGAAGGTCAAATGTCAAATCTTAAGTCAAATCTAAAGTCAGATTTGAATTTCTGAGAACACGTAGATGATTTTGAAAATTTTTTTTAGTCAATTTGAAGCAAGTTGAAAACAGACCTTTTTGACCTTTTTTTACCTTGAGAAGGTCATTGAAGGTCAAATGTCAAATCTTAAGTCAGATTTGAATTTCTGAGAACACGTAGATGATTTTGAAAAAAAAATTTAGTCAATTTGAAGCAAGTTGAAAACAGACCTTTTTGACCTTTTTGACCTTGAGAAGGTCATTGAAGGTCAAATGTCAAATCTAAAGTCAGATTTGAAGGTCAAATGTCAAATCTAAAGTCAGATTTGAATTTCTGAGAACATGTAGATGATTTTGAAAAAAAATTTAGTCAATGTGAAGCAAGTTGAAAAAAGACCTTTTTGACCTTGAGAAGGTCATTGAAGGTCAAATGTCAAATCTTAAGTCAGATTTGAATTTCTGAGAACATGTAGATGATTTTGAAAAAAAAATTTAGTCAATTTGAAGCAAGTTGAAAACAGACCTTTTTGACCTTTTTTGACCTTGAGAAGATCATTGAAGGTCAAATGTCAAATCTAAAGTCAGATTTGAAGGTCAAATGTCAAATCTAAAGTCAGATTTGAATTTCTGAGAACATGTAGATGATTTTGAAAAAAAAATATAGTCAATGTGAAGCAAGTTGAAAAAATACCTTTTTGACCTTGAGAAGGTCATTGAAGGTCAAATGTCAAATCTAAAGTCAGATTTGAAGGTCAAATGTCAAATCTAAAGTCAGATTTGAATTTCTGAGAACATGTAGATGATTTTGAAAAAAAATTTAGTCAATGTGAAGCAAGTTGAAAAAAGACCTTTTTGACCTTGAGAAGGTCATTGAAGGTCAAATGTCAAATCTAAAGTCAGATTTGAACTTATGAGAAGATGTAGATGATTTAGAAAAAAATTGAAGTCAGTCTAAACAGTATTTGTTAAGTTATAGGAAGATGTAAGAAATTGTTACAGACGCCGGACGCCAGACGCCAGACGCCGGACGCCAACCACCAACCGCCGTCGCAAAAAAACGGAGACCATAACAATATGTCACCACTTTTTGGTATTGAAGTCAGTCTAAACAGTATTTGTTAAGTTATAGGAAGATGTAAGAAATTGTTACAGACGCCGGACGCCAGACGCCGGACGCCAACCACCAACCGCCGTCGCAAAAAAACGGAGACCATAACAATATGTCACCACTTTTTGGTGGTGACATAATAAACTTGCCTTATTAGAACACATGGTTTAAGCATATACCTCTGGTATGAGAGGTCCCGGGTTCAATTCCCAGTTAAGACTTCATTTTGTGGTCCCTTCCCTCCATTTTTCATTTATGTGTGGGGGACATGGTTGTCGAAGAGAGGTATGACTGAAGTGACCTCCCTCCAGGAAACTGTACCTTTTTAAGGCGTCATTTTAAGATTTCTGGGCACTAGAAGATGGCTTCATTTGGATTATAAAATAGAATATATTAACAACCTACCTGACGGAGGGGGCTTGGCAACTTCGAATAAGACTGTTTGAGTTTCGAGATCACGTAGTTTGAAGCGAGTAAAGTCTATGTTGTATATGTTGGCCTCAGTGGGACACAAGTAATCTACAAGTATATAAATATCCATATTAGTAAAAATCATAATATCTTCTATAAATGAACCAGGTCACAGGAAAAGGGGTCTTATCACAGTTTTTTCAATATTTTGAATTTTTGTTTATAGAGACCTTCCAAATGAGACATAACTTATGTCTTAACAATTTTTCCTTATAGATATAGACCCAAAAGACAGATTTAAATTTAGCACATTCTCCTCTTAATCTTGGGCACATTTTTGGCTCTGTAGCACAATTTTAATTTTGGTGATAAGACCGGTTTTCCTATGTTGAGGCTCAAATGTAGTTAGTTTGCGAACATGTATTTCAGTTCACCTATATACACAGTGATAGATATCACACTTTTTTACCCAAAAATTCAAAATGGCCATTTATCCAGCATTACCAAAACCTAACATTGGCTTAACACTAGCTTACTCTTGGTTGTGTAAAGATTTCAGGTTGAATGGATTAGAAGCTTTTTTGCAATTTTGGTGACAAGATTTGAGCCCGCCTGCCGACATATCCAGATGTCAAGATGCCCATTACATGACCCCAAGATAACGAAAAAATAGCTCTTTGAAAAAGTGTGATAAAAACATATATATTTGGCTTCATTCAAAATCAAAATCAAGGATTCTCTAGCTCAAAGAGTCATAATGATTTGTCAGGATCGCTTGTTTTTGAGAAATCATACCTAGAAAAAAGTTTGGGAAATTTTGTTTCCAAAACAGGGCTCTGTTAAAGATCTTGGAATCAACCTATTTAAAAGGGTGTAACATTGGCGGATAAGGTTACTTTTTCAATTCATTACATACACCAGCTTCTATTTATCAAGCGTAATAAATCTTTCTTATCAGCTTTTCATTGAATTGTAAGACAATTGCCAAACAGTATTAAAACTATTCTTGGATGTATTATCTCAGGTTAAAGCGACATAATTTTCGTACATTGATACCTTAGTTATTCTGTATTCTAATACCTGTTCTTCGAGATCTCCCAAGCGATGCATCAAGTAGGTGTTGCACCCTTTTGAGACTTTGAACATAGAATTGCAGCTTTATAGACTATATATATAGACTTTACCCACTTGAATATAAAAAATCATAAATAATTGGATATTTTGACCATTTTTTGACAGAATCGCTGAAATCTGAATTTTGCACCCATATGAGAACATTGGTTCTAGTTAACCCTCGACATTTTGGTAATTTTGACAATGAATTAGTGGTAATTTTGACAATGATTTAGTGGTTATTTGTGCTTACTTTATTCCCTCTAAAAACCTTAACGCTAACTACGCTAAATGCTTTTGGTTGATATTTGGGGGTGGCTGTTGTTTTTTCTATTTTGGCCCAATTTTCTCGTTGGTGTGTTTCTAAAAAATAAAGTCTTTTGGGAGACGAGGGTCAAATTGTATTCTCTTATAAGCACAAGGCTTCCTGGAATGTCACTTGTATTATTATTGCGAAAGATGCAGATATTCACCTCAACAGAATAGTCTGAATATTTGTATAATATTATGAACTACAAGTACTGATTATAAATCTGTATATTGAAAATGATATACCATTTATCACTACATGTTACCCACACTAGCCTCTGATTATAACAAACGATTTAACATTATGCCAAGACCTTCATAATAATTGTCCTAATGGCCATTCTTAGAGCCTGAACATGACATGAATGAATGCTAGCTTAAATTCTCAGAATAAAGGGGAGGGGGTAGTTACATGAATGGCAAGTTTTTCCTCCAGATTATAAAAATATTCTGGTGAGAACCTTGAATCCGATTGGATATGAGCTATTATTTCTGATTTAAGAGTGTATTCAGTGCTGATCTTTTGAAAAGGGTACTAATATAGCCCATATATCCTAGTAAAACCATAATTAGCAGATATTGCAATCTAATATATCAACCTACACATATCTTGCTGTTTTGAGCAAACACAAGACAAGATGCTAATTAAATACAGCAAAACATATTTTGATGGAACACCTCTTTATAAGGCCCACCTGCCTAATATGGAACAATTTCACAGGTATTAGCCAGCCCTCAACAGTCAACATTTAAAGGTGGAATAGTGGTAAATCGGGAATAATTCATTAGAAAAACTCAAACAACAAACAAACTACAATTATACCAGGCATTGCTCATAAATATGGATTTTAATAGAAGATGAATATTTATAGAATTCAAAATTTATTAATATTATCAGGGCATTGCCAAACTAGTACTATTACTAATTTCAATTTTTTTTAGCAGCAGGCAACAGGCGATTTTCACCAGTTGTTTTCACAGAATCGCCTGTTGTCTTAAGGAACATTTCAACTTTTCCATGTTAAATTAATGATTTCCATTAATTTTGCCTGTTGTTTTAATCTATTTAGCCTGTCGTGAGAAAATCTAGTGAAACCCTAAGTTTATAAAATTCAGAATTTATTAAGGCATGGCCACTATATTATCTGTGCATGGCTAAAAAAACAATTACACCATTGCTTATAAATGTAGATTTTTATACCAGTGAATTTTCAGAGCTAATGTTGAACCCTCATATAATATAGTGTACATAACAATATTGCCCATATATTATATTAATTAACACTGCATCTACATATAACAACATAACAACTCCATATATACGGAGCAAGCAATCAATACCTGTTCAATAGAAACAGGTAAAGGTATATAATATTACTAAATACTCTCTCACCATTGTGATTTTCTGAGAAGGTGTGTGAAACCCATGTTGTTTTGCTAAATCAACTTTCATAATATGTTATAAATATACTTCAGGGAGAGAGGGGGGTGCAGGATAGGTAGGCAGGGAATACAGGAAGAGGTAGTAGGTATAGGAAGAGGTAAGATATGTAGGAAAAGGTGGCTTCAGGAAGACATGGGGGCAGGTAGGGGGTGTAGGAAGAGGTGAGATATGTAGGAAAATGTGGCTTCAGGAAGACATGGGGGCAGGTAAGGGGTGTAGGAAGAGGTGAGATATGTAGGAAAAGGTGGCTTCAGGAAAACATGGGGGCAGGTAGAGGCACAGGAGTGTAGTGGGGTGTAGGAAGAGGTGAGATATGTAGGAAAAGGTAGCTTCATGAAGACATGGGGGCAGGTAGGGGGTGTAGGAAGAGGTGAGATATGTAGGAAAATGTGGCTTCAGGAAGACATGGGGGCAGGTAGGGGGTGTAGGAAGAGGTGAGATATGTAGGAAAAGGTAGCTTCATGAAGACATGGGGGCAGGTAGGGGGTGTAAAAAGAGGTGAGATATGTAGGAAAAGGTGGCTTCAGGAAGACATGGGGGCAGGTAGGGGGTGTAGGAAGAGGTGAGATATGTAGGAAAATGTGGCTTCAGGAAGACAAGGGGGCAGGTAGGGGGTGTAGGAAGAGGTGAGATATGTAGGAAAATGTGGCTTCAGGAAGACATGGGGGCAGGTAGGGGGTGTAAAAAGAGGTGAGATATGTAGGAAAAGGTGGCTTCAGGAAGACATGGGGGCAGGTAGGGGGTGTAAAAAGAGGTGAGATATGTAGGAAAAGGTGGCTTCAGGAAGACATGGGGGCAGGTAAGGGTGTAGGAAGAGGTGAGATATGTAGGAAAAGGTGGCTTCAGGAAGACATGGGGGCAGGTAGGGGGTGTAGGAAGAGGTGAGATATGTAGGAAAATGTGGCTTCAGGAAGACAAGGGGGCAGGTAGGGGGTGTAGGAAGAGGCACAGGGGTGTAGGAAGGGTTGAAGGCTGCAGGAAGAGGTGAGGGTATAGAGAGGTGAGGTTGGAGAAAGAGGTAGGGGATTACAGGAAGAGGTGGGGGGGGTAAGAATTTGACACATAATCATACCCATTCAGTATTCCCCCTAGATTTATTTCACAAAAACTGGTATATAGAACATTTGATCATTCAAGCAAAAAATTATGAGTTCCTAACAATGATCAAAAAAGTGATAACGTGATAGGCAGAAATATTAGAAATTATCATAGTTGCAGAATTATTAATGAAATCCCTAATCAAGATATCACTTGTAACTGAAGGAAAATTCTAGTATGGCAATATGGAGAGCAGCTATGGACGAAAAGAAAAAAGAATTTCTTTAATTATTTAGTATACATCAGGCAAATTTGATATACAGCAACTGAATGTCGGCCATAGTTTCCAAAAATTGAGAGAAATATGAAGCATAAAATATAGGGATAAGCAGTACGATGTAAATTTTCTGTATCAATTTTGTTAAGCTATGCCATATAGCCGCTGTATATGCAAATGTGACTGAGGCCTTAGTGACTTCATTTTGATAAATTCAGAGATATTCTTTCTTCAAGAAGATTATTGGTCAAATTATTTCTCTTCTCAAATGCTTTATCGATCTAAAATTGTAATGAATATAATCTGTCGCACAAACACGTTTTCTCAAATGGTCAGGTTTCGACAGATATTTCCCTCATGTACTAATCTAAGTTTTTTGCAATACAGGATATATTTTGCTCAAGAAATTCTGTATTGGCATGAGATGAACTCGACTGAATACAGAATATCGAGAGCAGACTATATACTGTATTGCACTTAAAATCATTCTATATCATTTTTATCATGTGATCTTAGGCCAATACATTTTAATTAGGGAGATAATCCCTAGGAAATATTGCTACTGAGATTGTCCCCTCCTTACCAATATTGTATGTTAACTCGTACCATCTTAGAACAATGAAATCTTGACATACTTCAAATAAAACAAGTAAAATTACAATTTATTGCCCTGTCTGGGGAAAAAAATCATGAGGAGATGACAGAAAACTGAAGTTTTTTGCAGTGTAGTATTGTACCGAGCATAAGTTTACATCCACTCCCTCATTATATTTCCCTATATCTAACTTGCATATAATATTTACGGATATACCCTTTTTGATAATTTCATTTAGCTTCTTTTTAGAGAGCTTTAAAGGTAATACCCTGAATATATAATAAGAGAAAATCCTTTGATTCAGCCTTATCCAATTAGTCGAAAAAATTAAGCTACTGAGCCAATCACAATTCAAACTTGCGTGAAAGGTCATTACACCTTGAAAACCATAAAATTATCCATGTAAGTAACACTTTAATTTGCTGTGCCATTATTTTGCGAAAGTGCCTCCCCGGGTTATTCACGGCACTCAAAATTCACAATTACCTTCTCCCTTGTTAAGATGCAATCAGCATTTTTGCTTCAAATGTTCGATTCTTCGCACATAAGTTAGTTCGAAATGACAAACAAAGACAAATGCGCATGAAGGTTTGAAATTTAAAACAATCAAATTATTCAATCTAATATACATGAGCCAAATTTGGATCAAAAAAAGAGAACCTTGAGTGCGTGCGAAATCTACATGTTATACAGTATAGTTATAATTACTACTTGTATTGAGTTTCAGATTACACAAGATATAACATTGAAAGGGAAAGACACAGAATTGAGAAAAATACATACTAGCATTGCACTTGGCTACAAGATTTATATTACACCTATTCATCATTCCTGACATTAAACCGGATGGAATAATAATTAATTTATTGTGTAACTTATCAGATTCATAGCATTCCAGCATACTATATTTGCAGAAAAGCTACAATTTCTTTTACTTAATCTTTGCACCTATCTTCATCTGTACAATTCAAATAAGAAATAGTTTAAGGATTTAAGCTCTGGACCCAGTGCAATGTGGAATGACCATTCCTCGAAGGTGGTGCTTTCCAAGATTTACAGAGATGCTAGAGCATCGAGTATTAATTTTAGAAAACAACACAAGGACATTTTTGACAAAATGGGTCAAAACCAAACCCCAAAATTTCAACAAGGCATTGACATGCAAAATGTCACAACCTGCCATTTGTTACGGATGCCGACCGGAGAATACTGTTATGAACACCAATGGCCGAACACTATCCACAAATAGGTGTCCCTAACGCCTGGTGGTAGCATAAAAATGACATAATATTTTTCTCTGCAGAAATATGGGATATTTCTTGCCCCGCAACCTCCCTTGTGAATATCCACTGATTATGGCATTAAGACAGATCGAAATGTAAATTCTGATAAGCTGTAAATCTGTCACCATCTAATAAAAGTTGTTTCTATGTACAAATGAGATGAAACAGATGATAAATAATATGATTTAAACAAGTAATAAGGAGCTTTTCATTTGGGTTGGCACTCATAAATTTCCAGGTCTCAGAAAAACTGCAGCATCTATAAATTCATATCTCTCTGGTTTCGAACACAGGGGTTCATTTTTGGTACGTTTGAAACTCATGATTCCGAGAAATAATCATCTACTTTTTGATTCAACAATGATTGCGACTGAATAAAATGAATGCACATACAACTAAATGCAAAAAATAGCAATTATTATCTATACCTAAAAAATATTAAAGGTTTAAACATAATGAACACCTGCTAATCTGAACACTTTTGGCAGATTCTATAATTGTATTCAGTTTTATTTCGAGAGGTGTTACTTTATAGTATTACAAACTGCATTAGTATCATGCAAACAATGCAAACGATCATAGTGAGAAAGATGTAATGCCCATTAACAAATCAATATAAACACTCAGCCTGTCAGCACATGGCTCATTCACAGTTTACATACAATAATGTAAATTATACAATACAGCGATCTCTACAGGATTTTTTCTCAGGTGGGTGCAAAATTCTCATTTTCCCAATTCAAACCAAAATTAGTCAAAATATGCCAATTTTTCATGATTTTTCTCATTTTCAAGTGGGTGCAAATGGATTTTCAGGTGGGTGCAAATCTATCATAAAAATCTCAAGAGGGTGCAGGGCCCACTTACGCCCGAGTGAGCATTGACTAGTCTATTTGAGTCCACTGAATATTTGGAAGGACTCACTCAAAAGTTCATAACACACAAGGTCATTATACGGTTTTTAAATCTGAGTCAGCCACAAAATCTATCAATCCCACAGAAAATTATGTGAAAATTCATCAAAATTCAGGATTCTGAAAATCAGTTGAGACCTTGGAGGCTAATTCTGCCCAGACTCTGTGAAAACAGAAAACTGAGAGGAGGAGTGACGTAAAGTATTCATAATTGAAGCATAATTATTGAAATAGCCAGACTAACAATAAGGTGATAAATGTGATAACCATTTAAGGCCAATACCCTCAACTACATCATTCTGATAATTATCACCCTTATGTTTTATAACTAACATTATGAAAGGTTAGATCTTTTTAACCCTGAGATCAAATGGCTAGAACTAAAATACCAGAGAACTCCTCGGGATTAAAGCAAGCAAGTGGGGACTGCACCCACTTAAGATTTTAATACTAGGCTTGCACCCACCTGAAAATCGACTTGCACCTACTTGAAAATTGAAAAAAATCATGAAAAATAGGTAAATTTTGACCCAATTTGGCCTAAATTGTGAAGTCAAGAATTTTGCACCCGCTTGAGAAAAAATCCTATGAAGCACACTGAATAGATGAATTCCTTCAGAAAAATTAAAGTTTTGGTACTGGTAATGATTCTATAAGCTTAAGTAACTAAAATAGCATTTTATTGGAGCTTAAAAACGAATGAGAATTATGAATATGTGGATAACAATTGTAGTTATTAACACAGCATTAACATGCAAAATGTTACCACCTGCCATTTGTTACAGATGTGGACTGTCAAACGATGAACACCAACTGCCATATGCTAAATGTCAAACACCAACCGCTGAATTCCAAACAGGATCCACAAAAAGATGTAGACTATAACAATATGTCACCACTAGTGGTAACAAACGCCATGGTGGTGACATAATCGACAAAATCAAATAATTATCTCTCATCTAAAGAGTCTAGCAAAGTCTTGAGTTCAAACAAAGGGTAAAAGGATTAACACCTCTAAATAGAAAAAACTCCATTACTATTCTTCAGTCTGAACTGATAACAATGTATTATCTAATAATAGTCTTATATTCTCAACTAAGAGAAGGCCACAGAGACTCGACTAGGTGGGTGATATTGACCACATTTCAGTTTCTTTGTTTGCGACATGTTGTCATTTCCTGTGGCTATAATCACCAGGCAGCACTGATGCTCCATTGCATATTAACTCTCAGAACTGAAACATGATTTCAATAGATGATGACCCTTAAGTATTAGAAACCGGAGTTCAAAATGCATGCTAGTCTCGCCCAATTCAGTCTCTTTTACTTATCTTGATTTCTATTTCTATGACCACCTTTGTATACATATTTATATCCGTACCAGTGCTCTCCCCAGGATTTTTTGTTATAATTGCCAGGCAGCCCTGATGTTCCATTGCATATTAACTCTCAGAATTGAAACATGATTTTAATAGATGACCCTTAAAGTCCCCGTCTAAAGTTTGAAAATATTTTTTTATCATTCATTTACTATTTGTCATGACTTAAAAAGTTATTTTAGAGATTTTTGAAAAAAATAAATTTTTTGAAATAAAAGTTATGAGCATTTCATTTCTCAAATATTCAAATTTCCCGCCATTTTTCAAAAAAAGTTGAAATTTTTTAATCATCAAATATTTCTTAATGCTTTTCAAAAAAGATTATCCTTTTAACACCAATGCAAAGATTGAACAAAGGACACACTATTTCAATAATAAAATGCCATATTTAATGGGCTACTTTTTTTCGATGTCTATCTTTTCTCAATATGCTAGACTTCAATAATCAATCAATGTTGATTGTCTAATTAGGTTAAAAGGAAAAATATATTATGTTTTAGATATCATTGTACCATTGGTTTCTATGAGAACTAAAATTTTGAAATGCATTTTTCTCGGAACCATTTTCTTGCACTGATAAGTTCATTTCTCGCTTATTTATGAACCGATTTTCCAAATTTTTTGGCAAAAAACATGCGAGGATGAATGCTATGCATCGGTATGAATTGTGGCTAATTAAAAGATATATGTGACCTCTAAAAGTTAGTTTTAAATAAATTCACAAATTTTGGAACAAAAAGTCTATCAAAAACCACTTTTTGAAATTTAAAAAAAAAGTTTCACATATCACACTTTGATAACATTGGGTAAGACTTACCTTCTTCTAAGGCCACTGTATCGTGGCCTTCCAGTACAGATATATTCCTGCATGAACAACTGGTCATGTCGTAATCATAAAATTTGAAATCATATGTCCGCCATTTTTCCACATCACAATTTGAATTGCGAGTTTTGGTCTTATTACCTCACCAAAAATTCCAAAACACACACAAAGTGATCAGTGTATTAGTTCACATCTTCTGGATCGCTAACTTAGAATTTACAGCCAGTTACTAATGTCAGACGTAACGACATTTTGTCCAGTTTTCGAACATCGCCATTTTTCTTGGAGCCATTTTGTTTTAATTTTAGACGAAATCCTGATGAAATCATGTCATATCTCATCAAAGAGCCGAGCTGGGTCCGGTTTGATTAATGATTTATTTATCTGGCGATTTTTAAAATATTCAATAAATTTATGACACCCCGGCAGCTTTTTTCAAATAGAGTTCACAGTATTCCAGATGAATCCCCTCTAGCCAAGTATTGGCTAGAGACTCGAGTAAGGTAGTGCTTGCAACGGTAATGGATCTCACTGCCGGTAAATTTCACCTCCATTACCTTACCGTTACCGATAATCGTTGATACTGATAATGTTCCTAAAATCCCGGGGAAAAATCTGAAAGTGAAACTAAAATATTTGGAAAAATCCTTAACGAAGCCGATTTCTCAGCTTGATTTCCCGCTCACATCAACTACAGTGGATATATTGTATCATCGTGTATCTCGTGTGTGATTGTGTATTGTTAGGAAGTCTTTGAATGATAATATAGAGTGAATTCGATCAAAATTGATCAAATTATTTGTGTTTGTTTTTACTTCACCGAAATATCACGTCACGTGATTTGTTAATCTCGCGGCATGGGAGATGATTGACAGAAGTGGGTGGGGTTTTGCTTATCCTCCCGCCTTTTACGAATGATTTGCAGTTGATTGACAGATTAGCTCTTCAAATGTGGAGATTGAAATATACATGATTGATAAAATATTCTTAAACGAACATTGTTTCGTAAATTTGACAATGGATCGCAATGCCAATCATGTTGCAGCAGCATGGCGATTATCGGCAATGGATTTTATTACCGGCAATTGAGAGTATCTACTGCCGCTGCCGACAATCCGGCATTACCGTAAGGCACTAGAGTAAGGTAAGACTACAATATAAGCCAAAGTGGTTTAAACTTTACACGGGGACTTTAAGTATTAGAATCCGGAGTTCAAAATGCATGCTAGTCTCGCCCAATTCAGTCTCTTTTACTTATCTTGATTTCTATTTCTATGACCGCCTTTGTATATATATTTATATCCGTACAAAAGACATGATGCTCTCCCATTGTTAGGTTTTAAAAGTTTTTACAGTTCAGAAAATAACATACTCAGTTCAAACTAATCTTCAAATAAATTTTACATTGACCGACCGAATCATAGACATATAAAAAGTATATATGTAGTAAATGTATGTCTGGGCCTTTAATACGCCTTTAACCAGGCAGCCAACCAGGTTCATGATAAACAAATTCAACAACCAATCAGATAACAGGAGGATTTTACGGGTATATCCAAACTTCAGATTGAATTAATTTCCGTGATGATTTTACAGGTATATTCAAACTTCAGATTGAATTAATTTCCATGAAAATAATTAGATCGGTCAGTACAATCGCAACACTACAAGTGTGAGATTTGGGACTCTTCGTTGGCAAGTACTGTAGAAAGATGAATCTGTGGTGGTGAAACTCGATATGCAAAAAGATCCAGAAAGGTCTTGATTGTGCTAGCCTATGATTTACAGTCTCCCTAATGTAAAATTTTCTAAAAGTGCATTCCTTGGCTTGCTACCTTGTACATGCAAAAACAGTGAGAAGAAAATTTCATACAAGAACAAAGTTTCATGGAAATATTTACTTACTTTCTGAGATTTTGTTCAACCTCAAGACATCATCTGGATGAATTACATCTTTCGCTAACAGCTCATCTTCAGTTATATTGCCTAATTTACTGTTGGAATTATTTGATTTTTCAGTTTTTGCTTTCGCTTGTCTTGCTAAAAATCCTCCACCTTTCTTTCTCCCGACACCGGTATTCTTTGAGTTGGAACTCATATCTGACTACATAAAACGATGCTTTCTATATATATCTTCACAATTTCTTTACTAATTTCCCTATATTATCCAAATTCAGCGATAATTTCGACTTATTTTCGTTGTCAACAAAAAATCACCAAACTGAAAATCCAATATGGCGGACGTCAACTAGGTGCATGATGGGATAGAATGCACCTGCTAACCTGGGATAATGCAAATTGACAGGTGTGTGTTTCATAAAGCTGATAGAATTAGGAGAGTGTCACTGATTAATCAATTCTGGGAAATTCAATACATTTGTACAGTCTAATGAAAAGTCACAGAAAGATGGTAGGGTTGAAGTGTGTGTGTGTGTAGGGGGGGGGGGGGGGGTAAATCCAAGACTGTACACGAGTGGATCCAGAAGCTAACAAGGAGTGGAAAAATTACTGGGTTCCTAAAACCACAAATTGGGCCCAAATTTTGAAAATTTAAAGCCTATATTATATTTTAATAATTCGGCCTATAATTAAAAAAGGCCGAGAGGTGCCCTAAAAGGACAACAAATTGAGGCCATACAAAATTTTTGGGCCAAAAACATTTTTCCATTGCCATCCTAGGGGGGGGGGGGGGTTGATCCATTAGTGTGTAAAGGGTAGCGCAGCCACAGAAAAATTTATATTTTTAGGATTGTGTTTTACTGTTAGACTTCAATAAGGGAGTAAATGGAGAATGAAATAAGAACATGAAAGTAAAAGGTACGGCACCAATGTTTCTAACTTTGGCAGTCTATGTGTTACTATTTGAATGTACATGTATTAATAGGAATAAAGAAAAAAAAATAACAAAAAAACATGAAAGTATTTTTATACGATTGATCTGATGATGGTATTCTGAGTAGGGAGTAGGGCATAACTTATCTGAGTGATGAGCAAGCCTGAGGCTACGAGTAATGACTACCATGGTGAAGCACTGAAAAGGGTATAACCCTACATCACAATCAAGTTAATCTGTAAGCTCGAGAAAATGGATGTGCTCTAGCTGCTAGCTACTGGTGCTCAAGGGAAATGAATTGGCCATTTTTAGATGCTTTATCATTCTTGAACATTTGATAATACTTGACCTTTTGGAAATGTATCCTTGTGATAAAAGGGGTCATCAAAACAAGTCTGATATATAATTGGCTTTTATGGTTCCATTGACCTTTAATAATGGATATTTACAAGAAAGGGATTGTTTCAAGGGATCAAGGATTCTGCATGATGGGAAATATCCCAGAATTCATAGATGAACATATCTTCATGTAGAGATCTCTAGGGGCATTCATTTTTACATGAAGACAGGTCCATCAATGAATTCTGGGTATTTCCCCCTCTTTTCCCCAGTTTTACTGAATTTTAGGATTACAGTCAAGAGATTCAGTTTTCTTTGGAAAAAAAACCACATTTTAAAAAGTGTACATAAATCAAGTTTATAGTCTAATATAATATAATATATTTACTTCAAATAAAATAAAGTTTTACACTTATGGGCATGCATTAAAATAAATTTTACATACAATTTTACAGTAGTTTGTCCAGCAATATATACATATTTATATATAATATACAAAGCACAATTCATAATGTCCTACAGTTACGTATTGTATTACATATTAGCTTTAGGTGGACCAATCCCGCCTGTATGCCTTTATTTTTATATCTGAGATTTTTGGAGTCTTACTGTAAGTCTAATCTTCGCTGACTAATTCGAACTGGCAGCTACATCTATATCAGCTTATAAGTGAATTTTTATACCGGTTTATAATACTAGTACAATGAAACCTTTAAAGTGGAACACCTCTGTTAGTGGAATACTTTTGAAATGTACCAATTGTGTTCCACTTAGACAGATTTAGCTGTACTTAAAAGGAGTTTAGCCATTGCCAGTCATAATATCCTCATATATTACATTTTAATGCAGCAGGTGTATACACAGTAAAACCTGTATACAGTAAAACTTGTGTAAGTTAAAACATCTTTGTTAGTGTTACCTCAGAAGTGTTCCACTTTACAGGTTCTGACTACAGACAGACAGAGGTGATCAAATATTTGGGTTTCACTAAACCCGATATGTGATTTCAATTAGGTATTCATTTCAAAATATACAGGGTGTCCATGAAGTTCGTTTTCAATTACAATGCAAACTCTGTGTAAAGTGTAAAGAGACTTTATGAACACCCTGTATATCATACATCGATCAATATACACGCAAATACATATACTTTTAAAGAAGTACCCTGCATGGTTATATTGCATGCTAAATAGTTTCTCTAAGATATGAAATAGGCCTACCAGTAATATATTTTACTTGAATATGTAATCTTAACAAATTCTTGATATTCAGATGTTAACATCAAATACAACTTGCATGGCATAGAATTTCAAGTTAATCAAACAAACTATTATCTTACTATCTTTATGACAAGATTTCATATGGTTCCCACGCCAACAGGACAACAATTCAGCACTTTTCAGTCCAATAAAAAAAAAAAAAAACGGACCAGTCTCAAAACAATTCTAGCTCAACAGCTGAGTATACAAACAAGGGGGTGCCAACCAATGTATGTAGTATATCTTAACTGTTACTAATAACTATAGGAAAACTGCAACACGGGTTTAAAACTATATCAGTTATATTTACAGGGTGTCCCTCAAGTCTCTACCCGTTGCAGACTTTGTATTGTAATTGTAGAGACTTAAAGGACACCCTGTATATCATTCACTACTAGGTTAGTACAATAACATTGCATGTACATACTTATGTAGTGTCTATGTACAATTTGGCTAAAACTTATAACTGTACATATTATATAACTGTACATATTATCTGTGTTAAGGTACTGGCATACTAATATTATGAACTAACAGATTCGAACGTTACCATTCTAGGCAGGGGCAAAGCTTAAATCTGAAATAGGTGAGGCAAATTTCAACAGGAGGGCTTATTTAAGATCATCCTCGAAACACAGACATAGGCGTAGCGCCTGGTACGCTGGGTACGCACAGGCATACCAGATGGTTGCAAATTCGCACTTAATACAACCAAATTTCAGAATTTTTCCCCCAGACCCCCTAAACACTTGTTTTTTGCTTCGCTCAACTTTTGTTCCAGTGGTGGCGTACTACTTAGAAATATAGCGCTACGCCCATGACAGAGTCCAGACATCATCCAGTATGTTCCTTGATGAAGAAGGAAGGAGTGCAGTGGTTGATGTCTATCCTCCTAAGCAGGTGTCCAGAATCCGTACCTCCTTCTTCCCCCTGCTATAACCAATTTGGAAGCGCCCAATTAATCTAATTATGCGCAATGGCTTATACATGATTTCTGTCGCAGTGTTGCGACAGCCAATCAGATTGCGAGTTCTTAATCGGAAAAATGCTTACTGCTTATCGCAGGGGGTGAAAAGAAAGAAGATATTCTGGATTTTGAAGCCCTGTGATCGGAGGATGTTGATGTATGGAGCCCTGCATTCAGAGGATGATCTAAGATTAAGATGAATAATACTACAGTAGAACCTGTATATAGTGAACACCCATTGAGCCACAAAAAAGACTTTATTGTGGGTATGTGTTCACAACAGAGAGGGGATTTTATACAATAGTCTGTG
This sequence comes from Owenia fusiformis, assembly GCA_903813345.2. NCBI lineage: Eukaryota > Metazoa > Annelida > Polychaeta > Sabellida > Oweniidae > Owenia > Owenia fusiformis. The sequence goes on from CAIIXF020000012.1 coordinate 28,862,518, forward strand.
TATAATGTGTATTGAAGTAGCGTTCACTAAACTCAGGTGTTCTCTTGAGAGGTGTTCACTAGGACAGTTTTTACTGTATTTCTAGACATGATTTCAGTTTCAGTATTAAAAGTTGTCTGGATATTCATTTTCCACTAAAATTTTGATGAGGCAATTGCCTCAATGCCTCACCTGCCTCGTACCTCGCTATGCCCAAGCCATGGCCACCTTAAACTCCCATACATTCCCCTATGTTAATATCTACATCTATTTACATGACTAAGTTTAAGTTTATCAACAGTTTGAGATCACATATTGTTTTAAAATACAGACTATGTAGTTCTAAGGTAGTCCATGTAAAATGTATTTATTTTGGTATGGCACACTAATATAATGAACAATTTAGTTCAAAGTTCATACTGGAACTACCTTAATAAGTAGCTATTTGTCATATAATGTGTGCTTGAGTGAAGTATTAAAAAATAGTCTCATTTCAAAAAGGTCAAAATCTCATTGAAAATATTTATAATTTTAAGAGAGATAAAATTGATTAAGAAATTCAATCAGGGAAAACACATTTTCTGTGATTGGATAATCAAATATTTTTTTTGATTTCAGTGCCATAGACTAATATGAAGCATGTTTTTGAAATATTTGAAATAAATGCCATCAACTGAAATGACCAATTTTCCCCAATCAAAATTGCTATATGCGTTAACAGAGCACACCAACATGAATTTTCCCAGAGAAATGAGAGCCAGTACTTGTATATATGGCACTTGATGCTTTTCTGTAAAACGTTGTTTTTCACACCCGCCCCATTGGTTTGTGTGTAAATATCTCATCGTTCCTACTCATTTACGATAACATGTTTGACCTCTCAATATCAATTTGTTTTAAATGTTTTAGCAAATTTAATCTTCGGAAATTTTTGAAGTTTAAGTGCAAAATTAGACCCGCTGATTTCTTCGCTATCTATTGACAGTCCTTGTGAAATTATTAGGAGGCCCCATCGGGGGGCCTCCTATCAATTTTGTAGATATTATTATTATTTATTCTTCCTCCCTCTTTTTCTCCTACTTCCAACTACCTTTCAACTAGGTACTACATAGTCCTACTAGGGACCTGGGCTGAACTTGGCGGGAAAGGAATTTTTATCTAGGTCAAGGTCAAAGGTCAAAATCTAGGTCAAATCTAAGTTTTTTTCAAGTTTCTCAAATCCTGACACTACACTTAAATATTTTTGGCTGAATTTTTGCACACAGATAGATATTAGTATTCAATTAGTCTTAGCCTTTTGCCGTCTAGAGAAATTTTGCCTAGATTTTGAGATATTGAAGGTCAAAAAAAGGTCAAAAAAGGTCTTTTTTCAACTTGCTTCAAATTGACCAAATTTTTTTTTAAAACTCATCTACAAGTTCTCAGGATTCCAAATCTGACCTTACTTTTGACCTTTGACTTTTTGTTGACCTTCAGTGACCTCCGAAAGGTCAAAAAAGTTGATTTTTCAAATCGATTTTCTGGATTCAAATTTAGGTATATTTATTCACAAAAGACCCACTGAGGTCTAAAAAAGTAAAATTTGCAAGGTCAAAGGTCAAGGTCATCAAAGGAAATCACAAACTGTGTTTTCTAAGTTTCTCAAAATTGGAGACTACAAATCAATTTTTTTTACTGAAAGTCAGAATATATATTCCTCTAAAGGTTCTACACATATTAGCAATTGACTATTTATTAAAATTTTGCTCCAGTTTTGAGATATTAGAACTCAAAAACTGAAAAAAGGTCAAATTTCAAAATTTTTCAAGGTCAAATTTCAACTTGCTCTAAATTGACCAAACTTTTTTTTAAAAAGCATCTACAAGATCACAGGAACTCAAATCTGACCTTAGTTTTGAACTATGACCTTTAGTTGACCTTCAGTGACCTTCGAAAGGTCAAAAAAGTTATTTTTTCAAATTGATTTTCTGGATTCAAATTTAGGTTTCTTCAATCAGAAAAGATATATTGAGGTCTAAAAAAGTAAAACCTGTAAGGTCAAAGGTCAAGGTCATCAAACAAGATCACAAACTGTGTTTTCTAAGTTTCTCAAAGTTTGTGACTACAAATCAATATTTTTGAATTAAAGTCAGGATATATATTCCTCTAAAGGTTTTACACATAATAACAATTGATTATCTATTAAAATTCTGCACCAGTTTTGAGATATTGGACCTCAAAAACTGAAAAAGGTCTAATGTTGAAATTTTTCAAGGTCAAATTTCACATTGCTTCAAATTGACCAAACCTTTTTTTAAAAATCATCTACAAGATGCCTGGAGTTCATATATGTCCTTGTATTTAAGATTTGACCTTTGGCTGACCTTTAAATGTTCAAAAAAGCCTACGGGGCCTCCGTAAGATTGCTTGCAATCTTCTAGTTATGCATATTTAAGGGCAGGGTTTAAATTTCCAAGTCAACAAGGCATTAACATGCAAAATGTCACTACCTGCCATTTGTTACAGATGTTGAATGCTGAACACCAACAGAATACCATTCACCAAAAAGTTGGGAGACCATAACAATATGTCACCACCACAAGTGGTAACAGACTGAACCAGCCCTTAAGGTTCCTTTGATTTCCTTAGGAAAGGACCGAGGCAAAAGATGGTTACCTTTATAATTTTACATAATATTTCCTATTGTCTAAAATTCATAAGATCATCTAGAAGTTGGCATAACATTGTTAATTGAATCATTTAATAAACTTTCAGTTTTAGCAGGATTTAGCGCCACTGTCGCATTGTCAATTATACTGAACACAAACTGTATACAACCAAGTTTTATATAACTCCCATGGTGCAATAGTGCCGTGCCTTCCCAGCCTGCACCACTGCCTCCTATAAGGCTCGAGCTACTTGTCCGACAGCTACATATTTGACTTTCCTGGAAGTACACAATGAAATTATATGAACATTTGCTAGTTAATGCATGGGCGTCTATTCATCCAAGGGGGGAGGGGTGAGCACCCCCTTTTTAAACCAATCTGGGGATTTAATTCATGGTGGTGAGGAGGATACTTGGAGGAAAGAAAAAAACTATGTGCTCTGGAAAAAGAAGTGAAGAAGCTAAGCTTCAAGTGTGCAATGATGACGGAGACTGTTAGGCTCATAGCCAGGATTTGCCAAGGGGGGGTCCAGTTTTCAAAAATTTCCAGGGGGGTTCACATTTGACAATTTTGGCCCAAATATGACTAAAATTACTTGAAAAGTGCTCAAAAATGGTAAAAAATTGCATGATTTTGAAATAATTTCCACCCACTTGAAAAAACCCTGTGGAGATCACTGCAATATGAACAATTTCAGTCGCATTTTTATTCTGTCATAGATGAACTTAAAAAGAACCTCGGAATTAGAACACCTGCAAATCTGAACAATATAAGCCTATCCCAGTGGTGATCAGATAAGACAGGTTTTACTGTACAGGGTGTCCCGAAAGTATGCCCCCCCCTAGGCAGGCATATACCAGTGTCTTCATAGTATGTGTCATATATCACTTTAAAGCTTATCCAAAGTTACATTGATTTGCCAAGTATCATGGTTCAACTCTCAAATGTGAAAAAATTACAGGCATTTCAAAATTTAGTGTTTGGCCAAAATTTAGTTCAATTTTACACCAAATCACTTTCGGGACACCCTGTACTGTTGTTTTTAGTAGCCTACCTTATTGGCACTCTGACTCATTGTAACCTTATCTTCTTCTTTCTGCTCAACCTTGGCTTTTGACTTATCAGCTTTGGTTCGAGATTTCTTGATTAAACCCCTTACAGTCTTTACAACTTTACTGACTTTTGGCTGCAGAATAGCTTTCTCCGAGAAGTCACACGAGTAGAGGACATTATCAACTGTAGTGCCATGCTCACTGTAGTTCAGGAGCTCAAAGTGACGAGATGTCTGAAATACACGTACAGAAACATACATACTATAGTATAGGAATTGTGCCATGCTCACTGTAATTCAGGAGCTAAAGTGATAAAATGTCTGAAATACAGAATCATACATGTATTTCATTGCCTATTTCAAATGAACTTTTGCATTATCACGAAAAATTCAATATTCAAATTCTAATTCAATATTGTTGTTAGAGAGCACAGAGGGCAACATTTAATCTGCACAAATCATCATTTTACATTGCTGCTTCAAATAACCTAATCAAATTTTTACATCACAGCCAATTTAGTATTGTAGTGAAAACTGAAAGGGCAACATTTGAAAAGAAGGTATTAACATGCAAAATGTCACACCCGCCATTTGTTACAGATGCCAAACACCAACCGCTGAACACCAACTGCCAAATACCATTCACAAAAAAGTTAGAGACTATAACAATATGTCACTACCTATGTCACGATCACAAACCCCTATAAATCATATTTCTCACTTACCTCATCATAGAAAATACAGGTGTGTTTTACAGTATGCCATGAGAACATAACAAAACTATTGACACTCACATATCATATTTCACGCTTACCTCGTCATAAAATATGCAGGCATGTTTAGCAGAGACATAGTTACAGTGTCCAAATACAGTTAGGCACACATCCATGTCAGCACCTAAAAGGAAATGAAACAACACTAGTGTAAGATTTAAAATGTTTGTATAAATAAAATACAGGTACATAAGCTAGGACCTGGCATCTTCAACTACCAAGGTGTAATAACAAATGCTTATTTTTCTCCAGGATATTTTTCTATGGGCAGTTAGCGCTACATACAATTTTCATGTTTTAGAAAATCACTGACAAGTTCAATTCACCAATCCACTGAACCCCAATTGACTACAGTGGTAAATAAAAAAAATTTTTGGCAGCATGTAAAATTCACATCAAAACTTATGAGCCAAATTAACCTTTAGCGTGCTGCCGGCGGACTCGTCCGCCGAGACTAAAATGTCTCTCACAACTGCCGGCGGACCCGTACGCCCGATTTCAAACTTTTAAAAACTTTACTTTTTCGCGCCATTCGTATTGTCCAATTAGATTGCCCGATTTATTCAGTGCCTAACATGACTTCCTGTTGACCTAGAAATGGCGATATTTCGAAAAATAATTCTCAATTCAACAATTTAAACAGTGTTTTGGTCGTTTTTAGTGAACGAATCGTACAAAATGGTGGACAAATACGATCACAACGAAAATGTGGAGGAAATGAATTACGATTTCGAGCTCTTTAGGCTCTTGGAAGCCGATAACGGTCATCGAAAATAGAAACTAGAATATTTTCTGAATTGAAAAATTGAACATTCGATCGCTGCAAATTCAGATTTGGATTCTGACCAGACGAAGAGGCGGAGCGGCGGATTCCGGAGGAGTATTCATGGTATATTTATGCCCAGTCGTGTTAATGTACGAAAAAATTCATGAGAACATTTTTTTCATGAGCCAGGCCACTGTATCTTCCCTTTGTGAAAATTTTATCCAGATTCATTCAGTAGTTATTGAGATATTAATTATTTAGTCCAGGCATATCATTTTTTGCACTCTTTGAAAAATAAGCCAGTTGCGTGGGATATATTTGCTGAAATAAGGCAGCATGGTAAAGGTTAAGATGCCCACAAAAGCAATTCAAAGTTTATAAATTTTGAGGGAATAAAATATGAATGTTATCGACAGAATTTCTTAATTGAGTAGGGGCAAAGTCTTGATTTTTCTTAAATTAAAACATTGTTAATATTTTACAGAATAATGTTTTTTGTACATTTTTTGCACAACTTATGTCCAATAGAAGCATTAATAACCTTTTTGGCTTATGTTTGCCTTATCCCTTTAGACCTGGCTATTATAGGTATACTAACCTGTGCCAACAGTCAGTGATCTATAAGACATTGGAACAGGCTGTCCCTTCCCTGTCAATGGACACATTAATGCCCTGGCTTTTACATCATTAGACCCTACAACATACAAGTGATCTATAAGATATTGGAACAGGCTGACCCTTCCCTGTCAATGGACACATTAATGCCCTGGCTTTTACATCATTAGACCCTACAACATACAAGTGATCTATAAGACATTGGAACAGGCTGTCCCTTCCCTGTAATGGACACATTAATGCCCTGGCTTTTACATCATTAGACCCTACAACATACAAGTGATCTATAAGATATTGGAACAGGCTGTCCCTTCCCTGTCAATGGACACATTAATGCCCTGGCTTTTACATCATTAGACCCTACAACATACAAGTGATCTATAAGATATTGGAACAGGCTGACCCTTCCCTGTCAATGGACACATTAATGCCCTGGCTTTTACATCATTAGACCCTACAACATACAAGTGATCTATAAGACATTGGAACAGGCTGACCCTTCCCTGTCAATGGACACATTAATGCCCTGGCTTTTACATCATTAGACCCTACAACATACAAGTGATATATAAGACCTTGGAACAGACTGTCCCTTCCCTTCAATGGGCACATTAATGCCCTGGCTTTTACATCATAAGACCCTACAACATACAAGTGATCTATAAGACATTGGAACAGGCTGTCCCTTCCCTGTCAATGGACACATCAATGCCCTGGCCTTTACATCATTAGACCCTACAACATACAAGTAATATATAAGACATTGGTACAGGCTGTCCCTTCCCTATCAATGGACACATTAATGCCCTGGCTTTTACATCATTAGACCCTACAACATACAAGTGATATATAAGACCTTGGAACAGACTGTCCCTTCCCTTCAATGGGCACATTAATGCCCTGGCTTTTACATCATTAGACCCTACAACATACAAGTGATATATAAGACATTGGAACAGACTGTCCCTTCCCTATCAATGGACACATTAATGCCCTGGCTTTTACATCATTAGACCCTACAACATACAAGTGATCTATAAGATATTGGAACAGGCTGTCCCTTCCCTGTTAATGGGCACATTAATGCCCTGGCTTTTACATCATTAGACCCTACAACATACAAGTGATCTATAAGACATTGGAACAGGCTGTCCCTTCCCTGTCAATGGACACATTAATGCCCTGGCTTTTACATCATTAGACCCTACAACATACAAGTGATCTATAAGACATTGGAACAGGCTGTCCCTTCCCTGTCATTTGACACATAAATGCCCTGGCTTTTACATCATTAGACCCTATAACATACAAGTGATCTATAAAACATTGGAACAGGCTGTCCCTTCCCTGTCAATGGACACATTAATGCCCTGGCTTTTACATCATTAGACCCTACAACATACAAGTGATCTATAAGACATTGGAACAGGCTGACCCTTCCCTGTCAATGGACACATTAATGCCCTGGCTTTTACATCATTAGACCCTACAACATACAAGTGATCTATAAGACATTGGAACAGGCTGTCCCTTCCCTGTCATAGGGCACATTGATGCCCTGGCTTCACCAGATCTCAAAAAGTAAATATATAAATGAAACATTGCTCTACCCATGATTTTTCTCAAATGAGTGCAATATTCTTATTTTCACAATTTAGACCATTTGGTCAAAATTAATTCATATTTTCATGATTTTTCGCATTTAAAGTGGGTGCAGCCCCCACTTGCTTTCATGCTGCGCCGAGGAGACACAGAAATGAATTGGTACCTGAGTTTGAGAGAAGTCCATTGAGTAAAGTTTTACTGTTTGTTGCAGATTTCTGAGGCAGGAGCTGTTGTAGTCTTTGGTGTGCCAAAATTTGAACCAGCCTCTCATCTAATTTGCTGAGATCTGGGTCTGAAAAATGGGGGTAAAGTTATGTATATGTACGAAGACTTGAGAGTGAACGTGTAACGTTATGTCCATCAGAGACGATTATGATTGCCCCCTCTCCCTCCAAATTTGTTTGTACAGGAACCGAGTCATGAATACCATCATATTCAACTGGACCAATGGAGGAAAAAGTCGGAACAACATTCTTCAAACGCAGGTGTCCAGACCTCATCCACAAGTTTCTTCCTTCTTCTGGATGAAGGAAGGAAAGTAATGAATGATGTCGGAAACCCTGCAGTTGGAGGATGTGGGGACCATAATTTTACATTATATCTTGAATGATTTGTGAATTCTTAACCAAGCAAATACTCTACTAATGGCCATGAGGATGATTTAACCGCATGCTATAAACAACTGAATGATATTAATAAAAGTTTTATAAAAGAGATGGTAACCAATGAAACGCCTGTGTTTAACTCACCTGTGCTGCCCTCTATACAGGCCTGGAGTGACGCATTGAGGCTGGAGATAGCAGGGCTGTTACTGAGTTGATTTATTCCTGAGAGTTTGTTGTTCAGTATATTAGAAGTAGGGCTGTTCTTCCCTGAAACATGTAATATTGTATTAAGAGATATTACAATGTTATTTTTGGGAACTTCAATAGACATATTCTCGATAAGAGTTCAGATGGTAATTTACATAAATATCTCCCATGATGCATCGCTTTGGATAATAAAGTGCAGCAATGAAAATCGCACTCCTGTGAAATCAAATGGGAAAGAACCGTGATGTAGACAAAGTTGTACCTCTCATGAGAGCTCTTCAAACGTGAGGTAACTAAACTGAACTAAATTAAAAACTTATGGCGTATTGGCTTATTAGGGACATTTAGCATTGGGTGAGGATATTTCAAGTGCTGGCCTGGAACATTTGTTAATGAAAACACAAAATTAAATTCTGCACTGAGGATTGATGTCTTAGCACATAATTTTATTCAGGAATTAACTTATAAAAAGAAACTAGAAAAATCTGAGAATTTCAGAAAGTGAAAAATTCAGGCATGATTAACTATAGATTGAAACACATAAAGCAACATAAATAAAAGCTCAACCTCTGCTGAAAGAGAAATGTATTGCCTAAAATGGTTCCTAAACTAAAATTTTTCTTGGCTCACGCTTCAATCAACTACAGTAGAACCTGTGTAAGTGTAACAACCTTGGGACCACAAAAAGTGTTCCACTAGGGAGCTGTTCCACTTATAGAGGTTCAGTAATATGGAGAAGATAGGCCAACATTGTTCCACTTGTGAGGTGTTCCACTTACAGAGGTGTTCCACTTAGTTTCTACTGTACATGTATTGACTTCTATGTGTTTGCTGCAACTTTTGTTAACAACACCCCAGCTGTTTATTAAAAGGAATCGCTCACCTTGAGATGCATTGATGACTTTGGTCATGGCCCCTGACCCCGACACCACTTTACTGCCTATGACCTTGAACCCTGACCCCTTTGGGGCAAGAATAGACTGAGCATTGGAAGCCGATGTTGCAAGCTTTGAGCCGTCAGTCACCATGTCATGTTGCTGCTGATGTACCCGACCTATTGTTATATTTTGTTGTGACGCAGCCAGCGATTTCAGCTCACTGTTTATGAGACTATTTGGAGAATCTAAACTTGATGATCTATTTTTCAGCAATGATGTACCCTCGTATGATTTGTCAAATCCTTTCATTGAGATGTCCAAATCTCCATTTGGGGTACCAAGTAATGATATCCCAGTGGGTCCATTTGATTTACTGGCACAAGGTCCATTCTCCATAATATCCTCAGCGGTATCATTTACATCACCATTCATCAGCGTCCGTTTGTTATTATTTTTTACATCTATGGTACTTGAGGAGTTACAACTATCAGAGGGAGGAGGGCTATTTGATGTAAGATCCTGCTTTACGGTGGGTAAAACAGAGGCTGTTGGCTTTGTTATTTCAGTTGTTGTTTTAGGCGTTGATTTCTCAATTTCAACATTGTTCAGTTGTTGTTGTGCTAGATGTCTAGCTATACTAGTTTGTAAGGCAACTACACTGGAGAGCCACTGGAATAAAAAAAACAATGTTTCTTATTTATTTTTAGTTAATCTGAAACATAGGATCAAATCCTATGCTAAGGGCTGGTGTGAAAAAGTCACTCTACCCTGGTGGGAATTGAACCCACAACCTCCCAATTAAATGTCAGATACTCTAGCACTTGAGCTATGGAGTGAACTTACTCTCTCAAATCAACATTGCATATATGGCATCACAGCCATGACTTACATACCCAGTTTCATGAACCCAATTATTATTTCTTTATTCATTTTTAATATGCAATTTGTAACTTAACAAATGCAATTGTACAATGCATGTATAGATTGACATGTGTCTGTTGTTTAATTTAAGTCAATATATCACTGAAATTATTTGAAATTAAGAAACAAAAGTAAAAATAGGATAAAGTTGGCTCTATTAGATACAAGTTGTCGTCAGATATGCAATGATGGAATAATCATGAATTTTATTGCTTAGTTTAACTGAATGCCTAAAACAGTGATGTATATGTATTGGACCAATGACATTGCAATTTAGAGAAATTATGTTTCCATCTATTTGTGATACCCTATTTGATCTCAGTGTTCTCCCAAGGATTTTTCTCAAGGTTGACCGGAAATTCTTAATTTCACTATTTGGATAAATTTTTTTAAAATATGCTTGTTTTTCATGATTTTTTCTTCATTTTCAAGTAGGTGGAAATATGGTTTCTCAAGTGGGTGCAAATGGTTTCTCAAGTGAATGCAAGCCAATTGTTAAAATGTAAAGTGAGTGCAACGCCCACTTGCTTTAATGCTGGAGAGATCAGTGGTTCTTAAAAGGAACACTAGTTTAAGTGCAGCATTATCAAACCATGAAGCTATTTTGCCAGTTTTGAGAAATTCCTGAATGAAACCCCTGATAGAATGTTCGCCTACTTGTTCCTGGTCAGTGTTGGGAGTATCGGATTGTCTTGGAGATGAGTGGGCTTCTCCTTCAGTAGTTGGGGCATCATGTGTCCGTGGTAACATAGGGGGAGGGAACTTGTACTGCTCTTTTATTGCTTCAGGAATCTAAAATAACAGACAATGATTTTTCATATAAAAGGCTTTATTTCCTAATTTCAGGTAAAAAGAGAAAAAACATTGAAAAATATTAAGCGATGGGTTATGTGTATACTTGTATGTAATCATGTAATTGTTTTACTATACGCAATTGGCAAACTTTGCTAGCCCTACATATTGATACAAACAGGGTTTCCATAAGGTATCTTCACAATTACAATAAAGGTCTGTGTAAAGTGTAAATAGACTTTATGGACACCCTGTATATCTCTCTTTTGCTTGCAGATAGTACCATATCTTTGCATCATGATACATAAATACAGGGTGTCCATAAAGTATCTTTACAATTACAATATAAAGTCTAGACTTTATGGACACCCTGTATATCTCTCTTTTGCTTGCAGATAGTACCATATCTTTGCATCATGATATATAATACAGGGTGTCCATAAAATCTCTTTAAAATAAAATACAAAGTCTGTGTAAAGTGTAAATAATCTTTATGAACACCCTGTATTACATGATGGCATAAATTGAATATCTATAATAAAAAGTACCTGAACACTTTTTCTTTTATTGTGCTTGACTTTCAGCCTAAATGGCGGGTGTTTCCTGTGTATCTTCTTCAGGAAGTTTACTTTCACCGAGTGCTGGTCCAGGTGGCCAGAAAACTGGTCCCACAACTTCACCCTCTCTGTCAGGCTCACTGACTTCAATAGCTGTTCATCCTGGAAAGAGAAAATTAAATGTATAACTGGTATTTCAAAACACCTGCTAATCCAAACACTTTTGGTGTTCAGATTTGACAGATTGGTCCCAATGGTGTTCAGATTACAGGTTTTATTCAAGTTAAAAGAAGTATGAAATATGGAAACTTCATCCTTAAAAGAGCAAATACAATGAAACCTGTATATCTAAACACCTCTCTAATCTGAACAACTCTCAATGTGAACACGTATTGGTCCCATATTTGTTTTTCTCCCATTGACCCACACTTTTAAAAACAATGAATCAAATGTGAACACTTTTAGTTTGTCCCCATGGTGTTCAGATTGGACAAGTTTTACTATGGAAACTTTGGAATTGCTTAGAAATAAGTATGAAAAGGGAAAAGTTAGGAATTCAAAAATCATTGTTTATTATCAAAAAATTGTAAGAATGTTGGAGAAAATCCTGAAATGCAATACTTTTTGGATTTTCAGAATAATTATTTTCTTGCTCTTATTCTGCCTTTAATAAAGGGAATGAGGGAGAAGAAGTGGGGGGACTTACAACTGTGTTTTCAGCATGGTTAGGGCACATCCATCTGCCTGAAGGTAAGCTAGCCATTGGGGGGTTCAGGCAGTCCATGTGGTACAACAGAGGACAGTAGTCACATTGTAACAGGGGATTCTTTCTACAGCTCCTAGAAATAAAATATTAGCATTTATAACAATACAGTATACAATTGTTGACCTCTCCAGAGGTCAACCGGCAAAATTGTATACCGAGACTGTAAACCGAGAAGCTACTGTTGACAGAGACCGAAGGTCGAGGTCAACAGTGTTTCAAGGTTTACAGTCGAGGTATATGATTTTGACGGTTAACCGAATGGAGAGGTCTACAATTGTTTTGTTAGTCAGAAGAAACTAATAATACTCATATATACGACAGTCATCAATCATGGCTTCATTTCACAATCTTTTCTATGAACCACGCCAGCAATAATTTTTAAGAAAATCTGAAGACAGTGGAAGCTAAACTCTCTGTTTTCGGTACATAACTGCGTACTCACCAGAAAATTAATGTTAATTTTGCGTTTCTATTTGTATTGTTGCTATATACTCGTCGTGTAGAAAAGTCAAAATATCACTTTCATCAACGTGTACAAAATGTCCGACTACCATGTTTTTTCTGTAAACATTGTGACGTCATATTTCCCATAATTCACAAGTGTAGTACAGTAACATACGCGGTCAATAATATGATATCCCATGATGCACAAGTGAGGTACAGGCAAAAATGTTGACCGCTAATTGACCAATCAGATGCGAGTATTTACACTGAGGTACTAACAATATAAATTAATGGAATTGAGGGAAGAAATTCTACAGTTATCGTGCTGACAAGTTCTTATGTCCCTAAAATAGCTGTCTTTTAGGGATTTTTTAATATTTAAAATTCTTTTTTATTTCAGATTTTTAAAGATTACATCAATTAAAAATTATAAATCTCTTTTCACAAGTTACATGATGCATTACATAATAATATTTCTCTTCGATAGCTCTATTTAAAGTATAGTTTAAGTTGATAGTATTATAAAACCCTAGAGTATGTTTATGTATACAATACTTTGTCTTTTTAGGGATTTTGACTGACTGGGTATGTCTAGATAAAAGGATTTTCACTTATTTTAAGAATTAAGCATGAATGTCTGTTATAAACTCTGAAAAGGATATATATTGAGCAATCAAGTACTTACTTTGAGCAGAGAAAGCAAACTTTGGCAGGCAAAGGTACAATTCCATTGTCTAACTCATGCGCTAGCTTCTTTATGGGATACTTCGGCTTCACCCACCATTTTGTCTTACTGGTGCCTAAATATTAAAATAAATTTCAATATCAAATTCATGCATGTAAATAATTCATTGCATGGGTATACTTATGTAAGGCATTGTTATAGTAACATACAAACTTGCAGACCCCTTATACCAATACATAAATGGGCAGAATAGAGTTGAACAGCATATAAAAATATGAAATATAAAAATGAATGAAAAAGCATGTTTTCTTATTTTTTTACAAAAATGCCTTTGCATTAAGGTTTTTAATAGTAATAATAATAAGTTTTTTTTGAGAAAACAGCACATGAATTTTGTTTCAAAAGTGATCAAATTTCCATTTGCCATCTTCAATGAAAAGGAAATAATCAGCTCAACTGGTAGATAAGAAAATCAAAAGTTGCAACAAAACTCAAATTATTAACCAAATTTTACCACCTGCCATTTGTTACAGGCACCGAGAACTGAGCACCATCCACCAAAAAAGCTTGGAACTATGACAAAATATTAGCACTTCTGGTGGGGACAAAATAAATGAGATTTTCTTTGGGGTCTTTGTTTATTATAAAAATGCTTTAAATCACCTGGTAGATTAGTAGTACATGCCAACTCAGACGGCAACTCGTACTGTTTCGGATTCATAAGCTTAGCTGCTCGAGTTAACATCATCAATGGATGCTCAGTTTCTTTTTCATCCTCGTCATCAAGTTCATCTAGTAATGCTTTCTTCTGATTGGCTAAGATCTCGGGGATTGTTGCACGTCGTTTAGTGACTCGCGTTCTACTTCCCTGAGAGTTTGTACTTTGTCTACTTGTGCTGCTACAGGTTGACATATTGTCATCATCCTTCTGAAAATATGGATTTTAGAATATTCGGTTTAGGTTAAAATAAATTCCATCGAAGAATATCCAAATATGAAAAGCGTTGCAATGATTATATATGTATGCAAACAGTGTTTCAACAAGTGGCATGTATTTTCAAATTCTCAACAGGATGCAGAAACCAGTTTGAGAGATCACAAAAACACATAAAAAACATACATCTTTAAAACATGGAGTTTTTGCAATTTCTTCGAAAAATTTACCTCAGGTAATGAAGGAACTGGTATCATAGGGGTAACTTTGCAGTTGTGGCATATCCACTCTCCTGTAGGCAGATCCTCATCTTCTAAAGGGGGATCACTGAAATATAAAAGTTTTTTTCTTGTTAATGCCTTAGTCTAATAAGTTTTACTGTAGGGTTTTTACAATTGCTTTTGACACAATTTGAATGATTGACTAAACCTCAGTTACGATAGATGTGATTTTATACTTTTGATAATGAAGATATTATATTCATGGTGTATAACCCAAACGCTCCTACATGCACGACGGAGCGTTTCATTACTGAAATTAAACAAAGAAACGCTCCGGAGTAGGAAAACTGGCTGGCGGGAATGATGAGCTGTCTGACAATTTCCCCAATAATGGGAATAAGAGCTATACGAAGCAGTATAGTTATCAAAATTCAAAAACGTATTTGTCATTCTACCGGTCAAAACCCCTTTTGTCGATACATGTGATTAGTTGAGCCAAGATTAGAGCACCAACGTATATTTTAGTCAAATTCCAATGCTTCAGCGCACCATACATTATCGTAATAGTGATTTGATGACTGAAAATCCAGTCTTAAAAATGATGACATTCTCATATTCAAGAAACGCTCCGATCTGATTAACACAGTGAATTGGAAACGCTCCGGTAGTCTAGGTCAGTTTAGGAAATATATAGCTTGCCTTTCCTTTTCAGGAAGAGAAAGAAAAGTTCTATTATACCCCTTGGCATCAATAGAAGAAAGATTAATTCACATATAAATTTTCGTTTTTTTCTATAGTTTTATGATTTAGCACATATGTAGGCATGACATCATCTAATGTATAGGCTTAAATCAGCTAGTTGCACGTTTAGCACCACCAGGTTCAGATGTTTCAATTTGCCTAACAAGTACAACACGTTTTTAAGAGATAGATTCGATTCGGGACTCTTCTCTAATAATCTGAAAAAAATGATATCAAAACAAAATGGTAAGAGCGTTTCTAAAATTGTGTTCTAAATCGACGGAGCGTTTCGAGGAAAACAAGAGATTTCTCGAGAACAAGTAATGGATTTGGACTGGGATTTTAGGAAATAAGAATATACGAGTTTGTGATCTACTACTTTAACAGAAAGATTAACGTTTTCATAGAAATACTAGTTTAATTCGTAATTTGTGGTCGAAACGTCATCTTCAGATTCGTTCGATCTACACTACGGAGCTTTGATCAAGCAAATAACAGTTTACCACCAGAAGTTGAATAAATAAGATCTTTGCTCACAGTATTGTTCATCGAATGGTACATAATATTTCACCATAACATATGATATGTAAGAGAAACGAGAGAAACAACACTTACGGTCATAGTGGAATCTTCATTAGCCGCCATTTTATTTCGCTCCGGAGCGTTTCCGCGTAAATGTAACGCTCCGTCGTGCATGTAGGAGCGTTTGGGTTATACACCGTGATATTTGTTTTTCAGTATAGTGCAAGTTTTGTTGCACCTTACTCACTTCGAGAGCCATGGTAGATTTTGAAACTTATGGCTCTCAAACGGAGAAGTGAACAGCTGATCAATAGTGACCTTTGAAATTGAATTAAGTCGATCCGCGGCTTACTTTTGGTCTCTAACTGTGTCTTACATCAGTATCATCAATCCGTGTAAGTATTGGAGCGCTGGAGTACTTCTTTTTCGATCAAGACTTGTAAATTGTTCATCGAGTTAAAGTTTTACAGACCTATTTCCAATATGGCGGTTTGCTAGGTGCGAGATACGCAACGAACGAAATGAATTTTGAGAATTAGTTAGGTTCGGACAACCTCCGGAGATTTACGAAAATGTCCGAGCAGAAACCGCCATATTGGAATTTGGCAGTAAAACGATTCACTCGGCTAACGAATTACAAGTCTTGATCGAAAAAGAAGTACTCCAGCGCTCCAATACTTACACGGATTGATGATACCGATGTAAGACACAGTTAGAGACCAAAAGTAAACCGCGGATCGACTTAATTCGATTTCAAAGGTCACGATCATTGAGCTGTCCAAATGCTCCGTGGGAAAGCTATTATATCAAAATCCAAATAGCTTTCGCAGGAAGTAAGTTGCACCTACTTGCATCACAAGAGGTAAATAAATACTAACTGGCATTGTAAATGAAATGCAGCAGGGCATCTGTCACAGCAAAGTAGATCACCACCCTCCTTACAACTGTCACAACAATCATGGTTCACGGCTCGTCCTGGTCGCCTGTACTCACGATGCTCGTTTCTCCTACGGGGTGGATTATCACTAAGAGGGGGAGCTATCAACTTCTGAATCTCCTGTAACACATTGAAAATTTTACATTTGTTGTGTCTAATTCCGACATGAATTGATTTTGGAGATTGGTTATCGCTGGAATCCGTATATACCAAGCATAGGGCAGGATTTACTGAACACAGCTGGCTCAAAAGCCAGCTGACACACCGTTAGAATATACCGGCGTGTGAAGCGTTTTTCCCCAACTTCCAGCTGGTGCGCTGGCATAAGTAACGGTATTTAGGAAGATAATTGAATATTACTTGCCCTTTTTTTGAAGTGTGGTGTCAACAAGTTCTATTTGTTGTGTAATTTGCAGTTAAATTGGAGAAATTTCTGTTCCGGCGCGCACCATTCTTAATTTTTTGCGCATGCGCTCAATTTATTCTCTTCATTGCAATGCCAACGGAAGTTCCCAGAGCTGACTTCTGTCAGCTCGGTAGAGTAAGGCAGGATGAACATGAAATTTCAATTGAAGTCCATGATGATAATGGAATATGTAAATCAGTTTGATCAGATATTTTTTATAGCCATAATTCATATGAAAATGTAATCAAAGTGATACATTTATTTTAGTTTTGATCAGCTTTATATACAAATAGCATGTGTTTTCAGTTCAAAATCAAACAAAGGCTATGTGATCCGCATTTCAAAGATGGCTGATCAAAAATCAAACAAAAAATTTAGGGTCGACTTAAACTTACGTCCATTAAACCTCCCGATGTATCAAGATCGTATGTAACAGGCTCCATCCTGTATCCTTATACTCCAGAGAATCCGTCAGGAAATTTTTGGGTACTACAGTTGTTCGAATAGTCTGAAATCGATCGTTCACTGTCTCAATTTTTTGAGATTTGTGCTCACTTTTTGAAAAATTTTGGAAAATCTGTCAACTTTTAAAACGACTTTTCAACCTGTTAACAGTAAAGATATTACACCAAACTGCAAGAACACACGGGAACACCACATATCTTTGTTATTTCTGTGACAATCTGCTGGTAAAATTTGTTTTCCTATAGAAATATCCAGTTGAACCAAAGTTTATTTAGAGAAGAACTTCTTTGGCGCAAAATGGTGGACCTGATATGCGCATGCGCGAATTTTCTTATTGATTTCAACTCTGGTTTTGATGGAACGAAATCAATGCAATATATTACGGGGTTAGATTTTATTTCCTATTTACATTAATCACGGGGTGCCATCGAATAATTTTGGCAACGTACCGGAGAACGACATTTTACTAAGAAATGGCAATAATTTAGCACAATATATTTTTTAACTAGAGTTCTATTTTGATTTTGACAAAAGTAAGTATTCCATGCAATAACTATTTCATTCATGAGTTTGTAGGAATTCTGTTGGAACCCAGTTCTGATCAAGTACGAAGTTATTGAAATCGGCGCAGACGGACTTTACTCCGAAAGATGGTTTTTCGATTATAACTTTTCACAACATTTAAGTATAGACTTTTGAAAAAAGTACAGAATAGTCCTTATACTTTTGAATAATTCTGTTATTTCTGATTCACACGACTCTGATTTGTTTAATTAAAAAAAAAGTTTTAAAAATATTACTTAGGAACGTAACCGGAGCTGGGAACGTAACCGGAGCAGATCAGTTGAATTATTTAATCAAAAAAATTAAAATATATGATTTAAAGCACATATACTAATTTAAAAACATACGGGATTGTTCGAATGCGTATTTATTAATATATATGCTTTAAATCATATATTTTATTTTTTTAAATTATATAATTCGATTATAAAATTATTCGATGGCACCCCGTGTTAATGGCCTATAACTTGTAAATGTGTAATATGCACACATGACGAGACATGTGAATCACAGTGAATAAATGTATATTGGATAAAATCTAAAAGGTAATATATGCAAGTGCAAGTGCCTAAAGGAGAAAGGAGAAAAACTTAAATCAATTCAGTCTCACGTCAAATGATGCGTGATAAAACTCCCAAAAAAGACCAAAAACTCTCAAAGATGTCCCCTCAACTTATATTCTTCAAGTCCGACCCTGTATTTCGTCCTTGTCTCACTTATAGCAGTTAATTTGTTTAGCTAGTTCACAAATACAACACGCCGTTGTGTTGTTTTAATTGATGATAGCATATTCCTGACATCTTTCTTTTTCTTGATGCAATGATCCTGGGGCAATGATATTAATTAACACGCTCGAAACTAGCATAATATTATTCGAAGCGTGTTTAGAAAATTTTGAAACCGCCACATTGTGTCTGCCAATTTGACCAATCGGTGATGATATTTTCTCAATACAGATTAACATTATAGCCATGTCTTCTTTGAACCCTTGGGTTATTCCCCTTTAAGATACAGCCAATTAATGCGTTCACATTCACACACTCTGCCATCTTTCTTTCACTCTTTCTAAATGCTAAATGCAAACCCTGCGTGGACTGTACATTTTGTATCACCTGCTGCTAACGAGGATCAGCTTTTGCAGTTGCCAGAGTCAGGAAGCGGGAATATTGACTTCTTTCAAACTTTACGATGTCAATAAGAGGTAAAATTTACAATAATGGATATGTATTCTTTAACTTATAAACTTATCTTGCTAATATTGTAAGACTTGACCTATTATAAGCCAGGGTTATCATAAATATGATCAAAACAATGAGGTCATAATTTTCAAAAATGGCTGAATTCGAGTAGCCTAATGACATCATTATGACATCATATTCAACGTCAATGAAACAATTTGAATGCATTTATTTCTTGTTCAAAGTCTTGGTTAATTTGTGACAGGCTTACAAATATTCCCAAAAATGAAACATAAAATGTGTAAGGTTTACTACAGTCCATAGGCTAAGGGAAAAGTAATAGTAAGCTGTATATAGAAGAGACAGGTAAACAATTAGGATTGAAAAATTTTTCAAAAACTTGCCGTCTTGGTACGAGTTCTCCTTACTGGTATCGAGTCGTACCACCAAATCTCCCAAGAATCTTCTCCAAAGTGTTTTCGAAACGTATATTGTTGAATATTTCAAATCTATATCCTAACTCTTCGATAAGACAGCATAAAAAAACATCATAACTCTGAAAGTAGATCAGTTGAAGACAACTGGTCCTCCTTCAAATCTACATTAATATCGTCAATCAATGAGCATATTCCAAGTAAAACTCTTAGTGGGAAATTCAAAGTACCCTGGATTACCACCAGGATACTGAGAATGATCCGTCAGAAACAAAGACGATATAATGTTGCCAAACGTTCAAATGAACCTCATCATTGGCATAAATACAAATCACTACGGAAATTAATCCATAGTGAAATTCGTAAAGAACATCAGCGCTACATCAACGATCTGCTTGACATTGATGAAAGCGAAATCATAAATGAGAATGTTCAGCACAAAGGCATTACCAAACGCTTCTGGAGCTACCTAAAGTCTAAACGCAAAGATGCATCAGGTATCAGCGTGCTGCGTAACAAAGATGGCGACGAAATAACAGACGCCACCCAGAAAGCAAACATCCTCAATGACCAATACAATTCTGTATTCACAGATGAGGATGCCACTCTACCGACAATGGTACCTAGTCAAATTCCTGAAATGCCAAATATCAAAATTTCGACAAAAGGAATTCACAAATTGCTAACTGGCCTAAATCCATCAAAAGCCACTGGACCCGATCTTATTCCGACTAGGGTCCTGAAGGAATGCAGTGACAGCATATCACCATTCCTTCAAATAATTTTTCAACAGTCTATCGATGAAGGCTTAGTGCCTATGGACTGGAAACATGCCAATGTTACTGCTATCAGTTCCATGTAAAATAATGGAGCATATTATATTCCATCACGTTATGGCCCACTTTGACCTCTATGAAATTCTAGTAAAATTCCAACATGGATTCAGGTCAAAGCACTCATGTGAAACACAACTTGTCAATACAATAGAGAATATAGCTCGGGCCCTCGACAACAATAAACAAACAGACATGTTGGTATTAGACTTTTCCAAAGCGTTTGACACGGTGGCTCACGAACGCCTCTTGCTCAAACTCGACTATTATGGAATTCGCAATAATAACTTGAACTGGTTCAGATCCTGGCTTGTGGGAAGATCACAACTGGTAGTGCTCGATGGTGAATCAAGTTCAAAAACTCCAGTAAAATCAGGAGTTCCTCAAGGAACAGTTCTTGGACCACTCTGTTTCCTTGTTTATATCAATGATATGGGCAATAACCTATCATCCTCAGCCAGTCTTAAGCTTTTTGCTGACGACAGCCTTTTATTCATGATAGTCGAAAGCAAGCAAGATGCATTAACACTACAGGAGAATCTTGATAAACTGGTCTCCTGGGCATCAACATGGCAAATGAAATTCCATCCATCAAAATGCTATGTGCTAAATATTCACAAAGGTAAATCCCCTATCATGCACAATTACACCATGCTAGGGGAAAACCTTAAGTCGGTTACACACATCCCATACCTAGGAATTGACATCACAAATAACTTACGCTGGACTACACATATTCAAACTATTGTATCCAAAGCCAATAAGGTGCTTGGATTTCTCAGGCGCAACCTCCATCAATGCCCTGAAAAAGTGAAGGCTCAGGCATATAAGTCACTAGTCCGGCCTAATTTAGAGTATGCCAGCTCGGCATGGGATCCATACCGACAAAAATATATTGATATGTTGGAACAGGTACAGAGAAGAGCAGCCAGGTTTGTAACCAAATGTCACTCAAGGGAACCAGGCTGCGTCACCAAAGCTCTTCAAGACCTACAGTGGGAGCCACTGAAGGAGCGTCGAGAGGCTGCTAGAGTTTTCCTTTTCTACAAAGGAAAGCAGAACCTAGCAGCCATCGACGTGCCTCCATACTTCCGCCAACAGATCAATACCAACACTAGGTTGTATCATCCTTCTAAGTTCATACAACCATCAACTAGAACGGATGCATACAAGTTTAGCTATTTCCCTAGGACAATAGCTAAATGGAACACTCTACCTGGTGACATCTTAGACTGTGACAGTCTAAGTAGTTTTAAATCATCATACTATGCCTATGTCAATAACTGCAATTAAATAGGTGTGTTTTTAATATAGATCTATGTTTTAATGTAAAGGGTCCCCAGTGCACAGCAACAAGCCTGCACTACTGGTAAAGAGGGGTGATGTCAACGCGGTAGCTTGACAGTCTCCCCAGGTAAAATGAGTTGTAAACCATAGATCTATTTTTAAATGTTAAGGTTTTAAATTATATTCTATTCAAATTCTATCACTGTTAAATTATATATCTGCTTTATATGGGCTTATTAGCCTTTTGCAGATTATTGACATAGACATAGACATAGACCAACTGTACGAACCTGCAATTGCCCGGCAAGTTGAAACTTCCGGATACATGGAAAGATTAAATCTTGTAACGATTGATTTGATTGGTTGTAATTAGAAGTTTAAAATTCCAAGAAAAATGTTAATTTCACCATTCAAATTGGGTTTAAAAAGATATTATATGAAACAGATGTTTTGATAAATAATTATTAAGTACACCTTTTATAGTTTTGTACACTTTAATTGATTGTTATTTCTAGAATATGAATTACATTTTAGAGAACCAGATAGGTGTCACTGGCGGAGGTTAGCAGGAACCAATCAAATTCCTTGTTTCAAACTTCCATTTAACACGGAAATCCGGGTAACTTGCCAGACAATTGTAGGTTTTCAGAATATCTCGCCTCAAGACGGCTTTATTCACTCTATATCACTTGAATGTGGTTGATTCATAGGTAAGAATTGAGAACTATCAATTTTGGATCAACTCTGCATTGTTTTTTGAAAATAATACACAAATAATGTTAAAATCGCCTTGTTAACAAGTGGCCTAAATCCTAGTTGTTCACCTGTCTCTTCTATATACAGCTTACTATTACTTTTCCCTTAGCCTATGCTACAGTCACTAGCCAACATCGCAGATAGAATGTTGCAGCGTTGTTTTTCATCTTTTGAAATACATTGCAGGTCAGTCCCGTAGCCAGAATTTTCCAAGGGGGGGTCACTTTTCCAAAATATTCTAGGGGGGGGGGGTCACTTTGGCAAATTTGGCCAAAAGTCACTCAAAAAATAGTCAGAATCACGGACGTCAAGTACGTTTCTGGCGAAAGCCAGAGCATAGATTATTTAGAGGACTGGAAACA
The DNA here is from genome assembly GCA_903813345.2 of Owenia fusiformis. Taxonomy (NCBI): domain Eukaryota; kingdom Metazoa; phylum Annelida; class Polychaeta; order Sabellida; family Oweniidae; genus Owenia; species Owenia fusiformis. The sequence continues at coordinate 28,885,450 of CAIIXF020000012.1, forward strand.
AGAATGACCTACCTTTTTATTTCCCGAATCTCGCCTGAAATTAGCTCATTTTGGTGACTGTAACCTGTATATCTGTATTAATAGAGTCTTCTTGTATCACATTTGCCTCAATTTTAAAGTTTTATTGGTATTTTTAATATGATTTCACTGTTTTTGTGGACTGGTACGATCAGCCAAGCAAATGGCAGCTGACCTGTTCAAAGTACTTTTAGTACAATAATTTTGGAAACAACATTATTGTATGTTTATATATGTCTTAAATATGGAAATAAAATAACCTTAAAAAAAAAAAAAAAAAATTATACTAAATAGATCTACTAAGCATCTAAGGTAAGTAAAACTAGATGAACAGGCTGAGTCAATAGTGATAAATAGGCCAACACGAATTGGCAGAATTGAAATAGACTGCCATCTTGTTTCCAGTCCTCTTAAATATTTACTTGACGTCCGTGGTCAGAATGGTGAAAAAATGCATGATTTTGAAAGAAATTTTGGCCAGGGGGGAGGGTTCGCCCCAACCCCCCATGACTACGGGCCTGCAGGTCTTTATATGCGCGCACAGCCAGAACATATAGATAGTCGGTACAGTAGTTTTACTTTATATCGGTTATGTAACTAGGATAGGAAATATATGAGGCACAAGAATACAGAATTAAAATAAAGTTTCTTGTGTTACACCCATCATTTGCTCATTTTTAACAGACTATTATGCATGTGTAAAATATGTATACATATATACTATGCAATTACCAACTCACAAGGGGACTTTTTAAAATTCTATCATAGAGGTATCACGGATACCCGATGTTGTTCCGATCCGCGGAATTAGGCTCTCAAACGGAACAAAAATTAAATTAATTTAGAATAGATTGCAAATATTTTAACATTTTTCTGATTCGGGCCTCAAAAAATTCAAAATGGCCGCCTTATGCGGGAGTTCGCGATTGTTTTCCGATCTAAAAGTATGGCTATATCATACTCAAATTGAAGGAATTTCAGAGAAGATCACAATTATGGCATTGTTTTTCTGATTTGCGCCTCTGAAAATTCAAAATGGCTGACTAGAGCAGAAATTCGCCATTACTTAGAGTTATCTTGAAAGTATGGTTACATGATACTACAATGGTTTAAAATATTTATTGAAGGTTAGAGTAGATGGTAACTATTTCATTGTGACTGTTGTACAGATTGATGATTTATATAGTGTTCATTGGGATTTGCTACTCCGTGGAGTTGCCATTTTCTAGTTGAAATTTGATGCCACTTGTAGCACTAGTTTCAAAGCCAAATGTTCCAAACAGAACTGTTCTGATCTGATTTTTGTTTGTACCTTCAATGGATTATACAATAATTGAAATAAAAGCTTCAAATAAAAAGGCTCTTTTCTTCTTCTTTCACATGGTTTTATTTTTATTGGTTATGGGGGGTGATTGTACCCATCGCACCCCCCTGGCTAGGCCTATGACCTTGTTGAACATTCAGAGGCTACAGGATGATAAAAATTATTAATGAACAGGATTAATGATAATAAAGCTCAGTATTTTATTTCAAGTGTAATTTTACACTTATTAACATTAACATGTGAATCGATTCCTCAGGGTCTGCCCAGATGCTCTAACAAGGTTCTGTCTTACATGGCTTCTCCTCTATCAATCTGCAACTTGTCTTTTCGGATCGGATGGATATTGAGTTGGAAAAAGAGAATGGTGAGGGTAGAAACTCTAAGGAAACTCTCCTAAAGTGCATTAACAGGTTTTAAGAGGGTTATAAAATTCCACACCCCTATTTGAAGGGCTTTTAGGTCATATCTGAAAAGAATTGCTGCTGTTAACATGGCCAAGGGGGGACTCATTGACTAGTAATGTATTGTGGTGTAGAATTTTATTTTGGCAAAACACTAACTTTTAAAATGACTGTAACTTTTTCCCATTAGGGAGTTAAACCATGATACTTGGCAAATGAAAACTTTAAAATGATATATGACACATACTATGAGGACACTGGAATATGTCTGCCTAGGGGGGGGGGGCATACTTTCGGGACATCCTGTATATAAGAGGTATTTAATCCGAGTGGTTAATTTGCCAAATGGTCAAATTTTATCATCTTCCTAATGACAAGAAACTTCCCACTGGATAACATTATAAAGATAATATTTCCGACATTTAATTTTCCGAACCTTGCAAAAATTAGGCAATAGGCAAATTAAATGATTAGGCAAAATACCACTAGTAATTTAATTGATTTGATGAATGAAATAATGTTATAATTGAGTTAGATTGACTTAAAATTCATGCAATTAATACCTGCAGATATGTTACATTTTGAGTGTTATGATTTTGGAAAAATATTTGTTACCAGAATATTTTGTAATTTGGGACTTCAAACACTTCTAACATGTAATTTGTAACATAGCGTTAAAATAACACACGCGGTTTAGATTATTAAATATGTCATCAAACATAACTGAATTTAATTCCTTATGGTTTTCTATATAAAATCTCTTAAAATCTCATTAAAAAATCAGATTTCAAAGCTTTCAAAATGAAATGGATTTGATATTACAATTTAGGAAATAAGAAATATAGGGCATGATGGTATCCTTTTTATGATTAATATTTTATCGCGCTTGAGTTCTCTTAGGAAACAGCAGACATTAGCGATATCAAACGGATTTGAGACTTGGTAGACCATGAATTTGTTCGAGATTTTATAACAATATCAAACATTTAAATGTTAAACCTATTTGTATCTAAGTATACCACAATGATAATGATTTGATAATAGAGTAACCGCAAATAAGTTGAATTTGCAAGGGCTAGGCCTAGAACCTGTGACGTCAATTCTTTATCAACATTTATGCCTAGAGCAGTCTATGACTACGTTTACATTATTGTCTAACTCGAGGCTATTATAATTGTATTGCTTGCTGTGTAATTCGTAAACGCCAGCTATTTTTACATCGCTTATAACATGCGTTGCCGTAGCAACAAGCTATGATGTCATCCTAACTCCATACAACAATTCAGAGCATATTGATTACTAAGACGCTTGTTTATACAGTGGTATAATACATTGGACGGTTTCCAAGGGATTGATCTAAAGTACTACACTTTTACATCATAACCACACAGAACATGTAATGCACTTTACAGTAATTGTTCACATCAGATTTGCCGATCGCTATCATATGAAATTTTCTCAATATATTGATGGATTATTGTGACTTGAGCAATGACAGTGCTCTCTATCTGAAATGTCTTATTGATGATTGCATAAGGATTATAGGAAAAGATTAAATTATTAATGTGAGTTACTCAACTACAGAGAAGTAGTTTTGAGTTTGATGGATTTCAGTAATGGCTGCACATGACTATGGCACTATGAATATGGCACTATGGCTATGCAAAGTATATCTCAGCAAGTTGACTTAATTTAGCACAAAAAAACTGGGTATTTGGTCAAATAAAGTTAGCAACAATTAAGACTTCCTCAAGTCTTGCAAACAAGCCAGAAAAACCATTGGGGTTTTGTCAAGCTTGAAACTGAGCTGCTTTATACAAAAACTCACATCTGAGGACTTTTCAAGACTTGAGTGCAGGACTAATCAGATATTTACAACATATATATTTGTTTACCAATCTAACAATATGTGAGTGTGTCTGACATCAAAACTTTTCATATGAAGTAGTACACTCATCAGAATTTTTTTAATTCATAGTTTAATTAGTTTGTAAGTTTTCAGGGCAATATTTTAGAATTTACTTATTTTAAGTATAATTTTTCGTATTTTGGATGTTATGAATTTATTTGAGATGCCATCGCAGAGGTATAAACTGTACCGACTGATGATTTAGATAGGACACCCAAAATCTAATCTCTTAAATCATGGTAACATACAATATAATACCAGACAGTGCTTATATGGTGCCATATGGTACTGTTAGAGTGTATGGTACCATATCCTACATTGTCTTGGTATCATTTTATACTGTAGTACCATACGGCATTGTTGCTAATATGGTACTGCTGGAATCTACTGGTACCATATTTTGCAGTGTCACATGGTACCATTCTCATAGTACCATATGGTATTGTTATATGGTACTGTTGGAGTCTATGGTACTATATTTTAAAATGTCATATGATACCGGTCATTATAGTACCATATGGTATTGTTGTTTAGTGCTATGTGGTACTGTTGGAGTCTATGGTACTATATTTTAAAATGTCATATGGTACCATTCTCATTATAATACCATATGGTATTGTAGCTTAGTGCTGCTGGAGTCATAGATAGTACCATATTCTAAAGTACCATAAGGAACTCCATTTTTATAGTGTCATATAATGGAATTATTCAGATAATTTGAAAATAATTTTTATGATGTTTATTTCCAGGTAATGTAACAAGAAGTTGATTAGATAACAGCACCATCACCATGGCAACCAGTCAGACAGTAGATATAAACACTTCTACGCCATCAATCAATGCAACAGTCCTTAATAATGACACTGCCAATGGGAAACAAAATGGAGCAATAGATCCGACTGAAAGCAACCATGTTATGGAGAATGAATCAGGTTTTGATTTTCCAGTTAAGGATGAACCAGAGGATTACGAGGAGTATAACAGTGATGGTGAATATGTTGATACAAATATTGAATACACAGCTGTTAAATACGAAGACAATGATGTTGGTGGTGAACAGTATGCAACTGAGTTAGATGAAGCCAATGATAATGTGGAATATACTCAAATAAAGGGCGAACCATTATCATCATCTCCTGAGGCAACGGATTCAAACAGCCTAGAAAAACCTCCAAATAGCACAAATGATATTCTTGTTCCTGTTCAAAATGATAACACAAATAGAACATATGGGACTGATAATTACCTGGACGAGAAATTTACTAAGGCGCCTCTTGTGAAACATCGTGATAATAATAGAAAAGTTGTCGCAACTTTTGCTCCAAATCTGGAATCATCAAACTTTTATGCGTGTAAGAAATGCTTTTACTTCACTGATCAAACAAAGCATGTGTATCGTCACGTGAAAGTGCACGATAGTGGCGCTGTCATCAACGTCCTTTGTGGTACCTGTAAAGAAATGTATCCTGAAGATCAAATGAGATTTCACATCATAAAAAAACATTTCGGCGTTTCACCAAACATACTACTTGGAATCAACACAAATATATTCCAAGTGGAGTCTGATGTAGCCACATTACTAGATAATAATCCGTATGTATGTAAACTTTGCAGTTATAAAACAAATCTAAAGCGGTTAATGTATCTCCATTTAGGTACTAAGCATTACAAGGCAGAGTTGTATGAGTGTACGTACTGTCATTTCAATTCTGTGGAAAAAGAACAAGTCTATATACATTATTTACAAAATCACCCCAAGTGTAAGTCAGGGGGAATCGACTCGGTAGTGGTAACGCAGAAAAACTCTTGGGAGAGATTTCTGAAAGTAATTGACAATTTATATTTTTGTCACATTACCCCTACAGAACTTCAGAATCTACAGAATCGAATCAGCTCACCGAACCGAGTGCATAAAAGGACAACTAAAGGTCAAAAGCTGATATTTCATGAAAAAATACAAATGGCTAATGAGCAGTTACCTTGGCAATTCAATGAACACAAATTTCATCAAACTCCAGACAACCAGATTGTCGGAACCAAATGTCACAGTCTTCAAACCGACACCCCTGGTTCTTTAAAAAATATCATGAATCCTAGTAGCTCCCTTAAGTCAGGCTCCCCAAATCCTGGCGCAGGCTCCACCAATCTTGGCACTGGCTCCACCAACCTTGGTGCAGGCTCCACTAGTCTTGGCACTGTCTCCAATGACCTTGTCACAGGCTCCACCATCCTCACAACTTCCAAGTCCCTCCAGTGTGGATCTACCACCCTCCTTGAAGGGTCTGATAAACCACCTTCTTGCAGTAGAGCATCCCCAAAGAATGTGGAGGAGCCAATATCTGGGGAAAATCTTATTAATTTTCTTGGTAGGTGTGAACTCTTACCAGATCTAAGCTAGAATTTACAAATTCAACCACGGATTTGAGTGCTATTTTATGACCAACTCATTTAATATTTAAGTAAGTTATAAAACAGTACATCAAACCGTCACCCCCGGGCCGTCATCCGACAGCTGTTCAAGAGGCACTGTTGATGTTTAATATCAGGGACAGTTTGGTACCCCTTGTTATTAAAGGCCCTGTGCAAAGTGGTTTGAACTTCATATGGGACCTTAAAACATAATGTAAAATGATTCATGTTTATTATATAAAGCAACTGTCAAGTTCCAATGTATTGTTCTCTGAACCACTTTATTGTATACTTGTACTGTATACATGTATTGTATACATATACATGTACAATGTACATACTTTGAATTAATTGCTCTCTCTTAGTCTATATTAATTTTCAATTAATTATATTTTTTTAATACTTGAACATTGAAAAAAATTAGGATAAACACTGCATTGGTGAAGTGCTTTTTAATCACTCCCCCATGTGTTGACAGTGTTATGAATGGTCTCCACCTTATGGGGGTGGTTAGTGTTTGGCAGTTGGTGCCTGTAACAAATGGCAGGTTTTAATATCTATGTCACATTGATAAATTCATCCTCCGATCACAGGGCTTCAAAATCCAGAATATCTTCTTCTTTTTACACCCTGCTAGAAGCAGTCAGCTTTTCCCCAAATAAGAACTCGCAATTTGATTCGCGACAGCAATACGTCATCGGTGCATAATTAGATCATGTGACTCAGTTTAATTGGACGCTTCCAAATTGGTTATAGCAGGGTGAAGAAGGAGGTACGGATTCTGTACACCTGCTTAGGAGGATGTGATAAATTGGACTAGAAAAAGTGTATACTTGGAAAGGATTTACTGTATTTCTAATTCCGATTTGATATATTTGATTTTTCACTGTAGGTACACATGGCAATGTTGTGAACTCTCTACTCAGTGCAAAGTCCGAAGAGGAACAGAAAGATGCCCTAGCATTGCTGAAACCCCGCACTAAATCACAGTCAGGCTCTGGGAAAAGAAAAAAGCGTAAACCAGATTTAAGACCTGATAACTTGGAGGCAACCAATCCAAAGCCATCCTACCCAAATAAACCCACAGGTTTGACAATTTTTGTTAAATAGTTTTTCATGAACTAATTTATATTGATGTTAAGATTCTCCATAAAAAAAAATAAATAAAATAAAAAAATAAATAAAAAAAGTTTCTCCATGTCCATTGGTTATTGTGTAATTTATGTCTAATACAGGGACTCACCAGGTCCTCTGATAACAGGGGTTTCATAAGCAGTAGCAGGCAACAGGCGATTTTCACCCATTGATTTTACAAAATCGCCTGTTGTTTTTAGGGACTATTCAACTTTTCCTTGTTAAATCTATTCATTTATTTAGCATGTTGTGGGAAATATTAGTTAAACCCCTATAATATCTTTAAAGCAAATGTGTTATTTTAGGTCTGATAGGAACCCCACAGGTTGCCTGGCCAGTAAGGGCTGAGCCTGGAGGTGGGCCTAACATTAGGTTCAAATTACCAATACCAAAAAACCCCAAAGAAGGATTCAGAACAGCCTGGGAGGTAAGATTCTTAAAGGAAAGCTATGCTCAAATAATGAGATTCTTAAAGGAAAGCTATGCTCAAATAATAAGATTCTTAAAGGATTACTATGCTCAGCCTATTATAGAATGGTGATTTATATCTGGAATGATTCCAGTCTGTTTTAAAATGGTGATTGATATGTAAAATGTATTTCAGCCTGTTATAAAATGGTGATTTATATCTGGAATGATTCCAGTCTGTTATAAAATGGTGATTTTGTAAAATACATTTCAACCTGTTACGAAGTGGTGATTTATACCTGAGATATATTTCAGACTATAATAGAGTTGTAATTTATATCTGAAATGTTTCTTAGCCTGTGGTAGAACCTGAGGAGACTGGTTGGACACTAGAAGATGAGCAGCAATACCAGAGGCAGAAGCTTCAGTCTATTCTACAGACCAATAATGAACCACAGAGGATAGAAGAAGTGAGACAAATCATATGATAAAGTAGTCTATTTTAGAGGCTATGGGGTAAATACAATGATGAACCACTAAGGTTAGAGAAGCTGGACAAATATTCATGTTTTTCAGATGAACGGTTATTTTTTTATATATTCTGATGCATGATGCATAAGTGATGCATCTAATGGTACAGCAGTCCTAAACCATGAGGTCAAGGTCATACACCATTCGCATTATAAGGCCATGTATTAAATGTATTCAAGTAAACATTTACTGATATTTTAAATTAAAAGTTGCTTCTTATTAGATAACTATGAAGTGTTGTATTGCACCCAGGAAATGAGATAGATATTTATATGGATTGAAAATATGATAAAAAATAATGCTCATTTTGAAGTTCTCACATCACAATAAAACCACACCCCTTTGTCTCGATCTTTCCAAAGTAAGATCAATTGATTGCAAACGACATATTAAGAGGGGGTGTGGTTAACCCTGATGAAGTTCTCATGTTTGTAGCACACCCCCTCTCGAAAGCCCATGATTTCATTTAGATATGGGACTCAGTTTTAGATAGAAAGTACAGTATATCCATCAAGAAAAATATGACATGTATGTGTAAAATCTCCCAGTCCATAACTACCTTGTATTTCAGGGTGAAGTTGAAATAAAGCAAGAGCCAGATGACGGCGATGACAAGAGAGAAGTGATGCATCTTGTTGACCCAATGGAAATAAATGGTAAACATATAGTCCCTTAGTCTCTTAGTCATTGCCTCACATGATTTTTGGAAAAGTTACCAAAATAGATTCCAATGATATTCTTTATAATTTGGCATGAATGAAAACTCAACTGCCAATTCAAGATTAGACACTGTCTTACATGATTTTTGAAAAAATCACCAAAATAGGCTCCAGTATACCTTGAATGCAAAAATATGTGATGGAATTTTTGCGACTGTTACCTCTTTATGTCACCACCAGAAGTAGTGACATATTGTTTTATTCTCCAATTTTTTGTGGATGGTGTTTGGCGGTTGTGCTTGGCAGTCAGTGTCTGTAACAAATGGCATGTGGTGACATTTTTTGCATGTCAATGCCTTGTTTTTTTGCTGATGACCCAAAATTCTAAGGAAGCCTCTGTCATTTTATTTCCAGATGAAGAGACTGGGGATCTCACTGAGACAGATGACTCTTACGAAGAAGCAGATGATGATGACGGGCAAAGTGAACCTGCTGATAGGACAAAACGTAGGAGGACCAATAAACAAGATGCTTCACTCAAGAAACGTAGGTTTCATCCCTGCAAGTGTCATTTTTGAGACAATGGGCTAAATCAACCAAAATTTCCTTTGTATAACTATAATATTGTGAGGTCTAAATAAATGTTACATATGCTATTTTGTTCCAACAAGGTTCGGAAAGACATTTTATTTCATTTTCAAGAACTGGTAGAAAGGAACAATGTTAAAAAATGTTAACAAAAACAGTTATATAAAATATATAAAGATAATTTTCGCATTAAATTGTTATCAATCAGTCAACATAACATAAAGGACTGTGTTTTTTACAGAATGTTTTCTATAATTGGTTTAAGAGAAAAACATTGTTGAATTCAGTTCACCATATCGATACCACTCCTTTGTGGTATCATGAATTTATGAGATCCATGGTTGTAGCCAGGCATGAGGCAGGTGAGGCATATGCCTCATCAAAATTTTACAAAAATAAATTGTTCAGATCACTTTTCAACTAAAACTGTGGAAAATAAGTCCAAAGATAGTAATACACCATATTAAGTCTAAATTAGCCTCACCTGATCGTTTTTGCCTCACCTGATCATTTTTGCCTCTCCTGATTTTAGATCCTGGCTACTCCCGAGGTCTGGCTTAGTACCTGTGATAATGATTTTGATTTCAGGGAGACAATATGAGGAGGATGACGAGGACTGGGTGCCTCCTAAACCATCTCCAAAACGTAAACGACTAAATATCTCACGGAAAGACCAAACTCAATCTGTTCAAGACTCCGATTCCACTGAGACTAACACAAACACTGTCGCAGTTCCGCCAGCCCCTGTAGAACAAGAGCTTTTCCCCCTTGAAGAAATCGATAAACCAAATAAGGAGATATACATCTGTAAATCGTGTGTTTATGTCAGTACGACAATACGGGCGGTGAAGGTGCACTCAAAGCGTTTTCATTGCGAGTATAAACCGTATAAATGTCGTTGGTGTTCTGCTGGGTTTGTAGAACGAATGGACGTAGTGAACCATCAGCAGGTTGAACATAACATCAAATCGGCTTTGGATAAGCAAGATTGGATATGGAACTCCCAGGAGGGATTTGAATCTGAGCTACTAATGCAGAATTCATTCCGGACGTTAATGGTCAACGATAAACAGGTGAAGGAGGTCTTCAAATGTTCCAAGTGTGTCTTTGTGACGACATTCCGGGAAATCATCGAGCGTCATGTTAGCATGGTTAGTGTATTTGTTTTGTCAGGTTATGTCTTATGTGCAATGTTGCTATGTTTCAGTGTATGGTACGGTTAAAGGATAGGCCACTGTAAAATATGGCACTGTACTGTAGACTCAAATTGTAGATACCCCAAGTTATAATGTATATATAAATGTGGGGTCTTGTATAATTATTACATACATCAGAGGTCTTAATGTAGGTCTTAAATCTTTCTTAAATGTTAATAGTTTTACTGGATTAATATGTCAAATGTATTTGTGTTTCACACTCTGTGAAATCATCATAGACTCTAAAAATGGTAAGAGAAATATAAGAATTCTATATATATTTTTTTTAAAAGGAGTTCCCATGGGGGCCCTATCGCTACCCATTTGTTTATCTCATGTTGAGTACTTTTTTCTCTTCGATTTATGTTTTCATTTCATCTACAAAATAACTATTCTATAATCACATGTACACCACCTCAGATTAGACATTTTTGCAAGAGTCAAGATTGCTCCATAGCAACCCTAAAATTCAGTAATATCAAGATCGTGTGACGTAGTATACCCTTTCGTGACGTAGTATACCCTTTCTAATGTTGAATATGATGCTTTTAGATGCACGCAGAGGTTCAGGAGGATTGCTATACTATTACAAAAGAAGAGGAATTTAACTCTGGTGATAACATCACAGTGAACTTCCAGTGTCAAGCCTGTAGCACGAGAGCGATGAATTTCCTCGGACTCCGTTACCACATCCTATACTGCACCAAGGTCATTATGAATTGGTTTGAGAAAACAAAATTAGAGACCACGAATTCAAACCATTATGACGTGTGTGTGAAAGATCTTTTGAGACTCCCGCGATATTGCATTATCTATTCACATGAGAATCTATACAAAGTCGTCCCCGAATCGATATCAGTTTCAAGACTGCGTATCACTGGGGTTGTAGGGGTAAACACAGAAGCAAATGATGCGAATGACGCTCCAAATGAAGCTGCTCAACCAATGGAAGTAACAAGAAAAACTCGAAAGGATAAGAAGGCTTTGTTACATCAGTATTTGAACAATTTAAAAAAGACGACTGTACCTGAAATTGTCGTTGAAAAACCATCAGAATCCCCACCAATCGCCATTAACCCAAATTCCAACGAACCTTTCATTACAATCACCCAATTTCAACAAATGAAAAAAGGAACTATGAAAACGAAACCTGAGGAACATGTAGACGATCAAAGCACAAGAACTGTTGGGCTTGATCTATCCCATAATAATAATACAGGAAGTAGCTCACCTTCAGATTCGGAAGATAAAAAGGAAGGGTCAAAAAGAAGGCAGACTGCACCAAGAAAGTTGGACAAGATTATCAATAAACTGATATCGTCTGCTTCTCCTAGTAGCTCACCTCAGCCTCTTTCTGAGTATTCCAACCCAGTTTTATCACCGAGTAATGATGTCACACAACGCAGTCGTTCTCTCTCTCCTCACAGGGTTACAACTTCTCCACACAGGGTTCCTACTTATCCAAATTCTCATTTTGGTGGTACTTATCAATATATTCCCACATCCGGTAGATCGCCAGTTGAAACTCCAGCCCCTAATTCATACAACCAATCAGAGGAGAGGAACATACATTCAACTGCTATCCATGCAGGGTTAGATTTGTCGAAAGTGAAACAGGAACCAGAAGATCAAACCCAGAGTGATGTTAATGCACTCCGGTCTCTGTATAAGACGACAACACACTTACTAATTGCTCCTGTATCTCCCTCTATATCTAACCCTGGACCCCCTCAACCTGTCCAAATGCTTCCTAGTCCCGTCCCACAAGGTCTTATTCAACAGACTCATCAGCCAGAGGACAATGCGTTTTCCTATCTCTGCTTAAGATGTCCATATGCTACCTTATCAATTCAGACTATGGAACAACATGTTCTTATACATTGCATATGCGCTCCGTATATGTGCCAGAAATGTGACTTTAGAGCTACATCGAATAAAGACATGAACACGCATCTGCAGCGCTCCGTCAGAAACTGCGTGACGTGGCATTTTGACAGGGAAGTCGCAAAGACACAACTTGAAGAAATCCGGACGTTATTTAACGGGTATAAAGACAAAGACATAACCCACAAATGCAACATGTGCAAATATAGCACTGAGCATGGTGCGATGATCCGGGCCCATGTAATTCAACAGCACAGTACGCGTAATTTTTTCAAATGTGGCCACTGTGGGTTTGAGGACTCTAAACGGCATGAAATACTTCTCCATTCTCTGACTGAACATGCTGAGAAGGAGGTCAGTATCATAGATGGGGAAGAGAGTAAGAAAAGCATTGATTTGGAGGCTGAGAGCCAGAAATACTACACTTCAATCAGACAGTCTGTACTAAATAAATAGAAGAATGGACAATCTTGTAGGTAATGATTTAAGCCCTGAACTTAGCGCAATGTGGACTGAATCATTCCTCAAAAAGCTGTTATTTTAACCTTTGCTCAGCATTGAATGTAAAGTTTAGGAAATAACGTCTGAGTGGAATGAAGTAGTCACAATGCATCAAGTCTTGGGCTTAAATTCTTTTCACACATTGCAAAATATATGAAATCACCTGAAAGATACAAAAGCACTAAAAAAATATTTTCAATGAAATTTTTGCAAGGATCGGGCAAACCCCTCCGCCCCCTTGCCAAATATTATCTCAAAATCATGCAGTTTTTCACCATTTTGAGCACTTCTCAAGTGATTTTAGCCATATTTGGGCCAAAATTGTCAAATGTGAATCCCCCTGGACATTTTTGAAAACTGAACCCCCTGCACATATTGCCTAGCTATGTGGTTTACAGTCAAAGATCATAGATATTATAGCAAATGAGTAAGATATAAGACGCAAAGGACTACTTTAAGAATCAAGAGGAAGAGGGTCAGCAATAATTTACTCCTGCCTGGTCATTCAATAAGTTCACAGAAAATGCTCTTATTTTAAAGGTTTTTATTATTTTTTGATGAAGTTTTCACATAACATCAAAAATGTTTAAATACATTAAATACCAGAATCTCTTATTTGATAGGTCAAAAATAATTGCTATTATGGTAGCTTCACTTTTTGGTAGGTGGAGCACAATTGCGAACTTATTGAGCAACCTGGTATGTTGCCTCTTTAAGTAATGACTGAGCACTGTGCATCTCTCCATGTAAAGGATAAGTACAGTACTACATATACAGGGTGGTCCAAAAAAAAGTGAACCCCTGCAACTGGCCATATTTCCCTTATTACTTGCAGGAATTCTTTTTTATTTTCACATGTTGTAGAGGAAGGTCTAAAATTTATGTTGGTACCATACATTTTTCTTAGTCTTGAAATTTGCAGAAATTATAAGCTCTAACCAAACATTACTGAAAATGGACAAATTGTGATTTTCAATATCCGCGATTCTTCAACCCTTTAACACCTTTCCCCTGAGAATCTTTTAAGCTGCGGTCTTAAAGAAGTAATATTTTCTGACTTTGTTCAATTTTTAATCCTGCACATTATGGCTTAAAACTAGCATCCTACATTTGTTAGTTGCAAAGTTATTGTGATCCAAAGAGATGTGCTAAGCTTCCACAGACGAGAACATTTTCCAGTGAAATCATGAACATACCCCTATATGATCTCGAAATGTCAATATCTTCATAAATCATGGACCAATTCTAATGATATACACCCCCAAAATGCAATCTGATTTTCGACGCCGTTTCGGTGCCAAATTTCGGTGCCGTTTCGGCACCAAATGGACTGACTAGTCCGGTAGCAAATTTTGGTGTCGAAAGGTTTCGGTGCCGGAAGGGTGTCGAAACAGTGTCGGAACGGTGCCGAATTGTTTCGATGGCGAAACGGCGTCGAATTATATTGGCTGTGTATGGCTCAAAACATTGAATATTGGATTTTCTTTTGAATTATTAAAGATATTTGATGAAGGGGTTATCAGATTCCTGGTCACAGGGGGCAACTTCCTTCCATAAGAGGCCCCCCTCTAACTGTTGGTGTAGGTAACATACCCCTGAACTGTTGAACAGTTAAAAATGCTTCAAAATGATCAATGAAAGTGTGAAATGTGTTTTCTGCTTGAATAGTGTCCCTTTTGTCATATGGTAGGGTTTTAAACTTGTATCTCTCACTGAAAGCTGTTTAAAATCATCCAATGTGTTTCAACAATTTCCGTGAATCACATTTGTAAAATTTTGTACAATATCTAATTTCCAGGCATGTTTGTTAAACGCTTGTAATTTCTTCAAAATTTAAGACTGGGAATAAATTATGGCATCAACCAAAATTTTAGACCTTTCTCTACAACATGTGATAATATGAGCCAATTCATGCATGTATTAAGAAAAATGTAGCCTGTTGCAGGGGTTCACTTTTTTTGGACCACCCTGTATATCTGTGTAAGGACTTTTTACTGTACATCTATGGAAGGACTAAGTACTGTATAGCTCTATTTTTATAAGGACTAAGCACTGTAAATCCCTTAATGTAAAGATTAAGTACTGTAGATCTGTGTAAGGCCATAGTACTGTATACATCTGTGTAAGGGCTCATGACTACATTTTTGTAAGGATTAAGCACTGTTCATCTCTCTATGTAAAGTACTGTACATCTGTGTTAAGATTCAGTACTTTTCAGCTCTCAATGTAAAGACTAAGTACTGCACTATACATCTATGTATTGTAAGGACCAAGTACTGTACAACTCGCCATGTAAAGACTAAGTAGGATTTATCTGTGGAAGGACTTATTACGTACTGTACATCTCTATATAAAGACTATGTGCTGTACATCTATGTAATGACTAAGTACGGTACATCTCTTTAAAGACTAAGTACTGTACATCTATGTAAGGACTAAGTACGGTACATCTCTTTAAAGACTAAGTACTGTACATCTATGTAAGGATTAAGTACTGTACTTCTATGTAAGAACTAAGTACTGTACATATTCCCTTAGTAAAAACAAAGTGCTGTACATCATTGTATGGACTAAGTACTGTACATCTCTATTAAAATTGCCAAAAATGAACCTAAGAAAATTATACAATTTTAATATAGCCATTGAGTTATGGAATTACGTCCTAATGAAGAATGAAATAAAACAATATCTGTAGATTTCTAGATATGTTTATTTTAATCAACTATGAGCTTTAAAGGTGTCACTACGATTGCTGAGCGTAAGTTATTTTATCAAACTCGGTGAGTACCATTCTGATACTCATAGCATCTCTCTCTGTTGCATCGCAGTTATCCAGAAGGAAATAGTTGGAGAGGGCGTGGCTTACCACGATGGGTGAGTACCAAGACCAGAGAAAGTCCCGGAGCTTAGCGATGATATACATAATTACGTCTCTTGCTCACCAACTTCGTTTGTCCAAATTTTCAGCGTCTAGTTTCCAAATACTTCACTTCGATGTGAGGTTTTAATCAGTGTATTTTTATTCTGATATACAGAGTCCCTCGTTTTAGCAGCGTTTGGGTCCCCAGCTGGGGACTTAAACGCCTTCTCACAGCTGGGGACCTAAACGGCTTCTCGCAGCTGGGGACCCAAACGCTGCTAAGACGATGGACCCCGGGCGATGGACTCTGTACAATAAAACAATGCACCGACAGAAAGGCATTTTGTTTTGCTTTGTATGGTACAACGGTGCAGAATGAGACTCACAATCCTTGATTTTCAAACATCTGGGACTGGTATGTCTAGAATTTAAATCAACGGTCGTAGTTGGCACCGCATGTAATTAATGACAATATTCTTCGACACTTATGACCCTATGTTTTGATTAATAGTACAACCTCAGTTTGAAAGTCCGAACTTCCTCGTGAATCTGAGCTCGAGGGCAAAATTAAAATTATGTTGACAGGTCCAAAATAGTGGAGTGATCGTGGTATAGGTAAATTGCAATGGTACATTGTTGTTCATTGATATCGTTGGATCATACCTGTACGTTTCATAAACATGGTAAGTGTGAAATAAATTCCGTTCCCGATATGACGGGCCTTCTGTGATGAATTATAAGGTGTTGGACGAAAGCGCGACTGTATTTCTTGAAATATTATAACTGACTGACTGACTGACTGCAGGCCCGTATAGCCAGCTTTTAAGAGGGTTCCCTTTTCAAAAAACTCCACGAGGTTGACATTTGACAACTCTGGTCAAAATCACTTGAAAACTGCTCTGGATTTCAATTGTGAAAAACTGCATGATTTTCCAAAAAAAATTTTGCCAAAGGAAGAGTTAAGTTAAGAGTTCAGAATGAACGTAAGATGGTCGTCGAACGTAGGTTTTCTGAACGTACGTACTAAAGTTAGTCCATAAACATCGTGAAGATTCTCATCAGTAAGGGATTTAAAAAGAATGCTCGGGGGCCTTTCACAAAGACGAAAGGTAAATAAGGAAGTGAAGCGAAGTAATTCAAAACTAGGTAATTAACGTAATTACCAAGATAATTGATAAGGGGGTGGGGGCTTTACCTTGAATAAAACGTAGGCTTATTTACTTCTGAATCTGTATTTGTTAATATGTTAATTCAACTCGAAAATAAATATTTTGTTGATCTACTAGTAGTTCCAAGAAAACAAAGACCCACCAAACATTGCATAGTCACAATTAATTTACTTATGATGTGAATCGATTCCATTTGAAACTAATCACAGCCTTAGAAATATCTAAGACGTTGAAAGTATCTTGCTAGTTTCATCAAATTTCAGACCTGTCCTCAACTATGATGCAACATGGTGCTTAAGCGTGGGAACCGACGATGTGTCAAAGGCTGCTCCAAGAATTGCAAATAATTTACTAGTATAAGCCTTGATAAACACTTGTTCTGTCAACTTGATTAAATAAAGAGATCAATAAGAACTTAAGTCTTGAAAATGAAAATGTCATAGTTCTTAATTATTGTTCCAAATCAAAGAAAGCATGTACATGACAACCCTGTGTCGAAATGAAATAATAACGAGCCAGATACCACACAGTTAGCCAGGTAAACTTCGTATTGTATTTACAATGGGGCATGTATTTCGGACCCTAGTTTGCACATCTATTTGCTTCTTTTGTTTATTCTACCAAAAGCTTAAAGGCAAAATCAGATCTATAGAGGAGACAAAATTGCAAGCAATACGTACAATTGACCAACCATGAATCTATTCCTTACAATCTCAAATCCAATATCTCCCAAAATAGATTCATGATATGTTATAAACTGGTGACGTTTTTGTGGATTCAAAGTGCAAAAATATAGGTGAATTTTTTTTAATTCTCCCAAGAATGCATGGTAACCATTCTTATAGAAAAATAATACATTATTGTAAAAATATTTTTCTGAAATAAAATGTGCACTTTGGATATTTTTAGAAAATAGACATGACAAGGAATGGCCATGAGCCAGAAATATTCATTGTAACATTGAAACAATTTCTTATTGGCCTGCTCGCTATATCTGATTCTCTCTTTAACAAATAAGTAAATACAGAGAGAGTTCTTACAACCAGAGACATATAAAACTGTTTTTATGTCCCTCAGTAGTATCACTTTTCACTTATCTGATTGATGTGTCATTTTGGTTAATTCTTTTTATGTTTTCTCTGATTTATGGGGCAAGTTTAATTCACAACAGCGCTTCCCAGCAGATAGGCAAAACATCCTGACCCTAGAGTAAATAAATACAAATATACAATACAGGAATAAAATGCATGGGCGGATCTGGGAACCAACAAGAGGGGGGGGGGGCAAATTTCAGAATTAATAAAAAAAAATTAGGGGGCCCCTTAAACCAAAAAGTGGGCCCAAGTTTTGAAAATTTGAGGCCCATTTTCTTCAAAATTTGGCTTAAAATTAAAAATCAGACCTTAAAAGGCCAGTAATGAACAAAAAGGCCCACTTTTTGAGGCACAAGACAATTTATTTCTTGGCCCACCCAATGGGGTATCCACCAGTGGAATGAAATGAGGGTTTCAGGTTGAGTCGCCATAACATGTCGTTTAGAGTAAACAACCAGGTTCATATGAAAAGGTGATGGGAAGCACCACGTCATACGAAGTTGATGGTAAAGACATCACTGGCGGACCCGATGGGGGGGGGGGCAGAAGAAATTTGGAGAGGACACGATGGGGGGGGGGCAGAAAAAACTTGAAGATATCAGATATCAGAGATATGAAAAAAATTGGAGATATCAGAGGTATAAAAGGTTTTGAATACCAAAATATTCTTTTGCTGTAGAAATATTGATGTGTATACTCGCAATGTATCCTTCTACTCCAGGAAAGTTGTGTTTCTATCTTTCTTATGGTCATTAAGACATTTGGAGCAAGGCAGCTTTCACATTTTACAAGCAGAAAATGTAAGAACTTAGCCCTATGCCATGTTGAATTGCTTGAGATTATTTTACACGGTCAGGTTAGATTTCTCATAACATCTGGTTTGAAAGATGCCTTGTTTTGGCCATTCTGATACTCATAGCATCTTTCTGTTTCACCTGAAACATCTCAGGGCTGAGAAGAAATGAGATGTCATGGTATATCATGATGTGTTTTGGCGAATATGTGAAAACTCAAAGAATCCACTTACACTGGTTTAATAGTAAGGCCAAAAAATCACCTACGATCTAAGAAATTAGGATTGAACTACCCTTCAAGATCGAGCTTTAATTCTATTCTATTGGAGCTTAACGCATATATGGAAAGAATTGTAGTTTAAGAAATCATTTTGTGTGTTCATATATATGTTTTATATGTCTCTGGTTCATAGTTAGTAAATTTTGAATTTCAGTTTTTGGAAACGAGAGAACGCGTACGTGTTTTAGTGATGGATGGTATCCAAATGACAACAACTAATGAAGAGCGAAATTTCGTTATGGGGAACAGGGTAAATGATAATTTCATAAGCTCAGTGAAAATATTGGTTTTTAGAAAATACAAGTGAAAGACAAACTAACATTTGTGATCATAATGATAGTGGGGAAAATATTAATTATTTCATGACTAAGTGAAAATATTGATTTTTAGAAAATACAAGTGAAAGAACTAACATTTGTGATCATAACTGTTATGATTCGGCCAGTGCGTAATTATATACAATTACTTTATTGTTTATTTATTACTTATATCCAATATAAAATACTATTTAGTCCAGGAGTAAACGACTGAAAAACATTAAATTCTCAGAAATTTAGCTGGCCATAAATATTGTGTCAATGACAGAACAGATTATCTTAATGTTTCAGTTTGAAATTCTATATCTCTGTTCATATGAGTATACTAGTAGATAGAATATCTGTATCAGCTATTTGAATGTGAAAGCAACTTTTAATACGTGTAGTTCAATGCAGAGTTTTTACATTTCAATTAGACCATAGGCATAGCCATGGGGGGGGGGGGTGCAATTGGCGATCGCACCCCCCCCCCCTCCCATAACCAATAAAATATAACCATGAGAAGAGCTTTGGAATGCTTTTTATTTGAAGCTTCTAGCTCAATTTATTATGAAGGAAGTTGCATAAATTTTTGAAAAATTCAAGACACAGTAAATCTTAATTATTGGCTTTTTATGCCACAATCGCATCCCCTGACTGAAAATAGAATTTTTTTGGCGATCGCACCCCCCCCCCCCCCCTGCACTGACTGAAAGCTGGCTACGCCCCTGTAGACATTTCCATTCTTAAACTTCATATCCTGCAAATTCCTATATATGAGGCAATAAAATAAAATAAAGTTCTATCTGCATAATATCACATTGTGATCTAGATAGATAACTAGCTTGACTGACTGATATTCATTTGCCTTCATCATGTTATTTGGCTTACAATAGCCAGGATTTTGTGACTGGGAGGGGGTGGTTCATTTTTTAAATTCATGCAAAAATACTTCCCCACCCTCCCCCACACTCAAATTACCTCATCTTACATTAAGTAATAAAGGTATCATAATTTGATCATTGTGGAATTTATTTTATGAAAGTTTAAGATGCAGAAATTGGTCATTGGTCTTTAATTGGTCTTTAAAAAATAAAAGTATCTTGTATCATTATGAAATAAAATCACAACCATTTTTAGGGATAAACATGAAGTCCCATGCGCAAAAGTATTCAAAATATTTTCAAAGTCGTGAATTACTTATAACACATATCTAGACTTAGATACCCTTTGAGACAGTAATCCATTTAGGCTCATTCTATTTTCAAGATGACATCTGAATTCAACTTAGTTTTGAAGTGTGAACTCATTCTGATACTCATAGCATCTTTCTGTTTCACCTTTCAGGGCTGAGAATATTTGAGATGGCATGGTTTATCATGATGGTGTGAACTAGGCATGAAGTATTAACTACCCTAATAAATTAATAATCTCATGTTTATTTGGTTTTAACAATGGCCATTGTCTCTATCAAAAAATATAATTATACCAAATGAAATTTGGTACTCCATTTTCCATTTTAGAATATTTAACTTGAAACTGGAGTAAATATTATATCTGTCTCTGGGTAGTATAGTACATGTATTGTATACTAGTAACATCTTA
Source organism: Owenia fusiformis (assembly GCA_903813345.2). NCBI lineage: Eukaryota > Metazoa > Annelida > Polychaeta > Sabellida > Oweniidae > Owenia > Owenia fusiformis. Next base: position 28,906,510 of record CAIIXF020000012.1, read on the forward strand.
TTTAGTCTTGAATACTTCAAAGAACACCAGATATTTGCCTTTAAAAATACATTGAATCAGACTGCAATCTGTCTATGAGTGGAGGACAGTGAATTCACTCTAGACTAAAACCAAGATGACAAACCCATAACTTACATCTTATCTAAATAATCTGTCAACTTAAACACTAACGAGTTTTCCAGAGCTGATCAGATTTGATCAGAACTTTGCAGTTATCTGGAGGACTATATTTATGTTCAGCATATTCAGACATTGTAAAGATCTTGCTGCTTTCTTTTGATTAATGACTATTTAGACCTTAGTTTGCTTTAGTACAGGGGAATCCCTACGCTACTTTATTGAGCCAAAACAGAGATACATCAATGTAATTCTGACAAGTTGTTACTTTCAACTACCAATCATAACGCAGAATTACAATTTGAATCTTGCTTACATAAGCATGATATCAGCAATATTCTTACTTAAATTTGCACAATTTTGACTGGTAAAATAATGCATTTTACCTGGTATATAAAGAGCCCAGCAAGATCTGATTATTCAGTAACTTTTACTCGATAACAACAACATCAACAATGAAGTAAGTTTTATTCACTCACAACAATGCTAAACAATCGATGAAAGGAGAAACAACAAACAACCCCACTGAAACTCTGCTGATCGAATCAATCTCAAGAATAAGAAGGATTGGAATTCAAAATAAAACAAGGAAATCAAATCAAAGGAGTCGGGTTCAATACAGGAGTCGGGAACCCTGGAGTACCGAAGCACCACAAGATCACAGTTACGATACGTAACAATAATGATAATGGGGTAAATATTAATTTCATGGGCTTCGTGAAAATATTGATTTTTAGAAAATATAATGAAAGACAAACCAACATTTGTGATCATAATGAGAATGGGGTAGATATCAATTTCATGGGCTTAGTGAAAATATTGATTTTTAGAAAATATAATGAGAGACAAACTATTTATAATCATAATGATAATGGGGTAAATATTAATTTCATGGGCTTGGTGAAAATATTGAATTTTAGAAAAATAAATATCAATTTACAAGTGAAAATATTGATTTTTAAAACATCAAATTGAGAGGCGAACTAATAACATTCATAATCATATTGATAAGGGGGTGAATGATGATTCCATGGTCTTGGTGAAATTATTGGTTTTAAAAAAAGACTGAAAGGGCAAACTTACAGAAATAATCATTATGATCATGATAATGGGACAAATGTTTATTTCAAGAAATGAAAATGTTGATGTTTTTTTTAAAATCCAAGTGGCAAAATATCGTTCATATATAATCATGATAACATTAATTTCTTCTTTATACCAACCGTGTACATTATGACACTTCTCTTGTTACCAAATTAGGTTGAGTCGAAGCAGCGCCTACTAATGACATTTTGGATCTCAAGTCGGAGATCACATTAATCAACCTAAACATCCAGTTTTCATCAGTTTTGTCTGGCGGGCAAGGTAAACTTGAAACTTGCTATATAATAGTACCCAGAACCAAGGACGTCTAGATAGACGTCCTTGCCAGAACATAACATAAACATGAGCAAATAATTTATCTACTTTCTTATTTATGTATTAATTCACAATTAATGTACAATTGTAACTCTCTTATATAAGAGGTAAATAAAGAATACAATACAACAGCAACTTGAAAATTCTGTATACGTCTTTAGCTAATATTTCTATAAACATGATCAAATAATTAATCTACTTTCTTAAATTTATTATTTATTTATTTATATGTATTAATTCACAATTAATGTACAGTTGTAACTCTCTTATATAAAGAGTAAATAAAGAATACAATACAACAGCAACTTGAGAATCATGTATACGTCTTTAGCTAATATTTCTAAAACAGTCCATGGGTCGTTTTGAAGCTAAGAGAATTTCCAACAATTGATTTTCTTCATTTTTATGTCACCAACATACAGGCGGCGGTGACATATTGTTATAGTCTCCAACTTTTTGTGGCGACGGTTGGTGTTCGGCGGTTTGTGTTCGGCGTTTGGTGTTCCGCGTTCGTTTTTTATTATTCTATATTTATTTTGGAAACAATCGCACCTTTTATCAAATTTTAGTGTATATTTTAACTGTTTCTCAATTCATTATTTTTTCGGTAAAAATCTAACAAACTATATTAAGATCAGTTCATTTTTAAAAAATCACAATATTAATGTCAGAATGTACTCGATGGGGACATATTTGAGGAGTTTTTCAGATATGTCAGTTGGGCAGATTAACAAATAATTCATTATAAGAGTGTATCCCCCAGATGACGTTCTGTCCAATTTAACATGTTTTGAAAATCTTAGCAGCGTCTGCGTTGCAGCATTGAACCAGTCTTCTTACTTATACCTTGATAAACCCGGGACATGAACCCACCTTTAGAAATAATTCTCAAATCGAATGGTCATTCAGATCATGGACCATGTTCAGATTTTAAAAGTTTGCAATGCTGGGAGCCTCCAAAATTATGAATTTGAGCACTACTCGTATAGTGTTGGAACGTCACCTATGTGAAGAAGCCATACGAGCACACACTTTATGAGATCGTGAAGGGCAAGTATTTCAAACAGTGGCCCTATGGTGCAGACTGCAGACATGCTTACATAAGTCAACTGAGCGGAAAGTTATCTAATAATGGAAATTGTAAAAAAGTTGAAATAACTATTATAATACTGTAATATTGTATTGTATTGTATTGTATTGTATTGTATTGTATTGTATTGTGTCATAATACTTTTATATTTCATTGGACATGAGGAAACTACAACTCCTGAAAATCAAAATAGTCTGAGAACGGCACAAGCTTTTCAAGTGCAATTTTCAATAGCTGTTCTAAATATAAATAGAGATTACTTCTGTGCAAAATGAAGAAAAATATATCAATGAAGCTTTAAAATGACTCATAGAATGAAAAATTTAAGAAATGAGATCCAAAGATTTGAAATAAAAATTTTGAAAAAATGTGAAATTTGAAAAAAGATTTGAATTTTGAAAAAGAATTGAAGAAAAGGTGATGAAAACCACTGTCTGTTTGACAATATAATTCCAAGGTTATGTGCTCAGTAGAAATTAGAAAACAACAACTTTTAGGTCTAATTATTTATGTCCATACATACAAAAATAGCGACCCATAGGATATATATTCCTATGATTTTCTCGGCTATCATTTTTATCCACTCTTGGATATCGATGGAAATCGATATGGGCAATATCCATGGATAAAAATGGTAGCCCTCAAAAAATCATAGGATATTCTCTATATATACATTAGAAAGCACCGAGATATACGCTACAGATATCTCGAATTAAAGACGCTAAACGTAAGATTTTATTAACTTGGCCTAACTTATGTATGCGAAGTTATATGCAATCGATAACAGTCATCCTGTGTTGTACTTAATCTCATCACGCGGCGACCTCGTGAACTAGGCTCCCCCAAGGCTTATCGATTTTTAGTTTCAAATAGTACCTGGCACTAAGCCAGGCCCTTCTCATTGGATATTATACACCAATCAGATTCTTTTTCCTTATAGGGATAGCGTGAATCTATATTTAGACGTTTTCTAGCTTTATTCAGCCAATCAAGACGCGGTCCTTAATGATTACGTGTATTGAATGATATACTCGTTGCTTTTACCGCCCAATGTCACTCGAGCGAACACTTTAACGAAAGAAGGACATGTGTAATTGAAATATGGAGATAAATAGAGCCCGAATAGCAGGGATATAGCAGAATCTAAATAGGTGGGTTTTAATTAAACTAAATTATCAGTACGGTGTGCGACGTTGCATTTCTTCTACTGGTCATTGGATATAATTGCTTAACATGGTTACGCGCCGCCGACGGAATAAAATGGATCTACATTACATAAATAAATTAGATGCCCTGGGATTAGATGTTTGGATAAACACATTACATTCCAAAATATAATCGCAGCTGCCTATTTCCCATATATCTATCTATAAGTACCACAGGTATTTCTGTATTCAAAGTTCGCAGTCGTCGAGTGGAATTCAATTTGGTCTCCATAACAACCGTCGCTAGGGTTGCAATAACGTGTAGCCATCAGCGTATTTTAAGCAGCCTATCTATAGCTTATACGTATGTACTCTACAGTTTGCGCTATAAATAAATGAGTCATGGATTTGCTGAAGTGAGGATTGCCCAGTGTTAAAAAAGAGAATTTTCAGTGGATGAGAGTATACAAAATGTAAAATATACACATTTTAGAGATCTATCGAAGACAATATTGGAAACCATGTATGGCCTCCTCTACAATCAAAATACAAAATTGACACTTTAAATGATATATCAACCGGTAATCGCCTGCTGAAAATTAATACCGAAATAAGTGTTATAAAACTTTCTGATGAATGATATTAAAACAGCTTAAGAACTCGAATTTATTTGCACAACGAAGAAAAAATGATTAATTTAAATACTGAATCTCCATTTGATTTTTCTGATGAAATCCAAAAATATATTTAGATAATTGAATTTTCTTAAATTGAATTATTTCATTATTGCCCAATTTTTATTAGTAATCTCATCCACTGATGTACGGTCTTTTGAAAATTATTTTATTTTTAACATGGAAAATCTTCACTTCAGCAAATCCGAAATACTTAGTGGATAAACTGAGTAGAAAGAGTTTTTTCGAAACTTACTCCCAGTTTGTCTCTACACTTCTTTCTCGCAATCTATCAAGTTCTGTTAAAGTATATCTGGTTTAACTGCAAATGTCCAAAACATCATTTCCCGAGTATTCGGCGATTTTTCCCTCGCATTATACCCGGGAGCAATCATATAATTATTTTGGCAAGTTGAGGCATGTTGAGGTTACAAACATAGCGACACAACACTAACAGTGCGTTTAGTTGATATCTACTACAAGCCCCGAAATCACGAAGGAGATCGAAGATGTATCCCCGTTTCTCTATTGATGAACAATGTATTTTTTTTATCTTTATAGAGATAGACTAAGGCACAAAAATATTAGAGTGAAGATTTAATCCAGATTCCTTTTTGTGATATTGTATCAGCGAAGCTTAACGAATCATTAATTTCGAATATTTTCTTAAATATTTATAGTGGTTGCATGAGTCAATGGAGTGATTTCGCAACTCACTTTCAGTAGTATGTTTATTATTCCCGGATTACGTATAACTTATGAAGCGTTTGATTACGTCATCATTTATTGCAAAAGAATATCACACATGGACGACATTGGACGCATAGAGCTGCGCAATAAATGATGACGTTATCAAACGCTTCATAATCATATGTTAAACGTTATACGGGAATAATAAACAAGCTATAAGCGTATACAGTGAATTGCGAAATCTCTAATACTACTGCGTTTACCAGTTTACATTTTCTTGTCAAAGTCAAAGTTCGAGTCTCAATGTCTATTATGAGACTTACGGTCGATAACAATAACTTAGCAATCGTCACCAGAGTTCTCATTTATGTCCTTTCAAAATTGGAATGGTTTCAACAAGTTTGATCCGGTTTTGACTGAGTTACGGAGAACTATTCAAGAATTCACGAAGAATGTTATCAAAACAAACAGCAGATGCGAGATGTTTACCATACGTTGTTCATATCTTTATCACCCAATGAGAGCTAAGTTATAATTATAATACCTTGTTAACGGATGGGACCAGGTGGAATTACCCCGTCCTTCAAACCAACTTGCAAGTGTTATCTTCTCACTTATATGTCTTAACGTTCGTCACTATGGTAACAGAGTAGAGGATCTGATATATCAGGTGGTAACCGTCTGTAAAGTGGACTTTGGTCATTATCATTGTTTTATCAGTATGCCGAAGACAACTCCAAGTTTGACGGATGGTTTAGTTTGTTTAAAGCGTTTTAATCGTACCGGCTTACCTCTGAACTCTTAAACATTCGATGGGTAAGCATCAGATCATGAGTTCACGAACAGGTTAGTTGTGTAATAGGCTTACTAGAATAGTAGGCTAATGGTTAACAAGCTTAACGCTGACCCGCTGTTGAACCGCTCGCGTGATTCACAGCTCTTTACAAACTTCGGAATGATATTTGCATTGAGAAAGTCTAGTCTTGAAAACAACTTTGACATCGCATAGCAACGCAGTTCTATTATTGGTATGTCGATTTTATAGTTGTTTACTCAGCGGAATAGCCATACATTATTATAGCTTATTTTCCGTGCTATTAAACTAGCATAAGCACTCGCTCCTGCGATGTTTTTAATACGGCGGCGACTTTAGGGGAATTTCTTTTGAGCGTTAAGTTGTAAAGATAATACTATTCAGCCTCATGGCGCCAAAGTTGACGGATAGGCCAAGAAAATTAAAATGTGTGTTTTACTTATGCCAATGGCAATACCTTACTATAAAAGCATCTTGATTCACAAGGTTTCAGTTTCACAAACTTATAATTTCCATTGACGTCAGATGTATGAAAATGTGTCCTCCAAACTTTATTATTTTTTACCAACATAATTATAAAAATGTTAAACATGTGTTGTTCGTTAAATAAGTTGCACAGGTCACTGAACAAACTCGTTCTTTGAAAAAGTCAAATATAGATTTTATAAAGGGAAGTAGGGGCATCGTCGCTTTCCACTGGGTCTAGAGGTAGGAACAATCAAAACCTTGTGAATCAAGATGAAGGAGGGGATGGGAGTCCAAGTAATAAAATATCGTCGACCACCAAAGGCCAGCATCTTCGTCTTTCAGGGTTTTATAACAAGTGTTAATGGCACCTTCTTACCTATATGAGCTATCCGTCACACTTTCCCGGGGTACACGACCATATGTTTTAGAAGAATGTGACTTTTCCCAAAAAGATTCCTGTCACTTAAAACTGGCCATTCTTTTTTGATATGACGATTAGAATATAATAATGCTTAACGACCGTTTTGAACTTGGTAATCGAAGTTGGGTTTATGAGTTTGATTATTCCTTTTTTACGACTTACAGCTGTCAACCTTCTCATCAAATTGCTAGGATTGTACCGTAAGTGCGGGCTGAAGCTAGATTATAAATTCATGATAAACCATCCATCAATGTTAATGAGACATTTATTGCCCATTAACCCATGTTATTAAACCCATAGAGGCTAATAACCACTTCGCTTTACGAATTTGATTCATATTTATAATGAATAGTATAGTTTCCATATAGCTTTTGAAATCTCGCTTAATCTCGTTTTTCGTGAGATTTTAAGAGACTTGCATATTAGACCTCTAATGACTTACATTACCTTCTTTTAAATGGCATATTTAAATTCAGTGAAATGTTTTCTCCTATAATAGCTTTGATTTACACAGTTATGTAATTTGAATAATTTTCTATAACAATTTAAAAAAACTTGGGCCAAATGTCCATAGATGCAATGCTAAAATTCTTTAAATCCGTGGATTATTTGTATGTCAATCAACATTTGCATGTTTAATCACAACAGATTCAACAAACACACTTTGATAAATCATGAAATTAAGCCACTTTTTCAAGATTTTAGCATGTAAATGAATGGAGCTCTAGCCCAAGTTAAAAGCTGAATAAAAGATGGCAGCACGAGATTTCATTGATTTTTCTGCTATTTAGAAACTATCCAATTTCCAACACACGTCTGAAGGGCAAATGTTTTCGTTGGAAATTTGTCAGTGAGTTCAATAAAAACATTTTAAAATAACGATAAATATTTACTTCTGAGAACAACAAATTCTGGATGAAGTAAACACATTATTTTAATGGAATGTTAGCAGCAATTTACTTTGCCATAATTGAAAACCACCGCAAGAACGCTGGTTCATGTAGATTCATTTTACAACTTATTAAATATTTATTTACTTAATATAGGCTATTTATTTATACAGTGTAAATGGACATAAACAGAACAATACGTAGTGTTTAAAGTTCGGCGTCTGTAACACATGGCAGGTGGTGACATTTTGCATGTTAAACCTTGTTCAAATATAAGTGTCTCTTTACAATATTTTTTCTCACACAATTCCATGCGATCCTTACATGTTCTTCATTTTTTTGTATTCGTTTGGCTTAGCTTCTTAAATAAAGTCACCCCCACTACTACTTGTGTTGAAATCTTTGGGTTGAAAATAATGTGGATTAGTGGTTATTTAGATAAAATTCAGCTTTGTGCCAAGTCCTAACAACGTTTTACAACGCCAAGACTTCAAAACACAAGTACATATATGGGGGTACGCCCAGAGTACAATACTTAAAGAAAAATATGTCAATTCTGTGCGAAATTGGGCTGAAATATTGATCAGAATTTAGGGATAACGCAATTCCACACCTGAAGGTCAATCCCGTCTACTCTTTGCGAAACGGAGTTCAAGAAGGATTGTTTGATACATGTACTTGTTTTTTTAAATGACCAAAATTTCTTGATTATTCTTTAACATAACAAAAGTAGGATTGGAATGGAAATATTGTGCTTTTCGCAAGATTACTCTCAACAACAACAAATCAATACACTTTTCTTTGTTATACTGGTTTAAGTTAATTTATCTCTAATATCAACAATAAAAAACACAATTTGTTGACATGTGATAACCTTCTTATGGAATATCCGTTTAAAGTTCACATATCCGGTTATTTCCAAAACAGGATTTCCCTAATCAACAATATGAACTACTACTGTATAACCTAGGATTTATGTTCTCAATAAAATCCCCAAGTCTATGTTATAATACGACCCCAATTTAAAACTATGATGTGCATCTTAGACTTCCAAGGGGGTTATAAGTTACATCTTGATTCACAGGATTCCAGTTGCTCTTACTCAAACAAAGTATTTCTGGACATCCTGTGTTTTACAATTCCTTACAATAGAATTTTCACTGCATCATAGAATACCAACTATGGCAGTATCAGAGATTGTTCATTGTAACAACAGAGTAACAATACCTCATTTCAAAGGGCAACTTAGTGAGATCTTGGCCCATGGTAGCAAGTACTGAACGAAAACTATACGCACTGAACGATATCTCATTTCCCGGGGGATATTACCGGGCGGATAATATCCATGATATGGCCCAGTTAGTACTACGACCCGCCATCAATAATGATTTTACTCATTTAATATCTGGTGGTTGTTTTTGTTTCAGATTACAGAAGATTTGGAGCTAACATTGTGATGTCCGTAGGTTGAGTTTCATAGCAAAGTTTGTCTGGAGGTCAACATTCTATTTAGGTAAAGTATTTCTCGCAGGCTGTAAGCCCAAACGACAACACATCACTGTTGATACTGTGTGACATTTGCCGTCCCCTTTATCCCTTGGCTAATCTGTAACATGGAGTTTGAGCAGGGACATATTATTGCTTATTAGGATTTCAAAATAGTTGTTTGAAATAGTCAAACGAACGAGATGGCCACATACTTCTCAAGTATTGAATATTCTTCTGGGATAGAAAGGAATACGCATGGGCTGTTTACTTGGGTGGGCCCAGAAAAATAATTGGGCCCAAAAAAAAATTGGGAAAAAGGCCTTTAGGCTTCAAAAAGTGGGCCATTTTGGTCACTACTGGGCCTTTAAGGCCTTAATTTTTAATTTCAGGCCAAATTTTGAAGAAAATGGGCCTCAAAAGGATGTGTCCGTATATATGCCCTTTTGGTCCCTCAGTCAAATGTATGTGAACTATGGTTTTTATTACTGTCCTAGTTATATTTGATAAGTATATTTACTTTTTAACGAGTTTTGATGCATAATTAACCCCCTGCTGAGAGTCAAAATAAGTATCTTAACAAAAAAAATAGTCCTTATCATAGAAAAAACTCCAATGGCGACATGTATGACATACAAAGAAGAAATAATTTAAGACCCATGAAGAATTAAAGAGAAAATCATATTTTTGAAATATATTTAATCTTTTATTCTTTATTAATAAGTGAAAAAATGAAAAAGATTGTTGGATTATGTAATGTTCTGACATTATATAGTCGTATATGGACTCGGGATGTTGAAATAAGTGAACAATGTAAAATAAGATTTTTGTGAGGCTATACTTGTAAATAAAAATAAATAAATTTCAAAATTCCCCCAAAAATTCTCAAGATGTAATTGATCTCATTGTGAAAGCGAGGGGAACAAAACAGGGAATCTACTTTTTTGCCCTTAGTAAACTTTTATTTATCAATATATCCGTTTAAAGACTGTCTCGATTATTAATTAACCTATCCACAATACTGAAGCTAGATTATCGATTAACGGCCGTTTCGAACTTGGTAATCGAAGTTGGGTTTATGAGTTTGATTATTCCTTTTTTACGACTTACAGCTGTCAACCTTCTCATCAAATTGCTAGGATTGTACCGTAAGTGCGGGCTGAAGCTAGATTATAAATTCATGATAAACCATCCATCAATGTTAATGAGACATTTATTGCCCATTAACCCATGTTATTAAACCCATAGAGGCTAATAAGTACCGGGTCACGTGGCTTATAAATTGACCAATCACAGCGAGGCACGTGATTAAAATTGACCAATCAGAGCGCTTATATTTGACCTCTGCCGAACCTTTCCGGTCAATTTTTGAATTTCCCGCCAGTTTAATTTAAAGGGGGAAAAAGAAGATGGTTGCCATTTCATGTAAGAAATATCAGAAAAAAGTTGCCTTACTCTTAGTTTTCACAATGAGCACAATTTTCCGGTTTAGGTTTTTTGACTGATTATGATTCTTCATCACCAGGGTCATGTATAGAGATTATAAAATTGAAACCAAAATGTTGTGCTCAGCATGAATTTGACTGAAAGATGTATAATTTCACCAACACAATTGAAGTGTCAAAACTGGATACTCAGTAACTTTGAGTGACTATAATCCCTTGATTACCCAGATAAACACCAATTCACTTATCCAGAAATACCATTCAGTCTATACAAAGAAAGTAACCAATGTTTTGGAAGATATGTTTCAAACTTTTTGCATAATTAATTCATTTAATATTTGCCATTCATTTTTTTTCAATTCTGACAAAGTGATATGCACTGTCTTTGATGCCAATATTCTTCATCAATTGTGATACAAATTGATATTTTTGTAATCTCAGAAGAAGGATAAGATATCGGCGCAAGCGCGGACGTTTTTTTCTCTGACCTGAAATTTGCCCCCCCCCCTTGTTGGTTCCCAGATCCGCCCCTGTGATTAGGAAACAATAGACCCATGAAGTCATGATTATAGAACAATAGACCCTTGAAGTCATAATTATAGAACCATAGACCCATAATTAAGTTATAGAACCATAGACCCATGAAGTCATAATTATAGAACCATAGACCCATGAAGTCATAATTAGAAAAAAGAATAATTATAGATCAATAGACTCATGAAGTCATAGTTTGAGAAAAGTAACCCATTGAAGTCATAATTAGAAAACATAAGACTCACGACGTAATAATTATAAAACAATGGTCTTGTGACGTCATAATTAAAAAAACAATAGAACAAGAAGTCATTATTAGAGAATAACAGACACGTGAAGTCATAATTGAAGGACAATATACCCGTGAAGTCATAATTGTAGAACAATACCCATGAAGTCATAGTTACAGAACAAGATAGAGACCAGTGAATTCATAACTCTGAGAATACTAACAACGGAAATACACCTCTCAATTTATTTACCCGACGCCTTCTACCGAGGTTTCCAATGCATAGGACAAAGCTGTAGCAGGTAAATGGCGAATAAGTCATCAACCAATCATGAAATAAGTCTGATAGCGACACACAAATCTGCCACGTTACAGTCAACGGAGCTATTTTCTGCGCGTAACAACTTTGATTGATTTTCCTCCACTTCATCTAACTTTTTAATTGTACGTCGAAAATGCTATAATACTTATTAGTTTCATATGGACCCCTTCAAGCACAAGCAGTTAAAGTGAAGTGATAAATTAAAATTGCGATAAATTGTCACGACTGGATTCAGTTACCGTGGCAACCTTTATCAAAAGTTAGATATGTCACGTTAACCAGTCAATATTTCAATATTTAGTAGCCTTGTGTTTTGTGCCGGTTTCGTAATTCAGTTACGCTACATACAAATCATTGAATGTAAATTTGACAAAAGATATCATACATTCCCTGGCCATATTTGCATTTCATATTGATGTTGAGGATTAATTTACATTAATAAGATGTAAGGTCCAAAGCCTGACAGACCCAAGTTTGTTTATTACCCGGGAATAAGTACGTGTACTGAACGAAACTATTCGAACTTTGACTTGATCACTGCAACATGAGCTTTAGGATACCTGGTCTAGATTTTTTCTTACTTTTTAAATTTAAATTTTGTTTCTATTGTCTTAAAATCTAACATAAGGCTGACAGTCACTGAAAATAGCTTAATTTTACAAAGTTTTTTATATTATATTGAAATTTTATATTTAAACTTAAACGGGTTCAGTCTCTAAATCTTTGTTTAGATGCTTCAAATATTCAGTCATAAAATCCAGTAATTTGCAATTTGCTGTAATTCTTTGTACAGTCTTAAGTGCCGTCATCATGTACATATGTACATGCATTTACACGCCTAACCATCGACAACGTACAGTGACAAAATACACCGTCGTACACTTTAGATGTACGGTGTCACTATTCTAACTGATATGAAGCAAAAACAATGATGTGGGTGTGGGGTAGGTTTTAAAAATCGACCTGAGGAACACTTAAGGGGTTTTATGTTTAATTTCGTGTGTATTCGATTTTGAAGACATTTACCTTTCTAATTCTGTGAAAAGGCTTTTAATTTCTCAGGGAGCTTTAAAACTTTGGTTTGTTTCAAAGTGTTCGATGCTGAAAGTTTAACATTTTAGGGTTCTAATTTTTTCTAATTTTGGTGTACTAATCTAGTATTTTGATTCCGTGTACTAATCTAGTATTTAACTCCAATTATAAATTGGGAAATAAAAGATGCATACATTGCATATGTGTGTTTTTGTAAAAAATTTTGTTTACTCAATGTCATATGCGATTTTATTTTAGCTCCTTGGTACGCACAACTGTTAATTGCATGGGAATGAGTATGTGTTTGGGCCACTTTAATTGTTTGATAACAAATAGACCAAGGTAATGGGATCACCCTGCACTTATCGCTGTCTTGTCCATATTGCCCCCCAGTGGGCACAGCATGTCTAACAAATGAGCAAGACAGCGGTAAAATCGCATGTGGTATTTGAACGTTTCAGATTATTGAATTATACCATAATGTTCTTTTTATTGATGTATTTCATATTTATGATTTTTACCTGTAACTTTACTCATATAATTATTTCGTATTTTCACAAACCAAAGCCTCGTTACTTATTTTGGTATATCTGGACTAGCTGGCATGGCAAAATATGCATTATAGTAATAGTATATACCCAGTGCTGTAGCTCGTACATTGACCCAAATGGGACAATGCGCTGGCCCTATCAGTAGAAACAGCTGGGTCTCAAAATAATTGAAAAACTCTGCAAGTGTGTTAAAGCAGTTTACATTACATGCTTGGAGACGTACGTAGATGCAGAACTGTTAATTGCATCTTGAAAACCGAACGTATGCTGGCTGGGATCTGATGTTTAGACCAACTCTGTTATCAGCTTATCACCATGAAGCAACGTGAAGTTCAGCCAGGGGTTCTAATAAAGATAACTCGGTTAACAACCAGATATGGATGTTTACCGAGTATCTGTTTAACTTAAGTATCATATTCCTAATCTCGTACTATTAATACATCGTCTAGATTTCGTTTCATAACTGTTATCAGTGAATCATAGGAACACAGAGTACCCCTTGAGCCAATATTGTATAATCCATAGTTTGCAAACTCGCTTTTATTTCCAATAAGATTTTTATCGTCAAAACTTACGTAAGTAATCCTGCACTGTACTGATAATATAAGCTAGATGCTTTTGGAGGTACGCCAAATACCCGAATACCCAGTTTACATCATTCCGGGATGTCTGCCAACGTATGACTAATGGTGTTACGTTGATATGAAAAGGTTGCTTTCTTGTATGGATAATACTAAGCTGCAAATAACATACAGTGCCAGAATCACTGGTCATTATCAAGCGATGTTAACGGCCGTCACCTTCGCATTTAAGATGGCGGATGGGAAGTGTCGATTTCGATATTTTTAGTTTTCATCGAATTAAACTTTATAATTGACGTTATGCTTTGATATTTGAACTAAATCAGACTTATGTGGCATGGAAACTCTGTAACTTATGATCATTTATTCATATATCGTGCGTGGGTGCCACAGCACAACGATATCGTCCACCACTTAAGGGAAAGTTACTGGAAATGATACGGTTACCGTCATGAAACCAAAATCCTAGTAACCTAGTCCGCACATTAATTGAACAATTGATTATCCTCCAGAATTTCCATGTCACATTAGCCTGCTTTTATTCAAATAGCAAAGCATTACGTCTACTATAAAATAGTTTGAGATTCAATGAAAACTAAAAAGATAGAAATCAACACTTCCCGTCCGCCATTTTAAATGCGAGGTGACGGCCGTTGCCATCGCTTGATACTAACCAGTGAGAATGGTACATAGCCTATTCACGAGTAGTATGTCAAAATCTATTAATGCTTGATATTAAGCTAAAACACATACATAGTGACGATAATATAAACAGAAACTCCTCTGAATATTTGAACGTGAGAATAAGACTGATTAAGTAAAAGCTGTAAACACTGTAAATGTTGTAAATTCGAGATGCAACCCAGAAACACTTAAAAGGACCAACAGTCGTGTGCACGGGACATTGGTAGTTAAACCGTGATGGATGCATATTTATACACAGTCATAGTAAAGGATAGTGTAGTAATGTCATTGTGCAAAGAAGAGCATTAAGAGGTTAAACCTTTATACACAATGTTAGGCAATATTTAGATAACACAGTTTGAGGATGGTGATGTTGAGTTTCATTCTTTTGCACAGTCGGATCTTAAGATGCTTTTAAGTGATGTACAGAAAAAAGGTTTCAGTTTTGTGAACAGAATATTACTTTGAGATGGCTTTGAAACTTGTTGAACAAGAATTTAATTAGCTAAATGCACAACAAAATATCACAGTCATGTGCTTTGAAACTTGTTGAACAAGAATTTAATTAGCTAAATGCACAACAAAATATCACAGTCATGTGCAAAGAACGATATTTTGAGAGGATTTGAATCACCGTCAGTATCAGTACTGTTTGAGATAATTCAGTTGTTTGCACAGGACTGAATAGTATTTTGTAATACATCTTTGCTGTCAACAGGTTAAAAGTTTCGTATCAACGTTTAGTCATCCTAACATGCTATTCTGTGAATAGGACCGAAGGACTACCCCAAACTGTAACTGTAAACAAGTATAACTGATTCTGACCATCCTAATATGTTTGTCTGTGTACCCACATGCCTGAACCAACCCTTTAATTTTCGGATTAGAATTTGAAACACTTGCATCATTTACAGCGTTCACAGGTTATACTTCATGGGTGATAAAAAGAACTGATGTAGACTATGATTTACATTTTAATTATGGTTTGGAAAAATCGTGAACTTGTACGTAAGGAGTTGCTTTTATTAAGAACTTGATGATACTACTTATGAAACATGAATTATCTCCTCAATGATAACACTGCAACTGACACTGACCCAGGGTACCCATTAACTATATGATTTCACCGAGGCTTCGTTTTAGCATGGAATGGATGATCATATCACCTATGAGTTGCTGTGTTGTATGTTTTAGTTTTTCAAAGTAGTTTCTTTTTGTAATAACATTGTCACAGTCCACTTATTGATTAATATCACTTTAATGTATTAACCTATAATATCACTGTAATATCAGCGTGATATCAGCATGATACCTAGTAATATCAGCGTTAATCAGTGACTTTTCATCTTTTTTACACTAACATCAGTTTGACCATCATATCACAGTACTTGTTTGCAAAGTATTATCAAATACTGTGACTTTATGTACACCTTGAACCACTCATCACTGAAACCCAATTTTACCTGTGATTTAATGAACAAAGTTCTTGTATGGGAGTGCTATGGAGATCTGCAGACTGAGGACAACGACGAGCCAATAAGAAGAAGTGCAGTTTCACTCACAATTCATGCTAGTAGTCATAAATAGAATTCACACATTGCAAAATATTTTGAACGATATGTATTAAAGTATTTTAACCCAAATATTCTTTCCTTATATTTATACAGTGTCAGGGTTTAACAAAAAATCACATTCTTCTGAAATATAGCAAAATATTTTGGACAGTAATATCGTAAGTTAATCGAATTCAAACTGAAACCTTTTAGGGTTAATGTCAAGGGATGTATCCTAATAATATAAACGAGGTCAATTTCTAACGGTATATAACCATAAACAACAAAACAATAACAAAAATATGTTTTTGACACAATGACATGTTTTCCCTCATTACAATTTCGCCTTATTATCAATGCACTGATGTAAATATAGCATGTTTATACTGTTCTCATTGAACATAAAGTAATGTACCAAAAACATGCTGCTTAGCTTTGTATGTGATAATAATTAACTATAATTTATTTGCATTTAATCATAATGCTCTATGGCGGATCCGGGGGGGGGGGGCATGGGGCCCGGCCCCCCCCCCTAAGGTTGGCCCAAAAAAAAAAGAAGTTGGGCCCAAAAAAAATTTAGGCCAAAAAAGGCCTTAAGGCCCCAAAAAGTGGGCCTTTTGGTCATTATTGGGCCTTCTAAGGCCTTATTTTTTTAATTTAAGTCAAATTTGGAAGAAAATGGGCCTCAAATTTTCAAAATTTGGGCCCACTTTTTCGGTTTTAGGGGCCCAAAATTTTTTTTCGCGCAAGCGCGGAGGTTTTTTCTATATTCTCAAATTTGGGCCCCCCCCCTTGTTGGTTCCTGGATCCGCCACTGATGCTCTAGTATAGTGTTGTTTCATTTAAGTCCGATGTAAGGTTTGTTCTATGTACTTTGCATTGTATTAAAATCTTCAATTGGATAAAACACATTAAGAAAATATAAACATACAAACAGCCAATGATGCTGTTCTAGTGTAAAAGAGAGTTTCAGTGAAGTCCAACGTATATTTGTTTCATGTACTTTACATTGTATGCAAAGCTTCACTTGTTTTATGTGCTTTACATTGTATGCAAAACTTCACTTGTTTTATGTGCTTTACATTGTATGCAAAGCTTCACTTGGAGACTAACACATTGATAAAATATAAACATACAAACATTCAATGATGCAATGGTGCTGTCCTGGTGTCTAGTGTTCCATTTACTTTGTACTGTATGCAAATTCTGACTTGGACACAACGCACTAAGTGAAGATAAATACACACAGACATCCATGATGTTCCAGTGTAAAAAGTTTTTTCGAGTCCAACGGAATGCCTGTTTTATGTGCTTTCAGGAGGTCGCCATGTATTCCAATGAAAGTTCACTCCGGATCTTTATCTGCTCGATATGTTTCAAGAAAGATACTTCAAGGAAGGAAATGGAGCACCATGTCGAAGCTCAGCACATTACGATGAAACAGTTCAAATGTTCACTATGTAGTGATCAATTTGTAAATCAAACAGAGCTCGAGGACCATGTGATGACATTCGGAGATGAACATAAGATTACTGTGGACATTGATAAGCATGTTCGTAACAAAGAAATGATCAAGAATACCATCGTTTCTTTGTCTGATGATATTGTGATTGCAAATGTATTGACTGATGACAAGTTGAAAAGAAAACCAAAGGTTGATTTAAAGCAAACTCAAGTTAAGATCAATGAGCGGTACAAAGTGCCATCGAGTTCTCAAAGACCAGAATCCCCAGGACCGCCCACACTGACACCAAATAGAAACGTGGGGAAGTTTCCTGTTCGAATACAACTTGGAGGAAAAAGGACACATTCCATCGATGACGAAAATGATTCAGACGGGTTTTCTACAGATGTATCTGAGAGAATTACCACAAAAAAGACAGAATGGAAAGAGCTTCCAATCAAGAAACCGAAATATACTGACACAACTATTGTTGGGGAAAATGCTATTATAAAAACAAATGTGTCGACTATAACAAAACAGTCATCAAATCATGTAGAGAAACAAACACTCCAGAAACACAACCAAACAAATGATACTGCAAAAGCAATCCCTTCAGCTAAACCCCAAACTGCTGAGAATCTCCAAGGAAACTCCAGCTACAAATCCCAACCACCAAGACCAAATCAAGCAATTGAATGTATTCCAAGGGAGAAACCAGAAAGACCTACGAATGCCCAAAAAAGTTTTGGCTCAAAGACTGAAGAAGCTAAAGTCCCACTATCAAATTTGACTTCGAAAAATGCCAAACCTATTTTAGAACACCAAACTACAGGAGCACAGAAAACAGGTAAAAAGGACAAACAGCCTGAAAATGCCAATGAAGACAATCACCAACAAAGACTGACATTTCCAGATCCCCACACAACTGTACTGCAATTAGGTAAACCAAGTCCAACAAAACAAAGTGAAGACATTGATACTAATAAGAATACTAATAATAATGTTTATAGAGATTTTATCGCTATAATTGAAAAGAATCGCAAGCATCTGTCAAAGTTATGCCAAGATATTTTGTGTGAGAAGGAACAAAGAATTACAAGTACAATAAATAATCATGGAGAAATATCTTCCCTCAAGAAGCAAGTACTAGAGGTGTCCGCTCAGCTTGGCAGTGCCAATTATATGGACAAAAGAACTATTCACATACAAAAGAGATACACTGAGCTGAAACGTCAGTTAGATGATAAAGAGACACAGATGAGTAAAGATGTCGAAGAACTAAACAAGGATTATGAGCCAATGATAGAATTCTACAAAGAGCAGTTGATATTTATAGAGAATGAGAAAAAGAGAGTGGAGGGTATTCTTAAAACAGGCCACAATTATCGAAATATTAACTTCATGGTTGCTGAACTTCAACAAATACTTATACAGTGTGAAAATACTCATGAAAAGGTGCACAATGAAATGAAGGAACAACACGAGAAAAGATTGAAGGAGTATTTATATGAATATGAAAGACTTCAACAGACAAGTGATACAAGCACCCACACAAACGTGACAAAAGAGCACTTAAAACGGCTTGAGAATAAACAATTGTCTTCACAAAACAACTTTAGGTTGAGGATGAAGAAACTGTATGAAAACAATCGAAATATGAAAAGTGGCCTTTACAATAATTTGCGGCTTTGTATCGAAAGCAGACATGATTTAGTTGCACAAAACGAGGTAATGAAAAAGATATCTGCACAAAAGAGTGATGTGGGTAAACTGGATGCTTGGCTTCAAACAAAGCTTGAGGAGGTAAGGTCATTTTATTGTTATTTTTGCTTTATATTTTGTGTCTTCAATAGCAATTGTAAATCCTCAAACAATATGTCTATAAGTCTCATTACTTTGAATATGATACATTGTAACCAAATCTTTTTTGTTTTAGTGGTCCAAAATAGACGAGGTACCAAAGAGTAATGAGAGCAAAACCCCAAGTCCTACTGTGACATCTTCACATCAACCAAATGCAGAAGTAGCATGTGTATCAAATCAAAACATCAGTACTATTGTTACAACTTCCTGTTCATCAAACGGTGCTGTGCAACAGAGTATCAACCCTATTGCCAAGCCATCATCTCAAGCAAAAAACTCAAATAAGTCACGATCTGCTGCACCATCTTTACAAACTCGAAAAGGGCTGGAAAAAATGACACAGCTTCCACAATCAGAAAGTTCAGCGGCTATACCCCAAAGAAGCAAGACAGGACAAACATATATTTTGAATGCAGGACAACAGCGGGAGATAGATAGGCTACTTGCAATAGCAACTAAAGCACTTGACACAGATAAAGATATTCGAATACCCACCTTAGGTCAGCTGGATTGGTTCAAACTATCCAGATCTTACCTACCATACCTTGCAAAACTTGCAGGGCGGGTTTATGGTAACTTACTAAAGGAACGAGAAGTTGCTAACTGTTATGGTAATGAACTGCACAATATTATTTGGCTCACTAATGATGCAGTTGAATTCGCTCAACGAAATCCTACGAGGGATCTCAATCGAAGCTATTTGTGTCAACTATGCCCGTTCGTAAGCTTAAAGTTTGACAGCATAGACGGAATTGTACACCACATTATAACCAGACATACAGCCGGGGAGTACCCGTGTATACATTGTGAACGAAAAGAACCAACAAAAATGGCCATAGCGCTGCATCTGCAAGTGTAAGTATGTCAAATTTTGATACATACTACTTCCCATTTACCTCACCTTTTGAATTTGTATTACGTATACTGAAATATAACTTAAATATAATATGATTTTGTATTTCAGAGAACATAAGATGACAAAAAGCTTTGTTGACGATATTGTGGAGACTCTGTCACCATCAGGCCTTCCATTTTGCCCAAGTATGATCCATAGGTATATGTTCATTGCCATCGACCTTCTACAGGACAGATATGAGTGCTCTTCATGTAGCTATGTACCAGGTACCTTTGTACGTATGTTTTGTCACATGCCAATGCATTTCATGAATCAGATGAAACAATATTCCATGGAGCAAGTCATCTGTGACCTAAGGCAACAATGCAAGACTGTGAGGAGAGATTTATGTCATTGTAGCAATCACAGAGTTTCCCAAAATACAAATGCCACCCGAAACATCTGTGATGTGAATGCTACACGTGGAAAAACTGCAAGTAAAAAACATCCTCTGTCTGATATTAGCTTTCATCCACTTCAAATTACCCCCATTTCTCAAATGGATGTTGTTTATCCCAACCAAGGGGTCCCTGCAGAACATGTCCGATCTCAACCACATCAACAAAAATCCTCGACTCCAGTCAGCGCTCGATCGCATCAACAGATTCGTGTAACTCACACAGACACTCTCCCTAATCGGGAGGTGCCTTTGTCATGTAATGTCACTCAATCACATCAACAGATCTCTGAATCTTGCATTAGGCCTCAACCACCAAAGCAGATTCCCTTCTCTCAAAATGGTACTCGACTACACCAACAGCTTCCTGTGGCTGCCATGGGGACTCAACAACACCAGCAGCTGCCTGTGTCTCAAATTGGTACTGAATTACACCAGCAGCTTTCCGTGTCTGCTAAGGGCACTCAGTCACACCAGCAGCTTCCTGTGGATGCCATGGGGACTCGACAACATCAGCAGCTACCTGTGTCTGGAAAAGGTGCTCAACACCAGCAGCTGCCTGTGTCTTGTATGGGCACTCAGTCACACCAGCACCTTCCTGTGGCTGCCATTGGGACTCAACAATACCAGCAACTGCCTGTGTCTGATAAAAGTGCTCAGCACCAGCAGCTGCCTGTGTCTGGTATGGGCACTCAGTCACACCAGCAGCTTCCTGTGTCTCAAATTAGTACTCGACTACACCAGCAGCTTCCTCTGGATACCATGGGGACTCAACAACACCAGCAGCTACCTGTGTCTCAAATTAGTACTCGACCACACCAGCAGCTTCCTGTGGCTGCCATAGGGACCCAGTCACACCAGCAGCTGCCTGTGTCTGGAATGGGCACTCAGTCATACCAGCAGCTTCTTGTGTCTCCAATTAGTACTCGACTACACCAGCAGCTTCCTCTGGATACCATGGGGACTCAACAACACCAGCAGCTACCTGTGTCTCAAATTAGTACTCGACCACACCAGCAGCTTCCTGTGGCTGCCATAGGGACCCAGTCACACCAGCAGCTGCCTGTGTCTCAAACTAGTGCTGGACCACACCAGCAGCGTCCTGTGGCTGCCATGGGGACTCAACAACACCAGCAGGTGCCTGTGACTCAAATTAGTACTCGACCACACCAGCAGCTTTCTGTGGCTGCCATGGGGACTCAACAACACCAGCAGCTGCCTGTGTCTCAAATTAATACTCGACGACACCAGCAGCTTCCTGTGGCTGCCATAGGGGCCCAGTCACACCAGCAGCTGCCTGTGTCTCAAATTAGTACTGGACCACACCAGCAGCTTCCTGTGGCTGCCATGGGGACTCAACAACACAAGCAGGTGCCTGTGTCTCAAATTAGTACTCGACCACACCAGCAGCTTCCTGTAGCTGCCATAGGGGCCCAGTCACACCAGCAGCTGCCTGTGTCTCAAATTAGTACTGGACCACACCAGCAGCTGCTTCCTGTGGCTGTCAAAGGGACTCAACAACACCAGCAACTGCCTGTGTCTGGTAAAAGTGGTCAACACCAGCAGTTGCCTGTGTCTGGTATGGGCACTCAGCCACACAAGCAACTGCATGTGTCTGGTATGACATCTCGGCCACATCAGCAGCTGCCTGTATGTGGCATTGGTGCTCAACAAAATGAACAGGTGCCTGTATCTAATATTGACAATCGACTGCACCAACAGACCCCCTTGTTTGGCATTGGCACAGAGCCACACCAACAGATGCATGCATCTCATGTTGTTCCACAAGATCAACAGGCGTCTGTGTCTACACATATCAGCACTCAACCGGCTTTACATAAAACAGCTACTGTGTCTCAAAATGGTACTCTGCTATATCGGCTTATGTCTGCTCCTGACAATGGCACCCAACAGCACCAACAGAAACGTGACCCTAAAGGTCACAACCAGCAGTGTGATCCGACAACCAATCCAGTACCATATAATAACACTGCATTTGTGCGAAATAATGACATACCACAGAACAATGAACCACACTCTATCAATGATAAAATAAGAACACAAATTGAAGCAGTGGTAGATAGAGAATATCAGAGAAGAATAGCCCCAGATCCCCAAGCCAAGAACACTACTCCATCACAAGAGCCTGCACCTCCAAGGAGATCAATGTCTACAGTGACCAACACAACAACCCCATTGCCGAGTACAGAACATATGAGCGATGTGCTTGCAACAGAGAACCAAGAGTCTATGTCACTTGATGCCACCAGTATTTTGGACAATGTCAAGGAGAATCGTATCAAAACCGAGCCAGAAGAGACGGATGATCGATATGTGCTTCAGAAAATGTATATGGAGTGTGTGCGTCCCATCCCACATGTCCCAAAGATATCGGTTAGTATACCTTGAAGTATATTGATGTGTAACTCATTCATAATATAGGGACAATTCTTTCCCATAGATTACTCATAGTGTGGGTGTGTTCTCAGTGACCCGCTCAAAAAATGAGGTCTTTATGAAAATTGTTATGCCTCTTCTGAATATAGCAGCATCTTTAGCTTCCAACAAAACCATGCGATGAAATGGTGCTTCTTTATTTTGAGACAGGAATGTAAACTATTCTGGAAGTCGACCCTGACAATTTGATCTCTTATTTTGGTGGAATTTATAAATAGCCAGCTTTACTGTAGGTTATGAATTAATCTTTTTAGCTGACAACTCTAATAGGTATTAATAAGTCGCTTAAAAAGACCCTTGTATGCCCACATATCATTCTTTTACTTTTCAGAAAAATGTAAATTCTGTGAACCAAACCACGAGAGACAGTGACCAAGATGACGAGGTAGCTGAACTCCCTGATATAACACCTCCTAAGCGTCGGAAAGGTCCTTCCATCAAGGTCCCTGAGAACATTAAGAAGCACCTTAAACAAAATCTAGGAGGTATTAGTATTAAAACTACCAAACCAGCTCCTGATCAAGCCTGCCAGCCTCCAAGTCCCACTGTGACTATCCCATATGGGGATAAAGACACAGAGATTGAGACACGTTTAATGGAAGTTGATGACAAGGAAGATGCTGTTATGGAGTCTGTTGATGAGTCTCCAATGGATTTTGATATCATTATCAATGCAGATAATGATGAGGAAGACGACCAGGATGATGATGATTCCGATATTGTTGCCAATTCGATTTTTAAAATTTCTTGTGACCAAAGTGGTATTACCACTAAAACAAAAGACAATCCAAATGAGGCAATGGTAATGGAAGCTGGAGAAAGGGAGGTGCAACAACAACAACAGACTCATGCATCAGATCCCAAGCCATTAATTCCAAGTGACACTTTGAACATAACTGAAGGTATAAACACTATTGACGATATGAATATAAGCACAGCAGAAGAAACAAGCAGAACCAATGATGTCAACACAAACCCTGCAATATATGTCTCAATAGATGAAGATGATCTCCCAGAAATCGAAACGGAGGAAACTGAAATTGATTTATCGGATGACGAAGATGATACAACCGACATGGATTGTGATGCAGCCGATATGGAAAAACAAGATAAAACAAAGTCTGAAAACAAAACTGACTCTCTAATTGAATGTACTGATGATGAAGATGACACGCCTGATATTTTAGTGGATGTAAAACTAGATCAAACAAATAGTGGTCCCTTGGTTGACTCCACTAAAGATGATCACAATTTGACAAGTGAAACTGCTATTAGTAAACCTGACATTTGCCCTAATGACACAATAAATAAAGCCGACATTCCAATTGATTATATTAATGATCAACAAAATATTGCCGATGATAAAGTAGAAGAGGAACAAGAGCAAATCAGGTCAGAACCTATGATGAGTAAAGGTGGGACGCTGATGGTGTATGACAAAGAGTCTGAGTACTTACATGAGGTGGATGATGAACCCCAACAAGTTGAAGACCTGACAATCGATTCCGATCAAGAAGACGATGATATTGCTATTGTAGAAGAGAAAAATATAGTCAGATATGTGGCGGTATACTGTAAGAAATGCACTGAGGAGCACAGAATGACCGAGGATGAATACAAAAAGTCATTAGCAAAGGGTAGGATAAATACTGAAATTGAACCGCGATACATCAACCCTCCTACTCAAATGAAACCATACAAAAGCAAATTGGATGCAACTATACCAGAAAACACAACAGCTAAACAAACCCCGGGCGTTAGTATGAAAACAAATAGTTTATCTGAGAACAAATCTCAGAAAATTTATGAACTTGCTTTGAACCAATTATCAAAATCTAACAAATCAGGGGTTGTTAACATATCCAGCATTTCTAAACCCACCAATAATGGAGTTGAAAACACGAACCAAGGTGTGTGTAAGATTGCCAAACAACCCATCCAAATACCAAATCAGTTACCGACCATCACATTCAATGCTCAACAGTCAGCTAAACCAGACATGGCTACACACCAAGGCACTCATACACAATCAAGACAGCCACCTGTAAACCGCAGTGGACCATTCAGTTTCTTAGAACAAGGTTTGCAGACTTTGAAGGGAGTTGGCAATGTGATAACTCAGAAAGGAGGAGGTCTGCGCCCTATTCTACCCAAACCATTGAACTCTCACCCCAATGTAAGTTCCTTCAATTTATCTATATTGATGATTGCACTCGTAGGTGTTTTCTCGCTATTGTCATGCTCAGTATTTCCTCTATTTTCCATTTTTATATTGTGCTTTCATATTTATTAGAATTATTCAAATGTCATTTTTGATTCCATTACTTTTCAACCACTGAAAAAATCTTGAGTGTAAATTTTTAACCTTTTCACCGTATTATTACCTTACTTTAAGCTTGCTCAACAGATGAAAACAACCTCCCAGAAAATAGAATGCAAACAAGTAACAAAGGTGAGACCCATCCTTCCAAAACCAGTCGACAGTTTCCTCCCCATAAATGAACAAGATAATGTGGCGAATGATGAGACACATGACGATGAAGGTGGTGTCCCCGCGTCACAGGAAAGTCTCGGGTCTGTGGCAATGACCCCTCCCCCAGAAGCCTTACCTGATGAAGACCTAGAGGAACAGCAGAACAAGGTTAGTATTTAATACAACATAGTTTCAATTATCAAAATACTCTGTTGTGCGTTGTAGAATAAAGAACAATTTTTGGGGGAATTTTTTTTATTTAAATTTTTTTTATTTCATTTCAGAGAAGAAAAAACATGTTGAAGCAAATGCAAAAACGAACAAATTTTTTATGTGTTCTGCAAGAATACGACTTCTTTTCACAGCATTCTGAGTGTAATGTATAATGTATATCTTGGATGTTGATCCTTGTTACCACGCTATAATGGTTTGATAACTAGAGAACAATGTATAATGTGTTTAAAATACTTCAATATGTATGTACAATTTTATATAATGAAATTTAAGTAAGATGATTAAAACATATTTAATATAATTTTTCAGTAGTAGATGACAGCTCCAACTCAAATTCGAACATGCAGATAGAAGTCCATAAAGATATTCCAGATGCCACCAGTGTGAGGTCCAATAGCAGACATTCCAAATGGACCAGGCGTATGCGGTTATGTAGACTATTCCCATGCAGTTTGTACTTGCAATAAGAAGTCTAGTATACAATAACTTCCGTGTGTGCAAAATTCACTGTACAAATCACTGCCATGCCGATTTTGCAAATGGGTGAAGACGCACACACATATACAAACTGTACTTTATCAGACCTTCAAGGATCTCAACATGATATAAGAACTATTCTTTATTCTACATTTTATGTGGGGTGATCCTTGCCTTGTCATCACGCTAACTAGAGAACAATGTATAATGTGTTTAAAATACTTCAATATGTATGTACAATTTATTCACTGTACAAATCACTGCCATGCCGATTTTGCAAATGGGTGAAGACGCACACACATACAGTATACATGCTGTACTTTATCCTCTACCTTCAAGGTATTCTATATTCTACATTTTATGTAGGGTGATAGATGGTTGTATTATGCAAAATGTCTTCCTATGTATCTTTGAAAAATAGAAAATGAGACTTAGTCGTAACAAGGGAGGCGATCAGTATTTTTTGTAATACTTAAGGTCAGTACTTTCAAGCCGTCCATGACATAAGGATGATGAAAAACAGCATTAAACAATATTAAGAATTTGAACAGTATTGTATATTTACTTTATATAGTCAATTATACTGTACGTACATAAATGTGATATAACTTATATAGTCAATGTATATAGACATACAACAATGTAATAGGGC